>OW386288.2:153034050-154355050 GCA_936432065.2 Rutpela maculata
TTGAGAAAAAATATAAAAAAAAGCGAAAACGGCTATTAGCCGTGGTCGACCTCAGAAATATCTAGAGGTGACTCTTCTATATCTGGCTCATCTCGAGCATCTTCGGGATCTCGACTTATTACATCCGGCTCATCTTGAGCACTTGCGGGAACATTGATTTGAACTAGTGTGGTATCGCTACGTCGCTCTGACCTGGGCGCGATCTCATTGTCTGATGAGGAAGCGTCGTCACTAAGATGAATTTCATCCGGACTATCTTCTGATTCTTCAGACAATTCCAATTCAACATCGGGGTCTCCCTTAGGTGCCGGCCTGATGGCATCGACATGTAATCTCGTCGAAGTTACCCCCTTGTGAATGAGGTAAACTTCATTGGACAATCTCTTTAAAACCTTGTGTGGCCCACTCCACGACGGTGTGAAGGTATGATCCTTCCTGATCCTTTTAGTCATTACCATATCTCCCACTTTATATACGACCGGCGTTACCGCCACTTTGGGCGCGTAACGCCATTGGTAATTTGTTTGATTTTTACGAATCTCTTTGACTCTTTCAAGGCGGGGAACGTCCGCTTGATTACGACGTTCTTGTCTATAAGCGAACATATTCCAATCACCAATCTGCGGTAATTCATAGCCGAGCACTACGAAACTGGGCGTATGCCCCGTAGCGGCGTTTTTTCTTGTTCTCAAGATATATGCCATCTGACTAACATGTCGATCCCACTCGTCGTTGGGTGAACCATATAATAAGGTTTTTAAGATCTTCTTGGCTTCTTGCACCCTCCTTTCTATTGGATTGGCCTGTTGGTGGTAAGCTGCTGTGAAGAATCTTTCAATATTGTTACGTGTACAGAACGTATCGTAAAAGCCGGAATTGAAGTGGCCTCCCTGGTCGGAAATGATGACCCTCGGAACGCCATATCTCGCCACTAGTTCCTCTTCGATAAATTGTGCTATTGTTTTTCCACTGACTTGGGTGAACGCCTTGGCTTCGACCCACTTACTAAATACATCCTCTACCATTAATATATATCGGTTATCTGCATCTTTGGTTCGCTGAAGCGGTCCGATTACATCGACGCTTAGAACTTCGAACGGATGCGATGGAGCATGGCTTCTGAGAGGAGCCTTCGGTTGTGATTGTCTGCTTTTTACGGAATTACAAATAATGCACTCATTTAAATATTTGTTAACTAGTCTCGACAAATTATTAAAATAATAGCGGCCCGAGATGATTCTAACAGTTTCATCGCGGCCGGGGTGACCTACTTCCGGTCGGTCGTGAAAATGAGATATTACTCTCATGACCATACGTTTTGGTACGTATAATTTTTCTATAACATTTTCGCCTCTCGTCCAAAGTGTGCCGCCTATCACTTGTCTTGTATTGACGAATTTCACCTCTGCCTCGGTTTTATCTGCTTGTCGCACTAGAGTATTCCATCGTTCGATTTGGTCTTGGATATCTCTGGAGTGCGTTTGCGCTTCTCTGACCTGATCGTTTAATTCCAATGTGGTAATCACTGATATTCGTTCCTTGTACGAGAATTTTGGTGGGTACATTCTCTCCTCTTCGTCGTCTGCTTCGACGTTTGGGCCTTGAGGATTCCTGCTAAGATAGTCAGCCAATATATTTTCCTTGCCGGGACAATGTTCTATGGTGAAGCTGTATTCCTGAAGTAATAATGACCAACGAGTAAATTTCGTTTTCTCGTCCTTATGCTTATTTAACCATAGTAAAGCTCGATTGTCGGTTTTGACTATAAATGGACGGTCTGCCAAATATATTTTGTATTTTCTTATATAATTAACGACGCTCAAACATTCCAATTCATTAATATGGTATTTTCTCTCCGTCGGAGATAACGTATTACTAGCATAAGAGACGATGTGCTTCTGGTCATTATCCCCCAATTGATATAATACTGCAGATAATCCTATTAAGGATGCGTCCGTCTGCAGTATGAACATTTTATTGAAATCTGGCCGGTGCAGTCCTAGAGGTTTATTCAATACTTCTTTTAGTAAAATAAAAGCTTCTTGGGCTTCCGGATTCCACTTGAAGCGCCAGTCTTTCGAGAGTAGTCGGGTCAAGGACTTTGTAATTATTGCAACATTAGGGATATATTCACGTACCCAATTACATAGACCAAGGAAACTCTGAAGCTGGCGCCTTGTCGTAGGGGCCGGATAATTTTGTATCTGTAATATGTGTTTTTCTAATGGTTGAGTGGTGTTGGCATTTATTTGATGCCCGAGATAGGTTATGCTTGACGTGGCTACCACACATTTTTCCGGTGACACCTTTAAATTATGCAAACGCAGGCGTTCAAAGACGGCTCTCAGATGGTTTACATGCTGTTCTATATTTTCGCTGTAGATGATAATATCATCGAGATATACTTTGCAGAAATGATGCAAGTAGCCGGTCAATACGTCTCTTGCCATAAATTTTTGGAATGTACATGGAGCGGTCTTCAATCCGAAAGGCATCACGTTAAATCGGTAAGATGCTCCATCTAATGTTGTAAACGTAGAATAGTTTTTTGACGACTCCTCAAGAGGGATTTGCCAATATCCGCTCTTGAGGTCCAACACCGTAAATATGTTGGCGTTTCCTAGATCCTTTATACTCTCGTATATCTTTGGTAAGACGGATGCTTCGTCTTCCGTTACTTCATTTAAGTGACGATAATCAATGCAGAAGCGAGGCTTCTTGCCGGGCCTTTCAATTATAATGGGAGGCGAACTGTACTGAGCGGTACTCGGTTCTATGACCCCGGCTTTCAGCATCTCTTCAATTTGATCGTACATAACTTTTTTCTTAGAAGGAGACATGGGGTAGGGTTTGATATTGAACGGGCGGTCGTCTTTAACTTTTATTTTATGTTTCGTTGTCACCGTGGTAGCTTGGGTAGGCACCGCGGTGAACAATTCAGCGAATTCCTCGAATAGAGGTTTTAAATTATCGTTTCCGATGATCAGTTCTTCGGGAAGCCGGCATTGCTTCCTTGCTTGATGTGCCGCTTGATTCCAGAAGACGGTTATTCGCTCTTCAGTGCCGACGTAGACACATTTACGTTGATAATCGAATACGACATTGTGAGCATATAAAAACGGGGCTCCCAGAATGAGCTCTTCATTTAAATTTTGAATGACCTGAAACGTGGTCTGAAAGGGTACATCTAGTACATTAACGTTTATGGTCGTAGTCCCGAGGGATTCTACTAAACCATCGCCACAAGCCATAACAAAAGTTTGGGGAGCTGTAAGTTGATCAATGTCGTTCAAAAATTTCGGTTGGATAATATTCCTTGTCGAACCTGTATCCAATAAAGCGTTAACCGCTCGATTATTAATTATAATCTTAATGCGAGGCAGAGGGAAAGCGTCGTTGGTTTGATTGATAGATTCTAATGGAGTGAATCGGTGGGGAGATAGGTTGACTTCTTGATCCTTAAACAGGTAATTAAGGTCAGGAAGGTCATCGAAGTTTTTTAATTTAAACTTCTTGCTTCGGAGCTTCCCCGAGGGTCGCTTCGAGCCTGCTGGGGCCTGGTAGGCGGGGCTGGTACAGTTCGGCCTGGGCCATCGCCTCTGACCCCCGCTTGGTTTCCCGTATTCATATTACGATAGGGATTGTTTGGGCATTCTGCATGAAAATGCCACTGCTCCGTTGGGCAATATCTGCAAGGGCGATACGGGACTCGGGAGTTCCTTACG
Organism: Rutpela maculata; assembly: GCA_936432065.2. Taxonomy (NCBI): domain Eukaryota; kingdom Metazoa; phylum Arthropoda; class Insecta; order Coleoptera; family Cerambycidae; genus Rutpela; species Rutpela maculata. The sequence goes on from OW386288.2 coordinate 153,037,776, forward strand.
TCTCCAGTACCCCTTCTCGGTATATCCCCTCTAGGCAGCGAGGAAATACTATTTGCAAAATGCACCCTTGGTGCTGGCGGATTATCTCTTCTTTGAGATCCATTGAATGGTGTCCTAGATGCACCAAAGGAACTGGAGGACGGCTTCGTTAAGGCGGAGGGTTCCGTTCTCCAGTTACTGCTCGATTGCTGATTCCCTTGAGCTGAAGCGGTAGAGGTGGACGCTTCTCGGTCTTTGCTTTTCTTTGCATTTTGCAGAATCTCGAATTCTTTATTCTCATCCATGATTTTAGCCATTTGTTCGGTCATCGTCACTAGTGTATTTGTATCTGGTATGACGGCACTCTTTAGGAGCATTTTCATATCAGGTCTCAATTGATTGAAGATGGTAGCCGCCTTCATCGCCTCCGGCTTAAACGGATCGATCCTCTTGAAGAGGCATACCTTCCTTGAAATAAATACTGACGTATTTTCCTCGGCATCTTGTTTCTTGCCATATAAATTAGCTACTGCTTCGGTGAGTACTTCACCTGAATCATAACGGCTTCTGAACCGCTCGAGGAATAGAGGATACGTGGTAATTAGGGTTCGATATTGTTCGAACCATTTCTTAGCATCATCTTTGAGCTGTTCTGATATTTTATATAGTCGGTCGTTATCCTGCGTAATTCGTACTCGGACGAAAAATTCCTCCATTTGATAAATGAAGGTTTCAGGGTCTTCGTGTTCGAAGCCATGAAATTCCGCATTTGGATGCTTCGACCGATACTTATGCTCGTGCGTGGCTTCGCTTAGAGCTTTGGCAAGACCTGCTGCCATTTGGGCGAACACTTGTTCTGAGGAGGGCTGTATGACTCCTTCAGTGGTACTCGGGCCAACCCCCGAACTACCCAGTACATCCTCCGCGCACGGCCTCTCTAACCCTCTAGAGACGTTGTCCATCACAGATGTCGGCTCGTCGTAAAACTGGAAAGGCGTTGATTCATCCATATCCTTTCCAGAAAGCCCTGCTGACTAACAACGCCCCACGTTGGGCGCCATGTAGAAGAACGCACTACCGGGCGTCAAAATGACGCGACACCAATTTATTTCTCAGGGGGCGCCAGTCGCGTATTACCCCGTTCTTCTACCTCCCAGGCGGGTTCGAGATAAGATGACTTCGGTAGCCGAAAAGCGGGACCAAGGCTGCACTACCACAGATCGGAAACTACGCTCTCTCTGGACCCGAATTCCCTCGTTAGGGGTTTAGGCACCTCTTAATTTCCTGAATTTTTGCATAAAAAAATCCCAACCGAAGAATTTCTCTGCGGAGGGATTAGTTTTGGTACGCGAAAATCGCGTTTTGGTCCATTAATAACGGAATATATTTCTCAAAAAACGCATAAAAAAATCCCTATCGAACCTCCGTACAACAACCAGAAGGTCGAACGTTAATGCGAATTAACTCGACACATCCGGTTTTCTATACGAAAGTTCCAGGGATTATAGACCGTCAACAGGCCTCAAGATCAATTAAGAAACATTAGTTCAAAGAATCCGTTTATTTAACAGAATTGGTTATACAAAATTCTCAAGAAAGAATCGTGCCTTCCCCAATCAAGGTAGTGACTTTCAGACCATACAAGCGAGAGCGCTCGCGCTAACGATCGATTAGGTAGAAAAGATTCATACGTACCTTCTCAGAATCAAAATGCGAGCTTTTAGAATCATTTCAGACTCTGGGTAAATGAATAATTAAGGCTGACTGAAATTAACTTAAAAAAGTTTTACTAAATGAATTTAGTTTCGCTAGAGACTACCTAGCTTTAAAGTTCTTGTATCGTGGAAATTCACGTACTCAAACACATTCAGAGGACTTATTACTGCATAAGTTGAGTGGCGTTCGATCAGTCCACGACTTACTAACCCTTATCACAGTCGATTAATAATATCGATTTGGCAGCGTCTCACCTTCGAGCGACTATTAGGCAAAATTGAATTTTTGGATTTTTATGCACAAGGCGTTTTCCTCTATAACTTTGTCATTTGAAAAGCCCCGTTATTGGCTTTTCTACCATCACTTTGTCTGGACCACTCAACGCGCTCGACCAAATTGCGAGCCGCTGGGTCAATCCAAACTCTTTCTATGCGAGAAACCGGCCTTGTACATGTGCATTGATTTTTATCAATTTTTTGCTTATCGGCACTACGCCGGCTTTGACAAAATCTTCTTTTTTGCCTTTCGGATGCAGTGCATCGTTAAAATTTTATGCTCATATTTTAGAATTGGGCTTTCAATGACCGTACCTCAAAGGTCAATGTCTTTGGTTGAGGAATAAAAAATAAAAAATAATTTAAAGTATATTTTCGTGGTACTTTTTAAACTGACTTTGTGGTACTTTTGAAAAATCCATTTAAAGACCAATTTTAGCGTACTTTTGAAAAATCGATTTTCGAGCCAAATTTCAAGGTACTTTTGAAAAACTAATCTGCGGGTGAAATTTTGGCGTACTTTTGAAAAATCGATTTTCAAGCCAAATTTCAAGGTACTTTTGAAAAGTTAATCCGCGGGTGAAATTTTGGCGTACTTTTGAAAAATTGATTTTCAAGCCAAATTTCAAGGTACTTTTGAAAAGTTAATCTGCGGGTGAAATTTTGGCGTACTTTTGAAAAATTGATTTTCAAGCCAAATTTCAACGCAGTTTTGAAAAATTAGTCTGCAAGTGAAACTTTGGCGTACTTTTGAAAAATCGATCTTCAAGCCAAATTTCAACGCAGTTTTGAAAAATTAGTCTGCAAGTGAAACTTTGGCGTACTTTCGATAAATCGATTCTTGGGCCAAATTTTTACGCCCTTCCAAAAATATTATTTTTCAAAGTCCAATTTATGGTACCTTTCAAAAAGTATACTATTCATAAATCTTTGTCATTATATACTTCTACTCTGATATTCTGAACCAAAAACATTTTTCCTAAGTGAAAATTCGGTGTTTCTTCGAATTTTCGCCTGGTCATTTCCAACGCCTTATAGAACCCAAAACGGTCCTTGTGGACTGATCTGCGCCTCTGCAGACTCCCAAAAATGTCTTTAAATGAAATTTTTGCCTAAGTCGAATTTTGATTATGTCTTCAACTTAGGACGATTTTGGAGAGTTCTACAACATTATCACCACCGACGCCTTCTTCCAGTCCGCGGCAGTTGCCTCCGATCTGAATTCCGTCGCCGGGGGCTTTGTTTCACAAATCTCTGACCCTGGGAAATGTGCGTCGAGAAGACACTCAATTGTCTCACGGTCATTATTTGTGTAAGACCCATCTGGGAGCCTGATATAGTCAAGCCGTGACGATGGGCTTCTTGAGAGCGTTTTGTGTAGTCTAGCTGCTGCTGGTAGGTCTTCAATGGTTCCACAGAAGGCCCTCCAGCTCTCTCTCTTCTGCTTTTTTATCAAGCTTTTATACCTTCGTTGGGCAGATCTGTAGATCTCCCAATCAGTTGGTACTTTAGTGCGTGTTGCTCTGTTGAGCAGCTTACGCGTTTCTTTACGTAACCCACTTAGTTCTCTACTCCACCATGGGGCGCTATTTTCTCCTTTGCTTATTTGCAAGGGACAGTTATTTTCAAACGCGGAGTTGATGGCAGTCTGCAGCTGTAGAGCTGCCACCTCCACCTCTCGCGGGTTTCTTGGTCTACAGGATATGTCCTTCAGGTTCTCCTGTAGGTTCCTTGTATAAGAGATCCAGTCAGTAGACCCGATATTCCTGTACGTGACGGGTTCCGGTCGGTTCCCTTCCAGGACAAATCTTATGTATCGATGGTCCGACAGAACTCTCCAGTCCTTAACTCTATTCTCCAGCGATGTGGACGCCAGGGTTAAGTCCATCACTTCTTGTCTTCCTTGGATTACAAACGTAGGGGCACTGCCTCTGTTTGCAATCTCCAGGTCAGAAGCGTATAGAAATTCAAGAAGTGCCGTGCCTCTCGAGTTGATGTCCGAACTGCCCCACACTGTGTGGTGGGCATTGGCATCACATCCGAGAACCAACGGCAACTGATTTTCCTTTGCAAATTGTATTAATTTCTTGAACTCCTCTGATGGAGGTGGGGTAGGTGAGTCATATGGTAGGTATGCCGAACAGACGATTAAGTCCTCCGACCTACCTTCCTTTATCAGACTCACTCTAACTGCAACCAGATCCCTAGAACAGAAATTTGGCATTAGACATGTATGAAAATTTTTACTTACGTACACGCAGGTTCTGGGTCTGTCTTCTGTAGTGCAATAAAAGACATTCCCAGTTCTTCGGTCCAGTCCCTTGATGAGTCCCTGGTGAGCCCATGGTTCCTGGATGAGGATGACATCCGTTTGCATCACAGACAGCTGACGACCAATTAGACAGGTTGCCGCCGCACTGCGATGCAAGTTGATCTGTAAGAAATGTAAGACTGAAGCAGGGAAATTGCCCCTCAAGGAGGAGCCCTTTCCCATTTTCAGCGATTGAGGGGGCCCCGTACGGAGCCTCCCGTGATTGGTGTTGCCTTAGTCCATATGTGTCCCACGGATAGGCGGGAAAAGAAGTTCGCCCCCACAGAGCCCGCTTGTGGGGGTAAGGCTACATACTGTGGGATTTCGCCCGGTTTCCCACAGGCATCGTTAAAGGTAACCATCTCCCTGGTACCATACAGCCCTCGGCACGATGGCTTACACCTTGGCTTGGGGAATGTTTATTGACCTTCCGGTCTAGATCCGCCGCCTTTTGTTAAAGCAGTGCCACCTCGTGCAGGTTGTGATTCATCATCACGTGCGGACGATCTTGAGCGGTGAGAGGCTAGGGGCAAATCCACGTAACACAGCCCGCACCCAGCATGCACTTGCACATACTAAGCACAAGCATTTTGCATTCAATATGCACCCGCACACGCCCTGCGCAGACCGCACCACGTGGAAAGCGCTAAAACGCATCAACCGTTCCTGGCGTGTTACGACCCACCCCGGTAATCTCAATTAAGAGGCCGAGTGAGACATCACTTGCCTTGGCACCTAAAAAACAGTATTTAGTTGTAGTTATTTAGGTAGCAACAAATTAGTGTGATTTTTATCTTCAGGGACATTGAAATTAGCTATATAATGAGATAATAAAATTGATTAAAAGAAAGGAGAACTGGGGATGGTTTTTTGGGGTACGATTTTAAAGTGAAATAAATTTTTCCGGATTATTTCAATATCTTTTTCATTTTAAACAGTATTACAATTGCCGGTATAATATATCAAGCATATTAATGGAATAAATATATCTTAATGTTCTCCCGTGATGTTCTCTTGGAATTGTGTGAGGAAAGTGTTGAAATATCAAGCATACAATATCTAATTGATACTTAATTTTCTAAATCAACATAAGATACATCAAAATATTTTCTGGTTCCATATGTCCTTTCGCTGAATCATCATCGGATGCGTTAAAGTGCTTCTGTTGATCCTATTTTTAGAAGATTAAGTGCCTCAGCTAACAATGCGGAAATCTTTTTTTGTTTTCTCTTATTCAAAGATGATATGAAGCGATCTGAAGAGAACAGCAAGCCATTCATCATATCCTTGTTTAATTATTTTCTTGATGATATTTTTGGTAAAAGATTAACGATATTTTTCAAAATCTTATTTGCTCTTGGGCATTATAGTGATATTGCAGACTTTATTATTATGGATTCATGGACTAATGTTTTATGCGCTGTTAGTGGAATATTATACCACGGATATAATTTTACACAAGGTCTATTTCCAGTGCGTATTTATCAAAAGCTTCTTTTCACATCCAAAAGATAAGGTCGGCAGAATAACATTAAATCTGTCACTAATGACAACATTAAACCTCTATATAAGTGAACATTTATGGCCATGAAGCACATACTCGCATCTAGCAACTTCATTTAAGTTTTTTAACCTGTACTACAAAATCAGCAAATATATCAAACTTTAATCCATCATAAAGAAGAGTATAAGAAAGATCTTTTTGTGAAAAATAATGCAGAATCATATGGTGCTTTTTTGCAAATCAAGATAAACTTTTGGTCAGCTTTATAATTACCTAAATTAACCCACATAAGTTAAATAATTACAGTACATAGAAGAGTCAGCAGCAAATATTAGAATAGAGCAATATAATTGTGTACAGTTTAAGTAGATACTTTAAAGGCAATATAAGTTTCAGTTGAAACTATTGAAAATGTATTACGTACTGGTGTTAGTTGGAATACAAATGTGCTCACTCTTATCAGATTTGTCACATATGTGTAAAAACGTAACAGAGGGTCTAAACCTTCTTGGAAGGAGATCTCTGGACAATTTGGTTGGATTTTGTGTAAGATATTATAACTTTTCTCGCCAGTCAAGCCTTAATGGCGTTCAAAATGTCGATAGATGCGCGTAAACTATGTGTCTAAGGAAAAACCATGAATAAGGGACGTGAACGTGATGAGGGTGTGGAAGGAAATATTTATTAATGATGTAGTTAAAAGGAAATTAAGTTATACCTAAACCTTTCTCAATCACTTGGGGAAAAAAGCAATCTCTTAAGAAGAATAGAACAAAACCACCTTCAAAAAAGATGAACAAATCGCCCCCCAATCCCTTCCCAAACCCTATCGCAATACCTAACCAGCTAACCTAACCTTTATCTTCCCAGCCAGTTTTCGCCAAGTTCTATCTCTTCTATCCAAGTCAACTGCAACATGATAGCTACTCACATCCATTGTCTACAGACAAATTTACAACCTGAGAAGGCTGCCACATACATCCATGGCAAGATATTCTAGGAAGAGCACTATCCAGGAACCTTGTACAACCAATATAGGTCGAGCAAATGAACTTCGTAAACTACCGTAAGGCTTTTGACAATGTGAAATGGGAAAAACAGTAAGCTGTATTATTGGATATGGGGATATTCAAACAACTAGTCTTCATTTTCTTCCGACTGTATGAGGAAAACTCTGCATTGGTGAAAGTAGTCAACATTAACTCCGATAAATGTTACTTAGCGAAGGCGTCAGACAGGGCTTTATTCTGTCACCAGCGTGCCCTTTAAATTTTTTAATGAACACATGATGCGCTGTGTTCTGGGTACTGACAATAGGAGTAGCTATAGGCGAAACTAAGATTTCCAACTTGAAATTTCCAGATAGTACACCTTAGAGCTCTTGTGGGGAATACTGGCGATTGTAAATATGTGATTCAGTGAAGAATACAGATGGCAAAACCGACAATTTGCCAATTGTAGAATTTCGCACGACAGAAATATCATGAAACACACAAAATTAGAGTTGCAGACGCCTTATTTTTCACCATCTTTCTTTATCCACTGAGATATGATCCATTAGGGAAGCAGATATACGACGCATTGATGCTTTTGAGATGTAGGTCTGGGGACGTTTATTACAATTTTCTGGACAGTCCCTCGCACTAATAGTAAGATTTTCCAAGAAATATGTAATAACTTCTTGTAAGGTAATATAGTCCTGAGAAAGACCTAGAGCCTGTATCTTGAACAAATACGGCGTCGACTAATTTGTACATTCAGGTACAACGTTAAAAGCCTTATTCGAACTAGCTCACCACGGACTACGAATCACGCATAATGTGTAACCGCCTTTAAGTATTTGGTCTGATATATTTTTAACTCGTTTTTGCTTCATAGTACAGTAACTTGGTGATCTCATTTCTGACTAATTCTACAGCAGTTTTAAATTCAAATATTTTTGGATAAGTTGATTCAAAATAGATCAAATATGAAATATTAAAAAGGAATAAGGGTGCTTTTACGCTGGGGTTGAGTTTCACCCCAGCTCAGGGGTTTCGAAAAAAAAGTGACTATTGGAAGGTGTAGATCATCGAATTCTACCCAAAAAAAACCACAACGGTATTTTTGCTTTAATACTCGACGAGTTACAAGGGGTTGAAAATTGATTTTTAAGCAAAAAACACTGATTTTTCAAAGGTTTTAAGTAAATTATTCAAAGAGGATCACATTTTCGAAAAGTTTGTCAGAACAAAAAAGTTAGCTTGTGAAATAAAAAAAATATTCCATGAAATAAAAATTTGTCTAGACTTGTACCTCGAACCAAATTAAAGCCTATTACAGTAGCTTAAAATTTTCTTTTCCCACATTATGATATCTTCAAAATCTAAAATAATACAAGGAAACTAATGTCAAAATTTTGATTTTTTACACAAAAAAGCGCCCGGTATTTGATTCCAGTAAATTCCAAATTAAAAAAAAAACATTCCAAATCGTGTTTTTTGTTAGTCCTAACTATTATGTATATGCTGAAAGTTTCTTGGCCGTGATGGATGCATTATCTAAAAGATTTTAAACTTTGAATTTTCTCGGCTTTAAGGTTAAGTACCTGAGCAGGGAAGCATCTTAGCTGAATGTTACTAGAGACAAAAGTTATGGCAATATACTAAGGAAAATGTTGCTTTTTATTTTTTTGATAAAGATACTAGCTTAGGAGATAGAAGTGTTTGAAGTTAACTCTTAACGTTTTTTTTTCTTAATTGATGCGTTTGAGATGAATATTGAAAAACTGATTTTGGCCTTTTTGGTTTTAAAGAGGATTTAGGTTAAATCTCTATATAGTTAATAAAATTGAAAAATCTGAATTATTCCTTTATTAATTTGCTACCCTTAACATAAAAACGCGATCCAAATTCGTAATCAGCAGCCCCAAAATCATAAATATTATTTTCATCAATAAATTTCCACTACTTCCTGTATAATATTTTTTAACTTGGGGGGTGGTTTTCACCCTCCTATGGTTAAGAGCAATTAGTTTTCTTATTAGGGGATGAGTTTTATGTCCCAAAATGTAACAATTTACTAAGAAAGTCCTAATTTCTCAAAATAAACAAAAAATAATTACTTCGTTCATTTTACTCCTGTTATATCGGCCATATAAAATTTTTAATTTTTTACTTCACATTCGAGATCAACGACCCCAAAAACTTACAAAATAAGTTTCATTAATTTATTCTCAATATTTCGTTAATTATTGATTTTTTGATTTTAGGAGTGATTTTCACCCTCTTGGGGATAAGGTAAAGTAAAGTAGTTTATTGATGTTATTACATAACAAAATGCTTACATACGTCAAAAAAAATTCAAAAAAAGGACAGAAACATTAGTAATATATATCACCTAGTTCACAATTTACTAAAATTAACACAAGTTGTGGACAGTTGCAACTTGAATGCAACACTAAGTATATAAAAACAAATGGACAAATAGAATATAAACACAATAAAATCACACACACACACATAACATAAGTAAAAACACAATATAATCACAATATTTGAACATTAAGAAACATGGTTCACCCGAGGCAGAGGCTCTTTACATAAGAATGTATTGTCATCTATAAATTATTTTATACTCTAGTACGCTCCATTTATAGGAGCACTTTTTATTGTATTTGGAAATTTATTTTTAGTCATTTGCCGGACATAATCTGGTAACTTATTGTAAAAAATAGGTCCATAATAGTTTTCGGCACTTTTAGTTCTATTTAACCGCAGATAATTTAAAGATATCTTATTTTTTGTACGTGTTTCATAACTATGTTTCGTTTCATTTTCTACATAAATGTGTTCGTTGTCTTTTACAAATTTTAAACATTCATAGATATACAAGGATGGTACAGTTAATATTTTTAATTCAACAAATTTTGTTTGAACGTCCTCTCTATAGTTTAACCTTAATATGTATCTGATTACTTTTCTTCGAATAGAAAAAACTCTACTCGTGTGACACGCATGTCCCCAACAGAAGATAGCATATGAGAAATTTGATTGAAACAAAGCAAAGTATGCTTTTAAGACTACATTTGGTGACACAACATAAGCCAGATTACGTAATAGGTATGTATGTCTACATAGTTTAGTACATACTTGATCCACATGAGCCTGCCATGTCAGGGTTGAGTCAAGAACAACTCCCAAAAATTTTACTGATTTTCTGCTGTCCAGGTTGTGTTCTCGTAGAGTAAAAATTATACTTTCAGTTTTTGTTTGATTTAGACTTAGTTTGTTGGTATCAAACTAGTTTTTAGCGTTCAACTGTGCCTCACCCAATTTACGTTGTAATAAATCCGAGCTTTGGTCAGTGTTTATGAAAGTGGTATCATCAGCAAAGAGTACCACATCTGTGTTGGGTACACATTCCGTTATATCATTTATATATATATTAAAAACAGCAGGGGACCCAACACGGATCATTGTGGCACTCCATGCATGTTATCCGCCATATCTGAATATGAGTTTTCATAATAGGTCAGCTGTTTACGATCCGTTAAATAGGAAGAAATTAACATTGTGAAGCATATATTTACACCATACATCTTTAATTTATTTATTAATATATTGTGTGAGACACAGTCGAACGCCTTTGAAAGATCACACAACGTGCACCCTAGAAAAGCATTTTCTTCAAGGCCTTTATTTATGACTGAGATTAATTTACTTGCCAGTGTTGTCGACTTGTTACGAAAACCAAAATGGGCAGCAGTAAAAAGATTATTTACCTCGAGATGTTTACATAGCATTTTTTAAAGATTCTTTCAAAAATTTTAGAAATGATCGGCAGTAGAGATATTGGACGGTAATTTTCTGTTTCATTTTTATTACCTTTTTTAAAAATTGGGATTACTTTGGAAATTTTTAAGCACTTTGGATAAACTCCCGCTATTATGCTCAGATTTATTAATTTTGTTAACGGAATAATTATAAGATTTTTTATTGTCTTGATAAGGTTTATGTTCATATCATAGATATCTCTGCTAGGCTTATTTTTTAAACTATTTATTTCATCGCGCACCTCGTTGAAAGTCACCTCCCTGGCCTCGGGGTTTGTTATATTATCATTTGTGATATGTATAAAATCTGTTGGATCATTTTCAGTATGAGGAACATTTGAGATTATGTCTTCAGCTATGTTTACAAAGTAATCATTAAAAGTAGAGGCGGTAATATCTATTTTTTGGTTGGTGGTATCATTCTTACTACAGTTTCTATTTTTATTTATAAGATTCCGGGCACTTTTTGACATATTTGTGGAATTTTTTTATATAATTATCGTTGTATTCAATTTTGTATTTACTAATTGTTTTTTTTATATTCCTTCATATACGTTTTATATATATTGATATTTTCTACAGATGGACTTTTGTTCGGTATATTTCTTAAAAAATTTAGCCTTTCTCGCATATTATGCAAATCTGCTTCTGCATTAAACCAAGGCGCACACCAAACGATTCAAATTTTACAATATCTACCTCCGTATTTTCTATGAAATCCCAATTTGTTTTTTCAATTAAATTATAGAAAGTAAGCAGTCCATTTTCCGATATGGGCCTATATTTAATTTTTATATTCGTTTTAGGTTTCTCTTTCCACCGTTGTTCAAAGATTACAGCCTTATGGTCAGAGAGATGTGTCTCAAGCACATGGGATGTATAATCCTTAGTGATATTTGTTAACACATTATCAATACAATGTTTTAGTCTAGTACTTTCTTTTATAGTCACTAATAACCCATGCATTTCTAAAAAGTCACGGAACTCTATGGATTGAGTATCATTTGAATTGAAATTTACACTAAAATCAACGTTTATGATTACCTTATGTTTACTCAGTTTACATTTTGTCAATACTTCATGAAATATGACTAGAAAATCAGCGAAACTACCTTTTGGTGACCTATATATGTTTTATAAAATTATACGCTTATTACCAAGACTTAGTCATAACAAACCTTCACAGGTATATCATATTACATGATAACGACTTCTCTTATTAATCGCTTATCTTAGAGATATTATGTTTCACCTTGTTTCTCACATTTTATGCTGAATGTCGAATTGCATTTCCTTTGTTCTATATTTTGCTTACTCAGGTATGTATGTCTGTATGTTATAAATACGACTAGACATGCTTTGTAAATTCAGTTATTAAACTCACTTAGAATGAAACCATTCTAATTATTGTATTATTCCTTTTCCAAGAGCCAACGTTGGCTCCATTAAATAAATAAATCTTTTTTAAAAAGTCACTCATGTGAATCGTGATCTAACATTGGCGCAGTCGGTAGGATTTCAAGTATGGGGGGGGGGGTCTAAATTATTTTCGACAAAGTATGTCTTAGAGAGATCTAGGACATCTTGATTTTTAAATAATACCAAAAATAGATGTTCAATTACAGATTCGATATCAAAACGTAGAGAGATGATAAAATATCTCCTATGTCTGACTGTTTTGCTCGATACAATATTGATTTTATCGTTATGAAATTCGGGGTTTTCTTCGAATATGTCCTCGATAATTTTGTGATGTAGGTCTTGTAAGTTATTTTGTTGGAAGAAGGTTATAATATCTTTATGTTCTCGGTATAAGAGTTGTTTGTTTGAGGCTTTGATTTTTGAATAGTCTATTAAAGATGTTGTTTTATATAGGTTGGTGAAAGTTTCAAATTCTCGGGAAATTTTTTCGTTAGTGATTCCTTTGTTATCGTCTGGGTTTTCGTCGTCATCTGAATCTTCGTCATTCGCGGCTAGAACCTTTGAATAGAATTTGGAACATTCGGAAAAATGATTAATTTTGATTCTGGAAAGTGCGTCCGCGTTCTTATTGATTTTGCCAGGTTTATACATTATTTCGTAGTCGTACTCTTCTAATTTGAGTCGCCAACGGGCAAGACTACTTACTGCGTCTTTTATAGAGAATAGCCAGGTGAGTGGTCTGTGGTCGGTTACAAGCTTGAACTTTCTACCGTACAGGTGGGGTGTAAAGTGCTTTACACTCCATACTATGGATAAAAGCTCGCGTTCAATCATTGAATACTTAGTTTCTGCACTACACAAGGTTGAGGTATTAAACCTCAAGAAGAAAAGGACACTGAGTTAACATAGACTTTCATATGTGGAGTTTTACCCTTGTCTATTAATTTAGACCATTGTATTTTATTCTTTTTACAATTATGTAATGTACTACTTGCTTATTATTATTATCATTTACCAATTTAACTTTTATGTATTTTATTATTTTGCTTTGTATTCATTCAACATTGTTTCAATTTATTTGCATTATATTCCTTTAACGTTTCTAACAATTTTCAAAAGTTGCTGCATAACATCAACTTTTTTATTAAGGGGGACGTTGTTATATAAAATTATTCGCTTATTACCAAGACTTAGTCATAACAAACCTTCACAGGTATATCATATTACATGATAACGACTTCTCTTATTAATCGCTTATCTTAGAGATATTATGTTTCACCTTGTTTCTCACATTTTATGCTGAATGTCGTATTGCATTTCCTTTGTTCTATATTTTGCTTACTCAGGTTCTGTATGTTATAAATAAGACTAAACATGCTTTGTAAAGTCAGTTGTTAAACTCACTTAGAATGAAACACTTCTAATTATTGTATTATTCCTTTTCCAAGAGCCAACGTTGGCTCCATTAAATAAATAAATCTTTTTTAAAAAGTTACTCATGTGAATCGTGATCTAACATATATAGTTATTACAATTGTATTCTGACCAATCAGTTCGTTTGCAGACATCTCACATGTAAATTCGATTGATAATTTAGAAATATCCTCCCTAGGTTTTGATTTTATATTGCTTCTTGGCTTGTTACGAAAGGGCCGCATCATTACACTTTTTGACCATGAAGAAGGATTTCCCAAATTAGGAACTTTATTCTCTCTATAGCACATCTACTCCTTTTTAATATTTGAAGTTGATACCCTAAAGTTTAAGAATGCGCAAAAATAAAAAAATTCTAAGTGAGCTATAGGTTTAGTCTGAACTTTGAATATTTTTCTACCAAGTGACTGTACTATCAGTATACGATACACAATATAATAAATATTAATATGAATATTTAAAACTCGGACATCAAGCATACATGAAGAAAAACAGACAAACATTCCTAACGTATTGTTTCCAAGCCATTATGCTAATGTAGAATTTTATTGGAAACCGACAATGATTTATTAAACTTTCGTTCTTTGGTGTTTAACTAATTATCTTAATTAATTTTGTTTGAAAAAAATCCGCTTTATAATATCCGCTTTGTGTCTGAATATAAAACATAATTATCCTCATTCTTTATAAAGTACGGAGGAAAAGTGAACTAGTAAAAACTCGCCTTGTGCCAGTTTGTGGGGTTTTCACTTTTACGTCTTTTACTACTCAGAGCAACTGGCAGTGTTTAAAATTAGTTTTTTTATTGCATACTTGAAATTCTTTAATCGAAGTGCGAATTCAAGAAGATAAGGCAAAATGGGCTTTAATATATTCAAAGTTTTAAATGATAGAAATGGTCTTTGTAGAACGAACTTCTAAAAATTACCTCATTTACTAGTAATATATTTTTATCATTTAGTATAAAAATAAAAGTATCATTCGTTTTTGCCATTTGCAAGTCTTGCTCGTTCATATTTATAAAAGAAAAATAAAAAAAATAAGCATACTTTTTATCTAAGTAGACATGCATTACACGTTTATAAAAATTTGAAACGTTAAAATAAATAAATTACCTACATTTATATGTCCAGTGAATTGTTTGGATACTCGATGAGTTAGGAACTTGAAATTTGGCATGTAAGTAGAGCGTAACTTTTCGACACTTCCAATATTTACAAAATTCAAAATGGTGGTTCCAATATGGCTGCCAATACGTAGATATATGTAATATATATAAAAAACAATACCACATTAAAATGAAGACGATGTCAAAATGGTAAGTGCTGTGAAAAAAAAACCATTTTCGAGCTGTTGGTTCTCGTTGGTGCAAGGTAGGTCCAGAATGGCTGACCTGCCTTGCACTGACGAGAGCCAACAGCTCGAAACTGCAGTCTGCAAGTGTTGTGGTGTGGAGCTTCTTTGAGTAGGATTAAGTCTATCGGGGTTGCAGTCTGGTACTTTATTCCTTATATATTTAAGGAAATGTATAGAGGAGTTTGACAAAATATTACGTTAGTAAATATTCTGCCCTCTCAAAGCATACCTACTAATGTTCCTATTACTTCATTGAGTATATTTGTATCCTTCTTGTAGTTGTCTTCTCTTGTTGTAAATTGCACCTTAGCAATTCCATTGAATTATATGTTATAATGAACTTTAGATTTTTTTACGATGTTTTATTCTATAAACAAGAATTTTCCAAGTACAAAGCTGTCGAATCGTCGCAGCATTATTTTCTTCCAGTGTCTAATATACAGGGTGTAATCAGTTTCATGTCATTAAAGAAAAAAATATCAAATACGCTAATGCGGCTTTATTAAAGTGTCACGCTCCTTTGATATAAACCACGCGTCGACGAGGATACAAATTGATAATCATTACACTTTTTTATGACTTTTTAAAAGTAGGTAAGCTAAGGCCCAGTAGCGTCCTGGCAAATTTTAGTTGGGTCTGCGATCTGAGCTTAGGGGGGGGGCTAAGGTAGCGACAAATTATAAACGATGTTGGAGAAATAAATAAGAGACAAATTACAAATTTTTTTATTGTACACTGCCATGTTTTATAGATCGGATGGGGGGGGGGGCCTAAAGAAACTAGGCCCAGTCCGCGTTTGCGAACACGCAGACCTAGCCAGGACGCCACTGGTAAAATCTTTAGCGGTGCGGCAAAGGTGAAAGACGACGGCGTTTTCTGAGTGCTTAGTAGATCTGAAGAAAACTATACTCTTCCTTATGCAATATTTTAGTTTCTGTGGGCACTTCGTTAAGTACACACGTCCAGCCTGTTTGTTGTTTTTGTATGTTGTTTTGTTCTTTTTGAATTTTGGGCCACATTAAGATTTATTTTATTGACTTACCATTCAAGTCGTTAAGTTCTTGATTACGTACAGGCACTACTTACTTGTTCGTTCATTTTGTGTTGCTTTTTGGATTTTGGGCCAAGTTTTTATTCTTATTTTCATGACAACATTAGTTGATAGTTTAGTGTGGTATTTTAAAACGCAGATGTTGAACGCTATGGGAGATTACACTTACCCAGAGCTCGCGAAAAAGCACTTGATGTATGAAGAATGTCGTGGAAATGCAGCTGCTGCGGACCAGCTTTATCGTTTAAGATTCCCTAATCGACGTCATCCTTGTGCACGTACATTTGTAAGCATTGCTCAGCGTCTTCAGGAAACAGGTCGTCTCAATGGACATGTAGAAGAACAAGGTCCACAATGCGAAGACAGGGTAATTGAAGTGGAGGTTCAAGTTTTGGAACTCGTAGAAGAGGATCCAACTTTAAGCACCCGCGATGTCGCGAACCGTGTGGGAGTATCCCATTTTGTGGTGTGGTGAACTTACACCCCTATCACCATCAACGTGTGCAAGCTCTAGAACCTCAAGATTATGCAGGGCGAATGGAATTTTGTAGGTGGATTTTGAGAAAACACGCGGCAAATGAGGGTTTTTTGAACTTTCTCTATTTCTCCGATGAGTCGTGTTTTACCAGGTGTGGAGTGTTTAATTTTAAAAATATGCACTATTGGGTAGACGAAAACCCACATGTAATAAGAAGGGTGCATTTTTAACGACGGTTCAGCGTTAATTTGTGGGCAGGAATTTGCGGCAATGAAATAATTGGACCTATAGAATTACCGGCTAGATTAAATGGTGATGTATACTTAAACTTTTTACAACAAACATTGCCAAATTTGTTGGAAGATGTACCTTCGGCGAGGCGCAGAAGAATGTGGTATATGCATGATGGCGCGCCAGTTCATTTTAGTCTGGCTGTTCGAAATTTTTTAAACTGGGAGGTTTCTCAACGATGGATTGGGCATGGCGGACCAGTACCATGGTCTGTCAGGTCACCCGACTTAAATTCGATGGATTTTTATTTTTGGGGTCATCTTAAATCTCTGGTTTACCGTAATCCAATTGACACTTTGGAACAATTGCTGCAACGTATTTTAATGTGCATAGAAACCATAAAAAATGATCCTAATTTACCACATATGTTGAATCGAGTGCGTCCTTAGTTTGACGTGCCGAAAAGTGTATTGGTGCAGACGGAGGCCATTTTGAACAATTTATGTAAATCAACAATAATTTATGGGTAAGTTCTAGACTTATTGAATATTTTAGTTTTCGGTACCTGATTGGCAATTCGTTAAATAAATCAGATTTTTCCTAACTCAAAATGCACATAATTTCTTTCTGTTATCTTATCTTAGACGTCTAACTCTTTATTTCCCAATGTCATGCAATAATTACTCATTTTTTAAGCTTTTAACCGAGAACACACATTTAAATCTGATAAATTATAAACAACAATAAAAGCTCCAATATTTTGTTCTAAATTAAAAAAACACACATGTAAGGAAATGCTGTGTTTAAACCTCTCTACGATGGATTCGCTTGCAGTTCTGCAAAAAGAGATAACGAATTATTTACATTTTTATAATTGGTTCGGTTGAGGCGTTCATCAAAGGTGCCGCCCTTCTTTGCTTTGAAACAGCGGGCCGGCGAAAACGAGTCGGTCGGTAATCTTTGCACTTTTTTATGACAATTTAAAAGTTGTGCATAATTGGGAACTACAAGTCCATTGACCCAGAAAGGCAGTGGTTCTCAAATGTTTCCTACCCTGTTTCAAAATGCCCCTAGAGGAAAAACTAATGAAGGTTTTTTGTTTGTCTAGTCGATCCACATTAATAGTTTGTTTTTAATGACATGAAACTAATTACACCCTGTATGTATGTTCACTAAAAAGCTATGCCGTTTATTTCCTTAGTCTCTTGATCACGATGCCAAATATCGTTTTCTTATGATGACTGTTGCTCTTTTTCCATTATCCTTGTTAGTAATAGTGAAGAAAAGCAAAATTATTTCACTCTGGGAAAACAATTGAAGTTGTCTCGTCATCTAGCTTTAGAAAATATAGATGTTTTGACTTTTAAGTTAATAGTGTTTGTTTACTTAAATAGGAATATTGAGGACCAGTCCCAGAAACTCATGGGATTGCCATTAGTGCACTTGTTGCATAAATAATTATTTCCTTTTTCAATTAGTAACTAATGTCAAATTATTTTAAATGAACATATTCTCTCCACTCGCTCTCATGCTGCAACTAAGTTTCAAATACCTAAACGTACTTACGCTGCAATGCAGAGCATCCAAAATATCATTCCATTTATTTATAGCGACTAACGACTGACTAAATTTGTATCATAAGGTGAATTTGAGATAATAATTTGCCGTCACGCATTATTTGCAAATAGCACTAACTTCCGGGGACATAAAATAGGGTCTCTAATGCAGGGCAGGCTTGTAGCGGTAAAGTTATTTCCACCCACAGCATATCCGTATATGTATTAATTATTGCACTACGTATTCATTACTCCTTATAAGCTTGCAGGTGACACTATAGTAAGCTCTCTGCCGGGGAAACTGCTAACGAATACAATGTTTCTTATTTATAAGTGTATTCATCTCAATAAAATAGCGTGTTGTTTAAATTTACCTTGTATAGGCGTAGTATGTTATTTATTTGCGAAATCAGCACGAGAGCTTTATAATACAGGATGTGATTTCTAAAAATGCAAATCACAGACTATAAATCATTTTTCGAATTTGTAATAATTTATGTCAGACTACTTTAAGCAATTGCTTGGAAGGCGCTGCCCGACATTGAGCGTGAATGTTGTGAAAATTATATAAACAATTTCGTACGGTACGACAAAATATATATTGCAAGAAACATTAACAAAAAATGAATAAAACATAACGGCGTAACGAAAAGGGGTAAATTCTTGCTAACAGAAATATAAACTATTAATATAACGAAACTCAAAAATAACGTCAAAAATAGAATAGAAATATTTATCACTCATCCATTCCATTGGTTCCGATTGCAATGCTATAATAAATAGTTGAAGATTGAAATGATAATCACTTTCCATATATGTTAGAGCAACAGAAGATAGCAGCTGGTAAGGAAGGTTATTTCAGTTTTGTAATAGTACCTTCCAAATATCAAATGAACCTAGTTCATTATATCAAACATTTAAACAGTGTAAAAAACTGCTAAATATAGAAACACAAGATGCATTACATCCTGGACCTTCCTGAAGGAGCTTTAGATGTCATAGAAAGCAGGCTTGCCAAACCAGATCCCTTAGATTATTCTGCTTCAGATGCTTACCTAAAACAATATGAAGTAAAGTCTAATCTGCATCACAAAGCAACAGCTGTGCTAAGATTTTCCCGTGAGGTTGATTTAAAATGACACGCTTGGCTTATGAGAGGATTTTAGGCAGTAATTAAGTGTTTATTAAGTTATTAAGTTTATAAATAAAAGGTGTAGGATGTAGAAAGCAACAAGGTACAAGTTCACAAAAAAAACAAAAATAATTTCTACTTAAATTAATTACCCTTTGGGTGCTACCTCCTCGGAGAGGAAAGTTGGAGAAGTTGCAACGCCTTGCCTGCTTACGGATTACAGGAGCAATGTGGTCCTGTCCCACAGCAGCTATGGAGGCAATGCTAGACCTGCTTCCTCTACATCTGCATGTAAGGAAGGAGGCAACACTTAGTACCCTACACTCAAAGAAAATGATAGGTGAATTCAACCAAAAAGAGCATATGAAATCGCGCCTATCTAGTTTCATAGTTAAATCAATCAGAAAAGAATAGTCATAAAACAACTTTATTTGTTTTCGTAAACAAATAGTAGTTTAATAATCATATCTTCTTGTAGAACAACAAATTAAATAGTACAATGACATTTTTTTATGTTCACTAACCATTTTCAATTTGGTCTACAATTAAATAGTACAACGACTTTGTTTTTTGTTCACAAACTAATTTTTAGGTGGATCTACACTTTATTGTATGATGAAGTTTTTTTTGGTTAGCCAAAATCTCGGCATTGAGACATCAGACCACCCAAACCAAAGATTAGAGATCGTTTATAAGATCCATCCAAATATATCGATGATCCCTGAGAGAATTTGAACATTGCAATCATGTTATTAATTTTCTATAAATTCATAAGAGTATAAGATAATGCATGATTGATTATTGTCACTGATTTGTATGTGGCGTCATCTAGGAATAATTTCTGTAATAGACTACGTGGTAAGCAAGCAAATTTTATAGTAATTCCCTTTTAGAACTTCTAGAAGACAACAATAATATTGGTTTGTCTACAAAGTACAATAATATAGCGAACTAATACTGGGTTAGAATTACAATTCGATAATACTTAAAAATAAAGTCTACTATTTATCTAGTTTCATTTGACAAAATTCAACAAATTATTAGTAAGATGAATAAATTATAGTTTTATGCACCTATTTTTTAAGTTAATGTTTATTTTGTTGTCTGACAATCACCTTTTGTTTAAAAATACTATTAAATATACTTCAATTTAACAAAATGAACAATATATATACTATTTTTTTGATTGATTTAACCCATACTATTTGCAAACAAAAGCGCTGATGCGACGTCTTAATTCATCAAAGTGGATGGCAGAACGATGTTATGTTTATGTAAACAGAACTGCGGGTTAACTCTACAATAATATTGGTTTATCTGTCAACTATAATAGTAGAGCAAACTGCTACTGGGTTTACAATTACAATTCGACAATAGTTAAAAATAAAATATACTATTATCTAGTTTAATTTGACAGAATTCAACAAAATAATAGTCAGACGAAAAAAATAATAGTCTTATTCATCTATTTTTACTTCCACATCCAGTGGAAGTATAGTAACGACAAAAAATTTTTAAAAAATTTTTATTGTTCAGATAGGCTTAAAATGTCATGTAACGTCGAGATTTTAAGTTTGAGCGAAAAAAAATTTTCTGTCTGTCTGTCGGTCTGTCTGTAACTTTTTTTTGTGCGCACGTTTACTCTGGAACCGTTTAAGATATTGACTTGAAATTTAGTACACGTATGTACTTTAACGAGATCTGGAACTAGATTATATTTTCATGTTGTTTCGACGAAGGGTTGGGGGGTAAATTTGGGGTAAATGGGTAAATCAAGCAGGTAGGAGTCGATAAAATTGGTATTTAGTATATACAAGAGAAGCTCGGGTCTCAAAAAATTTTTTGGCATTAGCCACCCCCATTACCACCCCCACCCCCTTATTAAAGGGAATGAAAAAAAAATGTGATTTAGTGTATGTACAAGAACCAGAAACCTCAAAATATTTTTTTACTTCATCCACCCCCACTACCACCCCCACCCCCACCCCACTACCGATGTGGGGTATCGTTTTATGGGTTTTTTGGGTAGAGGATGTCAAATATTATATTATTAAAGTTCCATAAACAATTATTTCCACATACAAAGTTTTTTCGTTGTGAGTGACTTGGATAGAGAATCTGGATGTGGAAGTAGTGATTCTTTGGGCAGCGGTTTTTAAGTTAATGTTTGTTTTGCTGTACGACAACTTTTTATTAATTAAAATGACAATCACCTTTTGTTTAAAAATACCATCAATATAATTTAGTTTAACAAAATTAGCGATATTGTTAGTTAACCATTTTCTTTTGTTATATTTACCCATACTATTTCTTTGAGTATAAGGCTGAAGGAGGTACTCTCTTTCAAAGAGCCCTAGGTAAGACCCCAACCATCTTTCAAGCAGAAATCTATGCTATAGACCCATGTTCCCAGGAACGCATAAATAAAGGCATCGAAGGGCAAATATCTACATCATATTCTCAGACAGCCAGGCAGCGTTAAAAGCTCTTAGGTCCTACGCCTCTGAGTCTAAAATTCCCTGGGAATTCAGACAATCCCTGAAGCAAGCTGCTTGTGTCCTTGGAGGAATACTCCAAGCGAAAAAGTTCATCACTTATTCGTCAAAGACCACCTTAAGAACATGGGCAAGGCAAACAACGATACATGCGGATACTGCGATACTGCAAGAGAAATTGCGGAAGATATTCTTTGCGAATGCAAGATGCTAGTCCGCACTAAGCTAAAGTGCCTAGAAAAGGTGGAACTAACACCTAAAGACAAAGGGAAATTAGCCCCCAGGAAAATCACAAGCTTTGTAAAAAGCTTGGGAGTCCTAAGCAACAAGTAATTGTAAGGTAAGTCACGAAAGATCTTTTCAGGTCGATGTGAAGTAGAGCTGAAAGAGCCAAGCGACCTCTTGAGCAATCTACAATCTACTCCCTCGGAGGGGAGTTAGACTATGCCCCTCTCCACCAACTATCAGCCCCAGAAACCAAAACCCAACTACCTTTGAAACCAAAATATTTTCCATTTATTACCTTCTTGCAATTCAGCATTTCCCAATAACTGGGTTGATGCACCAGCTTTCTGCCGTCTCATCAATTTCTATTTCTATGTGGAACGATACTAATTTCCATGTAAGAATAAGATAATGTACTGGGTGTTTCAAATAAATTTTACATAAATTAAAATTACTCAGCAATTTGAAGCCTCTTCCAAATATCAGTTACTTAAGGTTTGTACGAATTTCTTTTCGTTTAACTGAACATTCGGTGAAAGTGTTTCAATGTATACTGCTGAACTAAAACGTTTATTTAACGAGTTCAAAAATGGTTTAAAAGCAAAGGGAGAGAGTACTTTTCAGATTTAATGATAATTTGCAGGATTGTACCTCCTAACATGATTGAAATTGTTCAAGCTAGATGTTGGTGAGCTGGATGTTGCTCATGAAAGAAAAAGAAAAGAACTTAAGAAGCTTAATGTTTAGTTGTGAATGTTTGAAATAAACTTCGCTAAGAATGAAAAATAAGAAAACATACAAGAAGCCCTAGTTGTAAGAACAGACAAAGAAAAGCTGTTACGGTCGATTTTCACATTTAATAATGGCCAGAAATGTATGTACTAATTTTCGTTATTTTCCCAAATTTTATTGTGCATTTGAGCCTATTGATACCGTCTCTCGCCAATAGATATTAATAGTGTATAACTGGTTGAATAATAGCACTACCTGGTTCATGTTGGCCATTGAATGCGTTTTGTTACAGGAAGTACGGGTGAGTGCGTTCAGATATTCAAGAGAGTGCATTGCAAAAACACCCTTTTAAAGCTTCTACAATGGCTAGTATTGTTGATTAAACCTTCTTTTGGTGGGTAGATTTATGAGGGGATGGCTTTCAGAGTATATTATGATAATATTCGTGGATATAAACGAAGTTAGGAAAATCTATTCTTCTAGTTGTGGGGTACGCCGTGGAGTGGAAATTCTGAACGTACTGAGACGGAAGACAAGAACTTGACATTTTGATAGAGGACATTTTTTTGGTCATTTTCCTTTTGCTGCTAGAAGATTGAGTCGCCTGAATACGAGTTTTAGCAATATTGTAAGTTTTGCTCCATTTATGGGATTTAGTATTCATCACGACAAGATTAGTTGTATTTTCATTTGGTTTTGAGTATCGTTTTGGGGAAATGCATCTACGGATTTCCGGATAAAGTCAATTTTCAAAGCACGTGGCGTCGTCTGAATGCAAGATTTTGGAGTGCCATTTTGACGGCAAAGGACCTCTTTCGCTCACATCACATCTCAGGTACGTCTCTGAAAACCCACTTAAAGTTGAAATAGATTTGTAGTTTAGGTTATTTATTTTATTTCAGGGCTGTTTGTTTGTTTGTTCGTTAGTTGTTTCCTTGTTGAGTATGTTACAAGTATTGGGATCTATTTGTTAGTTTATGGCTATTTGGATTGATACCTTATGATTTTACTTGGATCTGTTACTCGTATTCTACTTGAGCTTTTATGTCACATTCTACACTTTACGAGGGACTTCCAGCTTGACTCTGGTTTCAACTTCTAGTCCAGATTTTGGTGTCTAGATGGTGGATTATTGACTGACATCTTGTGTATGTATGGTACTAGGGATCTTGGCACGTTACCTTAGACTCCACGTGGATGGTCTACCACCTGCGGCTGTTATCGCCTGAATTACGCTACCCTGGTAGGACGGGAAAAGGTATTCAGACACTACCAAAGGTAAACGGAATCATATTCTCTTAACGAGGGATCCGGTACATCAACTCAACGTCCACGGGACAGTAAAATAAATTTTCAACGGATATTGGTAATATTTTGCTCGTAACGTAAATCTCAGTAACATTTTAGATTTCAGTAATATTTGGTATATTTTGTGTATCGTTACTTCACTAACTGAATAGTTTTGCCGTATTTTACAAATAGATCTCAATAATTTTAAGTAATTTTATGTTTTACCGTACCTTGGGTCACTTGTAGTTTTTTTGTCACGCTTCTGGCATATGACCTTTTGTACATTTTTCAAAGATTTATTATTTTGTAAGATATTTTGTGTATATTAGGTTAAGCGTGTGGGCCCCACTTACTAGTGCACTTTTTAGGGTATATTGAGATATATTGTACTGCGTACCGAGTTATCGGTGACAATTGTAAAATATTTTGTACTACGTACCCTTATATTTTATTAAACGTTTAATTAGAACGACGTTGTATTTTGTATCTGACCACCAATTATCGAAGCCACCCCCAAGGACCTGACTAGTCGGCAGTGTGAGACTCCCTCCTCACTAGTGTATTGCAGAGGGGGTACTGCACGTAAAATATTAAAATTTTGTTCAGGGCACAGGGTGACTACCCTACCCTGCGTTCGAGGTTTAGCAGCCTTTGGGGCCCCCTTTTATAAGTAGGCCCAGGCCCTGTAACAAAGCAAGAAAAAAGCAAAATAAAACAGGAGCAATAATTTAAAAAGAAATACCCACCGAAATAAGTTTAATTCAAGAATATTTACATCTATTTATTTTATTATCGTAGTTATTATTCAATTTTATATTTAGTCCTCATATTTTCTGGATTTCAATTAATTTATTTAAATTGCAATTTTAAAATTTTATGAAATTAAAATACTGAATAAATAATAACACCTATGATGCCTGCGATAATCACCAGGTATACAATATAAATATATAAAACAAATATTTACACCAGTAAAATCAATATTTTAAAATATATCCGTGTTTATTATAAAACAACGTTTCAACGAAAATAAAACGAATTTAATGCTTTCAACATAAAAATAAGGCAAACTTTTATTTATTTTAAAACGACTTTTATCTTCCTAAAGCTAATAAAAAGTAGGGACTATCTAGGAAATAGTTTATTTTTAATTATAATTTTATTGAAATATCTCAATAGTGGCCGATTTGAAAACATAAATATCTAATAAATATTCAAATTTTATGTAACTTACCACTTTACTCGGTTATTAATGTGCTTTAATTGCCCTATATTTTATATTATTTAATGTTTATTTTCCATAAAATTCCGTAATTAAAGAATTACTGGCCTTAACTTTTTCTATTAATAATCACTTCCAAGAAACCGCTGCCTATAAAATCTTATTGGACTATAACCTTATCGTAAATTAAACCAGTCCATCAAGTCCTTTTAATTAAAAGAGCATCAAATAGTCACAAAGGCAGTGCAAAATTACAGGAATAATATTAAATCTGCATGTTTAGTATTTTTTCGTTTGGCTATAAAATGAACCCACTTTGGCCCATGTTAAGTTTAAATAAAAATAAATCCAAGGTTTAATTTATCGTCTTGTTCCTTGTGCTTGGGAATTCGGTTTTTTATTTCTCTGCATAAAATTATAGTATTTGAGATTCACCTTTGTATTGTTAATAACAGTTAAATCTAAGAGTTTTATCGCTTAACCGTGGAATATTCTTACTGGGTGGGAAGCGGCAATTTTCCTCAAATTGTACCTATTGTGTGGCTCTAATTTTTAAGAGTAATTTGGGATTGTACCACCCTCTAATCAATATACTTCAGCTCCGTAGTATGCCTTTCAGTGTGTACATAAGATGTACCGTATAGAACGTGGTGAATAGAAAGTAGAATTGGAACTTTTACACTAAGCTAGAAAAATTGTAGTCTATTCTTCGTCACATCTTTTTATTGCTAGTAAGATGATGTCTACTTTATTCATCTAAAACATGAGATTTGCAGGAAAACAGTATTTGTTTAAAAGAACGTTGTTCCTATTCAACTGCCAATGGATGTAATAGAAACTCACTAGAGCCATATCTCTTCTTCTTATATAGAATATGTTTAGAGACGTTTCATAATCCATGTATTACTCTAGTTGGCCTCTCCTTGCCTTATGGTGCGTCTGACAGCATCACCCCCCCATATGTCGCGGTTGCTTGTTTGTTAGGCGCACATCCTTACCAATGCTCTTGCAATCAGTTCCTTGGTGATACTACAGAACTACCAGAAACGACACTTGGGCTTCCCGCCAAAATTCCATTGCCGCCATTTTGTTGTTGGTACATCCGTTAGTTCATTTATTGTTTTAGGTTAAAACAATAACCGCAGATTTATAAATTCACCAGTGGAGCGCACGGGTAAACAATAATATTATATGATTGGCTATTTTGAAAAACATAGCCAATCAGCTTCGCATTTTATCCATCGCCCAACGGTGATTTTATAAAAGTGCGGTAAATGACAGTCTTTGACATAATACCGAAATAAATTCTTAAAAGGTTTTAGTTTTATTGTGCTGTGAATAGGCAAAAGATCATAGCGGGAAAGTGTTGTTAATAGTAATTTTTATTAGCGATATGAGTAAACGGGGTGGAATCATTTGCGCTGTTGAGGATGTCCAAGTAGTACAGGCGCGCAGCCAGGGGGGGCATGGGCTCCCCCCCCCAAGCCGCCGTCCATGACCCAAAAAATAAAGAAGCATAATCACTATTAGTACAAATAGCTCCTTCAAATTAGGAAATATTTAAGAAAATTTTCCCACAGTTATGAGACTTGTAAAAAGTTAAGTATTATATATATAAATATATGTATACATATTATATAATATATGAATTTTAGCGTTTTTTCGTCCTTTTCTCTATATTGAGGAAATACTATGCATTTTGGTGAAAAATATCATAAGAGCAAAGTAGTACAGCATAAAATTTCATATAAATTTTGTCTCTGCCTTTTTTTTTTTTTCAAATTGCGCTTAGTTTCGTCGCTAGAGGGCGCGAAAGAAATAAAAATACAATATAGACTTTTGCGCCTTTTTTTAGATTTTGAGCCAAAATTATACATTTTTATGAAAAATTACATGAGATCAAAGTTGTAGAACATAAAATTCACTATCTAGTTTTTTTTTTTTTCTTCATATTTTATGTTCTACAACTTTGTTCTCACGTAATTTTTCATAAAAATCCATAAGTTTGACTCAAAATTTAAAGAAAGGCGCAAAAGTCCATATGTATATTTATTTCTTTCGTGCCCTCTAGCGGCGAAACAAAGCGGAATTCGAAAAAAAATGATGGAGACAAAACTTATAGGAAATTTTATGCTCTACAACTTTGCTCTTTTGTTATTTTTTACCAAAATGCATAGTTTTTCCTCAAAATAGAGAAAAAGACGGAAAAACGCTAAAATTCATATACAGTGTGTCCCAGGATAGATGTAACAAGAGGTGTAATGAACCAAAAATTTTGGCATTTTGCAATGGTATTTGGGGATTGAGTCCTGCTTGTTGTAAAACTAAAGTATACCAAAATTGACTTGATTTGATGTTCTACAGGGTGTTTTATAAGCAAAGCTGTAAAAATCACCACTAATAAAGTTCCTTTATTTTTCAAAATATGAAAAAATTCCACTAAGAAAAGTTATTTAGAATGCAATTTTATACCTCTATACCAAATTTCAGGAACATAAAATTATTTTTTTAAAACTTCTCATTTTTTGCGAATTAAGATGATAAATGATAAATGTGTATCCACTGCTTTTCTCATAGCCTACTTTTAGCTTCTACATAACTTTAAATATTAATCCACAAAAAATAATTTCTATGCAGTTTTAATTGAATGGTTCAAAATAAAATACTAATTTATTGAAAAAATGGGAAGTTTCAAAAAAATAATTTTATATTCCTGAAATTTGGTACAAAGGTATAAAATTGCATTCTAATTAACTTTTCTTAGTGGAATTTTTTCATATTTTGAAAAATAAAGGTACTTTATTAGTGGTGATTTTTACAACTTTGCTTATAAAACACCCTGTAGAACACCAAATCAAGTCATCTTTGGTATACTTTAGTTTTACAACAAGCAGGACTCAATCCCCAAATACCATTCCAAAATTCCAAAATTTTTGGTCCATTACATCCCTTGTTACATCTATCCTGGGACACACTGTATATGTATAATATGTATAATATGTATATATTTCTCAAAAACCACCCTTTTTAGAACTGTGGGGGGTGAAAATCATGATTAGACAACCCAAATACTTCACTTCTTACAGGTCTCATAATTGTGGGAAGATTTTCCATAAAACAGCGATTTTTTGACTAATTTGAAGGGACTAAAAACAGTATTCAAATTATCTCTTGAAATTAATATTTTGTAATTAATGTCAATATTATCTAGTAGAGGAATCTGTACACATCTGTTTTTAACCATTTTCTGAAAAAGTTTTCCTCAACCTCTGGGGAGGCCGGTTCTATTGCCCCCCCCCCCCAGATGAATTTTCTGGCTGCGCCACTGAAGTAGTACGACAGGAAAAGACATTGGTTTATTTAGGTTTCATAAGGATTCCCAAAGGTATTTTATTATTGATGTAAATTATAAAATATTTCCAAGTACTTGTAAACCTTTCTTCTTTTAAGGTTCGTATTGTGGTTCGAAGCATGCAATCGTGGGGATTTGGCAAGTAAAAGTTCAGCGGAACTTTATAACAATTTTAAGTTGTGCGCCCGACAAATTTGTATCAAAATAGATTGCTACCAACAGCACTCTACTATTTTCCCTCAACTTGATAGTTTAAAAAGAAAAAAATATATTTGCCCAGAATAACCTCCCAGTAAGAAATTACAGATTTTCTCAGGCGAGACATTGTATTGATTTCAATACACTTTGTGACTTTATATTAAGAATACAATTGTTCGTAGAGATAATTTTATCCAGTTTACTTTAATAGTTGTAATACCCATTATAAATAGAATACTTCGAATAACGTCATTGTATTCAGCCTGTGTAAAGTTTTTTTATAAACATGCTGTTTAAATTTCCCGCCAAAATTACCAACAACAAAATGGCGAAGGTCACAAAAAAACATCAAAGGCTGAGAGTGCCGCTTCTGGCAGTTCCTTATTCTGTGGTGATACCAAATCTACAGTTTGAAAGACGTGTTATTCACTTCTTGCCATCTGGTTTTCTCTGAACTATCAACCGTTCTATATTCTATTTTTTTTTTTGGGAGGGGGGACGTATTTCTTAGAAAATGGAGCTGTTAGTAAGTCTGATCTCTGTACGTTTCGTGATATTTCTGTCACGGCAAATATTGCTCGACTATTTGAGTTGATACTCTTATTTAAACAATTTAAAATAATAAACACCTAACCTTTTATAATTTTTGCTAGGTATAGTAGCTGCTAAAAGCTCAGATTCATCGGACACATTTGGAAAGCAGTAAGTGTTCCCACCTCATCTTCATTTATTTTTAGAAAAATAGTCATATAATATAGTACTTTCGCTGACCATATGAAAGTAGAAATGCTTATATTTAGAGAATGTAATTTTTCAAATTATATTTCGTCAGAATAATAAACTTACTTAATACTATAAAATTGTGATTTTAACTTAATGTTCAAATTTTCGTAACTAAGCGTAAACTATGCAAATCACCAAACGTTTATTGGTAATATTAGAAAGGTGGTACTTCAATTATTCTGTTGTGAGTCCTGTTTTAGCACTTTTTTTGTTTATTTGTTATAATTCTAAAAGTATGCAAAGATGAAAAAAAAATGTGGAAGGTAGATCAGATAATTTTATCTGCTACATAAAGCCTTTTATGATATCTGTGAAATGAAGCTACTGTCAAATATCAAACCAAGTCCACACCATACAATTGCAAATTAAGAAATATCCTAATTTTGAGGCCTTTGGTTCTAGTATATTCGGGATGTGACTGATGCCAAAAAATGAGCCCCCATTCACCTTGTCATTGAGTCATCCGTATTTGACGGAGACTTCAAGTTCAGGAATGTAAATAGCACAACCTGTACCATTCTCACTTTTAGACCCATCGGTATAAATATGCATCCCGTCTGTAAATTGTTCAATGTAGTTTTTAAATATAACTCTATTAACTACTTGGTTATCGATAAATGGAAGTTTGATTACCAAAGGGGCCATACAAATATGATTAAAGTTGTTTAGAGTGTACATAAAAGGAATTGTACTTTTGACAATATCACCATCATAAGAAACAGTATTACTAAAAGACTCCGCTAATAAAATATCATTGTCCCTTGCTCTCAATTTCAAAACAAATTTATCTCTGAGGAGTTGTCTTCTGTAATTTAGTGGAGGTTCCTTAGCCTCAACCCTTACAGCCTCTACTGGACTAGATTTAATTAAACCTAGGCAAACCCGAAGTGTTTTGTTTTGAAGTATATCCAAACGATGAAGTAAATTGTTGCTGGCTGCTCCATAAAATATTGCACCATATATCTAATGAGAGATTTATACATTAATAATATTTCTGGATCTGCCCCCCAACTAATTTTACTACAGATACGAATAGTGTTTAACTGTTTTTCTGATTTTGAAACTATATTTTCAATATGAAATTTCCATGATAGCTTGTGGTCAAGATGAAAACCTAAGTATTTAACTACTTTTTTATATGGCACCTGGCAATCATCTAAGACAATTGTACCTCTCTCCGGTAAATTATGTCTAGAAAATATGGAAATGAAGGTTTTATTGTAGGAAATTAAGAATTGTTTTTCCAGCGCCCACTGTTTAATATAATGAAAACCTTTATCCAGAGATTCGATGGCTATGTCTAATTTTCTCTCTTCTGTGTAAAATATAAATTCATCAGCATATTGGACACTTCTTATACTACCTTTCAGAGCGATATCATTTGTATAAACATTAAATAAAATAGGGCTTAGGACCGATCCCTGAGGGAGTCCCTGAGAAGTAAATCGTGGACACATTAAGGAGTTGTTCGAGTTTATTAAAAATAATTTCCTTCCACGAAATTACGGCTAATTTTCGGTAGAATTTCAAGTTTAGTGAGACAATGTTCCAAGATTGTTAAATCTACAGAATCATAAGCTGACTTTAAGTCAAGGAAAATAGCCATCAGATAATTATTTCTTGAAAAACATAATTGTATATCTGTAATAAGTTTACCTGCTGCATGGTAAGTACCCATACCTGGACGAAAACCAAACTGAAAATCGGGGTAAAGTCCATGACGTTGCAGCCATCATTCTAATCTCAGTTTTATCATCCTTTCGAGCGTTTTTCTGACACAAGACAAAAGTGATATAGGTCATCGGAAGGTTTATGCGGTTTTAATATCGATAACTTTCTTTTTTTAATTCATCCACTTTCTTTCCTACTCTAGTTTATCTCAGGATCCACATGTAAATCTACATTTGCCGAGTC
Organism: Rutpela maculata; assembly: GCA_936432065.2. Lineage (NCBI taxonomy): Eukaryota > Metazoa > Arthropoda > Insecta > Coleoptera > Cerambycidae > Rutpela > Rutpela maculata. The sequence goes on from OW386288.2 coordinate 153,069,245, forward strand.
TGTAGGTACATGCATTTAACCGAAAGTAAAACAAAATATATTTATTAAATAAATTAATTATTGTTCATGCAAGGTCCATTAATAGTCCCAGGAAGAATCGACAAGAAACTTACAAGAGATATAAAGAGAGGTTTATATTGTAACAAAAATAAATGATTATAACATGACACATATACTATTTATTAATATTATATATATATATATCCAAACAATAAGCAGCATAGGCTTAATTTATGTACTTCATCAAATATCTTTGTGGGGCCTACCAATTTTCCTCTTGGAGTGTACCTCCTTTTAAACAATTTCTGCTATTGCATTTTTCTTTCCCTCGGTACAGCTCATCCTTCTCGCAACAAAAATTTAAACAAGGAATAGTTACTAAAAATATTGACAAGCTAATATAAAATGTTAATTTTCTTTACCATGGATTGTTTATTACTTGTTTGAGCAGCAGTTATTATTTTCACAAGCACTTTCAGTTTCACGTATGGGTTTCAAAAGGTATCCCTCATTAAGAGAGGATGCTCAACTGGATGGATCATCATATGGTCTTGTAATACGGCCGTTTTTTCTATAACATAAACTTACGTTAAAAATCAAATTCTTACATCAACGTGCAGCAACTTATCACTAATAAAATGATTGGAACACCTCTGTAAAAGCATCCCTTTTAATTGCTTGGAATCTTTTAACTTAACATCGTCTGGCTGTAAATCGACGTTATTTTATAAAAACTGATCTTGTCTCTGATTGCGACACTTCCACAATTAATAATAAAACAAAAAATTGCCATTTTGTATGATCTAATATTACGAAAAATTCAATTCTGAGGTTCAATCAGTCGTCATTTGACAACAATGACAGCGGTTTGTTTTTCCTAAGGTCTGAGACCTGTGACGTCAGGCTAGGATAGGATCAAAATATAACCTAGTTCTAGATCTCGTTATAATACACAAGTGTTTCAAATTTCAAATCAATATCATAAACTATTCCAGAGTAACTGTGCGCATAAAAAAGTTACAGACAATTTTTTTTCCTCAAACTTAAAATTTCGATGTTTCATAAAATTTTCAGCATATTTGAACAAAAAAAATTATCAATATTTTTTTACTATTACTATACTTCCGCTCCACTACGTGGACGTGAAAGTAACAATAACTGAGGGTAATAATGAGAGAGGTGCAAAAATATTTTGTGTACATTTTCCCCTAATGCGGTGCAAAGTACTTCGGCATAGCAAACTTCGAAATTTGACACAAATTTGAAATAAGACAGAAAATAATTCCAGACAGCCTACAGAATTTCAACGTTACCAAATCGTGAGCACATCATTTACCTAGAATTCGATATTTGGTGGAGTTATCCAAAATATCCTAAGCTAGAAAAAAATACGTGTGGTATGGCTGAATGGTATATCCTAATACTTGCATACTCATAGTTGTCTTCAGGGTGGCTATTCTTGAGCGCGAGAGAAATTGTTACTCCCCGGCGAATTAATTCCCTCGCCTTTCACTTGAAATTCCCCTACTCGAAAAACATGTATTCTTGAACAAAAGGAATAACGAGGGACCGGTGAAAGCTTGAGGGAGAAGTCTACAATGTTGTCATATTGTTCTTCGCAATATAACCAATCAGAACTCTCCTATATTTATCAGCTGTGGTGGCCAAAAATTGTTTGGTGGTGGCGTGACAGTTGACAGATCAAAAACATATTTACGGGTCGCGTGCGCGTGACGTCACAGTCTCAGATCTTAGGAAAAACAAACTGAAATTCTTTAACCGTCAAATGGCAACTGATTGAACTTTTCGTAATATTATTGTTTCTATGTATATTATACATACAAAATAACAAGTTTTTGGTTTATTATTAATTGTGGAAGTTTGACAATCCGAAACAATGCCAATTTTTATAAGATAACCTCCATTTACAACCAGAAGAAGTTAGAGGTTAAAAGACTGCAACTGATTTCAAACAATTAAAAGAAATGATTTTACAAGCGTCTTCCAAGGATTTTATTAGTGGTACGTTATTGCATATTAATGTAAGAATCTGATTTTTAACGTGGGTTTGTAGGAAAAACAGCCGTATTACAAGACCATGATGATATGTCCAGTTGGACATCCTCTCTCAATAAGGGACATAATTTAAAACCCACATGTGAAACTGAAATTGCCTATGATAATAATTACTGCTGCTCAAACAAGCAATAAACAGTTCATGGTATAGAAAATTAACATTTTATATTGATCTCTCAGTATTTTTAAAAATCATTTCTTGTTTAAATTTTAGTTGAGCGAAGGTGTGAAGCTGTACCAAGAGAGAGAAAAGTGGAATGGCAGAAATTGTTTTAAAGAAGAAAATTTGCAGGCTTCATAAAGATATTTGATGAAGTACATAAATTAAGAAAGGAAATTCCAGAGTACCTACCCGCTGTCAACAAGTGATGCAATGTGCCCTTTTAAAGTATATCGTGTAATGTTTAAAAACTGAATATTGGACTACTGAACATTGAAAAAGTATAAAATTAAAACTTTGAAGTGGTCTAAGTTCAGTGAACATATAAACAAAGTCTGAATAGGCTATGAGTGTTGAATTGTAGCTATAAAAGCCCTTTTTGTTATATATAAACTATGAATGTTACTTTTATTGCTTAGGTAGATATTAATATAAAGTATACACGTTATGTTACAATCATTTATTTTTTTCTTACAATATAAATTATAACTTTCTTCTCGATTATCCTTAGAAGTACTAATAGACCTTGGATAATAAATTATTTAATTAGTAAAGATATTTTGTTTTGCTTTCAGTTACATGCACGTACCTAAGTACAAGTTCTACGTAATTAACTATTCCGATTTACTATAACAATATATAGTAGTAGAGTGATAAATAAAACACAATAAAAAGGAATATTTAATAAAATAAACATAACAATATATGAAAAATAAAATTCTTACAGAAATTACAATAGTCCAAACTATAGATACATTATAGACGAGGGGTTAACTGATGGAAGAAATTATGTACGTCTTATTACATAGGTACCTCAAATAGTTTATAGCACCTCAATCTTCATTGCTTAATTTATATGGTGTCTTTTTAAAAAAATTTACAGCGGTTAATACCTCGACCATAGCCATATTTACTGTTAAAAACCTAAAAGGAAATACTTCTTGTCGCTAAGTAGTGAACATGTTTTGTCTAGACTAGCAACATATTCACAGTAAGTACTAAGGAACCATCTGAATCTGCAATAGTCCAAGGAGTCAATTGCTTTTGTTCACGATGCTACGAGTTTATAACCTGAAAAATTAATTTGTACGTTAGCAATTATTTATAAAGCAACATTTAATTAGGCAAGTATATAATGGAAAGAATGGTTGATCACTGATAACAATTCTCACCTTTGCAACAAGGTTGTTTGAACTCATCCTTCAGTCATCCTTCCGTCTATGCAAACCAATTAATTCGCAGTATCCATATGTGTAATATTTGGAAATACATCAATATTTATACTAAAGCATTTTTTTCTCAAAATATTAGGATTTAATTCGATGGCAGCAGTATACCTAACCTCTACATCATGCGACAATTTTGCAAAATACGAACTAACCCTCATCCTGATGAACAAAATTGCGGATATAAAAATAAACGAACAAAAATTTGATCCGTTTTTCCTAAAATTCGAATATTTTTCGCATATTCAAACTGTTCCTTCGCATCTTCTAAATCATCCAAAACTTGTCTAGCCACTAAATCTTCGATATCCATTATTTAAATAAAACCAAATTAATATGACAAGTCTCCACACGCACGATCATAACCTACAAATTACTTAAAAAATGATTCTTTTCTGCTTTCCCTCGACTTTCTCTCACTAAAAGTAAGGGAATTAGTAGGGAGTGTTTTCGTCTACCTGGCTGGGGAAAATAAATTCAAGAATACAAACTTTACATGAGGGAGTAGAAAATGATTATTTTCTCTTACACATTCTACTCCCCCAAGTTCAAGAATAGCCACACATGTCTACTAAGCACTAAAAAATGTCGGCGCCTTTGATCATTAAAGACGCCGCACAGCACCGCCAAAGATGCCGACATTTTTTACACGCTTAAGAACTGCGTAGTCAACTTTGCTAAAATTATATTCACAATGAAAGTGTGTTTCTTTGGCATATAAGAAAACGGTTCTTCACATAGCTTGCTGCAATAACTTTCGTGTTTTTTTTTTGTAGCGGAATACAAACTCTATCTAATGGGGTTACTGCAGTAATATAAAATTTTAATTTATGTAATAAAGAAATTGTTGAATAAGTCCATTACATTAAGTGATAGCCATTTTATAGCTACGATAAAACTATTTTTCTTTCCACCAAATTGAAGCTGGTGTATTAAAATACGTCAAATATTTTTCCAAAAGTTTTAAAATTACAAACGAATTTTATTTAACACTGTATGACGAATAGTTGTATAATTATACGTAAACAAGAGAACACTTGTTATTTTAAACTTTCTTTCATTCAAATCGTTGTTCAGAACAATGCATTCAGTCCTACCTCTAATGTTTTTTTACAAGTTTGTCTAGATGCCAACACTGCCAACTGCTCACTGCAAGTATCAAACGTTTATTTTTGTAGTTTGTTTCAATGAACCTTTGAATAAATTAAAACAAAACAGCAATTGGCACGATTCACGGACCCTTACATTCATGTTAAAAGACAAGAATAAACGGTACATGCTGGTTGAAAGAACATTGCACACATACTTGGAATTATGCAAATGTTATTTCTACAGGACAAACTTATAGTCGGAGACAGCCTATTCATCGTGTGGGGAAGAATTTAAATTTATTTTTTACAGTTGTTTGATAATGACATTTATTAATTTGATAACCTGAATAAAAAATAATGAATATTGGCATATCATAAATATTTTTTTTAAAATTATGAAATAGTACGAGATTGTGTAAATTGAACATTTAATTTTCATCAAGCAATGCAAGTACGAAAAAGAAGTACTCAAGTGCAAGTACTTTTCAAAATTTTGTACTTAGCCGTAAGTACAATTACTTTAGGAACAAAATGTACTTAAGTGCAAGTACAAGCAGATGTAGTTTAAAATGGACTTTCAAGTAGTTTTTAAAAGTAGAAAGTACATTAAAAGAGCACGTACGTGAATGTTAATAATGCCCGTAATATTGAATAATGGAAAAACTTTTTAGAAAAGTAAGTCCCAATTTCTTTATTTAAGCCCTATATAGGCTAGTGAATGGAATTTTGTGGGGAGCAAGAAATCAGTAAATTATATTGCAATATAAAAACAAAAATATATTAAATATTACATACTCTATAAGTGCTAAATAAATCTCATTTGGAGAGAACAAATATAACTGCTGAATACTGAATATTTAGCCCTCGGGGTAGCTTTCCCAGACAACACACAATTTGCTTTCATTACAACTAATTGTTCAAAGTGGGTATCTGAAAGTGCATGTCTCTTTGGTCACAATAGAGGCAAATGAAAAAATCTCTCCACTACTTTGGATGAAGACAAAGGTGTATTATATTTAGTAAATAACTACTTCACCAATCGGTGATTATCTATCATCAAAGTTTTCCTTTTATCCTCTAAGTACTGTAAAACCTCAATATTAGCTCTCTGTGTTGAACTTTTAATTGTAGATAATTGGTCAAAACTTGTGAAGGTATTTGTATTTGTAAAAGTACTTGTACTTATAAAAGTATTTGCACTTATAAAAGTACTTGAACTTATAAAAGTACTTGCACTTATAAAAGTACTTGCACTTATAAAAGTACTTGTACTTATAAAAGTACCTTTACTTATAAAAGTACTTGTACTTGTAGGAGAACAAAAAATCACAAGTACAAAGTACAAGAACTTCACTAAATTTGCTAAAGTACAAGTACCAACTACTTCAATTTATATTGTACTTAAATACAAATATAAGTACATGTAAAAGTATTTACTTCTGCTACCAAGCACAATTTGTACTTGTACTTGCACTGATTTTCTTATACTGAGTATCAACGAGATCACTTTCCGATCGCCATGTATTTATTTTCTAATCGATTAAGATGACAGTGGGCATGTGTCACATGTTACCGAAGCAATATTTCTACGACCTGTTTTACCGGAAAGACCTCAGCATTTGATTTTTAAATAGGACCACATGTACATTTTTGCATTTTTGGACTTTGAAGATTATTCACATAAGACTACTAATTTCATGGCTGTTTCCGCCGTTTTGAAATTTTTTCAGCTAATTTTAAAATTTCATCTAGTCTAGCGTGTCATCAGTATAACTCACCTGAAATTGTTCTCAAATGCATAAATAATTGATCGATTGATTGATTTATCAGCGTGCGGTAGGCATTGCTGCCACGCTGGATTGGACAAAGATCATGCTTGTTGCCTGCAACGACAGCCACATGGTAAAAGAATGTAGGATGGCAGGTGTAGGTATTTGTGAGATGCGTTACCGCATTGTGTCGTGAGGGAGCGTTTAAGCTCCCTTTTTGTATGTTTTTGGATTTCTGCTTCTTCTGACCCTTCTTGTAATATGGATTGTTTATGCGCCTCTTTTTGTGTTTCTATTTCTTCGAATCTTCTTTTTCTAAGTCTTCTGATTCCTCTGTTTCCGATTGTGGTGATATATCGTTGCGATTCCTTTGTGGTGTTCATTTCTTGATCCTGATCCTCTCAGTTGTTGTTGTTCTCTATAGCATGATCTCAATATTTTTAGTTTGTTGATGTTCGGTGCTAATGCTTTCTTTAGCAGACGTGTTGGGTCCCTTCCCTGGGTATGTCCCCAGTACTTCATTGCGTACATTTCTATCCTTTTTTTAATTGTCTTTCTTCCTAATAGTGTTGATGCTTTATGCCGCTGTGTTTTTGCGAGTAGTTGGACGATGTTCCTTTCTACTCTTCTCAAAGACTTCTTCTGTTGGCTTTTGTTGTTGCGGCGTTTTTTGACTCTATTTGTCATTGTTGGCCATTTGACAGCTATGTACATACATTTGGTAAGGTCCCATGATAGTTTATTTTTCTCGGTGATTGCCCTTGTGACTGTATGCCGTTTTGATTCTCTCCTTTATCGTTTCCCTCCATTCCAGTTGGTTCGTCATGTCTGTTCCAAGGTACTTCAATTTGTTTGTTGCTCTTAGGGAGTATTCATCTATATTGTGTTCGTCTCCGCTGGTCCAACTCTCTTTTGTTTACGGGTCTCGCTCCATTATTAGGCTTTTCTTGAAGTTTTGTTCTCAAATGCATAAATAATTGAATAAAAATACGTATTGATTTTTTGTTGTTGATTTGTGTCACAGAAAGGTCCAAAGGTCAGAATTACTCAAAATTTTGAAATGGAAGTATATCACTTTCTTATTACAGTTAAATGTAATTTTTCAATACGAAACTAACGATGTATCACAACACAAAATTCATCCACGCTTTCCGTTGCAATTACTGTTAGACTCAACATATTCTAAAATATATCAAATGTGCCTTGGCAGACTAAATGGAGGGATGAGTTTCACAATTATTACATAGGTCAACATTTGATTTAAGAACAATCACCAGACTTTACCAGAGTATATTTGGATTAATTTTGGGTCGCTGGTTCCGAATCCGAGGTTGTTTAAACCCCATCATGTCAGGTTCTTGGTCATTTGAAGGTCAAACTGAGAAAAAGTGTTGTAAAAAATTTGGAAAAATTTGTTTATGTTTCTGAGGTCGCTGAATTCAAATCCGCTTTTATTTACCATTCAAGAACATCAGAACATCTAGAGGTCATTTCAAGGTATTTTGAGATCATTTTGAGGTCAAATTGAGAAAAAGCGACTAAAAAATCTGGAAAAATGCTTACACAGGTTTCTTGGGTCGCTGACCTCGAATCAGTGGTTGGCTGGACTCTATCATATCGGATTCAAGGTCATTTGGAGGTCAAACTGAGAGAAAGTGTTTGAAAAAATTTATGTAAAATGTTTCAAATTTTTTACAATACTTTTTCTCAGTTTGACTTTCAAATGACCAAGAACTTGACGTGATGAAGCATAAACAACCTCGGATTCGGAATCAGCGACCCATAGAACCTATGTATACTCTGGTAAAGTCTGATGATTGTTCTTAAATCAAATGTTGACCTGTGATTAACATAAGCTTTGTTGTTGATCTATTTAAGTTAATTTAATTTTAAAATTTCTAGTAGATAGTGTTCATTTTTTCAAAAGGTGAGCAAAATATAAGTATGAAAAAGGGCATTCCTTTTAAGAACCAAACTTTGGAGTCACTTTTGATGGAAGCGAAAACTTGACAGATATATTAAAAAAAAAATTGGTATTTGGTAACGTGTGGTACATGTCAAGTTTTGCCTCAATCAGTTAGAGAATAAGGAAATGTTGTCCAGAAAGTGATCTTGTTGTCACTTGGTATACAAAGAAAAATCTATCAAGAAATCAAATAATGAAAGTATATGTTTGCCTAATAAACTCAAACTTTCTTTAATGACCTCTGTTTCCCCCTGCTTCTAGAACCAAACTAAGTCATTTTCTTGCCTAATACTAGATTATCTTAAGATTCCTCTAGCAATGGATATTTAGATAATACCTCTATAAGAACGTAGTCAGTGTTGTATAAATCGAAGTATAGGTAAATCTTGATTTAAAACTTTAAGAACGGGTGTCCTACAAGAGTTAATTCTAGGACCACTCCTGTTTTTATTCCGTGTTTCAGATGGTATATCCCGAGGTCCGTAAGGCCGAGGTTTGAAAATATTCGAGACCAAAAAATCGCACTGTACGACCCGCGGTGCATATTATAATTTACATGAATCATTAAACTAGAAAAAAACTTGAGAAAACTAGTGGAATACTTTAATTATTTCAGGTTTCATATTTGCCAAGCGAATAGTAAAGGTAGCGATGCTTGGAATATCCATGGCAACCTCAATAAAATAAATTTAGGATGCGGCTCCTGTTCAAATGACAACTGCTGTCAATATAAAGGGCCCCGCACACATTATAGGGGAAAAACGGCTTCCGTCAAATTGGCCGAATTTTTGATATGACGTGTAGTCATCATCCCTATAAAAATTTTTAGTAACATTGGCGCCCAAAAAGCTCTCGTTTTTAAATTGGACCACAAAGAGTTGACAAAATCGGGATTTTTCGATTTCGCGTGTGTCACGGGAGATCGGCGTATTATGTCGCTACTATTCACATCGGCGAAGGCAATGTGGTGTTTTTTGTATATACATGGACGTGGCGGATTTCTGATCCCATGTGTAGTTTGTCAGTGTTGTGCATGTGTGTGTATGGTGGAGGATGTGTATGTATGGTGGAGGATGTATGTGTAAGTGGCTATGTGGGTGGGTGGATGTATTTGTGTGACTGTATTTGATTACTATGTTACGGTTCTAGTCCTCAATATTAACTATTAGCTGGTCGTTATTTGGATTCCACCTGTTACCTGCATCTTTAATATAATTTAGAAGGGCACGATCGGGATATTTTACAACTTGTTGGTGCCTAGCATATGCCAAATACTATAGAACACTGGTTATGTGGGTACAGCACCCTAGTGTTCTGGCTCCGGACTTGGTGCAATAGTATCCTGTGATTGGGCCCTCTTGGTCTTGGTCCATTTCATGTTCGTCAATATTTTGGATAAATAAGATCCACAATTAGTACTTCGTAGCGTTTCTAAATCGGGAATATATTCTTAGCCGAAACAGTTCTGGATCATCCCTATTTTCGTTAAATTCAAATATTTCCGACCCGTCGAGATTTTTTTGTCTTGAACGTAAGATGGTGCCAAACTTAACTGACATATTCCTGTTGTTAAACGTTGTAGGTACTCTAAATCTGCAGATGGTTTTCACCAATCCTTAGTTCGTTTCGGTAACGTAAAGCGATTACCTTGTTTTCTACATCAAAATTCAATACGATTCTCATAACACTGGCAATGAAGCGGTTGTTGCAAACGAATCAATTAATGCGTTGCGCCATTATACGTGCTGTCGAAATGTTACAGAACAAACGCGAAGCAGCTCTGAAAAAAACGCTCGTATAAGGATTGTTTATGTAAATAATGTTCTGTCTCTTTAATAAAACAGTTTATGCATTTGTGTTGAATTTGAACGAAAACGCGAAGATGTTATAAAATAATTATTACTTAAGTTTCTACAAACATTTCCTACCTAATTACTTCCACATCCAGTGGAAGTATAGTAACGACAAAAAAAATTTAAAAATTTTTTATTGTTCAAATAGGCTTAGAATATCACGAAACGTCGAGATTTTAAGTTTGAGCGAAAAAAAAATTTCTGTCTGTCGGTCTGTCGGTCTGTCTGTAACTTTTTTTGTGCGCACGTTTACTCTGGAACCGTTTGAGATATTGACTTGAAATTTGGTGCACACATGTACTTTAACGAGATCTAGAACTAGATTATATTTTCATCTTGTTCCGTCGAAGGGTTGGAGGTAAATTGGGGTAAATTTGGGGAAATCAAGCAGGTCCATAAAATTGGTATTTAGTATATACAAGAGAAACTGAGGTCTCAAAAAAAATTTTGGCATTAGCCACCCTCATTACCACCCCCACCCTATTATTAAAGGGGATGAAAAATTGTTATTTAGGGTGTGTACAAGAACCAGAAACCTCAAAATGTTTTTTTACTTAATCCGCCCCCACTACCACCCCCTATCACCACCCCCACCCCGCTACGGATGTGGGGTATCGTTTTATGGATTTTTGGGGTAAAGGATTTCAAATATTATATTATTCCATAAACAATTATTTCCACATACAAAATTTTTTCGTTGTGAGTGACTAAGATAAAAAATCTGGATGTGGAAGTAGTGATTCCTTGGGCAGCGTTTTTTTATGTTACTTACCTGTAGTTTTGTAGCTTTTTCAAACGAAATTTACTTAATTATGAACACACACGATATTATTCAAGAATATTTGTTTTTGACAATACTTGACAGAAGCCACCTATGATCAAGTTATTATTTACTATTTGAAAAATATTTGAAGAATGTTGGGAATGAAAAGTAGAAATTACGTGTGAATAAAAGTAATATTTACAAAAAAATAAATAATAATAAATGGAGATTGTTATTATTATTATTAGTAATAATTGTTGTCACATTATATTTAAAAAAGAATCCCATGAGGTTTTGTGTAGAATACAGCAAGAGGTATCAGATAATTCCTTGAAAATAATATTTGCTCGTTGATCCTGGGCAAGGCAGAGAGCGGAGCACCACCCTATATTTTACATGACCTTAAATATGTATATACAAAAAACACCACATTGTCTGCGCCGATGTGAATAGTAGCGACAAAATACGCTGATTTAATAATAATAATAATAATAATAATATAGTTTATTTAGCAACAGTAATTATTACAATACGGTACAGTATACAATATAATATAACATTAGAAATTTGTACAGTGTTACAGTAACAGTGTATAACATACAATGCGTAAATAAACAGTTACAATCACTGAAACAGTAGCAAAGTTCTGTTTGTGCGTGACTGAAGGAAGATAGATAGGATATAGGAATAGGATAGAATTACATAACATACATATTTGAGAGCAATATCTAGGTAAGGTTATATCGATTATGTCGACAAGAAGAAAATAATAAGATAATAAGTTTATTTTTGAGGAGAAAATGTTTATTTTACTTACTTATTTCTTTGGTTGATTATATCATGAAATTGAATACGTTCATTATTTAGAAGCCATTTTTACACTTTGGTTTTGAATATTTTGAATTTTTTAATATTTTTAATGTAGCTTGGCAAGGTTTCATATAGGCGGGGTGCCAGATAATTGCAGTTGCGTTGACCTATAGTCTTGTCACTTCGGGGCCTGTTATACTGGCTTTGTCTTTTTCTCGTGTGGTAATGATGGTTAATTGGTTCTATGTTTATTTTATTGCGCTTTTTATTATAAATTATTTTCAAAATCCATTTTTGCACGGTATTAAGTTTTTCGAGATGATTGTCATTTACTCCTCCCCATCCCGCAATACCATAGGAGATCTGTGACTGGACTAGTGAATAGTAAAGAATTTTTAGCTGTTTTTCCTGGAGGTATTCTTTGAGGTACTTAAATCTTGTTAGTAATCCTCTGACCTTTTTAGTTAAGTTTAGTATTTGTAGATCCCATCTAAGATGCCGGTCTATAGTTATACCTAGATACTTTATAGAATCGGCCTCGGGAATTTGTTGGTTTTGGTCAATATTTAACGGGCCAAAATTTGGCAGGTTATTAGCATAGGAGGTGAAGGGTAAGTATTTAGTTTTGTCGCAGTTGAGTGTGAGTTTATTGTATTGGAACCATTGTTGTATTCTTTTAAAGTCTGATTCTGCTTTTGTTTTTAGATCTTCCCACGTTTTCTCTGTGTATAAAACAGCAGTATCATCTGCGAAACTTAAGATTGTGCCTGCCGTTGCAATGTCCAGTAAACTATTGATATATATATATATATATATATATATATATATATATATATATATATATATATATATATATATATATATATATATATATATATATATATATACATAGTGAATAGCAATGGCCCCAGTACCGTTCCTTGCGGAACCCCATAGGTAATTGTTCTAGAATTATTAAGGGTACCATCAATATCTACATACTGTTCTCGATTGGATAGGTAGCTTTTTAAGATATTGTACACCTTTCCCCGGAGGCCATAACATTTTATTTTTTCTAATAGTTTTAAGTGAGAAACTGTGTCGAATGCTTTGGAAAGATCAACGAATATGCATAATGCAGGTGTTTTTGAGTCTAGAGCTCTATACAGGTTAGATGTCAATTTAAGTATTGCATCTTCAGTTGATCTTCCCTCTCTAAATCCATATTGATTATTTGAAATAATTTTATGTTTGTCTAGAAATATTGTAATCCTTTGCTTCAGTATTTTTTCTATGATTTTAGCTATGCTTGAGATTAGAGAAATAGGCCTGTAATTTATTATCTCCGATTTTTCACCGCTTTTGTAAAGAGGTTTTATGATACCAATTTTCAGTGATTTTGGGAAACATTCGTTTTCAAAACATTTATTTATTAAGAATGTTAATGGTTTAGATATTTCTTTCGCTACTTCCTTTATTACTTCTGACCTAATTTGTCGATACCAGGCGATTTCTTAGGTTTTAACTCATTTATGATTTTTAATACTTCTATTTCATCAGTCAAGTGTAAATACATCGTGACATACGCGAAATCCAAAAATCCCGATTTTGTCAACTCTTTGTGGTCCAGTTTAAAAACGAGAGCTTTTTGGACGCCAATATTATTAAAAAATTTTATAGGGATGACTCAACGTCATATCAATATTCGGCCAATTTGACGAAAGCTGTTTTTCCCCTATAATGTGTGGGGGGTCCTTTAATCATATTATTATAATAGCTTTGTGTCGGATATAGAAGATAGAGCAGGTAAGGCTTGTCTGGATTTACTTCCAAAAAAGTTAAAACATTTAATACTTGTTATATAAAAGAGAATATTTTCCCAAATTTACTTTATTTCCCTAGGGACGTTATGAAAACTAACGACCCTTTGTCAATGGCAATAAGTATTTGGTACATACAGCCTCACTTACGATCGACAAAACAATGGAATTAGAGTATACTTACGAGAGAGGTAAACGAAAACTACTTTACTGCAACTGTCCTAAAGTATCAAATGGATCACGCAGCCAAGTATTAATGACTTGAACGGTAAGTCAATAAAATGAATTTTAACTATAAATACAGTGGCCCAAGATTCAAAAAGAACAAAAGCAATATAGAAAAATAATGAACTGGTAGGTCGTGTGTACGTACTTAACCAAGTATTATGTATGCTTTCTCAACTTGCTAGTTGAATTTATGTACTCACTTTTAATAAGATTCTATTTCAATATATTTAATATAATACAATCATATATTTTATTTCAACTTGACAGTTCTCATATTTTCTAGCAACCTATATGTATATAAAATAACAATATATATAACAATCTTCCCCTGGAAGTATAAAGAAAATAAAAGTATTTTATTTTTAACAATAAAACTCCAAAACTAAATAATGGACTCATATCGCACTGGAGGTTTTCGAATTCTAGTGGAACGTCTCACTACCATTTCTTTTCCTTGTGTCAAAACATCAGCAGCCTTTATCGGTTCTCTTACAGTTGATGGCGGTAAAGTTTCTTGCTCATCTGATTTTAATGTGGCTGGTGTACCTGAGTTGGTTGGCGTGTCATTTTTAATATCATCACTCACTTTTTCATGTTGGCCCTCTTCTGCTTGGGAATTTTCATCAGGCCTCTTAAAAATTTTAGTGGTATCTATATTTGGAAGATATTGTTCTTGCACAGCTGTGGTCCTTATTTGATCTATGTGTTGGGAACGTCTGATTCCATCAACCAAAACATCATAATGTAGTGTTCCTTTACGAGATAATACAGTACCATATTTCCATTTGCAGTTCTTGTTGGTATAACATCGAACTTGAACTAAATCACCAGCGTTGAATTCCCTTGGCAATTTATTGGTAACAGTATTGCAATTGTCGTGATTAATTTTAATATCTCTTCTTACCAAATCTATTCTCGTCCTAATCGGGCGTTTAAACATTAGTTCAGCTGGACTGATACCGGTTGTCGAATTTGGTGCTTTATGATATTGTAATAGTAATTTGCAGAGTTTAAATTTTAGATCCCCTGGTTCAGACATCATACTTCGTAATCCTTGTTTGACTACTTGAACATAACGTTCTGTTTGGCCGTTACTTGCAGGATGGTACGGTGCAGTGTACTTATGGTATATTCCATTTGACTTTAAAAACTGCTCAAACTCGAATGACCTGAAATTACTACCATTGTCCGAAACTAGAGTTATCGGTAATCCAAAACGCGAAAATATGTCACGCAGAATTTGTATGGTAGCATTAGCAGTAATACTTTTCATCGGTACAGCTTCAACCCATTTGCTGTGTGCATCTACTATTATTAAAATATTTGTATCCATAAAAGGTCCCAAATAATCAATGTGGATTCGCTGCCATGGGTGTTCTGGAAATTCCCAAGGATGATACACTTTTGGTGGTGAATTCGTAACTTTTGAACAATTTGCACAGTTCTTTACTACTTGCTTAATATCGTGATCAATTCCCTTCCACCATACATAACTACGTGCTAGTGCCTTCATCTTAACGATTCCAACGTGGGCGCTGTGTAATTGTTTTATTATATCACTCCGTAAAGATTTTGGTATTACTGTACGTATACCTTTAAATACACATCCATTTACTAATTAGCTATATAGCCTTCTGGCAACTTATTTCCTGATTGAAGAGCCATATATACCTTATTGAGCTCAGTATCTTTCCTAGTCTCAGTCCGTATTTCTCGTATGGTTATTGGCAATGTTTCCAGTTGTTGTAATTGTAAAACCGATTCAACATTTACCTCGTCATAAGTATCATTTCCTTCTGGTGTTTCTGTTGGAAACCTGGACAAATAATCTACGTTTGCGTGATCTTCCGTTCTTCGAAACTGAATATCATAATTGAACCCCACTAGAAAGTTTGCATAATGAAGCATACGTGTAGCTGAAGTGGCTGGCATCCCTTTGTGTGGGTGGAAAATAGCGGATAAGGGTTTATTGTCGGTTATCAATGTAAATCTTCTTCCATAGCAATACTGAAAGAATCGTTTTAGTCCCCAGGAAATTGCAGTTGCCTCCTTGTCAATCTGGCTGTAATTCCGTTCACTCTTTGATAAGGTGCGTGAACCAAAAGCAATTGGTCTTTCGGACCCATCTGGATATTTATGCGATAAAATACATCCTAAACCGTTTGGTCCTGCATCGGTAGCCAGCAGTAAAGGCAATTTTACATCGAAATGTGTAAGCACTTTAGTACCAGTAAGTTCTGTCTTCAAGTCATTGAATATATTATTGCATGCTTTTGTCCATATAAACTTGGTATCTTTCCTTAGAAGTGCTTTCAACGGGGCTAACTTGGATGCTAACTTAGGTAAAAATCGATGATAGTAGTTAACCAATCCTAAAAATGTCCTTAACTCTTGTACATCTTTGGGTCTAGGAACCTCCAGGATTGCTTTTATTTTCCCTGGTGACGTATGTAGCCCCTGCTCATCAATTTCATGTCCAAGATATTTAATCGAACTCTTGAAAAATTTACATTTGGATTTGTTTAAATGTAACCCATTATTACATCTGCTTGTAATTTCGGTTCTCCGACTCGTCGCCAATTTACTATGTATGCTTTCTCAACTTGCTAGTTGAATTTATGTACTCACTTTTAATAAGATTCTATTTCAATATATTTAATATAATACAATCCTACCTTTTATTTCAACTTGACAGTTCTCATATTTTCTAGCAACCTATATGTATATAAAATAACAATATATATAACACAAAGTAACGACATAAACTAAAATGTTGCTTGACAATAACACAACAAGTCTGTTAATTGCATGCGGAAAATTATTCTCCGTCACATTTTTGTAAACTTTCTTTAGGTTGACTGCCCTGTATATTTTTTTCATATTTTTCTTTGACAGTTGTGTTAACTCCATACGAAATATTGTCATCCTCTGCCATATTCTGCACAAATGTCAGAGTATCTTGCGCGACCAAACACGACGATGTAAAACCTATTCCAATATTCCAGCAGTTGTCAAACAATATTTTTAATAATTTTCGAAATTTTTGTTAATTTTTTTTTCTCCAAAACTATGGGCTTTAGACCTCATGTTATATAAGGTTTTTTTGTTTGTCTAGTCGCTCCCCACCACCATTTTTTTTAATGACATGAAAGTAATTGCACCCTGTATATAAATACGAGTTACTTATTTTAACGAAAGCACTTATTAATTTAAAAACTTATTAATGAGGTCAGCTTCAATATCAATGAACTTATTTTAATAACCTACCTTATTTACAAATTATCATAAAATGTAATTTTGCTATTAGTTATAAATACATATTAAGTTCTCAATATCAGCGAACTTTATTCCGATAGCAAAAGTTTCTCATAGTTACAAAAATAATATGCTTAGCCACGCTTTTTAACTGCTATATTTTGCTAAAACTTACAAATCTTATATTTCTTAAATGTGTAGCAGACAGTCTTAGAGATTTATAAGCCGAATTGTACTCGGGAAGATAGAAAATGATATATTTGATTCCTACCTCTTGAGACAAAACGAATGGCTCTTAAAATCTTTTGGATGGCCAAGTGTAAAATCATTAATTTTTCAGACAGTTTAATACAAAACGGTGAGATTAACCTAAAAGTACTATCAGACGTGGCTTCTTAGGGATTTATTACAAACTACGTGGGCATGACATTTTCGTTCATTAATTTTATAATAAATTATATTTTTCAGAGGCGAATCCTGCATATACTATTTAAATGATGGATAGTTGTAATTGAATATGTGAAGTATTCCGCCTAGAATTGATTATTTTAAAATGGATGGAGCCGGTAAGTTTAAAAATGTAGTATTTTTAAGTTTTCACATTAAGTTTTCAAACAAATCGTAAATTATAGTTCTTACCTGTTCTTATTTTCACAGTATAACACACTTTTCAATGCATAAAAATTAAAATATAAGAGTATAGTCTATTCATAAATTTAGTGTTTAACATTCTAGGTATGTTAACCAAAACACTTTCTAAAAGAGCGTCGGAGAAAAATGTTGCGGAGCTGAAAATTTTCATTAACAAAAGTCGAAAGCAATGTATCGATTTTGAAAATACAACATGACGGCTACAATCAGGACAATCTCAAAAAAAATCTGTTTCACGAAAAATTTCCCCCTCTATTTAGCACTTTCATTTATTAATTATCTTTTCTGTAGGTATTTTTTTTTACAAAAAGTATATCAGATTTTCTTCCAGGTAATAGTGACCATCCTGCGTACATTTCACTAAAAGTATGTAAGATTTCATCATCGGCAATTGCAGCAACTAGTCTAAATATTATATCCACAGTAATTATTTTTCATAGTGAAAGCCTTGTATATTTTTCATATTTTAGGGTTAACTAGGTGCGAAATGTTATTGCAATCCGTCACATTTTTTCATAATTTTTTTTAGTGTGACCACCCTTTTCTTCCTTAACAGTTGTGTTAGCTACATGCCAAATATTACAGTTCTCCGTCACATTATTTTAATTTTTTTTTTTTTTTTAGTGTGACTACCCTGTATATTTTTTCCATATTTTTCTTTGACAGCTTAATGGAGTACAATTAAAATTTGTAGGGAATTGTTTTACAATAACAATTTTTTTGCTAGAACTTGTTGGAAACATTACAAATAGTGTAGCAAAAAATTTTGGACTAAATCTTTGTCCCGCAAGTCATTTGTATAAACAAAAGAATGTTGGAAATTGTGTTTTTTCGCAGTTTTTCTTAAATATCTCTGGTTGTATAGCTCGTATCGCAATGAATAAAAAAAGAAAGTGTTCATAATAAAATTCCGCAGAAAAAAAACATATTTATTCGAACCTTTTTG
The DNA here is from genome assembly GCA_936432065.2 of Rutpela maculata. Classification (NCBI taxonomy): domain Eukaryota; kingdom Metazoa; phylum Arthropoda; class Insecta; order Coleoptera; family Cerambycidae; genus Rutpela; species Rutpela maculata. Next base: position 153,087,838 of record OW386288.2, read on the forward strand.
GTTAATTTGTTAAGTTGCAATAAATAAAAACAATAACGAGCAGCCATTTTTAAACAACTGATGATAACTTAAACAATAATGTAACTATTTTAACAAAATATTAGGAAACGATGCCTCTAGTGGAGCTACATCGCCATACCAAATTTCAAAGGCAAAGTCAAAAATTAAATTGTCGATTGTTTAAGTGCATGAAGTCGTACAGCAAACATTTTTTTTCAGATTGTAGTTTCTTTTATCTTCTTTTCAGTGATATTAACAAATTTTTTTTTTTCACTTTTAAACCACTTTTTATTAATTTGTAAAAAAAATTATAAACAAATTAACTTTTCTCATCAATATTTTGCTTAAAAAAATAAAGATGATTAGCATGTGTTAAAAGCACATAAGGAAAGAAACAATTCAAAAAAAGGGGGAAAAGTGAATTTATTTATAAAGAAAATTAACCGGTTAATAAAAATTGGTTTAAAAATTTAAAAAATATTTTTTTGTTAATACCACTGAAAAGATAAAAGAAGCTACAATCTGAAAAAACATTTTTGCTGTACGACTTGATGCATTTAAACAATAGACGTTTCAATTTTCGATTTTGCTTCAGTTTTATATGCGTTGTTAACATAACAACTTGAAATTTGGTATGATGATTTGGCTCCACTAGAGACATCGTTTCCTAAAATTTTTGTCTATATTTTTTTCATTTTGTTCTTTGACAGTTGTTTTATTTGCATAAGAAATATTATCGTCCTCATATATTCTTATTTTTTTTAGTGTGACCACCCCTGTATATTTTCTTTCTTCCTTGGCAATTTAGTTAATTGTGTACGAAAAATTATCGTCCGCCGTAACATTTTAAGATAAAACACAAATCTTTAATTCATCCGAAACTCTGTCAAATTTCGTTAGACCAAAGATTAACATAGAACATACATTTTATACTTCTTGAATTCGATTCTTCATTGTTATATCCTAGTATACAGGGTGCCACTTAAAACCCCAGGCTTGTAATTTTCTTATTTTTAAAGAGACGACCATGTTGGACACATCAAATTGTAGATATTTTTAAGGCATTTAAACATGTGTACAGAGAGAGTATTTTAAAAAAAATTTTTTTGAAAAAATTGTTAAGAAAAAAGCTTAATTTCCTTGATTATTTTTTTACCTCATCCTGTACATGAACTGCGTTAATGTTATAATAGTTTTAATTAGCTTCAATTTATGTCATTACGTCATATTCGAAATTCTTTTTGGTTTTAGAGAAAGAAATTAAAAACACTCCTTCCGATTCCAAACTGATTTTTTTTTAAATAACTGAAAAAATGTAAATAATAATTTGTTGCTTTATTTGTAAAAGACATATCACAAACAATCCTCAACATAACAAATCAGCAACAAGAAACAAAAGAAATAAATATTATTAAAAACAAACTTTATTAAAAATATACCTACTAAATAATTGGAAATTACAAAATTTTTATTTCATTTATTTTTTTTTAATAACAAATTGAAGCTAATTAAAACCTTTATAAGAAAACATTAACACATTTCATGTACAAGGTGAGATAAAAAAATATTCAAAGAAATTAAGTCTCCTTTCTTAACAATTTTTTCAAAAACAATTTTTTTAAATCACTCTGTATGCATGTTTAAAGGCTTTAAAAATGTCTACAATTTGATGTGCCCAACATGGTCATCGCTTCAAAAATAAAAAAAGTCTGGGGAGCTTTAAGTGGCGCACCCTGTATGTTTATGCGTGTGCAATAATTTTGGGTTAATGTAAGTTTTTTAAATACATTTCTTGATGTGATGGTAATGTGTAAATCTTAAATTTTCATCAAAATCTATTCCCAGATTTTTTAAGGTATCTGTTAAAGTTATATCTTTGCCGCATATTTTAATATTTATTTGCATTTTAATAACATCTCTATGTTTTAAAGAAAGCACATTCGTCAGAATTTAATTTTAAATTGTGTTCCTTAGAAAAATTGAATATTGATTCAAAGGAATACTATTACATCTTTGCTGTAGAAATGATAAATAAAGAGATCTGTGAGACACCAGAACATATATGGTTCTGCTATAAGAATATATTTAGTATTTTCACTTCTTGTGAGCGCTGCGACAAATAAGAGTGGATCAAAGACAAAGAAGCCTCATCAAATCATAAGAGTGCAATTTTGCGCACATGAGATCATAGTATATTTTAACGAAAGCTGACGAGTTCTTCCTCTTTTGATATGAACTGTACAGGTGATAACTCAATTGCAAGTATTAAAATACTAACATTTTATTGCTCTTCCTTTTTACATAGGTTTTAAAAATGATGTGTTTTATAGTTATCATTATTGTTAATATTTGCCGACCTTATGGACTTCCTGTTCTGATACATTGGTGTTGTGCGGATGGCTTTGCAGCCACAGCCATATATTACGAGTATAGATAGATAGATAGAAAAATGATGTGAAGTGTAAACTATGAAGAAAACTGTTTTTTACTGACAACATATTGGTACAGTCACTGCCGGCCGCTGCTCATGCGCAAGGCCGCCTTAATGAATAAAGCTATATAAGCACCAGTTATAATTTTAATTAAAATGAAACATAACAAAAGCCTGGAAAAGTCCAAAGCAATCAATACTGTGGCTCTTCTTTTGTCGAACTCTCAAAGAATATCATCACAAATATTGAGTAGGGACGTACTGGTGCCATGCACCTACCAGAATCCAGATTAATGAAAAGGCAACAAGGTTTTTCCAGGAAAGTAAATGTTTACTTGCTTACATGTAATATTTTCAAATATTTTTGAGAGTGCCAATAATAAACTAATGGGACGCAAATATTTTACAGAGGGTAATGATATTTACCGTGCAAAAAACCTAGAGCTGACACTGAACTCTAAATAGAGTCGTAATGTGAAAACTGAGAAATGGGAAAACCTAGAGAATATTTAAAATTGTTCAACGGAATAATTTTTTCGATTATTTCAACCTCTCCGTTTTTGAGATAGTGAGGATCTGCTGCAACAGTAACTGAGGCTTTAATGCGGCGCATAGTACTCAAATTTATTACACTTCTATGACCACCAAACTGTTATAAACAACAATTCTTTCTTTTTCAAAAATTCACTGAAGTGTATGAAGTACGGTAAGGTTTCATGTCTTGGAGGCATTCATATAAAGCTGGTAAAATATGCCCCAGAAGTAGCAATAGAGACCTTAAAAGATATTTTTAACAAATGTCTAATACAAGGAGAAAACATTCCTATGGAATGGACTGAAAGCTATTTCTCTTCAATACACAAGAAGGGGTCCAAAGCACAATGTAAAAATTATCGAGGAATAAGTGTTACCGCTAGCATAGGAAGGCTGTATGGACGAGTAATAAAAAGAAGAATTCAAGAGCAAATCAACATAAAAGAGAAGCAAAGTGGATACACGTCGGGATGAAGTTGTATAGATAATATATTTATACTTAGACAAACAGCTGCAAATATGATGACTGAAAATCAACCAACACACCTGATCTTCATTGACCTCCAAAAGGCCTACGATACAGTACCAATAAAACAACTTTTTAAGACGCTAGATGAAATTAAATTAAATAAGAAATATGTCCTGGCAATTAAACAAATGTACATACATCAAAAAATGTATATAAAAATGGGTAATAGGCTATCGAAACCGTTAGAACCAACAAAGAATTTAAAACAAGGATGTTATCTCTTCCCGACACTCTTTAAAATATGTAAATGAAATATTAACGTGGAAAAAAAAGTGTCAACCGATGGGCATAAATATAAATGATGAATACTTACACACACTTTTATTCGCGGACGATCAGGTAATAATAGCCAATGACGAATACGACGTCGAATATTTGATGAAAAAATTAGAAGAGATACAGAAAACATGGCTTGATGGTCAATTTTGAAAAAACATAATACATACCGGTGGGAGAGGATGGCGCGCACTTAGAAATATCCGAAAACGAGATGTGAAGAATATAAATATCTAGGAATAATTATAGGCTCGGAAGGAGATAGCAAAAGGGAAATAACATCGAGAATAGAACAAGCTAAGCAAGTTATCAACAAGATAATCCCTGTGTGGTGGTCAAATAGCATAGAAAAAAAAACCAAAAAGAGAATTTACGAGACGAAAGTCCAATGTATGGTGTACGGATCAGAAACCTCGGAAATAAGAGACAGAGACAGACGACGACTGAAGGAAGTCCAAATGGAGGCAATGCGTAGAAGCTGTAGACTGGAATATATACGTGACGAGGAGATTAAGAGAAGAATGAATGATAAGAATGATAAGACCGTCGCCTGATATGGTTGGGTTCATATAAAACGAATGCCACTAGACAGATGGCTAAGAAGAGTACTAGAGTAGCATCCTCCGGGGAAGAGAGAAAGACCGCAACCGAAAGAGAAATGGATGCAGCAGGTAGCAAAAGACATGCAGAAAAGAGATCTGACGGAAGATCAATGTTAGGACAGGGAAGCGTGGCATTTAGGATGTGGAACACGACCGACAGAGTACTGTAGTAATAAAAAAAACTACATTTTACTAGTGTATATTAGTACTCATCACTAATAAAAAATTCCGTCGATATAGACTTTTTCAATGCTACCACTGAAAAATGAATGATACCAGATATTTTATCTTTGGTAGATATGGCAATCGATTTGTAATTTTTGAGAATACATGCGTCCACATTTTCAAGCCCAGTGAACGGTTAGAAACAGAGTTGTGGGACGCGAAATTTCATAAAAAAGTAAAAAGGTGCGTTTTTTTTTGATTTTGCAATTCCGAATCGAATCGCAATCTCCACAATGAATTCAGCAGGCTATTTTACAGAAAAATATGACTTTAGTTTTCGTATGTTCACGAGTTACATAGACCACTTTTATTTTGCATATTTCGAGGGTTTCGTTCTCCGACTATACAAAAGAAAATAGTAAGTATTTGTTATTTGAATGGCGTACTAACACACTGGCTGTAACGGCGGGCTATCTACACTAAAAACTCGTAAAGGTCGTAACAAAATGCAATTTTCCATATAGAGACCGCCGAAGTTTACGACGGCATGGCGAAGTCGAGCGTTTTAGTAGCAGAATGCCAATATCTCTCACTTTCTGGACAAACACAGTGACACCAGCGGAATTCCTTTTTCATAGCTCAAAATATTCCCTTTTGTCTTTGATGTCTTTGTCTTTGAATACATGCATTTACATTTGAGAAATATTACTTTCTATTACGCATTTCCATTCTCAGTTTCTATACGGCTTTATACATATCAGAAAAGCTGAAAGCGTGCTCTATTTTTTCACATGTTACTCCCTTTTATACAGAGTGCATCACGGTTAGTGGCCTATTAATCGTTCTAGAGAAACTACAAATGATTTGGAGCTGAAAATTCGGAAAGAAGAGTTTTCAGAGATGCTTTATTTAATTAATGTAACGTCACGTATGTGACACTTCCAGCTATACCGGAAATTGACATCAACTTCCTTATCTTAATTCCTTACTTTTTATGCTGTATTCGAATTACATTCATTATTTTAAGGTAACCTTTCAATATAATTCCCTATCTAAAAAAAGAATAGAAAAATAATAGATTCTGAGATATTTCGATTTTAATGAAATCTGATGCCAAAACTAACCTTCGCTATGGTAAATTCCGATAACCAATTATTCTTCCATATGTCTATAAGAGATGGAGCTACAAGCTACAAATGCCCCAAAATATACAGGGTGCTCAGAAAATGAAGTTCAACTTCGACCATTATTAAAACGCTTATTTCAAATGGAACATACTAGGTTTTATAAGCCTATTCGCTTCCCGTTTTTATTGCCATTCAACCTACATGTGTGAGTGCATTTCCTATAGCTAAAATGTACGATTATTGGGTTATTTAAAGTAATTTAGAAAAATGGTTAAATTAACATCAATATCGAAAATACAGTGCCATGAGAATACAGTAATTTATAATAATTTTGTAAAAAAATCATAATGGATTCACTAAAGTTGGTCAGAGATGATAAAGTTCGATTTGTTTGTGTTTTGTACTGTCTGTGAAGAAAAAGTAAATGTGCAGAAAATACATGTATAATATCAAAACTATTTCCTACTGGGAAAAGAAGCAGATGATTTCATAGCCTCCACTCAGAAGATAGTGGTTCAGAACCAACTATAGAGAAAAAATTCAAGCATTTTCTGTCTAAGTGAGCTATTGAAAGCATTATCAAAAACACAATATGAAGGGGTATAGCCGGAAAAGTTAGGAAAATGTGCTCCCGCACTTACTTAGTTAAAATGGTCCAGATGATGCAGTTTATAGAGTATATTACACTGTAAAAATTTTAACCCGCTACTACCTCTACGAAGGTGGAAAAAAAATAATATGTCTTTAATTATTATTTTTTTTTCGATTTCTATGCAACCGATCGATTTGACACTTGGCACGAGTATTGCTTGCGTGGAGATAACTTACTCCAAAAAATAAGGTCATTTTATGACCATTTTAACCATCGGAAAATAATATAAATTTTTTTTAGAGGACAAAAGGGTGGCTACCCTTCGTGGTACAATCACCATTCTATGATATATTATGTCTTGACACTTCGTGATTATCATACTAAATTGTCAGATTTTTTGCTGTGGTGGAACAATATGAAAAAAAATTAAATTGGGTAAAATAAAATGTTTACACATGCCTCTTAGTTGTAACAGTTAATACTTATAGCCTTACAAGATATTGTTGCATATCTCCAACCGACCGCGGGTGCCAGTGCGATGTTGCCAATTCTACTTTTTCCCCAGACGTACGGAAATTCGGCACAATCTGGCAATACCACTTCTGGAGGTTCCAGGGGTTCACCCCCCAGCGGCAAAGTATTAACTCTCTAGGAGCTTGGAGAAATGTTTAGAAACGAATGATGTTCTTTGTAATTACTGTCACATTACGACATCTGAAAAACGACGTACTGAACCAGATGAAGAAAGTGAGGGAACGATCGAAGAAGACCAGCCTTTTGTGCCTTCGACATCTTCTAGCACTACGATTAGTAACTGATGAAATAATGGATCTACCATTGCAAAGACTCGTTGCTACACATAAATACTGTTGCATATGTGGTGATGGTAAAGAATTGACCGTAATACCCACTACTGCGAGACTACAGTGCTATCGAAACAAACAAATATACATCCCCGAGGCAATCGTTGCTGTAAAATACATTTGATTTTTTTCCCCTCATTTTTAGCCTTGGATGGGTTCCATCAGCCAGCTACACAGATGGATAATTTTTTATCTCAGTATAGTACAGTTGTTTAACATTAGCTGTCGTTTGTCAAAACTTATCCTGACTTGTGATATTGATTCCTAATATACCTTTGTTTTTATAACCTTTGTGGTTTAACCTACTATCCTTGGTCCAGTCTATGTGTAAACTTAAGTCGCCCTGATGGATCCCTGGGCGCGAAATGTGTCTACATTTGATTAAACATCGTTTTTATGAAGACGTTGCATATCTGGAACCATATGCCAATTGTAGCTCTATTCCTAGATCGGATTTATGCATTCTATTAAATTCCTTAACCCCAATAACATAACAACTCTAAAAGGCTCTACATACCACCATGGTTTATCATACTATCTTATTAAGGTTATGGTTAATAATTACAACCTTAATAATATACCAATGATACCATTCGGAGGATGGTCAATTTGTTCAGCTTCCTAGCAAGTACGCTGCATGTTGGCACCATATCGAACAATTTAGTAATAGGTCATTCTGTTATCATTATTACTACCTGTTTTCAGTTTTAATAGAAAAACAAGGAGAGAAGAAGTTCTTGTACTGGAATTTTCCAACAGTGACTTTAATTCCTAAATGGCATCTACCGTTAAGCCTGTAAACGTTAATAATTGCTTCTCTGATAAACCGCAGTGGTCTGTAGAGCCTTTTAGATTTGTTATTGGGGGTTAAGGAATTTAATAGAATGCATAAATCCGATCTAGAAATCGAGCTACAATTGGCATATGGTGCCAGATATGTAATATTGTCTTCATAAAAGCGATGTTTAATCAACTGTATTTTACAGCAATGATTGCTTCGAGGATGTATATTTGTTTTTTTAAATAGCGCTGTAGTCTCACATTAGTGGATATTACGGTCAGTTCTTTATCATCACCACATATGCAACAGTATTTATGTGTAGCAACGAGTCTTTGCAATGGTAGTTCCATTATTTCGTCTGAGTCACCAGTCGTAGTGCTAGAAGATGTCGAAGGCACAAAAGGCTGGTCGTCTTCGATCGTTTCCTCACTTTTTTCATCTGGTTCAGTACGTCGTTTTTTAGATGTCGTAATGCGATAGTAATTACAATGAACATCATTCGTTGCTAAACTTTTCTCCAAGGTCCTAGAGAGTTAATACTTCGCTCCTGGGACCTCCAGAAGTGGTGTTGCCAGATTGTGTCGAATTTCCGTACGTCTGGGGAAAACTTGGCAACATCGCACTGGCACCCGCAGTCGGTTGTAGATATGCAACAATACCTTGTAAGGCTATAAGTATTAACTGTTACAACTAAGAGGCATGTGTAAATATTTTATTTTACCAAATATCATTTTTTTCCATATTGTTCCACCACAGCAAAAAATCTGACAATTTAGTATGATAATCACGAAGTGTCAAGACATAATATATCATAGAATGGTGATTGTACCACGAAGGGTAGCCACCCTTTTGTCCTCTAAAATAAATTTATATTTTTTTTCCGATGGTTGAAAGGGTCATAAAATGACCTTATTTTTTGGAGTAAGTTATCTCCATGCAAGCAATACTCCTGTCAAATTTCAAATCGATCGGTTGTATGGAAATCGAAGAAAAATATGTAATAATTAAAGACATATTATTTTTTTTTCCACCTTCGTAGGGGTAGTAGCGGGTTAAAATTTTTACCGTGTAATATACTCTATAAACTGCATCATCTGGAAGCCACTTTAACTAAGTAAGTGCGGAGGCACATTTCCCTAACCTTTCCGGCTGTACCCTTCGTGTAAATTTTAATATCCACAACAAAAACAATGTAACAAAACGTTGAGAACGTTGATAAAAATAAGACGGTTTTGGATCACTACCTTTTGAGTGGAGGTTATGAAATCATCTACCATCTAAAATGATTTTGAAATTATATATGTATTTTCTGCCCATTTTTTTCCAGAGACAGAGTAGACAACACAAATAAGTCGAATTTTTTTCCCATCTCTGACGAACTTTAAGCAACTTGAATGAAACTACTATGATTTTTTTACAAAATTATTGTAAATTATTGCATTCTCATAGCATACTATTGTCAATCACCATCACCTTGTAAACGACCAATTTTTCTATTTTTAGTATTTTTCAAATCGACATTTGAAATTTTTTTAAAACTCTTCATCAATGTCGAAATGTCTCTGGTAAAAGTTTTTCCAATAAAATATCTTTCAGTTCTCTAAAAAATAAGCAGAATTTGATGGCAATACCATTTTTTCTAACAAATCTCTAATTTTTATGGAACTGAAAAATCTTTTATTCCGGAGAACTTTTTCCGCATATTGGTAAAGTCATAAGAAACTTTAGATTAGAGAATATTATTTAGGTATTATGCAAATCACAGCTTACACACTTTTTTATTTATTATGAAAATACCTACTTTCTGTATATTGTTGCCCTAATCTGGGCACGCTAATATACTAGTTAGGTAAATACTTTAAAACACTCATTATTGGAGAACCAATCAAAACAACTACTCTTCTAGCTAATACTGACGAAGTATTGAATTACATGATAGGATTCTTAGCATTTTAAAGAAAAAAAATATATTGAAAATACTTAAATCATTTATTTACATTTAGTCATTCACACTTTTTTTATTTAATATGAAATTATCTACTTTCTGTATATTGGTACCTTAATCGGGTCACGCTAATATACTACGTAGGAAAACACTTTAAAACACTCATTATTGGAAAACCAATCAAAACAACTACTCTTCTAGCTAATACTGACGAAGTATTGAACTACATGATAGGATTCCTGGCATTTTAAGGCAAAAAAAATATATATATACATACATATATATTGAAGATACTTAAATTGTTTATTGAAATTCAGTCACTCACAAGAATTATTGAACCTTACATTCTATTTCAACTCTAGAAAAGTTGTACAAGTTTTTTCGAACTCGTTAGTTCTCATCAGTAGAGTATAGAAACATTCATTCATTATTTACAAGCCTATTCTTGATTTATTTTTTACAATAAATTATTTTTATTTATTTGCTTTTATCATGATTAGAGAATATTATTTAGGTATTATGCAAATCACAGCTTACACACTTTTTTATTTATTATGAAAATACCTACTTTCTGTATATTGTTGCCCTAATCTGGGCACGCTAATATACTAGTTAGGTAAATACTTTAAAACACTCATTATTGGAGAACCAATCAAAACAACTACTCTTCTAGCTAATACTGACGAAGTATTGAATTACATGATAGGATTCTTAGCATTTTAAAGAAAAAAAAATATATTGAAAATACTTAAATCATTTATTTACATTTAGTCATTCACACTTTTTTTATTTAATATGAAATTATCTACTTTCTGTATATTGGTACCTTAATCGGGTCACGCTAATATACTACGTAGGAAAACACTTTAAAACACTCATTATTGGAAAACCAATCAAAACAACTACTCTTCTAGCTAATACTGACGAAGTATTGAACTACATGATAGGATTCCTGGCATTTTAAGGCAAAAAAAAATATATATATATACATACATATATATTGAAGATACTTAAATTGTTTATTGAAATTCAGTCACTCACAAGAATTATTGAACCTTACATTCTATTTCAACTCTAGAAAAGTTGTACAAGTTTTTTCGAACTCGTTAGTTCTCATCAGTAGAGTATAGAAACATTCATTCATTATTTACAAGCCTATTCTTGATTTATTTTTTACAATAAATTATTTTTATTTATTTGCTTTTATCATGATTAGAGAATATTATTTAGGTATTATGCAAATCACAGCTTACACACTTTTTTATTTATTATGAAAATACCTACTTTCTGTATATTGTTGCCCTAATCTGGGCACGCTAATATACTAGTTAGGTAAATACTTTAAAACACTCATTATTGGAGAACCAATCAAAACAACTACTCTTCTAGCTAATACTGACGAAGTATTGAATTACATGATAGGATTCTTAGCATTTTAAAGAAAAAAAATATATTGAAAATACTTAAATCATTTATTTACATTTAGTCATTCACACTTTTTTTATTTAATATGAAATTATCTACTTTCTGTATATTGGTACCTTAATCGGGTCACGCTAATATACTACGTAGGAAAACACTTTAAAACACTCATTATTGGAAAACCAATCAAAACAACTACTCTTCTAGCTAATACTGACGAAGTATTGAACTACATGATAGGATTCCTGGCATTTTAAGGCAAAAAAAAAATATATATATACATACATATATATCGAAGATACTTAAATTGTTTATTGAAATTCAGTCACTCACAAGAATTATTGAACCTTACATTCTATTTCAACTCTAGAAAAGTTGTACAAGTTTTTTCGAACTCGTTAGTTCTCATCAGTAGAGTATAGAAACATTCATTCATTATTTACAAGCCTATTCTTGATTTATTTTTTACAATAAATTATTTTTATTTATTTGCTTTTATCATGATTAGAGAATATTATTTAGGTATTATGCAAATCACAGCTTACACACTTTTTTATTTATTATGAAAATACCTACTTTCTGTATATTGTTGCCCTAATCTGGGCACGCTAATATACTAGTTAGGTAAATACTTTAAAACACTCATTATTGGAGAACCAATCAAAACAACTACTCTTCTAGCTAATACTGACGAAGTATTGAATTACATGATAGGATTCTTAGCATTTTAAAGAAAAAAAATATATTGAAAATACTTAAATCATTTATTTACATTTAGTCATTCACACTTTTTTTATTTAATATGAAATTATCTACTTTCTGTATATTGGTACCTTAATCGGGTCACGCTAATATACTACGTAGGAAAACACTTTAAAACACTCATTATTGGAAAACCAATCAAAACAACTACTCTTCTAGCTAATACTGACGAAGTATTGAACTACATGATAGGATTCCTGGCATTTTAAGGCAAAAAAAAATATATATATACATACATATATATTGAAGATACTTAAATTGTTTATTGAAATTCAGTCACTCACAAGAATTATTGAACCTTACATTCTATTTCAACTCTAGAAAAGTTGTACAAGTTTTTTCGAACTCGTTAGTTCTCATCAGTAGAGTATAGAAACATTCATTCATTATTTACAAGCCTATTCTTGATTTATTTTTTACAATAAATTATTTTTATTTATTTGCTTTTATCATGATTAGAGAATATTATTTAGGTATTATGCAAATCACAGCTTACACACTTTTTTATTTATTATGAAAATACCTACTTTCTGTATATTGTTGCCCTAATCTGGGCACGCTAATATACTAGTTAGGTAAATACTTTAAAACACTCATTATTGGAGAACCAATCAAAACAACTACTCTTCTAGCTAATACTGACGAAGTATTGAATTACATGATAGGATTCTTAGCATTTTAAAGAAAAAAAATATATTGAAAATACTTAAATCATTTATTTACATTTAGTCATTCATACTTTTTTTTATTTAATATGAAATTATCTACTTTCTGTATATTGGTACCTTAATCGGGTCACGCTAATATACTACGTAGGAAAACACTTTAAAACACTCATTATTGGAAAACCAATCAAAACAACTACTCTTCTAGCTAATACTGACGAAGTATTGAACTACATGATAGGATTCCTGGCATTTTAAGGCAAAAAAAAATATATATATACATACATATATATTGAAGATACTTAAATTGTTTATTGAAATTCAGTCACTCACAAGAATTATTGAACCTTACATTCTATTTCAACTCTAGAAAAGTTGTACAAGTTTTTTCGAACTCGTTAGTTCTCATCAGTAGAGTATAGAAACATTCATTCATTATTTACAAGCCTATTCTTGATTTATTTTTTACAATAAATTATTTTTATTTATTTGCTTTTATCATGATTAGAGAATATTATTTAGGTATTATGCAAATCACAGCTTACACACTTTTTTATTTATTATGAAAATACCTACTTTCTGTATATTGTTGCCCTAATCTGGGCACGCTAATATACTAGTTAGGTAAATACTTTAAAACACTCATTATTGGAGAACCAATCAAAACAACTACTCTTCTAGCTAATACTGACGAAGTATTGAATTACATGATAGGATTCTTAGCATTTTAAAGAAAAAAAATATATTGAAAATACTTAAATCATTTATTTACATTTAGTCATTCACACTTTTTTTATTTAATATGAAATTATCTACTTTCTGTATATTGGTACCTTAATCGGGTCACGCTAATATACTACGTAGGAAAACACTTTAAAACACTCATTATTGGAAAACCAATCAAAACAACTACTCTTCTAGCTAATACTGACGAAGTATTGAACTACATGATAGGATTCCTGGCATTTTAAGGCAAAAAAAAAAAATAAGTAAGTATTTTCATAATAAATAAAAAAGTGTGTAAGCTGTGATTTGCATAATACCTAAATAATATTCTCTAATCATGATAAAAGCAAATAAATAAAAATAATTTATTGTAAAAAATAAATCAAGAATAGGCTTGTAAATAATGAATGAATGTTTCTATACTCTACTGATGAGAACTAACGAGTTCGAAAAAACTTGTACAACTTTTCTAGAGTTGAAATAGAATGTAAGGTTCAATAATTCTTGTGAGTGACTGAATTTCAATAAACAATTTAAGTATCTTCAATATATATGTATGTATATATATATTTTTTTTTTGCCTTAAAATGCCAGGAATCCTATCATGTAGTTCAATACTTCGTCAGTATTAGCTAGAAGAGTAGTTGTTTTGATTGGTTTTCCAATAATGAGTGTTTTAAAGTGTTTTCCTACGTAGTATATTAGCGTGACCCGATTAAGGTACCAATATACAGAAAGTAGATAATTTCATATTAAATAAAAAAAGTGTGAATGACTAAATGTAAATAAATGATTTAAGTATTTTCAATATATTTTTTTCTTTAAAATGCTAAGAATCCTATCATGTAATTCAATACTTCGTCAGTATTAGCTAGAAGAGTAGTTGTTTTGATTGGTTCTCCAATAATGAGTGTTTTAAAGTATTTACCTAACTAGTATATTAGCGTGCCCAGATTAGGGCAACAATATACAGAAAGTAGGTATTTTCATAATAAATAAAAAAGTGTGTAAGCTGTGATTTGCATAATACCTAAATAATATTCTCTAATCATGATAAAAGCAAATAAATAAAAATAATTTATTGTAAAAAATAAATCAAGAATAGGCTTGTAAATAATGAATGAATGTTTCTATACTCTACTGATGAGAACTAACGAGTTCGAAAAAACTTGTACAACTTTTCTAAAGTTGAAATAGAATGTAAGGTTCAATAATTCTTGTGAGTGACTGAATTTCAATAAACAATTTAAGTATCTTCAATATATATGTATGTATATATATATTTTTTTTTTTGCCTTAAAATGCCAGGAATCCTATCATGTAGTTCAATACTTCGTCAGTATTAGCTAGAAGAGTAGTTGTTTTGATTGGTTTTCCAATAATGAGTGTTTTAAAGTGTTTTCCTACGTAGTATATTAGCGTGACCCGATTAAGGGACCAATATACAGAAAGTAGATAATTTCATATTAAATAAAAAAAGTGTGAATGACTAAATGTAAATAAATGATTTAAGTATTTTCAATATATTTTTTTTCTTTAAAATGCTAAGAATCCTATCATGTAATTCAATACTTCGTCAGTATTAGCTAGAAGAGTAGTTGTTTTGATTGGTTCTCCAATAATGAGTGTTTTAAAGTATTTACCTAACTAGTATATTAGCGTGCCCAGATTAGGGCAACAATATACAGAAAGTAGGTATTTTCATAATAAATAAAAAAGTGTGTAAGCTGTGATTTGCATAATACCTAAATAATATTCTCTAATCATGATAAAAGCAAATAAATAAAAATAATTTATTGTAAAAAATAAATCAAGAATAGGCTTGTAAATAATGAATGAATGTTTCTATACTCTACTGATGAGAACTAACGAGTTCGAAAAAACTTGTACAACTTTTCTAGAGTTGAAATAGAATGTAAGGTTCAATAATTCTTGTGAGTGACTGAATTTCAATAAACAATTTAAGTATCTTCAATATATATGTATGTATATATTTTTTTTTTTTTGCCTTAAAATGCCAGGAATCCTATCATGTAGTTCAATACTTCGTCAGTATTAGCTAGAAGAGTAGTTGTTTTGATTGGTTTTCCAATAATGAGTGTTTTAAAGTGTTTTCCTACGTAGTATATTAGCGTGACCCGATTAAGGTACCAATATACAGAAAGTAGATAATTTCATATTAAATAAAAAAAGTGTGAATGACTAAATGTAAATAAATGATTTAAGTATTTTCAATATATTTTTTTTCTTTAAAATGCTAAGAATCCTATCATGTAATTCAATACTTCGTCAGTATTAGCTAGAAGAGTAGTTGTTTTGATTGGTTCTCCAATAATGAGTGTTTTAAAGTATTTACCTAACTAGTATATTAGCGTGCCCAGATTAGGGCAACAATATACAGAAAGTAGGTATTTTCATAATAAATAAAAAAGTGTGTAAGCTGTGATTTGCATAATACCTAAATAATATTCTCTAATCATGATAAAAGCAAATAAATAAAAATAATTTATTGTAAAAAATAAATCAAGAATAGGCTTGTAAATAATGAATGAATGTTTCTATACTCTACTGATGAGAACTAACGAGTTCGAAAAAACTTGTACAACTTTTCTAGAGTTGAAATAGAATGTAAGGTTCAATAATTCTTGTGAGTGACTGAATTTCAATAAACAATTTAAGTATCTTCAATATATATGTATGTATATATATATATTTTTTTTTGCCTTAAAATGCCAGTAATCCTATCATGTAGTTCAATACTTCGTCAGTATTAGCTAGAAGAGTAGTTGTTTTGATTGGTTTTCCAATAATGAGTGTTTTAAAGTGTTTTCCTACGTAGTATATTAGCGTGACCCGATTAAGGTACCAATATACAGAAAGTAGATAATTTCATATTAAATAAAAAAAGTGTGAATGACTAAATGTAAATAAATGATTTAAGTATTTTCAATATATTTTTTTTCTTTAAAATGCTAAGAATCCTATCATGTAATTCAATACTTCGTCAGTATTAGCTAGAAGAGTAGTTGTTTTGATTGGTTCTCCAATAATGAGTGTTTTAAAGTATTTACCTAACTAGTATATTAGCGTGCCCAGATTAGGGCAACAATATACAGAAAGTAGGTATTTTCATAATAAATAAAAAAGTGTGTAAGCTGTGATTTGCATAATACCTAAATAATATTCTCTAATCATGATAAAAGCAAATAAATAAAAATAATTTATTGTAAAAAATAAATCAAGAATAGGCTTGTAAATAATGAATGAATGTTTCTATACTCTACTGATGAGAACTAACGAGTTCGAAAAAACTTGTACAACTTTTCTAGAGTTGAAATAGAATGTAAGGTTCAATAATTCTTGTGAGTGACTGAATTTCAATAAACAATTTAAGTATCTTCAATATATATGTATGTATATATATATTTTTTTTTGCCTTAAAATGCCAGGAATCCTATCATGTAGTTCAATACTTCGTCAGTATTAGCTAGAAGAGTAGTTGTTTTGATTGGTTTTCCAATAATGAGTGTTTTAAAGTGTTTTCCTACGTAGTATATTAGCGTGACCCGATTAAGGTACCAATATACAGAAAGTAGATAATTTCATATTAAATAAAAAAAGTGTGAATGACTAAATGTAAATAAATGATTTAAGTATTTTCAATATATTTTTTTTCTTTAAAATGCTAAGAATCCTATCATGTAATTCAATACTTCGTCAGTATTAGCTAGAAGAGTAGTTGTTTTGATTGGTTCTCCAATAATGAGTGTTTTAAAGTATTTACCTAACTAGTATATTAGCGTGCCCAGATTAGGGCAACAATATACAGAAAGTAGGTATTTTCATAATAAATAAAAAAGTGTGTAAGCTGTGATTTGCATAATACCTAAATAATATTCTCTAATCATGATAAAAGCAAATAAATAAAAATAATTTATTGTAAAAAACTTTAGATGCCATTTGAAAAATGTTATAAATCGAAATATTAGCATTTTCTTCAATTTTCAATGTCACAGGAAACCGGCTGCGTATGGACCGACTTCACTAAAAATGTAACCGAATAGTTTTAAGTATGTAGAAACAAATCAGAAATTAGAATATTTGCAAATTAAAATTTTTTTTTTTTCGGACCATTCCAGAGGTTAAATTGGATTCGAGACAGAACGCAGCTCTGTCTGATACCTTTGCCAACTTTGCATTTGTCGGAGTTTCTCCCATTCCACATTAGTAAAAGTCTTATAGTATAAAGGAACATACACGTAGTTTTCTCTTGCGTTTTCGATGTTGTCAGAATAATTTCAGTATTTGTTCTCTAGTACCTCGTTCTTTAACAAAGCTTACTCAGGAAATATTTGCCAATCAGATACTACTGCAGTCTGGATTATTTTACTGCCATTTGATATTAATGTTAGCAAATTGTAATTATCAGCGACATCTGTCATTCTTGCTTATGGCACGTAGATTGAGGTTCTTCAATCATCAGGTCAGATTCTTGCCTCTCACATTTTTCGGCATATTCTGTGAAGAATTGTCACTCCATTTCCACCAACAAACTTAAGCGCCTTAGTCACTATATTGTCAATCCCAGCTCTCTGCCAGTCTTTAGTTTTTGTATGGTTATCTTCATTCTGATTTAGTTCAGTATTAAAAGTTTGCACTCATAGTGCCAGACGTCTTCTGGCTCAGAAAGCATTTTGCAGTATTGATGCTAAACCTCAGTAATCTGATCTCTATCAGTTCTTAAAGTACTGGTGAAGTTCTTAATTGGCCATGTCTTGAGTTTTACGTTTAATCACCCCTACTGTTCAGAACAGTTTCTTGCCATTATTGTAACATGTGACTCCAAATTCTTACAAGTCTTGTGTAGTCTTGTAGATAAGAACTCTTTTGACAAAGAGTTTAGACTTATTTGCGTCAATCTGTTATACTTTTGCTATTCCAAAGCAATGTTGATATCTTCAGTTCTTCTCGCCAGGGAAAAAATGTAGTATAGTATTAGCTCTTCAAATTAAATTTACGGCTTCTATATGTTTCTGTCGTCTAGAACTGCTGAATTATTCATGTAGCATTAACAAAGTGAGATAGATCTATGATACAAAATGTCCCTTAAAATCAGTGTACTTGTTCTGAATTCATCAAGGCCTTACTGGAGGTCGCTCATTATTTGTAATTCAAGTATATTTGTAACACATCCCAATTGTGCTCGTGCTTATTTAAGATCTGGTGCTAACGAAAGACATAATAGTAGATTTCTTACTTTTCAACATTTTTAAATTCAATTCTAGTCAGATTTGGAAGGTCGTCAAGCGATCTAAACTTTTATTCGACTTTGTGCGCAGAGAGGACAACTACCGGAGAATTACCTAATTTATACCTAGATGTCCATTCCCTACCTATCCTTACCTATCCTTACCTATCCTTACCTATCCTTATCTATCCCTACCGCTATACTAGCAAACCTCTATCAACCAAGCCCCAAATTTTCTCCATTAGTGCATGTCTTATGATGCTATTTTCTGCTGCAATTTAACAATTAGCATGATTAACATCATCATACCTTCGAATAGAAGGTGAGCTGAAGATTCAGTGAGTCCGAATGACAAGTTGACTGTGCTGAGAGAAATGAATGATGAACGCTTTGTAGGAAACGCTATTATCTTTATTTATTTCTAAAAAATACAATATTATTCTGAGTTCTCTTGAATTAATGCATCGAACTAGGTGTAATATACTAATGTATTTGGCAAAGTGAAAATATTAAGATAAAAAACAACATATCAGGATAAATGGTATATTTTTTATCCAAAATTCAATCACTTGTATTGTAAAATGCCTCTTTGATTTTGAATCAATTTTTCGAATTAACGCATTTAATAATTTTTAGTAAGTTTTCTAAAAGTCCGAAAGATACGACAGTGGATGTGAATTTGTTCAGATTCCAATATCTATGCTCACGTATCGCCATGTTGCTTCCCACAGATATGCTCAAATATGCATGAAATACTTGATATATTTGTTTATTTTGTATGTTTCGAATCATGTAATTTTATATGTGTAAACACGAGAAAATATAGAGCGCGAGTGAGATTGAATAAAAATATTTGAAAGTGATTGATACAGAAGGAATATAATATGAATAAGAAAATAATTTTAAATACGTAGACACTGTCTAAAAATAATTATATTTAAGTGATTTGTTATTAATTTTGAAATTCGAGAAATGTATCAAATTGGTTAGGTTAAAACTTCTTAAGTTTTAAAAAGCGCTCACGAATGGCTATTTGAAACACTAGAAATACACCTTTAAACATATTTATAAAAAAAACTATATAGTGCAAAAGTGGAATTTCCAGAACAAGTCTTTGTATCTTAAAAAAGATTCTTCTTCTTCTTCTTCAGCTTGCTGCAATTCACTCCTGAACGTAGGCCTCTTCCAATCGTCCTTATCTCTGTTTTCGATTGTCTAAATCCAATTACATCCCGTGCGTCTTTGAATGATGTACTTCCACCTTGCCTGACATCCTTCGATGCTCCGTCTAGTGCTCCAAGATTCACTTAATTTTGTCCTGCCCTGCGCTACTCGTTCCTCCTACGTTCCGGAGTTCTGACCTCTCCTGATGTCTACATTACTCACTCTGTTCTTGAAGCTTTTTCTCAAGATGGCCCTCTGGCATAATCGAATGAAGTTTGCACTTGTCAACTTTACGGCTTCAGGTCCATATGTTATGACCAGGAGAATATATCTTTCAAAAACTTCCAGATTTGTACGAAATAAGTTGGAGATTTTCCTACACCTTCAAGTCAAATGGACTCTTTAGTTAATATTCAATTATCTCCTCAATTTAATGATATTATCTAGGCAGGCATACCATCATTTTTAAGAAGCAGTTGTCAAGTGTGAACTAGGTTCATGATCCTCACATTCTGGAGGTTTAGCTGAGACCCACAGCTCTCAACGCTTCTTTGTGCTCCCGTGGCATGTCACTGACATCCTTTACACCAATGTTCATTAGAGAGATGTTATTAGCGATTTTCAGATGACTCAAGTACTTTCTATCGATGTTTATTCCTTTCTGTTCCTAATCTAAATCCTTAAATACGTCATCTACGCTAGCATGGACAATTCTGGGGATATTGTGTCACCCCGTCTAATATTTGAATGAGCTTTTTATGCCTTGTTGGTGATTCAGTCTTCTTGGATTCTCTTGATATTTGTGAATCTGGAGTCAATCCGCGCTATGTTCCTCAGATTGCTGATAATCCAGGAACTTAAGACGAAGAAGATATTTCATTAATGTAATATAAATCAAGAAGTTATTCTTATATTATTAAAATACACAAGTAATGAAGAGAAGCTTTGATGTTACTTTACATTGAACTTTTCAGTAATTATTTTTATCTAATGCGAACTTAAAAATTGCAACAAATTATTTTTTTTACATATTTGAAAGTAACGTGCATTGTTTAATATATTTTGAATTAATATATCAGTATCTAAATGTGTTCCTAAAAATCTACTTTTTCTTCTTTCTTCCTCTTTAGCTCGTTCTCGTTCACTTTTGAACATAGGCTTCCCCAGGTTTCTGCACCGCTGTTTAACCTGAAATTCAATTCCTGTGGGCTTGCCTCTATATATCGTCTCTTCATCTCATTTTAGACTCCCGACACTTCGCATAGTTTCCCTGGAACTGCATTACCGTTTTCGTCCATTTGATGTCATTACTGACGACATGTCCTACCCAGCGACATTCACTGATGGCGAACCACTCTATAACATCTACGACTTTTTTTTTGATGACTTCGTCTCAAGTTCCAGTTTCGGTTGGCCAATCTAGACACGCTGTGTCCTGTTCTATGTTAAGATTATAGTTTCGAGACCGTAGATCATGACGGGTAGAATGCAAGCAATTATCTTCATATGATGATGGCAACATGGTTGGCGAACAATAGTATTCAAGTGTTTTGGTGTTTGTGAAAGTGAAAATTGATTTATTTTAAATTAAGTTTTACAATATGAGCCTTACCTCAACCTGGTCCGGACCCAACCAGACAAACAACTGCTTCCAGAGAGATATAATAAAGTAAAAGAATATAATTTAAAATGTTATAATCTTCAACAATTTTTCGGGCTAAAAGGAATTTGCGAACAAAATGACAAAAAGAACAAAACAGGTAAAAAAACAGAAGCAAAAGACGAACAAATAGAAAAGGAAAAAGGGGATTAAAGATAAAGTGTAGGAAAGGTGATAGGATAGGGTTTTATAAAGGTTATGGTAGGGAAAGATTTGGGTAAGGAAGTTGTTGGGAAATAGGCAACGCCTGGTATGGTAGGGGTGTCTCGGATTGGATAATAATGCATTATGCTGTCTGATTTGGGTGATGTTACGGGTAAGCGGACTATCGCCCAATTTGGTGGTGTAAAATTTTTGAGAGATTTCCTGGACGTAGTCCGCTAGTGGAGTTAAGTCGTGGCAACGTGCATAGAGACTGCAGCTGAATTATTAATAGGCAGTCTATAAAATGGCTTCGTATAGCATTTCCATTAATTTTTTAGTTGTTTGGACAACTCAGATGTGGATTTAACGAAAATGTTCACCTGTAATAAATAAACAAAAATATTTTATCCTAAATATAAATTCAACAAACGTAAAACAGTTTAAATTCCTAATAACAGTAAAAAGCAACGTCTAATGACTATTATATTATTAATCTAACGAAACTCAACATCAAAAATGAAAACAGAGATATATATTATTCATCCACTTCGACGTTAAAAGCAACAGTTGAAGGTTGAAATGAAGTGACACGCGCTGGCCGGTTTTACTTGTATATTTCCATTGAGTATCAGACAATGCTCACAAAAATTATTTCCAAGCAAACATGAGGGGTTTGAAGAAGGTAGCGTTGTAGGTACAGGATAGAAGAATACTGAAACTGAACTACAGTTATTTCAATTATTTGTTTGAATGTGTACTTTATTTTTACATATGAAAATAACAATTAAAAGTAATAAAAAATAGTTATGACAAATCTGTCATAAAATGCCTGGCGAATTATGAAAAGAAAAACTCCTATTTTAAATTTCTGTGCTGTAAGTAAAAAATATAGCAAGCATATTTTAGGACTCGTCAGAAATTTCTTACGACCTTTACAGCTAGACTTTGGGACTAAATTTGGAGCAAAAGCAGGGGCGGATTCAGCTAGAAAATACTTATCATTTCGCTACAATTCGGAAAAAGTATTTTTGAAGATAGATTACTTCAACGCTTTTAATATGGTTTCAAGACTCGCTGTTCTCAGTAGAGCAAAGGAAATAATCTTCCTTTTCTGAAGCAGTGCTATAGTGGGCCTACAATATTATTAAATGGGAATAAAATAATATTTTCGGAAATAGATGTTCAACAAGGGGACCGACTGGGGTCTGTTCTTTTTTGTCTTGCACTTCATCCATTGATAACATCCCTAAAATTGGTATCTGGACGATAGAACTTTGGCTGATAATCGTCACATTGTTTTACAAGACTTTTAAAAAATTATAGAAGAGTCTTCAAAAATTGACTTATCACTCCACACTGAAAAATGTGAACTTTTAATTCTTTCTGATGACCCAAACGTAAGATATGAAATTCTGAAAGATTTTGAGAGTATAGTGCATGGTATTTCAATCAAGAATTTTGAAGAAATTTCACTTTTCGGATGTCCTTTGTCTAATGGAGGTATTAGTGAACCTATCAAGTCAAAAATTTCTTTCAAGGAAAATTTGCAACCTCACTCTACATTACCTGTAGCTTTGGGTGACCTAGGAATCCGAGACGTAACTACATTATGCTACTGCGCCTTTTTGGGATCCATAAATGGAGTTTCAAAATTACTACTTTCGATTCTCCCCTTTTATATCTCTCAGTGTCCTGACAAAGCCTTTGATGAAGCTCTAACTTACTGGTCTACTCCAAGTTGCATGGACCCAATTACTAGCATTTATCAGAGAGATGAGATAAGCATGTTTACGTACACTCAGCAACCTACTGAATGAAAATCAAGACCTAAGAGGAAAAGTACGTTTACCCGCAGTTCAACAAAAAGAATCTGGCACCTGACTGAATACTTTACCATTGCCTTCAATAGGAGCTCTCTTAGATGACTCATTTTTTCGTATCGCTGTTGCCTTATTAACTCAAACCCCCTTGCGAACCCCGTAGACATTTTTGGTCATCATGGCCTATGATGCCGCAAAAGTACAGGGAGGTGGTCTCGTCATGGAATTATAAACCACATCATCAAGAGAGATCTGGTTTCGGCAGAAATTCCTTCAACACTTGAACCAGTGGGGTGTGGCAGAAGCGACGGAAAAGGGCAGATGGAATGTCCCTTGTATCTTTTTTGTACATCTTTAATATGCCACCTGTTGTTATTATTAACAATTGATTTAGGTACTAGTTTAACCAATATATCTAATAGCTTGCTGGATGTAGCAAGATTTCATTATGTGTAAAATATAAAAGATTTTAGCAATGAGAATTATGTAATTTAAATAGTTTAGTAGATGTAGAAACTGAAAAGTTTAATTAATAAAAAAACAATGTTAATTATTATCATTTTTATTATCAGTTAGTGCCCAAAATAGAACAGAAGAACTAATCATCTAAATTTAATTCTGGTCCAAATTAAATTATTTCTCGCAGAACGTATGCATAATTTACCGAATCAACAACAATATTTCGCACTAAGCAAATTAACCCATTTACAATTATTCCCAAGGAACGCAGGCCGCGTGACTTGAGGAAATTTGGGGTGTCAGAATTAGCTATTCTGTATGGCGTTGCATGTTGGCGATAACGTACGCTGCAAGAACACAGAAGAACAGTAGTAACAGCTAGTTAGTTAGGGGATGATGTAATTTGGCATAATCTGATTGCCACGGGCAGATTTGATTATGTTAATATGGATTCCGTTCTTGGAAGACACTCGGGAATACTGCGTCTTGAAATTTATCTCTTATCGAATTATTGATACCCGCAAAAGAAACCTGATGAAACAAGGAATTTGCATATTTTGTCAAAATAAATCTATAAGTGGTCTGGGATATTGATTGACAGCTGGTAAGTTGCAGAAAACATATTTCCTTGTGAAATTATGAAGAAGTGACAACGGTTTTACGCGGAATTTCTAAAATAAATAAAAAATACAATACATTTCGTGACTGGAAGAGTTTACGTACAATTTTTTTTATATATAAAGGCTATAATATATAGATATAATGTATCAAGTTATCTGAAATGTGATTTTCAACAAATTTTTTATTTCATCGAACTTCTCAGTGGTGCAGAATAATTAATTACGTATCGATTTTATGTGTAATGTTCAAAATGGTGTATGAATGTTATTTTCGTTTATTAATTTTAAATGCAGAAAACGCTTGTAAAAATAAAATACTGGGAGGCTACAAAAAATGCGTCTCATTGCATTGGTCAATATCTTTACTTGTAATGAAAATACCGAAATGATATTGTGCATTCCGCTGGGTGTGTGCTCCATACTTGCTCAGAGCGCTAGCGCAGCATTCAGTTTCGCTAACAAAAGTGTTTTTACTAGTTAATTCTGTAAGGAATCTTAATTATAGCTTCTTGAGAAGGGATACTAATTTAGATTAATTTAATTTGAATTTTTATAAAGTTAAAAAATTGTCGTTTAAATTTCCATACGTCTACATCAGCTGGTCTGTACATACGTTCGTATGTATATAAAGAAACACTATACTGGTGGTAATCCTTAAGGCATCAACGTGATTTTTTTTTAGTCGCTTCTACTATCAGAATTGAATCCTATAATAATCCGTCAAAACACCATATTAAAAATTTACTATATCAGCAAATTTTGCTCGTCAATTTTATAATATCCTGCCTACCAAAATTATATTCTATACAAACAAAAGAAAAAAGATTATATGATAAAGTGTAAATTGTAACGAAGCAATTTTCTAGCCCGAGTTTCACCCACCAAAATCTATTTTTAAATTACTATTAAACCTCAAGCATTGATACTTCTAAATTGTGTACAAATCAGGCGCGGATTTATGGGGGGTAACGGGGTAATTACCCCCCCCCCCCCCAAGATTCTGTAAATCATCAACTTTTGTTTTAAAATGTTATGATTTTTGTTAATTTTGGGAAGAAAACATTTTTTAACAGGGTAATTACCCCCCCCCCCCCTCAAGAAACTTTCATTTTAAAATTTTATTTTTTAGGATTTTTGCCTCGTTTTAAAAAAAAAATTTTTTGGATTTCTCCCCACCGCTCTTCAAAAAAATTTTGGAACGAAAAAATTTTTTTTCGGATTTCTCCCCCCCGCTCTTCAAAAAATTTTGGGTTCAGTGTTACCCCCCCCCCCCCCAAGCTCAAGGTCCAGATCCGCTCTTGGTACAAATTAAGCCTCCGTTATTTATTAATATTCATGTTTTAAAAATCACAAACTATTTTCACATAGTAAGTGCTGCAGTGCACCTCTAGGTAGTAAGAGGCGCGCGCAAGTGTCGGCAGATACTATCCGTGGCCACCGCGAAGGCAAGTCAGTTCCACTGGACTCGGCAAGCAGAATGGATGTGTGGCAGCTCCAGCATCGCATCAAATTAGGTAACAATTTTTGAAAGTCTTTCAACAACTTAGGCAAAATTATAACCTGACGGTTCCACCGGCTCATACGCACCGCGCTTGCACATATCCTCACTCCACTCTTACGTTTGGAGAGAAGAGCTAGCAGTTTAACGCGATAGACAGTGATTCAATCTTCATCGGCCAACCGACCGCATCGGACGTGCTCTGTCAGAATAAAATCCAGCAGCAAGACCGCCCAGACCAGCACAACCAGGAGAAAGTGAGTAAGAACAACCATTTTAACGGAGGTATTGATTTGGCTAATATTAGGTATCTGTATATAAATTATCGTTCACTTATTCTCGCTTGTTTGTTTTATGTATACGTTTTGCGCATCCTCGAGGTATCTAGATTCATCTGCACTGTCTGGATATGTCGTGGAGGTAGACCTGATATCACTGGGGTCTCCGGATTCATCTGCGCTGTCCGGAGGAACCAGCGTATTCACAATATAGTTATCGATCAGGTATTTACTTGCTCTTTGCCTACTCTCGTGTCCTCGAGGTACTTAGGTTCATCTGCTTGCTTGAGTATATCGTGGATGTGTAAAGGCGACGTTGGGAGCCCCGGATTCATCTGCACTGTCCGGGGAAACTAGCGTATTCAATATAATAGTTATCAATCAGGTATTTACTTGCATCTTGCCTACTCTCGTGTCCTCGAGGTTCCTAGGTTCATCTGCCTACCTGGGTATATCGTGGTTGTGAAAAAGCATTGTTGGGAGCTCCGGATTAATCTGCACTGTCCGGAGAAACCAGCGCACCCACCATAAAAGTTGTTACTCGGATATTCACTTGCATTCTCTTTATCCACTGTCTCACTCTAATTAATTATACTGCGTCTTAGCCAAATCTGACGCCTGTTGCCATTGCTCTGTATATCATTTATTTTTGCTTACTCCTTCCTGGTGTCTGGCTGCTGTCCATAACAAGACCAATTCTACCGCTTGCTCTGTCCCCCCTGTCACCGCCATTCGTCCCGCCTCGGTCATCGTATGTCATTAACGTATTGCCGCCACTGCTGCCATACCGCTGCTTTGCTAACGTCTGCCCTAGTAACATCACCGTAACACCATAACACAGTAATTTCATCGTAACACCTCACGTAACTGTCATAGTATCATAGCCTGGGTCCTTGTATTTTGGTTCCTTACATATAAATCTGTTGGTTGCTTAAGTGTACATAGCATTGTAGAGTATAGGAAATAAATAGATATTTGTTTCTTTTACCGAATTGTGAGTTTTACTGTGTGTGTGTGTGAAAGTCTAATTTTCCCAATTGACCAACTGGAAGTTACTGTTTTCTCCACTGTAGTTGCCCCAGCCCTACTGTAACGGGCTGTGTTAATAGGCTAGTGTGGGACCTTTGCCCCACGTAAAAATAGGAAAGGTGGCGCCCGAGCAACCGAACTGTTGTTAAGGTGCCAAAAGTGACACTTTTCGGCCTCACCGAAAAGCACCTCACAAGATAGTTTATAAGAAATAATTATAAATTTTGTACCCACCCATTCTAAAGTTTATGAATAAATATACGTTTGCTGTCGACTAGTGATATTGCAATAACTAACTTACATTAAATTAAACTAGTGTTAATGATACAATTTATTATATGTTCGAAATAAAAGAAATTCATTTGATTTAAATTTTAATATTAAGCTAAAAAACTATCGTTCATTAGATTTTATATCAACAAAAATACTGTGTGGTATAATGACGAGCGTTTCGTCCATCAAATTGACAGCATCAGGAGATGATTAAAATTAAAAATATGGCAATTACCCAGAAAATTAACTAGTTTCAAGAAAACTGCGAATGGTATACTGTAGAATGTCTAGACATCCTGCTAAACACAAGCAAGCAGCCTACAATAGTATGGTACATAGATTAAGTGTCCTCAAGAACAAAGAATTAAATATAATAAAGCAAATCGATTTTAATAATGGTTATAACTCTAAAATGATCGATAATATTCTTTCAAGAAAGGCTATTTATTAGACTTGTACATCCTACTCCCAAAGAAACAAAATATAAAAGCCTCACATATATCGGAAAACCGACAAAACTAATGGCAAAAATTAAAAAAAACAGAACATTAACATTGCTTACAAAACGTCTAATTCGCCAGGCAAATTAATAAAAAACAATAAGGACAAACCTGATAAGGAAAACCAATCACGAGTCTATAAGTTAACATGTGGCTCTTGTCCTAAAGTATATATAGGACAAACGGATACAAAATTCAGGAAACGAATCAGCGAACACACGTATAGTTTTAACAACAAAAAAACTAATTCTACTTAAGCTAATCACCTTATAGAACCACAGGATTAATGATAATTTTGAAATATTACAGTTAGAAAATAAAGGATCAAAATTAAATTTATTAGTCTTTAGAAATTAATAAACTAAAAAACCCTTGAATAATTTTAAATAATAACAATAACAATAATAATAATAATAATAATAATAATGCTTATTTGGAGTTAAAAGATTATACAATGTAACAATAAAGATGTTTACCAAATAAACACTCAGATTTCGTAATAGTCCAATTAATACTTGTTTGCCATTTTGAATGTGTGAACATTTCATTTTTACACTATCTAATATCTATCTATAATATAATATTTACTTATTTACTATAATATTGCACATACACATACCACCTATAAATTAATAAATAGTAAAACTAGACATGTAAGAAAATAAACAGATGCATCATAAAAATTTTAAGTAATTAAAAAGTTGCCTTGCAAAATATTATTTATTTTGTCCCTAGGAAATTCTAATATCCATTGTTTTACCTTTTTTTTTTAAACTTAAACATGTTTTTCAACTTTCTTATTTTATAAGGTAAGTAATCGTACAATTTCGCGGACAAATAAGTGTGGTTCTTTATCCCAACTGTTTTATAAACTTTTGGTTTTACAGTAATCTGGTGTTATAATTTTGTATTTTAAAATCTACATATTTTGTTTTTGCAGGTTTACTAAAAGAGAACATCCATATAATTGTCGAATAACCATAATAGCCATTTCTTGAAACAAACTATTGCTTGAGTAGGTGTATTCTTTATTTAATGTAATTTTTATGAACCATTTTTGCAAAACAATTAATTAATTTAAGTAATAATTTGCCACCCTTCCCCAACATTTTATTCCATAACTCAAATGTGATTGTTAGTGGAGTCGATTTAGTCAAGAAAATAACAAGGTTGGGAAATTTTTTAAGATGAATGCAGACCCGGCAGAAATTGTTTGTCATGACGAGTATAACAAAACCTTAAAATTTCCAGAAATGGGTGAAACCGTGTTTTTTTGGCCGAAAAGGCAGCAAAAAATCCCTTTTCGGGGTGGTGTAACAGGGCTCATTCGCTGTACAATAATTATTAATTTTTTTGTAATGTGTTCGAGATTCATACTGAACTTTATATTATTTAGAGGAAACAAATTACTACACCAGCAGTTCAGAGACTCGGCAGAAAACACTTTCCAAGTGGTATTACGTGTTTGGTAGATTGTAGTTAATAAATAACAGATGTTTTTATAATTTACCTTAAAGAAATGTTAATTTGACTTGTATGATGATAATTTTCCTAGAGAGGCGGGGCGCCAATCTTTCTATATTCGAAATTTACACTAAGAGTGGAGTTTGATTACAAGAAAGATAAACTAATCAAATTATAAAGAAAGTATTAATTGTTGACTATGAAAAAGTGTAAATTAATAATCCAAATTTAGTGAAAATCAAAATTAGATCAATGCTTGCAAATATTCCTAAAAGGCATTAAATTTTTTTTTACATAAAGGTTAATTAATTGATTCAGTAGGTATTATCTAAATGGTTTGTACAGTTTGTATCAAAATACCTGAAATACGTGCACAAAGTAACTATAAATTTGATTTTATTATAAACCAATAAAACTGGAGGTGTTTTTGTTAGAACACGACTAAACTGAGGCCTTAAAATTAAAAAATGTATGTACAGTAGGGAAAACGAATGGATGATAATATGTTACGTAGATATTATTTTAAATACTGTCTTAAACATGAACCGACAATATAGTGTTTTAAAAGTCATAATTAATTATTTAAATGTAAACGTTTCGTAGAAATTGTGATCACAAAGTCTTTACAGATCGTTTCATATATTTGTTTTCAATTAGGCGTTACGCAGATAATCTACACCTAAATAATAATTGAAAGTACTAATTGTTCGTGAAAATATATTAAAGATAAAGTTGAAAATTGAAATAATTTCAAAAAAAAAAACATTTGCAATTTGATTCTTTAAAGAACTCTAAAAGTGTTAAAGCATAAAAATACGAGACATATATAAAGAAAACATTAGATAGAAATTTTATTTGCGACACTTATCTGGTATTCTCAGTGGATTAGAGTAGTGAATCCAAGTGAGCGATGATGATGGTGAAATCCAACCCACTGCGATGCTATCGCTGATTTCTAGATGAGCCCAATATTAAGTCAGGGAGTTCCCAGTACCCTATTCGACACCTCCAGAAAAGGATACTTTACATCTATCCTACCATATTACCGTCTCGGTCTCCGCAAAAGGTAGTCCTAGTCTAATATATACATTCCATCCCCAAAATACGTAGAGGAGAAAAAGACAACCCCCTTAGGTGATTAAAATAAAAGTTTCCAACCCAAACTTAAATGTGACTTTAAAAAAAACGTATCTAGAATGCGTATCTACGATCTGCATCTAAAACCCTGGAAAGAAATGAAGCATATAGCATGGCTTGCTGCAAAATGGTAGTTGCCAAATCTAAGTTACAAAAAAAATTATTTCTTTATAAATTACTTACGGATTAAACCGGTGAAGAACAAAATCTTAGGCCTGCTTCATGTTCATGAAGAGGGACTATCAACCCTTACGATGTTGCAGTCGTTGGTAAAAGACGAATTTGATTAATGAAGACATATCACGACTCAAAAAAAGTAGCAGACAATTACGAAGTACAAAGCTTCTTGTAACGGAGAATAATTCATTCTGTTCGCCCTTTCGCAGTATGCAAATCGTTTCGCATGTTTACCCTTTCCATTCTTAAAGCTAAGTTAGAACATCAGCTACTTTGAGTACACTCAGACGTGACTCTGGTTGCATACCGTTGTGTTTGTTTATGAAGAAATTTTAAGAAACAATATTTGAATTCTCCGCGGTCTTTATTGCTTGAGTTCATTTATGTTTTAATTTATGAAGCAGCAATATGCATGCTACACTGGAAATCAAGATTTTAGGGTTTTGTTATACCCGTCATGTCAAACAATTTCCGCAGGGTCAGCATCCATCTTAAAAAATTTCACACCCTTTTCCTGAACCGACTCCACTATGTATCTTTGGAAAATAAAGTGTTTTTAATTGACTAATACTTAGGAACTGTTTTAGGAATTTGAAACGTGATAATAATCCTCTGGTTTTGTTTGTGACATTATTTACTTGTAAATCCCAACGAAGGTGTTTGTCAATCACAATACCCAAGTATTTCATTGATTTGCTTCCCCGATGACTAGACTTGATGTTATATTCAAAGGACCCAAGTTAGGTAGATTATTCGCTAAGGATGTAAATGGAAGGTACTTCGTTTTCGTGTTATTTATAGTCAACATATTTATGTCAAATCAATTTTCGATGTTTTTGAAATCATTTACTACTCTTTGTTTTAGGTCCTACCACGTGTCTGCACTATAAAATATAGCGGTATCATCAGCAAAACTTAGAATTTCACCTGCACTATTAAGGGTAAGTAGACTGTTTATGTAGATAATAAATAAAACCGGCCCTAAAATAGTTCCTTAAAGGACACCCCAATTTATAATTTTTGAATCACTTATAATGATCAAAAGATACGACAAATTCACCTTTGTTAAATTTGTTTTTAAATTGAATTTCATTCCTACAATAAAAAGTTTTAGAAATACATATTAATCAGTTATTATGAATAAAATTTATTATAAGTTTCCTAGTAATAAGTTTTGCCTTAAATTGTCGTATTGGCAAACCGTTTTATACATTGTAATGTTAGTTTAATACTTACACCCAGCCACTGTGTGGCGAAACAATTGTCATGTACTTATTTGTTTAAAAAATATATAATACAGTTTTGTGGAAATCGCAAAACAATAAGTTTCATTTATTCGTCGTCTATAGAATGTCAACAATTATATAGAGAATTCGATAATCTGGCGAAGTATAAAGTTTACGTTTAGTTTTATAAAGTTTTATAAAACCTTCAGTTAAATATATCTAGAATAATTCTAACTATCCTAGGAACGTCCGTAAAGTGCCACTGTTTGTTTAATTATATTTTACACGAAGCATTCTTTAAATACCTGACGTCAAAATGGGTTCAGATAGACACGAGTAATATATCATTGTAGAGTAATCCATTATAATTGTGTGAATGACTTTGTACTATTACCATCCGAAGTATCATATTATCAGATCTTACTTCCAAACAAAGGTGACGTCTATTTGTCATAATTTTCAAGTTATCTACTTACCCCAACGCAGAATACAGATCTTGACTAATAATTCAAGAAGTT
Source organism: Rutpela maculata (assembly GCA_936432065.2). Lineage (NCBI taxonomy): Eukaryota > Metazoa > Arthropoda > Insecta > Coleoptera > Cerambycidae > Rutpela > Rutpela maculata. The sequence goes on from OW386288.2 coordinate 153,120,473, forward strand.
TGGATCTATATTAATGTTGAAACCCCTAATGTAGTTTACCTTTAAAACTTTGCAGAAGTAATAAAACAAGGGTGAATCATGATGGAGTTTACTTTGCTTACTCTGTTCTTGCAGCAAAATTGTATTTATGATAAAATATACTTGGGAGTTAATGTTTCCTTCTAATTATTAACTTCCAAATTTAATAATGAAATGTAGGAATGAACAAATTTTGTGAAGAATACCCATAGATTCATATTAAACTCATTTCACCTTATATGAGATAAATATACCTATAAGAATTTGACGAACTTCGTTCTTGTACATACGTATTAATATATAAGAATATAAATGAATTTCGACTATCAGAAAAACTGTAAATTTTTTCATTATTTTTGTGAATAAAACATATGCTTGTAGTAATGATGAAAAAAAGTAACATTATTTTAATCTGGTTTATAGCCGAATTACAAGAGTGCATTGAAAACAATTGAAGTTTTCTGGCGATCTTCGCTTTAGAAACTTCAAATTATAGATCTATGTTTTGACGTTTAAGTTAATTCTGAAATTTATTTTCAGGTAGTAATACAAAAAAAATAACCATTTAAGGAAAAGGAGAATCTAATTTTAAAATAGGTTCTAAGCAACTTTTCTTATAAATGAGTTGTTGTTAAGTTTTAACGACTTGAAAATTGTGATTTTAACTTGAGAAAAGAGGTATCTCAAAACAGGGTGTTGCGAAATTAAATAGAACTTACAGGATATGCGCATACGTGCTTATTTTGTATATTCATCGCACATTTTTATAATATTATTGGTACAGTTGTAAATTTTGTAAATGTATATGCTTTTGATTTGATTTTGTCTTATTTCCTTATGTAAGGAAGTGAATTTTCGAACACTCTGTATGTTAGATTTTCCTACTGATCAAATCCATATATATAGTCTGGGGTCCAACAGTACGAAATCGCTCTAAATTCCAAGTAACCTGTTCCGACATGACGTACATTTTTCAACTTCATATTTGCAAAAAGGATTATATAGGACACCAGAAATGACTCGTCGGATTCTTATCAGCTCTTGCATAACTTCTTAAATGATAAGAAAAGAGACGAAATGATAATTCCTAAAAAAATGTTTTTTAATACATAACACGTCCTGTAAAAGAAACTATGAGTGATATCCATCTAATTTTTTTTATAGTATACACTAAAGACATAAGCGCTTGGATGAGGCTTGATGGCATTGTTAAATATGTTTAGTTTTTTTGGGAAAAAAATACGAAATCTGTAACTATAAAATATTGTAGTAAGAATTTCAACATACGAGCAAGTACTTCAATTTAAAATTTTTTGGGTATAAACTATGCTAACAAACATACCCAATATATTGAAAATGTTTTTAAGACAAGAACTAAGTTGATATTGCATATAATATTCGAGTTGTGAATTTTTAAAATGGGTGCATGATGCGGCGCATGTAATAAAGGCGACAGCTCTCCTAAAATTCATAAAGCGCATGAAAACAGTTTACAGAGGAATTAGCGGGTATGTTTATGTATATAGTGTGAAGTTATTTGTCTTAACATTTTAACATTATTAAAAACTATTTGTATTTGATTGTTTAAATCGATTGATTATTGTTTGCAGTTCATATTTATTATTTAATAGCTATGCGGTTACGTTCGCGTGGAATTTTTAAATTGACTAAAAAGCTTCTTTATAAACGACGTTTGAAGTAGAATCACCATTCTGGAATATTTCAGAAAACTCACAAATTTTCTGGAATATTCCAGAGTACTCTCGAATTTTCTGGAATATTACAGAAGTTTAATCTTAAAAGTTTATGCCGTGCAAATACGCTTATTGTAGAGATCAAGCTGTATCTCCTGTTCTACTAGACCGATTCTCATAAAACTTGGCAGAGTCTAGGCCGATTTCGATGAAATAAGAACTAAATGTTACTCCAAACTTAGATGAACCTCATTGGTTCAGTAGTTTCTGCGTGATGCGCGTTCAAACAGACAAGCAGACAAACAGAGAAAAATTCCAAAATCTGTCTTAATGTATTCCATTACTCATCTTACATCCCCCACATCAGTTTTTTGCAAATATTTTCAATGTACATACACGTCAACTTTACAAATGTATTATATGTATACGTTTGAAAATTATTAAAAGGTAAAATGATTTAATTAAAGTGATTTACGCTCCCTCCCACCGACGGAAGACGCTTTTCAACAACATGTTGCAAATATTACTTTTTTTTAAACAGTGTTGTGAACCGTCATTCAAATTACCTCTTGCACAAAATTTTGGATGCAGAATTGAAAATCAGGAGCAGGTAGCGATAATGTCGGCAAAAAAAGTTTATCTGAACTTAAATTAAAAAGTGCAACTGTAAAATAAAATGCGACACAGAATGTTCTTGTGAGTGGTATTCAGTTGCGTGCTCGTGTGCTGCTTTTCCTGAAAATTGTTTTAAGGAAAAAGCAATATGCATCATTTTATAATGATAATGATTCTGACTAAATATATCTCCCTTTTCGGCTTTCTATTAAATATGTTAAATACCTAAAATAATATTTCTCACTAATGTTTTATTTCTTAAACAACATAAAACGAGTAGAAGTTGTACTCGGGCTTGGTCAATTGCGAATACCTATTTGATTAACATTTTGCTCGAACACACAATTCACTTTGTATCGATTATTATTTTTTTAAATGAGTGACCACAATTGGCAACGCCCGACTACTACTTTCATTCGTTTTGTTGTATTATTAACATAAACTAATTCAAATTTGCAATTATATTGAACAATATAGTGCTTTTTACTGTTACACTTTACCAATTATCGTGTAGACTATTTTTATTTTAATGCTGCATAATTACGCGCCTCATAAAAAAATCATAAACAAAAAACTGTATACGTTATCGACAGGATCTTATTAAAAAAAACTTTTTCAATATATGGACTATATTTGGTAAGCAATTGTATATAAGAATTTCATAAATATAACATAGTTGTCCGCATATCGAAATTTTTAGAACGTAAATATCAACCTTTTGATTTTAATTATTTTTTTTCCAAAAAAAATATTCTTTTCAAAAATACCAATAGCTTAGTTAGAATTACGTATATCTTTTGAGTATACATACCAAAAATCAGATCGGTAGGTTACATAGTTTTTATTTTAACGGAGAATAACCATTGTAAAACATAATTTTGTAATTATCAATCCGCCATCTTTTTTGCGATTTCTGAAGTTGCGCAAGAGCAAAAATTAATCCGACAAGTATTTTCTAGTGCCCCAGGTAATGCTCTCTTCATTACTTATATCAACATTTGTGCGTCATGTCGGAACAGGTCATCTTGATTTTGGAGTGCTTGGACCCCGGACTGATATATATATATATATATATATATGTATATATATATATATATATATATATATATATATATATATATATATATATATATATATATATATATTTATTTGTTATTTCAAAAGTCGAATTCCTTTTTATCATTAAAGCACCCATTTCATTACTCCATTTTACATTTTATTTATTATATTACTGCGTAGACCCTATAGTACAATCCTAACTTCTGTTTTATTAATGGGTTTTCCTCCAGTAATGAAACTGGAAAGGAAAAAATCATCAACTTCCAAGGGAAATGGTATACTAAATAACAATTTCTTTGCAAATATCGACTTAAGATAAATTACACCATCATCTACCCTGCTCACGGGCTTCTAAATTCAGATATAAGTCCTCCAACTTGTGCGCACTTTTAAACCATTTATCGCCAACAAAAAAAGCAATGAAAGAAAAACAAAAAAATATACAAAGAACCTTTCTCACATCTAGTTCCCCATGACAGTTGTCTAATAGATTTCAGTCCCACTTAATAACGTTGCTCCACGACGGCAGCTCAACCATTAGTCAGCATTGACACCAGAAAAATAATGCTACAAAGGCCAAATGAAATATATCGACAACTATTCTACACGACACCAAGTCTATTATTAAAGACCCCACACAATGTCAGGAAGCGACAGCCCGACACCACCCAAAATTTAAGATCAATCTAATTGATAACGCCGACATATATCTTAAATTTCTTTATTTTCATATCAACGGAATTATTAACGGCATTTTTTAATACAACTTCCAGAATAAATGAATGGAGCAATTAAGATACTTAAAAGTTTAATTAGGCAGATGTATGACGTGGGAATATTTTAAAAATAGTGGCTATTTTTATATCTATAAATCTTCCTTGAATGCGAGAGGGTGCTGGCAAAACAGCTTGCTCAGTTTATTGCTATTTATAAAGTAGGACTTCTTCGAAACGTAAATAAATAGAAGTATGAGTTGTTTTTTTGTCAATATTGAGCCGTTATTCAACTAGAGTACAAAATACTGAAACTTATTTACGGTGTGTTTGAAATTTAAGGTGGTTGTATTGATATCGACCGAATGTCCATTGGAATTTATAGAGAATATGTAATCTTAAGATATTTAATTTAATGTTTGTGTTTTTCGCTCATTCAAATAAAAATTATTTTTAGCCTCCCCATTCATAAATTACTGCAATTGTTTCAAAATCGAATATTGAAATATAGAATAGAATAGAATTTTGCGTTTTGAAGTGAATGTGAAAAAGTGGTTTTTAAAAAATTTCTGCATGTATACAGGGTGTCACACTTTAAACTCCCGGAACCATTTACTCGATAACTGAAACATATATTTGTATTTCGTAAAAGGTATTCACTAGAATATGTAAATGACTTTCAGTTTTGAGTAAAAATAGTCATTTCGCAAATTGATATATAGATGGCGCTGAGATGAAAATGTATGAGTTGCATGCGATAGAGTATTATATTTTAAGCAACTTTTATGATACGAACAATTTTCGAAAAATCAGTGGTTTTCGAAAATTTGAAATTCAATATAATTTTTATTAAGTATGAAAATCGCCATAGCTTTTGTAAATTTCCCTTTAGAACGCTACATGGCTATAGATTATCCAATTTCATTTCTTAAACCCGCCACTATTATTAATTTTTGGTAGTATGTACCGGGATAGGGTTGCACTTTGATTATGTCAGAAGAAGAAAATTTGGTGTACTCTAAACTTTGCCATATAGTGGGTAAATCCACCTCCAATTTTGTTTATTGTTTACAGATTGTTTCAAAGAGCCATCACTCAATCCTTGATTCACTCGGTTAAGTTTTTCGATTACAGAGTTCTTCAAACATACAAATTCATAATAATTTTAGCAAATCATGTACCTAACGCCATTTGTTGTTTCCCTTGTTAGATACTTCGTGGTACCCACATGTGAATCGGTATATTTTGACATTTCTGTTTATTGTATATTGTCTAATTTCTGTGATATGTTTATGTTACATATTCGACTGACTTTTGTACTGTAAATTATTGACATATGGTTACATTTGGAGAAAAAGTTGCAGTTGCTTAGAACGTAATGCTACATTACATGCATTTCTTTTAAAGGTTCCTGGGATTGAATATTCTTTTTGCATTTCAACGCTATCTATATCTCAATTTTTAAAATGTCCATTTTTACTCAAAACTGAAGTCATTTACAGAATTCAAATATCTCTTTTAGTGTTGAGAAAATGGCCTCGGTAATTTTGAGTGGGACACCCTGTATATATGTGTGCGTGTGCGTGGGCACGATAGCGACGAAACTAACAAATCGATTTTAATAATATTTTGTCACGAGGATAATATTTGTACCGTAGATGCTGAAAATATTTTGGTATAGTCCGGATGACGTTTAGCACCTTTTTGGTACATATTCTTTTTTATTTTTCGACATTATATCCATTTTATTACTTCCACATCCAGTGGAAGTATAGTAACAACAAATTTTTTTAAAATTTTTATTGTATCATTTGAAAGTAAATGTTATTCTGAATTCAAAGATATATCACATTTCACCCTTTTCCGTTCATTTTTCGTAAAAAAGAATTGTAGGCCAGTCATTTAAAACATCGCAGGTCGCAAAAAATTGCACTGTTTTGATTTTTGGGCTATTATTAGGATAGATACCAGTAGTGTAAAACCAAGTCTGCAGCTTCGAAAGATCTGTGCTAACTGCGTGGTGCTCGAAAAACTTTGAAATTTTCGGACTTTTTTCATTTTCGGGCTGATAACTTCGAAAAGGTGCATCCTACGGAAAAAGTCACAGTGCACACATTTAAAGTAGATAAAACTTGCTACAATTTGAATTCAACCGCAGCTCTGTAAGTCCCGAGATACACCACTTCAAAAATTGACCATTTTTTCTGAACCATGACGCCACTCATGAGGAGATAGCCTCTGCTGGCAGCAAATGTCTCGTGGCGCTCTATGGTGGGGAAAAAGATGGCTCTCCCCACGCCCTGCGTTACAGGATGTTTATCCAATCTGCTGCCAACGCCAAAGTCCACCTCGCTCATCTGCCCCCAACCAAAGAGGCCCAACATTCCTACAGAACCTACCACCAGGTGCAGAAGTGGTTGGGAGTAGAGAAAGAGCCCACCAACTGGAGGTGGACAAGGAGCCAGCATGAGCTGACACCGGTGACCTCAACCAAGGAACCAGCGCCGCTAACCCTGCTGAAACTCCTGTCATGCAGCTGCAAGAAAGGGTGCGGAGGAGGAAGCTGCTCCTGCCAGAGAGCAGGGCTGAAATGCTCTGCTCTCTGCAAAGTTTGTCAGGGGAAGACTTTCCTGAATACTCCTCCCTTAGCCATGGATGAGTCGGACGAAGAAGACGACGTCGACGACCCTCACTAGTATCTAGCAGTAGATCTAATCCGACAACAGAGAAGTCTCCGGAGCCCCAAGAAGAGTCGTCTGACGAACCTGGGCCAAAAGAACACGACTGTCTAGCTAAGTGCCTAAGGGTAAGTCTAATATTACATACCTACCCCTTCGTTGTAATTTATTATAAAATTGATTACGCATTTCAGAAATACTTATTTACATTGTGCATTTATATCGCAGGAATCAGCTGAGGCCCCGCCATCACTTCACGTTCAACATTTCACGTCCCAAGTTCCCCAAACTATCAAAATAATTTTTATACAATTTTGATATAATTTTGATAAATTTATACCTTATTATTAATTGTTCTCAACTTCATTTTGCATGATATAAACCATTTTCCACTGAGTTATGTCTATCTTATCCTTTACAAAAGTCCTGCAATTCGTCATGCTCCATTTCGTGAAAAATTCAATTTCCTTAATTTTTCGTTCATTCCAGATAACAAGGGAACTATTGGTCCTATAGCGTTACGCTTGTTCTTAAACTAAAGCAAAATAACTGCTCTACAGCTTCATCTTCCATGACTTTCCTCGTAGGATGAGCGTTTTAGCCGATATCCTGCTCGAAAGACGGCTAAAACTACAATGTCGAACTTTTTGGAAAAAATGGCGAATTTTTGAAGTGGTGTATCTCTGGACCCTATTGGATCTACGAAGCTGCGGTTGCGCTCAAATTGTAACAAGTTTTGTCTACTTTAAAAGTGTACAGGACGACTTTTTCCGTAGGATGCACCTTTCAGAAGGTATAAGCTAAAAACTGTAAAAGTTTTTCGAGCACCACGCAGTTACCACAAGTCTTTCGAAACTGCAAACTTGGTTTTATACTATTAGTATCTATCCTAACAACTTCCCAAAAAATCAGAACAGTGCAATTTTTTGCGACCTAACGCGATTCTTGTGTCTACGGTGACTGGCCTATTGTCCGATTTGCGGGACGATGCGCGGTGCATCTAGCACCAACGGAACAGAGGCTTGCGTTGCATAGCTCAACGGTAACGCATTGGCTATTGACTAAAACTGCTGCCTACGGAATCACTACTTCCACATCCAGACTTGGGGAAAAACTCACTGCGCATTGATTGTACTTCTGCGCATCCATAGTACTCGAGGAAAGCCACTGCGCATCCATAGTTCTCGAGGAAACCCACTGCGCATACATACTACTTGATGTAACCGACTGCACTTCCATTTTACTCGAGGGAACTCAGTGCGCATCCATATTACTTCAGGTAACCTACTGCGCAACTATAGTACTCGAGAAAAGCCACTGCGCATCTAAAATACTACTGCGCATCCATAATACTCGGGGAAACCTACTGCGCAGCCATTAGACTCGTGGAAACCCACTGCGAATCCATACTACTTGAAGCAACCTAGTGCTATAGTACTCGAGAAAAGCCACTGCGCATCCAAAATACTTGAGAAAACCTACTGCGCATCCATACTACTCGACCACTTATTATAGAATCAAGAAAATAATAAGTCTATAAACACCGTACAGTTTGCATGGTATTCTAATTTAAAATCGTAGAAGCTAGACACACACGCGATAACGCGTCTGTGACGCTATCTCCTCACCTGTCCTTGAAACATTGATGACAATTTAGCAACCTGCTTAAATAATTTTAAAAGGCAGACACGCTGATGTTCGTTTGTTCAAAGGACTCGAATTACAATGCAACCTGTAGAGTGTTTATGAATCTTAAAATTCCACATCAAGATTTTCTATCCAAGTCTTTCACAACGAAAACAATGTTGGTACTATATTTGCAGTTCGCTATGTGGAAATTATTATTATGGAATTTTAATAACATAATTTTTGAAATCGCCTACCTCAAAACCTATAAAACGATATGCCACATCGGTAGGGGGGGGGGGTTGATGAAGTAAAAAAAAAATAAGAGGCCCTTGGTTCTTGTACACACACTAAATCACAATTTTATTTGTTTCATCCCCTTTAATAATGGGTGGGGGTGGTGGTAATGGTGTGGCTAATGCCGAAAATTTTTTGGAGACCTTAGCTTCTTTTTAATATACTAAATATCGATTTTATGGACTCTTACTTGCTTTATCTACCTATTTACCCCCATTTACCCATTTACCCCAATTTACCCCCAACCCTTCAACGGAAGAAGATGAAAATATAATCTATTTCCAGATCTCGTTCAAATACATACGTGTACCAAATTTCAAGTCAATATCTTAAACGGTTCCAGAGTAATCGTTCACACAAAAGAAGTTACAAACAGACCGACAGACAGGACTGACCGACAGACAGAAATATTTTTTGCTCAAACTTAAAATCTCGACATTTCATGATATTCTAATCCTATTTGAACAATAAAAATTTTCAAAAATGTTTTTGTCGTTACAATACTTGGAAGTAGGTAATTAATTTTCGCAAGCATTTGATTGAAATGCCCCTGCCGCTTCCAGTAGTCGCTAATTTCGTTCCAACATTTCGTTTTGTTACACGATCATTAGAGATACAAAAATTGATTTACTTCTTTCCTTTGATGAGACTTTCCTCTAGTATTTCGTCATGTTCAGATTATGATAGTTTCTTTTGGTTACTGGATTCATACTCTTTTGACTTCTTTCAAGAGACAATGAAGAAATAAACCGTCCGATACTCCGATTAAAGAACTTATATCTAGATACATAATGGCTATATTTTCTTCATATACCTTATTTGCTCCTAACATAGTCACATTATATGTCCATTAAAATGGATAGATGAACATCACATCCCGTAAGCAACAGTGGCGGGTATGTGTAGAAGGGAAAATGTACAATATTGTACCTATTTTATGCAATAATTGTTGGTTAATCTCCAGGAACATTACCGCGGATTTCAAAAATATAATAGTTAGAGATGTTTTATTCAAGGGAAATATGTATTGAAAGGATATTATTTATAATATTATTATTAAAACTGTAAATTGAACCTTATCATGTTACGACTATGACCTACATACTTATGAAACGATCTATTTCTGCAAACGGCACAGCACTGTGGCATGTTGCACTAAATTGTCACCAAACTGTGTAAATATGAATAGAGAATATTTATGTATTAGCAAATCACAACTTTAAATAAAATATGACTTCTTCACCACTTTTTCATCGGAGACACGAAAAACATTCATTGACATTAATGGCGGAAGGTCAAGCTAAGACGATAATAATCGAACTTAACCGATCGTGTAAGAAACAGCCGCGAATACGCCGATGAGCCAATCAGCAACTTATGGGAAAATGTGCCTTAGATTGGGAGTCTTTCAGTAACACACAAACTAATGCCATTATGTATCTAGATATAAGTTCTTTAATCGGAGGTCCGATACAATTCATACTGTATTTCTCATATTGGAGTAAGACAAACAATACAGCTTACTATTAATTTCTTATCCCCTTCCCCACAGATATCCTACCTACATTTTCTAGGAGGAATCAAGGAATTGGTCACTCCATCTCATAGTGGTACTAAGAGAATTATTCACAGGTTATATCTGAATTCTATCGGATAAAATGCGGGTTTATTTTTGTAAAATTTTACTCAGAAAATATTCGAGAGTTGATAATTCACCTTAATCCATGGACATGAACGCAATAGATGTTTATTTGACTTTTGTTATGCGATCGTGACTAAATCTGACAGTTTGTGATAGTTTGATATTAAAAATATTTTTGTAAAATTGCATAAATACACCGTTGTTACACGGTAATTCTATAAATAGGATAATTCTTGAAATTTGTAATATGTTTTATTTTGTTTTTAGTCCAATTGAGAGCAAATTAAATCAAATATGTGCAAAGTTAGAGATAATTTATTCGCTGGTAATTTTTTAGCTTGCGTTTATTCAGTGTAAAACTGTTTTTCATTTGTTGAAATTTAAAAATTCACGAAATGTCATTGGTCTATAATTTATGAGGGAAATAATAATCTTGTTCTTCTTCTTAGTTACAACGTCTTAACAGACAATTGTGGTTCATGCATTATTCTAGTTGAGTCGACTTTGCTGTATATTGAAATATTTTTAGTCTTCATTTTTTTTCTGCGACAGAAGTAAATTCTATCCTGAAGAGATCCATTATTGGCGCACTCAGCATGGAGCTCGTAGGTCAATGGTTTAACATCATTATTATTGAGTTAACAAAGCTGAAATCAAATTCGCATTTGTTTAATGGCTTTACAAATTTAATATTTACTAAAAATATAATGGAACGGCATTTTTATAACAAAGGCTATGCTTTTCTGCTTGATTTATACATTAATGTAAATTTCCAACACAATTTTAAATTTACATAGATGGGAAGCCATATTATCATATATGCATGTCATATTACATTTTCATTATTTTATTTAATATTAAATTCAGCCGAATACGTTGCTTCTAATTCATTTTACTATGTAACATGGTCAGCTATGTTGTTAATTAAATTCTTTAAGTGAATTCCTGTAGGATGCTTTCCCAATTGTCAGCTGCAGCATCTAACGGATGTCCTTTATTCTCACTAGCTCCTATTAGATTTATTTTTCCTTGATGAGCATTCCTTTTGGAAACTTTACCTTATAGAATTCTGTGTAATCCATTTTAGATTTAATACTAAGATTAAAAAATGGCATAAATTAAACTACTTATTAATAGATAGCAGTTTCTCGAGTTGGTAAATAGAGCACTAATTTTCTCTCCACAGAAATTTGTTCTTCGAATTCTTATTTTGAAAGTACAAAGGTTGTTTAGGCAGTTGTGATAACATTTAATTGTCAATAGTACATATGAAACAGCAGTTACGCTCTTTAACGTTACAATTATTATATGAGCAACATCACTAACATGCTCGCAAAATTAAAGGATAACCCAACATATGGGTTATAAAGAAATACCGGAGGACGATATTCACTGCTGTTATCTAAAGTGTTCATAGAAAATTTCGCCAAAAGCTCTTGCTGTGTAAAACCATCAGTTATACATCATCTGAATTGATCCATAATAGTTTTTAAAAATAGTCTTTGAACTCTCTCAGGAGAATCAATGTGATATCTTCAATGAGGTTTCAGACGAGAGACGCATACTCAAGTTTAGGGCAAATAAAAGCAAAATATAACATTTTCAGGGTCTTGAGATTTGAGAAATCCCTACTAGTTCTAATTAGAAACCCAAAAGAATTGTAATGATAAATTAAGCTGTCGAAGTTCAAAGTTTTATAATTTTTTTTAAAAGCCCTCTAGATGTTACAATTATTGTGTTAACTTCTCTATTTTATCCTCCTCTATTTGTATTAGAATGCATACCATTAAATTTTATCAGTTACTAAAAAAACATTAAAGAATAACAAGGGACAATAATTTTGCTTTTAATCGAAAATTAAAAACCGCTGCCCTAGGAATCACTACTTCCACTTCCAGATTTTCCTTTCAAGTCTCTCACAACGAAAAAAATAATAAAAACAAATCTTTTAAGTTATCCTGTATATTAAATATTTTATTACACAAATCGCACTTAAAAGATTTGTTATTATGAATATTAGCGTGGCGGCTTAGCCCAAGACCAAGTGAATGTTACATTACAAACATTACATACAATCATGTTTACCCTTTCACAGTATGACACCAAATATTAATATTAATAAGTAGTTATTTATTCATATTTTAATATTATTTCATCTGCCACCTTATCCTACTTTATCACATCTTGCCCCACCTTTCCTTAATTACTCGCTGATTACCTCTCTTCACTAATTGCTGATTTCCCCCACTAATTCCCACTTTGTCCCACCTTCCCCCAATTACCTTTAATTACCCCTAATTACCCCAACCCGTTAATTACCCACACTAATTACCCCCACTAATTCATACTTTGCCCCACCTAGAAATATATTAGATCTAAGAATTGGTGGCAGTGAGCTGGGTAGTGAGCATCCGTAGGTAATAATTACATAAATTATGAAAAATGGAGATTTTTCAAAGAGTAGGTACACATTCGGAATTATAATAGAAACCTTAGCATGTTTCATGTAGATTTCATATAACCTCCTCTACCTCCATGTTCAGGGTCGGCATCGCTTTGCCAAACGCCTTGTATGTTAAAAAGACCAAGTTTATCATCACATTAGAAAGCGGCGTTACGATTTACTTGATAAATGCAACGAATCATTACTATAGTCTCTGGCCAATCATTGCTGCCAGAGTCTAACCACTAAAATATAATGCAGTAACTTGTTAAAAAATTTGAAATTACTAGGAAATAAGGAAAGTTACAATTTGAATAAAAGCCTATAAATCAAGCTGAAGTAACAATTTAAAAGGTTCTTTAGTAAAATCATTTATTATATAGGACATCAGATTTTATTATAGGAAATTCTCCAGATTTTCTTGAGGTAAAATCCCTTAAATTACTTTATATTACATTTAGGGGCACGATTCGAGAATTTGAGAAGAGATTTAAACGATTTTCCTTAAAATACTTAAACTGTAAGGAAGTTTACCCAAATATCACATTTATGAAATGTTCCATTATAGCAGCTGCATTGGCATCAGAATGATTTCTATTACGTTATTAAGTCGATTATAATATAAAGAATTTAATGTCGGTAATGCAATATTGATTGATTGATTGATTTAATAATTTTATAAGTAATGTAAGAGTGTGTTAATTAGTGGCATTTGAAGTAGTATAACAAACCGTTAAAAGCGAAAACCCTTTCACACATTCATCAACAAACCCAAACTCCTTGCTGATAAGAAGCTGAAAGGTTTGGATATTCTGTTTTGAGACCCAGGGCGTAATTAGTAAGGATTTTTTGAAAGTCGCTCCCTAAGGTGGTTGAACTGCCCCTTAAATATTAAAATATCATAATAACAGTTAGTTCTTTATATTTTGTAACTTTCAGATTCCAGAAAAAAATGTAGACATTTTTTATGCAATATACGATATACTCAAAGGCTATACTAAGATAAGAGAAGGACAATATGAACACGCCCAAATTGATCTGATTTTTTATAAGCACCTTTCTATGCTTAATGCAGTGGGAATCGGAATCACGTCTTAAAGCACCTACTATTGGGCCTTTCGACTTTTCAATTTAATATACTTTCAAGTTTAAATGATTGTAGTTTACATTAAGACTATGTTTTGCAATAACAATAAATAAAGCTCAGAGTCAGTCTTTCAAGGAAGCTTGCGAAAATCTGAAAGATGACTATTTTTCCCATGATCAGCCTTATGCAGCTTATTCCAGAGTAAGTTCATCTCACCACAGTCTGCAAATTTCGAAGCCAGGCTGACCCGGAGAAAAAATAGCGAATATCGTATAAAAAGAAGTACTGCAATTCTCACTAACTAAAATCCTTTGGTATTGGCACTTAAGTACTTCTTTTTATGTACATAAGATAATCCAAATAATAATCCCACTCGTATGCGTGTGCATACATCAATTAATAAAATTAACAATTCTGCACAAACGAAGAAGCGGACACACGATAGTATAACTGATATGATACAGGATTTATTAATAATCATTATGGAATTTTATCTTCATGGTAATGGCTGCGAAACATTAACTGAGGAATGGATGTATTATACATAGTATACTCTATGTGTCCTTAGTAGGGAATAACCTCAAACTGTATATTTTTGATATCTTACACAAATGCTTCCCAATATAAGCGATAGCACAATTAGTCATTAAGGGAAGAAATATTTCTCAAGTACACACAGCTTTGGGATCGTACATCATAGTGATCTAAGAAGAAAGTTGTTTATTCTTAGTAGTGACAGGTAAGAAAGAGGTAAAGAATAGTACGAAGCTAAAATATATTTGCTCCGATAGCCTGGTGGTGCTCAAAGAAGTTTGACGTTCAAGAATGAGATTACCGCGTGCTGTCACGCTCTAGAAGAGCTTCCAGGGATAAATGTAAATTTTGTGTTTGTGTTCTGGGTCACGTTGAGAACCAGGAAACAGGAAATCATATGAATTAGTTGGAACCGGAGTCGACGCTTGATATGTAACAAGGCAAATTAAGACTGTGCATAATGAATGAACCAACCATGCATCAAAGAAGATCAGACAATTGCTATAGACAAGCTCAAGAATTCAGAACAACTTGGTCCATCTGGCCGTTAGGTCTAAATCACTGATGTAGATAATCAATTGGTACTATCAAGACATCAGTAAACGACCATTTTTGAAATTTCGACATGTTCTTGATTAGTGTTTTATTACTCGGATTTCATTGTTAAGTAAGTACCTTGTCTCGCCGGAATATATTGGGAGTTCTATATAGGTCCTTAGTGTATATTAGAGATGCACTGTGCTTTATAATGCCCGAAGAGATGTTTGAATAGCGAATGACTTAGATACTCCTCTTAAATAATTTACTACAAACAATGATTCTGGCATCATTATCGAGAGCCATCTCGTAATGTAAGTAAACCTGTCACAGAAACCACACAATTACGACTGTAGCTTGTCTGTATTCATCCTGTATACTCACAAAGGAATTAGTACTTTAGAGGATGCTCAACGCAGTTGACAAAAGTACTTATATAGTAACACGTTTATATTAAACCAATTATATGGTCATAATATGATATTAACAAAAGCCATACATTTTTTACGTAACCACCAATTTTCCTTTGATGATTATAATCACCTACAAATCATGTCTCCATGTCAGGGTCACACCAAAGGTACCCCCACAGAATATTTAGAATCTCTTTGTCGCTCAGTTACAAAATTTGGATCAACTCGGCGCACAGTGATGGAGAATGGAAACAATTCGAGCCACGCGGCAATTTCAATCGTATAGGAATACATTTTTTTTATTCTCCTCGGAATAACATATATTTTATGGAGGAAGTGCGGAAAATGTGAAATTTTGTTAGGTGTTTTAGTAAATCGGAGAAGGAGCCATTAGTCGCAGCATGGAAGTACACAAATCCGAGAGTAACGGTATCTGCGAAGTTAAAAAAAAATAATACTTTTTATAATACTTTTCAACCTCAATCACATTATCATTTTTTTTTTTTAGCTTCGTAGATACCGATTTTCTCAGATTTAGGTACTTCCATGCTACAACTAATGGCTCCTTCTCCAATTTACGAAAACACTTTACCATATTTCACATTTTCCGCACTTCCCCCACAAAGTACATGTTATATTCCAAGGAGAATTTAAAAAAATGGATTGCTGTATGATTGAAATTGACAAATGGCCGCGTGGCTTGAATTGTTTCCATTTTCCATTACTGTGCGGTGGGAAGTAGCTATTTTTCACATTCGGAGGAAAATATACTGGGTACATCTCGTTATTTTAAGGAAGTATTTGTCACCGCGTCAAATATTAACTCACTAGCTTCATTTTCAAGCTTTGAACTTTTGTACTGATATGAAGTCACTTCCTTTAAGTGTAAGAAATCTCAAATCTTCAGCTCATCTAGAAGTGGCTTAGAATTCCGTAAGATACAAATTTTTTCATCCGTCCATCCGTTTGAAATTATAATTCTCACCTGTCGTTCGGTGGGCTTTTAATCTAGATTTTCTCACAGTGATAATTGAGGTGTTATTTGGGCAGCTAAGAAATACTCAGTGACTAGAAGATACTAGAGGATAAACGAAAAGGAAAGTACACATCATAACGTTAGGAGACTTTAATGTACATAGGAAAAGACGATCAGATGGAAGAAGATAATAACATCATCGAGAAAAACCTTACTTCAAACATTGTCTAATAAAAAGGGAAACTGGCTGAACAACCTAGCACATATTTGACATATTTGAACACGTGCAGTAAAAGTCAAACGTGTCTTGACGCCTGAAGCAATGGGAGCTTATTTCACAAATAGATCATTTTGTGATGGGTCGGAAGATAAAAGAAGAGTTCAAAAATATTAAAGCAAAAAGGACAGCAGACAACAAAATATTATGTGCGAAACTGGAAATATAAAAGAGGAATAAAGACATAATGGAAATAACAAAACATAAAGCAAGTAACAAATATGAACAGCTAAAAAAGATGAACGCCGTAGACAAACAATAAAATGAATGAGGAACATAGAGACTACAGTTAACACTGAGAGAAAACGGAGAAGCGGAGAGAAGCCATGAGGACAAGAAATGCAGAAATTCTTAAAAATTAACATATGGAATATGTCAATAGGACAAAGACTGAATTAAACATCTAAAAAATTATAGAAGAAGCAACAATACTTACACTACATCTACAACACTGCACCAAGAAACTGAAGGAAGAAGGGAACGCCAAGATAGAAAGAATAGAATTAATACAAGAAATGAACCACTGACCCTTGAACAAGTCACCAACAAAGAATCATCTGCTAGAAATAATTGTTAGAGCTATAAAAAATATTGTATCTGTAAAAGACAATATAAACAATGAATTAATGCACTATTAACCGGAAAAGCTAAACTAGCAAACCTTAGTAATTATCACCAGTGCATGGATGGAAATCACTCATCTACCGATGGAATGGAACACAACCATACAAGTATCCCTCTCAAAATCCGCATCACAGAATATAGATGATTACAGAAGAATGCCATTCTGCAGCATAGGATACAAATACTGAATACAATTCCTGCTCTAATAACTACAAAAACACATCGGAAACCACCAAACTACCATAGAACATTCCTGAAAGGCAGATCAACAAACAAACATATGTGTATCGCCGAAAGGAAAAAGAAGAAATTTAAGAAAAACCGGATGGCACATCGTTCAATTATTCGCAAAGGCAATAGGATCAAGGGAATGATAAAAATGTCAACATTAATAGGAAGTAAAACGATAACAAGAGAATGAAAACATACGCAATGAAGTGGTGGGGACACATGTCCAAAGAAGAAAGCGCTAATACTGAACAGCAACAAATTAAAAATAGGGAGACCATCAACACACTAGGAAAGGACCAAGCACACTGGGAACGAGTAGCAAGGAAAAAAAATTCTTGAAGTGTATATGAGCTAAGGATGCCCGGACACGGCGACTTCAAGGGCAATGAAGGAGCAGACCGTTTGGCGAGTGAAGAAGCCAAAACTCCTTTCTCTATCCCGGAGCCAGCCTCTAGTCTGCCAAGAAGCCTGATTTAATCAGAACTGCAAGACTGAGCTATGACACAGTTTAACAACATTTGGGCTCAGATTCCCGGAATGAGGCAGTCGAGGCTCCAGGTAAAGGTAGCTTCGTCTTACTCTACCGAAAAGTGGTCGCTTGGGCTCGATCGAGAACGGAAGCTGAGGCGGATGGCCTGAAAACACTACGACGCCTTTGTCAAATTCGTTGGTTTCGTCCTTTTGATACATTGCATCGTTAGTTGTTAGTTTATGGCTCTGGAGTCTCTCAGACTCTTGAAAATGTCTTTAAATGAACTTTTTACTTAAGTCGAATTTTTATTTTGGCTGCGACCTAGATCAATTCTGGAAGGTTCTACAACAGTGTCGTGTAGAGTGAAACATGGCGTATATACACTACGACTATTAATTGGATTATTTTTTGCATAGTTTAAAATAAATACTTAAATATAGTGTTTAGCCTTTGTCAGTGTCAGAGAATATGAAAGAGAACTTTAAAGTAGACATTTGTAAACGGAACACAAATGAGAACTGGAAGAGAAAAGTATAATAATAACAGCCCACCTGACATCTTGCGAAGTATTGTGAATATTATTCCGTGAAGCAGTCATTCTCATTATCTTAATTCAATTTTAAGTATGAATATAAAACTTTTATTGCGTTACAAATAAATACAACGGGGTGATTTAGAAAGTAATCAAAGTTAGTAAATTGCTCATTGTTAAGTTTGAACAAACTTTTCTTGTTCTGAAAAGTTAAATCGATAGAAGAATAAGGCGCTTAAAGGTAAAGCTTAGAAACAGCAAACGTTAAAGAACAATTTATATTCCACTTAAAAGCGACGTCATTTTAGAAATTTGTTTAGGATAAGACTGAAAAATGTGTTTTTCTAAAGCATCACTCGTTGAATTTTCCAGTTCACCTCCAAAGGTAAATAACTATATATTTCCCGAACCCCCCTCATCCATTACAGGCTTAACTTTGAAGTGGCCTTATCAGGCGATGTTGATTTGATACGCCATCTGGGCCTATGTCTAATCGAATAGAAACTATTTACTTGATATTAAATGAAGGTTGAAATAAGATTGGCAAAATAAAAGAACCCTAAAAAAGAAACAGCTCAATAATTTATTCCAAATGTAGCGACGTCGATATATTTTCCCCTAAGCACAGAGGCTGATAGCAAATCTGGTAAAATAATGTTATTGATTGCTTTGTATTGTGATCGGTTATGGGTAATTATCACTATTCTACAGCCTACATGTATTGTAAGTAAAAATAGCAAATTCTTAGTAATTTCGTCATGCTAAATAACAATATAAAAAGCAAAAGTTCAAGTTGGCTCTGGTTTTCCCAATACAGGTAATAAAATGTAACGCAGGTGTAGGGGTCTACAGACGATCCAGCTGCTGGGACCCGACATTGTCGGTACGCTTTGAAGATAATTGGAATTCCAGCGGACCAGTTTACTTTTACGAATGAGTTAAAGCATGCCGACAAGGCTGGCTCCCTGCCACTGGATCGTGTGTAGACCCCTTATAAACCCTTGTTTATGGGCGGTCCAATCACAAAGGTCGAATCAGAATTCTACGAAAAATACACATACTAACTACCTACGTCTTTATTTGTCACTAAAACTAATATTCATTCTTAGGTAGTCGTATTTGTACTTGTGCATGATAAGCGTTCATTTTCGAAAGTAAATAGTGCTATTTTGAAAATATGCCACGAGATTGTGTAAATACACCTAACAACTTTTGTTATATTTGTGGCGTAATTTTACTCCCAAAATTAAGAAGGCGTACCAGTTGTATTTTGGTTGTATAATTGGAGATGAAGAAAATGAGCATCTCATATATGTTGCAGTAATTGTGCGAACAATCTTTGCAGTTGGCTAAGTGGAAGAGGGCGGTCAATGGCTTTTGCTGTGCCCGTGATCTGGCGAGAACCTACAGATCATGTTACCGGTTGTTATTTTTGCGTGATATCTCCCATTAGACAGGGTATTAACAAGAAAAAATGGTAATACAATACCCCAATTTACCATCTGCCATTCGCCCGGTTCTCCATAGTGATGAACTACTCATTACTAATCCCCTCCAGAATACAGTCTTGATTCTGACAAAGAATCGGATGATAATATAGATGATGACTTAGTCCAGCCATCAACATCACAAGATCCCGATTTCTCTGACGAAGTGTCCGGTGGTGAACCACACAAAATTAATCAACGGGAATTAAGTGATCTTATAAGAGACCTTGATCTGTCCAAGGCAAAAGCGGAGCTTTTGGGATCTCGATTACAATAATGGAATTTACTACAAGAAAATTTTAAAGTTTCCATGTATCGAAGTCGCCAAAAAGATCTTATAATACCTTTTTTCAACATGGAAAATGACTTGGTTGCCTGCAAGGACATTGACGGTTTAATGAGTGCTTTACATATTCCCCATGATACTAATGACTGGAGACTTTTTATTGACGCCTCGAAACTTAGTCTAAAAGCCCTGTTACTCCACAATGGAAATAAATTGCCATCAATTCCAATCGCCCATGCTGTCCAAATGAAGGAAAATTACTGTAACATGCTACAAACTACAGAATATAACAAGTACAAGTATAAGTGGCAGATTTGTGCAGACTTAAAAGTGATAGCTATCTTATTTGGTATGCAGCAAGGGTATACCAAATGTTGCTGTTTTCTTTGTGAGTGAGACAGTCAAGTGCAATTAGAACATTACAAAAGAAAAATTTGGTTTTGAACCAGGAGAAAAAAATGTTGCTAACATTCCATTAGTTGATTCACAAAAGGTAATACTGCCACCACTCCACATAAAACTGGGGCTTATAAAAAACTTGGTAAACGCTATGGACAAAGAAGGACGTGCTTTCAGTTATTTAAAACAAAAATTTCCCGGACTTAGTAATGCGAAAACTAAAGAGGGAATTTTTGTGGGTTCTCAAATCAAGAACCTTTTCAAAGATGCTGAATTTGACAACATTCTAGAAGGTAATGAAAAAGCTGCTTGGAATTCCTTTAAAATGGTAGCAACACACTTTCTCGGTAACAAAAGAGCAGAAAACTATAGAGACCTTGTTGGGAATCTTCTTTCTTGCTACCAGAAATTAGGATGCAATATATCATTAAAAGTCAACTTTCTACATTCACATCTAGATTACTTCCCAGAAAACTGTGATGCAGTAAGTGATGAGCATGGAGAGAGATTCCACCAGGATATTGAAATTATTGAAAAAGATATCAGGGCAAATGGACTTCTGCGATGTTGGCAGACTACTGTTGGACATGTATAAGAGGTGCTCCAGAAGTAACTTATAAGAGACGGGCTAAGAAGCGCAAGAAGAATAATTAATTTTCTGATTAAAGGGCTTATATTCTAATTAAATATATAGTATATAACATATATTTGAAATATATATCAAAATGGCAAATATTTTTTTGCATGATGTAATTAATTGTTTTATTTTATTAAAATTATATCATAATATGTGAGTTAGGTCAGTTATTACAATTTTTAGAGCCAAAAAATTTTTTTTATGACTATGTTAGACGTAGCTGGGATCAAAACAATGCAAATAAGTGGTTTTGGTTAACGATACAAAATAAAAGTTAAAATTTGTAGGTGTGTGATACGAAAGAAATGTGTACGTAATATTGAAGGGGTAATACTCTAATATTCATTTGGATTTATTTAAAAGTTTGTTTGCAGAATAACCAAAAATTTAAGGAAGGACTTGAAAAAAATACTAGACATTTTAAATATCTAAATCAAAACAAAAACATTTTCGAAAAGCATGTACCATGCTCAATTTTCCGCGGAGACTCCTGCAACATACATTAGCTTGAGGAATCTAGATGAGACAGTCATAATAGGATCTAATGATGATGATAGGATGATATTAATGCCTGCAGTATGTAGTTATCACGAGCATTTGTCGCTCTCTTTTACGTTTATGATCTGCTTTGCTAACTTTTAGTTGTCATATGGCTGATTCCACTTCTGTTTTCAGAAAATGAGTTTTGTGTCCGAATATCTACATTCTGAAAAACGAGATTTATTAATGCATAGGTACAACTTTCTTGCAGTATTTTATCTTATTCTCTAGCAAAGACACACACCCGGTATGTTAAAGCAATTTTTGCAATTTTTTATTATTAAGGGTAGGAATAAGTTAAGTAGCATTTTCTCTAGATTTAATCTATCTTTAAAAAAAAATGTAGTAATGATAATAATGCAATTCATGAATGAAGATAATAATAATTATTATTATTTAATGTACCTTGTTTTATTTTACTAAAGCAATTCTTCTTAAAGCTGCAAACTATAACAATACTGTTGATACAATCGTCTGCGAAACAGCTAACGGTATGAGTGCCTTGTTTTCCGTTAAAATATGGCAATGGCTTAAAAAAGATACGTTTTTACATAGAAAGTGTTATTTATTGAATTTCGTCGTCAGCGCTTGCTTCGTCGTGTGATATATAACTGTGCATTGAACCCCTCATATAACAATAAATTACAGGAGACAATGACAAATCAGGTAACTATCGTATGCGTTATTGCGTGTAAACAATGCTAGGAATTAATGTTTGCGTATACGTGATATATGCGGCTGATTATGGCATTAAAATTGCATGGGGATATACCCATGATATTATTTACTTTCAGTATGCGTGACAAAATTTATCTGTAAAATATTATCTTCGATAGGTGCAAGACTTTTTTAAATGCAAATTTGATTTTGTATGCAGAATTGTGCAAATGTATTTTGAATTTCTGAAAGGGCGTTTGTGACGTATTCTGACTGCTAATGTTATAATCTAGTATAGTAAAGATACTTTTGAAAATGTTTGAAAAAAATTCAATCAATTCAATTAACAAGATTTTATTTAAAATAAAAATATACATGGGCCTAGCCGAAAACCTGACCGGAGCCAACCAAACAACCACAGCCCGTAGCGTCATGGTGAGTTAGGTTGGACGGGGTGTCGTGGTAGGTTCGGCTCGGCAAAGAACGATAATGAGGTGATAAGTTGGGACTCCCATTCGCCTGGGGCGAATTTAAAAACAACAATATAACTATACTGCTCACAAGGGCCTAGAACTAATTAAAATTGCACTTGAAATTGTCGCACTGTGCGCGATCACTGAAAAATTTTGATTACTTCCACGGAAAAACAGAACACAACGAAAACACGCGTTCGAAGTAATCTCCACTCTGGTGGTCTTCCTGCCTCCAGGTAAATACAGGAAGAATAAAAGTTATGGTTTTAAAAGTTATAATTTTTAAAAGGTTATCGACCAAGAGGTAAATTTTGGGACAAAAAGGGGACATAATAACAAAAAAGAGTAAAACAATGAACAAACAGAAAACGAATAGAAGGGGGTTAAAATTGTAAAGTTGATAGGTAAAGAGAAATATATAGTAAAGATAGGTTATAGTAGGGAAGAAGTTGGCTAAGGTGGAAGTTGCCCGAAGATAGGCAATGTCTGGTATGGTAATGGGTGTTTCAGATTAAATAGAATTGCATTAAGTTGTCTGATGTGTGTTATGTTGCAAGTTAGCGGATTATCGCCCAGTTTGAATTCATAGAATTCGCAGCGCAGCATATGTGATGGCCGGCCTGATCACCATCGTGTATAACAATTTTTTATTGGTCTTGTTTAGTCCGCTACCTCTGGTCAGGAGCGGATACAGACTCCTAGACACAGAGAAAAGTTTTCATATGCACGTGTTGTACGTCAGTACCTTATCTAAATTAACCCCAAGGTACTTCATACACCGTTTAATAGGAATTTGGCGACCCCCCACCGAAACAGGCGTTAGAATGCGATTCTCAGTGAATATTGAAATCTGTTAAAAATACGTTTTATTTCGTCATTTTTTATTTTTATACCGACGTCAATGTCGTTATTAGATAATGAAGTCCAACTAATCTGGCGACGATGATGAAACTTTATTTCGTAATTTTTAGAGATCTCTTCTTTAAAAAACAGATTAACTTTTTTTAAATTTTCTTAGTGGTCTCTTACTTAGCTTATATACAGTAACACAAAATATTCATCGTTTAGAATTTTTAAGCTTTAACATTAGACTCATCGGAGAATCCTGAAATCGGCATGTAATAAGTTTCATGTAAATCTGTTAAAATTTTGTAATTATGGCAGTCATATTTGATTTGTCATTTTGAATTTTTAACTTTTGACAGATTAGGCAGATTAGGTATCAGCTACCCCGGAAATACCAATTTTAATGCAAATCCGATGAAATTTTAATTGTGCAATATTTGAGAGTCCCGCTCCCTGTACACTGGAAGTAGCTCGATGAAAAAACTACAATGGGATCACCGTCGGCATATCTTAATGAAACTATAATGGGACGCTTGAACATACAGTATGTCACTTTTAGTGCAGATTCTACATACAAAAATATGAGGAACGTTATATAAACGTATATCCGCAAATGCTTCCTAAGGCGCAGCCCTAGAGTTTTTAATTTAAGTTTAATATAGACAGAACGAATGACAAAAGTAATGTATTTTTAAAAGCTTTTATTTAACTTGCAATGTTTGTTTGTATGTATGTATGTATGTCTAGGTCAAATCTTGGAAGCTGAATTTCGACTGGCTCTAATTAAGCTAGAGCTTTAAAATTTGGCACACGGGTATAGGTCCGGTGACAATGCAACATAGTATAGCCATCATCGGTCTAAATCCAAGATGGCGGACGTTCCAAGACGGCGGACGTCCCAAGATGGTGGACGTCCCAAGATGGTGGACGTCCCAAGATGGTGGACGTCCCAAGATGGCGGATCGGCTTTTTAGTCAAAACCCCCTTGATATGGGTATCAAATGAAAGGCGTTTGACGAGTAAAATACGATAAACTACGTGACGTCATTCTAAATTCAATATGGCGGACGTCCCAAGACGGCGGATCGGCTTTTTTGTCACAACACCCTTGATATGGAGTTTGGCGAGTAAAATACAATAAACTATGTGACGTCATTCTAAATTCAATATGGCGGACGTCCTAAGCTGGCAGATCGGCTTTTTAGTCACAACCCCTTTGATATGGGTATCAAATGAAAGGGTTTGACGAGTAAAATACGACAAACTACGTGACGTTATTCTAAATTCAATATGGCGGACGTGGGAGAGGTGGGAAGAGGTGGGAAAGGGGTGGGAAGAGGTGAGAAAGGGGTGAGAAGAGGTGGGGAGAGGTGGGGAAGGAATGGGAAGAGGTGGGGATGAGGTGGGAAGAGGTGGGGATGGGGTGGGAAGAGAGGGGAAAAAGGTGGTAAGAGGTGGGAAAGGGTGGAAAGAGGTAGGGATGGGGTAGAAGAAGGTGGGAAGAGATAGAAAAGGGGAGGGGAAGGAGTGAAAAGAGGTGGGAAAGGGGTGGGAAGTGGGAAGTAGTGTTAGAGGATGAGAAGATGGGAGAGGGAAGGGGTGGATGGCGGTGTCTGTCTATAAAATAAGTAGACTAAAAAGTAAAAAATTATATAAAAAAAATATTTTTAAGAAAAAGCTTTTATTTGAAAAAGCTACTAAAAAGTAAAATTTTTTTTTTAAATTCATTCACTTGGAAACCAAAAGCTTTGGGGGCGGTGAATTGAGCAAAGTAACTATGCAATAGCGCTATACGGCCGTCCCCTAAGCTTTTGTTTTCCAGGTGTATGAATTTAAAAAAAAAAATTTTTACTTTTTAGTAGTTTTTTCAAATAAAAGCTTTTTCTTAAAAATATTTTTTTATATAATTTTTTGCCATACCTCCCTCGTAAGTATACCTACCCTAATTCCATTGTTTTGTCGATTGTAAGTATCGTTTTTGAATACTGGTTGCCATTGGCAACGGGTCATTATTTTTCATAATGCCCCTAGGAAAATTAAGTAAATTTGGGAAAATTTTCATCTAACAAGTATTAAATGAAATGTTTTAACTTATTTGGAAGTAAATCCAGAAAAGCCTTACTTGCTATATCTTCTGTATCCGACATTGTTTTCAAAAATGTTCAGAGCAATTATAACAATATGATTTGATTTATCTTGACAGTAGTTGTCATTTGAATATAAGCCGCATCCTATTTTATTGACGGTTGCCATAGATATTCCAAGCATCGCTGCCTATACTATTTGCAAACATGAAATCTAACTCAAATAATTGAAGAGCTAAGTGGATAAAGGTGTTATGTGACATTTTTGAAAATTTTGAGATTTCTACACAGACAACTATTTTAACTTATAATCTATCATTTCAATAAGTTTTTGGGATAATAAACCTTTTCTAAATGCGTTTTAATGTTTGATAAAGGTGTTATGTACATATGGTTTTTATATAATTTAATGGATAAAGGTGTTGTCATGATCACATACCACCTTTATCCATTACTGTGCGATATTAAATTGTTTTAATCCAAAACACTTTGCTTTTAAAGTTATGTTATAATGTCATTAATGTGACAAGTTGTGTTAAGTGTTTCTTACTATTATAGTGAAAATGGCCAGTCGTAGTAAACTGATATTACAAATGGCAATGAATAAACGATTTCATGAATCATGTAAGATGTTTATAAATTGGCTGATATTTGGAAATAGTGCTTATAGTGTTTTAATCCATATATTCATTTCGTTCAATTTCGAAATGGTATGAGATGGTACAAGAGTCGAGATGGTACTTGAGTATCTAATTGCTGCAAACACATTTATACCTTTTGGCAATTCAGCAGAAATCAGTCACATAGTGGCAATTTCTTCCCAGGCAAGTTTTAATAATGTTTTAAAAACAAAACATTATCAATATAAAATGCAATAATAAAATACGAATTTACCAAAGTATTCTAGCAAATTAGTCCGTAAATCAGAAATACTGGAAAGTGACGCTTTGCGGTGTTGATTTTTGTACAAACATTTTTATGCTGACAAGTAGAAGAGGGCTGGACCGTAGAAATTTTTGTGACAAGAGCAAAACTGATATCTGGTATGGCTTCTGCCCACCCAATATTTTGAAAGAGCATTAAGTTGTTTAAGGCAAATCTGGCGAATTCCGAAATTCTTGCGGAAAAAATAATAAGTATGATAATTACGCCAATCAAGTCAAAAGGTCATTTGGGTTTGTAAGGTTATCGCTATGCTTACATCTATTGGGTTATCTGTGAAAAATCCCTGCCTACCCAATAAAAATGCTGAAATTACGACCATGGTATTCAAAATTGTTTAATTGAGATCATGAAATGCCTCACATTTTTTCCCAAATGTGATGCTGGAAATAATACTAAAGAATACGGAGAAAATTACAAACTAGCTTTCGAACAACAAAAGCGTGACGGAGCAAAAGTTACAGTAGATAGAACGATTTGCTTTCTTACTTTAGATCTTCAGCAAACCATGCCGCTGCCAAAATTAAGTACATCGAAAGCATTTTACCTTCGTCAAATGTGGTTTTACAAACTTGGCATACATACATTGAGGAGTACTGAAAAAAAAACGTTCTTTTTCACATGGACTGAAGATATGGCCAGCCGTGAAAGCCTAGAAATTGCTAGTTGCTTACATACCTTTTCACAAATTTACAATGAATATTTCCAAGAAAAAATCGATCACATTATAATATGGCCTGACTCCTGTGGTGGACAAAATGAAAACTTCAATATCATTACACTTTACCAGTTGTTGATTTTAAAGAGAGAATTTAAAGTTATCGTCCATAAATTTTCGGAGGTGGGACATTCATATTTAGATTCAGACAGAGACTTTGGCAGAGTCGAGAAAATTTTAAGGAAACATCAAAACATCTACGTTCCGGACCAGTATCGAGAAATTTTAAGAACTCCCAAAGACGCCGTTGTCATAGATATGAAGAATCATTTCAAGGATATTGATGGAATTGCCTCAAAACTCAATTTGTACGACAGGAAGAAAAACTTGAATAATGAAAAGGTTTATTTTCGCGACGGTATAAAATGGCACCTACGGGTGCTACTATTACATCACTAGATAAAATGACTCCATTTTACAAGGTCGATATTTTAAAGAAAAGGAATATGCATAAGATAAATTCCGACGGTATTGCTCTAACGGTGTTTAATGAAAACAAGGGCAGCCTAAGTGTAGGAAAACTGGCCAATCTTAAAGAACAATTACCATTCATAAATGAATGGTAAGGCCGTATTATCACAACATACTTGGAAATGACCAAACTGTGGCTCAAAACCGTAGAACTGTCCGACTACCTAAAAATTGTACAATATTTTAATAATAATAAAATATGTTTAATTTCTTAACACTTTTATTCACTAATTCTTTATTCATTTCAGAGAAACTTATGAACGGATAAAGGTGTTATGTACATTAATTTTTTAAAATTTTCGAAAATAATGACAACTGACAACTTTACTTATTTGTCTCTGAAAAGTACATCAAATGTCAATATCATCGCAAAATGCAAGCTATATAGTCGTTATAACAAAAAAGTTCTCGCCTAAAAACTTTCGAGTTAAATTACTCAATAACGTGTTTTTGTGACATAACACGTTTATCCACTTAGCTCTTCAATTATAGTTTTCCACTAGTTCTCTAGTTTAATGATTCATGGGTATGACGAAAAATAGAATATGCACCGCGGGTCATACAGTGCGATTTTTTGGTCTCGAATACTTGCAAAAATCAGCCCTACGGGCTTCGGATTGCAAACTGTATTCTCGACCAAAAAAAGTGCACTTACGACCCTTGGTAGATAAATAACTATAATATAAGGTAGCACATTTTTAACAATTTCGTCAAAATATGAGCTTTTACGGATGACAGTGTCGCGATAATATAGGAATGAATAAAGGCTCCAAAAAGTTTTCTGATATACATAGCATTCCATTTAAAAAAAGGCAAAATAATAAATGCAGTAATGACTACTGCATTTATTCAGATGATATATATGAAATGATATAATGATATAAATGAAAAACATGATTCAAATTAATGCTGACAACGGTTAACGAGTATAGACCAAAAGGTGTTAGGAAAAGACTTTTTTAAATGGTCGACGTTTCGTCAAAAAATATTGACATCCTCAGGACTCTACAATTGAACATATTGATGAAGTTATTTATAGGACAATGTCATATTATTATTAAAAAACGTTGTGAATGTTTATCACTGAATAAAATATATAGCAATTAATTAAACAAACCAAATAAATAAAAGTTTATCCTTTTTCTGTTAATTCTTATTTTATACTAAAAATGTTATTTATAACAAGGGAAGATACTAAATTATAAAAATAATGTTGGAAAGTAAAAATGATGTAAATTTTCTTGAAAAATTATTAGGCTTATAAACTTTAATTACAGAGGCACACAAAAAATAAAAAAATGTCATGTACTTTTTACCAACTAACATATCTATGTGTATTTTGGGGCGCTGAAACTGAATCCGAGGTCAGAATCGTCACATGACCTTTTTTATTTTTTGTGTGCCTGTTATCTAATGAAATTATTTTTATTTCTATTTCTCATAATATTGTTAACATACAGATTTTATATTTGTTTCTACAGAACTTCAAAGTTTGAGGATCGAAAAATTCAATTTTTTCAGTTGTTTGCTATGCAAAGATTCGTGCTTTGCGTATAGCTACCTTATAGGGGACCTCATGACAAAGAAATAGACGAATGTTTTTCTACGACCTTTAGAAGCAAAGATATAAGCAAAAAACTAAGTTGCAAAATTAATTTTGTTTACAAAAGTTAAATAACCGAGGTTTTGAGAGGTCAACACTATTTTTTCGGATTCCTGAGGAAACTCTGTAGGAGGTAGACTAATTTTTGACTAGTCCCAAAACTTTCCGAAAAATCGTTATTTTTTAAGCTAAAATCACTAGATTATATACTCTAATATCGTTTGTAAAAAAAAGTTTCAAATGTAGTCAGAACAGGTATTTGTCAAACAATAAAAATAGCAAAATCGAGCAGAGACGGGAACATGATTTACGATTTGTTGTAGATGTGCCTGTCGTATATCCTTAAACGATTCGATAAGTTATTACCAGAAATATTTATGTATAGGCGTCGACATCTAATGAGTTAAAGTTTTTATGTCTTCCGCTTCCTAAGTAGCCACGTGCGGCCAAAGTCAGCAGTAAAAGGAAAGTGCAAATGTCAAAGGCGTCTATAAAAAAGGGTAGTAAAAAGTAGGATCCGCTATCTAAGGGAACCGTATCAACTAAATATATACCGCTTTTTACTTATACTCGTTAAAGAGGTATATGAGGAAACTAGAGAAAACCGTATTCTCAGTTTTTTATTACGGGACTTCGGGAATACATGGGAACTCTTAGGATCGGGCCATTCTTTAAAAGTTTACATAGAAAAGAGATTAAAGTTGCTGATATGCGACACACCTTCGAAAATTAATTACCACGTAAATGTATTTCGAGGGTAAAATCTAAACTTGTGTAGATTTATGAGGCGACTATATCGTGGTAAAGTTTTATAAATACTAGATTAATAGATATACCTACTTTGGTAATAATATATTATCCCAGTATTAATGAATGCTGACCCTTAATAAGCTTGAGAGCGGATGAATTTAATGTGGATATTATTAACTACTTTCTCAAAAGTGCAAAAAATTTATACAGGGTGTAATTAGTTTTATCATAAAAGAAAACTGGTAATGGAGACCGACTAGGCAAACAAAAAACCTAGATGACTTTTTCCTCTACGGACACTTTGACTGACCTAGGTCAAAAAGAACCCCACACATTTCTTAAGGAAAAGTGATTTAGGTCAAATTGGCTGAATTTTTAATATGTTGTAGATTTCAACTTTCTGATCAATAGCTTTCATGGGCGCAACTCGATCCTATGTCTAGTTTCCGAGATACAACTCTAAATTCTTGTAAAATTCTGTATCTTCTCGAACTTTTAATTTATTTATGGGGTATTACAGGTCAAAGGAGCAATTTAAAAAAGTTTTTCAATTCAAGTTTTTTGATCAGGAAGACACATACTTTATGTAAAAAATGTTTTAGCGAATTTGACCGAATATTTTTTTCACCTGTTATTTTATATACAGTGTGTTTCACTTGGAATGGTAACACCCCAATAACTTTTTTATTTTTTTTTCCGATTTGAATCGAATTTACTTAAGTATAAAACAAACTAGGATCTACTTATGACCAGAAAAGAAATTTTCTCATACAAATGCAAAGCCACTTGTTCAGAATTGTTCAAAAACTTTTTGCTTAAAATTTAATCAAAATTGAAAAATTGAACAATTGAAAAATTGAAATTTTAAAAATTTTAAAATAACTATTTAAAAGAAAACTGTAAATTGTTTGACAACTACCTGGCAGCTTGTGTTTAATTTCAAACAAAATTGTCATAGTACAATTTTTTAAACAAAAAAAACCATTAAAATGATATATTCGGACTTGGACATTATTTTAATCAAAATTTATGTTTTTTTATTTTGATTATTTCACTCATTAACGCTATAGCCAATGAGAACCCGTTTTTTCACAACATTGCACAAATCAAACGTCATTATTAGTGGCAATTCAAGCTAGATCGCTCTAATTTTTTAGGTCGCTGCAGCGGCAAATATTGCGAACATTTTTTGACGTTCTGGGTCGTGAAATGTTTTCGGCAAATAGGACAAATCGTGCTTTTAAATGTTATCTATAAATATCTTCTCTAGCTTATTACTAATTGTTAACGTAAATTGTAAATTGTAGTATTGTATTAATAACCTAAAAAGCCAATGCTGTGTAGAACTTATATAGGTTCGGAACAAGTTATACACAGCTTTCAATGGCTTAATACCTAACGTAATTACAAAATAATTTTCACAACTAACATTAAATATAAATATCTACGAAGCAGACAAATCAGTTATTTTGTGATAAATACACAAACGTAGGTACTTACGTATGGTAATTCATCAATCATCACTAAGCAGCTAACACATGATACAAAGAATACAAGGTATGACATTGCGCATGTGGGCGGAGCCAAATCGACAGTTGCTTCGTCACGCGGTGATAATTTTCTACCCGTTTCCTTCGAAAAGTGAGTTTGCCGACGTCTGGGGAAGTTGTTTTTTGGATTATTTTACTTATTTTAGTGTTCTTGCAATAACCTTCAGTTATAAAAATGCGTTGTGCATTGGCATATCATGTAAAAGTGTCAATATGTTTAAAACGTATTTATGCGGAGATAAAGCTCATTTATAAAGAACGATGCTTACTAAGAACACTAAGAATCCCTGTTTATTCAAAATTCCAATGAGTTCAGACAAATCCATGATACAAATTCTTTGTATCATGAGGAAAATCCTATGTAATTTAAAATCCCGCTCTCACCGCGTGACGTCTTGCGCCAACCGGACCGAATTTGGCGCACTATCTAGCATACCTTCTATTCTTTGTATCATGCAGCTAACACTTATTTGGAAAATCAAAACTCTGCAGTATCACTATATACATTATAATTCGTTGTACTTAAAGTCTCTCTACTTAAACAAGTAAACTTTAACTTAACTATTAAACTTCTCAAATTAGAAACGAGGATTAAATACATAAATATATGTCAATAAACACTTTAATATAATAATTCAATTCACTGTTTAGGCCAGTTAAGTTAGGCTCTCGTTACTAGATGGCGGTACCATACCATCTGAGCCGGTAGCCTTAGAACGTAAAAGCGATAAATTGGTAATATGCAATTTGTGTGGTTATACCCGTAATGTGATTGGTCGAAGCGTACTTTGTTGTGACGACTAGTCTTATAAGTTACAGTACCTATGGTTTACCGTATATTGTTTTTCTTGATTGTCATAATTTAAACCTACTTTGTTTTTTATTAGATGAGTCGCTTTGGAAATGCATTTTTATATGACATAAATGATGAAATTGAAGATAAAGGTGAGTAATCTCTAAAAAGTAACAAGGAAACGTCTGAAGGCAATTAATTACTGAACATATGTACTTAATGAATTATTTATTCGTGAAATATTCTCCACAAATACCACTCTAAATTTTATCTATAAATTTTTTCTCAAGCTAAGTTGCCATAAGGTTAATATAACTCGTGCAAATTGACAGTTTATTATCAAAGATTAAATCCCTCCCGCTAAAGCAGTCGGGATTTAATCAGATAATAAACTGTCAATTTGCACTCTTTATATTACCAGGCAACAACGCTTTCGAAAAAATTTTACCGATAAAATTTCAAGCACTAGCGATATTACATACGATTAAATTTTGGACAATTCTGAACAAGTTTCATTAACAAAATTTTCCGATAAAAATATGCCTAATATGATTTTTTGATTTTCTCCGCATATTTTGGTACCGCAGGTGGCTTTGCATTTGAAGGAGGCGAATGTTTTTCTGGTCATAAATAGATCCCAATTTGTTTCATACTTAAGTAAAATTTGATTCAAATCGAAAAGAAAATAAAAAAGTTATTGGGGTGTTACCATTTCAAGTAAAACACATTGTAGATTTCCCGGCGCCTTCGCCAACATTTTTCAAACTTTTTCTACTCCATTTTTATTAAAACAACAAATCTTTTTGCTTCAAAATATTATTAGAACGTATCACAATATAAAACGTATGAAAAAAATCATAAATTCGAAATTTTTTTAATTGTATATAGGTCTCGAGCTGTATCTCGGATACTAGACATAGGATCAAGTTGGGCCCATGAGAGCTTTTGATAAAAAAGTCGAAATCTACAACATATTAAAAATTCAGTTAATTTGCCCTAAACCACTTTTCCATAAGAAATGTGCGAGGTTATTTGAACGTTAAAGTAAGAGACGCTTGAAAACCACTGCTTTTCTGGGTCAATGGACGTATAATAGTTCCGAATCATCGAGGTTTCTTACTTACTTTTAAAAAGTCATAAAAAGTGTAAAGATTATCGACTTGTGACATCGTCGCCAGGCGGTCTCAAATTAAGAAGCGCAGCACTTTAATGGGACCGCTAGAACTTAATTTTTTATGAAAATGTAAATAATTCGTGTCTCTTTTTGCACAATTGCAAGCACACGATTGCCACAGAGGTTTAAAAGGGCTTGTTTACATGTGTGTTTTTTAATTTCGAACAAAAATATTGGAGCTTTTTTTGTTTATAATTTATAAAATTTAAATGTGATTTATTAACATTTGAAACATAAATGACTGTTCTGTGTTAAAAAAGGAGTAATTATTTCATGAAATAGGAAAACGAACAGTTAGATGTCCGAGATACGATAACAGAAAATAGTTATGTGTATTTTAAGATAGGAAAAATCTGATTTTTTAACGAATTTCGCATATAATCCAATCGGATATCAAAAACTAAAACTCGAGTCTTTGGTCTCTATGGAAATCAATGTAAACAGTAATAAACATATCAGAACAAAACAGCGAATAAGGATAATAATAATAATAATAATAATGCCTTTATTTCCCAACAGGTAACACCCAATAACAGAACAATTCTTTTGAATTTGTTAAAAAATCACAGTAATTCATTCCAGTCATTCCATTTTAATTAAAAAGGACGTACCTAGCATAAGAAAAAAACTGAAAGAAATCTAAGGTTTACACACAATATAAACTTGAAAAATTCGTCTTCTATATCCTTTGTATATACAATTACTTATTTCATCTCATATATGAACAGTTTTTGGCTTTAACAACATATTGAGTAGACATACATTTGTCTGCTTGGAGGTTCTGTTTCCTTCGTTTCATTTTGTTTTGTTTGATTTAACTGAGCTGCTTTGAATTTTGCTTTGCTCCGTTACATTTCCTTCTCTATATGTAGCTGCTTAGAGGTATTCTGTTCCCACTCTCATTTTGTCACAGTAGGTTGAGTTGCTTTGGATAGCGGTTCCTGACTCAAATGGTTACGATTTATTTCACTGACTCTTTATTATCTATTACTTCCAACTCCAGAAAGCGGACACATGACTTGGCAAAACATGACTTAGTAAGGGTGATTCCCATCCACTTAGGAAAAAATGAAGGATATCATTGGGTTGAGTATCCTGAAAAACGGGGAGAAAACGTGATTTTGGAGATCTTGCCGATATTTGAAATTTCAACATTGAAATTGCAATTTTTACCCTCTTTTAGAGGTAGGGGTAGTTTTTGCCATGTGGCCATAGAAACCTGAATGTATTGTATTTTTCTGATCAGCAGTAAAAAATATAGCAGTCTGCTTTCTTATATGTTTTCCATAATTAAATCATTTTAACGACATTTTGGAGGTTATTTTAGGTCATAGGTCAAAACTGTGACCTGATCTGGCCAGACCAATATCATTTTCTGATGCAGCGGACCAAACCACTAGCAAGTGTTCTGCTCTTTTTTTTTGTGTCCCTATATTATTTTTCCTACCTCCACTACACAGTCGTGGAGAGTCAGACATAGCCAGCGGCATACTTACGTGCATACGTACATACAGACCAACTGAAGGAGGCATACGGCAATTTTCAGTAGAAACTTTGCTATTATAGCACATACCCATCGGGATGTGTTATAATAAAAAAATTAGAATATAGAACAAAAATAACAGATTCAAACTGCACAAATAAAAATATTTTTATATTATAGTTTTCCTTTTCAGGAAAGGTTCAAATAAGTAACGCTTCGAATGCATTTTATTTAATATACTAGCTGATGAAAACAGTATAATCTTGAATATTCTAGATTATTATTCAACGAATGAAAAAATTATGTTGGCTTTACCATGTCGAAGAGAAACTGTAATAATTAGGTGGAATTAATTTTAATATAATAATAAAACCTCATTTTAAATTGTGTGTAAAATAATTAAATTTTGACGAAAAATTGTTGCATGTAGTAAAATAAATGCTTTAATTACCATTACTGTATCTATTTCCACATTGAATGCAAATTTTAATGAGCAATAATATGATTAACCGGTAATTCAACAGAATAATACATTCAAATGTGACCACATCCATAATTTATCATTGGATATACATGTATCTGCAGGATACATAATACCTGCATGAAATTAATAATAATTCAGAATACGTAATTTCATTTTATGGGCATATTTTTTGTTTTTAATTAAAATGATATTGAAATAAATTCTGTTTTCTACAATATAATAGTATTTACATATTATAGTACAGTACCTAGAGGTAAAAAATATGCAAAACTTTGGAATAATGTCATATTGAACGGATTTCGTTAATTTTTGGCAGCATAATAGTAAATGTTTCACAGAAAAGTTTCTATATTGTGCGGGGGCTTGCTAATTTATAGGGGGTGGATGCCACCCCCTCTCAGGGGGTGGCATCATAAAAAATATATGTATTTATTGGAGCTAAAGTAGAATCAAATTTTAAGAAGAAAAGGTTCTATGCAATTTTTCACATAAATTGATAGTTTTTGAGTTATAACGACTTCAAAATTGCGATTTTAGCTTAAAAAAAAGGTATTTCCAAACGACTTTCGTCAAGTATCTCGAAAAGAATTACTTTATCGAAAAAATGTTACAAACCAATTACAGAAAGTACAAACTGGGAATTAATTATATTTTTCGTTTATTGATGTAGGATTAATAATTTAGGAGATATTTAAGTTTACATTTGGCATCCAAGTGTTCATAAGATAATTATTTAGAGTGAGAGTTAAATATCTCAGAAACTGTGACACCCACGTCAAGAATGCTAATAGGTAGAATAATAGGTTATTAATTAAGCTTTTAAACTGTTTTTTTGTTTCTGTAGCATAAAAAACAAAGAAGTTATGACCGAAGCAATGTGCGTCTACACATTTTTTTAATAACAAAGTCGCCATTTTGTTACTGTAATTAGCCAGTAATTAAAAAAAATTATTTCAAACACTGTTTCTCATTAATATATAGCATGACGAAGATGCTCAAATTCTTTAGTTTGTATACAGCACTTGCTTTAGAAAAAAGATACAGTTTAAACTATAAAGGTATTTTCGATAATAGGTAATTTTTTCCTTTCCAAATACTTCAATAAATATTAGTTTTATTGAAAAATGCGTAGAGACCAAAAATAAAGCTCATAAACTGATAATGAATTTCGCTTCTTTATTTATTGACATAGATTTCATAGTTTCGGAGATATGAAAGTTTACAAATGGCGTCCGAACGAATAAGACGAAAAATGCAGTTTAAATGTTAAACATCTCAGAAATTGTGACACCTACGTCACGCATGCTAAGAAATGGAATTAAAGACAATTAATTGCGCTTTCAAATTATTTTTTACTCGTTCCTGTAGCATAAGAAATAAAAAGTTATGACGGAGAAATGTGCTTATTTATATTTCTTTATATAAAAAGGTCGCCATTTTGTTACTCTAATTAGCCAGTAATTTAAAAAAATTATCTCAAATGCAGTTTTTCGTTAAGATGTAGCATTACCTAGATGCTCAAATTTTTTTGCTCATTTAAAGCACTTGCTTTAGAAAAAAATGCATTTTAAACTTTAAAGGTAATTTCGAAACACTTGGATACCAAATATAAACTTAAATATCTCCGAAATTATTAATCCTACCTCAATAAACAAAAAATATAATTAATTCCCAGTTTGTACTTTCTGTAATTGGTCTGTAACATTTTTCGATAAAGTAATACTTTTCGAGATATTTGACGAAAGCCGTTTAGAAATACCTTTTTTTTAAGCTAAAATCGCAATTTTGAAGTCGTTATAACTTAAAAACTATCAATTTATGTGAAAAATTGCATAGAACCTTTTCTTCTTAAAATTTGATTCTATTTCAGCTTCAATAAATTTATATATTTTTTAAGTGCCACCCCCTGAGAGGGGGTGGAACCTGCTGGAACCTTCCCGCCAAATGTTTACGCGAAAATTAGTTAATTTAGTTAATAAGCTAGTTAATTAGCTAAGCTAAGTTATCAGTAATAATAGTCTTATACCTCTGTCAGATTGGAACAAATTTCGACGTTTGACGGAAAAAGCTGATAAAGTTTTGAAACATGGCACAAATGTTCATTGAAGTTTACATACTAACAGTTCCCAGCTCAAACTATAGCGCTCGAGCCGCCATCATGGAAAAATGGCGCTTCGTTTTTCTTGCTTATACAGGGTCCGCCACTTAAAACTCCCCAGACTCGTAACTTCCTTATTTTTTAAGTTACGACCATGTTCGCACATCAAATTGTATATATTTTTAAGGCCTTTAAATATGCATACAGAGTGATTTAAAAAAAAAAAATTTGAAAAAATTATTACGAAAAAAAATTAATTTCCTTGAATATTTTTTTCCTTCACCTTGTACATGAACTGTGTTAATGTTTTCTTATAAAGGCTTTAATTAGCTTACGGTGAAAAAAAAAAGTTTAATAAAAATTTCGAAATTTCCTATTATTTAGTACATTTTAATAAAGTTTATTTTCATAATTTTTATTTCTTTTGGTTCTTGTCGCTGTTTCGTTATGTTGAGGATTGTTTGTGATGTGTCTTTTACAAATAAAGCGTAAAATTATTATTTAAATTTTTTCAGTTATTTTAAAAAAATCAGTTTGGAATCGGAAGGAGTGTTTTTAATTTCTTTCTCTAAAACCAAAAAGAATTTCGAATATGACGTAATAACATAAATTGAAGCTAATTAAAATCTTTATAAGAAAACATTAACACAGTTCATGTACAGGGTGAGGGAAAAAACATTCAATGAAACTATTTTTTTTTTGTAATAATTTTTTCAAATTTTTTTTTAAATCACTCTATGCATATTTAAAGGTGTTAAAAATATCTACAATTTGATGTGCCGAACATGGTCGTAGTTTAAAAAATAAGGAAGTTACGAGTCTGGGGAGTTTTAAGTGGCGGACCCTGTATATCTTTAACCACTAGCTACATCGAAATTATATTTATATAAATAATAAAGCTTGTAAAATTTTCCACAAAAAATATTATATACATTTTTTTCCTATCTATTATTGTACTCTTTGGAAATGCGAAAGCAAAGAGTATATTGCATTTTATCGGCACATTTTAAATGTAAATATCGCTCGTAAAGAAATAAAATATATGTATTGTCATAAAATTCGCAACAACTTTTTAAAATGTCTGTCCGTCTGCTTCTCCGTCCGTCATGTCGTTTTAATGAACATCTGTGACAAGTTTCAAAACTTTATAAGTTTTTTTCCTTTAACTTTTCCTATTTGGAGTAATTACTGCTGTTTCATCATTGTCAAAACCTGTTAACACGTTATCCACATAAAAATATTTTTCTAGAACTTCTGAAGCTTCTTGGATACTCAAATTATTGTTCTATTGCAATTTGTTTTATACATCTGGTGTTGTTGCACCATACGTGACGTTAACTGTCAGTTTATACGATTGGATTTCTAGAATGAGGTCATCACGTAAAAATATTAATTGATAATTAGCATCTTCTTCATCAATTTTGTAATGATAATTTTTCTTTGTGGTTTATTATTGTAGTAAAAAATACCATCTTCAGTTTCTATATGGTCCAGATACTTGCTGTTACCACCCCTAAATTTATATATTCAATATTTGAAAAAGTATTACTGACTTGTTTTTAAAACGTAGAATATTTATGTTTTTGGAATCGCTTATTACGAAATCTGAAATAAAAAAATTGAAAATGGCGGCTCCAACATGACAGATGGAATATTTTGTTAAGCAAGTGTTTTAAACGGTCAAGAAAATTGAGCATCAATATTCACGTAAAACAGCATTTTTGAGAAAATAAAAAATTCTGGACTTTTGTTCAAAAGAATGTGAAAGCGCACATTCTTTCAGCCATAACTTCTTTATTACTTCCACATCCAGTAGAAGTATAGTAACGACAAAAAAAAATTAAAAAATTTTTATTGTTCAAATAGGCTTAAAATGTCATGAAACGTCGACATTTTAAGTTTGAGCGAAAAAAAATTTCTGTCTGTCTGTCGGTCTGTCTGTAACTTTTTTTGTGCGCACGTTTACTCTGGAACCGTTTAAGATATTGACTTGAAATTTGGTACACATATGTAATTTAACAAGATCTGGAACTCGATTATATTTTCATCTTGTTCCGTCGAAGGGTTGGGGGGGTAAATTTGGGGTAAATGGGCAAATCAAGCAGGTAAGAGTCCATAAAATCGGTATTTAGTATATACAAGAGAAGTTAAGGTCTCAAAAAAATTTTTGGCATTAGCCACCCCCATCCAATTTTTAAAGGGGATGAAAAAAAATGTGATTTAGTGTATGTACAAGAACCAAAAACTTCAAAATATTTTTTTACTTCAC
The DNA here is from genome assembly GCA_936432065.2 of Rutpela maculata. Classification (NCBI taxonomy): domain Eukaryota; kingdom Metazoa; phylum Arthropoda; class Insecta; order Coleoptera; family Cerambycidae; genus Rutpela; species Rutpela maculata. The sequence goes on from OW386288.2 coordinate 153,160,685, forward strand.
CCACCTCTCTACCACCACCCCCACCCCCACTACCGATGTAGCATATCGTTTTATAGGTTTTTGGGGTAGACGATTTCAAATATTATGTTGTTAAAGTTACCTTGAGTAGTATGGATGCGCAGTGGCTTTCCTCGACTACTATGGATGCGCAGTAGGTTTCCCCGAGTATTATGGATGCGCAGTGGCTTTCGTCGAATATTTTGGAAGCGCAGTGACTTTTTTCGAGTATTATAGATCGCAGTAGGTTACCTCAAGTAGTATGGATGCGCAGTGGGTTACTTTAAGTAGTATGCATGCGCAGTGGCTTTTCTCGAGTACAATGGATGCGCAGTAGGTTACCACGAGTAGTATGGATGCGCAGTGGCTTTTCTCGAGTGCTATAGATGCGCAGTAGGTTACCTCAGGTGATATGGATGCGCAGTGGGTTTCCTCGAGTAAAATGGATGCTAGTGGGTTACTTCAAGAAGTATGAATGCGCAGTGGCTTTCCTCGAGTAAATTTGATGCACAGTGGTTTACCTTGAGTAGTATGGATGCGTAGTAGGTTTCCTCGAAGAAAATGCTTGAAGTGGAGGCTTTACTTCTATCGTCGTGTAGTTTACGGCACACAACGATTTTTTATATCTTTGTCTTGCCATTTTCTGCGTATTAGTCCGACATTCAGTTGAAGTATATTAACGCAAAAAAAAACTTGGAAATTTTCATTGTTTAAGTAGGCTTAAAATATCAGGAAACGTCAATATTTTAAGTCTGAGCAAAATAAATTTGTCTGTTGTGTCGGTCTGTCTGTTAGCCTTGTATCGTTTTGGTGCTCACGATTACTCTGAAACCGTTTAAGATATTCACTTAAAACATGGCACACGTATGTTTGGGGTAAATGGGGGTAAATAGGTAAATCAAGCAAGTAAGAGTCCACGAAATTGGTATTTAGTAAAGAGGAGCTAAGGCCTCAAAAAAAAATAACAAAAATAACAGATGTGGCATATAATTTTATGGGCTTTTTGGGGTACATGATTTCAAATATTATACCATTAAATGTCCATAAACAATTATTTCCACATAGTGGAGTGCAAATATAGTACTTTGTTGTAAGAGACTTGGATGTGGAAGTAGTGGTTCCTTGGGCAGCGGTTTTTTTTGTAGTGCAGAAACGAACAAAAAATAATTTTAAATTAGATTAAGTACACAAACCTACAAAAAAAATTGTTATGTGCAACGGACCAGACTACCATACCCTTGTGTTCTTTTGTCCGCTGAATTCGAATCCGGTGTCAAATTTGCTCCATCATGTCCAGATTTTCCCTAACCTCAAAAAAAGTTCCCTGAAACGGTGAGTTTTGTAGTATGATCTCTAATCTTGTAATATAATTTTCATTTAATATAATTTTCATCTAATATTGATGTATTTGATGAATATTGATGTATTTGAGATCTAATATCCTAAAAATGGGGGAACTTCACTGCTGCAGATCAACCTAACCTCAAAAAGTTACTAAAATAACTTGTGACGGATCATTTTGGAGATCAAATGTCAATCAAATTGATTGCAATATATTCGAATAAAATTCTTTCACCTTTACAGGTTGAATATGTACATAAAATGGTATTTTGCTTGAATTCAGATCTGACACCAAACCTAACCACAAGGGAAAGATCTAGTAAAACCTTGAACCGCTGATTTAATTACATAATTACCATTTTGGTTACATGGTTCCCATCCAATGGGGATCTCCTTAAATATTTGAGGTTCGTAGGCATGATTTCAGTTTTTTGTCAATCTCCGCAACATAAACTATTCGATGAACTAGTTGGTTTGAATTAATGTTTACATCTTGGTTACCAATTTCTATGGTCCTCGTCATCGCTGCGACGTCTTTTACTTTATCGTTACGCAAGAATGTTGCTTTGTCAGAAGATTTTCCAATACGTTAAAGAGACTTCACCGATACTTTTCATACTGACAATTTAATGTATTATTTGAGTTTACATCGGTAGGTACCCAACGCATCAGAAAGGCACTCAAATAGAGCATGGCTTCGGAACCACAGCAATAACTTTCTCGAATCAGCAGTGTGTCTCGTACTTTACGGGAGTCGCGTAGCTCTACATGCTGATTACTATACATATATAATATATCGGTTAATTTTTCTACAACATCTATTACTTTTATAGTGGTGGGAATTGTATTTACATAGCGTGAAACTAAAGACTTGGTGAAGCCTCAACCAAGATCAAGTCCCTTTGCACTTGGATTGATCTTGTAGAACACACTACCAAGCGTCTAGGTGATGCGACACCAATTTATATTTAGAAGGGCGCCAGCCGCGTTCTGCTCCGTTCTTCCACTCCTAAGCGGGTTCGAGATAAGATATACTTCGATAGACGAGTAATGGGTCAAGGCTGCACTACCTCAAATCATTAACGACGCTCTCTCAGGACGTGATTTCAATTATTCACGGACAGGACTTTTACGTCTTTTGATTATTGCGATTTTTGCATAAAAAAAAAAATCCCTATCGAAGATTTCTCTCCGACGGAATTGCAATTTCACGTGATCTGTATGTATTTACCTACTATTAATGGTCTCTGCACTTAAAAATTTCTGGAGAAATCACATATAAGAATCCCTCTCAAGCTCCCGTAAGGTGACCAGAACACTGAGTATCATGAGATCCCGATTAACTCAGTTGTTTAGGTCTTCCAAACGAAAACTCCAGGGATTAAGACTAGCAACAAGTCCTTACATCAATAAAATGCAATTAATTCAAAGAATACAATTTATTTAATAAGTATAAAATAATACAGTGATTTCCTGCAAAATGATATAACGTGAAAGAGGCAAACTACTTTTTAACCATACAAGTGAGAGCGTGCGCTAACAATCGATTTGATAGAAAATATTCATTTAACCTCCTCAGGATTGCATGCAAGCCTTTAAAAAAAATTGAAAAATTTTGTATTTTGGTAATTATGAAATGCTTCAAGGTGTCAGATCGTGATTTCATCATTCGCAGGACGACTAATACACGAGTTTAATAACTTTCGTTTAATAACTTGTCCCCATGCAGGTTCAATAGAGGGAGAATGACAGCGAGTCGCCTTCGGACGACTTTAAGGCAAAATGGACTTTTGAATCCTTTGTGCACAAGGAGGTTTTCTGCATAACTTTATTACTTAAAGTACTTTTTTGGGGTACTCTTTAAAATGTATGTGATTCATTTTTCCATGACCACCATATACTTTCACTCTCATATCCAAAGCATATTTTCCTAAATAAAAATTCGGTGTTTCTTCGAATTCTTCCCGGTTGTGCCTAATGTCTTATCGAACTCATGACGTTCCTTTTGGACTACTTTGCGGCTCTCAAGTTTCTCAGATTCTTGAAAATGTCCTTAAATGAAATTTTTGCCTAAGTCGAATTTTTATTTTGGCTTCCACCTAGATCAATTTTGGAATGTTCTACAACAATCTCACCAGCTCAATAGTTCTGTTTTCAGCTTCTCACCACTCCACACAGCTTGCAACACCAGATGTTCGAAATTGGTGTACTCAAATATATACAGTGTGTCCCAGGATAGATGTAACAAGAGGTGTAATGGATCAAAAATTTCGGAATGGTATTTGGGGATTGGGTCCTGCTTGTTGTAAAACTAAAGTATACCAAGAATGACTTAATTTGGTGATCTATAAGCAAAGTTGTAAAAATCACCACTAATAAAGTACCTTTATTTTTCAAAATATGAAAAAATTTAACTAAGAAAAGTTACTTAGAATGCAATTTTATACCTCTATACCAAAGTTCAGGAATATAAAATTATTTTTTTGAAACTTCCCATTTTTTTAATAAATTAGTATTTTTTTTAACCATTCAATTAAAACTGCATAGACATTATTTTTTTTGAATTATTATTTAAAGTTATGTAGAAGCTAAAAGTAGGCCATGAGTAAAGCGGTGGATACACATTTATCATTTATTATTGACATATCTGTCAAACGTATTGACTACTATCTTTAATTTCTGTTTTAAATTAACGAACCAAGTATAAAAAATTAAGTGAAAATGGTACTCACAGTGCGTGAAAAAATTTATATTGTGCAATGCTACGGAATTGGCGGTGAAAACTTGCTAAGAGAAGTGGTAAGCCAATTTAATTTGAAATTTCCATACACTGCTTTGTCACGTACTCAGGCTATGAAAATAATTTAAAAGTTTCTGGCTACTGGTAGTGTTCTTAACATGAAAAGAAAAATAAAAGCATATGATGAAGACAATGTTGGGGCTATTATAGCTCATGCCTCTGTTATAGAAAATCCTAGGATGCCACTAAGAGAGAGATCAGCTCTTATTAATATTAGCAAGTCTGAACTCCAAAGAATTTACAAGGCAAAGAAAATTAGGGCATATAAAGCAAATTATAAACATACGCTTGAAGAGGAAGATGGCGGCCGTAGGTTGGATTTTTATTTAACCATTGGAAAAAAAATCATGGAAGAGAGATTTTTTCATCATTTCATAATTTTCTCAGATGAATCCATATTCACAACCAATGGTGTTGTTTCATCTCAAAATTGTCGGTTTTGGGCTTCTGAAAATCCAAATTTTAGAATTCATTGTAGAATACAATATATTATAAAAAAGTGAATGTGTGGTGTGCCGTTTCTTATCACTTTAGAGTTATTGGACCTTATTTCATTGAGGGAAGGCTAAACCAGCACACTTATTTACAGTTTCTTGAAAGATTTTCTGAAGAACATTTAAATATTTTAAGAGATATGTTGTTAGTTCATTTTCAACATGGTAGCTGCCCTGGCCACTCCACAGAAATGGTTAATCGGTGGTTGAATTTAAATTTTGGAGAAAATTGGATTGCCAGTAATGGACCGATCAAGTAGCCGGCGAGATCCCCAGACTATCAATATTGTATTTCTTTTTATGGGGTCGCCTCAAGCAGTTGGTTTATGCTGAACCACTTCCTAACGATGTAACAGTATTGAAGCAGAGAATTACAAATGCCATAAACTCCATACCGTTAGATCATATTCGAAACAGTTTTAAGGACTTCAGGCGAAGGATCGAAATGTGTGTCGATGTGGGTGGTAGCTACGTCGAGTAATAAAAAAATTGTAAACATTGTTTTGTATTGGTCAATAATTAATTTGATTGTGAATCTGTTATGTTTTTGACATTTATTACTTGTTATAATTTTTAAACCCCATTCATCTTCTGTTAGTAATTGTTTCTTGTTTACAATTAGTTCGATTAATATTATACCTTCTTACATCTCGTATATTCAATTTTTTATTTACCAATAGCTCCTAAACAACTTTAAATATGAATTCAACTCTTGATTCGCAAAAAATGGGAAGTTCCAAAAAAATAATTTTATATTCCTGAAATTTGGTATAGAGGTATAAAATTGAATTCTAAATAACTTCTCTTAGTGGAATTTTTTCATATTTTGAAAAATAAAGGTACTTTATTAGTGGTGATTTTTACAACTTTGCTTATAAATCCCTTGTAAAACACCAAATCAAGTCATTTCTGGTATACTTTAGTTTTACAACAAGCAGGACTCAATCCCCAAATACCCTTCCAAAATTCCAAAATTTTTGGTCCATTATACCTCTTGTTACATCTATCCTGGGACACACTATATATTTACCAATTTTTAGCTTTATAGTTTGTTTTCAGAAATTTTACTCTATTTCGGGCTATTTACCTCGCACTATACTAATATATTTGAAATTTTTCATGTAGTTATATCAATAAATGTATTTGAAGTCCCATCATGACTTTTAACTGTACTATGAATACTTCTTACGTTTTTCTTAGTTGTCACCTATCAATATTTTTTTATGGTTTGTCTACGCGCAAAATAAGACGGAATAGGACGAACAACGCAACTTTAGTCACTTATAATTACTTTCTATGGGATTACAGAGCCAGTGGCACAGTTTCCAAGTTAGCCTATTCTTAGAAAACCCAGAGTGTAGAATGCGAATCATGTGAAGAACTCTTGTAAGTTTCAAAGATGGATTGCGAAGGGAGGCGAGGCGGATAAGGCCTAAGAAGACGGTCGTCGTCCGTGTTGGGTCTTGACTACCGCTATCTTCCCCTGCATCTGGCGGGCTGCTTATCTGAACAATGCCAGTTAATTACCGAACTTGGCTACCTGGCAGCATGACGTGACCGCCGCTATGTTTGCTCAACTGAATGTCTCTTGACTTGCGGCCTAGTCCCTGCTCGATGTACGTTGTACCTCGATCGGAACGGTGTCCACAGCCATGTTGTCGCGAATACGAGATATGCAGGATATTCAGCCTCAAGCTTGCTTCGGCTGATGGTGTGTGTGGGCGCTGAATTATTCCCATGTGACATTTAATTATTGTTATTGCGATACAGCGTGGCGAATCGTATGAATCGTAGTCTATTAATTTCCGTTGCATTCTATTGATAATATATTTAAAGGTGAAGAGCATTTTGTAGCTAGATGCCTTGAGAGGGAGAATTTCTTTGTGTATATACACGCAGAATATGCCTTAGTTTGCTTGGAGAGGCCCTGATATAAACAAATCTTAAACAATATTGTACCACATTAAATTTTCAAAAACGTTGATAAAGGACGAATTTGAATCCAGCAAGAAATTTTACCAAAGAAGAAAAATATAATCTATATCTGACTGACTGACTCACTGACTGATCTATCAACGCACAGCTCAAACCGCTGCACAATGGGAAAAATATGCCCTTTTTTGGACAAAAATCTGCCAATAGTAGAGATTTCAATCAAATTAAATGAAAAAAATGGCAAATACCCTTAATACATTGTACTTTAGAGTAGTGCTGCGACAAAGTGGCTTTGGGTTAACCTAACCTAAAAATCGCAGATATTACTTCCACATCCAGTGGAAGTATAGAAATGACAAAAAATTTTTATTGTTCAGATAGGCTTAGAATGTCCTGAAACGTCGATATTTTAAGTTTGAGCAAAAAAAAAATTTCTGTCTGTCTGTCGGTCTGTCTGTAACTTTTTTTTGTGTGAACGATTACTCTGGATGAAGTGAAAAAAAATTGAGGCCTTTGGTTCTTGTACACATACTATATCACAATTTTTTTTCACCCCTTTTTATAATGCGGTGGGGGTAGTAATTGGGGTGAATAATGTCAATTTTTTTTTTGAGACATTAGCTTCTCTTGTATATACCAAATACCAATTTTATGGACTCTTACCTGCTTGATTTACCTATTTACCCCCATGTACCAAATTTCAAGTCAATATTCCAGAGCAATGGTGCGCACAAAAAAGTTACAGACAGACCGACAGACAGACAGACATTTCTTTGCTCAAACTTAAAATCTCGACGTTTCATGACATTCTAAGCCTATTTGAGCAATAAAAATTTTTTAAAATTTTTTGTCGTTTCTGTACTTCCACTGGTTGTAGAAGCAACATCTGCGATTTTTAGGTTAGGTTAATCCAAAGCCAATTTGTCGCAGCACTACTCTAAAGTACAATGTCTTAAGGGTATTTTCCATTTTTTTTATTTAATTTGATTGAAATTTCTACTGTCGGCAGATTATTGTCCAAAAAAGGGCATATTTTTCCCACTGTGCGCTGGGTCTAGAAACTTCAAATTTTGCATAGAGGTTCCTTGAATGACGTAGGTGATCACTAAGAAGTTGGAACCTCAAGAGGGTAAAAAGGGGGTTGAAATTTTAGATACGTGTAAGACGAAATTTCGATTTTCACTTTTTGAAAGGATGAAAACGGGGGGTGGTAGATATTTTAAAACGCACCCGTATTTTTGAAATCGTGTAAATCAGAAATGTGATTATTCGAGCGACGAACTCTTCTGAAGAAATAAGAAGACACGTTTTCGACGGTTTTCAAACGGAAACGGTCAGACCTAGAAGCGTGAAGTTTGGCAGAAACAACTCTTTATTGGAATCTATTAGACACGAGTAAGACGAATTTTCGATTTTCACCTTTTGAAGGGGTAAAAACGGAGGTGGTAGATGTATTTCTGAAATCGCTAAGTCAGAAACGTCATATTCCAGCGATGAGCTCTTCTGAGGAAATAAGGAGACACGTATTCGATGGTATTCAAAAAGAGACCCCCCCCCAATGGGTGAACAGGGAGAGAGATGTTTTTAAAAATAGAATAATGAATGGTTATCAAATTGGGATGGGCAGTGGGTTCCCTAGAGTGTACTTCCTGAGTACTACAGGAGTACTCAGTGAATATGTAGTACATCTTCATATTCATAAGTTAGATGTCAATATTCTTAATTCCACGCACAAGAAATCTTCCACGCGAACGAAGTCGCGAGCATCAGCTACTACATATATACAGGGTTATACACGGAAAGCGGGTATTAGACGTTTTTCGAGATCTGTCGAGTTTAGAAATTTGAAAATAGGTATGGGGGTTTTGGATATGGCGGATCTAACGAAAATATTTTCATACTTGTGTTACTACTATACCGGATATATCACCTAACTTTGTTAGTTTAAATGGAACGCCCTCTATATTATTGCATACTTGGATTCCTCATAAAATTTTAGCTTAGGTTTATGTACCATACTCCTAAACCTACCAGTTTTCGGGATAGTTAATATTTTTGGAGATTTTTGACGGTTCCTTCCGTTCGGAAAAAAAATTGATATCTTCAATCATGTAGCCGATTAAGATATTTTCTTTCCAAATTCATACAAGTACCCTATGATCCAACTAAAAGTGGTCCTATGTTGTCACAATATTATACAGGGTATTTTATTTTCACAGTCGATTCTTGCTTTAATTCAAACCTCAAAAAGTTTTTTTTTTTCAAATAGAACCCCCTCCCCTGTATATATTTCTGCATAATCTAATAGAGAATTGAATTCTGCATCGATTGATATTATCATTCCCTATACCTATACGGAGACGCATATCACGAATACCTACGCTTCCCATTCTATATCCATATATCATGTACCAAGTGGCCAACAAAGACGGCCTCAATATCAGTCCAATAGAGTGTAGAAATAGCCAGCCCGGCGGTATGCCTCCGGATGTGGCAGCAATGCTGGTAAATCAAATTAGTAAAATCAAATTAATGTTTATTATATTTTTTTAATATTTATTTGTATAGTTTGTATAGATTTAATATAGAAAGGGCTCCATATTACAAAAAAAATACTCGGGTTTTGAACTCACAAAGTTCTTTCATATTTTCAAAAGAGTTTTGCATTACGCACCATAAAGTCGAGATTCCAATAGGCTTGATAAGTAATCAGGGCCGGCCTTAGTTCCTCAAGCGCCGTCGTGCGAGAAATTTTAAAAGGCGCCCCTTTTTCTGGTCAAGTCAAAAATAAAAATGTTTTCATCCTCATCTCAAAATTGATAAGCGGGTGGAGCAAAATCCAAAACAAAATTTTTTCGCCCTCATAAATTTTACTCAAAAAAAAATATATTAAGCTCGTGGTACCCCTGGGGTACGGCGCCCTCGTGCGGTGCGCGGTCGCCCCCCCCCCCCCAAAGGCCGGCCCTGTAAGTAATAAACATGACATGACTATTAAATTATAACTTATTAAATAGTAAACCCAGAACAATTTTTTGTTCTGTCCCTTCTTGTGTATTATCCATTGGATGCTGAAGTTCTATAGTCTTATTAAGCAAATAATCATAATCTTATATTATTGTAAATTAAATAATAAATCGAATTCTAAATTATTTTAAATATTGTCGTCGTACCATCAGCAAATAGTAGTATTTTACAGTTTTTGACTGAGTCGGCAATATCATTTATAAATAACAGAAATAAAAGGTGCACAGCTGTGAACCCTGGGAAACACTCGAATCGGTAGTAAACTTTAAATTCATAATTATTAACTCGCACCAAAAGTTTTCTGTGAGACAAGCATGGGATTTACTAAATCATCAGAAAAGAAGAATTAAAAACATAATGACCAACTTTGTCAAATGCCTCGGCAAAACCAGTATGTAGTACAGTTCCTAGAGGTAATAAATACGCATAAATAATGTTGTGTAATAATATTCTTTTACGGTTAATTTTTGTAGTAAGAGGTTTTGTGTTCAGCTTTTATACGGTCCCGACACTTGTCTTTATCCCGACATTTGTCTTTATCCACTCCTAAATCGAAAAATTCAATATTTGAAAAGGCATTCTTGGTTCTTTGTTGAAACATAGTATATTTATGTTTTTGGAGTCGCTGATTATGAATCAAAAGTTAAAATTAAAAAACTCAAAATGGCGGCTCCAATATGGTGGCCGTTTTTTCTAAAGGAAGTATACAGTACACAGTATAATCGAATAAAAAAATTTGAGCATCTAGGTGATGCTGTACAGGATGTTTTAGGTATGCAGTCACTTTGGAAAAAATAAACAAATTCAGGAAGAATCAATCCAGGAGTGGCAACGGCGCTGGGAACTAGACACGGGAAAGGCGAGATGGACGAAGAGATTTGCAAAAACCAGAAACCTGGACAAAACGGGGATACGAATAAACCGAATATTACTTGACACAATTTCTTAGTGGGCGTGGGCATGGGTGCTTTAACGCATATCCAAAAAAATTTGGGCTTAAAAACTGTGAAAAGTACTGGTATTGCGAAGAAATAGATTCTCCAAAACACACTTTCTTTGAATGCCAAAAATGGACGCATTATAGGGAAGAAATGCAAATGGCGAAACTTTAATGGTGGACAACATTATAGACCTAATGTTGGAAAACGAAGAAACTGGCGGATAATCCATAGCTACATAAAGAAAATTTTAATTAAAAAAGAAATACATGAAAGGAACATAGATCATGAAAGGCGAAGAATTAGAAACGAGGAATAAGGAGAAAATGGAAATACTAAATCTGGTTTGATGTAATGCAATGCGATCCCAAATTAGATGTGGTAAATCGAAGAGGAGGGATTTTAGTCCTCTTCTGAGGTATCTAACATCCCCTGCTAACACGAGTTGCAGAAGTCTATGAAGATTTCTCCTCCTTCACGGAGAAAAAGCTTTTTTTATTGATCTCTAGCATTTTTTCGCTAAAAGTAATATTTATTGAGATACTTCCAAAAAAACAAACTTTTTTACATTTCCTCCAAAATATCTTTATAGTTTAAAGTGAAATTATTTCTAAAGCAAGTGCTGTAAATAGACAAAAAAAAATAAGTTTCTAGGTCATGCTATATGCTGATGAAAAGTGTCATTTGAGAATTATATATGTTTATTACTTTGTATTTAAAAAAATGTCAGGACGCACATTGTTTCTGTCACAACTTTCTTGTTTTTTATGCTACAGAAACAGGCAGGCAAATCGTTTGAAAGTTTAATTAGTAATTTTGTTTTTGTCATTAGCATTTTTATGTAGGCGCGTAGTTTCTGATTTCGTCTTGTAAACGTTCGGATGCCACCTGTATACTTCAAGCTAAGATAGCGAATTTTCAAGTCAATATAACTTATCAATGTTTTTTTTAGGTGCCACTTCCTGAAAACCGTGGCAACCACCTCCTATAAATTAGCAAGTGGCCGCATAATATAGAATCTCTTCTTTTATACATTTGCTATGCAATTGTCAAAAAATGAACGAAATTTAATTCATAAGACATTATCCCTAAATTAAAGCCTCTAGGTACTACACTACTTGATAACCCCAACTCGTATTTTAAAATAATTAATTCGCTTTAGTACTAGCTATCAACAATACACTAATCAAAATTTTCTTTCAACGGAATGTTATCGAACCTAATTATAGACCCTACAGTGTCTGTAACTATTAGAGTATTACAAGCTTTTATATGTTTATGACGTGTATAACAATCTTATTGTACCTAAATTATAGTCAATAAATCTATTGCAAGGTGGTTAAATTTTCAGCTTAATTATCCCTTTTCAAGCATTGTGTTTTCATTTAAATTATTTATGTTCAGTTAATTAGCTTTAGTTATCGCCTTTCTCTGTGTAACCGAACAATATTATTCAAATGGCTCTCCTTTTGTACTCCTTAATACGAGTTTTCTATTATCCCCGTTCTAATCTCTCATTATTAAACGAAGCCGCAACAAAAAGACTATATAAAATATTTTGAGAAGTCAATTATGAAATTATTACCTGTTCAAAATCAGATTATTATTCCATTTGTTTTAAGAATCCTTTCGTGAAGTTTTCTTAATGAGTTCTGTTTAATAATGATAAAAAGATCGCTGCTATTTCCCAGAAAAGATGTAATTGATAAAATTATTATATTATGACAATTTTCACTATTTTCTTGCAAAATTAGATACTATTTTGCAATAAAAAAAATATAATTGGTGGAGAAATCTAAGGGCCCAAAGTCATCTAACATGGAATGTCATTCAATAACAACTTTTTGCTGGAATTAGCAAGCATTATAAGAAGTCTACATTTAAAGACTTACTAAAACAACTTTCACGTTTAGGTTAGAAATACAATATTCAAAAACGAGACTCCAAAACATTGGTCAACTTGTTTGGAAATCTTCAGGGAGCCATACAAATTACATTGATGGATCCATTTATGAGGAAAAAATGGACACAAATTTTCATTCAGTGAACAAATGAATATGATATTGTAGAAGAACCTACCAAACAGCGTCTGAGTGATACGACACCAATTTATTTATTAAGGGTGCCAGTCGCATTCTCCCTTGTTAGTATGTGATCTTATACTCCCAGGCAGGTTCAAGAAGATGTAAGAGATACTTGATAGCTAAGAAATAGGATGCACTACCGTAGATTATCAACGTCGCTCTCTCTAAAAATTGTTTTTTTTATTATTATTATTTTTATTTTATGCTTAAAGATATCTGAGTTGTTTTCATAATAAAATTCCTCTCGAGCTTCTATAATATGACCGCTGTATTGAGTTTCAAACTTGTGGGGCCCTGAGACACCCGAGTTACTCAATTCCGGCCTGTCAAACGAAAACCCTCGAAGGATGAGACTTACAACAAGTCATTCGATCAATAAAGTGCAAAAGTTCAAGGAATACTATTTATTAATTAGGTTTAAAATAACTACAATAAAATTACGCGATATCATATCTAATAAATTATATAATTTGAATAGGATCGCCTCACCCAAGTAGGGCAAGATCGATTATCTCTTCAAGAGATTTTTTAAATGGTACCATACAATGGAGAGCATGCGCTAACAATCGATTTGGTAGCAAAGATTCACATAACTTCCCTAGAAATTGATGAATGCATTCTTGGGTTTTTATGGTTGACTTGAACTAATATAGTACAGTACCTAGAGGTAAAAAATATGCAAAACTTCGGAATAATGTCATATTGAACGGATTTCGTTCATTTTTGGCAGTATAGCAGTAAATGCTTCACATAAAAGTTTCTATATTGTGCGGGGGCTTGCTAGTTTATAGGGGGTGGATGCCACCCCCTCTCAGGGGGTGGCACTTAAAAAAATATATATATTTATTGGAGCTGAAGTAGAATCACATTTTAAGAAGAAAATGTTCTACGCAATTTTTCACATAAATTGATAGTTTTTAAGTTATAACGATTTAAGAAGTGTGATTTTAGCTTAAAAAAAAGGTATTTCCAAACTGCTTTCGTCAAGTATCTCGAAAAGTATTACTTTATCGAAAAAATGTTACAGACCAATTACAGAAAGCACAAACTGGGAATTAATTATATTTTTTGTTTATGGATGTAGGATTAATAATTTAGGAGATATTGCCACATCACCATTAAAATTAAACATTTTCTAGGCAATTGATTATCATACACAATGGTATATTGATTTGAACATTTGGCAATGCCAAAAGAAAATAAAACGTGATTTGCTATTTTAGTGGATCCACAAACATGTGGGAGACAATGTGAAACTCAAATTGCACGTTGCAAAAAAGACCAAGGCAACTCCTAGCGTTACGTGAAATTTATTAATTAAAAGTTTATAAAGAGTAGTCATTGGTCGGCTTATCTCTTACAAAGGATTTTATTTTTAATTCTAGGGGCAAAATAACAAAGTAATAGCTACGTGCAACTTTACAAAGCGTGACACAAAACTAACGATGTCAACCGACACCTAAGAGGTACGAAACCTACAAACCCACGGCATTTACAGTATTTTACACACGGAGTTAAAAAGGAAAGAGAATAGCAAAAGCGATTGTGGACATAAACAGTTTATGTTCAGTATTGTTAAAACCCCACGCTTATTTGGATAGAATATACAGGGTGAATTTAACACAGTTGTAGTAAGTTGCAATATGTAAAATACTGAAGCGTACGGAAAGATAAGTTTCCTCAAATATACTTGTGTGACTATAACCTGACGATATGAGTCAAATATAGCGCGATTCGAATTTAGAGACATTTTGGGGAAGGTATAACGGACATTTACGATAAAGCAAATAAAAATTGAAAAAAATCGTTCAGAACCTCCAATTAAAGAACTTATATCTAGATACATAATGGCATTAGTTTGTGTGTTGCTGAAAGATTCCCAATCTAAGGCACTTCTTCCCATAAGTTGCTGATTGGCCCATCGGTCTATTCGCGGCCGTTTCTTACACGATCGGTTAAGTTCGATCATTATCGTCTTAGTTTGACGTTCCGACATTAATGTCAATGAATGTTTTTCGTGTTCTCCGATGAAAAAGTGGTAAAGAAGTCATATTTTATTTAAAGTTGTGATTTGCTAATACATAGTAATATTCTCTATTCATATTTACACAGTTTAGTGACAATTTAGTGCAACATGCAACAGTGCTGTGCCGTTTGCAGTAATCGATCGTTTCATAAGTAAGTAGGTCATAGTCGTAACATGATGAAGTTCAGTTTACAGTTTTAATAATAATATTATAAATAATATCCTTTCAATACATATTTCCCTTGAATAAAACATCTCTACCTATTATATTTTTTAAATCCGCGGTAATGTTCCTAGAGGTTAACCAACAATTATTACATGAAATAGGTACAATATTGTACATTTTCCATTCTTCACATACCCGCCACTGTTGCTTATGAGATGTGATGTTCATCTATCCATTTTAATGGACATATAATGTGACTATGTTAGGAGCAAATAAGGTATATGAAGAAAAGATAGCCATTATGTATCTAGATATAAGTTCTTTATCGAAGTTCAGAACCATTTAAAAATATTTACGTGCACGACACTTGTATCTGGTAAACTGTATTGAAATACGACCGAATAGAACAGTTGATAACAATTTTAAAGTTGCGTCAGCAGAATACAAAAAGTTCCATAAACAAAACAAATAGCGGTAAAGTTAACGACAAGAACTTGATCGAATATAACCGGTTTTTGAATTGAAAAAGTTTTGGTTAAAATTTTAAATTAATAAAAATCTGGTACCTACATACCTGCTGCTGTTTAGTGATGGGCGATATCGTGATTTTTCAATCACAACGTAAATCGTTACTGTGACTTTCTTATATTACTGAATTTAAAACGTTATGTGATCACGACTTTTATAATATGACATATGGGAGAAATTGTTAATTGTTTCCCATCCCTAAATAAGCGCCGACAGACGGCGAATGATTACTTTGGTAATCTGTGCTGCCGCAGATATGCATAATATGTAGAATATATATATTATGATTTGTTTATCCAAATAACCTGATGTATGAATTGGTAATAAAGCACTAGGTTTTGAATGGAACTTGAATTGTAAAGTTATACAAACATTAACATTTCAGAAGCATCAATAAATTTCTTGTTTATATTTATGTTTATGTTTACTTTACACGAATTTTTGTTAATTTAAAATGGTAAATTTATTTTTTAATATTACTTCTTTTTGTTGTTTTATAATATATAAGGATGTTTTTTAAAAATGTTTTCATTTGCTTATTGTCGAATTCCATATTTTTATTAATGTTTCATGCTGAAACGTAAATGCTCAATATTTGCAATAAAACTGCTAGTATATTATTTAATCATATAAAATATTTTTACGCATGGTTTTAGTAGTTAGTTAGTTCTTTTGTTATAACAAAAATGTTCCGTCAGGCCCTGCCTCGAATCGCCACATAGCATCGCCAGTCAATAAAAGACATAATAGATATTTATATAAATATCTAAATAGTGTGAAATGCGTATCTGATAACGCTAAGGCACGGGATCGCTTGCATTACGTGTTAATACATACGGCCGCAAACAATAATCGACTCAAAGTAAATATCGTGAAAGATATATTGGTCTTGGTTGAATCTTAATAGACCACGGCAAGGGAACGAAATCCGGAAAGTCCTGATCACGTCACGCTTTTCTGCCAACTTTACTAACAGTCGTTATCTGTGATTTCTTAATATCAGTGATTAAATCACAGTTCGTGATATATCGCCCATCACTACTGCTGTTACAACAACTATTCGAGATTTTGTTCGCCGACCAGCAAATAGGTTTGGCCGCATTGGATTGAATTTTGCCGTCTAATCCAAATTTTCCGTGCAATATGCGCCACACTGTTGATTGCGACAAAATGGAGCGAAAACCAGATAAAGGTGGCAAAATTCTGAAATTTGACCCCAATGATCCGCAAATACTCAGTTTTATGAAAAAATTATTTAAAAGGATCAAATCTAAAAAGGAGGAGGTTGTAAGAGGTGAAAGAAATTCTATCAGAAGATAATTGCGAGACCTTGCACATGATTAATATACTGAGTGCAATGCTAGTAATGGGTAAGTATAAAAAAAACAACGTATAAAGGAGTCGATTCACAAGGTTAGATAAAAGTGATTGAAAAATTCATAGTTTATTTTTATTATCTTTTAAGAAACAGTTATTGAAATTATCTAAAATAAAATAAATGTTTTATAGGTAAACAACTTAGTTGGATAATAACTTAAATACAAAAATAAATTGATCATTAAATCACTGCCAGTACCACTTTGACTTGATGAGCTTCCCTCCTCGGGTCCTGGCTTGTCGGACCCTGCTGGCTAAGGCCTTTATCTTCTGACGCTCTTCTGTCTTGGTGTTCTTTCTACGTCACCCCCGGAGATAGTCATCTGTCCGTTCGGATACTTTGGGGTTTCTTTGGCAGGGATTGACTGCTGGTACGCAGATTGTCAATTGATATTCTGCCATCCGGATCAGCGGTTAAGTAGGGATGAGCTATGTAGCTCGAGGAAGTGCAAATGCTTTAGTAGCATTTTTCGTCTGCACGGTACTGGAGGGTGTAGTAGGTGGGTGGATGGGTGATCGTCATGTCTCTTCTGTGGGTTGTTCTTCATCGGCGATGGTATGGTTGTCATACTCACCCATTGTCCATGATTTGCATTTTCGGCCTTTTGTGTCTCGGAGCGTCGGCTGGATCGTAGTCAGTGGCCTCCCTGATCAACGGGTTTCCATTCTCCTCGGCAAGGGTGGCTCTCTCCCGGATGATTTCAGTGACGTTGCGTACGAACCAGGGTGCGTCCACTGCTGTCTTGAAGGCGACGTTCTCCACTCTCTGGATCTGTTGGAGGTAGGTGTCCGCTTGGTAGCCCCAGGTTACGGAGGCATAAGTCAGTTTTGGCCGGATGAGTGACATGATAAGCGTGCGCTTATTTCTCCAGTCTCTGTCTGCCCACCATGGGGTAGATTAGAGCACTCGTTCTTCTGGCCTTCTTGACAATGGCTTCTGTGTTCTGTCTCCACTTTAGGCCCTTGTCTATGATCACGCCAAGCGGAGTATGCAAATCCAAAATCGATCAACTTTTTGCTCCGCTTTATTTGGCAGTATTTAGTGAAGGTTTTAGTTAGAACCAGATGCTGGAAAAGGAAATAAATAAAGACACCCAACTAAATTAAAAGGGTAAAAGTAACTAGTCTACTTGTCTAAATATTGTCAAAAGAGACCAGCTTTATTACCAAAACAAGTTAAAGGTACCCAGGACCTAAATCTTTTCGCAGATGTGTATAGCGATAACATAAATTTATACTAAACTTTACTACGTGATATACACGTTTCGATTTCAGCTTTTATATTGAATCAAATTTATAGGAATAGTATGCTAACTTGTTAGTCTGGGAGGTGGCGTCAATATTTTATGCGTCATTTCAACACGACATCTTTGTTTTTTTAATATTAGTTTTCGTTCGAAAAACAACTAAAATAGGTATCAGCTGACGCGACCGTGAAGATTAAGAGCATGGGAGGCTGCGCATTTGGTAAAATAATTTTGTTTTTGCGTCAATCCAGCAAAGCTACAAAACTATAAATAGTTTATTTATGTAATATAATGAAAAAAAAGTGTCAGTTGATTAAGGTAGGGAACGAAGGTTGTCAGCTGCCCTACTCAATATGTATGAAAATCATGTGAAAATTCGTTATTTCAACAAAGTTGAAATTCATTTATATGATAGTTAGCGATATAAAAAGACGATTAAAAAATGTCAGCTGATAATACCATGGAACAAAACCTGTCAGCTAGGCCTTTTAAGTGTACCGCAGCATCCAGGTGCTCACCGCGCGCGGTATCTTTAATGCCCCAGTTAACGTATGACACTTGAAAGAAAATCATACTTGTGTGAAATATTAAACTTACATATTAGAGAATACTTAGAGATTGCAATCATTGATTGAAAATAGTGAGAATTAAATAATCAATACAAAAATCTTAATATTTCTATTATTGGCATATTCAATGCGAATAAGACAAATCAATTCTCATCTCAATCTCTCTCACTTCTGTATTCTGAATTATCTTCCTCTTCGGAAGTGTTATCTGTATGGTCTTCAGATTCTCGAGCGTCATCGTTCTCATTTTCGTCTTCACAAATATCTGTGAATAAGTGAAAATTCATGTAGAAGTAAAAGATTATATGCATAGGATACCATTTATATTTTCAATTTTCGATAGTTGATTGCCTTGAAACCACTTGGAAATATACTTCTCATCATGTTCTTTCCATCCATAATCAGTTGGCAAAGACAAACTTGGCGTATGAAGATGTGCATGACTCCACAACTGAGCAATGTAAGAAATTCGCAAAAAATGCTGTTTCAATTATGTCTTACATGGAGGTAACATAGATCCTTCGAAATTCTGGTCAACCTTCAAGACATCTTCTTTCTGATTGACATTATACGCCTTCATGAAAGTAGCTACGCGTACGAGATTAATATTCTTGATTCTTTTAGAATCGTACATATGACAACCAAATTCTTCCAGAATAGTAAAATTCTCTTAGAAGTTTTCAGATGCGCGTTGAGAAATGTTATGTATTAAAAAATATCCCAAGGAACAATTTAAAAGTCATTTGGACTTGAGGAGGTTTTAAGAAAGGTTTGTCAGGGTTAGGAAATAGTCATGTGCTTTATTGATGTTGTAGTTAAGGCCTTTTAGGCTTCAAGTATACTTGCTCTTAATAGTAAGTTTTAAAGCATTCTGTAAGACCTAATTATAAAGCTAATTTGCTTCTAGGATAATATGTATTTGTAATGGATTTATCATAACCTATAGAAAACTCTCCATAAAGGAAATTAGTTTTATGAACGTCTTAAATTCTATTTAGATTTAAAGAGGCTTTAAATTCTTTATGGTTTTAACATATTTGCAATAAATGCATTTTAAATCCTTTTTAAAACTAGACATTTTCAATGCCTATTAGTACTTATTAAAGTCCATTACAAAACTAGACTCTTAAAACATCCTTGATAAATGTTGTGACGAAACCGTTATGAAGAAAAAAAAGGCCTCTATAAATCTAAAAGGCAAATTTTAATTCCATAAAACACTTTCCAAAACCTCAATAAAACATTTATTATAAAAATAATAAACAATATGTCTTCCTGAAGTGTCGTTGATGCATGTGTGTGTGTGTGTGTGTGTGTGTGTGTGTGTGTGTGTGTGTGTGTTAATTAAAAGCATTTCACGACTTACTGATATGTAATTAAGTCTTTTTTGGAAAGGTGGAAGAAAATAAAAGAGAGTGGCCATTTTAAAAAGACTGTTAAAACATACAAATTATTTTGAGGTTAAGTTTTAAGTTTTTTGTATCAAATGTCAACGTCCCAAACGTTTTATTACAGCTTTTATCAAGTCCATGTGATATTCGCCAAGTGCATTTGCATTTTTGTAAGGAAGGGATTATTTGCGATAGTATACAAAAAGACTAAAAGGGCTTCATTTAGAGTAAATGTTCTAGGTCATTACCATTATTAGAATGTTTAATGAGAGGACCAGTGTTGCCAGATCAAAATTTTAAAAGTTATCAGACAACGCTTTAAAAAGTTACTAAATCTTACTAAAATTTCACTAGATTTGAAATTAAAGCTCTCATCTTTAATTTTAAAAAGTTGCAGTGTCTGTAGGACACGTAATTTTCTTGAGCTCTCTGAGCACAGCAGAGCTTTGAGCGTCCTCTATCTGATTATTTCGTTGCCAGACTTCGTATACTGTATTGAATTAAATGGTTTGTAATTAGAAAGTACTGTTTGTCTACGAGACGCTAGAGGGTAACGAGCCCAGGCTATTCGATTGTAGCGATTCACGGTCAATAAACTATACGGTTACCTCAATTAGCAGCTTTTAGACGAGAGAGACGCGCGGAGCGGGGAATCGAATGAAAGATATTTTGTTAGGGTCTACAGCCTACGTCAGCTGTAGACACTACAGGCATCTTTGTCTGTGTCTTTTGCACGGAAATCAGATATGTCTGTCTCTTTCATTCGATTCCCCGCTCCGCGCGTCTCTCGTCTAAGAGCTGCTGATCGAGGTAACCGTAGAGTTTACTGACCGTAGTAGCGATTAACGTGAACAGTTCTGTATTAAATTGATCGCAACTAGAATTTAATGTTTGTCTACCTACCAGTAAAGGGCAATAAATTGGATGGTTCAAAAATCATTAAAAATTGGCATTTTCATAAAAGTTTTCAGTAAATCACTAGATTTAAAAAAAATCACCAGATCTAGTGAAATTTCACTAGACCTGGCAACACTGTAGAGAACTGTAAAATGACAATTAGGTTTTTAGTTGGCCGGCCATGTTTTTCTTGTTATATAAAAATATTCAAGGTCAATCTCACAATTATAATTATCAATAATTATCACTTTTTCGTTAGCAAATTAAGGTAGAATTACAAGAAACTGAAAATTACCGTGGGAACCGAGAAGCAGCCCACTTTTTTAAATTTGCTGATTACGTGTGTCTATGCAAATTTTGTATGGATATTAAAATCATTATTATTTCTGAGGGGCTCTTGTTTTTTGGGCCTTTCTTATGCAGTTTTAACGATAAACTGCCGTTGGTTTTAATTTTTTTGTCATACCTGATGGCTTCTTATTACCTTTTAAATCGGCCTTAGAGAGGTTATAGTGCTCTACGTTTTATACATTTCAAATTCCATTTTATCTTCAATAAGTCTGATGGTGTGTTTGCTTAAATCAGTTTAGAAAAAAATAAATGCAATAATAAAATTATTTGGATTCCTTCGTGGACATTCTTATAGCATCTCAGTTCTAATATGGTTTTAAAAACCAGTTTTAAGGTAGCCTTCTAGGTGTTTTCTAGAAATGCAGGAAGCTAATAGAAAAGCTTCTGACAGCTTTAAAATAGGTTTTAAAAAAGGTTTTAAAACGGCCCGAACAAGGTTTTCAAGTGCAGCACTATGCCTCACTAAGGAGTTTTATGATGGAATTTAAAAAGGCCTTAACAACCTTCATAAGGGTGGGCCCTTTTAGTCTACAAGTCGCTTTATGATGGTATTAAGGATATTGTTACAGCAAAATAGATTTTTCAAGGCATTTTATAAATAGTTTTATAGCACCCTTGTATACATTTAAGAAACTAAAATTGTTCCTTGGGATGCCTCCTGTTGTTTCATATACAGAATATCGACGTTTGAGCGTCGATAAATGTATTACTTATAAAATACTTTTTTACTATTTGTGCCTAATTTGATTATCTAATATATCATACAAATATGTTTTTCTTTCAAGTTTTATATGAGAGAGAAAACAATATCAGCAGGCGTGAAATAGAGTATTTCATTAGTTTGTGTTGAGAGAAACTTGAAATTGATCATCAGGTGGTTTAAAAAAAATGAAATAATACGTTAGCTGGGGCATTAAAGATACCGCGCGCGGTGAGCGCATGGACGCTGCGGTACACTTAAAAGGCCTAGCTGACAGGTTTTGTTGAAATAACGAATTTTCACGTGTTTTTCATACATATTGACTAGGGTAGCTGACAAACTTCGCTCCTTACCCTATTCAGCTGACACATTTTCTTTTCATTTGCATTACATAAATAAACTATTCATAGTTTAGTAGTCTTGCTTTTTTTTTTAACTATTTAACGTCGGCCTATTTCCTCTACCAGGGCCTATCACCGACGCCAGGAGACGAGCTACCCCCAACCTGGAAATTTTGCCGAACCTCTTCCCTTAAGAAGAGTAGGGATCTTTTACTTGCCTAACATTTAATAGACAAGGGACCGCCTGCTTTACATCCCCTCCGAAGGATGGTATATCCACTACGTAATCCTCGTCTGAAATTACGTAACTTCCGAGTATACACTGATATACAAGCCGCTAGAAGGTGGGACGAGAACGCTGTATTTCCTAAGATGGGTCACCCATCCAAGTACTAACCGCGCTCGACGTTGCTTCAACGGAATATCGACTGATATTCACATTGAAGTCGCCTCTACGCTCACCCCTAGTAACCTTGCTGGATTGATACGAAAAACGAAATTATTTTACCGGACGCTCAGCCTCCCACGCCCTTCATCTCCGCGATTGAAGTAGCTGACACCCGATTCTTCGATAAGCAATGAAAACACAACCTGTACTGAAAAAATGAGCTTTGTTGAAATGATTTAATTAAAATTAACGCTGCTTCCCAGACTATGTAGGTAATGCTTCCATGACAAAAGACAACTCTACTGACAGTTGAAAAAAAATATTTTTCAGAAATACAAGAAATACTTCGAGCTGCTGTAATTTTTAAACAACTGACTGTAGAAGAAGATTGTTTAAACAACACTTTTGGAAAATTTTATAGCCTACAATATTTAGTCTAGCTAATTACTATGCAGGACTAACGGGGATAGAGATAATTGCAATAATCTGCACGGAGGTACATATTTCTACCATTCTGACGTCTGTAAATCGCAAAATGTTAATAATAGAGAAAAATAGTTTAAATAAAAGTTGTCACTTTTTCATTTTCTACAATATTGGTGATATCTATTTTAGATTAGAACTTACAGGGAAGGGGACAATTGACCACCATTTTTTCACAATGGCGTTCATAGCGGCAACGAAATTTTTGTGGAAAACTTCAATTAATGCTTATGGCAATCTCTCCAAAATTTTACAAACAAAAAATTCCGTTTGGAATTATTTACGGGTCAAATGACCGATTGAATATACTAACTTTGAAAGATCCTACAGGGAACTGGCACAAAAAAAATTGAATTAAAATAGTCAAAATCGTAAACTAACATCATTAAAAACCCCATAGACAGCAAAAAAATAAAAAAAAAATCTCTTCCAGAAATATAAGCGATTAAAATCTGCCTGATTTTACCCTGTCTTGAAACGTGACGTCAGAGAGAGAAAGTCGGACGACGGTATAGCGACTATAGCGACTCACTCACTGGAAATCGAGAAGTTCCAAAAGCGAGAAGTTTCCATGGAGTCGCTAAGAAACAAAAAGGAAAACTCGATCCATAATGGAGAAGTTTCCATGGAGACGCTAGGAAAAATAAAAACATTCGATATAAAAATATAATATCAATATACTAAAAATACTCAAATCACATAAAAATATGAACATGTATTAAAAACAATATAAGTATATTTACTTCCATTTTAATTTTATTTATAGCGATAACGCTATAAATTTGGTGACCCCGACGTGATCATTTTATGTCCAACGTGATAAATATATGCCAGAAGTGAAAATTTTATGTCCAACGTCATAAATATATGCCAGAAGTGATCATTTTATGTCCAACGTGATAAATATATACAAGAAGAGATTCGATATATCAACTACCGTTATAAATTGACCATTTTATGAAGAGAAGAATTTTCCCGATGAATTTTGAATAGAGGTTCCAAAGTTGAATAGATGTTCCTATAATTTATGGTAATTCCCTAATTCAATCAACTGAAGTTGTATATTACAAGTACTTTCATCTGTCGGTGAGTGAGTTAAAGTACATTTCCTTTTTTATCTAAGAGAGTAGTAAATCAATCAATCAATCACAATCGATTAGTTATGCAAAGACAACCTTCAGACGAGGATTTTCCTCAAACCCATTATGTCACCTCTGTCAAATTGCCCCCATTCTGGAAATCAAAACCAGAAATTTGGTTTACCCAGATTGAATCACAGTTTTCTGTTGCAAAAATTGTCAATGATAAGAAAAAGTATGATCAGGTTATAGCTAATTTGCCATTAGATGTGATAGATAATATATACGATATAATATCTAATCCCCCGGAAACGGATCTCTATATAAATTTAAAGAAAGTTTTAATTTCACGTTTATCATCGAGTGAGGAAAAACGTCTGAATGATCTGTTATCAGGTTCCCAAATGGGCGATCTGAAACCTTCAGATTTCTATAGATCCATGCTGAATATGGTTGGAGGATTCAGCATGGTTAGTCAAGATTTATTGATAAAGCTATGGAAAAGACGTTTGCCTCAAACAGTATATATTGCCATTACAGCTTCAGGGAAAACAGACACAAAAGAGATTCTAGATATTGCAGATCAGACTCCATGGAAACTTCTCGCTTTTGGAACTTCTCGATTTCCAGTGAGTGAGTCGCTATAGTCGCTATAGACGGCGTCAAGCGACACCGATTCTGCTTTGGCTTATCAATTCCGCATGAGCGTGCGCATTTATTAGAAACAACTAGCAGTGAACACAACCTAACCTAAAATTTAAATACTACTCCGTGTAAAAGCCCATAGCCAGATAAGTATTCGTTGGAACAACATCTTCAATATTCGTTGACTTTGATGGATATTTGTTATTTTTATATAAGCTTGTGTGGTAAACATTTTAGTTAGAAATGACATTCGGACAATTTACCTAGTGTAGATATGTTTATGGTGGCATCATACATTAAAAACACAGAAATAAACATAGTATTTAAAGAAATTAAATTTAATGACACTGTATTCAATGGTAAAATAAAATAAGCTTTAGCACTGACCTGTAACCTGTAATATAATATCTTATCTAAAAATTTAATGGGCCTTTTCAGTGATTTTTTTTTATTACCTTATGTGACAGTGTTTTATACAAAAATTTCGCCGTATTTTTTTTAGCATGATTTCTATCGAAAAAAAATATGAAAAGTGTGGAAATAAAACGCGCGCTTTGAACGTGACGTCACGCACTCACCTTAGTGACGTCGACGAGCCTACGACCTTCATAAAGTTGGTTCCCTGCTTTTTAATAGTTGACGTTGAAATTGACACTTTGACAGTCGTTTCTCTTTAGTTTGAATTTTTGTGTTTAGAAAATGTTTAAAGAGTGATTTGTACCAACATGTACATAATGTACAAATAACAACATAAATTGTCCAATCAACTTTCGGCAGATTTTCTGCACTTCCTTTAGAAAATCCTGGCTCCTTTTTTTCCCACTATTATACAGAAAAAAAAACGAAACAAAATTCGTAAAAGAACACACAGAGCATAACCCCAAAACAAAGCGTAAACAATAAACATATGTCAGTTGTTGTGTGATGTTAGTGGTTATTACGCGTTATGACAAATGCTGCCAACATAAGTCCGGGATGTGTGACGTCACTCAGCTTCAAGGTCAAATGAGAGTTCGAATTTCCGTAACAAATGTTTATTTTTTTATTAAACACTGTGAGATTTATATTTGAAACAGAGTTGCACAAGGTGAATATCCATCACTTAGCTTTCAAATAAACATATTTGTTTTGAGATTTAAGAATCTAGTGAAAAGGCCCATTCTTGGTATTTTGGCTATAGTTAATATACTTACATTAAAATCATCTTCACATACATAAATGGCGTTGTTCTTTTCAGAAATATCCCCTATATTATTTCTTCTGCATGCTATTAGCCATTTGGATCGACAATTTTTATCTTTAGGCACGCAAATAAAAATTTTATTTGCGGATTTATTATACAGTGACACTATACAGTGTTTATAATAAGTATTTTCCATTTCTCAACACAAAACAGAATCATAAACTAAACAAAATTTTCAAAATACGCCGAATAGCACAGGTGAATACACAACACAACATTTTCAGACAAGCAAACGTAAGCACGAAAATTAGGTTAGGAAGTGCTACTCTGTGACAAAACTAAAACGCAAATACGCATGCGGACGTCTCAAAGCCAACCACTGCCCAGTCTATTAATTAGGGTGAAGACAGTAGCGTTCGGCTAAATTACGCTATCTGAGGGACACCACGAGAGACGTCACAGTGCTTTTCGCGAAGATTTCAAATTTAATTATTTATTGCAAAGTAAGTACTGCGATTTAAGAGCTGACTCTCAGTGTGGCGTGTTTTTATACATAAACACACACTTTAATGAAATAAAAAAATGGACAAGTTCCAAATTGTATGATTTTCACCGTCACTTTGACAAATTGTACGCAAGCTCCTCTACTATAATATCACTTACATTTGAATTTATCTTCTGTAGCACGTTAGATAGGCATTTTCACTTAGAGTTCCACCTATGCATTTATTATTACGTTCATTTCAATCTTAAGCAAGAATATTGGAAACCTGTCATCAGTTAAACTTATATATTATCCAGAGATCTCGTTGACGTATATTCCAATTATCGAGATTGGTGATAAATAAATATAATTTATGGAATGCTTGCAGAAATGCCATAAGAACTAAATGAAGTTTACGGTAATCTATAAAATTTAATTACCACGAAATTTATTAAAATAACAAATCATAGCGACTCAAACTTTTATGACTTTTATGTGGAAAATTAAATGGGGCTTGTTAAGAATAGTGACCAATTGGCCGCTAAAGCTAGACATGATGTGGTGAAGTTTGAAGTGGCAATTAACTATATTTTATTGACATTTCGCTTACTCTCATATTCCAAGTGTGCTTGGCGCTTACATATTTATGACTTGGAAAAACATAACATACTTTTATACGTCTATATGGTTGATAAGGGCGATTTTTAAGCTCAGAACTAATTTCTATTTGATGCTATACAGTATGGTAATTACTTGTGGCACAAATTAACTTAAAGAACCGCTGAATCACTACTTCCACATCCAGATTTTCCGTTCAAGTCTCTCACAATGAAAAAAATTTTTGGCCTGGGTACTACACTAGTATATTCCCATGTATTTTCAGGCGCTAAATCCGAATCCGAAGTCAGAATTGGTCGATTAGCTTATATATTCAAGATAACCTCAAAAAATATATAAAAACGATTCAAAAGTACCAGCACCAAAAAGTTACAAGACCAACAAACCGACCAACGCGACAGGAAGAATTTTTTTTGCTGAAATTTAAAATCTTGATGTTTCATGACATTCTATTTGAACAATGAGAATTTTCAAAAATTTTATTTGTAGAAATAATACGCAAAAATTGGCATGACAAAGATATAAAAAAATCATTGTGTGCCGTGAACTACACGATAAAAGTAAAGCTTCCACTTCAAGCATTTTCTTCAAGGAAACTTACTACGCATCCGTACTACTCGAGGAAACCCACTGCGCATCCAGTTTACTCGAGGAAACCCACTGCGCATCCATACTAGTTGAAGTAAACTACGGCGCATTGAGGTAATCTACTACGCATCAATGGTACTCGAGGAAAGCCACTACGCATCCATAATTCTCGGGAAACCTACTGCGCATCCATGGTACTCGAGGAAAGCCACTGCGCATCCATAA
The DNA here is from genome assembly GCA_936432065.2 of Rutpela maculata. Lineage (NCBI taxonomy): Eukaryota > Metazoa > Arthropoda > Insecta > Coleoptera > Cerambycidae > Rutpela > Rutpela maculata. The sequence continues at coordinate 153,188,584 of OW386288.2, forward strand.
TACTCTAGGAAAGCTACTGCACATCCATAGTACTTGAGGAAACCCACTGCGAATCCATACTACTCGAGGTAACCCACTTATTATATAATCAAGAAAATAATAGATCTATAAATACCGTACATGGTATTCTAATTTGAAATCGTAAAGGCTAGACACACACGCGATGACTAGTCTCTGACGCTGCTCCTCATCTGTCCTTGAAACATTGGTGTCAATTTAGGAATCTGCTAAAATAATCTTGAAAGGCAGGCACGCTGATGTTTGTTTGTTCATAGGACTCGAATTACAATGCAATTTGTAGGATGTTTATAATTCTTAAAAATTTTGATACTATATTTGCACTTCACTATGTGGAAATTATTGTTTATGGAGATTTAATAACATAATATTTGAAATCGTCTGCCCCAAAAACCTTAAAACGATATGCCACATCGGTAGTGGGGGTGGATGAAGTGAAAAAAAAAATTGAGGCCTTAGGTTCTTGTATACACGTTAAATTACAATTTTATTTTTATCACCCGCTTTATTAATGGGGTGGGGTGGTAGTAATTGGGGGTGGCTAAGATAAAAATTTTTTTGAGACCTTAACTTTTTTCATATATACTAAATACCAATTTTACGAACTCTTATGGCTTATTTATTCCCATTTACCCAAATTTATCCCCCAACTCTTCAACGAAATAAAATCAAAATATAATCTAGTTCCAGATCTCATTAAAATACATACGTGTACCAAATTTCAAGTCAATATCTTAAACGATTCCAGAGTAAACGTGCGCACAAAAAAGTTACAGACCGACAGACAGACAGATCGACAGACAAATTTTTTTTTTACTCAAACTTAAAATCTCGGCGTTTTATGACATTCTAAGCCTATTTAAACAATACAAATTTTCAAAAAAAAATATGCCTAATACATGCCTAATTGCAATATTCAATGAGTAGAGGAGAAAAATTTTTCATGACAACCGTGCGCGTTAACTTCTCAAAAACGCTCCATTGAATGTAATTTTAAAAATTGTTGTTCTGGATTGTTTTTGACCAGCAAAATATAGCAAAAATATAAGCATTATAAATCCTAATTCCAAGAATAAATATCAATTTGCTTATTTATAAGCGACTGGAACGTAAAAACAACTATATCGACTCCAAATAGAAGTGGACTATTAATTTCGACAACTTCGACGAAGAATATGTTCTTTAAATATTTATTTTTGCTTGAACAAGCCTCACTGATTTGTTTTTATGAAATATTTAAGTGATATAAATATTTAAATGGATACAAAAAATATGAAAGCAATGTAAAAATTAATAATGCATTTTCGATATGGCTGCACACAGGAGTTAATCGTAGTGGCACACCACAAATGTCCTCAAATTCCGGATATCGAACAAAGAGTATGCCTCTGCAACGCTTCATAAATTTTAATGAAGAATATAAATAAAAATATTGAATCAAAATACTAAATAATTTATTACAGGAAATACTTTTCCAAGAAATCATCAGCATACAGAACTGGACAAGAGAAATAAATAACTTGATGTAATTATACTCTTCGCCGCATTATGGAGTTTTTCAGATAATTGCTGAACTTTCTATAGTAATATTCTTCGTAGTTTTTTGAAAATAAGTTAATTTTTTAGATGTACTTGCTACTTGTACTTGTCATTTTAATTACCTCCCGATGATGTCTTCTCGATTGGCGAGACGCTCGTCAGTATACTATGCAGTATTTTTTATTCTAGAATCTTATCAAGAAAACACCAACATACTAATTTCAAATAAAACTGGATTTTTGTTTGTTATCGTCCTTACATGAAACGTGACGGACGGACAGATGAAAGAAGTTTTTCGTATACCGGTGTATACGAAAAACTTCTTTGGGAATTGCAGTTTTGTGAGGGGGTATTCTTAACTTATAATTAAATCGGGTATTCCTACTATGCATGTTTAAGTTCTTTTTCAGTTTTTCTAATAGATATTTAGGTTGCTGATTAATCATAATCGAATGTACAAGGCATGCACGATGCAGGCAGACACATATATTGAAAGTTGTTCAGAATTCGATGAGTAACACAAAGATGTTAGTACCATTCTATAAAGTTGTCTCTAAAAGCCCATCAAAAAATTTTTTAAATCGATTGAGGAATGTAGGAGAAATTGTCGTACGTACCTTACGGATGTTAAATAAGTTGTAATTACATATAACTTTGTATGTTGATAATTTTGAATATAGCAAAACATAATAAAGTCTAACACCAACTGTGTGTTTCTCTATTTCACAAGAATAAGTTCCCTCAAAACCAACAAGTTAGTTGTGTTTGGATTAAAATTTCGAGAAACATATAAAAAAATATTTATTCAAGAAAGGATACAAACGCTGCCATTTATCTATATACTAGATTAGATATGTTAAAATTTGTAAAGAAAAATGTTGCTAATTTTTACTTTCAAAATTAATTTCACAATTATCCAACTAGACATGGAAATGATTTGCATTATAATTTATATATATAAATTAGAATTATACAAGTCAAATTCTTATTACATGCGTGTAAATCTGTACAATAAATTACCTGAAAATGTTAAACAAACAAGCACAACAAAATTTGTTATATCTGGTAAAACCGGCACGGTAGCTCAATCGGCTAAGGCATATTGTGTGGCGGGCATGCTGATTGCACTGTCTATCGTGTACTAGGTTCGAGCTCCAGCCCCGGCACTTACATCGTCGTTGGGTATGAAGGTATGTCTGCGTTATTTAAAATTTGTAATCCCGTTCCGGACAGTCTTGAATTCCCAATTGATTATTTAATAATAGCTATAAGAACATCTATATCTCCATTGTATAAGAAGAAAAGCTTTATAATTAAGGTCTAAGAACGTTCTCTCAATATCCATACAACCACTATATACCCAGAATGAGCTCAGGCTTACAAAGCGATTTTATCGTTTAAAGGCCGCAAAAACAATAATTATACAATAATTTATTACTCCTTAGTAACATTCTCGCAGCATCTACACTGAGAAATAACTCATCTCCTGATCCAGATGGTATAACAGTTCAACTCATTAAAACTGCCCATTTGTACATTATAAAACCATTGAATCACATAGTAAATTTAATGTTTAATTCCTTTATAATCCCTAAAGACTGGAAAGTATCAATATAGTTTATAAATCAGGAGACCGTGCAAGTTTGTAATTTGAGCCATTCAAGTATTTATTAGTTTTGAAATTTAACTTCTTTAGTGAATTGCATCAAGTAGTTGAGAAGTTAACATCAAAATATACCGACCTATAATTAGAACTTGTAACCCATCGTCCTTTTGCTGCAGTTTCTGTAAGTACATTTACCTTTCTACTTTGTGTATATGTATACCGGCAACTGAGAATAGCTCCAGATTACATTTCATTAACTTTCTTTTTACATTGTGGTCAAAGACGCCAGTTTGGTGCAACTTTCAGTAATATGTGTGAGCATTTCATTACATCCTTTTCGCGAGTGCTTGTCCCGTCTCTTAAAAACTATTAATGAGATTTTTGGTTCAATACCTGTAAATAATTTTCTGTGCAGAGCATATTACGTGTTGTGTATGTACCTTGTAGCTTAGAATGCTACTATGTATTTTATTTTCTATGGTTATTACCTTTATTTACGTGTAGAGATTTGTTTATGTTATAAAATATCAAAATTTGTTTATTGGTAAAATGTTATTAATCTTTTCATTTAGCAATAATTACGGTGGCCAACTAATAATTCAGTTATCTATTTTTATGAAGTATTACAAGTTTTTATGTAGGCCTTTTGCCAATAATAATTGTGGATTTATCATTGTAAGTTACCCTATATATTTTCCTTCTTTAGTAAATGATGAATCTGTCTGTCTCTCTGTACATCTTTTATTCTGATTGATCTTTGTAAACGTAATCCAAGCACATATTTTATTTACCCATCCCTGATCTGTCAGTTGCTCTGCCATACCTTTTATATTTACAATAAATTTTGTTATTGTTAATTAGTTATTTTTTATTTCAAAAGTCCCTTAATTTATTTACGAATTTTACCTTATTATATCCCGAACTGGGATTTATTCTCTTTCTTTGAAATAATAAGCTAGGTTTTTGATATGAATTAATATATTCACTTTTGCTAATTTTTACCTTTAAAATATCGTTTTTTTATAAAAGAGCCAGGCTATACTTTTTGTCTTTTTTGGGGACTTTAATATAGATAATTTCTTTTCAGAAAATAACCCCGTTATACATGGCGGCACCACCGTAGGGGTTGGTCTAACTTTAATTAGAAAATAAAATTGTGTTTGCAATAAAAAATTTAGTTTAGGTTACATATTTGTATTTTTTTGTGTACCATATAAATTTTTTTATCTGTTTTTATGCAAATTTATTGTAGAAGAACTTACCACAGTGACGCGACACCAATTTATTTATTAAGGACGCCAGCCGCGTTCTCGCTTGTTCTTCCACTCCCAGGCGGGTTCGCGATAAGATATAACTTGACAGAATAAGTAACAGGCCAAGGCTGCACTACTGCAGATTATTAACGACGCTCTCTCTCTCTCTAATAAAATTGGTCTTTTTTCTGTCGGAATTTTACTTATTTACCTAATGGTAATGGATTTTATGCTCTGAAATGTTTCAATAAAAAAAATCCCTCTCAAGATTCCGTAATATGACCGGTGTATTGAGATTTCAAACTTGTGGGATCCTGAGACACACAATTTACTCAAACGGAAACCCTCGAGGGATGAGACTTAAAACAAGTCATACAATCAATAAAATGCAGAAAGTTCAAATACCAATTATTAATTAGGTTTAAAATAAGTACAATGAAATTATGCATTATTCTGCATAATTTTCGGTGACACCGGAAACAGGTGACACCGGTGACATATGCCTAGTTTCATCCCGAGCCGTTCAAAAATGAAGAAATTGCGGCCGGAAAGTGATCTCGTTTACATCCGGTATGTTAAAAATATTTGGTAAGAAAATGCTTTCTACTGTATAAATGAATGTTTATCGCATGTATCCTTAAATTCATTTTACTATTTTAGTGATAATTTAATCTCATAAATTTTTGTTGTCATATCCCATATGCTTTTACGTGAACTCTTGGATAAATAATAAATTTTTATTATTGTTATTATTAGTTCATACTCTCATGAGTTCATTCCAAAGGCAAGCAATTTATACAAAATACAATATAATTTCTGAATATCGTTATATTATAGAATGAAATAAATTTTGATGGTTTTCCTTTTATATTAAAATATGTTATTTAAAAAGTTCTGAAATCCGAGTATCGGGTACTGTGAGCATTTTATCGGTTCGCTGGCCTGAAAGTCAATTTCGGTTTGATGTGATGTGAATAAAATTGAACGCCCGACTAGTCCCATCAACCCTTATAACTACACTGATATTGAGAAGAAAAAAAGCCTTTATATTAACATTCCGTCTGATTCCGGTTCCCGAATTGGAAATACAATGTTGGATATTAAATATCTGCGATTTAATGTGCTTGTAGTAATGACGATGATTACTAGAATAAATCAACTAAAAATATTGACTCAAAGCAATTTATTTGATCAAATATATTAATATAACCAGCAGGAGAAGTGTTATTGATTCTACATAAAAAAGTATTACTTTATATTTGTTTACTTCTGACTTGTAGGAAATTTTGGAAAGCAATATCAATTTTATGAATAATTAAATATTTCTTAACAGATTAGTTACAGATTTTAATAATAATATATAAATATAAACACTTTAATATGTTCAAAGTAATACTTTGATAATAATGCTAGCTATATCTATGCCTTTCTCTTGCAGCTAAACATAAACTAAAACATGTTTTTAACAACGTAAACTAAGGCTTTATATTGGATTAAAGAAAAAAACATTTTTTTCGTCTTTTGTAGACTAATGCAAAGGCTTTCGACAATTTGGAATGGAACAAACACCTAGATATCTAGTGATTATTATTTACCGACTGTATGAAGAAAAATCTGCATTGGTAAAAGTCGACGACACTACTCCGACAAATGTATAGTTGGCAAGGGCATCAGACAGGGCCGTGTTCTGTCACCTATCCTCTTCCTAGAGTGAATGTAGATGAACTTACTACCGAGCGTCAATTTGGCGTGACACCAATTCATTTTTGGAAGGGCGCCAGCCGAGTTCTGCCCGTTCTTCTACTCCCAAGCGGGTTCGAAATAAGATATAACTCGACAGACAAGTAACAGATCAAGGCTGCACTAACTCAGATCATTAACGACGCTCTCTCGGTCGGGATTTTATTCATTTACTGTTAATAATGGGTTTTACGCCTAGGAAGTTTTGTAATTTTTGCATAAAAAAATCCCTACCAGAGATTTCTCTCTAACGGGCTTAATATTTGACGTGATTTTTATTTGTTTACCTACTAATAACGGATTCTGCACTTAATGATTCCTGAAGAATCGCATAAAAAATCCCTATCGAGCTCCCGTAAGGTAACCAGAACGCTGAGTTTCAGACTTGAGGAGTCATGAGACTCGGTCTTCCAAGCGAAAACTCAAGGGATTAAGACTAGCAACAAGTCATAATATCAAGAAAATGCAATTAGTTCAAAGAATATCCTATCCAATAAATTATATAATGTAAAAGAATCACGCCTCCCTAACTAAGGCAACTTAAACAATCGAGTTAGTAGAAAAGATTCAAGCAACTTCCTCAGAATTTTTTTTTTTTAATCGCCTTATTTATTTTAATGTCCTGGCGGAGTTTAGCCGATGGCTATTCTATCACTCAACGAGGTCAGACACACACATAGACAACATCACAACACCCATTCCCTGCGACATTGCCATCTGCCGCAGCTGAGACTCGAACTCAGGAGAGGAGAGCGACTAGATCGTGTTGTCTCTCACACAACAGCAATCTAGCCCACTGCTGACGTCTCGGCAACACGAGAAAAACACCACTACACATGCATACCCTAGCCGGGAGTCGAACCCGGGACCCCGTGGTCGCAAGCCTAATACCTTAAGCACTGCGCCACCGGGTTGGTGGCGCAGTGCTTAAGGTGGAAGAATTAATGCAAGAATTTTTTAAAACTTATACGTTTCAGTGATTTGGTAATTATGGCTGACTGAAAATAATATAAAAATATTTTACTTAAAAAATTTTGGTTCGCTTATGAATAGCTTAAAAGTTCTATATATCGTGATTATATCATTCACTGAACGGAGTTCGACTAATACATGAGTTTAATAACGTTCGGCCAGTCTTATGACGTACTAACCCCCATGTAGGTTCTATAAAGGAAAAATGACACCGACTCGCCTCCGAGCGACTTTTTGGCAAAATGGTTTTTTGAGTCATTTATGCACAAGGCGGTTTTCTCTATGACTTTGGAGAGCCCTGCTCTCCAATTTGGCTTTCCTACCGTCGCTTTGTATTGACCATCCAACGCACTCGTCCAAATTATGAGTCGTTGGATGAATCCAAACTTGTTTTATGTGAGAAACCGGCCTTGTCCATTTTCACTGAATTGCTGCCAATATTTGCCTATATACGCCACGCGCCTTCGCCACTTTGTCGATTTCACCCTCTTTGATACGTAACATAGATAAAATTTTATATTCAGCCTTTTGAATGATATATAATGACTGTATCTCCATGGTCATTGTCTTTGGTGGAAAATAAAAAAGTTAAAAATTATTTCGTAAAAGTATATGGTTTATTTTTCCTTGATGAATTATACTTTTATTTTTGGTTAATTTTTCCATGGCCACCATATACTTTTACTCTCAGGGCCTGGACCAAAACATATTTTTCTTAGTGAAAATTCGGTGTCTATGAATTTTCACCTGGTTCTGCCTAATGTCTTAACGAACTCATAACGGTACTTTTGGGTTAGTTTATGGTTCTGAAGCCCTTCAGACTTGCATGCTATGATCGAAAATGTCCTTAAATGAATTTGTTACCTAAGTCGAATTTTTATTTTGGCTTCGACTTAGGTCTATTCTAGGAGGTTCTACAACATGAACACTTAGTTATAAGCGGAGCCAAAATTTCTAATTTCAGATTCGCAGATGATATTAGCTTAGTTGCAGTAAGCGAGAGATGAGCTCATATGCCTATTGGTTAACCTGATGGTCTACCTTGGTGCCCCCATGAACTATACTGGCAACTGAAAATGTGAAATTTGACGAACAATACCAATGGACAGAAATATTACGAATTCCCTGGACAATCCATCGTACCAACATCTCGATTCTCCAAGAAATACGTCCCCCAAAGCATCTTTTCGGCATGGTATTCTCTCAAATCCTCTCATTTTTTGATCACCTCAACCGGAGAGAGGACATATTGAACGGTTGATAGTTTGGGAAAAACCAGATGACGAAAGGTGAAGAGGATGCCTTCCTACACGTTTGGCTGATATCACCAAGCTGATGGAAAAAATTTTGACGAGGCTGTGCGCATAACAAGCAACCACGGCAGACACCATGGTGCTGTCAAACGTGCCTTACAACAAAGTGAAGCAAACTAGAATAATCCACGAATCACAAAATGTCTGTCAAGACGTTTTTAATAAGAAGAAGAAATATACCATATCTTACCAAAAATTATCTTCATCTTTTCAAAAATGTAAACTCATTACTTTTACATTTGCGTTCACTGTCGCTCTAGACAGGTCAGGTTTAGCAGCGCTCTTGAATGGGATTATCGAAGACGTACATAACCGTCACGGCGTATTTCTGAACATATGGCGGCTACAGAAAGCGTCTTGCTTTCAGATAAGGTTATTTGAAATTGATCATGAACTTCAAGATGATGTCGACTGATGAACACGACAGTGTCAACAGTCATAATGTGAATAGTCTTTTCTTAAGGAATGGACAACTGAGAGCTTTTGAAACACATTTATACAGATTAATTAGTTTCATTTCATCAAATAAAACTAGAGAACTAGAAAACTACAAAAACAAAAAAAACCTTATATCACATGGGGTCTAGAGCCTATACCTTTGGAGAAAAAAAATAAACAAAAATTTCGAAAATTTTTAGTAATATTGTTTGAGAACTGCTGGAATATTGGGATCATCGGGTGTTTCGGCGCCTTTGACCATCAAATACGCTAATGTGGTCCCATCAAAGTGCCGCACTTCTTTGTTTGAGGCTGCGCGGCGGCTAGGACACAAGTCGGTAATCTTTGCACTTTTTTATGACTTTTTAAAAGTAAGTAAGGAACTTCTATGATTCGGAACATCTATTGACCCAGAAAAGCAGTGATTCTCAAATGTCTCCTACCTTAACATTGAAATTTTTACCTAGGTTAGTTTTTTTTTCAAAGTGCCCCTAGAGGAAAAAGTCGTATAGATTTTACTTCCACGTCCAGTGGAAGTATAGTAACGACAAAAAAATTTTTTTAAATTTTTATTGTTCAAATAGGCTTAGAATGTCACGAAACGTCGAGATTTTAATTTTGAGCGAAAAAAAATTTATGTCTGTCGGTTTGTCGGTCTGTCTGTCTGTCGGTCTGTCTGTAACTTTTTTTGTGCACACGTTTACTCTGTAACCGTTTGAGATATTGACTTGAAATTTGGTACACATATGTACTTTAACGAGATCTAGAAATAGATTATATTTTCATCTTGTTCCGTCGAAGGGTTGGGGGGTAAATTGGGGTAAATTTGGGGAAAATAGGTAAATCAAGCAGGTAAGAGTCCATAAAATTGGTATTTAGTATATACAAGAGAAGCTGAGGTCTCATAAAAAAATTTTGGCATTAGCCACCCCCATTACCACCCCATTATTAAAGGGGATGAAAAAAAAAATTGTGATTTAGGGTGTTACAAGAACCAGAAACCTCAAAATGTTTTTTTACTTCATCCACCCCCACTACCACCCCTTATCACCACCCCCACCCCGCTACCGATGTGAGGTATCGTTTCATGGGTTTTTGGGGTAGAGGATTTCAAATATCATATTATTAATGTTCCATAAACAATTATTTCCACATACAAAATTTTTTCGTTGTGAGTGACTTAGATAAAAAATCTGGATGTGGAAGTAGTGATTCCTTGGGCAGCGGTTCTATGTTTGTCTAATCGGTCCCCATTACCAGTTTTTTTTAATGACAAAACTAATTATAGGCAGATAAATAATTCCTGAAGAGATTTGACATAATTATTTTACTCCATTTCGAAAGAAAAGTTAATTAAATTGTCCACGGATTAAGAATGAAGACTAGATCAAAATTGTTTATTAGAAAAAAATATAAAAAATAACTTCCCTTGATCTTTGGTCATCTCAGTGACATTTAGTTGATTCCACTTTGTGTGTTTTGTGATGAAGGCTGATTCTATCTGAAGGCTCACGTCTATATTCAATAGTTTAAAGTAAAAATATCAAACTACTTCTACGATAGTAGGTATGCTTTTAGAGGGCAGAATATTTACTAGTGAAATATTTTTGTCGAACTCCTCTATACGTTTCCTTAAATATATAAGGAATAAAAACCAGACTGCAATCAACAGCTATTCTCTGGTTTTTATTCCTTATATATTTAAGGAAACGTATAGAGGAGTTCGACAAAAATATTTCACTAGTAGATACTTATACGATACTTGGTGGTATATTTTCTGTGTCTCATAGTATATTAGTGAACTTTTCCGATTGAACGTTAACATCATTAACACAGTCAGTGTTAATCAGTAAAGGAAAATACATTAGACACATCGTATTAGTATTGAACTTATTTCGGACAAACGTTTATTTGATATGACAGCGTTCCGAACTTTTATCTCATTTCATTTTCTTAGGACAAATAACTAGTACATATAGAAAAAATAACTTGAGCACAATATTTACGATATTGTATATGTTTAATTTAATGAACTAGGCTGACGGGCTGACCTCAAAATGACTGTGTCTGTATGTGTATGTGTGTCTGTGTGTAGATCGTTTCTTCTTCTTTGAACACAACAATTTCTCTCATATTTCAAATTTGGTATGTGTAAAATATCGTTGTAGAAATTCCCTACTGAAGTATCTGTCATATAGATCGATCGCCAGAGATGCGTAAACTATCGTGCTTTATATAAACTGTGTTATATTATAATTTTTGAGCAAAATATTACCAAGGTTTCTAATCAAGCATACCAAAATACGAAGATGCACAAGAAGAAGAAACTGTATAGCTATATAATTTGCCAAGGTATATTCAAAATTAAAATATAATAATAATAATTTATTTTCCTTTTTGACAATACAGAATATCGTATAGGAATAGTCACATAAATCTTATGTATACATATGATATAAAATATACATTAAGATCGAAAGAATTCTGCTACTGAATAGTAACACTTATCTAATAAAAACATTTTTAATTTCCCTCTAAATGCATACATTGTCTCGCTAAACTTTATTTCATCCGGTAAGCGGTTGAATATTTTAGGTCCCATTGACCTGGGAGATTCACAAGTAATTTTAAGTCTGGCATAAGGCACATGGAAGTCATTTTTCTGTCTAGTATCGACATTGTGCACAAGGAAATTTTTTTTTATGTCTAGTATCGACATTGTGGTATTCACTGTTTAAAACAAACTTATGCTTTTAAAAATATACATACAAATCTCGAAAATATACAAACATGGCGAGCTAAAAATTCCAAATTCTTTAAAAATACCTTTACAAGAGTGAGTATCCGGTACGCGGGCGATACATCGCAAAATACGTTTTGGCGCAATAAAAACATTTGTTGCTAGGGTGGATTGTCCCCAGAAACAGACACCATACCTCAAGCGTGTATCAACTTGAGTATAGTATAAATTAATTAATTGTTCTTTATTGAGAAACGATCTGATATTTCTGAACAAATAAGTTATTGATGATATTTTAGATATCAGGACTTCACAGTGATGTTTCCAGTTTAAGGTTTCATCCAGGTGTATGCCTAAAAACTTTATACTTTCCTCATTCTCGATTTTGATACCATTTATATCAATATTTAAACTATTACATTTCTTTTGCCTGGTGTGAAATAATTAGGTGAGTTTTTTCTGCATTGAAATATAGAGAATTTTTAGAAAACCAATTATTCAAATTAGTCAATAAATTATTAGAATTATCTTCCAAAAGATTGTCCCTAGGATTAGATATTATAATAGATATATCATCTGCATACATTGTAAAATGTGCATTTGACGCCAAAGAGTCTATATCGTTAATATATAATAAAAACAAAACAGGGGGCCCAATGTGAATCCCTGTGGTATACCCATATTTAGTTCTAAATATTCAGAATCAACTCTGTAAATTGAATTTTGCGTTTTATGTCGTAAACTAACATACTGATTTCGTCCTTCCAGAAATGTGCTAACAAAACTTAATGCAACTAACACCGATGACTTATTCCATAGGCAAACAGTTTAGGTTTTAGTAAATCATGATTACCACAGTCGAATGCCCTGCTTAGATCACAAAATATCCCAACAGGGGATTCTCCTGCGTCGACAAATTCTAATATTTTATATAAAAATGAATGTATAGCCGTATTGGTTGACATACCACTAGTGAAGCTATGTTGATTCTCTGTAATTATTTTGTAAGTCTCTAAGAAATTTAGTAATCTATCCAAATAACAGTATTCAAATATTTTAGAGAGACCAAAAGGCACAGTTACAGGCTTATAATTTTCCAAAATGTCTCTATCCTTCTTCTTAAAAATGGGTACTACTTTTCCAGTTTTCAAACTATTTGGAAATGTCCCCGATTCGAATGATAAATTGATTATATAAATGAGTGATCGAAGGATAAAATTTACCACTTTTTTTTTATCAGAAAACAGGGAATATCTTCAGAACCAGATGATTTTTTGGCCTTGAATTTGTTTGTTAATAAATGTAACATTTCATCAGTAGTAAACGGTTTTAAGAACAACGACTGAGACAAATTAGCTAGAGTAGGGATATGCACATTATTACTTAGCTTCGAGATTTGCTTGACTATGTTTTCTGGGGCTTGTAGAAAGAAATTATTAAAAAGTGAAGCAACTATTTTGGGATCGTCATGATTATTAGACAATAACAAACTAAAGTCAACCAAACTAATCCTTACACTGATTCGGTATTTGTGAATTAACCATTTGAAAATGACAAGCTAAGTTGTCGCAACTGCGGTAACGTTTGGTTATAATAAATTAGTGATAAAACGCAAAGAAAAGTGTTTTCATCTGTTTCATTTTGAATTTGCGTATATTGGTATTATCCTTTACACATTTAGGTAGTTTGTTGTAAAGTTTAATATTGGTATAGCCAAGGAACTTTTACCCCATGGTTTGCACCTTTCTATCTAATCTCTAAATTACTCATTTCTCTAGGTCTAGTGTTGTAATCATTAGAGATATATGCCGAATTATTCCCAACTTTATGTTGATGAATTAGCGAACTATAATAATACAGTGGTCCAATATTAAACAGAAACAAAGTTTCTAACGGGAAACGCATGTACTTATCGTATATTATTTTAATTATACGTTTCTGTATACTTTCTAACGGCGTCAGATAAGCGATCTTTACTCCATCTCAAGCGATTTTCCCATATCTTAAAATTTACTCTACTAAATCTATATAAAGTGTCCTAAGTTCTTTTATGTTAAGCACTTGTTTAAGCTGATAAATTTTATAAATTAATCCTCGTAATTTTTGTACCACAATTTGGATGTGACGTTCTCGTCTTAGATGTTGATCAATTCTTAAATATTTTACTTTTTGTTGATGTAATTTCTAGAAGTTTATTTTCGATATGAATTTTGAAAGTATTGTAATGAGGGAGATTAGAAGCTAACGATGGTACTGGTAAGAAATATGCTTTCTAATAACTAATTGTCAGAATTTAACTGTCAAGATAACTTTTTATTTGTTTCAGATCATTTTCAACTATAGAGTTTAACGTTTCCCAGATTTCTTTTGAGTAAAATATTGCAGTGTCGTCTGCAATTGATATAATATAGTCTTCAGAATTTTTCACAAGTATATCATTCATATATATTATAAAGAGAATAGATCCAAGCACCATATAATAGTTTCATAGTTGCTTAAACTATCATCAATGTGAACATATTGACCTAATTAATATCTAAATAGATGTAGTGCAATGGCCCTATGAACTCTAATTTGTTTATGAGAGACCGTGTCGAGTGCCTTAGCTTGGCCTAGATAGACATATAACGAAGATTTTCATTGATCTAAGCATTATACATGAAAGATATAAGTTTAGCTGTGGCATTTTTTCCCGAAATCCGTAGGTACTGACGATTACCTAAATAGTTTACAACTGTAACTTTAATAATGTTTTCCAATATATTCATATATTTTTGTTTACTGTATGGACTTTTATAATTTCCCACTGAATGTTAAAAAGAACGTATTCAGGGAGACCTTCTTACAAGAATGAATAAAATCAAATTAAAAAAGTCCGGTCCTGGAATTCTTAAATTTAAATTTAATAATGGTACGCGTTTAAGTTCGGTGCCAGTAATCTGGCTTAAATCCCGATTAAAAGCCGGCACAATAGGACGAAATTACGCTGATGTGATAAGTAAAAAATAACACGCAAAGTGATATGTAAAATAGCATTACAACAGTTAAGTTATATAGCTAATATTTAATTAATGTGGGTGATTAGAATATCTCAGTGCATAAAAAGTGGAGAATAACCCGAGAGCCTCTAGGAAACCATAAATCAATCAACACTAAGGCTAAAGATAAGTCTACACTCGACTATACCACTTTACTTAAATTTATACCTATATGCTTTAAATGCTTGATAGTTCCTAGACAATAAATTAAAATAAGGGCACTAAATATTTTTCTTTCAGCAAAAGTATACAAACCAAACTATTACAAAAATACAAATAATAATTAATAGCCAAAACCGAATTTCTTTCAGCCAATCAAGAGAATTACGCACGATATAATAATGGTGATAATAATAACCCGAAATAATTAGTAATGCATCGCTATTAAAGTGTGATTATACAGATTTCCTGTGTGAACCTTCAAGTGTCTTTTCTCATAATTACTAAAAATATTCAAACAAATTTAATTAAAACTGAATACGTAATGATCAATGGCGCACTACTCTTAAAGTATACCTTTCAGGTGAGGTTCTCATAATTGCTAAAAATATTCAAACCAGTTTAATTTGGATTAGATCAGAAATAATCAATGGGGCACTGTCGGTGTGTAGCGTCCAGACTGAATTCTTATGGCACCTCAATGTATGTGTACGTGATACAGGTTTCCCTCAGGAAAATTATTTCCAAGAAAATACGCACAGAAAAGAGCAATCTTGATACCTAGAGCAGCGGAAACTCAACTCAATAAATAGATCATATTCTGGTAGGCAGGGAGATGACTTATAGTTTTCTGTCACCAATGGATACTCATAAAAGCTTGAAAAAATTAAATAAAAAGTGACAACGTATAGAAGTTATATTTAAGTTTGTATAAGTGAATGTGTAAAATAATTTATACCTCGGAATATTTTCAGCTTGATAAGAAATATTAGTTAGTGTTTAAGTAGGTACAGAAACCAAAACTTTCCACAGTGCTTCCCTCTAACGCAGTAAATCATAGCATATACATAGTGAAGTGAAATCGTGTACCTGGAGACTTTAATGCACATATACTCCACACATGGTCTAACGAAAATGGAAACGCGCTGAAAAACCTAGCACACATGTTTGACTTAACAATAAGGGATACATGGAGTAAAAGTCAAACATGCATTAACACCTGGAGTAATGGAAGCTCAATCACACAAATAGACCATATTCTGGTAAGCAGAGAGATAAGGGAAAGGATCAAGAAGGTTAAAGCAAAAAGGACAGCAGAAAACCTACTGAAGAAAACGAACAGCACCAAATTAAAAATAGGGAGACCATGTTACACGTGGAAAGCAACAATCGAGAGGATCATAAAAAAACTGGGAAAGAAAAGCGAGGGGAAAAATGAAAAAAACCTTGCGTCATGTGGCTCTCGCTGCTGACAACAAGCATGACTCAAATCCAACCCAGCATCGGAAATCGAGGAATCAGAAGACTCAGAAAAAGAAGATTCGAAGAAGCAGAAACAAAAAAATAGGAGCATAAACAGTAATAAACACTCCATAATAAGACACAACACATATTTCACACAAAGATTCAGAAGAGGCAGATACCCAGAACCAAAAGCACAAAAAGGGAGCTTAAACGCTCCCTCACGACACAATGCGGTAACGCATCTCACAAATACCTACACGTCCCATCCCATATTCCTTTACCATGCGCCATGTGGCACTCGCTGCTGGCAACAAGCATGACCTTAGTCCAACCCAGCGTGGACGTAGCAGGTCCAGCTGTATACCTGGGAGTGGCAGCAATGCCTACCGCACGCTGGTAAATCAATCAATCAATTAATAATGGTAATATATCAACTGTGATAAGTACACAAACTGCATGAAACTTAAACAAATTCTGATAAATAGTAAGTAAGCTTTGGTCAAACAAGCTTGACCATAAATAGTTCATCACCATGCATCTCAGTACTACACACATATTTCGATAGGAGTTGGTGAACAAGCAAAGCGTCCACTATCACCCTAACAGGTATATACAATTCGTCATAAAACACCCTGTGGATGCTTAAACTCATCAATATGAAAATATTAATTGTTAAAATATATGTTCCAAATAAAATTTCAAACAGATGGTATAAAGGTAATATAGTACCTAGTGGTACAAAATATGTAAAATTTAAGAATGATCTCATATGTAATAAAAAAGTGTATGGGTTATTATTATATTAAATGGTATCGTACTCAGTTTCTATATGGCCCGAACTCTTGCTCTTACCCTCAAGGGGTTTTCACCTCTGAAAACTACCCCTAAATTTATTTAGTATTAAGTACTGATTTATTTTTGAAACGTGTTATATTTTTGTTTTCGGGATCGCTGATTACGAATCTCATCTCACATTTAAATAATTCAAAATGGCGGCACCAATACCGCGGATAGACATTTTTTCTAAAGCAAGTGTTTTAAACGAAAAAAAATGAGCATATAGGTGTTGCTATACATTAACAAAAAATATCATTTTTGGTGAAAAAAATTAATTACTGGACAATTACATTAACAAAATGGCGACATTTTGTTAAAAAAAAAAAAGTGAAAATGCACATTGTTTCGGCCATAACTTCTTTAATTTTCTGATAGAGAAACAAGCAAATAATCATTTTAGAGATAGGAACGCTGTCCTCAGAATTTTTTATGGAGGTGTCATGATTTCTAGGATATTCAACGTTTAAACTAGATACTTCATCCTATAAACGTTCGGATCCCATCTATAAACTGAAATATCTTCGAAACTATTAATCCTACATAAAAATATAAAAAACATATTCATTTTCAGTATATAAGCTTTATTCTTGATGTCCACCATTTTTTTCGATAAAACTAATATTTATTGAGATATTTGCAAATAACAAAAATTTTACATTTTACAATTCCTTTGCAGCTTAAAATTTTCTTCTAATGGAAGTGCTGCATATGGACAAAAAAATTTGAGCGTCTAGGTCTTACTATATGTTAACAGTATATTAGAGTATATTTTTTAATAATAATGCCTGTGTAGGCCTGCAAAAAAAAATCTTTATGAAATTTTTTTTATTATTTAGGGTGATCTAACAGTTTTGAAGGGTGTTGAATTCGAAAATTATATCAGTTTTTGTCCATCACCCACAGTTTCTCCGCAACTCGACCCAATATTTTGAGCCTAATAGGTATGAATATGGCTATTTTGGAATGTAGAGATGTTTTAGAAAATTTAAAAAAGGTTTTATTACTCCAAATTAAGTTTATTTACAACGAAAGACACTTTTAATGTATTTTCAATTAATTTAATCCACATTGATGGTCCTGTACTTCTTTTCTCTCTTCATGGAAAAGCTCCGATTATTACTTTTCCTCTTGTGAGTAACACCTGGATTCCCTTGATGACGTGACCAGTAGTAGACTCCCATTATACTGACGTTCCATTTACCCTGATATCTCTTCTCCAGGACCTTTATTCTTACCGACACCCAGAAAAAATGAAATTTGCAAAAAAACTGAGGGTGATGAAATTTTTTCATTATTTTTCCCGGATTCGGCACCCAGAAATCTATAAAGATCACCTATTAGTTTCCAATAAGTTTTTTGATCGCAGGCCTGGTGTTATTGACTACTTACATCAACAATATGACGTTTTAGTTAAAACAAGTGATGAGGCATATTGTCCCTGTTATAACGTCTTTGTTTTTTATGCTGTATAAATAGTCAAACATTTGAAATCCTAATTAGAAGTCTTTGATTTTGGTTGTTAGCATTTTTGACGCATGTCACGTCAAAATAAATACTTCATCTTATAAAAGTTCGGACGCCATCTTTACACATCCAGATCTCCGGAATCATTATTTCTACAGAAGTTAGAAAAAAAGAAAATGAAATCCATTCTCAGTTTAGTAGCTTTCTTATTTGTCTCTGGCAAGTTTTAGTTCAATGTAATACTTTTCGAGTTTTGAAATACCTCATTTTTCAAGCTAAAGTTACAATTTTCAAGTCGTTATAACGTAGCGTCTCCTTGTGCCACCCAAAATGAATGGGAGGCTGGATTCATGATTTTTGGGGGTAAATTAAGAAATCCCTCCAACCTCCATGCGGAAACCTATGACTTTTTGTGGCTGCTTCTTTGCTTTTACAAGTCATCCCAAGTAATAATTTAAATGCCAACAAGTATTTATCAGGTTTTATCACAGATTTAAGAAGGTAAATAAACCGAACTGCGTTTTATTATTTCTTTTGTGCATACCTATTTATCTGCAGATAATATGTACTTAAAAAAAAGCCTTCAAGCCATCTTTAAAGCAATTTGTTAAACCTCTTTGCTCTTTAAGATCTATTGGTTTTATAGCCACTAATTGTTGCATTATTAAAAACCACAATAAACTAATTAAGTTTTTTAGTGGATTTTAAATATTTTAAGTTTTGTGGTAGACATCTATAAATCTTTAGGTTTTATGGGAGTTTCAAAATATGGACTTTAAGTACTCCTTATGATCAAGCAATAAAACTAATAACTCTTAAGTAGTCTTACCCTTAATATATGTTATCATAAATACTATTTGCTTTTAACGATATTTGGTAAAGATTCCTTAAAACTTAATAGTTTTTTTGGTAGCTTTATTAAGCTGCTAACTTTTTGGTTTTTATAAAGCACTTATAAATCCTTTGATTCCCCCACTTACGCCTTTAAACTTTGAGAGAGGGGGCATATAATACCTAATACACTCATCATGTATTCAAAAGATATGGTAAGGAAACTGTTTAAAATCTACTTACTTGTAGTTTTGCACTTTTTCTTGCTCAATTAACGCTATAATCATAGAAATAATGAGAAATTAATGATCGCACACTCAAAAACACACGAAATAAATAATGTTTTTTTAGGTTATGTTATCTAAGCTAAGTATATTCGGATTAGAGATTGTCAGAGACAAATCTTGAGGATTTTAAAGAAGAGTAGTAAAGCTGGGTAAAGTCTTACAGGCTTTAAAATAGTAATATAGTGGAGCAATTGGAACTTAACAAAACCTTTTGTTTTATAAAAATATATTTCCTAAAGCCACAAACTCTTAATAAGGTATTCTATTAAAATAAATGGTTTTATTAATTTTTCAGCCATGTTTTTTTCTGTTAACTGTATCAGACATGTTTGAACAAAGTTGGGGCAACAGTGTTTAGTTATATTTTTCTTATTCTTACTGTTTACATTTAGCCTGCAACTATCTAAAATGTGCTAATATGTCATATAAACCCCTAAAACGCCCAAAATCATACTGAGTAAGCTAAAACTAGGGTTACAATTTTTTTTATTAATTGTAAATAATAATTAATAAGCTGACAAATGCAAGGCGCGTGATTTTTTTTTAAAGTTTTTTGATATACTTTATCAATAAAGTGGTCTGCGTTGACAATTTTTTGATACTAGGTTGTTTATCAATATCAAATTTTAAAACGTTAGCACATGCAGATATTTCAATCGAGGCAGACATATTTTATTACTTGGCGACATTTTCTGATTTAGACAGTTTAAGTGCAACAAGTTTTCGACAAAGAATTATTAAAGACACTATTATTTATGATGTTCTTGAAGCAGGCTTAAAATTTGATTGCAAGTACTAACGGTTTTAAGAAGATTTTATAAAATGTTTTATGGTAGTCTTGAAAACATCTTCCAGATTTGGGTTCTAAAGTACTGTTGGTTTTATTGATAGATTTAAGGAAGATATTTTTGGTTTTATGCCGGGTTTATTGTAGCTTTTAAGAGGTTATCTAGTATAAACAGTTTTACGATCGGTTTTATTATATAGACTTAATAACCTCTTGTAGATTGTGATAAAACTTAAATTGTTACTTGGGATATTTCTTACACATTTAGCGGCACTACGCCCCTGTACCAAAAAAGGGTTGGCATGAACATTTCTGTGCTCTACTACCCCAAATTAACAACGATTCACACATTTTGGGCGTAAACTTACATGACACACGATTAGTGGTCGGCAGGCTCCTGGTCTATTAAGGTTCATTTATTTGAAAAGTTGCAAAGAACCTTTTCTTCTCAAAACTTAAATTCTCTTTTAGCACCAACGTTTTTATGTTTTTCTAGGTGCCAGCCCCATAGAAACTTTTCTTTGATGCATTTGAACTAAATTTAATACATATATTATTATTCATAAGTTAAAATACTAATGGGGGAAATTCTTAAAAAGTGCAGTCAAAAAAATATAATATATTCATAAATCGTCCCTCCTATTCGTATCATTACTCCGAGGAAGCAATAGATTATGTCCTTTAAAAAGCACTAAAATATATGAGAAAATTCTATTTGGGCGGTATGTAAAACCACTTGCTCGACTTTCCAAGTCTCATATATCTTTCCTATATAGGACAAAATATCCTGTGCGAGAAATGTGTCCGTACCAAAAACATCAAAACATGATATTTATAGTTTTGAAGTGAATTTGCGATAAAATAGTATCAAGTGCCTTTAAGTTTAGTAATACAAAGGAGTGGCCACAATAAATTTCACTAAAGTGTCTTATATTTCGGGACGAGCTATTGTGTCTGCGAGTGGAAACTAGCCACAGTGTGTTTGTTACATATGGTTCACTGCTTCAGCATTTTGTGTAAACAAACTGCGTGGAGACCAGCAGTTTACTGGATTTACTGCTACATAAAACACCTCTACTGTACTCTTAAACTTGGATATCCATGGTACTGCGACTATTAGGGTAATGGATTCCGCACGCTCAGTTTATTATAATAAATAACGTGAATTGTACAAATGGGCATGAAACATTTGTTGCGCTGTATGCTATCATTTAAATTATATTTCAGATTTTATACTATGAGACGTACAAACGTACATACAATATTCTACCAATTCCTGAAATAAATAGTGTTAATTTTTTCAAAGCTTTTTATAAACAATTTCAAAAGTGACGAGTAAAAGCTAGGCTGCAAATAACGGTTTGATCAACATCTCTCTCTAATACTTCACAATTCGCTTTTACATAATGCCACTGAGATTAAGCATAGAATCATCTTTTTATTTTTATTTTTCAAATAGGCATTTGCACTCCTCAACGCTCATCTTTTATTCGTTTCGTAATAACCTTATTAAAGATACCTGAATAATATTTTAAAACAAACAAAATTGATCCGTTATCTATTGATTGAATGACTGATTGATTTACCAGCGTACAGTGTGTATTGCTGCCACTCCCAGGCTTATAGAGCTGGGCCTGCTACGTCCACGTTGGGTTGGATTAGGGCCATGTTTGTTACCAGCAGCGAGAGCCACATGACGCATGGTAAAGGAATGTGGGATGGTAGGTGTAGATATTTGAGAAATGCATTACCGCATTGTGTCGTGAGGGGGCGTTTAAGCTCCCTTTTATGTTTTTGGTTCTGGAGTTCTGCCTCTTCTGATTCTTCTTATGAACTATGTTGTCGCGTTGTGCCGTGATTTGGAATGTTTATGCTCCTCATTTTGTGTTTCTGCTTCTTTGAATTTTCTTTTTCTGAGTCTTCTAGTGATCCTCGGTTTACGATTGGTAGAGTATACATAGTTGCGATTTCTTTGTGGTGTTCGTTTTTTGATCCTGATCCTCTCAATTGTTGTTTTCCGCTGTGGCATAGTTTCCTTATTTTTAGTTTATTGCTGTTCCGTACTGGCGCTTTCTTAGTAGATGCGTTGGGTCCCTTCCTTCGATATGTCCCCAGTACTTCATTGCGTACATCTCTATTTTTTTTTTTTTTGAATTGATTTCCTCGTAATAGTGTTGATGTTTTATGTCGCTGTTTTCATCTTGTTGTTATTGCGAGTAGTTGGACGATGTCCGTTTCTGCCCTACTAAAAAATTTCTTCTGTTGTCTTGTGTTGTGGCCGCGTTTATGACTCCAAATGTCATCGTTGGCCATATGATGGCTATGTACCGAGAGATCGAGAAAGACGTGACGTCACACGGATAATTCACTAAAATTATCAAAATGGATTTCTATTCTACATACTTAAAACTAATTTCCTATGTTGCTTGTCACTGTTACTAATCAGTTCACTGTCACTTGTGTGGCAAGTTAGAAACTCGCATTTTGTATAAATACTGTAATTGACTATATTCAAGGTTACTGTCGCCAACGTGAAAATGTTGAAAGTACCAGAAAATAGTACATATGTATGCAGTATGTAGGCGGCATAAAAACAATCTTTAGGGAGCGGCACCGTTCAGTTTTTCTCGATCTCCCTGTACGTATATTTGGTAAGGTCCCATGATAGTTTATGATTGCCCTTGTGACTCTGTATGCCGTTTTGATTATCTCCTTTACCATTTCTCTCCGTTCCAGTTGGTTCGTCAGATCTATTCCTTGGTACTTCAATTTGTTCGTTGTTATTGGGCAGTATTCATCTATTTTGTGTTCCTCTCCACTGGTCCAACTCTCTTTTGTTGACGGGTTTCGCTCCCTTATTAGACTTTCCTTGAAGTTTATTTTCAGTCCAGATGTGTCTCGATGCAGTTTCATGTTTTCTATGCAGTTGAGTATGTGCTATTCTTCTTCTGCGGCGATTACGAGATTATCGACGTATGTGTGTGTTTTATTAGAAAATACCACCGCGCATACCTCCGCTGAAGTGCTGTGAGAACTCAGTTTTGACGCAATATACCAATAAACCCGAAATAATCAATGGGGCATTGCTTACACTGTCTGCATTGTTTACACTTTTACGCTCGTTTCTTTATGCACACCACTGGTGGGTTTTGTCACTAAATAACTCTGTATTAGTTATTTTCAAATATTAATTCTATTTCAATCTTGTTCTTTTGTTATGACACATCGATTTAAGCGGAATTTTTTGAGCTACAAACTCACCTAAGTTTTGTCAAATTTAACGGAGTTTTACCCGGTATTTCGCGTTTTAAGTGGAAGCGTTTCAGATGCACATCCTTCACTCGACTCTTCGAAACTCCGCAAAGTGATCCATTATCTATTTTACGTAAAGTTCGTTCGTATCTGAAAGATATATTATGTCTATTGCGGTTTCAATACATTGTATATCTTCATATTTTTGTGTACCTAATCTAAAACCTTAGTAATCGTTTACTCTAAAATTATAAAACAGTCTATGTAAAGCATATGGCAATTTACACGCTTTTGGCGATCACCTTATATGACGGATAGGGCGCAATTTTAATACAGAATATTCCTCCATATTTTAATGTTCCAAATTTGAAATAAAATTTAGGAGTATCATGTTTACAAGAAACATGCATAAGTATATATAACCAAACATATACATGTATATGTACATATTGACACACAGGGAATTTTTATTAGATATTTGAGTTTAGTTGTTATGAAATGGATTTCTGCCCCATTTTTTCTTCTCCATGATTATTAAGAATATTTATCCAGTTATGATATATCTATTTGATTAAATCCAATGGGGATAAAAATGTCATTAGTTTTTTTAATAACTGATCTCTATACTAGATTTTGTCCAAATAAAAAATAACTGCGTGGCTATAAATCTGGACATCGTGGAGGCCACAGTCCCTGGCTGATTAGTCTTCATCATAAAACTCGACTATAAATGTAATTGTAGTTCTTGCTCTGTACGTACTCGCAGTAGCGCTGTATAACTGGAAGTAACTATCTTGCAGTTCATCATAATGCACCCTTAACAGAAAGTGCTCTAAAAATATTAGTATTTGTTAGATCCAACATATTATTGTCACTCAAAGTTCTGTTGAGTCAACGACAATATCTTATTCGGTTTCTAAAGTGAGTGGAAGTAATTCTTCAACAACGGTTACTTTGTATAAATGAAGTTTTTTTTAATGTTTAATGGGTTGTTGCGACTAGAATATCTGAAGAATTAAAGTCCGTTGAGTTGTAGTTTATATTAAAACATTTTAAGAAAACTAAGTTCCAGTTTCATATATGTTATTATTTTCATCTGGTCTCATATATCTACAAAAGTTATAGGTACCTACCGTTAATAGTTGTTTTGAGTCGATAATAATTTTTGTTTAAAAAAAAATTCATAAATTTAATTAACATCTAATGTATTCATCATTAAAATCGTATAAAGATTTTAAAAAAATCCTGTTTGAGCTGGTAATTTTAGTAGAGGGGATTTGATTAATTCTTTACCGACGGTGTTCATAATTAACACAATTTTGAGTATTAGTGTATTGTGACAAGCTTATACCCTTGTAGACATCTATGGGAGTATCCTTTAAGTTCCATGTATAAGTAACAGAAAAGTAAGTTAGTTAGTTTGGCAATCGTCCCAGAGAAGGCGCGCATGTGTCATAATATAGAAACCTCGAGAAAAGTACTGGAACATTGTAGAAAGATCCAGAGTCAATTACCCAGGAGTGAGTGGCCGCAAAATTAGAACTAAAACATTCATCCTTCTCGTCAGCTCATTGAGGAATAGAGGCCACGCCATATTTGGTTAATTACCGAGGTTAAACCAACCTTTTCTAACCATCCCTAAAAGGGTCTACAGACGATCCAGCTGCCGGGACCCAACATTGTCGGTACGCTTTGAAGATAATTGGAATTCCAGCGGACCAGTTCACTTTTACAAATGAGTTCAAAGCATGCCGACAAGGCTGGCTCCCTGCCGCTGGATCGTGTATAGACCCCTCAATATGATATACCTTAGTGTAAAAAATGTCGGCATCTTTGGCGGTGCGGTAACACCTAAGAATTGTGTAGTCAACTTTACCATCAATTTGTAAAACAAACCTGTACATTTAAATGTGACCGCAAATACTGAGGATGCCAGCAGCAGTTCACTCTAACCGTTTACATCGAGGTTTACAGCGATGTCCAGATCGATACAAAATAGTTTGTTTTTACATCGCTGTAGACAAGAAGGCATCGTGGTAACTTGCGCCTGGTTGGTTCACTCAGATAACGAAGTATCCTTTTACTTGACTGCACACTTCCCTAGCTTCTAACACTGAAGGTATGTCCACCCAGCATCGTGGCATCGATGTAGCGCTGCATCGACCGAGAGGGATCTTCGGCATGTTCGTTCTTAGCCGCGAAAAGGAGGATGAATTGAGCTCAGTAGTGTCAAGCAACACATATAGACGTTGACTTGATAAGCCTTTGTAAAAATAATTTTGAATTACTCCGCCCCTCCTCCACTAAGTTTAAACACCAATAGGATCTATTGCACACACTGATCACGTACATTTATTACAATCCTCCTTCCCCGGCTAAGGTATAATAATCAACTAGCGTCTAAAAAGCGTCAGTCGAATACTAAAATTAGCCTAAGAGTTTCATGTTTGTATTTGTTTTTGTTATGTGTTTAAGTCACCGTCCGACCGTATTTTGCTCGAATGGAGACTTTGCAATTAGTGCAAAAAAAGTAGGATGTCGAAAAAATATTACTTAGGCCCATTTCGGCATATAGCGCATCATCGATGCGATACTTATTACAAATTTAATTAACGTAATTGATTTAGTTGTTTTAGTTAATTTTTTTAGATATCAACCTTGTCAACTTTTGAGACCATGTATGTGCAAAGACAACTACGTGTATTTTTTCTTAAATACTGTACTAGATTATAAACTGAAAACTCATTATACCTAGCGCCAGGATTATACGCTAGGTGGACGTTTGCTACATGTGAATACGCAATTAACACTTTGAAAACCCCACAATTTCAAGACTGATCCACAAGAGCAACAAATACTGCATTGAATAATCCAAGTTGTCTGAAACAGAATAACCAATCAGGATTGTCACCGCAGATGTTCACCGCATCCTGAATATTCAACGGTGGCCAAATGTTTGTACAGACTCTCCTGAATTGTCAGCTGTATGAGCTTCGCCAGCGAAAATAAAATATCGGTTTAAATCGTACCTAAAGAACGCACATTAAACATTTCTCTCCGTTTTATTTATTTTTCCGTTCGTTTTTTATTTATTTAATATGATGAAAAATAGTAACAACGGTTTATTAAAATTAGAGAAAATCAAAGATATTGCTTTAGTAATAAATTGTACATGGTTGTACTCAAAATGTTTCTTAACTTATTTAAATGGTACATCCACATTTGAATAATTTAGGAAAAGTTAGGTTTTATAATCTCTCTGTGGAATTATTTTGGGGTGTTGTTAATGTTGGCCTACTAACTAACTTTCCAGTCAAACATGTAGCTATGATTTGTCATAAACTGTCAGTTTAAAATTTGACGTCGGGTCGTTTTTCAAATTTAAAAGCAAACATGTCTGAAGAAATGCAGTGAACACCACTTTAATTACTTGAAATTGCAAATTCATCAGTGGCAGTATTTGTGGATAGTCATACAAGTAATTTAGATTTTGATGTTTAAGAACCTACTGAAAATGTTATAATTTTAATTCCACTTAAAAAAATTGTTACATATGTTTAATTCGCAAATAAAGTGGTTAATACTATGTTATGTTTAATTAATAAATAAAATGGTTAGTATTAACTTATATTAAATATATTTCATCTGATGTAGTTTTTCAAAATTAATTAATTTTTTTCATTTTGACGCTTGAAGAAGAAATAGCATACGTCACTCGGAGTAGAAGACTCATGTGTTTCGCTCAGGTCAACACATAAAGTTCGCCTTCTACTCCTAGTTACATAATATAGGCGTCCAAAAATTGGGAGTACGCCACCTACTGGTCTTTAGCCAAACTAATTACTGGGCCATTCGGCCATTGTCATCTTAGTGTGTACAATGGTATCAACAATAAGTAGATTCATAAACTGATATATTAAGTTATTAAAAATATGATAGTGTTTAAGAGGTCTACACACGATACAATTTGCTGAAGCCAACCTAATCGGTATCCTTTGTAGATTGCAGGGACAACTCATAAAAGTTGATTTGGCACGGCAATATTCAACACATACGGCCCAAATTGGCTTCACTAAATTAAATCGTGTGTAGACTACTTTAATCAGCCAGTGAGTGGTAGAAAGCTGGTGCAAATAACAGGGACCCCGAGTAGCAATAATAGTGACCTTGACAGTCACATAAATTGTAGTGAAATTTTTGAAATAAAATATATTATTATGTAATTCCAGTAGGTATATTTAAAAGTGATATATACTATTGCACCATTATGTTTTACCCCTGAATATTTCTATTTAATATTTTACAAACTACTGCTTCATTTATTTTATTTAAAGAATAAATATTTTACCATTTATATTCAAATTTATTAAGTTTTGTGTTGAATGGGTTGTATCTTACAAAATAATATGTCCTACATTTAAAACATATTCCATTTCGTTCTTAGAATTTTTACATAATATGTTGCAATGTGCTTAACCTAATGTCTCTCACGTTTCCTGAAAAAATAAAAGTGATTTAAACTACAACTGTACATAAATTTTAAAAAATGTTTAAGTTATTAATATTTTACTTATGTTAACTCGCCAAACACCGTTTATATCTAAGAAACTGTACTTTTCAAAGGAAAAGTAGGTAACCTAAAAAAAAATTAATTTTGCTCAGTAATGTCATTAATATCTTGCGAATCACTTACATACAACAAAATCTTGAAAACCATTAGGTCAGGTATTATTAATATTATTATTTTTAATACCAAAAATAAGAGAAAATATTATTTAGGTATTATGCAAATCACAACTTACACACTTTTTTATTTATTATGAAAATACCTACTTTCTGTACATTGTTGCCCTAATCTGGGCACGCTAATATACTAGTTAGGTAAATACTTTAAAACACTTATTATTGGAGAACCAATCAAAACAACTACTCTCCTAGCTAATACTGACGAAGAAAAAAAAATAACAATAAACAAAGAAGTAAGGTACGAAATTTGCCACATAAACAAAGAATGGCCCATTAATCAGTTCATGTATTCTCCGCTTTGGCGCTGACATCTTAAATTCAGATGCGTATACTATTTTCATTTAAATCCATAATTTTTAAATAATTTAAATATGTTTAAAATTTTAAATATATGTTTTTCAATCTACATTTTTCTGAAGTGTTGAATGAATACCACAACGAAATAGCATATTAACTTTATGCACGTTGCAGATAGAGACCAATCAAGTTTATACACGATATAAGAAATAGAAACCTTTGTGTACGTAAAGCGAATGTATTCACGAATTAAACGGTTCTTTAAACTGGGAATTGATCCTGTTCCCTATTCCTATAGCGGATCAGAAGAGATTTAAGAAGAGGAGGATTGGAGACACGATCTGTTTACGACACTGTTCAATCCTCGGATTCTGCTCCTGAATTACACGTCCTACTTCCAGTGTGAATTTCTTAGTGCTTTGTCATGTGCATACGTCCCGCAAATCATCTTATAGCCACTTTTAACCCACGTAAGCCTTAAACGTACCCAATCACACCCTTCATCAGGAATAAGTGGACTTTCTAAGTGTCATTAACTGTAATTCCGACGAGAACAAGCATTTGCAGGATGTATTAATTTTGTTATCAGATCTCCAATCTGGAACTTTAAATTAGACCTATTAAAAGAAATTGTAACACTTTAAATCGGTAGGTTCGGTAAGGCAATTTGTTAATAAAAAAACATATTTTGTTTTGCTAAGAGCTAAGAGTATAATTTTAAAAACAAATAAAACTATCGTAAACATTATGATTTTCGCCGATTTATTGATCTTTTTGTATAATCCGTGTATTCTATAGAACACACTTCGCAGTTTCTTATAAATAATGTTATTTAAAAAAAAAATTTGTGATACCAATTTAATAATAATAATAATATAATAATAAATCGTCTTTATTTATTTTACTGTCTTGGCGGAGTTCAGACTAGCTGTTCTACCACTCAACCAAGACAATTCATACAATAAACAATTAACATTTCTAGACAGTACTAGATAAAAAAAATACAGAGTAGAGAAATAAGAAAAAAAAAAAAATACAAGTGTTCATCTTTACAATAGCAAAAATACCGGATCATTGTTTACCTAGATACAACTTTTTTGCGTTGCTTTTAAAAGCAAGTAAGGACAATGGTTTCACTTCCTCTGGCAAAGAATTATAAGTGGTTGCAGCTTGATAAGAGAAAGATCGTTGAAATAAGGCAGAAGTATGTTGGGGGATGGTAAGCTGATTTGTAAATCTCAAGTTTCTATTATGTATGTATGTTCTCGGAGTTAATTTACATGATAAATAATTAGGAATGCGAGTTGTCAGAACTTTGTGAGTAAAACATACCAAATGGAGATTTCTACGATTGAACATTTTAAGCCATTTAATATTCCTGATGAATGGAGTTGTATGCTCTCTGCATTGCAGCCCAAAAATAAAACGTATACATGAATTTTGCACTTTTTGTATTCGCGTGGAAGTGTAAGCGTCTAAACACGGGCCATAAACAATATCACAATAATTAAAGATTGACAGTATTAATGTGTCACAGAGTCTAATTTTAATATTTCGCGTAAGGCAATGACGGTTAGCATATAAATTTTTTAGTAAGTAATACGATTTTCTTACAAGTGAGTTGACATGGTCTATGAACCTAAGCTGGAAATCTATATTTAATCCTAAGCATTTTATTTTGTCTTGATAGTCCAGCCTCTGCCCATCTACCCGTATGGACACATTGTTTATGGCCCTCTGTCTGTCTTTAGGACTTCCAAATAAAATGGCAGATGACTTTGTGCTGTTAATATTGAGACAATGATTTTTTGATATTGTAACTAAGTTGCGAATGTCATCGTTAAGACAAATTTCCATTTGCAGAAATTTTTCAATGTTAGCAGCAAAATATAAATTTGTGTCGTCGGCATAAAAATGAGAAGAAAAGTGATGTAAAACTCTTTTAAAATCTGAGGTATATATGATAAAGAGTAGTGGTGCCAAAATAGACCCCTGCGGGGCTCCATGGATTATATTTTTAGTGACTGACATTCTACTATTACTGATTACCTGTTGATTTCTATCAGTTAAGTATGACCTAACTAGGGAACATGCGGTGGTATGAAAACCGAAATATTTAAGTTTAGCGCATAGGAGCTGGTGACTCATGGTGTCAAAAGCTATACTGTAATCTAGTGACAGTAATATAGCTACACTGCCTTTGTCACGACTGCTGATTATGTCATCAGTAATTTTTAGGAGTGCACTGGTGGTGCTGTGATTTTGCCTGAAGCCTGATTGGTTTTCAGGTAAAATTGATTTAGTTAAACAGTAGCTGTAGATCTGGTCGTATAATGCTCGTTCCAAAATTTTTGAAATTACGGGTAAAATATTTATAGGCCTTAGGTCTGAAAATTCATTGGGTTGACTTATTTTACTAAGCGGTATTACAAGTGAAGTTTTCCAACTCTTTGGAAAAATCCCGTCAGTGATACATTTGTTCACCATAAAAGTGATAATAGGAATGAGGAAAGGTAAACAGACTTGCAGCATTTTCAGGGTGATTCCGTCAGTTCCTGTTGCATAAGTTTTCATATTTTTAATGTAGTTCTCCACTTCGACATCCGTGACTTGATTAAAAGTAAAATTATTATTTGGATCTAATAGTTGTGAACTGTAGAAATCAGTGGTGTAATCCGGAGGGGGTGTGATTAATTGACTAACTGACGTGGTAAAGTAGTCATTGATTTGATTAGGATCATTAAGGTGATCTGGCAAGTTATTCATCCCCTTCTTTTTTATTATGTCAAGTAGTTTTAGAGTGTCCCATAATTTTTTGTTGTCGTGCTGATCTTGTATAAATTCTAAATAAGCTTTTTTTTCATTTCGGACAGCCGCGGTTACCATATTACGTACATACTTATACCGTACCCAATCACCAGCATCGCGAGTTCTTTTAAATTTAGCTAGAGCATTCTTTCTTGTTTTAATCATAAGCTTTACTACATCTGTTAGCCAAGGAGCCTTCGGCTTGTTAATTCTGACAGTCTTAAGAGGAGCATGAATATTAAATAAGCTAGTCAGATAGTCAGTGAATACATCTACTATTTCATCACAATCATTTAACAAGTACAAGTTGTGCCAGGGCAGTGATCTAAGGTCTCTATCGAAGTTATCAAAGTTAAAATATCTAAAATCTCTAAATGTTCTAAAGAATTGTTTTGGTTTAATTGATTCAATGGATAATTCACAGTACACTAGACAATGATCAGATATATCATATGTTTCGAGAGTTTCACAGGTCCGAATAAGCTCACGGTTACTGATACTGATTATATCAATTAAAGAGTTACTATGGGCATTAACTCGAGTAGGCTCATGATTAGCTAACGAGAGACCATACGCCTCCAAAAATTCCGTAAATTTTATACTATTATTATTGGCTGTGTTTAGTAGATTAATGTTAATATCGCCAGTTAACAAATAAATTTCATCAACTACGGGAGTAGCATAAGATATTGAATTTTCTAACTCATTAATACATTCGATGACATTAGTATTAGGTGGTCTGTAAACCCCTCCTAGAGCGAAAGTAATATTATTAGATTTAAAACTTACCCAAAGCTGTTCTAAAGGTGCATTTACACTACTTTCAATATTTAATTTGCTTACTTTTAAATGGTCTCTATGATATAAAGCTATACCCCCACCTCTGCCTCCCACACGATCTTCCCTAATTATTTTATAACCATTTATTGCTACTTGCTCGGATGGTATTATAGGCGAAAGTCAAGTTTCAGTAACTAGAAATAGATCAAAGTTGTAAGTAAGTACAATATTTTTCAATTCGTTGAATCCAGTAAACAATAACCTAACATTTAGTGTTGCCAGTTTAAGTTGCATCGTTAATGCAGTACCTCAACATTTTAACCAGAAGTTAATATAAGGTGAGAAACAAGAAAAAAAAAATTATAATACTCCAAACAGCTGCAAAGCGCAACTAACACATAGTAGATACATAATTTGATATCAGATGTTTTTAATAATCAATATTCAAATGCGATAAATACCTATACGTATACAAAAACTACTAAGAGTAAATAGACCCATGCGAGTTAAACTCGTAATAAAATCACTAAAAAGAAATCTAGGAAAAACCAATTATAAGAAGAACCAAATTAAAAGATAAAGATATTATTTTTTACCCGTATGATCCATTTAATTTTTTTACTAAACTAACTATCTATATGCAACAAAAAACAATAAAAAGCAACATGACTAAAGAGCACATAGAGCGACATAAAAAAAAAACAAAAGAATTCGTTGAATTGGATCTCCTAAAATTACTAGAGGAAAAAAATCATACATTATTTGACATTTCAAGTACAATTTCTTCCAGTTGATCCAAAGTGGGCTTTATAACTTGACCGTCAAGTTTCCATCTTATTTTTCCGTCAGTTGTTCAAACGTTTTTTGGACCGAATTTTTTTACTGCAGCTTGAACGGCTTGATGACGGGGGCTCGTGAGGTCTTCCCTGATGACATACTGAGTGCCTTTCAACTTGATTTTGGCACCGTATACCGTTTGTTTCATAGCATGTGATTTAAATTTCACTAATACAATTTTTTCATTTACTCTGTAACAATTCTCAAAGTCATTCACAGTAATATTAGTAATTTTTAATTTTTCGGAAATTATCTTATAAACTGCTTCTGGCACGTTTTGTGTGGACGGATGCTCGAGGCCGAAAAATCGAAGATTGCATCTACGGGAATACTGTTCTAATGTGTCGACTCTTTTATCAATCTTGCGGATATTGATATTATTTTTGGTTACTTGTGCATTAAATCTACTCAACTGTTCATCCAGGCTTTGACATTTTTCATTCATATTGGCAGTTACATTTGTCGAGACCGCTTCGGATACTTGTTTGATAATAAGATTGATAACTTTTTCGTCCATGGCGGGGTATTTCTTTGAGCGTAGCTCTCGATCAGCTGACGATCCTTGGCTGTACATTGATGCGCTACCACTAGTTAATAAGGAAGCAATGAGGAATCGCTTTATTACAATTAGATTGACTGCTAATAAGTAACACTTGCGCCGATTGAACCACTCAAACACCCATTACGCACACCATATGATACGACGGTGACTTGATGTTTATGTCCAGAATACAGAATTACAAATATTAATTATTATCACGAATATCTAAATATCTGCTGGTCTAGTATATATAAATTACCGAGGAAGCCAATAGAAGTTCACTTTGCACTTTGCAGGAATTATCCGTATGCATTTAATTAAGTAAACAGACTGGTTAATCAGAGGTAACACACGACACTACTCACTGTGCGCCATTTTTCTCAACTCCCCAATTTAGTTGCTGAAACACTTCACATATAAGGTAAAGTACGAGGGGCAAACCGCGAAGGCAATCTGGTGTACACTCAGAAGGAAATCCGAGGAAATCTTAGGCAATCCGAGGAAATCTTAAGGAAATCCAAGGAAATCTTACGAAATCCGAAGAAATCTCAGGAAATCTTTTTCTTTTCGGATTCGAGGAAATCTTAAGGAAATCCGAGGAAATCTGTGTAATCTTCGTCAAAAAGGAAATCTGGTGTACAAAATGTTGGAGGCGGGTAAAGTAAAAAAAAAGGAACTAACTCCGAGTTCGTTTGCGTTTCAAACTCGGATTCGAGCAAAAACCATCGTTCGTTACTTAGATATGTGTCAATATTCTGACATAATGACTCGGGCTGAAAATCATATTTCACGGTTGAATATATTAAATGATAATGCTCTTCATTTATTAATTTATTTTGTTCAAACACAACAGAATATTTTCTCCGGCTAACACTAATATATTGTCCAAATTTCAGCACAACAGAACTCTTCTTTCTTAAGTTATCGGACTTAGAACAAACATTATGGACCAACGGACTAACGGACATACAGAGGCACAGATGAACAAATGAACGTCCAGAAATTGCAATTGAAATGTAATATACTCGTCGTTTTCATATATACGAAAAGTATAAAAGAGGAGTACTTTTAGAGTCATAATAGTGCCAAAAATACAAAATACTGAATCAAACGCTAAACATGAGTCAGGAGTAATAGAATCAATCAACAGAATTTAGGGTGCCTCAAGGAACGGTTTTAGATCTAATCCTATTTATGTTGTATATTAATTATATTTTAAATATTCCTACAAGTAGTCAAATCTTGACGATTCAGCAGTTTTTTATAAGGACAACTCCTGGGACTCGCTAAAGAAAAAGTTGAAAAAGATCTAATACTATATAAATACGGGTTAAAGAGAAAGCTATTAACCATAAATATTAAAAAGATAAAGTTCAAACCGTTATACATAAGTAGATTATCAGACTTTAGTTCTCTAAAAATTGAATACACACAACGATCTCAATTCTGAATATATTATGCATCATTTTTATGATTATAGAATCTGATGAAAGATTATAACACCTTCACGTGCATTTTTTCCCTGAAATGTCTCATAACTTTTACTTTTACCGGTCGATTTTTTTCAAAATGCTAACACCAGCTTACTGTTAAAATTTCATTAAAATCTTAAGTCATGCTTACAGAAACGTGACGGACGGAGAGACAGACGGACATACGGACAGGCAGACAGACGAGCAGACAGACAGACACATGGACATGCGGCGGGTATTTTAAAAGTTATTCAGAATTTCATGGATAATAAATGCTTTTCGCTTTCGTACTTGCGGAAAAAATCCATATGATATTTTTTGTAGACAATACTATATGCTTCCTTTTTATATGAAACATAGTTCCGATATCGCTAATGATCGAGCGAGATATAAGCAAAAAACTCAATCGGAGCATCATCGGCACGAACGCAACAGATTGAGTTCGGTCATTTTAGTATGTTTAATAGTAGACCGAATGAACACATTTGCCAATTTTCAAAATTATATAATTTTTTTTTCCGTCGAACGTCGAAATTTGTTCTTATTTAATCAAAGTATATTAGTAAAATAATTGAATGAAAGATAACACAGGTCTACAAAAAAAAAATCTGCTCCAAGGACTAAACCTAGCAAATCACGGTTTTTATTGTCAAAAAACCATATATTGACGATAAAAAAACGGGATTTATTCGAAATCTACGCGGTGGAAATTTTTTTAAATTGGAAATTCGGATTCAGCACACAAAAATACATAAGGCAATGATAGGTTTAGTACTTGGAGCAGAAAAGAAAAGAAAAAAAAGTCTGCTCCAAGGACTAAACCGATCATGCCTTATGTATTTTTGTGTGCTGAATCCAAATTTTCAATTTAAAAAATTTTCTAATTCGTAGGTTTCGAGTAAATCTCGGTTTTTATCGTCAAAATACGTTTTTTTTGCAATTTTTGACATTTACTCGAAATCTACGGGGCAGAAAATTTTTTAAATTGAAAATTCGGATTCAGCACCCAAAAATACTTAAGGCATGTTAGGGTTAGTCCGTGGAGCAGACATTTTTTTTTGTAGACCTGTGTAATGGTTTGACAAGAAAATGATTCTTGTGCATAATGTCAGAAAAAGTGTAATTCATGTTCTAAAAGCCCATCGACCAATTTCTTGGGAAAATATCGATGTCTTTGAAAATGGGTGCCAAAAAACGGTCCCTGTCAAATATCTGATAACCGATCAATCGTATCAAAAGATATTTCAAATAAATATTATTACTTACAATACACAGGTCTCAAAAAAAATGTCTGCTCCAAGGACTAAGCCTATCATGCTTTAAGTATTTGTGCGTGATGAATCCGAATTTTCAATTTAAAAAATTTCCCACGGCGTAGATTTAGAGTAAATGTCAAAAATTGTCAAAAATTGTCAAAAATTCGTATTTTAACACTAAAAACCGGGATTCAGCCCACAAAAATACTAAAGGCATGATAAGTTTAATCCCCGGAGCAGATTTTTTTTTTGTAGACTTGTGTTGTCTCAAAGAAACGTCCTTACCAATATTTGTCCAGAACCAATACAACAATTATTTAGTATTACTAATGCAATAAATTTCACTGCTTTTTTGGAATGGAAATAATTTCACCGTATGGATTGTACGCTTGAGAGACCAAGCATACTTTAGAGCTTAGAGGATGGAATTTAAAATTATGATATTCATATCATATGATAATTTTATATCACATTAACTCTCAACAAGTAGTTTTAATTTTAAACTTCAACTAAAAGCTAATTTAACAGAAATATATTTCCGTAATGAAAATATTTTATATTTAAACTTGCCTTTTTATCGCTAAAACTGGGAAACTTCTTTCCAAGAGTAGTTAACTCACTATCCGGTAAAAGTCCACTCTAACTATTTGCTGGTTAAACTGCTCGCTTTGTATTTAACCTACTAGCATGAGATATTACTATGAGACGGTCAATTTTAATGATGAAATATTTAAACACTGTTTAATATACTTAATTAAGAAAGTTAAGCAGGCGTTTTCATCCGTGATACCTTGCAAGAACTGGCTTATGGGTTAATGACACATTTTCATTTATTTTCAACTTCCAGATCTACGCCTTCGGAAATGTATTATGTTACTATATACATAACCAATGCAGAATATATGAGTAAGCATTGTCTGCAGTGATATAATTTTTCAATGTAAATTATTCCCGAGAAATGGTTCAGATTCTACTATAATCTGTAGGGGAGAAAAATTAGAGACAGACGGATTAGTGGACAGGTGGTCATACGGGTTACCATGTACACAGAATAAATACGAGAACAGTAACACCTAATTCACTAAATATGAGGTTCAAATTAGTAATTTATATAACAAATGCATAAAGTGGTACTTTTTTAACAAATGCGAAGTTTGACGTTCCTAAAGTGAAGATCGTGAGACAACAACTTCAATTATTATTTTTGATGTATTCTTAGATCCGGCTATACACAAGTGTGAAATAATGTTACTTTTTCCACAGTTTTTACTTTTATTTCCCTCGCGGAAGTATTGTAATCGTGAAAAAATCATCTTCCAAGTCATCTTCCTGCCTGTCTGTTTGTCGGCCTGGCGTCTGTCTGCTGGCACTATATTTACAAACCCATTTGAAGGAGAAGAATAATACTTGGCAGGTAGTTCACGTTACTGCCAACGAAGAACTGGGATATACTGCCAGTGAAAATATATACAAGGGGACACCTAAAAAACCTCACCGTGTCCTCTCTCCACCCATCTTTTAATATCTGGAAGGAGTCTCCTCGTCCATCTTCCCTTACTCGAGATATTCCACCTCTCCTGCCACCTCTGATAGAGTCTATCGTTGGCCTCCTTCCTGCCACTATTAGCACTGCCTCGTAGGAGACATACACACAGAATAAATACGAGAACAGTAACACCTGTAGGTACTGCAGACGCTCAGTGCCCCACATCGTTGTACCGTGGCCAGTCTTCTTCGCATTCTTTCCACTGCCATCGCACTTACCTATACCGGGGCCGCGTACAGGAGAATGGAGTGCACCATGCTGCACAGCACCCTCCTCTTGCTGGCCTTCGGTCCGCTGGTGTTATGCATCAGCCAGCCTATGGCCGTTGCCACTCGCTCAGCTTTTTCCTCCATTTTCATCACATGCACCCTGTATGTCAATTTCGAATCAAGACACATGTCCAGGTACTTTTTTGCCTGGCTTGAGCCAGCTCCCCTACCTTTATTTTCAAGACAGAGAGATTCCTTTTTCTGGTTATGACCACCAGCTCGTTTTTTCCAGGGACAAGTTCTAGCTTCTTGCCCCTTACCCACCGAACTGAGTGTCCGATAACCGTCCCTTCTAGCTTGGACATAAACGTACCTATATGGTTTAAGTAACATATTCAGTTTCATTTAATTTAAAAGAAAATTTGTGGGAATTTTCAATTTTGACAATAAATCGTCCATTTAAGAACGTTTAGGAAATGGAATATGACAGAAAGTACTGCTTTTACAGAAACGAGATACATTCAGCCGACTGTTTTCTCCACTAAATGTAGACCAGTGTATAAAATGGGCTCACGGTTTTTGTTCCGGCCAGTCTTCCAAATATTTAACACGTTAGGCAAGCTCAACTTTGGTTAACTTTAAAGATCGCATTATTGCCAAATCAAATCAAATCAAAACATATTCATGAATAATTAATGATACAACTAGCCCACTCGAACACCCGTATCCGAAGCTAGTCAGACATCCACGGTTAGAAGCTTTGTGGCAACTGAAGGATCAAACGGGGCGGGGCTGGGTAGAATTAACAAGTACCGGTACAATTTGTATAAATGCATAAATAACATAATCAAACGGTATAACATTCTTTTTAAAATTAGCATTTCTGGAAAACCATTAACTATTGGTTTAGTGTGTAATATAGGCAATCAGAGAACATAAGGAGATATAGCATATTTTATGAAGATGGTACGTTCTGGTATTATTTTTTATCAGTGATAGAATGACTTTTAGAAAAAAATATGTTTAAAGAAGGCAACAATTGTAGCTAAAATTCTTTTTCTTTTACTTTAGCTGCTATCTGGCACAAATTTCAATGTTTTATTCTTTCGTATTCCTTTCTTCGTTCCTCTGTGTAATCTTCGACTTTTGCTTTGCAAATTCTCCATCTAACATTTTTTTTTAAATATAATCATATATTTGGGAAACATACTGTTTTGTGAGCAAGTTATCAAAAAGTTTTTCATACGTCTAGAAAATAGCAGAAAATTCCAATGTTGAAACAGAAATTGTTAAATATTGCAAGAAGTAATGAATCAATTCAATCCAAAACTTTTCATAGCACTTGTTATTATACCTACGACAAATTAAAATAATAAAATTGCTGCAGCAAGACAATTCCATTCGAAAATTTTGACTCCACTAATACCAATTCTTTGTTAGGGGATTTTTAATTAGGAATTTATAATGTACCAGCTACTTGAATATGTTTTCTTATAGTTTTATTGGAGATTCGGATGTTGTTTATATTAAAAAAAAAAGTTTCTTTGAAGGAGTCTCTCCAATCTACTAATGAATGAGCGATTCTTGTCTGGCAATGGTCTTTTATACCGTTCCGCCATTGAGCCTGTTATTTTAGGAATTCCTCTGTCTAGACCGATCGAGGGTTGTAGGTCACTCTGATCACTTTGATTAATGCCAAAGTGATAGGCTATTTGTCTCGAAAGTTTACAATTGTCACAAATATGTCCTACTATAGCTCTATATATAATACAATTCCAGTTTTAAAATATTTTTTAAAGTTGTTATACCCAAAATTTTTAAGTCTTTCAATGTCTGCCTCCAGCCTCCCCAGAAGCAAATATTCCATTAGCTTGCCCATTGTATCGAGCAGACATACCGGCCTATATGACGGCTTGTCCTCTTTATTTTTCAATGCCAGTCTTGCCTTCTTCCATCTCTCGGGGAAGTTTCCCTTTTCCAGTGCGCGGTTCATAACTCATAAGACCTAGGTTGTCCCTCCGCGACCAGCTTTACTATTTCCGGGAGGATTTCATCCGGTCTCGAAGCCTTTCCGTTCTTGAGTCTGCCACACGCCTCCGACATTTCCTCTTCGGTAAAACGTGGAACCTCTCCCACCTCAGTTGGTCTCCATATTATTTCGTCCCTTTCTAGAAATAGGACATTACGATCTCCACCATCTTTTCGGCTGGTATAGTCAGAGGGGAGGCTTTCATGCACCTCGTCGCAATCTTGAACCTATCCCCCCATACGTCCCTATCTATGTCTTGGCACAACTCTTCCCATTTGTAATTTTTTGACTTCTTGATTGCGTTTCTTAATATCTTCTTTGCCTCCCGGTAGTGTTGTATGGCCGCGTTCTTCTCTTGCACTCCTTGTCTCTTGTTTCCCCTGACGTATCTCCTTCCAGTCATCTCTGAGATTGGAGATTTCTTCGGTCCACCAATATACCAAGCCGTGTGGTTTTATAACTCTTCCCCTAGGCATTGCTTGATCGCAGGCTCTATCTAGTAACTGCCCTGATTAGGTCCTGTTGCAACATTAGCACCTGTCACTTGTTCTTCAAGGGTTCTCTTGAATATATCTCTGTCCAACAGGCCTAGCTTCCAGCCTCTCCCATATCACTGGTAGTTCGATCTGTTGACCCACTTCGCATTCTATATATCAATGATCACTCAATGTTTCCTCCCGGAGAACCCTCCAGTTGCTAATCCTCCTCACAGCGCCTGTTGAGGCTAGCGTTATGTCTGGGATAGAGTCGCTGTTCCCTCTTACGAATGTGATCGTCGTTACCTCGTTTATGACCTGTAGGTTGATCTGGGCTGACCACTCTACTATTACATGTCCTCGGCGGTCTGTGGACTCCATTCCCCATTCAGGAGCTCTGCCGTTAAAATCCCCCACAACTATCAAGGAAGATTCCAGTCATACTAAAATGAAAAATATAGACGGTGGTCACTCCAAAAACAATTGATTAAGAAATTATAGTGGAAATAATATTTGAAATGTAGTTGACACTATTACTGATGAGGAAATCTGCTCTACTGGTTGTGAATAATGTACAAGGTGAGTACCCTTAAAAATAAAACGAGGAAAATGTTATTGAGGACAATAATATTTGGCATGTAGTTAACATAACTGTCAAGGCAGAAAGTTGTTATATTTTAATGAAAGTATACAGAGTGGTGACTCAAAAATAACTAATTAACAAACCATAATGGAAATAATATTTGGAATTTTGTTGATTCTGTTACCAAGGAGGATCCTGATATACTTTTAGTGAAAAATATGCAGGGTGGATATCTTTAAAAAATAATTAACGAAAAAAATATGACGGAGGACGATAATATTTCGCATGTAGTTAATGCAACTGTCAAGGAATAAACCTGATATACTTTAATGAAAAATATACAGGGTGGCCAACCAAGAAATAATTAATTCAGAAACTGTGTTGGAAATTATATTTGGAATATAGTTGACATTATTACCGAGGAGGAAACCTAATATACTTTCACAAATAGACAAGGTGGCCACTCTGAAAAAAATTTATTAATAAGGAAACGATGGAAGAAAATAATATTTAGAATACAGTTGGCATTATTACCGAGGAAGAAATCTAATATACTTTTACAAATACAGGGTGGTCACTTACAAAAATGTATTAGTAAAGAAACGACGGAATAAAATAATATTTAGAATGTAGATATAATCCGTAAAAAAGTATACATTCTTCCAATAAAAATAATTAATGAATAGGACATTAACGGATTCAAAAATAAAAATTGCGGCAAGAATATTACAGTCACATATATATATATGAACAAATTTCGGAATACGATGTTCAAAACTCAATTATTCCTTCTAATCAGTCCGGATTCTGAAAAGGCTTCAGTACTTCAACACTACTAAGTAACATAACTGACGAAATTTTGCAAGCCAAACACTGAAGTCACGCCTTTGACTTTATTTGATATAACTAAAGCTTTTGACTCTTTAGTTATTAATTCCTTAATTGCAAAATTAAGTTACCGTCATGTATCTGGAAGAACTTCCTTCCTGGTTTCAAAATTATCTCAATGGTAGACAACAATTTACTAGTATTCATTCAGGAAACTCAATACTTATATCACAAAATAGATCAGTTGCACCCAGTGTTCCGCAAGGATCTATCCTTGGATCACTTCTTTTTAATATATTTATTGCAGATATCTCCACACTTCGGCTATATTCAAAACTGTACATATATGCTGACAACATTCAATTAATACATAGTTTTTCTTCGTCAGAATTTCAAATGGCAGAATTTTGCATCAATAATGATTTAAGTCTTATATGCGAATGGAAAATTCAAAATACTCTTGTACTAAATGCTAACAAAAGTCAAAATACTGTTTTTGGAACCTCTCGGCAGTTACTCTACCTTGGAGAACTAATTATTCAAATAAATAATTAGGTTCTTACATCAACCAACAGCGTAAAAAATCTTGGTGTTGATTTTGATTCTTTATTAAGCTTTTCTGGTTATGTTAATAATATTTATAAAAAAGCTTTTTATAGCTTAAAATAGTTATATGCCTTTAAAAAATATTCGGATACAAATGCTAAAATACTGCTTTTTGAAACTATGGTTCTGTCCCATTTAAATTAGGCAGATATTGTATACAGTCCATATCTTTCATAAGAAGACAAATACCGCTTACA
This sequence comes from Rutpela maculata, assembly GCA_936432065.2. NCBI lineage: Eukaryota > Metazoa > Arthropoda > Insecta > Coleoptera > Cerambycidae > Rutpela > Rutpela maculata. The sequence continues at coordinate 153,231,314 of OW386288.2, forward strand.
AAAAAGTGAAAACTGCTGTGTTCGATATTTTACAACTGTACCCCAATACGGTCATATTACTCCACATTTAAGTGTTTTCAATCTGTTAAATATCTGTGAAAGGAGAAAAAAATAACAAGTACGAATAGCTAAAAAAGATGAAGGCTAGAGGCAAACATCCGACGTGGAACATAAATTAAAAATAGGGCCTGACCAAGCAGCTGTACATAGCCATCATATTACCAACGATGACGACTTAAAAATGCGGTAACGACAAAAGTCAACAGAAGAAGTCTGACAAGAGCTGAAAGGGACATCATCCAACTACTCGCAAAAATAACAAGACGAAAACAGCAGCAGAAAACATCAATACTGCTAGGAGATAATTACAAAAAGGATAGAAATGTACTCAATGATGTACTGGGGACATGTCCAAAGAAAGGACCCACACATCTACTGAACAAAGCGTTAATACTGATGAGCAACAAACTAAAAATAGGTAGACCATGCTACACATGGAGAAAAACAAATGGACATGATTGTGAACAAACTAAGAAAGGACCAAGCATACAGGGAAAGAAAAGCGAGGGAAAAAATGAATTCTACAAAGAAATCGCAACGGTGACAACGGATTTGTTTTACAACGCACCATTTAATCATCTGTCAAGGTAGAAGATTGAAATTTGGTATGTAGATATTGCTCGTTGGAGCTCATATTTTTCATGAAAAAACAATTCCACTTCCGGTTTCTTCGGAAGTTGGCCCAATAGAATTTTAAATTGACCCTGCATATTTTTTTATACAGTTGGATAGAGATTAAAATTCTCTTTTCAACGACATATTATATTTTACTGCCATTTTCTTCAAAATGGCGGCGTTGGAGCCATTTTTTCTAAATAACGCAGCAAAACGAAAATCTAATTTTCAACAAGGTAACACGCCAGTCCATAATTCAAAAATTGTTGCACATTATTTGAATAGACGGTTTGGTGAAAACTGGTAGGGAACCAATGAACCAACCCGATGGCCAGCAAGATCACCTGACTTGACCCCGCTGGATTTTTCAATAAAAGAAAAAGTGTATAGAACTCCTCCACCAATATTAGAAATCTTGGAAAATAAGATTAGAAGGTGTATTGAAGGCATCTCTCGAGAGCATTTACAAAACCTGCTCGGAGAGAATATTAAGAGAATCAGATTGTGCCGGACAACGCATAGAACATTTAATTGAATAAGTTTTTTTACCAATTTAATCTTTATTTTATGTATTTACTTAGGTAATTAGTTTATTAAACCAATATTATTGTTTGAATTAAAAAAATCTTTAAAAACTAAAACCAAAGACCAAAGTGCATTGTATTATAAATTTTTCTGCAGGTTATACGATACACTTTAATTTTTCATTTAATAGGTAGTCGTTCTCATTCAGAATTTTCGAGAAAATTTAGAAAACGTATTCACATTTTAAACAATATCTAAAATGTATCCCATTTTGAGGCAAATGAAAAGTTTGGCAAAAATTAAAAACCAATAAGAAAACACATTTTGTTTATTATCTTAACAAGTTGTTTAGCATGTTTCATTAATAACCTCGTTAATAACACCAGGCAGCCACCACATTACATTTAGAAAAAATGGCTCCTACGCCGCCATTTTGAATAAAAAAACGGCAACCTGTGATATGTCGTTGAAAAATTTCTATCCAACTATATAAAAAAATGCAGGGTTCCATTTAAAATCCTTTACTTAGATCAACTTCCGCAAATTCCGGAAGTGGTATTCAATTGTTTTTTCATGGAAAATAGGAGTCCCAATGAGCAAACCAAGTAAACCGAGCAAACCAAATTTCAATTTTTTCCTTAAAATACAATTAAATGATGCCTTGTAAAACGAATCCGTTGTCACCCGGTATACTGTACTAGAATCAGAAATGGGAAAACGCATTTCACAAACCCCTACACTGCTCATCACACATTTCTGTACCTTGCGTCATGTTGCTTTCCCTGCTGACCACAATTATGACACAAATCCAACCCAGCGTAGAGTAGCAGCTTACGGTAGGCATCGTCGCTACTCTCAGGACATATCAATCAAGCCAAACAGGGAAGGAAGTTTTGTGTAATTTTTTTTTCTTCACTGTTACCATGAAAACAAATGTTTTACGCCCAAAAATAATTAATAAAAGTACTGTTTTTTGACAGTGGTTGAAAAATTGTATTTATTTTTGTTTAATTGTTGGCGAAGAAATCTACTGAATTGCTAAACAAAGGCTAATCATCACTGAAAATAAAAGGTGGTGTACTCAACTGCAACATGCAGTTTTATTCTTTAATTTATTTTGCATCACATTGTAACTGTATTTAGTAAATTAACTTTCCTTTAAAAATATACAATATCCTGCAGCATAAGAAACTTCCATGTATGTTTTATGTACCAAACTTTAGCAGCTTCTGTGTATAGTGTCGTATTTAAGGCACATAAAATAATTACATTGTCATGCAGCGCCATTTTCTCCCTTAGTATTTGCGACAAAAAGGGGTAAATTTTATCTATCAAATGAAGAGTAGTAGAGCTCTTTGTAATTTGCTTTATTAAGCTTTCAAGAATAGCTGAGAGTTTATTACAGAAATTTCTTAATTGTCTTTTTGCGATGGGCGTGTCCCACGCCTGAAATTTCGTTATCTGTTACGTTAAAAGTTAGGTAACATAGAGTGGCATGAAATAAGAATTTTATAAATTCCTAATTTGAATTATAACTTCAATTACTGTAAAAAGAACTTACTTCGCTGCCTGAATTAAATGTAAGATACTTTCTTATTTACCTTCGACACGTACGCGGTAACATCTGCAATCATTTCAGTAGGTACTTACGAACATCTTTTTTCGAAATTCCCACAAGGGGGGCGGATAGTAGGTCTCGTTCTCATTACAGATCAAGTCTCATTAAAATATCTAAAGTTTTTTTATGGAAAAAAATATAATCTAAAGTGGTAATAAATTTGTGTTTTTTATAATAAATCAATAAATAATTTATTAATATACATTCATAGTACATGGTGTTCACAAAAACAAAAGTAAGATAATAAAATGACTGATATATTCTTTTACTATGCAGAAGCTAATCTACACTTAGAAGGACCGTATTCTTATCTTCGATAGCATTAGTCATTAGTCAAGCATACACCAGGAGTATATAGCATTCCATGTTCTTGCTGACAAGTTTATATTGGAGAGATCAAACGACATATAAACACCAGACTCAGTGAACACATTAGCAATACAAAGAAGGGAAATCCTACAAAATCAACAGTTGCCGAACACTCAGAAGAAACCGGCCATTTGATAAAATTCTACAAGACAAAGAAATTAGCCAACATCAAGAATTATTAGCCAAGAAAATACAGAAAATACATTGTAGTGAATATCCAAATAACCATAATCGTGACACCGGACTACAATTACCAATAAGTTCCGCCTGAGCAATGATGCGTAAAACACCTCCTGAAAACCTGTATAAATAGAGGAGCTTAGTCTAACAGAGCTCACTTCGCTTCAGAAGAAGACCACGACCAGATGGTCGAAACGTCAAGCACTCAACCAAGTCTACGCGGAAGAAGACCCAGCAGCCACATACCATTCTTGCAATAATGAATAAAACAGTTATAACAAAAAAATTATTTAAAGCTGGAGAATTTACCCAATCTCCAACAAGTTAAATAGAACTCTCGAAAGCGTGAAAAAAATTGATCCGCCTAAATAATCAATCCTACTTTTGCTATAATTGTGTGGGTTTTCTCAATCTTAGAGTGCCAATTATCATCGTCGTTCTGCTTTAAATTATTTACCAAATATTTCTTTTCAATCAGTCAATGCATTATTGTCAAAAATGGGCAATAGCTTCTGCGCTTTGATACTATAAAAATATCTGGGGATGAACTTGGATAAAAGACTGATGTTTAATGCCCACGTGAACGAAACGGTACGCAAGGTCTACTCCATGTCCAGGAGTCTGTATCCGCTCCTGGCGCGGGGTAGCGGACTAAACAGGACGAATAAAAAACTATTGTACACGATGATCAGGCCGACCATCACATACGCGGTGCCGCGCCGGTGTGGTGCAGCATCCCGGCCAGGACAATGCGGAAACTTGGAGTTTTAGAACATGCATTTATGCGCCTCATTTCAGATTCTGCACGTTGCCACGACATAACCCCACTAGCGGACTACGTCCAAGAAATTTCACAGAGATTCTACCAGTTCAAACTGGACGGTAGTCCGCTAACCCGCAACATTACCCGATCAGACAGTATAACGCAATACTTTTCGATATAAAACACCTCCTACCATACTAGGCGTTGCCTATCATCCGGCAACCGTCATAGCCACATCTTCCCTCTACCATATCCTATCTCTGCCCTACCCTTTATCTTTCCCCAACTATATATCTTCCAATCCCTCTATCACAATTTTGTTATTTTATCCTTTTTTCTTCTTGTCCTCTTTTGTTTTTTCCAAATCCTCTCTGGACCGATAACATCTCGCAAATTCAAAGCTTTTTTCAACCATACCCTTTTAATGACCCTATCTTCCTCGACGGCGGTCAGATCACAAGGACGTCATTAGTTCGAACGGGTTTTAACGCTTTTTCCCGTATTAACAATCAAAATTATCAAAACTGCGCTTGCCTAGTGAGTTTCTTTGTCAATCTAGTTTTTAGGAGGTGCATAGGAGTTGCTAATTTTTTACCTCATTATCTCTAAGCTAAATCAGACTCATTCGGTCCAGCTTTACATCCGCATGTTTGTACTGAAAAATACTTAATAAATCTTTTTTGAATTAGAAAAAAAAATTGAAAATACTATAAATAGTCGAAAATCAAGGAAATATTACTCTGATATTCCGGGCTATATTCCCGGTCGTGGCACTGTGATTTTTTTTTTAAAAGAAATTAATATTAATATGTTCGAATACTGAGTGTGTATCCCCCCCCCCCTTCCCCTCACAAAGTTAAACCAAACCTTCAGAAATAAAGGGGGTTGTTTTACCTGTGGCATCATTATTACAATTACTCTCTAAAAGTGAACGCAAAATGTGGTCATATCTATACTATGAATAGCTGTTTGGCCTGTAATTTAATACGCATAAAACTGAATTAAATAGTTCTATTACCACAAGATACGTTTAGCTGGCGTATTTGAAAAAGCAATTTAAAAATGCTTAAAACTTTGAACGCGTCAAAAAGGGATCGTAATTAACATAGTAATTCACACAGGATAAGTTTTCCTTACAACTCAACTTTCTCTGCCAGTTTGACCACGACAGGGTAGTGTTTTCTTATGTTTATAACGAATGCGGTCGATAATTTAAAGATTACATTTTGCTCGGTCCATTAGCATTAATCAATAATTAATACGAGTTGCGTGCTTTAGAAGCTCCCGCTAATAAACTACTGGTTTCATTACGTTCGTTACTCTGTTCTGTACCTACTCGTAGTGCTCCATGTAGGTGTTATAATCATTAGAGCCGGACCACCTAGAGTTTAAATAACTTACGTCTGCGTAAAAATAGTACAGTCCCATGGACACTTTTATTTGTTATATTTGCTTATTATTCCCTTCTTCTTCTCCTTCTTATTCGCAACGTCATGACAGATGTTTTGTGATTCATGCAATGTTCTAGTTGGCCTGACTTTGCTGTATAGTGCGTTCGACGACCACATGTCATTTATAGCGGCTTCCTGTTAGGAGCACTGCCTTTTTTCCCATCAGCGCTTTGGTGACAATAGCCCAACATTTTGGAGGTCATCCTCTTTACCTCTTGTAATCTGGCTTTTCTTTGATTACACAAGCACCCAAAAATGTACTTTTTTATCGACTATCATATATATGTATTTTGGGGTGCTGAAACCGAATCCGAGGCCAGAATTGTCACATGTGGTCAATATTGTCAACAGCTTAGGACAAGCCTGAAACCGGATAAAGAGTAAATTGAAAGATCAAACGAGTTGACCCATATTTTTATACGTATTTTGGAGCGCTGAAACTATATCAGAATTTTCTTAATGTCAGGATTTTGACATAACCTCAGAAAAATCTCAAAAGACATCTAAAAATGATCAAAAATGCATTCAAAAGTAGATTTAAAAACTTAAAACGACCAAATCACTTTTATACGAATTTTGGGATGCTGAAACTGAATCTCAGATCAGTACTCTCCCACCATATGTGACAATTCTGAAATATTTTTCACAGAATTTCGCAAACATCAAAACAAGTAATCTATGAAACGTCAAAAAAGAGAATATATCTATGAAAATATTTATTTGAAATTTTTGCATTCTTTTGTTAACCTATTTCTGATTATACTAGAAAAAATAAATTTTAAAATAAATTAATCTAGTTGTTGTGCCAAAGGCAAGGAGCCCTAAAATAAATTTATTTACGAAACCTACCACAACCTTTTAAAAACAACAAGACTCACCATTCTACCTCCTTCAATCACTCGACCCTCGAATGTCTCGCCCTTCTTATGAACTTTTCGAAGGGACATAAAGCTACTCTCAAAATATTCAATTGTGAATTAAAAGAAAAAGAAAAGAAAATGCGGCAACGCATCTCACACATACCTACATTTCTCACCCGACATTGCGTTATCATACGTCATGAGGCTCTCGCTGCTGGTAACAAGCACGTCCCTAATCTAGCCGGCCCGGCGGTATATTTCCCTGGAGTTGCAGCAATGCTGGTAAATTAAATCAAATCAAATCTTACTCGAAGATTCTTGTTTGGAGGTTGCTCAGTAGGTCTATAAGCTAATCCTTGTTTGCCGCAACTGGGGCGATATCTTTTGCAAGAAGTTAGTTCTACCAATAACTATAACTACTTCACGCTGCCAGATCCTAAGCATACGTCGCATGAGATGTGCACTATAAATGTTAAAAGAACTGGACGCAGTTCTGTCTGATGCCTTTGTCAACTTACGTCACCTGTAGGTAATTTTATTTCGTTGTTCCCCTGCCACAACAAATATATTTTGATACTTTCAGTTTTTCTTTAGTTGTTTTTTCTAGTTTCAACTCCATAACTTATTTCTTATGGGACCTAGACGTGTAACGTCACGGGAGTCTCAGGCAGTTGCTTGCTTCTGCTATTATAAGCATGGTGCCCCTTCTTCTCCAATTGTTACGAAATATTATTGAAATATTTTCTGTTCAAATTTGATGAGTTCTTAAACGAAGAAGAAACAAAAAATTCTCAAGTTTAGTATGATTGCCTGAGATGCTATCATTAATGATAAGTAATGATATGATCTCTATTTTGCCAAATAGAAGGGCTTCCCACTTAAATGGACTGATAATCGATTGAATTTTATTTTTCTGTTATTTATACCACGAAAAATCACATTTCTGGTTCTTACTGCCATGTGTCAGATATCGGCGTCCGGCCTACCACGATATTTTTTATATGCCTAAAAATCAAAATCTGACATCACATTTCATTTAAATGCTTCAAATTGGGTTCAAAATTGGAATTAACTCCGTTTAGTTTTCTAATAAAAAATTAAATAGGCCATGGAAAAAATCAATAGAATGTGGAAAGGGAAAAATTATATATTTTGACACAAGTGAAGTTATTATTTTCTTGTGAATTTTTATGAAGAATTCTTTTGAAAAATAATTGACTTTCTTGTATTTAAACGTGTAAGGTTTTTGATAAAAATACATAAGAAAACGATGTCTTTATCACCTGTTCTTATTCAAAATAAAGGATTTTTTCCCCTTCGGTTACTTTTTCCTCTAGACCTACTTAGTTTTTTATTAGAAAATTAAACTATGTTAAATCTAATTTTGATCCACAATAAAATAAATACCTAATTAAATGAAATCAAAGGCTTTTTAAAATTCTGATTAACGCTAGTTCAGTCAACGAATGAGTTATAGAGGACATGGAGGGGAGGCAGAATTTTCCTCTTCAGGAATGTGTTGGGGGTAGTTAGGAGGTAACATACTAAAAGTCCTCGCCCTTAGCCCTGCCGCTTCAGGGAAGAGGGGGGTGGAAAGATCCCTTTTTTCGATTCTTCGCTTATAACTCGGAAACGATGATGCGTCGTACGCGTAAAATTTTTCTTTGCAAAATTAAATTATATTAGATTTCTCACAAGAATATTTATATTCATTTTCCTCCTATGCGGTATAGTTTCCGAGATATTCGCCATCGAAGATCGATAATTAATAGATAAATTAATAATGTACCTGAAAGGTTTCTATCAAAACAGTTTACCGTCGTCTGCTAATAAATCACAGTCACAAAACAATCTTTATTTTACAACTCTCGACGTATTTACTAACGTAATATTTTGTCGAAATCTATACATTTCCTTAAATATACAGTGTGACTTCACTTAAAATGAAGACACCCTTATAACTTTTTTATTTTGTTTCCGATTTGAATCAAATTTTACTCAAGTATAGAACAAATTAGGATCTATTTATGACCAGTGCTACAAATGCAGTCACCTGATGTAAAGTTTTATAAAACCAAGTTTACTCTTCCGGAATGTTGCAGATGTTGAATAGCAGCCAGTAAAAGCATGCAGGAACAGAATTTCTTTCAGTCCTAGCTACTGCATTTGGTGTGTGGAGTAAACATTGGTTTGAACTTTTCCTCTGCCAAGTTTTATGAATAAAATATTGCAGTAAATATCACTGCGATAAGAAAATGCCTAACATAATTTATTTTCCCCATGTTTTGGTACCTCAGGTGGCTTTGTATTTGTAGCAGGCGAATGTTCTTCTGGTCATAAGTTGATCCTAATTTGTTCTATACTTGAGTAAAGTTTGATTCAAATCGGAAACAAAATAAAAAAGTTATAAGGATGTCTTCACTCTAAGTGAATCACGCTGTATATTTAAGGAAATGTATAATAGATTTCGACAAAATATTACGTTAGTAAATACATCGAGTGTTGTAAAATAAAGATTGTTTTGTGACTGTGATTTATTAGAAGACCACAGTAAACCGTTTTGTTAGAAACATTTCAGATACATAATTAATTTATTTATTAATTTTATCGATTTTCGCCTATAATCCACTGCATTTAGGATTTTTCTTCAGACCAATTCATACAAAAGCAAATGTTGGTTTTCTAGGTAGGTTCGGGTGTCTTTAATAAGGTCTCAAAAGTTCCCGAAGTGGGAGTGTAAGGATAAAATTTGGCAACGCTGTAAAGGGCTAAAATCGTACTCGGAAACGAATTTTTCGAGATATCCCGGTTTTCATTCCCTCTACGACAAAAATACATTAGGCAAAAAAGAAAGCTATGGAAATTCTCTATAAAAAAGACACAGGGTCTTTTTTTCGTATACGCAATAGTTTTCTTGCAAATCTTGCATTGAATTTGAACTTATGGGATATTATGGATAATTTAAGTACTCTGTTCCACACCACCCTCGAGGTTGAGTACTAGGCGCATTTTTTTATGTGGTTTCCCCGGTAGGCTTAATCCACGACTATCATACTTATTAAAATGTTGTCAAATCAATAATTTCCTTCTTGTCTGTTTTCTCCTTCCATAAATTCATCGATTCGTTCGAGGAAATCCGAGTCAATCTGAGAACTTTCAGTCTCTGCTTCAGTGACAGCTTCTATTTCTGACGAGTTTTCAATCGGTTCAGCATTCAAGCAAGATTTTCCATGGCAGTTGCCGCAAACTGGTGAGCAATTAAGTCCCAACCTCCGACAGCCACACAATGGTCCACAACCTTTCGTACAGTTGCAGGAAAGCATCTTCAGAAGGAAATCAGGCGCAGGAAGTTGGGATGTTGTTTTTGGCCACAATATGGTATCTTTCAACATCCATCCCCACTCTTTAGGATTCAATACATTACCCAACCATTTCTGTACTTGAAAATAAACACTGTGGTTGAGGATAGTTTGCCCAATTGTTCATGTTTTCCATCACCTCTCACAACACTGGCATCAATCAATTTGTCCAATTCACGATCAACCTTGACGGTAGGTGTATCGTCCAGCGGTTGATCACAGATGATACAAATTTCACTCATCTTCCACACAATCACGTTTGTAAGCAATCACAGCAAAAATACGCGCACGCGTTGTTTTTGACGTGGATATGTCTATGTTTTCGTTTCGGGTGACATTTCGTGAACAGGAGCTTATGCACTAACGCCATCTGTCGGTGCATAAGTGAACGTAGCACGTGTGCATCTTGATTTAACCTTCACACGTAATTTAAAAGTCAACTTATTTTGTTATATTATTTCATACTTTTCGTATCATCGACCTGTGCGTAATAAATTCAGAATATCATCTTATGCATAGACGTATCCACGTTCCACGTAAAACTTAAGGCTGTATCAAGGATACAGCCAACCAGGATTTTTTTTTGTTTTAACTCCGTGCAATAAAAACTGCCACAAATAAATTTTTTGATTTTAGGTATGACTTACTGGAATTTTTTAGGAAAACTATTGCGTATACGAAAAAAATATCTTTTTTATAGAGAATTTCCATAGCTTTCTTTTTGGCCTAATGTATTTTTGTCGTAGAGGCAATGAAAACCGAGATATCTCGAAAAATTCGTCGTTTCCGAGCACGATTTTAGCCCTTTACAGCGTTGCCAAATTTTATCCTTACACTCCCACTTCGGGGACTTTTGAAACCTTATTGAGGATACCAGAACCTACCTGGAAAACCAACATTTGCTTTTGTATGAATTGGTCTGAAGATGCGGCTCATTTTTCACTAAATGCGGTGGATTACTACGAATGTTTCGGAAACTATAACACATAGGAAGAAAATGAATATAAACATTCTTGTAGGAAATTTAATATAATTTAATTTTGCATTTTTCTCATACGATGCATCGTTTCCGAGTTATAAGCGAAGAATCGAAAAAAGATACTTTTCCACCTCCCTCCTCCTTAAAGCGACAGGGCTAGGGGCGGGGACTTTTAGTATGTTTACCTCCTAACTACCCCCAACAAATTCCTGAAGAGGAAAATTCTGCCCCCCTCCATGTCCTCTATACTCATTCGTTGACTGGACTGCGCTATTTTGTCAGATTTTGAGTAAAAATATTCTCAATATGATTTCTCGAATTTAGGGGATATAAAAAAAAATCTTAATAAGTCATGCATCGAGATCTGGAACTTAGCAATATGACCTAAAAATGCTGCTTAAAATGCTTTAAAAACAAGAAAAGTTCATATAATTATCTGAAAAAATAAAGATTATATGGATTTGTGTCTATTTTAAGTGGGACACTGGGTATATAAATTACATAGAATTTTTGACAGTTTTGATTTTAAATGAGCAAGGCAAGCGAAGATTTAGCAGATTTAACGTAATCAAAAATTACACTAGAAGTACAATGTTAAAAGATGGGTTGTGTATTATAGCAATACTTAGCTATAGAATCGAAGTTGTCCAAAAATATTAATTTAGAAATAATTCTTGATACGTCTAAAAACGTTAAACATGGAAGTTTAGCACTGAAGATGTTTTTGTTATAACAATAATAATAATAATAATAAATTATTGTTTTTTGTGATAAATATCACAGCCACACACAAAAAAAAGCGGTCTGGTCTGCGGACCAAACCAGTGTATCGCTGTGCATTTCGACCCGCTGCAACCGACTCCGAAGTCAGAGTTGTCAGATTGGTTATTTTTTCACCCCTAACCGCAAAAAAACACCCCCAAAAAAACTGGTCTGGCTCAGACCAAACCAGTGTTTCCTTATGTATTTTGACCCTCTGAAACCGAATCCGAAGTCGGAATTGTCAGATTCGCTCGTTTTTCACCCATAACCTCAAGAAACGACCTCAAAATAAAAAAAAAAGTGGACCAGGCCAATGTATCCTTACCAAATATATAAGGATACACTGGCGCTGGTATGGTCCTCCGGACAGATCATTTTTGGGGTGGGTGTTTTTTGGGGGTTGGGGGTGAAAGACGAACCAACCTGACAATTCTGATTTCGTATTCGGTTTCAGAGAGTCCAAGTACATAAGAATACACTGATCTGGGCCGCAGGCCAGGTCACTTTTTTGTTTTCGGGGTGTTTTTTGGGGTCAGGGGTGAAAACGAGCGAATCTGAGATTTCTGACTTCGAATTCGGTGCCAGCGGGTCCAAATACATAAGAATACACTGGTTTGATCCGCAGGCCAGACCACTTTTTTGGGGAGGTGTTTTTTTGGGTTTAGGGGTGAAAAAAGAACCAACCCTACAATTCTGACATCGGATTCGGTTTCAGCGGATCCAAATACATAAGAATACACTGGTTTGATCCGCAGGCCAGACCACTTCTTTTTTGTGTGGCTGTGTATAGTTGAAATATTCTTAATAGTGTACGGGGTTATGGCGTTGTGCGGGGCGAGACGAATGAATTAGCCCGAGTAGGTCGGCAAATAGATCTCCCGTCTTTACTCCGCTTTTACAACAGCTTTTACATTGTGAGAGTGAAGATACCAGACATCTGGCATAGCGTGTAGGAAGGCGTAGACTCTGCTTTCTGCAGCCAAACTGTCTCAACGATACCGCCTACATAGACACACATAGGCGGTACATAGGCGGTACGTCGATCACTATTCCGATTGCTTCAACTATAATTATAGTTGTGTTGTATTTTCCAGTTTCTTAAATTATTTTTGTAACTCGCAACTATCTTTATTTTGAAAGGAGCGTCCCAAAAAAATACTCCTTCCTTCAGACCTTGGTATGCCACTGTGAGGACTTGATATTTAAAATATCATTACTGTGAGTTCCTCCATTCAACTAATTTAAAGGGGGGAGGTTTCGAATTTTGGCCGGGTCCGATTTTTGGAAAACTTATAAATTTATACGACTACAAAGTTACATTCTTCCATTGAAATTGAAATAGTCCTATTCATCTAGATTAATCAGAGTTTGAATACTAAGTGAACTAAATGGACTGTACTATTAGTTCACATGAGAAACGGTTTAGGACTCTATGGTTCTGTATCTTTTAATTTACTTCAATGGCCATTAAGCATACACAGACCACTTATATTTGCATCTATTAACTGCATTACGTTTTAATTGCGTCTTTAATAGTATGCGTTAGTGGCATATAAAGATATAATCGATTGTGCAGTATTCTGATATTTTGAAATTGTTGGCCGTAAAATATTGCCCTAACACAGCTCCGTACAAATTTTATTAGCTATTAAATGATCGCAACACGTAAGGAGGAATTTATATGGGTTTATTTTTTTTAAGTCATATGCAACCTAAAGTTATTAACTACAAATGTAAATATGAATATGAATAATGATAATAGTTTTAGTTACGTGCTTTTATTAACGTGTTTATTAGAATACCATCAGAGCAACGAACCGAAAGCTATTCCCCTCATTGAAATGACTCTCTCTCAGGTTGTACGTGGATGAAATAAAAAAAAATTGCAGGCCATTGGTTCTTGTATACACACTAAATCACAATTTCATTTTTTTCACCCCTTTCAATAATTTGTGGGAGTGGATGGGGATGGCTAATACCAATAAATTTGTTGGGACCTTAGCTTCTATTATGTATATTAACTTACTGGCTCGATTTACCTATTTACCCTTATTTGCCCCCAATTTACCCCCCAACCCTTCAACAGAATAAGGCCAAAATATAATCTAGTTCTAGATCTCGTTAAAATACATACGTGTACTAAATTTCAAGTCAATATCTTAAACGGTTCCAGAGTAATCGTGCGCACAAAAAAAATTTACAAACAGACGCAAATTTTTCTTTTGCTCTTTAAAATCTCGACGTTTCATGACATTCTTAGCCTATTTAGGCAATAAAAAATTACAATTTTTTTTTTGCGTTACTATACTTTCACTGGATGTGGAAGTAAAATGAAGACACCCTTATAACTTTTTTATTTTGTTTCCGATTAGAAATTTTACTCAAGTATAGAACAAATTAGGATCTTCTTATTACCATGACCAAAACATTTGCCTGCTATAAAGGCAAAGCCACCTGCGGTACCAAAATATGCGGAAAAAAATAAAAACATTTTGAATGTTAAAAATTCTAAAAAAATGTATCGGATCGGCGCCAAAAATGTACATACACCAGACAATATTGGCAACTGCGAATGTCAGATTTGGCGAATAATATTGATGACAAGATCGGCAACCTAAAAGTTGAGCAAAACTTTCCGCGGCAAAACTGTCACGGAACGCACAAAAATTAGAGTTGCTAAAACATCTCTGTCTTTCTTAACTCTCTGATACACGGAGCATTATGGAAGCAGGTAGGCAGCATATTGATTTTTTCGATATGTGGGTGTGGGGACGTTTGTTATGAATTTTCTGATGAGACCATCGTACTAATATAATTTTCCAAGAAATACGTTCACAAAAGCGACCCTCCAGTACCATACTATTCTGAATCCTCTCATTTTTTGTCATATCAACCGGAGAGATGACAATATAGAATGGGTGGTTCAGGGAAAACCAGATGGCAAGAATCCAAGAGGACACCGTCCAAAACGTTCGGCTGGTGTCAAGGTGCTGATAGGAAAAGGTCCTTGGTATCTTAACAGGTATCCACGATAGATGACGTGATGTTGTTAGACGTACTATACAATAAAGGGAGGCTAACTAGAATAATGCAAAGATTATGAAACAGCTGGCAAGACGTTGCGAATAAAAAGAAGAAATATAGTTGAAGAAAGAGCTGCCTCTAACTTTTGCATACCAGGCTTTTCGCGTGGCCGACAGCCAATCATCAAAGTAGGCATATTTTTGGAGAACAGATGAAGCGACAAAGTATTTTAGATCATGCACTGTAGTCTCCAAGAGAAAGGTGTCTATGGTCCTATAGTAAGTAGCAGATAAGGAAGATATGTGAATATGCACGGAACAAAAAAAATATATAGAGAGGTATGTATGTATACATGTACCTTGTCAGCAGGATATTCTGTGATTTTAGAGATGAGAAAGCGCATTATCTTTCCATATCGGCGGTATCCTTAGTCTATCCCTACACTGCGGCCTGTAAAGCTTCTGTATAACGTTTATATTTTATTTACCAATCCTGTTGCGTCTAAGAACTCCTGTATTTTATTGAAGGCGATTTTCCTTATGACATATCTACGGGTTCAAATATTGGTTACCAAATTAACCACTTAGCTAAGATCCTCACAATGGCATAATAAGTGAAGAGGAGTTTCGTCTTCCTTCTCGCATCCCCTGCAGATGGGATCACTTTTCACTTTTATTGTGTGTGAGATTATTATTATAGAGAATGTCCCGTGGCGACTCCTGTGATTTTCCTTATTTGTTTCTTGTTCGTATTTGGCATTTTTTAGTTTTTGTTTAGGATGGTACCTGAATAAGACACTTAGACTACATAAGTCTGGGTAACTCGCCCCTGTGGTGTATGATTTGTTTTGTCGTTCATTTCCCGATTTTAGTTCTAGCGATTTAGTTGGTTCAGTTCCTTGGGAGTAATGTTCACTACCTTCTCCAGCTAGTTGATCAGATTCTTAACTGTGTCTTATTCCCTAGTGTCTTTATGAGCATATCAGTTTTATCATGTTGTGTTCTTCAATTTTAGCTAGTCCTTTGTGGCACTTGCATCTAGTACCTGCTATTTCTTACAAATTGCAATTATTTTCATTTCAAATACTGTCTAAGATATTTGAAAGTTTATGCTTATATTGCCTTCCTGTCCATATATTCCTATTCCGTTGCCTATCTCCATTTTGGGTACATCTTTTTATCACACTTAGACTCCAAGTGATGTACTTGGAACCTATGGGTGTACTCACTCTGTACTTTCATGTGTTAGGACCTGAAAAGGTTTCCGAAATTCAAACCAAGTGTAAATTTTTCTGATTTCATAACTATTAGAATACTATACCGCTTTAGATATCCAAAGTGCTTGTTTATTCATTTCTTGGCAGTCTATAGATTCCCATTTTTGGCTGTATCTTTACAACAATATGGAGTAGAGACAAATCCATGAGAGAAATTGACCGCGGTATTTCTGGACATAAAATTTTTACAACATTGCCTGATGTAATTTTATATTCGCTTAATTTGGCTTTAAGCTACCAAACTAAGAATGCGTAGGTTAATGTGGGAAATATCAACAGTATCACAGCTTTAAATACCTAACCTACTTCAGTGCTTGACTCATAAAGGGCTTTCTTTAGGATTTCTTAAATTCCTCATCCTTGTAAATGGTTTTGTTTTATCTGGGATTACAGAAAATTTTTCATTTGTGCATCGCTCCCAGAGGCTCAATTCTCGACTATACGAAGTAGACTTAGTGAGAGAACGGAAAGATAAAGAAATAGGAAATGCAGTGAAATAAAAAAAAAATAAAATACCACTTTTTTATTGGAATAATTTCGAGAATTAAGCCCCAGCCCAGATGGTATTCAGAGGTAGTGCTCACGTTGTGTCATAATAAGAATAGTGATGTTATCGGCATAGCCCTGAATGTACATTTCTTGGTGTCCCAGCTTCCACATGATATTGTTTACCACAAGGCTCCATAGTAAAGGGATAGTATTCCTCTCATGGGCAACCCCTGGTGCCTGTTACCTCCACAGTTGTTTCTCCCATGGAGACATTTACGATGCCCCCCAAAATATCTATTACTCTAATGATGTATTTAAACGAGGTACTATCAAATGCTCCCTCTATACATAAAAACCATACAATTTTTTTTTGCTTTTCTAATGCTTCCTTAATTCTACTAGTTAGCAAACTTATGGCTATGTCGTAGTATTTTCCGGAGTGGTAGATGTACTGGTTTCAGTACAGGTAAGCCATTACACCGTCTAATGGCTTCTACTAGATTTTCCAAAGTTTTCAGAATAAGCAATGCTTGTGCATATGTTGTGCGTCTTAATTTGGGAATGAAGGCAACTCTTGTTTGTCTCCATGTCTTCGATATGTGTCCTAGAGCTAGATTATTCCTGAGCAATGTACACAGTAACAATTATTGCAGTTCTTTAAATCGCTAAAACAGGGAATATGTTGCCTTCTTCCTCAGACCCTGCATGGTTCAAAAGCACATTCAAGTCTCTCTTTTATTTTTGTTGACAATTTTCTTTGCTCTTTAGACGTCTGTTTCAGAAGTCTACCTGGATTATTTTGTGACTTTTATGTCATCCGGTATAATTTATGCTACTCTTTCTACTGGTTTTAATTACTACAGTTGGATTTCAGCCTGATCCTGATCTCCATCAGAAGAAGTAGATGAGGCTTGAAGACGTAAGTAACGTGGTATTTCTTTACTTACGCCTAGTTATTTCATTATATAACTAGCTTGTGCTTTAAATATCATTTCACCCTCGTATCTAAAAAAAAATTATTACTGAATATCATTCGACCGGTAGTATGTTTATAACGAACAAAAATATAAATCTTTAAATTTATTTCTCCATTTTTACTTTAGGGAATCCTTTATATTGCAACTAGTAATTCCAGCATAAGCTTTTATTTTTACCGTTTATAATAAAGCCGAGGCACGAATTGAATTGGTCCCAGTTTAGAAATCTAAAAAGACCCATCAATATCTCTAGTGTTATGTTATCGTTATATAGATAGAAATATTTTCTGTAAATTCTTTTTGCCGTGTCCAGGGATAGTATGGGATTACGTTCTCTATAAATCAAAAGCGTCTGATGAATTGCACCAAATGGTTCCTATGATTAAAGTAATAAGGGAAACGGACATTTCTTTAGAGAGATCCACAAAAAGGATAAATCTGGTAAAAAATGTTATATATAATTCATAAAGAATGGAACGGATGAAAACGGATCAGGAAACTGTTGTAGTAAAGAAAAAACTTTCCGTATTTGTAGCTTAACAAGACTTAAAACTTTGAAAGGCTTCCTCCGTTTTAGGATTACAATTTCTTCACACTTTATCCTTTCCTGCTGCTTAATAAATTTATAATACTATCTACTTGATTTTATTACTTAATAATTTAATGACAACTCGTGGCCGTGTAAATAATGTTTGTTGAATTAATAGTGAAAAAGAAAAAAATAACTATTAACTTATTCCTGAACATATTGTAGCCTTTAAGGTAATGTATTACATCATAATAAAGTTGAGTTCAAATTATAATGAACAGATGAAACTACGAAATCTTCCAGGGACTTTTGACACCGTCTCCCTTCTTTCCATAATTATTTTTCAAGAGCCAAATATTTTTTATTAGGGAGAAAAAACTACGAGAAATAGCAATTTATTGTTTATACAGGATGTTTTGTAAGCAAGTGGATGCGGAGGAACTACCTATAGTTTAGATTAAAATATAATGATTTAACCTAACATCTTATTCATAACTTCTTGCCAGATGTAATCCACGTATTAATCTAAGCGGCCTCCGTTTGTTGTGTAGTACGTCTGATAGCATCGCTGCATATATCTCGTTTGCCTGTTTTCCTGTTTCTATGGACTGTCAACCAAACTATATTGTCCTGTCTCTGGTTAATAGTCGATACGAAACTTGCAAAAAAAGTGTAAAACCTCAAAAGTGCAGCGACCAAACATAACTACCCCACCGTCCCTACCCCCCTAGAACTACCTCTAAACGCATAAAACCCTTTTTTCGATTTTTCGTTGTCAGGCATGCGAGAACTTGTTAGATCAGTTTTTTTTTTGAGGAAACTCAATATGTCCTATAAAATTTCGCAACCAGACATCTTAACGACCCACGGGGGTTGAAGCTACCCCCTCCCTCAATACCGAAACATGCAAAAGACATCCAAACGTGCTGAAAATTGTTTTCTACACGTTTTCAAGGTCGATGCTGATATTATTTAGCCTCCCACCCCTAACCAACTATCCCCAAATGCATAAAGCCACCCTATTCTCCATTTTTCATTATCAGGCATACGAGGACTTGTTGGATCGGGGTTCTCCAATAGCTTTGTATGCATACAGTTAGTCCTTAACCCATATATATTGCATTTAATTATATTTTTTAAGGGTTCTCAATACTGACGACATGTAACAAATGGAAGGTATATGCAGAGAATACACAACCAACGGCTACGGCACATATTTTGTACGTCGGTCCTCGCTGGATCGCTGTATGGAGGCCGCGTAAGAGGAAGACGACTACCTCTCTACGATTTATTTTGTAAACGCCGAAGAATAAATTAAAATTTAATAATAATGATAATATATGACGCATGTCTAGAATAAGAATAAAAATCATGTACATAATATATAATAAAAAAGTGGACTATGCACATACACGACTACATATACATGCGCATAGCCCATTCATTCAAACTCCTTTTAAGCTGCAATATAAAAATGTCTCTCCCTAGAAAACCTGATCCAATGAGCGTTTGTGATCTCACTATAAGAAAAACCGATGGTTTTGGGCATGCAAGGGTAGTTTTTGAGGACTAAGAGAGAAACTGATGCAAGTGTTGTGTTCTCCAGCCTTGAAAACGGGAGATACCCTCCTTGAGGGGCACTTCAAGATTGAGAGGGGGTGGTTTCAACCGGGTCGTTAGAATGTCTGGTGGCCAAATTTTACAGGACATATTGAGTTTCTTCAAAAAAACCCAATCCAACAAGTCCTCGCATGACTGAAAATGAAAAATGGGAAAAATTGCATTTAAGTTGGAGGTGGAAGGCTAAATAATATCACTATCGTGTTACCCGCCCTTAAAAATGTGTGGAAAACAATTTTGGCGGTTGTGGATGTTTTTGGCGGGTTTAGGTATTGAGGGAGGGGGTGGTTTCAACCCCTGTGGGTTTAGGATGTCTGGTTGCGAAATTTTACAGGACATATTCAGTTTCCTCAAAAAAAAACCGATCCATTTAGGGGTAGTTCGAGGTAGGGACCGCGCGACTATCACCATCGTGTTGGCCTTCCTCGAAAACGGGGGAGTAGTCATGTTTGGTGGCTACCCCTGCACTTTTGGGGTTTTTGCAACTTTGGTATGGACTATAATATGTTCAGAAAATGACAGGATTTTGGATAATACAGTAATGGAGAATAGCTTTTGAGACGTGTTTCTTAGAAAATCGAGTCATTAATGGGACGGGATGTCCAGCAAATTCGCATCAAACATCTCCAGACAAACATCCCAATAGCATCAGTCTATCTTCTTCCCGATTCGTATCTTAAACGTGTAAAGAGAAATGAAGAAAACTAGGACGTAAGCAAGTCTGATCTTCGTTCGTTTCGTAATATATCTCTCCGAATTTTTCTTAACTAGCAACTCGCCGATCTTGCTATCTGTATTATTTCCTAAATCTCTTACTCATAATTGCTAGTAATGTCCGCAATCAGAGATGATTATCTAAAGCTTGTGCAATAGGGGTATGAACTCGTCCTCGCTTACTGCCGCTAAGGTGGTATCATCTGCAAATATAAAGTTAGCTACTCCAGCCTGCCAGGCTGCCAGCCTTGTCTGATACCTTAGCAAACTTAATTTTTCGAAATTTGTGTTATGGACTTTCACTAAAGCAGCGTTGACTTCATACATAGTTAGCGAATAATAAAGATCAAGTGCTTGGGTGCCCTAATCCTAATAATACAATCCACACTTTGTTTGGGTTGTGATTGCATACTCCAGCTCCAGTCCGTTCACAAGTCTGTGAACCAATAACTATCTGCCCTATGTAGGTCGGTCTCGTTTCTATCCCATTCATCTCTTCCAAGAAACAGTATGTTAAAGGGCAGCTTGTGATTAGTCATGGTAAGCACAACATCTGTAGGCATTTTCAGCGTGTTGTGACTGTCTATGTCATTTAATAACCTGTTGCGTTCTATGATTCTAACCTGCGGCATATTAGCTAGAGCTTATTCGAGTCAGTGTGTTGCCCAATTGGCTTCTCTCTCCAGGTAAATGTGAATGGGGGTGGATAGTATCCAAAAGAGTTTCTAGATGGTGTGGCACTTATTACATCAGTTATTTGCCAGGCATTTAGATTTTCCTCCAACTATATCTTTCACATATGCTTGGATCTCAACTTCCCACAGAATAGGAATGTGCAACAGATCATCCACAAGTAATGACTACAGAAGAAGGGAAAAAAACGCCTTGTGGGCATCCCTCGCGGCCCAAAGCTTTTCATTTCCCCCTATAGAGATGTCGTTGTGACTCTATTTTCAAGCATAGCTCAAATTCATCCAGTAGTTGACTCGGTCCCTCTAGCAGTTGCCGCTAAATGCTCCTTTAATATCGAAAATGAGTGCTAGTTCTGATAATTTTATCTAAGTGTTGGGCATATTGATAGACAGTGAATATGAATGCTCAGGATGTTTTCTCTGATATGTCAATTCAGTACTTTATTAGGCCTTTCTGAAAGACTTTCATAGCCTACTCAATTGGTGAGCCTGAGGTAACCTTTCTAGCCACGAAACAATCGTTTTTGTAGGACCGTTTGAGTGATCCAGGGTTGAACGCCCAGGGAAGCTTTTCTACGAGAAGCTCTAAGATTTTCTTTTCAGATTCGGTAAATGAACCATCTGGTCTTTTTATCATATTAAATTCATTTTTGTTTGAAAAAAATCTTGGAGATTCTAGTACTGCCAAATAAGTCAGTAATACTCTTGCAGAACTTCTAAAATTTTCTTTTTGCCCCTTTGATTTCTTTTTTATAGTCTGTTAACGCTATAGATTTGCGTTCCAGCCGCATGAATTCAAATTATACTGTAAGTGATGGTATTCGACAAACTAAGAGGCATATAAAGCGGATAAAACCTATCCTATAATAAAGAAGCATATAGTAGGTAGTTTTTGCACATACACCTCGTCAGACAAATTTAGCGCACGCAATGAACTGAAGATGGTTTTGTCACTCTAAAATATTTTATACACACTTCTTAACAATACAAAAAGTGTCCGAAATTGTCGGCAAAATTTAATGCATAGTATATTCTTATGTTATTACTCCAAATAGGAGAAACCATTCGTTTTCATTTACTTGCGCTAAAAACCAAATAATGATATACTCACGATGTAAGATGTGTCCAAACTGGAATAAGATTCAGTATAAAATAAACATTATTAATTGTATTTATTATTTATTAATTGTGACAATTTATTACTTGGTTTCAATCATTATCCTAACATAAATGAACTTTTTTGCAGGGGGGGGGGATCCGTCATTGACACCCAGCGCCTTGGATCTATCACTCTGGGTAGTGCTGGACTCTAACTGAGCTCAAACCCCTCTGGAATAGCGGCCCCTTTCCTGTCTTCAGTATATCCTCATATCCTGGAGCCGCTCTCGCTTACCGTCAGAATATAAGGTCAGTCTTAGTGTTAGAAGCATTAACAACGCAGACAGATCATTTCTAAAATTATCTGTCTCCACAGAAATGTCCTCCCCTTACTTCCCAACTTCGTTAAAACGAATAGAGGTTCAAATTTCTTTCGTCTACTTCCTTGATTTTCATGACGGATCTTATCATGTCCTCCAAGAGTTTCCAGTTTTCCTCTGATTCTAGCACCTTAAACACTATCTCATCGGGTAACTGGGCCGCCTAGCCTGTCTATGCCTCGTAGCCTTTCTTCTTTCCACCTGCTAAACCGGTATGCTCCGCGTCGTCTATCTTCCCACAGTACATGCATTCTTGATCTTCCATCGATGTCGTAAACGTACTCTGCAAAATATCCATGCCCTATTAGGGCCTGTGTAAGGTAGTACCCAACATCCCCGTGTCCTCTCTCCACAATATCTGGAATAAGTCTCCTCGTCCATCTTCCCTTACTCGAGATATTCTATCTCTCCTGCCACCTCTGATAGAGTCTATCGTTGGCCTCCTATCGGCTAATTTCCTTGTATATATCCCACCTTTCTTTTGCTAGCATTGGCTCGTAAGAAACCGTCATGTAGGCACTGCAGACTCTCAGTGCCGCACATCACTGTACTGTGGCCAGTCTTCTTCGCATTTTTTTCACTGCCTTGGCTCTTACCGGAGCCGCGTACAGGAGAATGCAGTGCACCACGCTACACAGCACCTTCCTTTTGCTGACCTTCGGTCCGCTAGTGTTATGCATCAGCCTGCCTATGGCTATTGACACTTGTCCAGTTTTTTCCTCCATTTCGTCACATGCACCCCGTATGTCAATTTCGAATCAAGCCATATGCCCAAATACTTTATCGCCTGGCTCGGGCTGATTTCCAGCTCCCCTACTCCTATTTTCACGACACGGAGGTTCCTCTTTCTAGTTATGACCACCAGCTCGGTTTTTCCAGGGGCAAGTTCCAGCCGTTCTGGCCGTAACTGCTATTGCCAGATCGTCGGCATATCCGATCAGCTAAACATAAATGATTTGCTGGTGCAAATTTTTCACTCATTCGTTTCGCGCAAGTTTTCCTTTGCATCACGTCCATACAACTGTATCTGCAGTCTGTTGATCCTGAAAAGCAAAGGCGAATTGATATACAGAATGCAAGTTGCCTGCCGCTACGTCGACTGTAGCTCTACAAGCCAAGGTTTTTCGTGACGTCATATTGTGTGAGAGGTTTCAGGGAAATTATCAGAATTCAGCAGATGTTTGATTATAATTTTGATTATTTTCAGGTCTCCAATACGTCAGGCATTGCACGCCACTCCTAAGACGTCAGTTTATCTATGTTTACATGTTATTACATAGACTTTGACGTTAACTTATTTATAGCAGCAATGATGTACAATGTTTGATATATTGGAAGTACTATACTATATTTACTCCTTTTTGTACACTTGTAAACCTATGTATTTTATGGCCTACCCAGTAATTAGAGCATACTATGTTGTGAGGAATAAAGTAAATAAAATAAAATAGTCAAATAAATAGTCAAAGATTTGAGTCATTTTTCTTACAATAGTATTTTTGCAACGACTTACAAACATCGAATTATTTGCAAGTAAAGCGAGAAGTTATCTGCACCTTTTCAATCTACTCGAGTTCGAGATTTAAAATTTAGGTCCTTGACCGTACAGATAGAGAAGCAACTTCGTTACAACTTTTTCAAATAGGGAAAGAAAAAGTGATGCTGCAAATTCCGGTTGGTTAAAGAAGACTCGAGTTATCACGTGCAGAACTTTCGGATCAATGTTCACATAAAAATCTCGTTTTAGTCGTATTAATCGAACGAGTTGCACTAAAATTGATACACGCGGTCGGAATTACCAATAAAAGTGAAAAAATGTCACTAAAACCCATCAATCAGATCCTTAAGAGGCTTGAATTGTTTTACCAATATCAAATTAAAAATACCACCCAAGAGGATACAGCTTTACTTGAAATCAAGTAAAAAAGTCAATGAAGAAATCCTGCATCCTGCTTAGAAAGTACCTGCGATTTATATAATAGTTTACAGTGGTGTTCCATTAAGAGTAATATACAATTTCTGTAGAATTAACTTTACTTTTTACTCTTTATGTGATTTACCTCGTTATCTACTTATAAGAATCTATTAATCTGGAAATTCCATTAAATAGCAGTCTATAAGTTTATGATTGATTTATGTAATATTTTACATTGGACTAAAATTGTTTCATCACGATATAACCATGAGAATATGAGCTTCTATAAAAAAAAGGCCGAGGTACAGTGTTTGGAAGTTATGTCCCTCTTTCATCACCTCCTTGAAGACTTTAAATTTTGTGCTATATTTTCGAAATTTACTTAAAAATGCTACGCTAGAATATTCTATATAATTCTGAAAGCTTATTCAATAATCCTTACTTAGAGACTTATTACATCCGGTTACGATATAAATCCAAAAAACACATATTTTTAAGATTTATACCTTTTTATTTGTGCTTTAATCATTATTGAAACACGTTATTTTGTGAATATAACAGATAACGCTCATACACCTAATATATAATATGAAAGCAGAACATATACCTTTTCTTCATATACAGAGTGTCCAAAAAGATAGCGACAAAATTGAAGAGGTTATAAAGGACGCTAAAACAAGGAATTTTTGTTAATGTACCGACAGCCGAAAGTGAGCTGTTTTATCCGATAGTAATGAGTAAATTATTCGAAATCAAAGTGTTGACCATTTACTTCTAGGTATACATAGATTGCATAGTCGTTTCGTGGATTCACAGATGCTATGGAATATTCCTGTGGAATACCCTGCCAATGTGCGCAAGCTGCCATGACTCTTGCCAGAAGATCTTCTTCTCTTAGTACAGGAGTTTCGTATACCAGAGATCTCACAAAGTCTAGAAGGAGAAAGTCGAGGGGATTGAGATCATGCTGGCGAAGCCACAGGCCCGCCTCTTCCAATCCACCTGTTCAAAAACGTTGATCTAGATACTGGCGCACGTTCAAATTGAAGTGTGCCCGTTCAAACTGAAGTCATGCTGAAACCACATGTCAGGCCTTATCTCCAAAGGGATATTTTCTAAAAGTCCAGCCAAAAGATTTTGCGAGAACTGGAGATAAATGGAATCGTTCAAACGAGGTGGCGGCAAGTAAACGATCAAGTTTTCTCCT
The DNA here is from genome assembly GCA_936432065.2 of Rutpela maculata. Taxonomy (NCBI): domain Eukaryota; kingdom Metazoa; phylum Arthropoda; class Insecta; order Coleoptera; family Cerambycidae; genus Rutpela; species Rutpela maculata. Next base: position 153,256,776 of record OW386288.2, read on the forward strand.
ACAATATCAGCTCAAACATTAATGGAAAGTTGTTGCTGTTGCTTCCAAAGGCAGATGAGAATTTTCTTCGCTTCAGATCCTCATCTGGTTATTTCAAGTGCTGAGATAACCATCCCAAGTAAAACATGTCTCATCGGAGAAAACCGCAATTCTTCTGAAGTTCGGCTGGATCAAATTGCGACCCAACATCCATTGGAAGAAAACGATCCGGTGAGAGCAGTTTTCAGGAGTAACAGTTTATACTCTTCGTAAATGGTAAGGATGAAGGAGTTGGTCATGCGCAACACACCATACCTTCAACCTGGAAACCCTCATCTGGCGTGCAATTGCGCGAACACTTGTAGAAGGTTCTTACTCTACGGGGTTTAAGACTTCTTGCTCTATCGCTACTGCACGTGCTGTTCTTGGATAATCCGTACCACCAAGATGCTTCAGGGTATCATTTTCTAGAGGACGGCTATACAAGCGTTCAACTTACATTTCGCTTTGCGTGCCAGGCTGTTCTTCAAAAGTAAAATTATTGTCTCTATTGAAGACGAATTAAGTAAAGAAACGCTTAGGAACTGAGCTCGCCAATCGATACTAAACATTACTGCCTGTTTGAAATGTATAATAATTTACACTGTGAGAAGCACTTTTTATTTGTATATTTATCACAAGATTAAAATAAAAACCGCTGCCCAAGGAATCACTACCTCCACAAAAAATTTTATTACTTGTGCGAAAATCGACTTTTCAATAGTCTAGTACCATTCGATAATGTTGTCTCTAAAAGCCTACCAAAAAATTTTTTGAATCGATTCAGGGATTTATACTCCGGTCAAAATAGACATTCACCCTTGCATAAATTCCCAAGAAGCTGAAAATTTACATTAACGTTAGGGATACCATTATAATGAAGTTGTGAAAAGTCCCCATTGATCCCGTGTGTGCAAAAAATTTTATGCGAGGTCAAAGTTTGCAAAAATGGGTTTTTTTGGATTTTTTAGCGAAACGTTTAGTTTTATGACAAAAATAGCTTAGACAAGTTGTAGATCTTTTAATTCTCTACAAAAATGGTTCTTACACTTTTTTTCCTAAAATTCAACTTTTTTGAGAAAAAGCCATTCTAAAGTTATATTCTCCATAATATGCATGACTACGCTGCCTATGTACTATTCTGTGCAAAAAAGCGTACATCTACTATCTGCCTGTATAAGTCAGACTTCATTTCGCCGCAAAAGCTCATGTTCCAGGTTTATCAAAATAATGGCGTGGTAGGTTACAGTAAAATCAAAGTTGTTGATTTTGATTATGAAAATGAAACAACAGTATCTTTCCTCAAAAAAGTCGACGTGGTATCGTTCTATGAAAAATGGAAAAATTTATCGTTACCTGGTTGGAATGGTTACATTGAACACTTAACGAAAAATGGTATAAATTTTTCAAAATCTAAAATTTCGTTTTTACCTTTTATTCATCAGCGTGCTAGCAACTACAGTACTATATACACGACTTTACTTTGTGCATTGGAGAATGCAAAAAGTTACCATCACGATGTATGCGTTGTTACTTTTGATCAACCTCTGTATGCAAATGCTCGAGAAATTGTATCAGCTGCACCTGAAGGGTCCGAATTATCGAAGATAATAATCAAGTTAAGAGGATTTCATATGCTCATGTCGTTTTTTGGAGCAATTGGTTACATCATACAAGGAAGCGGCATGAAGGAAGTACTTTCTTTGATTTATGCTCCAAAGTCATTAGAAAAAATGCTCAATGGCCATGCTTACGCGAGAGCTGTCCGAGCTCATACATTACTTCAACTTACTTTAGCAATCATAATATCTAAAGAACTTGTTCTTGATGACAACATAGATGTAGATCTTATCATCACTATTGAAAAAGTATTAAATGACACTATTTCTTATAATGATATTGAAAATGACGATGAAACATCTGAAGAATTGCTTCATCAGTTTAATCAAAAGCTGAGAGAATATGAAGAACGAGAACCTACGGCTAAACTATGGAAACAATATTTTCACATGGTTTCAACTCCAAAAGAGTTTATAAGAGCCGAACGTATGGGAGATTGGCAAGTTCATTTGAACACTGTTAACGAAATGCTTCCTTATTTCCACGCATCAGGACATGTCACTTACGCTAAGTATGCGCACTTATATCTGCAAGACATGCTAAAATTAAATGAGTATGGATCCTACTCTTTACCAACGATTTACAGGAGGATTTTTCACGGTTAGACGTTCTAACATGTTAAGTTGTGGGACTTCAACGGATATGGTGATAGAACAGTCAATGATGAAATCTATAAAGACAGATGGAGGTATTGCTCGAGGAAGAAGTACTAAAGAGAGTGTCATCAGCAAAAGGGTTTATAGTATGCATGTAATGAATACCGTTTGTGAAGCATTGGAAGATCTCGCGAGTGTAAGAATGGATACAACAGATCAGCATGTTGATGCAAGCGACTCACGAGTAAAGAAAGATGCTAAGGATGTACAAAAACTTCAACGGAATTCGCTTTCTTCTTTCTGTATATGGAGCTCCAAAAAAAATTACTTCCATAGATAAGTTACGTTACGTATCTTTTGCAAAACATACACGAAATAAAAAAAAGGGTTCAATTAGCTTGTCTTCCTCCAACCTCGGCTTCTGCTCATCAACATTTTTATCGAGTATATTACCAGGTTCAAGTGTGGCTTGATAATCAACTGGACCCAGAAGAATGGGGTTGGAAGCTAATTAATAATGTATTGAAACCAATACACACTCTACTTCCATCGGCACCAGAAAAGCTCCTTAATACTATTTTTTGCAACTGCAAAAAGGGGTGTAATTCGAAATGCGGCTGCAAAAAAGTAGGCTTACTTTGCACCAGCTGTCAAGGTCAGTCGTGTTCAGATACTGAATCTCCAACAGAAGATGATCCTTACATCAACGTCGAAACAACTGATGTATCGGTATTTGAACAATTTACGTCAACTCAGGAAGATGAAGAAGAAGAAGAAGAAGTTGAATAAGAAGACCTAATATTATTTAAACTTCAATAAAAAGACCGTGGAGTAGGCCTACCGGGGAAACCACATTAAAAAAGACGCGCCAAGTACACTACCTCGTGGAAACGTGTGCATATTATGGAGAATATAACTTTAGAATGGCTTCTTCTCAAAAAAGGTGAATTTTAGGAAAAAAAGTGTAAGGGCCATTTTTGTAGAGAATTGAAAGATCTACAATTTTTGTCTAAGCTATTTTTATCATAAAACTAACCGTTTCGCTAAAAAATTGAAAAATCCCATTTTTGCGAACTTTGACCTTGCATAGAATTTTTTGCACACACGGGATCAATGGGGACTTTTCACAACTTCATTATAATGGTATCCCTAACGTTCATGTAAATTTTCAGCTTCTTGGGAATTTATGCAAGAGTACCCCCATTTTTAGGGCTAACTTGACCGGATTATTAGGAGAAATTGTCGAATTACGAAATTATTTTCTGGCATCGCCAACCTTAATGCTATTCCTGAAGGACATCGAAGAAGAGGAAGGCCGAAGTTAAGGCGGGGTGATGGTGTTTCGGAGGACGCAGGAAGACTTGGTATCAGGAACTGAAAAATGGCAGCGAGGGATAAAGATGGATGGATGAAGAAACCTGAGGAGGCCAAGACTCCTAGAGACGGGTTGTAGTACCAGCGTTTCGTCGTTCCGCCACGCTAAATTTTGCTCAACTGATAAGTTGCCATCCGTATTCTACATTAAATCTCATATTCACAGTTTTCGGTATTGCCAACAAGGACTCTAAAGTGTATCATCTTGCTTACTATCTCACAATCATCTGTCCTTAACGATTCTGAAACGTTTTCATTTGCTCGAACTGCAACAATAATCTTCATTTTGTTGTAATTTACATTTAAACCGTAGTCAGAGCCTCTCGCTTGAAGGTTGTCCTGCAGGTGTATGAGCTCATCTTTGCTTGCAACATCTGCAAATCTCAGTTCGCATACTATAGAGATAAACTCAAAATGAGCACTTCAGACTTCACTTCATTAGCCGAGTGTTAAAGAGAATACCGTAATTAAAATTTAGCTCATTATGTATTTATTTTTTGTTTGGTTTTTATGCCTATTATGAATTTCAGATACCTATCAAATCGTTATGTTCGGCTTTTTAAATATCTGTTTCAAGAATTTTCCGAATTCCTAAAAACCAACAAAAAATTATTTTTATTTTTTTTTATCTATTTTATATTAATAAAGAAACATTTAAAATGTTGTCAGTTCAGACAACAGGATTTGATAAAATATTTTAGTATAGCAGGTAAATCTTTAATAATGTAAATGAAGCTTTTTGATTTCAAGATCTATTGTCTTTTCGTTATACAATCTTAAAATAGCATGTAATGAAATGAGTCGTTTAAATAGGAATAGGGACGTAACGTTTAAAAACCCGAAGTACAATAGACGCGTTGTAAAATAGGGAATAATCCTACAATGCACGTAGAATATTTCACAATGAGCACATCCATAAAGCTTAGTTCATGAAGCAGGGAAAAACAGTTTCTAGCGTATTTTTCACTGAGAGTTTGTATCAAATATGAGAATCTTAATTAGTCTATTATGTCTTTAAGCATTCTTATGCAAATACTCCTCAATTCCCTGAAAACGGAAGGCTTAATATTTGGGAGAATTGCAACAAATATAGCGACTAGTCCCCAATGGATTCCAACAAAAATGTACACAATACTTGGAAGCACATTTAAGCTTTGTTATCAACAACATAAGCCTGCAGCTTTCTGATAACACCAATACCGCCGCCTGGAGAGAAATAACAACTCCGAGCAAAAGCGCCGTTTCATTTTGCTACTTATATAGGACTATTGTGATTATCTTTTGTTGTAAGTATAGCACTGGGACGCTCAAAATTTATCAGTACACTGGAACAGTTTAATTTGTATTGAAAATTTATGTGTACTCTCTTCTTATATACCCAAATAATATGTCAAGTTGTTCATAAATTTAATTCTACAACATATAATCATGCTAAACCATCTCAGAATACCAGTTCATACTTTTAGAAATATAAATATTTACAATTTTCAAGTTGAAAACTAAGCTTGACGACGCCTTCTAGCTTTAATTATGTGAGGTCCAAAATTTCCACTGCAAATTAAACTCCAGGGATACAGATTTTGTTTTATTGAAATGTTTTGAAAATTTTTTTAAAAATCACATTTTTTTGTTTCTCATCTTACATGCCTAGTTGCAAAATTCAAAGATTAGGAGGGGAGGAAAATTTTTCATGACAAAGTGCGTTAAGTTCTTAAACAATGTAATTTTAAAAATTCTAGTTCTGCATTATTTTCGACATGCAAGGACAAAAATATAAGCATTACATATCCTAATTCCAAGAAGAAATATCAGTTTGTTTATTTATAAGCGACTGGAACGTAATTGGCTCCAAATACAAGTGGACCATTATTTTCGTTGTTTTATTCATCTACTTTTATAATTCGCTTACCGTATTTTGTTTTATAAAAAGTCCATAGTGTTATTCGAATTTGTCCATAACTACAATTTGGAGAATTGATTGATTGATTGATTCACCAGCATGCGGTAGGCATTGCTGTCACTCCCAGGTCTATAGCTGGGCCTGCTACGTCCACGCTGGGATGGATCAGGGTCATTCTTGTTGCCAGCAGCGAGAGCTACATGGTGCATGGTAAAGGAATGGGAGGTGTAGGTATTTGTAAGATGTATTACCACATTGTGTCGTGATGGAGTTTAAGCTCCCTTTTTTGTGTTTTTGGTCCTGGACTTCTGCCTTTTCTGAGTCTTCTTGTGACATATATTGCCGCGTTGTGTCGTGATATGGAGTGTTTATGCTCCTCTTTTTTCTTTGTGTTTCTGCTTCTTCGAGTCTTCTTTTTCTAAGTCTTCTGATTCCTTGGTTTCCGATGCTGGGTTGGATTTGGGTCATACTTGTTGTCAGCAGCGAGAACCACATGACACATGGTATAGGAGTGGGGAATGAGGTAGGCATTGCTGTCACTCCCAGGTATATAGCTGGGCCTGCTACGTCCACGCTGGGATGGATCAGGGTCATTCTTGTTGCCAGCAGCGAGAGCTACATGGTGCATGGTAAAGGAATGGGAGGTGTAGGTATTTGTAAGATGTATTACCACATTGTGTCGTGATGGAGTTTAAGCTCCCTTTTTTGTGTTTTTGGTCCTGGACTTCTGCCTTTTCTGAGTCTTCTTGTGACATATATTGCCGCGTTGTGTCGTGATATGGAGTGTTTATGCTCCTCTTTTTTCTTTGTGTTTCTGCTTCTTCGAGTCTTCTTTTTCTAAGTCTTCTGATTCCTTGGTTTCCGATGCTGGGTTGGATTTGGGTCATACTTGTTGTCAGCAGCGAGAACCACATGACACATGGTATAGGAGTGGGGAATGAGGTAGGCATTGCTGTCACTCCCAGGTATATAGCTGGGCCTGCTACGTCCACGCTGGGATGGATCAGAGTCATTCTTGTTGCCAGCAGCGAGAGCTACATGGTGCATGGTAAAGGAATGGGAGGTGTAGGTATTTGTAAGATGTATTACCACATTGTGTCTTGATGGAGTTTAAGCTCCCTTTTTTTGTGTTGTTGGTCCTGGACTTCTGCCTTTTCTGAGTCTTCTTGTGACATATATTGCCGCGTTGTGTCGTGATATGGAGTGTTTATGCTCCTCTTTTTTCTTTGTATTTCTGCTTCTTCGAGTCTTCTTTTTCTAAGTCTTCTGATTCCTTGGTTTCCGATGCTGGGTTGGATTTGGGTCATGCTTGTTGTCAGCAGCGAGAACCGCATGACACATGGTATAGGAGTGGGGAATGAGCAGTTTAGGCGTTGCCGCATTGCGTTCGTGATATTTAATGTTTATGCTCCTCTTTTTTGTGTTTCTGCTTTCACAGATTTTCTTCTTTTCCTTCTGAGTCTTCTGATTCCTCCGTTTCTGATTTTGGTAGATGTAGGTATTTGTGAAAGGCGTGGCCTCATTGTGCCATGATATGGAGCGGTTTTTTTTTTAACTATTTAACGTCGGCTACCAGGGCCTATCACCGACGCCTGAAAATTTTGCCGAACCTCTTCCCTTAAGAAGAGTAGGGATCTTTTACTTGCCTAACATTTAATAGACAAGAGACCGCCTGCTTTACATCCCCTCCGAAGGATGGTATATCCACTACGTAATCCTCGTCTGAAATTACGTAACTTCCGCGTATACATTGATATACAAGCCGCTAGAAGGTGGGACGAGAACGTTGTATTTCCTAAGATGGGTACGCATCCAAGTACTAACCGCGCTCGACGTTGCTTCAAGGGAATATCAACTGATATTCACATTGAAGTCGCCTCTACGCTCGCCCCATATGGAGTGTTTGTGCTTCTCTTCTTGTATTTCTGCTTCTACAGATCTTTTTTTCTTCTGATTCCTCGATTTCCGGTTCTGGCAGAGTATATATCGCTGCGATTTCTTTTTGGAATTCACTTTTTGCCCTCGCTCTCTTGGCCAGTATGTTTGGTTATTTCCCAGTTTTTTCATGATACTCTTGATTGTTGTTTTCCACGTGTAAGCTGGTCTCCCTATTTTTAGTGAAGAATTTAATGTAGAATTTTTCACTTTACAAAGAGCGCAATTTTGACTTGCTTGATAATTTACCTAAGAAGATATTGTGACCATACTTTAAGAGTAATGCATTTGATTATTACGGGTGTTATGCTAATGTACCAATCTATCTAGAATTCTTTCGTTTAACAACGGTCTTTGTCTTCCTTTTTTTTCAATTCTTTGCACTGAGAGATTTAAGCACCCATATTAATTAAATATCAGCCATATCACCGTAATATCAGCCATTGTTATGCCAGCATATACCACTCTATGTAGAATTTTTCACTTAACAACGAGTGTAACTTCGACCAGAAAACTCTCACATTTACCTAAGATAATATATTACGGGTTCAATTTATATTAAATTCGCGAGCTTTTTTAATAATTATGAAAAAAGACTGTTTGAATGTTAACATAAGAAATTTATATGACCAAGCTTTACGAGCAACACGTTATTGGCTACTTTGGGTACAGTCCAAATCAAGTTCATTTGAATATTTTTATAATGTTTAAAAAAATATTTACTTGAAGGTTTACAGAGGAATATCATGGCCATACATTAATAATTTATTGCCCCATAAACTTGTCGAAAAATGTCGACTCTTCAAGTGTTTGATGGGAATAAACACTTCAATGGTTATAACTATACTTGGTTGGGAAGGTACTTAGAAATGAGAAAGGGTAAGTACCCTTTTTCATTAGCTTTCCTTTACCTGTGTTGGGTCGTTTGTTTATTTACGATCTTTTCGTTTCTTTATGCACAACACTGGACACTAAATAATTCTGTATTAGTTATTTCCAAATATTAATTCTATTTCAACTTTGTTCTTTTGTTATAGCGTGTCGATTAACGCCGATTTTTTTGAGCTACAATACCCCTGAGCTTTATCAAATCTGACGGAGTTTTACCCGGTATTTTCGCGTTTACAGCGGGAGCGTTTCATGCACACAACCGTTCACTTCGAGACACAGCCGACTCCCCATAACTATAATTTCAAGAATTGTAAACAAATTTCGAAAAACTCTTTAAAATTGTTTTCTTAATACAATTGTAAAATATAATTAAAAACCTACATTTTGAAAAAAAATTATCCTCCTACAAGTCGACTCACTAAAAGAATAAGCGATTGAAATCTTTCCTGATTTTTAGCCGCTTTTGTGGTAAAATTTCGCAGGAAGGTTTAATTCAATGACACACGAGGTATCACCGATTTTCGGTAAGATGTTTGCATTATTACATTTGATTTATCAAATTATCTAAGAACAATTCTTAAAGGTTTATGCATTTTGTTCAAGTTAACAAATTACTAAATTTATTTGTGTCTAATTTTATTCGAAATTTTATTTCGAACAATTTGATATTTTTATTTTACCGTTGCGATTACCAGGAACGTAGATAATAAACAAAATAACATTTGAATTTTGCAACGTAAATTGTTTAAATTATATATGAAGCAGTTGACAGATTGAATACAAAACATCTCATTTCACTTATTGTAGTCACACCTAAAATAAACCACAAAATCACTTCAGTAAAACAATTCCATTCCAAATTTATTTTGACTCCACTATTTAATATGTCAACAACAGAATACCTAGTATAACTAACAAGGGCACTAAAATATTAATTAAATTAGTTTCGCTGTTAAATAATATGAACAATGCTAAAACAAATACAGAACACATGTAATGCCGAGGGGCAAATATCATCAAAGTAAAGCTACCGTAATAATTCGGCCGCAGCGCAGTGAAACTCGACGATTGCAGATCCCTTTACCAGCAAGCACGCTAATTTGCAGATCCTTGCGCGCTATGGAGGACACAATGAAACAGACACTAAATAAGAAGTCCCCCATGATAACGGCCATAAAGACCACCATTACCGGTCTAATAAGGGGATACAGCTCCATTACTTGCTGGGAGTGACTGACTGCATTGTCTAACGGCCCCGCTGGCATATCTGTCTGTCCCTCGGAAAATGAGAGTCTCTTCATTACCTCCAGTTCTCTAACCAGAATTTAGTACAATGATACGCATGTCACGTACAAATGCTGTTGAACAGAGAATAGAAGAGATAATAGGCAAATTATCTTAGATAATGGCGACATTTACACACTTTCCATTTCTGTTTGAATTTAAATTGTTTCGTTATTATATATTGCATATTCATAACATCTGAGCCTGAGGAAGTTTTGCTCTTTGCAGTTTCATTCCGTACATTTAGATTATGGAATTACATTTTAACTTCATATTGAAATTGAATTAAATGGGTACTATAATACTTAAGACAATGCAATGTAATGATAATAATATCGAATATTTTTTAGGCGTCCTTATATTTATTTTAATTAAGAATACCGGACGAACCATTTATCTCATCTGCAATATACAGCCTGTAAGAGGATCATTTTTTTTTTTTTGGTTTTAAAGATAAACGATTGAAATTTGGAACATCATATACAGGGTGATTTACAACCGAAAGGAGTTAAAAAATGAAAAATAAAAAAATGTGACCAAAAAAAATTACCTTATTATTTTGTGGGAATGCGCCACCTATGACTTTAACTAATCTGATGTAACGCGGTCCAACTATATCACTTCCATTCCCCCTTTATCAAACTTGGAACTGACAGGAAAGCTGGAGGGGGTAGAAGTGATTTTTTGGTTTTAATCGCACTACAAAAATAGCAATTAAAATATTTTTTGTAGAATACAGTTCAACACAAAACTTAAAAGTAATGGAAAGTCAAAGAAAATGTTACATTAAATTCACTGTTCTAAGCGCCGAATGGCGTATTGAATATCGATCTACGAATACAATTTAATATTTAATTTCAATAGGATCAATGTCTTTCCGACACATTGACCCTATGTCGGTGAACTCGACAACAACAACTAGGATATTTACTTAAACCCGTCCGACCCTACAAAAAGAAGTCCAAAGTTTCGTTTAGTTTTTTAACCACTTTTTCCCTACACCAGCAGATCAGAGTAGACATTTTTACATATGGAGGAAGAGCCTTAATTAAGTAGCCGGCAAGAACTCCAGACCATCGTCTACTCGATTCATTTTTATGGGGATATCTGAAGACTACGGTTTGTGTTACGGAGAATATGCAGTAATGTACAGGGTGGATCAAATTAGATGAGACTTGAGGTTTTCTCTAAAACTATGGCAGATAGAGAAAAAGCAATATAGGTTGTCTAAGCTCGATTTTCCAGAAAAAGCAATGGCGTAAATCAAGATCGTCTACCGAGGTACACACCGTTTTTGGAAAATTGACATTTTTGGATGACTCAATTACCAAGTGTCGAATTGTCAAATCGAAAATCAAGTAACATATTCTTGAGACACTTTTATGAGTATAATCCGCTGCTGATAAGGAGAAAATTACGCATGCCTCAGTTTTCGAGATATAGACATAAATTTTGTTGTTTTTTTAATGGAACACCCTGTAAATTATTTCATTATGCAATCACAACTTAAATTAGCTATCCAATGATATATCATATGTCATATTTATCTCTAGACAAAGTGGTTAATTTTCGAAAAATTTAATATATTCGTGAGGAAGCCATGGAAAACTATTAATAACCACAACACTTCTTACAATACACTCAAAGAAAATGATAGGTAAATTCAACCAAAAAGAGCATATGAAATCGCGCCTATCTAGTTTCATAGTTAAATGAATCAGAAAAGAATAGTCATACAACTTTATTTGTTTTCGTAAACAAATAGTAGTTTAATAATCATATCTTCTTGTAACAAATTTAATAGTACAATGACATTTTTTTATGTTCACTAACTATTTTCAATTTGGTCTACAATTAAATAGTACGACTTTGTTTTTTGTTCACCAACTAATCTACACTTTATTGTATGATGAAGTTTTTTTTGGTTAGCCAAAATCTCAGTATTGAGACATCAGACCACCCAAACCAAAGATTAGAGATCGTTTAGAAGATCCATCCAAATATATCGATGATCCCTGAGAGAATTTGAACATTGCAATCATGTTATTAATTTTCTATAAATTCATAAGAGTATAAGATAATGCATGATTGTCAGTGATTTGTATGTGGCGTCATCTGGGAATAATTTCTGTAATAGACTACGTGGTAAGCAAGCAAATTTTATGGTAATTCTTTTGTAACTTTTAGAAGACGACAATAATATTGGTTTGTCTACCAAGTACAACAATACAGTAGCGAACTAATATTGGGTTAGAATTACAATTCGATAATAGTTAAAAATAAAATATACTATTATCTAGTTTAATTTGACAGAATTCAACAAAATAATAGTCAGACGAAAAAAATAATAGTCTTATTCATCTATTTTTTAAGTTAATGTTTGTTTTGTTGTACGACAACTTTTTATTAATTAAAATAACAATCACCTCTTGTTTAAAAATACCATCAATATAATTTAGTTTAATAAAATTAACGATATTGTTAGTTAACCATTTTTTTTGTTGAATTTACCCATACTATTTCTTTGAGTGTATAATAGTATATTATATTACTAGGAGTAGAATGCACTCTTTTTTTGTATTAAGCCCAGGATTTGAGGCTGAGGCGAAGCCGAAGCCGCAAACTTGGCGAAACACAAAAAAAGGCGTTCTACTCCGTGTAATATATACTATTTTTTCTTCAAGCGTATTAAAATGTAAACATTCATTTATTTATCATAAATGTACAAATATTCAAACTACAGTCTTACATGTTGACCAGGGTGTATTAAATAGGTGGTCCGACGAACGGCACTTTCCTATTATAATAATGGCTTCATAAGTGCATGGTTACTATTTACTTTAGTAGATGGCGCGAGCAATAAGGTCCTACAATTACCTGGGCATGTGCATCGTATAACTAACATAACCTCAAATTTATTCTCATTTTTAATGTTTGTATAGGCATTTTTAGCTTGGAGCCATATTGGCTCCAAGCAAATATTTAAAAATTCACAGAAATAATTTTTCAGTATTGTTGATTAATAAAAATAGACTGCGAATTATAGGTTAGATTCCTAACCTGCAAAAAGTGTCTTATTTTATTGTGACAAACTATTCAAAACTTCATACACATTGCGTTGAACTTGATTTTGGTTGAAAGTACAGCAACCAGGTAGAAATTTTAATAATAGCTACGTAATACTTGTAAATCTTAAGAAATATATATTTTTGAGGTTAGCTGTGGCGACACATGCAATGCTGCATGTAGTGTTGCATATATTCTTTCAATGTTTTAATTTAGCTACTTAATGTCAGATGTCACTGAACTCTTGTTTCACTAAACAAAAACAAAAGGCCGGGAATGTATGCAACACTGTATGCACGTATGCACAGAACCTGTAAAATTATCTATCTATGCGTAAGTAATGAGAGAACTTATTGGTCCTGCCATCTATTACATTATGTACAAAGTAAGCACTTATGAAGCCACTGTGAGGGTTGTCGTCGCACCACCTATTTAATACACCCTGATGTTGACACAATATGACAAGTGGCTAGTGGATAGCGCGCCACCGGTGGCTTTCGGTATTAACATTATGTTACTAGTAAAACAATACCTACCCACTACGGCGACGCTTTTGGAACTAACATTATGTTACTAGTAAAACAGTGTCCACTAAAATAGGAAAAACTAAACTACAATAAATGTTCGAATTATCTTCCATTGGCATCTATGTATTTTCGACACCTTTTGTCCTTACAGTATTTGTTGCATTTCTAATCATGAGAGGAGTTATTGTCCGAAACGCAGCGAATGCCTTGCTTTCCAATTCTTCTATGTTATTAGAACGTTCTCTATATATAATATTTATTAAATAAGCCCAAAGCGAAAAGCCCGCAAGGGTTATATTTAGAGATCTAGCTGGCCACAAAATAGGACCATTTTTTCCTAAAAATTACACAATATCTAAACTACTTTGTTGTTTATTAATGTCCAGTTAGCTAAATTAATTGTTAGTTATCAATTTGAAAGTCGTTTGAGTATAGATGGTGACTAATCCTAATTTTGTAGAGTTTGAATTTTTTTTTTTTTAAGCAGTGCAATGCAGTTGTTTTTGGGATTCCTAAATATTCCTGTATTTCGCGAGACGATATATTAGGATTTTCTCTTACAGCTTCTAACACAATATTTTCTACAGCTTCTCCACCTGCTTTATTCTATATTTTTGCTCGAGGTTTTCCAGATGATCCAAACTCTTTTTTTTTTCTTTTTTCTTTTTTTGTTGTAGCCTTTTGAATATTTTTATGTCTGGCTGTCTCTTTTCTGGATATCTAAAAATATTGTTTAGGCGGCACATTTGGCATAAAGTTTTGCTGTGTATAACTTACATATTAAAATAAAGCTCGGAAGCTAAAGGAGGGGTATTGATAAGCTAATATGACAAAAAATTTAACTATATATTTTTTTATATTTCTCATTATTTTAGTAAAATACAGAACACTAACTTAACGCTACAATAAATTAAAACTAAAAATGACTACGTTTTTTTCACGAGAAAAATCGACAAAATGAGGTAAAAATGGCTTTTTTGGAAAATTGTACCCTTTTTTACAATATCGAGTTTTTTTAGACATGAGCGCATTTTTTAGCAGTTTAATTTTCGCATTTTTATATTTATTGACGTCTAAAGAACAACATGTAAAAAAATCACCATGCTAAAAAAATGCGCTCATGTCTAAAAAAACTCGATATAGTAAAAAAAAAGGGTACACTTTTCCAAAAAAAGCCATTTTGACCTCAGTTTGTCGATTTTTCTCGTGAAGAAAACGTAGTCATTTTTACTTTTAATTTATTATAGCGTTAAGTTAGTGTCCTGTATTTTACTAAAACAATGAGAAATATAAAAAATATATAGTTAAATTTTTTGTCATATATTGTTGTCAATTTTCTTAGCTTATCCTTTGAATCTTCTCCGCATTCTATAAAACAGTTAATCATATTATATTTTTCGCCATTACTCAATTAAACTATTTTTAACAATGCTCACTCACAATTAACTCACAAATTAGTTTTTGACATTTTCGATTATTTCGATTTTCTTTTTTTTACCATGGCCTTCTCAATAAATATTAGAAATGCGATAAATATGCATTGATGTCAATGGAAGACAATTCGAACATTTATTGTAGTTTAGTTTTTTTTTGGTTTTTTTCTATGGCCTCCTCAAAAATATATTACATTTTTCAAAAATTAACCACTTTTTCTAGAGATAAATATGACATATTATATATCGTTGGATAGCTAATTTAAGTTGTGATCGAATAATGAAATAATTTTTAAGGTGCTCCATTTAAAAAAAGACAAGTTTTGTTTATATCTCGAAAACTGAGGCATGCATAATTTTCTTTTTATCAGCAACGGATTCCACTAAAAAAAGTGCCTTAAGAAAGTATTACTCGATTTTTCGATTCGACAATTTGTAATTGAGATATAGAGTCATTCAAAAATATCAATTTTCCAAAAACGCTCTGTACTCGCTAGTCAAAAAAGTCGATCGCGGTTTGCGCCATTGCTTGTTTCTCAAAAATCTAGCTCAGGACACTTATATCGGTGTATCTGCCATAGTCTTAGAGAAAACCCCAAATCCCATCTAAGTTGGTCCACCCAAAAAATTTATGGTATATTTTATGTTATCCATTGGCTTTGTACCTTTGTGCACATTTTGAACAACTCATACTTTAAACAGTGTTTAATTTACCTAATGTGTACCTTTTTATTTTTTTATCACTTAACCCCTTGGATAAAAAATGCATTGTACTACCCTCGAAATGAGTTTTAAAATGATGTCATTGATATGTGCTTACATTTGAAGAAAAAGTTACATCCTCTGAGTGAAGACAAACCAAAAAAATGATTACTTCTGATTCCTGAATCCCTGAAAAGATTTCTTCTGATAACAGAAGGTGTATGAGAGCTCGATAGATTCGGCACTGAAAAAAATTAATCTTCCCACATCCTTCTGTGCCTTCCTGTTTCCCACTCATCTAGGGATGTTCTTTATCTGCTTTAAGGGTTGGTCCTGCTGTGCAAACTCAATACCGTTGGCAGATTTCTCTTCTCTCAGACTGAAAAACTCCAGATTGCATCTTTCCGGTCTTAAAAGTTTTTCGAATACTTGTTGTGAATTTGGGGGTGGTTTCCACTCCTTAGCCGGGTACGGGCAAAGCAGTTGAAGGTTGTTCTACACAGTGCACTGCGACAATTGCGCAGTAAAGACAAGAAAACTTTGCTCTTCCCCAACCCCCGTCCTGCAGAGGGTAGTTCTCACCTCTCTAAGGGGTTGGTTCTTTGGCTGTGTTCACCCCCCACCGAATCTCCCTTGCATTCTCAAGAGGTTGTAAGATAGAAGGGTATAGAAGAGGTGTAGAAGGCGTACCAACCCCTTCGAGGGGGGGGGAGGGGTTGTTACGCCCTTGGCAATTTGTAAATGAGAGCACGAGGGTTGCAAAGTGCCCATTCATACTCTTTTACCCCCATTTATAAGATATTTTTGGCTCTGCACAAAAATTTAAGAGGTATGCGAATTTTTTTGACCGATTCGGATTCAGCGTCGAAAAATACATAGGAATACCATGGTCAGTCATCCAGTTCAAGACCTTTTTTTATGGGGCTGTGTAGTATACCGTTCAGTATCATTTTGTCCGTAGCAAACAATAGATTTCCTTGCACAAATGACCTGCTCCGTTGGTTTGAGCTTACATGGAGTGCGGAGAAGTACAGTTTGAAGATCTACTACGAGGCAATCGTAAAAAGCCTTGTTACATTTGTGAAGCAGATGCACATTTTTGATCAGTATGCAATATATTATTTATGATTCATTATTGTACAACTGGAAATTATTAAAAGTGACATTACAATATTGACAATGAAGTTAGTTCCATTGCGGCATAAAATTTTAAGGATTACAATTTAAAAAACAAAATGAAGTGACGGATTTTAAGAATCAAGACGGTTTTGAGGGTGTTATCAGAAAAACTCTTTGATGTCTTTCATAATCCCTTTTAGTTCATTTTTTATTTTCTCAAATAACAGAAATTGTCCTTTGGCAGTGAAAATATTGAAAACGGTGATATTTCTATTTGATTCCGCCTTTTATTTTCTACACGCTATGTTTTGTTCTTGAATGTGCTTTTCATATAATTAATTTTAATTTCTCAATTATCCAAAAACTTAGTGGTATCTCGAACACGGTACGTAGTTAACACGTAAGGCGTTGTAATAAACTTGCCATAATAAATATTAATAAGCAATACCGTGCAATTTCGCACAGCAAAGGCACCGAGCACCTAACTCATATAATGAGATCATTTAAGTGACTATTAGTAACTTAAGTGAAACAATAAAAATTTCTCGGTGGCCTGAAATATTTTAATATCAATTACAAGCATAACAAAACATAACAGCTTAATTAAAAGGGAGATAAGCGTAGAGAATTATTTTAATAAAGAACGAATAGGCTTAACACAAGTGAAGACATAGACGAAGTTTTCGATCTGTTCCTAGATCACTTTTGAGGAAACTCACAAAAAAAAATTAGTAAAAAATAAAACATTTAATAAGAACGCATTTAAAATGAGGCATAAAATAACAGAATAAACCTCAAACTAGATAAGAAAACAATAAATGACATTGATATGATATGATTTTCGAATTTTGAATATTGTGTATTTTCATATTTTTCTTCCTAGGCAGTGGTATTAACTGCATGCGAAATATTATTGCCATCAATCACATTTTTTCTTTAAATTGTTTGGAGTGAGTGACCCTGTAGATTTTTTATATTTTCTTCTTTGACAATTGCGTTAACTACATGCGAAGTATTATTCCTCACGTTTTTCAACAATTTTTTAAGGGTGATCACCCTGTACAATTTTCTTATATTTTTCTTTGACAGTTGTGTTGACTACATGTCAAATATTATCGTTCTCTGTCACATTATTTCAATATATTTTTAGGGTGGTCTCCCTGTATATTTTTTTTCAGAGTTGTCATTTTTGACAGTTGTGTTGACTGCATCCGAAATATCGTCCTGTCTCACATTATTTTTTTAAACTTTGGTAACCCGGTATATATTTTTTATATTTTTCTTATTTGAAAATTGTATTAATTGCATGCGAAATATTATCGACCTTCGTCGAATTTTTAATTTTTTTTTTTTGGCAGACCACCCTTTATATATTTTTTCTATTTTTGTTCTTCGACAGTTGTATTAACTAAAAATTTTGAGTGACCACCCTGTATATTTTTTTTTCATATTTTTCTTCTTCGACAGATGCGTTAACTACATGCAAAATGTTGTGGTCCTCCTTCACTTTGTTAGGTGACCACCTTGTATATTCTTTTTCATATTTTTCCTTGACAGTTATATTAACTGCATGCGAAATAACATCGTCTTCCGCTGCATTTTTTATTATTTTTTTTTTTTTGGGTATATTGGTATTGGTATTGTATATATTTTTTTTTTCATATTTTCCTTCTTCGACAGTAGTGTTAATTACATGTGAAATATTATTATCCTCCTTCACTTTGTTGGTGTGTATTTTTTTCATGGTTTTCTTTCACAGTTGTATTAACTGCATGTAAATATCATCGTCTTTTGTCGCATTTTTAAAACTTTTTTTGGATGACCACCCTGTAAGTACTTATATATTTTTCTCATATTTTCCTTCTTTAGCAGTTATGTTAACTGCGCGCTAAATATTATCGTGCTCCGCCGCATTTTTAAAATTTTTCTTTGAGTGACCACCCTGTATATTTTTTTCATATTTTTCTTCTTTGAGAATTGTATTAACTGCATGTGAAATATTATCGTCCTCCGTCACATTTTAAAAAAAATTTTTGGGTGACCACCTTGTATATATTTTTTTTCATATTCTTTTCTTTGACAGCTGTGTCAACTGCACGCGAAATATTATTGTCCTTCGTTACACTTTTTAATTTTTTTTTTTTTTGAGTGATTACCCTGTACTTTTCTTTTCATATTTTTCTTCCATGACAGTTGTGTAACTACCTACACCTACATGTCAAATATTACTGTGTTCCGTCATTTTTTTAGACGTACTGTTCCTTCCACAAATAAAAATTATTAGTTTATTTATCCTATAAACAATCAGCGAAACTCAGGGGAGATCTGATTTGTATTTTATTTGTGAATAGATGATTCTAAGTGACAAAATTGTGCCTGGAGTAGATGCTATTGAAATAATAGAAAATTGTAGTAAAAGAATTGATCATTACAAACGCTTACGGCTAAAGAAAGACTCTGTAATTGATATTCATCGAAGCTGGTAAGGTAAATATAAACCTACAAATGTTCAAAAGGAGATTGTGTAACGGTTCATTTTTATCTAAAATTAATCTAGACAATTTAAATTATTTTATATTTTTCCTTAATAAAAATACCTTACGGAGACCCTGTCGCTGTCGCCCTGTCTATTCGTTGCCATGGTAACATTATCTAATAGGATAAGTCGATGCATTAGTACTCAAGCAAAATATTGGTGGAAATTTCTACATATTGCATCATTCCAGGAGGAGACAACTAAAAAAGATTATGTTCGAGTAGTTGGTGAATTTTACCATTTTACCAGTCTATACTTTTCCTTCAATTAATTTTATTGTACCTGAAAATAACAGATTATAATTTCGTTTGTTTTAATGTTAAGTAAATTTGTGAAGTGATTCGCTGTACCTGCACAATCTGTAAGTACGAAACTTTTAATAAAATTCGTAACTGGTTCAATAAGGTCTGCGGTTATGAACGTTAACTTTCTGGTCTCCTACTAGAATTTGGTAGATATAATTGTCTACATGCATCTAGCATACTTTTTTGGTGTAAAGTGCTTCATTGCGCGGAATTAACTTTCCTTTCGATTTGAAACAATAATTCGAACATCATCGTGACTTTTCCGGCCCGATGATAAAATCAACCGTGTCCAGAATAGCATATCTGTATTGTAAATTTTATTCATGTATCTCTCATCTGTTTTTTAATTCAAGTACTTTTCAGTAAATTCTCTCTTGTTTACGTAATGTTCTACGTAAAGCAATTTGATTAATAGTATCTTTTATATAATAATAGATATGTGGTTGGCCAGCTAAACGTTTTCATTTATTCTTTATATTGAGCCCACCGTCGAGGTTTAACTCACGCTCTTATTCCCTTAGCTATCAGCAAAAAATCATACTTTTTGAAATATAAAAAAAGCGCATTTTCCACCCCCATTACAACCTTAGAAAACGCCCTTCTGCACCCTTTAAATTCGCGTTCTTAATATTAAGGGTGAAACCTCCAAAACCTCAAATTTTCATTAACTATTCAGTTGTTCTTTAAAACAATCTATTTTTCGTACTTTTTTTTTTAACTGTTTAACGTCGGCCTATTTCCGCTACCAGGGCCTATCACCGACGCCAGGAGACGAGCTACCCCCAACCTGGAAATTTTGCCGAACCTCTTCCCTTAAGAAGAGTAGGGATCTTTTACTTGCCTAACATTTAATAGACAAGGGACCGCCTGCTTCACATCCCCTCCGAAGGATGGTATATCCACTACGTAATCCTCGTCTGAAATTACGTAACTTCCGAGTATACACTGATATACAAGCCTCTAGAAGGTGGGACGAGAACGCTGTATTTCCCAAGATGGGAGCCCATCCAAGTACTAACCGCGCTCGACGTTGCTTCAACGGAATATCGACTGATATTCACATTGAAGTCGCCTCTACGCTCGCCCCCTTTTCCGTACTATAAATAAGGTTAACAAATAAAACACTGAACTGTTTTTTAAATTACATACATACAAAGTATATACATTTGTGAAAATTTTAGTGCTTTATTTGTTAACTTTACAGTAGTGATATAAAGTAAAGGTAGAATATATCAACTATGTAAAATATTTATAATGAAATATACATTTGTCAAATGTTGCTAATATTTACAATTTAAATATTGTGTGTTATGACAATTTATTACAGGTGTATTATGTGACTTACCTTATCCATCATAATATGATTAATAAAGTGATTATGATTAAATGAAACAATAAAAATATCTGGTTGGCCTGAAATATTTTAATATCAATTACAAACATACCAAAACATAACAGCTTAATTAGAAGCTAGCTGAGCGTGGCGAACTTCTGTATCCAATTATGTTTACCACTCAAAATAATATAATTATTTGTGGGTGTAGATAGCGATGAGCAGAAATTGTTGGCAAACGTTAATTTTCTAAGAATAAATTTTCGAGCTCATTGTGTGGTCTCCACTTACTTAATCGCTGCTAATATATACATTATGTCTATACATATGTCAAATGTTGAAAAAATACCAGCCTGAAACTATAATGAATGCTCTTTTGTGTTGTTTTTTATCGATAGGTCGAGGTAGAGGTTATAATGCTGCTTTTGTAAATAACTTGTTGAATTTTTTAGTCAGATTCCTTTATGTTTGCTCAACGTATAAAAAGTGGTATAATAGACAGGCTGCTTCAATTAACGAAAATTATTATTCCTATATTTTGTTTAGCCGAACCGATGAAAACGAAAGCATCGTAAAACAGAAACAAATTTTAGACAATAAAGCTATCTATCTTATTTAAAAGACGTTTGCTTCTCCTAATTAACTACTGACGTCCACTTGACAGATTTGTATTATCTTTTTTTTTTTAATTAAAGCTCACTACGCACAGATTTGTCATCAATAATTTCTATTTTCTTTTAAATTAGTATTTCCATGTGTAAACAAAAAATAGAGGAACTTTGCTGCTGGCACTCGACTCAGTACTAGCGACATCTACTTTAAAGATAGACTAGAAATGTGGCCATGGTTCTAACTGCAACAATTCGAACTTGCGGACTAGTTGTCTTCCAGTTAATGAGTTTGCAACTGTTGTCAATGTTACACTATTTCTTTTATGATATTTGTGTAACTCAACAACGTGAAAATAGAGAGATCCCATTTACCTTCAGTATTCAGGGAAAATCCTAACCTAACTTTCCACATTTTGGTATATAATTTTCAGCAAACTTCGTTTTTAAATCTAACCTGGTTTACAAGTACTTTTACAATATACCTACTTTAATTTGGCAAATAGAATTAAGTTCAACTAATATTAGAATAAAAACAAACGTCATTATTTATTTATTTCTGCCTGCCATAAAAAAGCTTTTATTCATTAATCTTAAAATAGTACTCCGCTGCAACTAAATAATGACTAAATAACTAAGTAATCTACAAATAAATAAACTGGAATTGTCCCTATGGTGCGGGAGCTAAGTGGCTTTTTCGGAAACTCATATCGTTAAAACCATCTTCTATGCGTTGATTAATTCTATCGAAGTTAAATAACGACAAAATAGACTTCTAGCATATGTCAGCCCGTCGAGTTGGCCATGATTCAAGATATAAAAATCAGTGAAATTATATCATCGATAAAAGGTTAATTTTTTTGTGTGTACACATTTTATGTTTAGACAGGGATCCAGTAATCTAAATTCCGCTTATTTCTTCATTGCTATGCATCTGTTGGACATACTTTTAAAATTAGGTCTATGTTATGTAAAATTTTCTGCCGAATCCATTTCCGGAGGGCGATTTGCGATACAAGCTTGCGTTCATCCCCTATATTAATTTTTCACCCCTTTTCGGCGATACACGATATTTAACATTTTTCGGATATATCTCGTTTTATCTCAGAAACTATAAAATCTACAAGGATCAAATTTTAGACGGAGATTAAATAATGTATGGCGATTACGATAGCTGTACTAAAATGACATTTTGATTATTGATCTTCTAAGAAAAAAATAAAAATTGCGAGGATGCTGAAATATTGTAGGGAAAATTTTAGCATCGAAGTATTTCTTCTATGTGTAGAAATATCATATCAGTTATGTGAGCAGTATTGTAGTAGAAACATCAAATTTAATTTTAGTGAAAAAATTTTTACAATCGGATCAGTCTCGCGGAAGATATAAATTATTTAGTATCGGGAGCGATACCCTGCGCTTTGATCGCACATGCATAAAGTGTTGTAAACTGTGGTAGAACGCACCCTTCGCATCATTCGACATCGCAAGGCATTATTTGAATACGATTGAAATAGCAAATAGAAACGTGTGCATACAAAAATGCTCATTTGCAAATTTAATGTAAGGAAAGAATTGTCACATTGGGATAAGTTTGTCTGTGTACAAAGATAAAATTAGTTTTGAATCAAGAATGTTTCGTCTCATATATAAGCACCAGTTAACAAACTCTTCATATAAACATATATTTTAGTGGCAAGTTCTAAAAAATTGTTATAAATAAAATGATTTATTAAAACCCATTACTTTCTTGACAAAATTATTAAAAAAGAAACGATATACAATTTCATAATGAATACCTAATAAATAAAGAATTGTAAAAAATTTGGTTTGCTGAATACCTAAACAATATTTTTTTTTGATGATTAACAAAAATGTAAAGTACATTAATCAATAATTTTAAATACAATTATTTTTTCTGTATGGGGAATGTATTTATTTGCGTATATACCAAACAGTTAAAATTTAATTCAACTCATTATTTAATGTCGTACAGAAAGAAGCTATCAATGTAAATAGATTAAAAATATTTTATTCAATAAATACCCTAGTCAGATTTACAATTTCCCATGCATATGCAACTTATTATGCAATCAACTCCTAGTTTTTTTACAACAACACCTAATACTGTAGCTATTATTTTTACACTTGTAGGTTGTCACATCTATTTGTTCCGGTTTCGGGTGTTTTGTGATCATGATGGGAATGAAAATGTTGTGCTCTTTTTTCCAACCATATTCATGAATATTCAGTAATTCAGGGGACGGATTACTAGAATTTTTCCATAAAAATATTTTATAGGCACTTCGTTTTGCATGCTGAATGAAGGCATCCTCAGTAGGTGGCAACGTCTTCAAATTCATTTTGCAATTTTTAAATAAATGTGCTCGTAAATGATCTAAACTATCTTCAAAATTGGGACGACCATACAAGCATTTAAAAAAGTAAGAAGCTGCTGCCGTAAATTGAAAAACATCCGCTTTCTGAGGGTATTGCGCTAAAGGAACCATTTCATTGGCGTTAATGTTTCGCAAGAGAGTCTTAAGTACTGTTTTTTGGCCCTTCTTGAACGGATAACTTGTACTATCACAACCGCTGAGTACATAAGCTGCTAAAAGCTGACTTGCAACATACGACAATGACTTTGCAGCATGTATTGATAATTAGTACAAGTTATCCGTTCAAGAAGGGCAAAAAAACCAGTACTTGTGAAACATTAACGCCAATGAAATGGTTCCTTTTTTGTATTTGGTCCCTGAAATAGCTACTTTATGGACTCATTTGAGTCCGTAAAATGAGTCTTCTCCGGATTTAATCCCAAAAAGTTGCCATGGCAACTTTTGAGAATCGTTTAGATAAATAAGGCAAAATGGTTTATACAACAATTAAACAACTTTATTTAATATAATAGGTACAACAATTATTAGGTTTGTAAGTTAAATTAATTAATAATAACAATCAAATAATTATGGCCCAAAATGAAAATTAAATGAACAATTTTGAGCATAGAAAACTATTACCCCCAAATGAAATATCGTGTTAATTTCTTTTGATGTAATGGTAGTAGCTTCGGTAGTAACCGATATTATGTTACTCGATGATAAAACAGCTTTTATCATCGAATATTTTGACCAGAGAGTAGATGGTTTTACTTCTTGCGACTGTAATAGGAAAATACGGAAATAGTTTCAATAATAATTTACATATGTTATTAATATTGAATGCAAAGAATAACGGCACTTTACCTTTTCATGTAAATAGTTCAACATTGCATCTTCGTCTACAATTACAATGTTGTTCATTTCTTTCAATCGAATGAATGTTTCATATTCCTTTTCATAAATTTGACGAGATTTCACTGGAAGTAAATCTAACACAATTTTTTTTTTCCAGATATAATTTGTGGATTATGCATTTTATACCGTATAAAAGGAACGTGTCAAAATTTCTTGTTTACATTAAACAATATGGTTACTATGGTCGCATGATAATTAAAATTCAAAGCTCACTATTTTCAAGAAATATTTTCTCTGATCAAAAATTTAAATATGTTTTAAAAACCTTAGCCTCGTCCGGAAACAGCTAGATTCGTCCCAAAAAACATGATTTTTAGGTACTAGTTACAAAAATAACTATTGGCCTCTTATGGCAAGGAAAAAACCTGAATGAGGAATAAAGGGGGTGGATACCTTCAAAATATCTATGTTAAAACGATCCAGATTTGACGGAAAGTATATATTTGAAATGCACCTCCAAAGAATAATTTCTAGAACACATTTTCAAATATCCCAACTCCATCGAATCACAAATGAGTTAGTCTAGTATTAATAAAAACCTGTTTTCAAGAGTTGATAAATAAAAACTCTTATATTTCAAACCAAGCAGCACACTATGTTTATTTGAGATTGTGAACCGCGTATTTTAAATTATATTTTCAAATTTATGTATCTTTACCAATATTATCATACTTCGTATTAGACTTACTCCACCAATCAAACAATAAACAAAAAGTCTCATTAAACTATCTCTCAACCCCACAGAGTTACAAAATGTTTTGCCTTTAACAAAAGTTCTAAATTAAATTCTACAAAGTTAAGCCGTTGGTAGTCTCATGAAAGTTACAGAGCTAATATAATTTTTATCTCAGATGGAAAAGTTTTACAACAACGGTAGAAAGTAAAAAGGGCCTAATTATTAATTGATTTTGTCTGTAAATAAGATGGGGAGTCCTTTTATTGCTTATAATTAAATTGTTTAGTTAAGAATTAGGTGTTTAGACAGATTAAACTTTGCTCTCCCCTGAGTAACACAATTAAGCTTTCTAACTCTGTACAAGAACTACTATTGTTTTGATAAATTTTCGGAGACTGAATTTATTCTTATAATAATGAAAATACGGTTCAATAGAGATAGAAAGTTGGACAAAATCCCTATTAAGGTAAGGAAAGCGGAAGGAATCTTAGACTCATTTCAGTAGAGCTTTCAGACATTCAGTGAATTCCTACCGTATCTGCCTATCTTGGTTTCCTGATTCATAGCGTTCAATGGCCAATGTACTATTGTAGTTGGAACTTTCACTGTCTGGTATGTCTAACAACATCACACCATCTGTCGTGGTTGTCTGTTAGGTTGTCGGATCAGGCCTTTGGTGATATCGATCCAACGTTACTGAAGTAGACTTGGAGGTTAAATAGATGCTTATAACGAGGTTATTTTCTGAAGGGGAATTATATTTAAAAAAGCACTCAAAAAGAGACAAATAGTATAGCCCGGCCATTTCATAAAAAACTATATTTTAAAGGTAAAAATGAGCAAAAGTGAGTCAATTAATTTAAATCAAAAACCTACCTTATTACTTCAACTTCAACTTAGTGGTAGAGCAATTGACAAATCAGAAGTAGGCAAATAAAACTATACTTGGATTACGTTTATACAAATCAAACAGAATGAAACATATACAGAGAGAAAGACAGATTTATAATATACGAAAAAAGATAAAAGATATGGTAACACACAAACATAAATCCAAAATGATTGGCAGAAGGCCACAATGCACAAAACTACTATAACTGCTTCAAAAAGATAGATAATTAAATGATTCATTGTTTAGTCGGCCAACATAGTTATTATTAAATGAAAAGATTAAGTGACTTTTATAAATAAAAAAATTTAGATAGTTTATCATAAACAAATCTTTAAACGTAAATTAAGGTAATAACATAAGAAATGAAATACATAGCATTATTTTAGGCTACAAGATACATAAAAAAACGAAAGGTACTATGCACAGAATGACAGGTATTGAAGGGTGTTAAATAGCCCTCTCTAAAACAATGAAATTCCGCACAGAGCACTGAAGTTTGCATCAAATTGACGTTTTTGATCACGAGGTAAAGGAAAGTTAATGAAATTTCGCCAAGGGCTGTTATCAGTGGTAAACACACAATAAAGATAAAAATGTACTCACGGAAGATCTGCAAAAGGGACGAAGGCACTGTTAGGTCGGTACCAGTTGTATCCTCAAGAAACTGCATACATATACAAGTATAGGTATATTGAACGCCGACTATAAACTTAACTTTCTTATTACTTCACTTAAAGCAGTTAGCATTATTCTTATTAAAGGCTGCTTTAATTCAGGCCATCTATACTAAATAAAACTCGGAATAAAATTTAATGTTAACTTCTCAACTACTCGGTACAATTTACCGAAGAAGTTAAATCTTAAAACTAACTAAACACTTAAATGGCTCAAATTCCAGCCATGATTTTGATAACCTTCCAGCTTACAGTCGACATAGTGTGTGTCTATATAGGACATCAATATGTGGTTTTATATGCGCGCCTTAACGAACTATTTTCGGGGGGCTGTATCTATGGCAACTAGGCATTATATCAAATTCGTACTTGCCGATTGGAGGAACCGTCTCCATCGTATTTTATGGAATTTCTTGAAGACTTACCTTATTACCTTATTATTACCTTACCTTACTTAACTTATTATTTATCGCGATAATCTAGAATGTTTACAAGGTCGTCTTAAAAGCAGTACAAGGTTCCGATAGGGCCGGCGTTAAATCTTTTTTAATAAAAATAACAAAATAGTCAATTTTGGCAATAATGATATAAAATAGTGTAATTTAACGGATTTTAACGGAAATTTACGAATACTTACAACATTGACCGTTACATGCTGTAGAAAATTGGTATGGCGACAGGGCTGAAGCAGTCAAATCAAAATCTGCTTGGTTAATAGGTCACAATCGAAAGAATCCTAGTAAATTATTGAAAAACTAATATATCACTGTAAACTTAGAAATAGAATAATTAGAATTATCATTGAAGAATACCCTTACCTAATTGAGATGCAAGATAGAAGACGAAATATTTTGTCTCTCGTCAGAAGATCGCGGAGGTATGAAGAAAGCGCAGCTAGAATAGTGCAATGAAAACTAATTATTATTCATTCCCATGATATGAACGTTCTACGCTTTTGAAATTTCTGTTTCTAGAGTTTTTCTTCTCCTGAGTCTTTTATTTCTTCAGAGTCTGATTCCGGCCGCGCATCCTTGCGAAAAAAAAATAACAACTAATACCCTCGCTACACCAACCATATCTAATAGGAGAAAATAAGTGAAAAAAAGAACATTTAAAAAAGTCAAGACAAAAGTATCTTGTTAGTGCACTGTGTATATTTATAGATAGGTATGTAAGTTTATATTATATAGTTCTGATTTTCTTAATCATATGTTTCTTTTTTCTTTAATACAATATTTGTATTTGTGAATTAAAAAAAAATGGATCTCTTTGGGAACAATACAAACAAAAAATGTTTAATTGTGTTTTTAGATTTAGCTAAAGCATTCGACACCGTAGACCATGGAATATTATTAAATAGATTAAAAGATATCAATATAAGAGGTGTCGTTCTTAAATTATTTCAGAATTATCTAAGGAATGGAATACAAAAGTAAAGATAAACGATACCATAAGTAAACCACAAACAATTACCAGAGGTGTCCCTCATGGGACTATATTAGGTCCTATTTTGTTTTTACTTTATATAAATAATTTGCCACTATTAAAAAATATAGATGGAAATTTTATTTCCTATGCTGATGACTCAGCAGTAACATTTGTTGATAGTTCTTGGAATGCAGTATATATATGCAATATCATACAATGTACTGCATTACAATCTGGGGTAGGCCATATGAAAATAAATTGAAAAACTTGCAAGTAATGCAGGACACATTAATAAAAATTGTATTTAAAAAAGACAAGCAATACTCCTCGGAAATTCTTTACACCGAACTAAATAAATTCAAAACCGCTGCCCAAGGAATCACTACTTCCACATCCAGATTTTTTATCTAAGTCACTCACAACGAAAAAATTTTGTATGTGGAAATAATTGTTTATGGAACTTTAATAATATAATATTTGAAATCCTCTACCCCAAAAACCCATAAAACGATACCCCACATCGGTAACGGGGTGGGGGTGGTGATAGGGGTGGTAGTGAATGAAGTAAAAAAATATTTTGAGGTTTCTAGTTCTTGTACACACCCTAAATCACAATTTTTTTTCATCCCCTTTAATAATGGGGGTGGCTAATGCCAAAATTTTTTTTGAGACCTCAGCTTCTCTTGTATATATTAAATACCAATTTTATGGACTATTACCTGCTTGATTTGCCTATTTTCCCCAAATTTACCACAATTTACCCACAACCCTTCGACGGAACAAGATGAAAATATAATCTGGTTCTAGATCTCGTTAAAGTATTTCAAGTTAATATCTCAAACGGTTCCAGAGTAAACGTGCGCACAAAAAAGTTACAGACAGACCGACAGACCGACAGACCGACAGACAGAAATTTTTTTTCGCTCAAACTTAAAATCTCGACGGTTCGTGACATTCTAAGGCTATTTGAACAATAAAAATTTTTAAAATTTTTTTTGTCGTTACTATACTTCCACTGATGTGGAAGTAATATAAGTAAATTATACACATACCTACCACACTGTGGCATGGATACACAGATCACAAGCAGACCTTGTTAATCATGACTATCAAACAAGGAATCAAGTTAAAATGTCCGTTCAGATACCACTTTTTAGAAAATGTCATTCCCCCCAAAGATTTATATTTTATTACTGGCCAAAGCTATATAATTTGTTAGTAACAGTAACATTAAAAAATGTTAAAAGTACATATAAGTATATATTTAAAAAAGATCTGAAAAAGTAAATAAATGAAAATTATGTTATCATACAAAATTCACAGATTGGAAATGATAACACCATATATGAAACATAATAATATTTTATCTTCTGATGTGTCAAAATGACTTAATTATAGACATCATTTTAAGTGTCAAACTGTCAAAGATAAAATTTTGTGTGAAATTTGGATCATGTTATCGGGCTGAAAATATTCACGGCCACTCGAAAGCTGCGTATCTCAGTATTACGTCATCTGACCTCTACACTTTCGTGTCGGCGGCCTTGGATAAAACTCGTAACTCTGGACTCATATACGAACATTAACATTTCCAAAGTTAAAACTAAACATTACATTTAATTCATTTACTATTCAATCTATTATTAACTCACTTAACACGATCCATGAAGCAGACCTGAATAAATTTACACCTCTTTCCTGCTCCTTATTTTTCCGCGAAAATTTTCAATATATTTTGTATATTTTTATTGATTTATAAATTTGTAATATTTCTTTATGCAGAATCTATCATTTTTTTTCTGTTTTACAATTAATATTCTAACTTACACACACACTTATAAACTAACTAACTTTCATTCTAACATTCTAACTTATAACACATTTAAAACACAAGTTACGTGTGTAACTTAGGTAAGTTACTTAAACCATTTTTAATTATTCTTAACGTAGTTACTGTTAATTGTAAACAACCTTCTATCTAAAAAAATTGCCTTGAATTGAATTAATTGATTTCTTCTTTTTTCTTTTCTTTTGTTTATGATCTTCTCAATCGCTGTTATCCACGAGTGTAATGATTTCCCTCTGTTTAGTTTGTTGATGTTTATTATTACCGCTCTCTTCAGTTGATATATTGGGTTCCTTCTTTGAACATGCCCCCAATTCTTTATTTAGTGCATTTCTATCCCATTTTGTTATTATTTTCTCCCTATTAATGTCGACTCTTTCTGTCGATCTTTTGGTTTATTCGTTACTTATTTAAGGTGTACTATTTTTTTTAGCTCTAACCATTATTTCTAGCAGTTCATCCTTTGATGATTCTTGCCTAAGGACCGTTTCTTGTATTTATTCTCATATTTTCTTTACATTCCCTTTTTCTTTATTGTTTGGTCTAATGTTGTATTCTGTATCTCCTCGTATGCGTATTGTTGTTTCTTCTGAAGATTTGGTTTCGTTGTTGTCCTACTGGGAGGATTTCTATATGTTTTGGAATAATTTTCTGCATCCATCTTTTTTAACTGTTCATATTTTTTTATATAAAACTGGTTGAATGCAAACTAATCCCTCGTGATCATATGTAGATCTTGTGTTGCTCCTCAATGACATTGTGCTGTCTTTATCTTGGCTATTCTAATATATTTAGTAAACAATTATTATTAATAATTTGAAAATAAATCTATTTTAAATAAATATCAGTAGTGCATACATTTTAGAAATTATGTTTGAAAGAGCGTATGTCAAGTTTCATAACACTGAGAATCAAAGAAATTTGCCCTCTTATTATTTTGTTTACTTCATCAACTCTAGGCACGTTTTAATGAGAAAGAATAAAGAAAGCTCTTTGAAGTTAAATTAATTTTTGTAATGAGTATGCTTTAAGCTTTGATTTTTTAATTCACGTTATCTCGTATCTTATTAATTTAGAAATTAGGAAAGTTAATACAAATTTATTAAAAAGTACGCAGATTATTTTTTTCAGGAAATTATTGCTTTCATCACAACATGTCAAGTGCATTTCTTTTATCCCGAAATATTATTTCCAGTAAAAATTTGTGTCCAGAACTGAATGCTTCTAATACACCTAACTGCACTACACAACGTGTAAAATAGTCAAACATAACACAGCTCAACAAAATAAAAAAAGTAGTCTATTCCATTGGGTAACCCTATGTATATCGACGCCACGTGCTGAACACGAATCAGGTGTCCCTTTGGCTCCATCATTTTTCTGTAAATCGCGAAAATAACTTAAAAAACATACTCATTAAAATATTTAACAATGTAAATGTAAATAAACAACACTAGATAACTAAAAATAATACACATATATGTACACCCACACCACACATACTTAGATTACATATGATACGGAAACATAAGATGTCACTATGGCTTATAATACATCTAGTAGGACCTTTTTCAAGGCTTTCTGACTGATGAAAAATATATCACAGTGAGATTGGACTTGATTGTATAAATTACATATTCTATATAATGATGAGTTTATCAGATTGTTGGAGTGAGCTATATCTGGAAGGTAGAAAGTGTTAGTTGCTCTCGTAGAGTGAGAAGGCACATTTAGGTGTATGCGAGACAAAAATTCGGAGTCATCAATAAATCCAGTCAATAATTTTTTAAGATATGCAATACAGTTTATATTCCTCCTCTTTTCTAGTGTTTCAATGTCATACAGTTCCAGCAGCCGTATTTTTGGAATATTTACATCATAAATTCCCACATCACAGTACAAGTATCTTAAAAATCTGTTTTGGATCTTTTCAACGCTATATATGACACTGATATTGAGGACTCCATACAAGTGAGGCATATTCTAGTAAGCTCCTGATAAACGAAATATAAAGTTGAGTTATACATTTAGTGTTAGTAAACCTTCTAGTATTTCGCACAATAAAACTATACATTTTAGATGCCTTAATTGTAACATTTGAAATATGTTTAGTGAAGATGAGACCAAATCCCACACCTCTCCAACCCGATCCAGTACTATTCCTTCCATGTCGTAATTATTATTAAGTGATATTTTTTTTACGAGTAAATGTCATTATATTACATTTGGCTATGTTGAAGTTTAAATTATTACTTACAGACCACATTTGTATGTTATTTATATCAGCTTGAAGCTTATAACTGTCTTCAACATTATCTATCTTGGAAAATATTTTCAAGTCATCAGCAAAAAGTAAATATGATGAGCTTTCAATGACACTGGTGATACTATTAATAAACATAAGAAATAGTAGAGGACCGAGACGTTGCAACAAATGACTCCGAGACATAACCTCTTAAAACCACCTGTTGATTTCTATTATGTAAGTAAGGAGACATAAATCGAGCTAAGTTATCATGAAAGCCAAACTCTCTGCTCAGTTTACTTAAAATAATGCCATGCGAAACAGTGTCAAATGCTTTCGCGAAGTCAGTATAGACGACATCTACCTGACCACGGTTATCTAAAACATTAGAAATAAATTGAGTTAGGTTGCTAAGGTTGCTGACTGTAAACCTGTGTTTCATCAATCCATGTTGGTGCATAGAGATGTTTTTGGATACTGATTTATGTATGTCCTTATAAATGATTGATTCAAATAGTTTAGCCGGTACCGACAGTGACAATTGGTCTATAATTTTTTATATCAGATCTAAAATTGGTGCCAATTTTCGCAACTTTCCAGGAATCTGGAAACACGCCGGATTTTAAACTCAAATTAAATGTTATTTTTAACGGGTGTGCGAAGATATCAGCACAGCCTTTGACTACATATGACGGTAAGTGATCTGGCCCAATGGCTTTGTTAATTTTAAGATTAGCAATAGCCTCAAGCACATCCTCAGTTAACACAGACTGAATAGAGATCGGATTAGCATATATTTTATGGCTGGTGTTATTATTGTTTACATCTTCTGCACCCACACTGTATATTCTCCTGAAATTCATTGCAAAGGCATTAGCTATGTATTTACCATCAGTGTACTCAGTCCCATTTACGTGCACTTTATTAGGAATGAAAACAGACCCTTTTTTGCTGTTTATATACTGCCAGAATGACTTAGAGTCAGAACTGATGTCGCGCTGAATTTTGACTAAATATTGTTCATGAGCATCATCAATATCTCTTTTTATTTTGGCCCTAAGATTGATATAAAAAATTGGAGGAGAAAAAAAAAAAAAAAGATTGATATATTGTGTTTTTAGTTCAGCACTGTTTATATTTTTTGATTTCGTTCTAATTTTATCTTTTCTTTTTATGTCGTTTATTATTTGTTTGGTAAACCACACCGGATATCTAGCACTCTTTTTAACTTTAGGTACACAGATTTCAAAGATATGATTAATTCTACTATAAAAAGTATCATCGGCGATGTTCACGTCAGATAAAGAGTCTAGACTACTCCAGTCAGTGTTTAGAAGTAAATGATACATAAGATCATAGTTTGCTTTTCTAAAATTATAATTTTGCGAGTTATCTGATGAAAGATCTTTGACAGTATTAGTTTTTATAGAAACAACTATGCTTAGAGTCGGATGATGACTGTCTTCCGCTACAGGACTAAATGTGCCCCGTTTCACTGTACAATCAAGTTTCGCTATTACCAGATGTAAAATATGCCCTACCCCATTAACTATCGTGTTGAATTGAGTGCAATCAAAAAAGTTTAAAAAGCTTATCAGTTTCTCAAAATATGCCCTACCCCATTAACTTTCGTGTTGAATTGAGTGCAATCAAAAAGGTTTAAAAAGCTTATCAGTTTCTCAATGTATGGATCAAGATATTGATTTATATAATATCGATTTAGATTAGTTATATTAAAATCCCCTATAATAATAAAGTTACTTTCATATAAATAAGGTAAGTTTTCTACAGCATTGAAAAAGTTTTCCAATGATATAACAGGACAAGTAGGAACTACATATACTACAAATATGTACACTGAACTGACAGAACTAATCGAAATCTTTACATACAAAACCTCAATTTCAGGATCATTAAACTGGAGTTCTATTTCGCTAGAATTAAAAAAAATATTCACCGCGATCAAGATGCCCCCACCTCTTACTTTTCCAACCATGTCTAAGTTTCTGTCCTTTCTATACACCATAAATAGATCCGGAAAGAGTTCAGCATTGAAGACACTATCGTTGAGCCATGTTTCACTTAGCACTACAACTTGATATTCTCCAGAAGAGAGAGTAATAGCATTATAAAAACTTGCAGTTTTGGTATTTAAACCTCTGACATTCTGGTAAAGGATATGGAGCTTATTGTTGCTGTTATCGTCATAGAAAGGTGTTTGATTCCCTAATTGAGTAGGTAAGTCACAGCTTGGAAGTTTCTCTTTACCTAACACAAAATCATTCTGGATTTTCAAGGAGTTACTTCGGTGACTTGAGAAGCGGTTAAGAAAAAAAAATGCTAACAAGAATAATCGATCTTAAGTCTGGCCTGAGATACAAGTTTCAGATATATCGGCCAAGATATATTGAAGGCAGCATGATCTTCATTAACTTTGGAATTCGTTTTAGAGTTTGAGATGGTACAGTTGACACATTTATCTTCAACACTTTCACAGTCCTTGGTGGAGTGCTCCTTACTACAGCATTTTCCACATATTTCTACATTGGGGCATTGACTAACTGTATGATTGTACTGGTAGCATTTAAAACAACGCATAATAGATATATATTCGTAAACGGGACATGATTTGAAACCAACATATAAACTTCCTTCGGCCATAATTCTCTTGTATGTAGAAGCATCGCAATCTATAATCGCAATGTATTTGGTTCGCATTTTTTTGTAGACCCTGATTGTTAGCTTACTCTTATCAGATACGATTTGTTTATTCTGTTTCTGTATGATACTAATTAAATCTTCATCGGCCAATTCAGGCTCTATGCCAGTAATTTTTATACAGGGATTTTTCTTATTTGGTACTTGTGTTGTATAACCATCATCTATGTTTCTATCTAACTTCTCCCTGACTATATCAGCATTACATTTATCTTTACACTTTATGATAACACTTCCATTCCTACCTTTACTATTGCCTGAAATACTCACTCCTAGTTCAGGTGGCTTAATTTTCTCTTGAATTGCATCCCTTGTTTTAATACTATCATCACCATGAGCAGGCTTGACCACAACTATTCCTTAATTCAATGCAGAGGCATAACTGCGTGTTCCACCAACTTTAGAGTGCAATGCTTCCTTCTCGTCTTTGTTCATATGTGCAATTTCACTTTCAAGATCTTCAATTCTGGCCTGCAGCAACTTAATAATCTCTTCTTTATCATTAATTATTACGTCTTTTTGCTTGTTTGTTTCACTTAGTAGTTTTATTTGTTCATGAAAATAAGTCAGGATCAGCAATTTTGGAGTTATGTTTTCATTTTCACAATAAACTATTTTACTTTCACTGATGTGTACTAATTGTTTCTTCTGCTTTAGGAGATAGATTGAGTGATAGATTCCAGAACATTTTAAGCAAACAATAACAGAACTCTTTTTGTTTGCACAACATCTATAATACTGATCGCGGATCGCCCATACTGACATGCTGACATGGTGAATACGAATCAGGTGTCCGGTTAGCTCCATCACCCACCAATTTTTAGTAAATCGCGAAAATAACCTAAATTATCAGTTTTTTTTAAGGTTATTTTTGCGATTTACAAAAAAATGGTGGATGATGGAGCTAAACGGATATCTGATTCGTGTTCAGCACGTCAAAATACATAGGAGTTCTATGAACAGAACAATTTTTTTATTTTGTGGAGCTGTGTAATGAATTGCTTCTTTTTCTACTTAACATGATTTTGGACTATAAGTTTTCAAATAAAGAAATGTGTACGTGGACTAAGGAATGGAGAAAAATTTTGTAATGTAAATATAATTCAGTCTACATCCACAGATATCACCAGTGTGATTTAATCACCTATATCGCTCGTACGAGATTATATGGCTAATAAGTCTAACATAGTCCACCTCGACCTCCAGATGAAGGTAAAGTAAGCAAGCGGGTTTTCGGCCATTGGTTCAAAAAAACCTCACCATCAAGGAGGAGACAAAGCGAGAATCCAGTACGAGTATCAATATAATCGTAAACGTACACTAGAGGAAGTAGAAACCCTATTCAAAACCTTGAGAGTTTTCTGTCTTTTTTTTTTCATTTGATCCATTACAAGAAGAATTTTTTCTTATTTAATTGCCAAAAATTGTGTTCCTAGTAATCACATGGAATTAGCGGAGCGGATCTGGTTTTGAAATGAAACCAACTTTTTAAAAAAAAAATTTTTGACAATTCGGTTACACGCGTTATTTTTTATTATGGTATCAACTTAGTTCGGGGTGGCGGAGGAATTCGCATTTTAAATTCGCAAAAACACGTTTTTCCACGATAACTTTTTTATTATTGACCTGAGGAAAAAAAAGTAAAATTAAAAATTGAAGATCTCATGGAAGCGCATATTCCGGAATTTTTTTCAAACTGGACGGTAACTTTTCGTGAATTTTTTTTTTGAAAATACTCATTTTTTTGCCTTAACACTAATACACAAAAAAGTAATTCCTTAATTTTTTTACGAAAACAAGAAGGGGATAAGATTTTTTTGAGGTAGGTGAAATAGATAAGAATTGATGGAGCCGGAGGATTGGGGTGGTGGGCCAATTAGGGGAGGGGATGGAGGTAGGGAAAAGAAAATGATTCAGCCCCCTCGAACTTTTTCCCAGTTGTGCGATTTTCAAAAACCAAAATGGAATTTGTTCGTTATTACGTCTATTATTTGACTGAATAATTTTTAAAAATTTTTTCAAATAAACAAATTTGTGGAAGAGGAAAAACCTTTTCCATTTTTTTTAAAATGCGTTTTTGAGTACAAAGAAAAGGGCTCAGAAGAGAAATTTCTTTACAGGTAAGTGAGATTTTTTTATCTTTAATTTAAAAAAAAATTATCGCAATCCAAGCAATAGGAAGGGAGGAAGGGTGCAAAATGTGTTCGCGGGAATAAAGGGTTAAGTAAAAGGGATAGGGACTTCGGAGCTTAATATTCGGATGTATAAATCTGTTTTCCATCTTCATATTTTATCAGTCTACCCTCCATCAAATATTAAACTTATTATAAATAATTATTTAACACCGTCACGAGTTTTCGCGCCGCATTTCCCTAGTTTTAGGCGTGTATTGGATATATATAACAATTATTTTTCCGCTTAACTCGCTCAACTCAAAAACGGCACAATGGATTACTCTCAAATTTTTATCGTGTTATCACTATATATTTGTTAACATAATGTGTTAATATGTAGGTCAAATTTTAATAAGTGTAGGAAGCATTTTTTTTCTAGGGGTATGTCGAAAATTTGCCTTTTCAAATGTAACATGCGGGAAACTTTTTTATCTTTCGAAATAGATACCAATTGTATCGAGAAGTAACGAAGATAAAAGATAGACGTAACTTTTTTATTTGAAACTTTTTTTTTCTAGAATTAGCAGTTTTCGAGAAACTGCAAATGAGTGATTGTTGGCCAGGTACCTACTGCAATTAATTGCTATTAGATTTCCACACGTTTGCAGTACCTGGCTAACAATCACTCATTTGCAGTTTTCTCGAAAACTGCTAATTCTAGAAACAACGGTTTCAAATAAAAAAGTTATGTCCATCTTTTATCTTCGTTACTTCTCGATACACTTGGTATCTATTTCGAAAGATAAAAAAGTTTCCCGCATGTTACATTTGAGAATGCAAATTTTCGACATAGATTTAGAAAAAAAATAATGCTTTCTACACTTATTAAAATTTGATCTACATATTAACACATTATATATATATATATATATATATATATCCAATACACACCTAAAATTAGAGAAATGCGCCGCGAAAACTCGTGATGGTGTTAAATAATTATTTATAATAAGTTTAATATTTGATGGAGGGTAGACTGATAAAATATTAAGATGGAAAAAAGATTTATATATCCGAATATTAAGCTCCGAAGTCCCTATCCCTTTTCCTTAACTCTTTATTCCCGCAAACGCATTATACCCCCTTCCTCCCTTCCTATTGCTTGGATTGCGATAATTTTTTTTTCAATTAAAGATAAGAAAAAGCTCACTTACCTGTCAAAAAATTTCTCTTCTGAGCCCTTTCCTTCGCACTCAAAAACGCATTTAAAAAAAAATGCAAAAGGTTTTTCCTCTCCCACAAGTTTATTTATTTGAAAAAAATAAAAAAAATCATTCAGTCAAATATTGAATAATTTTCCTTTCTCTACCTCCCTCCCCTCCCTCAATTGACCCACCACCCCAATCCTCCGGCTCCAGCAATTCTTATCTATTTCACCTACCTCAAAAAAATCTCATCCCCCTAACTTCTTCTTTTCGTAAAAAAATTAATGAATTCTTTTTTGTGTATTAGTGTTAAGGCAAAAAAATGAGTATTTTCAAAAACATTTTTCACGAAAAGTTACCGTCTGATTTGAAAAAAATTTACCAGAATATGCGCTTCCGCGAGATCTTCAATTTTTAATTTTACTTTTTTTTCGTTAGGTCAATAATAACAAAGTTATCGTGGAAAAACATGTTTTTGCGAATTTTAAGTGCGAGTTCCTCCGCCACCCCGTGTGATTAAGCTGAACTAAGTTGATAACATGATAAAAGAGAACGCGTGTAACCGAATTGTCAAAAAAAAAAAAAATTTAAAAAGTTGGTTTCAAAACTCCTCTTTTTCTCGCCAGATACGCTCCATTAAATTGCGATATTTATTTTGATTTAAAATAAATTAATAAAAAAATTTAAAAAACTTTTTAAAAACAACGGTTTTCTTTTAAACCTAATTGCACTAAATAGTAGAAAATAATTTCAACTTTGTAAATAGAAAACCATTCAGCGCTCACAAACTATTACTTCGTCTAATCATTTTGATTTACGTTTACATTTTATGAGCGCCCAGTGGTTTTCTATTTACAAACTTGAAATTATTTTTCTAGTTTTTAGTGCAATTTGGTTTTAAAAGAAAAACCATTGTTTAAAAAAAGAAATATTTATTTATTTTTAACTTTTTAGACTTCGTCACGTAGCTTATCGTATTCTACTCGTCAAATCCTTTCATTTGATACCCATGTCAAAGGGGTTATGAAGAAAAAAATGTAAGTCGCCATCTTGGGTTTAGAATGACGTCACGTAACTTATCACATTCTACTCATCAAACCCTTTCATTTGATACCCATGTCAAGAGGATTGTGAAGAAAAAGGTAATCCGCCATCTTAGAGCGTCCGCCACATTGGATTTAGAATAACGTCACGTAGCTTATTGTATTCTATTCGTCAAATCCTTTTATTTGATACCCATGTCAAGAGGGCTGTGAAAAAAAGGCAAGCCGCCATCTTGAGGCGTTCGCCATACTGAATTTAGAACTATATTAGATATATATTGTATTGTTCTCAGATCAAAGCTCTGTGCAAAATTTCAGCTCGATTGGATAACGAGAAGTAG
This sequence comes from Rutpela maculata, assembly GCA_936432065.2. Classification (NCBI taxonomy): domain Eukaryota; kingdom Metazoa; phylum Arthropoda; class Insecta; order Coleoptera; family Cerambycidae; genus Rutpela; species Rutpela maculata. The sequence goes on from OW386288.2 coordinate 153,296,501, forward strand.
GTCAAATTTCAATCACTAAATTTGACCCATACACACATAAATACATACATAGATTTCCGAATATAAGAAAACCAGTGAACAATATAAGAAAAAAAATTCTTATCGCATTTAAAAAAAAAGCACATTCGAAAAATAGTATAAGTGCAATAAATTCCGGAAGTAAACTGCTTTTGGACAAACATTTCTTAAATTAACAAAACTTGAAAATATTTAAATAATACATGACTTATCATATTTCTAAAATGAACATGTTACAATAACACGTTGTAGGGTTTAGACATCTATGAAAATTTAAATATTCTATGTTAGATTTATTTGTAGTATTAAGTGAAAACGTCATCAATTTAGTGTGGTTCTTCATTTACCGTTAATGAACTTTTTAACTATTTATTTACTTCATATAAACCCTTCTCGGCTTTTAGCTTAACTTCTTGCCAACTGACTTCGGAGAAGAACATGCCCATATTATCTGCGTAAGCAACAAAATTTCCAGAGGTACTTAATCCAAATATGTTGTTCACGTACAGTTGAAATTGGGCAAGGCCCAAAAATGTTCCTTGAGGAACTCCAATTGAACCAATAAATCCTCATTTTTTTCCTCATTCCTGATTATTATTTTATAGCGCTTAGAAAAGTAATTTCTGATATGTTTGTTACTCATGTTACTCACGTTACTCACGTTACTCCCAATTTTTTTTCAATTAATTTGTCATGAGATACAGTGTCATATCGGCGCGGTTGCTCAATCGGTTAAGGCGTATTGAGTGGCGAATATGCTGATCGACTGCCTACCGCGCTCTGGGTTCGACCCCCAGCCCCGGTATTGACAACACCGGTGGGTGTGGATGTATGTCTGCGTTTTTCCAAATGTGTAACCCCCTTCCGCATAGCCTTGGCTATGGATTTGGGGGTTGTCTACTATCTGTGGTGTGTTTATCTATGTATTTATCTATCTATGTTAAAAATTCTATGTCTACTACCTGAACATCGTAAAGTGTATATGCCACAATTAAATAATTGTAGATAATATGTACGGATCGCATGTCATTTCGAACATTTAAATAAATCCTATGCTTTTGGAAAATGAGATGTAATATTAGCAATTTTATGTCAAGTACTCATTAAATAAAGCCAAGATAAAATGTGCGCCGTAGGTTTCCAATTCTCTGGTAATTCTGTAAAAAGTAAAAGTCTAAATAAGTCTTAATTAAAAAATTATTCATTTAACTGGTTTTAACTATATTATATGCATTCCTTCGTACGTGAGTCAACACTTAATTACAACTTAAAGCAAATTTGTGGTTATTTAAAAGTAAATTGCTTTATTTTAAATGCATTACCTTCAATTGTCTCGGAATACTACAGTAGAATAGGTAACTCTGTTTTAATTAAGACTTTACCTAATTTGAAATACACGGCAGAACACTCATCAGAATTTTAATTAATTACTTTGTTTCTGAAACCTTGATATTCTGACTCTATTTATTGTAATTAACTCTTTGTATAGTTAGGGAGTTGGAGATAGCAACCTGTGCGCATTTCTACGTCCAGAGAAGTGATATTAAATGCAATTATAGTTTTAAAAACGTTGGTTCATTCAAAATAGATAAATAATAATATACAACTAGCCAGGGCCGGCCCTACCATATGGTGAGAGGAGCATTCGCTCCAGGCGCCGCCGCTGGATCAGGGGTCGCGAAAATTGAAGAAAAAAGTGATGCCTATCCTATTAAAAAAATTGCCGTGTGCATCTCAATGCACGTGATAGAAGTGAAACTTCTTCTCACTGAAATTTTTTTCAAACGGTGTAGAATATTCTGTAAAATTTTAGAAATATTTCATTGATCAGAACACATGAATAATAAATTTAACAACTAAAGACGCGGAACGGCCACTCGTATGCGCAACGAGCTTTCTGTTGTATAACTTTGACAGTGGATGACGATTAAATTGTAGAAGATAGATATAGATATATGAAGTCACTGACTTTTTTAGAGAATTTCATATTCTAAAACTTAGGTCCTATACATTTTTTGTTTCCTGTTACGGTTTTGTCAGCGTTTTCTGAAAAAGGAAGCGGTGCCTACTTTTTCAATGTTCTTTTTTAATTTTTATATAGTTCCAGTTGATCATAACTTTACACAATTAATTTACATAAGCCGCAGGTTCAAGAGGAAGCAGTTAATGTCACCCTGTTACAAGCCGAATCCTCTTCTTATGACAGACACAGTGGCCGTCATCATTGTTCATGAAAGCAGATGATGAAATTATTTTGCGTGGGCCGAAAAATGGTAAAATTTCTGGGGACGATTGTCCACGAAATGAGAAAGAGCATCATTTTTCTAAAAATCACTTCACACGAATCATGCTAAATGAAGAAATCTACCACCGATCTTGACTGCTTGACTACTCCAAATCGTCTAAGCTAGGAAATTAAGGGTTTGATTATTGGGCACATATATCTGCCATGTTGGAAACCCATGAAATTTCTGTATAGTGTTGCCGTCTAGACAAGACAAGACAAGAGTTGCCCTACTCTTGTCCTATCTTAAAATTTCAAGACAAGACTTGCCTAAGTCTAAATCTTGACAAACTCTATACAAGAGTCTAGATTAGAGTCTAGAAACAAAGTACATACCTAAACATAATGATGGCATACTGATCAACGTTCCATGATCATAATTTAAGTATAAAACCCAATCATCGTTGTCGGTGGGCAGCGGTCGGCGCCGCAATTGATATTAAATACCTAATCTTAATGGAACTGAAAATTGATATTGCTGTGGCGCACAAATAATAATTGTTTCTTTCACTGCAAAAATTTGTTTATATATTTTTTTAATAGGGCTATATTACCGATGCCCGCTGCTAGTCAAGCGACATAAACGCGCCATTGTATCGAATTTGCATTGTATAATGTATATCAACCAATGAAACGATCTAGTTCTCAGAACGAAAAAATGAAGCGTGCTGTGAATTGTTGTAAGTCTCTGCAGCAAAAAAAAAAGGTTTTGCATAAAGAACAAATATCTATAGCTATACACAGTGATACATATAGTGCATCAGTTAATAAATTGGAGCCCAAATCTCAAACACCCCTACGATATTATTACTGGTAGGAGCGATCATAGTTTGTCTGCTGATGAAGACAGAAACAGTGACACAGTCATGCCATGAACAACGTCCGATGACCTGTTATCAACCACCGCAACTAATAAACCAGGGCCCTCTGAGACGACAAAGGAATTGGAAGCGAAAAAAAAAAAACCGGGACATTGGGTCATTCTGGAAAATTTCTGCTTAAGTTTTTCGAAATGAAGAAAATACGAAATAACGACAAAATTGGCACCTGTAAAATTTGTAAGAAAGAAATCCAAATGAAAAACGCTAACAACACTGGACTTAAGAGGCACCTATCTTCACGTCATCCGAAGCAATATGTTGAATTGTTTCCCAAAAATATTTCTAACGAGCCAAATGGTATTTTGGTATTTTGGGTGTCTGTTTAACTTCCTTAAACAATTTCCTAAAAAAGGTACTCTTGTTTGATACCGATAAAACGACCCCTTTTCGAGAAAAAAATATTTTTTTGATAAGGTGTCCAGGATAAAATTCCAATTTTTTGCTCAAAAAAAATTTAATTAATTTAATCAGTGGGTCAAATCAGCAAATATTAAAAACCTACATAAATAAAATATTTTTAATAATAAATACAATAAATCCTAGAAATGAATGAACACGAAATATTTGCTTAATTCCTAATAATAATTTTATTTATGAAACTACGATAGCAAATAATTAATACTTTAAAAAACCAAAAAGAAACTTGTGAGAATTTTTTTCCCGAAAAAGGGTCGCTTTATCGGAATCAAACAAGAATACCTTTTTTTTAGGAAATTGTTTAGTAGACTTAAAAAATCAGCAAAAATTCAAAAAATGTGTCAAATGCCCAAAGTTTAGGGGTAAAAACTGTTGGAGGTAGTCCGCCCCTGTCTTCTTAAAAAAGATACGAAAGGCGCCATATTTCTCAATTATAGATACCCACTAACTGTGCATACTGTCCAAATTTTATAAGAATCGATAGAGGGAGTTGGGAGTTATCTGCAAAAAACCTTCTTCACGATTGAACCTTTTAAGGGCGAATAGCTACGAAGTGGGGCGTCCTAGGAAAAAAACTTAATCTTACTTTTAGTGTTATTTTGACCCAAACTATACGCCACCGGAGTACTTTCGCGTACTTTAGGAACACCCTGTATACATATAGTCTAATCAAGATTCTTGATCTTTGAGGGACTCACTCTTGTCTTGTCTTGAAATTTTAAGACAAGAGTTTGTGGGGGTCTTGTCTTGAATTTTTAGCTCTAATCAAGACAAGAGTTAGAAATTCTAACTCTAGACGGCAACACTATTTCTGTAGATCATCAATCAGCACTATCTCAGTGGTTGGAAGCTCTCAGAAGCTTAGATACTGGTGCCGGAGTGGACAAACACATTTTAAAACAAATTGAAGATGAAAAATCTAAGTGGAAATCAGTATTAGAAAGGATGGTGGCTATAACTTTTTTTCTGGCGGAACACAATTTGTCCTTTCGAGGTAGTAGTGACACTTTGTATACACCAAATAACGGGCATTTTCTGGGATTGGTACAGTTGTTAGGGAAATTTGACCCCGTGATGATGGAGCGTAGAAAATCATGTAAAGTATTACTGTTTTGGTAAATATTCAAAATAATAAACAATCAATCTTCTTGCTTCACAGCTTACAAACATAAGGAGAAGACCCTCAGGTTTTTTTAGATGAAACTATAAGCAAATATGATATAGATAAGAACGATTTTAGAGGCCAAGGTTACGACAATGAAGCTAATATGCTTGGAAAAGATATATATCCAAAAGGTTTCCAAGGGCATTTTTCAATTCTTGTGGTTGCCACAGCTTAAATCTTGTTGTTGCTGATGCTGCTAATAGCTGTGTTAAATAAATTTCGCTATTCGGGGTTCTCCAGAGACTGTTTGTTTTCTTCTCTGGTTCAACAAAGAGTTTCAACCATTGTGTCTAAAATTTTTTTGTTTGTTAATAATATTAATATTATTTGAAGTTTATTTCATAAAATTAGAATTGAAGTTCTTTCTTTTTTCTGTATAGGCAATAAATGTATTCTGATGCATACTTACGTATTGATAACTTTGTTATGTTCAACATATTAAGATATCTAGGAAAACTATTTGGTAGTTAATTTTGGTGTGAATTAGAGTCACGACACAATACTGCAACGCCTCTTACAAACAGATCCTATCCTGCACTCCTGTACCATGTGTTACGTGGCTCTCACTACTGGCAACAAGCATGACCCAAATCCAAGCCAGCAGAGATGCAACTTGCCCGGTGGTATGTTTCCCGGAATCGACAGCAATTCCTAATGCACGTTGGTAAATCAATTTAAATCAAACCAGTCGCAGTCTTAAAAAAAACACACCTATGAAAGCTCTGTCGCCGTTAAAAATTTCCTACAAAATTGTTTGATTTGATATTGACGTGTTAACTTTACACCGCTTTTTCTATAAAACATACTCTCTACACTTACCACTTATGTGCGCTATTTGTGCCAGATAAATACCTCTATAAACTAAAAGACGTTCTTATATTCATAAAATATAAATATCATTTGCAACTGTATAGTACATTCTAATGCATTTATTTGTTGTCCTAATACAATTTATTTTTATTATACTCAAGGCTCAACTATTATTATTATTTGCTTTTCTTAGATTACTCCTTTCCATCCCTTTTCTTGATGATAACGCATAACAGTTTTTTGGGCTACAGTGTGAGTGTCAAATATATTATATAAATATTGTTAACTTACATTATATGTATATTATACAATCGTCCGTAAATAATAACAAACATCGTGTATTCTAATGGTAGACTCTCATATAAAACAAAATTAAACAACGAGAATAAGTTAGATTAGATTAGATTGAAAAAGGAGCTGGCTGATTCGCCTTGGCCACCGCGACGCCTGTGGATCTATTGTGGCTTTCCTTGTCTAATTTTACTTAGAGCTCCTTATCCAGCTTTGTCTTTTGTATCGGACTCCACAGCCTTGATAAGGGCTCCTTGGTATAGCTATGTGCCCTTGGTTTCTCTTCGCCAGGTAGTTGGAACCTCAGTCTGGCTAGGCCTTCGCAATGACAGCACATGTACTGAGGTTTCCTCTTCCTCTTGACAGAATCTGCATGTTGCATCCAGACTCATATGTCTATTAAGCCTACAATGTTCAGTTAGAAGACCTACTATTATCCTAATGGCCTTTCTATTTTGGAGTAGCAGGTCTTCCGTGAATTTAGCCGATTGTTCTTTAATGAACTTTTTGGCCTGTCTGTGTTGTGGGAAATTCTTCCACCACTCTAGAGATTTATTTTGTACCCATTCGTTAATGGATGTTCGTATGCGTGGCTTAGCCACACCGCAAAAGGGTTCGGGTCCTACTAGGGCCTTAGATGCGCCTTCTCGGGCCAGTTCGTCAGCCTTCTCATTTCCCCTGTGTCCCTCGTGTCCTGGTACCCATGCCACGGTCACTTTGTTCTGACGTCCTAGGTCTGTAAGGGCATTTATACAATCCCATACTAGTCTTGAATCGACCTGCATGGAATCGAGTGCCTTTAGCGCTGCTTGGCTATCGGAAAAAATGGCAATTGACTGGTTTACAGTTCCTTGCCTCATTATTTCCTTTGCACACCACTGTATAGCGGCCACTTCAGCCTGAAATATTGTGGCGTGTATTCCTAGACTTATCGGGATTTTCGTTTTCGACCTTATTCCGTAAATCCCAGCTCCGACTCCTTGTTCTGTCTTGGAGACGTCCGTATACCAGATCGTTTGCGCCGATATTGGAGGACCGTTTTTCCAGTCCTCTCTGTCTGGTATTTTGATTTGAAAATTTTTGTAGAAGTTATACTTTGAGACCATAGTGTCCTTGGGCATTCCCAGAATGGGATCTGCCTTCAGCTCTGAGTATAACTTTTGGTGCTTTGTTCCGTGTTGTTGCCTTATGGGCGTTGTGCCTTGCATTAGCCTATGTACCACTGAACGAGCTTCTCCTTGGATAAATATGTGTAGTGGTGTCAGGTCTAAAAGGACTTCCAATGCAGCCGTGGGAGCAGTTTTTATGGCCCCAGTGGCGCACAGGCAAGCAAGCCTTTGTACGCCACTTAATAGCCTTACTGCTTCAAGCTGCAGTGTCTTGGTTCACCATACCACCGATCCATAGGCTATCATGGGTCTTACAACCCTAGTGTATAACCATAGGGTCATCTTGGGGTTTAACCCCCAGTTTTTTCCACACATCTGCCTGCACCTTCCCAGGACAATTGTTGCTTTCTGTGTGACTTTTTGGATGTGGGAGTTCCATGTCAGCTTTTGGTCAAAAATGACTCCTAGGTATTTAACCTCGCTGGCAAATGGAATTTCCACTCCATTGAGCTTCAGGGGTTTTAGGCCTCCCAAGGCTTTCCGTGTAAAGGTGACGACTGTAGTTTTGTGAGGATTTATGGAAAATCCTTCTTCACGACACCACCTGTCGACAATATTTAGGGCTCTTTGTGAACGCTCTGATATCGTGTTCGCAAATCGCCCCTTGACTACTATCGCTAGATCGTCAGCATATCCTAGGCAGTAAAAGCCTTCTGCGAAAATTTTTCGGAGGAGTTCGTCAACAAGGGTTGCCCACAGCAGTGGAGATAATACCCCTCCTTGAGGGCAGCCTGTACTCACTTTTGCCTCAATGGTAGCCTTGCCTAGATTGGATACTATTATCCTCTTTTCTAGGCTGGCTTTAATCCACTGGCAGAGTACTGTTGGAACTCCTCTATTTAACAATGCATTCGTTAAAGATTGCGTTGTCGCGTTATTGAAACGCTACTTCTATATCTAGAAATGTTGAAAATAAGTTACAAAAGCTTTTAGAAAATGATCATTCAGTCAGAAGTTAACTAGCAGCAAGATTAGGAACGTAGACTTTCAATACCAAGATTGTGGATGCAACCATATAACAACTAAAAACTCTCAAAGCCGCAATATCACTGCAGAGACATTAAAAACATACTAGACACTAAATAGTTTCTGGAACAAAACACATTTTTTTCAAGAGGGACCATATTGGTGCCAAGGTACCAATACTATCATTAATAAGAAATCTTTTGATATAAATACTTTGAATCTGGAACAAATGCAACTGAAATTACAGATCATCAAAATTCGGAGAAAACTTCATTGCAACGAATGTTGCCTCCAAGGTCACCTGATTTGACTCCGATAGATTTTTTTGTTTGGAGATCATTTAAAAAACATTGTCCACGCAACCGCTGTGACAACCCGTAAAAACCTTGAGCTACAAGTAAGACGTCCAATAAATAGCATAATGGCCCAGTAATTGGCGAATGCTCTTCAAGATACAGCTATGCGAGTTCAGAATTGGCATTAATGAACAGCTGTTTTCAAATTATAAATATATAAATTTAGGGATGGTCTTCACCCCCTGGGGTTAAGGGCAAGTGTCGGGACCATATAAAAACTGAAGATGACACCTTTTACTACAATAATTACGCAAACATATATCGTTATATTTAAGATATTTTTCTAAATTTTACATAGTCTCTACCCCTGCGGTACTGCACTGATGTGAATACAGGGTGTCCGCTGTATACGTACAAACATTTGTAGGATGACAGTTGGCCCAAAAGAAGTAGAAAATCCTTTTCATTTTTTTTTCTAATTCAAGTCTATTTTTTTATTAAAAATTAATTAGAAACAGACAATGTTTTCAGTTTAGACAGTACAACGATAAACAGAAGACGGAAGAGAGGTTTTACAGCGTTGCAAGACTGTCGTTTAAAAACAATAAAACAGTTTTACTTTTACCTTGTTTAATCAGTTTTGAAATGAAGACACTAAGTGGCATTTAATATTTATTTACTCATTGCCATCTTAGTAATTTTTGCAAACCACAATCAGGGCCGGACTAAGTATTGGCGCGCCTCTAGGCTAAATACATGATATTTGCGCTCTCTTATTCATAATGGAAAAAAAATGATTACTTCGAGTTTCAGAATTGATGTGCAGGGGGAGAAATCTAAAACAAAATTTTTTTAACCAAAATTGATAAGTAGGGAGAAGGAAATGGAAAAAAATGTTTTCTTGAAAACGAACACTGATTAGCAGGGGGGGATTTGTTTATGCTCTAGCACGCGCCTCTTCACGCATTTTCGCCCCTAGGCTATAGCCTAGTTGTCCTTATGGATAATCCGGCCCTGACCACAGTTATTCCATAGGATTTAATAGGAAGAGTAAGACGTCCAAGTCGGTTTTTTGAAACTCCTTGTGTCTTTATTGAATAAATAGCACCGATCTCATTAATTTATTGTCTGCACAAAATTTATTTTAACGATGAGACTAAAAAATTACCATTTTTTAAAATTTCTTTAACCACTGTAGTAATTAAATTAATAGCGGCTAATTTAATTTCAATTAACACTTAATTTATTACCTCGTTCATTACACCATTTTATTATTTTTACTTTAAAACTAGACAAATTGAACACATTGACAACACTGTATGATTGGAAGCGGCGGATTTCTACGCCCAAGCAGCAATTTTAGTAGTTTCTACGTAATAGTTGCCATTAGGGGAACTTTAAAGGTTTCCGCAACTAAGGACTGTTACGTAATGGGAACCATCCTTCTACCAAGTGTTCACCAAAATGGGGAATAATAATTACGTGGAAAATTACTATTCCGGTACTTCTACCGTTACCGTGTCGAGGACTAGGTTATTACGTAAACGGGATGTAACCAAGTATTAGCAATGACTAACTTTTGGAACAACTCAGCTGACCGAAATGAGAGCGCAAACTATATATTTGACTCTCTGTTATTCGAATAGCAAATTAATGACTTACTGAGTTTGAGCACATGATATGTCCAAGGTCCAAGTTAAGGTGATTATATACAACATGCCTAAGCATATATTATAAATCATGATGTTTTGCATTTACCCTGGGTGTGGATATTAAAACCACCACTTGTTGTCTGTAAAATGTTATCATGATGCTTCGATAAAAAAGACGCGAGAAAATGGTTTTTTCGGAAAAAAAATTTTTGCAAAAATTATGTGTACAAGCAAAACTGCAAAATTTTTTATGGAAAACGTTTTTTTTTTTTAATTTTATATATTATAAAGTAATAATCTATTTAGAAAACATATTTGTAAATGACCATAATAAAAAGAAATTTTTTATTGAATTATATTTTTATCTGTGTCAATATGGCGTCTTCATTCAACAACAGAAAAATGGCGATTTTAATTGCAGTAACTTAGAGGTTGCAAAAACTAAAATTATTTCCCTACAAGTTACATTTCCCATAAAGTAGCAGATGCCACCAACGTTACAGTTGTTGCTACTTTAAAAGTGGTGACGGGAACTACAACAATTTCACTGTGTAGTTATATTTACCTAGATGTAGCAAATGGGACCAATGACGGTATAAGATCTAGGTAACTATTGCTATCAACTTATTTTCATGTTGGTACAATTGGCAGATACGAGATAGGTAATTTTTTTTTAATTGGCAACACGGTAATAACTGTTAAAGTGTCACTGTTTGTGATGTGGACAAGGACACGAATGTGGATTCAAAATAACAATTATTATATTTTTACCAAGTACTTCTTATTATCTGATATTAATAATAGTCCAGTCAACGAAAGAGTTGTAGAGAACATTTTGGAGGGGAGAATTTTAATCTTCAGGAATGTATTGGAAGTAGTTAGAAGGTAAACTTACTAAAAGTCCCCGCCCCTAGCCCCGCCGCTACAGGGGGGAGGGGGGTTGAAAGGTTCCTTTTTTCGATTCTTCGCTTATAACTCGGAAACGATGCGTCGTACGGAAAAAGGTAATCTATACAAAAGTAAACATAATTAAATTTCCTACAAGAATATCCATATTATTTTTTTTCCTATGTGTTGTAGTTTACGAGATATTCACCAGCGAAAATCGATAATTAATAAAAAAAATCAATTATGTATCTTAAATTATTCTGTCAAAACGGCTTACCGTGGTCTGCTAATAAATCACAGTAACAAAATAATCTTTATTTTACAACACTCGATGTATTTACTAACCTAATATTTTGTCAAAATCTATACATTTCCTTAAATATACAGTGTGATTCACTTAAAATGAAGACACCCTTATAACTTTTTTATTATGTTTCCGATTTGAATCAAATTTTACTCAAGTATAGAACAAATTAGGATCTACTTATGACCAGAAGAACATCCACCTGCTACAAATGCAAAGTCACCTGCGCTACCAATATATGTTGAAAAAAATGAAAAATCATATTATGCATTTTTTTATCGCAAAATTTTGTTAACGAAAATTGTTCAGAATTGTCCAAAAACCTTAAGTCCAAAATTTAACCAAAATAAAAAAAATTCAAAAATTAAAATTTTTAAAATCTTTAAAATATTTATTTAAAAAAAAAATTGCAAATTGCTTTTTTTTAACTATCTGGCAGCTTGGGTTTTAATCCAATAAATGAATGCCCTCTTCAGGAATGTGTTCGCGGTATTTAATATGTAATAATGAAAAATAAAATTACATCTTATAATCTCATAAATTTTGTTGGCCTGGCTCTCTTGGGACGAGAGGGTCCGGCTTCTTGTTCCGACTCCAAAACTTCGACATCCCCGTCGTCGTCTTCATCTGTTCCTTGATTATTGGATTCAGTGTCTACACGGAATGTGGGGAGTTCTACGTAATCTTCTTCATCATCCTCGTTCATTAAAATTGACACACCGTTTAAACAGTTCCTCTGGCAATTCTGGCATAAAGGGGAGCAATTTATGGATACTTTCTTGCAGCTACATCTGGCGCTGCTGCAATCTTTAGTGCACTTGCAAAAAATCAAGTCTAAAATTTTTTTTGGTGCCGCTGGGTCTTTGGTCAGCACCGGAGCTAGATACTTTGCATTGTGCTCCTAACCTTACAGCTTTGGGGGTAGCTGATTTCCCAACCAGAGCTGCACCTGGTGAAATGTGTGAAATGAATGCTCTTTTGTTGCCCCCTCGCTTGGTGGAAGTGATGAGAGATCTGGTTTGATATTTGCTACGGATTTCAAAAATGAATGGTATCGGTAGATGTTGAGGAAGCTCTCCTTTGCTGAGGCGCCATACCATTTTAGCATACATAATCGTCCAGCTTCTTCAACATCAACATGAGAGGAGGATGGGTTGTGAAACACTTCGGCTGCTCTTCGAACATCAGGATGTTTTTGGTAAAGTTTTATAAAACCAAGTTTACTCTTGGAATGTTGCAGACGTTGAATCGCAGCCAGTAAAAGCATGCAGGAACAGAATTTCTTTCAGTCCCAGTTGCTGCATTTGGTGGGTGGAGTAAATATTGGTTTGAACTTTTCCTCTGCCAGGTTTTATGAATAAAATATTGCGGTCTGGTGGAGTCTTTACAGTAAGCATCACTGCGAGGTCTTCAGCTTCTCCAATGACAGCCACATTGGATGTTTCTCTTATAGATTGCGCAATAGCTGTACTTACAATCAGCACGTCAGCATCGTCTGATGCTTGCTGCGTTGTGATGCCGTTTTCGTGCAGTTTAGACATCAGTAGGCTGATCAGTCTATCTTTATTCTGCTGATTGGAGAGGAATAAATCTTGATTCACTGTTATTTCGGTATCCACATTGAAATGGATATCTACCGGCTTTTTCATTCGGTAGCGTCTTCCCTGCTCTGTTGCCTTAGTGCTATTTGGTGAGTTGTTGTATCCATCAAAAACAACTGTGCATCTCCTTCCTGGGTAGTGGGTCTTGACGAATTTCACGTATCCACCACAAATTGCGGAAACTGAGGATCCCCTTTACCAGATGACCTTATGTATGAGAAATCTCCCATCAATAACCAAATCAAATTTTGGTATATGTACGCTCTCGTTGGTATGTTCAAACAGCTTGAACAGGACAGACTTTTGGTTTTTTTCTCATACCACCGTCATTGAATAAGGCTAAGGGAAATGGGGCCAATTCGTATCGTAAATAATCCTTCAAGTCTTCATCACTTTTTTTGCAAATGGAAATCCTTTGGAAGAGGAGGAAAGGGTCTACTGGAACTTTTTCATCTTGGATCTTGATTGATGAACTAATAGAGGAAATAGGGAGTGCCCTGTTTTTGCGTGACAACTTGTAATCTGAAAATGGCAATGTTACCATTTTATTCATTGCTTGTTTTCCACATGTAACAGCGTCATAGCAGTTGATTGTATCATCTCCCACCACCCCAGTGGCTATCGACATGGTGTCAATTGTTTCAGGAAAAGGAGGATGATTTTCTAGCCAAGTTGTGAATTTAGCAATGTCAGCCATATATTTTGTTATGCGTGCTTCCCCAAAATCCCTATGCTGCTCACTCGAATTGAAGAAAACTCCACAGAACTCTTCCAATGAAGTGCAGACGTCATGAGTTGCACTCATCCCCACAACCCACTTGCTGATTACACTATCTGTGACACCTCTCTTTATGCCGCCTTGGGCACTGAAGCTTCGCATCAGATTGGCCTCAATTGTCATATCCGACTAAATGCATTTGGGCATTCATTTATTGGATTAAAACCCAAGCTGCCAGATAGTTATAAAGCAATTTGCAATTTTTTTAAAATAAATATTTTAAAGATTTTAAAAATTTTAATTTTTGAATTTTTTTTATTTTGGTTAAATTTTGGGCTTAAGGTTTTTGGAGAATTCTGAACAATTTTCGTTAACAAAATTTTGCGATAAAAAAATGCATAATATGATTTTTCATTTTTTTCAACATATATTGGTAGCGCAGGTGGCTTTGCATTTGTAGCAGGTGGATGTTCTTCTGGTCATAAGTAGATCCTAATTTGTTCTATACTTGAGTAAAATTTGATTCAAATCGGAAACATAATAAAAAAGTTATAAGGGTGTCTTCATTTTAAGTGAATCACACTGTATATTTAAGGAAATGTATAGATTTTGACAAAATATTAGGTTAGTAAATACATCGAGTGTTGTAAAATAAAGACTATTTTGTGACTGTGATTTATTAGCAGACCACGGTAAGCCGTTTTGACAGAATAATTTAAGATACATAATTGATTTTTTTTATTAATTATCGATTTTCGCTGGTGAATATCTCGTAAACTACAACACATAGAAAAAAAATAATATAAACATTCTTGTAGGAAATTTAATTATGTTTACTTTTGTATAGATTACCTTTCTCCGTACGACGCATCGTTTCCGAGTTATAAGCGAAGAATCGAAAAAAGGAACCTTTCAACCCCCCTCCCCCCTATAGCGGCGGGGCTAGGGGTGGGGACTTTTAGTATGTTTACCTCCTAACTACCCCCAATACATTCCTGAAGATTAAAATTCTCCCCTCCAAAATGTCCTCTACAATCCCCTTTTGGGCATTCATTGATTGGACTATAAAGTTGTTAATAAATGTGTGCAAATAAAATATTTGTTTTTTACTGAAAACGATGTATAATGGAAAGAATACATGAGTTTTCATATTTTAGTGATCAGCTTATATTTAATTGCATTCAAAAAATAATAAGTAAGTATTTATTTGAATAGGAAAATCCTAATATACAAATTCACTTTTCTAATGTAATTATAAAGAATCATAATTTATACATAAGTAAATAATACACGCACTTACATACTCAGACTAATACATATACAAATAAATTAAAAAATAACGAGGAAAAAACACCTATATAAAACAGGTGGAGTTAATCTATCGACTTTATGTAGCTTACAATTTTACGTTTGAATACAGGTAGAGAGCGATTCCTTTCATCCTCTGGCAACTTGTTATATTGATCGAGGCCTTTATATAACATAATTTTCCTAGTTTGACTTAGATTTTGTTTTGGTATATAAAATTTGTTGTTATTTCTTGTGGTGTTGATGTATTTGGTTTGCATAAAATATAAACTTATTTGAATACTTGGGTATTAAGTTATTTAAAATTTTGAAAATAAATACCATAGCCATGGAAAGCAATCTATCTTTTACAGACAGCCACTGAAGAGAAGGAAGCATATGTTGGATTGAGGTATATCGGCTGCATTTCAAAATCCTCATTCCTCTATTCTGTAGTTTTTGATGGGAAGTTATTTTATTTAAATCGAAGGAATATAATAGACTGGCACAGTAATCGAAATGAGGTTGGATAATGGTGTTGTAAACTATTATTTTTGTCGTCACTGATAAATTTTGAGATATTCTAGAAAAGAAATATAGTTTTTTTGCTATTTTTTTTGTATATATATTCAGTTCAATTTATTGTACACAAACAATGTCTTATGCCGTTTATACTGAAATTGTCCGTTCCCCGTCGACACAATATTTATTAAATTTGGAGTTTTTAATCTGCAAATTCATTTAATATGCTCAGTGGATCACTAACTGAACTATGTTCTGTGTTTTAAAGACAAATTGTAACTTTCGTGCAGTACACAGTATCACTAATATCACTGCAGACTGTTATAGTTTTCGATTACTTTTCTCCTTGTGTTGATGGGAACACTTTTGCATTTGTTGCCAAAGATGATGGTTTTGCTGTGGCGAAATAATCTTTCATGTTTGCATCATATTCTGAAGAATAACTATTTCTATTACTGTTTAACTGTTTCTTCAGTTTTCTATAAAACGTGGATGAGTGCCGATAAACTTTATTTCGCTTTTACTGAGCATTTCAGATACCGCCATTTTATTCAATGCCAATAATTATATAAATTGTCTTAAAAGTTAATATTACTTTATAGTAGATTTTCAAGGTATATGTAACTTTCAAGTCATTTTCAATTAGTGGGGAGTAGTAAAAATGACTTCAAAGCCTCTGTGTTCGTAGAAATAACCTCATTTTTACTCGAGATGTCATGTAATAAGTTAGACAACTTTGAAGTTCCAAATAATTTCCCAACAACGTACCGGGGACTTAAAATTGCACACTTGAAGTTATCGCTACTTTGAAGTGGTCCTTTGGTAAAGCTGTGCAGTCGGCATTACTACCAATTTCCACTTTGCAGTTGAGGATGCTTCAAAGTAATGCAGAGTAGTATCCGCGACGTTGCAGATTCTCCAGCAGTTACTTGAATGTGTTATAACTATACAATGCCTAAATTCAGTAGAATCTACATAGTTGTCACTACAAATGCATACCACAAAGTGAATATTACCCTGAAGTCACAAAATTAGTAACAGTTATGTCATTCCTACTATATTAAAGTTCCGATGCCTCAGATGCCAGTTCCCATCACTTTGAATGCTGCTTGGGCGGCTAAATAACGAATTATGAACATTTTCTTTGAACCGCAGATGCCGACCACGGAGAATTTCTTTTATGTAACAGACACTGGCGTTTTTTAAAAGTTTTTTAAGTCTCATTATCAATACAATAGACATAATAAAAAGGGAGTTGCAGGTCGCAAGATGACATTGAACTGTACTGAAATACTGACCTACAAAATATCGGTTTTTTAGAAAATAATTAATTCAAAACCATTGGAGTAAAGCAAACATTTTATAACACATTTTTGGTTCTTTTGAGTCAATATATTATGCAAAATATTTGTACGTATACAGCGGACACCCTGTATATTCACACACTGTACCTTAAAAGCAATATTTAAAACGTGTTTCTGCCCTTTTCGTATTACGCGCTTGACTGCACAGAAACCATCATTAAATTTAAAATATCAAAGCAAATTTTACGAAAATACTCCGAAGAAATATTTCAATAACAGTCCAGAATGTATTCATCCACTAGGGAAAAAGAGGAAGTCCGACGATATGCTGAGAGTCCAATAATTCTCATAAGTTTCGCCGTCAAAGGATTGATCAAAGTCGTCCGTCGGAAAGAGTTCAATCGCTATTGCAACCGACTCGTCATTTGAGATTTCCGGTCTTTACCAGACGCAGACGGTCCTATTATGTAGTAATATGAAGGTACGCCACTGCATCATCATGTTCCTTAGTCGGTTTTCGGTTAAAAGGAACCCGCACAAGGAGAACGTAGCGGGCTAAACATTCAATCGTTTCATATTTCAGACGCGAAATTCACTGAATCCCCTTTTGATTATTTGTCAATCTCAGATGTTCAAGTTTAATTGTGGGTTAGCTGTATGAAGATGATTAAAATTTGAGAACTCTTCACCACCTTCTTGAAAGGAAACACTTACCTCAGGGATTTATATAATTATTACTTCCACAAGAGAACAAGAGAAATGAAATCAGGTTCATTTTAATATTTTAAGTAAACTGGGAATTATTCGCCGTATAATTCGGAGATGTAATAAATTCTCTGTGTTGCGTCTCGTCAAATTTTAATTACTTAACTTTGGCAGTTTATTTAGATTGTCAAAATATTACTTAAATTTTTAATTACGTTTCAGAGAAAATGCTTATTACCACATCGTGGATGTATAGTAACGGTAACAAAAATTGAATTTATTTTTGTTTAAATAGACCTTTTCATCATAAGCGCGGGTTCCTCCATGTTTCTTCGGACAGTTTTCGCATGTCAATATTGGATTTGACGTAAACATTACGTTTTTTAAACAAATAATGATGAATCTGTTACCAATTTTCTGAGAATAGGTAGTGCCATATCGCATAGTTTACCTATTTGAAAAAATTAGAAAAAAAGGAGTCAGCTTTATCCACAGGATCGACAAAAAAACCTCATTTTCAATTGCATTTTTGGCCCTACATTTTCGTAAAAAAACAGGAAATATTTTTACCGCATTATCAATTACTGTACGAAGAATGTTATTAAGCACATTGTAGACTAAACACGTTTGTTTTCTTTTAATGCACTTGTATATAAATTGATAAGTTGATAGTTGAATTCTAACCTTGCATCCAGTTCTCTATTCTTGCTTCCAGTCATTTTACGGCCAGGATACTTGAGCTAGCGCCTTAATTGAGCACAAGTGTGTTCTTCCACAATGTCGTGTACTAATTTTGCACCGTCAATCACACTTTCGTCTAAATTAATGTGGAAAAATGATACCGGTCCAACCATTTTGACAACCAAGTGTCCGAACATTTCATAGTTCCCGCAAACAAACATAGCGGCAGCACATGCGCGCGCTTATGATGAAAAAGTCTATAGGCTTAGAATGTCATGAAGCGGAGAGATTTTATGTTTGAGCAAAAAAAAAATACGTCTGCCTGTCTGTCGTTCTGTAACTTTTCTTGTGCACATGATTACTCTGAAACGGTTTATGATAACATTGACTTAGAATTTGGTACACCTCTATGTATTATAAAGAGATCTGAAACTAGATTATATTTTGATCTTATTCCGTTGAAAGATTGGGGGTAAATAGGGTTAAATAAGTAGAGCAAGCAAGTAAAAATCTATAAAAAATCGGATTTAGTATATGCAAGAGAAGCCAAAATCTCAAAAAAAGTATTGGCATCAGCTACTCCCAGTATCATACCCAATATCTCCCCCCACCCCATTATTAAAGAGGATATAAAAATAAAAATGTGATTCAGTGTGTGCAAAGGAACCAAAGGGCTCATTTTTTTTGGTACCAGCCACAATGGGTGACGTGGATGGTAGAAATTTGGAGAGAAAATCTGGATATAGAAGTAGTGGGCACGGTTATTTTAAATTAAACAAATGCAAAAAAGTTTTACTCTTTATTTGTTAATACCAATGAAAATTAATTAGCCTAAAACTTTATTGTATAATCCAGTCAATGAGAGCTCAAAAGAGGGGAGTAGAGTGCATGGAATATGCGAGAATTTTTTACTTCAGGACTTTGTTAGAAGTAGTTAGTAGGTAAATATACTAAAAGTCTTCGCCCCTGGGTGGTGAGCTTACGGTGAGAGGGGTGGGAAGGTTCCATTCTTGGGTTTTTCGATTATATCTCGGAAACGGTGGACGCTAGAAAAAATATGTTCTAAATAAAAATGAAAGCTAATTAAATTTCCTATAAAATTGTTTGCATACATATTTGTCGAATTTCCAACGGTTTTCGAGATATACGTTATTGAAAATCGATAATTTTCGAAAAAATCACTTTTACCTAACTCTTTCTGTCAAACATTTGCTTCTAGTGCCTAGCACGCTCGTTTTCCAGAAAAATTGTCAGTAACGAAGTTGTAGAGTATAAAATTTCCTTCAATTTGATATACACTTTTGCTACTCTATCTTCAACCAATCAAAAGTTATAGAATTTCTAACATGTACGCTCATTTTCCAAAAATTAAATTTCCTATACAATTGACTCCATACATTGGAAGTCCAAAATTATACAACGTGCAGCTGAGGTATTTGCCAGCGGTTCTTCTTCCCCTAAATCCATTGAGACAGCTGGGATCATGAGAACTCTCTCATGGTATGGCGCTTCAGCCATAGAAAAATCCCTCAACGAGTTCCGCTACAAATCATTTATCAAATCAGCTGCAAACATGAAGTCTGATCTCTCAATTCTCCCTCCAACTGAAGGAGCTGTTAAGCAGCATGCATTCCGGATGTACCACCAAGTATACCTGTGGTTAGTGGAGGAACCTAATGGTGGGGCGCCGAATTGGGGTTGGGAGAGGAGGAAAGACCAACTAGTTCCGAAACTGTTCAGAGTTGGATGCTGCTCCTGACGAAATCTTGAAGATGAATTTTTGCTGATGCACGAAAGTATGTGACAGTGGCAGGTGTGGTTGTAGAAAAGCATCGTTAAACTGTTCTGGTGCTCTGTCGCATGCCCGAATTGCAAGGGCAGGTGCAACAACGGAGTCGGAATATTAATTCAGGAAGAAGGCGACGACGACGACATCGATTCACTACCAATCTCTTTGGACAACGTCTCCACTGCTGACGAAGGCGAATGAGCCTCGCCTCAAAAAAAACAAAATGTCACCTTGAATGCTTATTTTTCATTTTTTAATTACTATCAGTTCATGTAAATACTTTCATTATATGATTCGTAATAGTATAATAAAAGCTATAATTATAAAAAAAGTGTTGTGTGTCAATTGCAACTACCTTATTATTTCTATTGTTAAAAGGTTGTTAATCATCATGGTAGCATCAACATAGTGATTTCTGGAGGAACATCGAAATTGAGCGTACATGTTAAAAATTCTATAACTTTTGATTGGTTGAAGATAGAGTAGTATATCAAAGTGAAGGAAATTTAATGATCTACAACTTCGTTACAAACAATTTTTGTGGAAGGCACTAGAAGTAAATGTTTGACAAAAAGGTAAAAATGATTTTTTTAAAAATTATCGATTTTCAATAACGTATATCTCGAAAACCGTTGGAAATTCGACAAATATTATGGACACAATTTTATAGGATATTTAATTAGCTTTCATTTTTATTTTGAACATATTTTTTTTAGAGTCCACCGTTTCCGAGATATATTTGAAAAACTCAAAAATGGAACCTTCCCACCCCCCTCTCACCGTAAGCTCACCTCCCAGGGGCGGGAACTTTTAGTATGTTTACCTACTAACTACTCCTAACAAAGTCCTGATGTCAAAAAGTCTCGCATATTTCGTGCATTCTATAATATATTCATTGACTGGACTATGTAATGATTATGACAAGTTCCAGCCAAGAATGGACCTCTTGCATGTGTCGTATATTTTAAATGAGTTTATATATATATATTAATATAGTGTTACTAAACATTAGCAATTATTATCAAATTTGTTTTCATAATTTCTAGCTGGAAAGTATTTAAATCACCGCCTAGTATCCGGGAGAAGGGGCAAATCTGAGAAAACACTCATATTGGACCCGACGTCATCAATCACTATATCTTTGCGTGTGCGATGATTCGGACATATAATTCGTGTACAGTTTGCGGTTATTTTCTCAAATTATTTAGTTATAATTTGTATTCGGTCTTGTGATATTAGATTATAGTGTGTATTTAAGTGTACCATATTTAAAAGGGTTTAAATTGTTTTAAACAAGACTGAAAAAGGTTATTTCAAAGGTCAATCGGATAATTTGCGCCTTACGTATATATGCCATATGCTACCGCGTCACAAAATATTCATAATTAAAAAAATATAAGTCCTAGATGATAGTTTTTTTTTTCAAAAACTTCTCCTGTATCTTGGCTTCAATCGCCTCGCTGCATGTATATGAAAATTTTCAAAAATAAAAAGTTTGTCGCTTAGTCAAAATATGCGTACATTTTTAGCGAAGTATTAGTCGAGTAATAAGTTCATTGTTGTTTAAAGAAAATAATAAACAATTATCGAAGACAGAGTTGAATGAGTCAAAAATTCTACCGTTCTCATGTCATTGTGACAAGCGTTGATTTTTAATGACAAAAATAGGAAAAAATTATTAGCAGACAAAGATAACTCTGTGCAAACGTTAATAGACACTAAAAAGTATGATTTTTTTTTTATAAAAACGCGTTATGTAGCACCAAATGTTTGTACTGCAAAACAAAATTAAAATCAAAAATATTATAAAAAAGTATTTATCTACCAAGAGATTTTAATTTTAATTATTTCTATTAAACATATTTACAAAATATTATTTCAAACTATAAACTTTATGAAAGCTAGTGGCAAATTAACCATAAACCAATACATATTAGTTATTTATGTACCAAGGATCGTAAGTCGTAAGTGCACTTTTTCTGGTCGAGAATACAGTTTGTAATCCGAGGCCCATAAGGCCGAGGAGATCAAAAAATCGCACTAGACGACCCGCGGTGCATATTATATTTTTCGTCATACCCACGAATCGTTAAACTAGAAACTTGAGAAAAACTCGTGGAAAACCATAACTATTTGAATAAGATTTCATATTTGCTAAGCAAACAGTAAAGGTAGCGATGCTTGGATTATCCATAATATCCATGGCATCCGTCAATAAAATAAATTTAGGATGCGGCTTCTATTCAAATGAACACTATTGTCAAGCTAAATTAAATCATATTATTTTAATAGATCTGAAGATTTTTGAAAATAATGTCGGATATAGAAGATATAGCACGAAAGGCTTGTCTGAATTTACTTCCAAGAAAGTTAAAACATTTAATTTAATACTTGTTATACAAAAGAAAAAAAAATTTCCCACATTTACTTTATTTCCCTGGGGACGTTATGAAAAATAACGACCCGTTACCAATGATAACAAGTATTTGGTACATAAAGCGTCATTTACGATCGGCAAGACAATGAAATTGGAGTATACTTACAAGGTGGGGTATGCGAAATAATAATAATAATAAATTATTATAGATTTAAGTATTTACTGAATTAATAACAGGTACACAAAATTAAAAAAAAAGTCGAACCCAGACGGTAGATCCCCCTACCCCTTGTATTTTGGGACGCTGAAACCGAATATGATAATAAAAAAAGGTTTTAATTTTCCAATTTTCCCCTAGCACCCCATTACAACCCTCCTGGGGGATTGAAGTTATACTTGATTTAGAAATTTAAAAAGCAGGTTTTTTGGTGCGCTGAAACCGAATATGATAATAAAAACTGATTTGAACCACCCAATCACCCCCTGGCATCCCCTTACAACCTCCCCGGGGGGAGGGCGGTTAAAATTTCACTTCTTATGAAAATTGAAAATGTATGTATATCGTTAAGTATTTTGGTGTGGTGAAACCGAATATGACGATAACAAATGATTTTATCCGCCCAGTCACCCCCTAGCATCCCCTTACATTTTTTTATCGTCATATTCAGTTTCAGCGCACCAAAAAACCTAAAAATAAACAGACCTTTTAAATGTTTAGAGCAAGTAGAATTTCAACCCCTCCTGGGGCTTTTAGGTAGTGCTAGGATGTGACTGGGTGGTTCAAATAAGTTTTTTTATTCGAATGTGTCAAAAAATGACGTTTCTCGGTTAGAAAACAAAAGCGAAAGGTAGAACTTTTCTATCTACTTCAAGTAAGTAGCCTGAAAAGACTTTTCCGGTCAAGGTTGGAAAAGTGACAGACAAAAAGATTAAGCGCTTTTAGTTACCTACTTTTTAAAATGCTGGCCCTTCTTTTCTACTGTAAAATGGTAATGCACATGCAAATATAATTTCAATTCAGGCAATTTTAATTGAATAAAATAAGAGATTTCTAAATAAGGAACCTAGGATTATTAAACGTTGTCAATTAATTATTATAATGACTAGTAAGTATAATACCTACATGTTGTAAAACGAATAGAAATAACTGCGTATGTTCTCACCTTATAGATATGTAACACTTTTTACGTTCGAGTTTGCATAGTGACAAAGCATAAAATTGCACAGAAAAATACTAAATGAAGTCTTTAATTTAATCTAAAAAACAGTACAACGTACAACAGCAAAACCTTATTTTTAAACTTACTTTAATTTACAAAAATGTACTTATATATGACTACATTGTCTCTGAACCCTTTATGTTAATAGTAAAATTGGAAAAATTTTGTATAATTATATCGGTCGGTTCAAACTTACTAAGTCTAGTGCAACATTTTCAGTTAAAGTGAATTGGGGTGCGATAATTGTCTGAGTTTTGTGTGTGTTTAGTGTGTTATATTCTGTTTGAGTAATAGTAGTGGTCAAGTCTGTGTCTAAAATACTATTTTCTTGTGAATGTTGTGATGTTATTGTGTTTCGAATCGTAGAAGTGTGTGGTAAGTGATTCAATATTTTGTTAGCTATTTCAAGTTTGTTATTTATTGACTCATCCACATAGCCCTCAGCTACAGTGGAAGATTTCCATCCACAGCGGCATTTAAGTATGGTTATGTCTGGTCCTGCATCAGCCAGCAACGTAGCCGATGTTCTTCGGAAGCAGTGCCCCGTACATTCTTTGGCATTCGCCTGCTTCAAATGAGATGCAATTTCAAAAGGAATTGCCCCGATTTTGTGAATTCCCACATTTTGTTTGCAACACTTGCCATTTCTATAACCCAAGAAAAATCGGCCATTCCCTTCAAAATTTGGTGGTCGCAGCAAAGAATATTTCCGATAATATCTTAAATATTCCCCTGTTACAGTAAATGAGCGAGGTCTATTTGTTTTATTATCGGGAATTTTTATTAAAAGAGCTGTTCCTAAATCCTCTATTTGGGACACTTTTAAAAATGCCAATTCTTCAAGGCAACAGGCACCTGCTACGCCTAAATATATACCACCTACAAATAATATGATGTTAACGGTAGGTAGGTACTTAGTTTTAAAAAATTACCTTATGCATTAAATATTTGTCGTCTGCCACTTCTGTTAAACATTTTTCAAATTGTTCCCGTGTCAACGTTTTCGATTTTTTTGGTACATAGCCAACATTTTTCTTTTTTAGAAAGGCCCTTAATTTCATAAATTTTGAAATGTCAACGTTTCTCCTAATTTTATAAAGTTGATGATTTATAATTTTCTGCAAGTTTAGCCATATATGCAAGTAATACATTTTCGGAAATCATGTTTATATGGTTTTGCTCCAAATATTTTTCAAATTTATAATAGCTTCTTTCATAAATAATTTTTGATTTTTCTGTCGAAGCCAAATTTGCTAGCTCTCTTACTTCTGGGAGTATTCCCGCAACAAATTCTTCACTATTCATTTTATTGTATTTATTTTATGTAGTATATTTTCGATTAAATTCGATATTATAATGTATAAATTGAATGAATTCGATACTAATTTCAAGCAAACTGCAGTTGTGCAGTTGTTAATTATTATATCTAGCCTTAGTTCACAGCCGTCTGTTACAAGAAAACTTAAAAATTGTATCATTTGCGGGGTAGCAAGTAAATATTAAGAACATAATATTTTAATTTTCCCTATCATTCTAATAACCGTAAGCACATTCGAATAAAAAGTATTGTATGACACACAGACGAAAAACTGTTTTTTGGACTCCTACGAATTGCCAATATTTCGTAGTCGCCCGAAAATTAGATTTTTCGTCCTTGTGACATAAACTACTATTATCGTCATATTCGGTTTCAGCGCGCCAAATAACCGACTTTTGAAATTTTTAGAACAAGTGTAATTTCAATCCCCCAGGAGGGGAATAAGGGGGGAAAATTGGATAACTAAAACCTTTCTTATTGTCATATTCGGTTTCAGCATCCCAGAATACATGGGGATAGTTGGGTTTCGACTTTTTTTTAAATTTTGCGTGCGTGTGTAATATGTAATATTTTTCATTTTATTTTATTTAATATGTGTCAATTTGCTCAGTCCTGTATATCTAGAGTATACAGCAAAATATGATCATTTATCAATGATTTCTAAAGAGAAATTAAAGAAATTGTGGATATGTTACTTGGTATTTGTTTGAAACCTTTTAGATCACGTGAATTCTCTCTCTATCCCAAGTACAAATAATAAAAATAATTATATTAATTTTCTAATAGGTATTTAATAATATGTAGTGCCTTTTTGTGACATTTGTAATATTTTTGTGTCACTAACCGAAATTAAACACATCGTGTATATAAGACATAAAACGATATAAATAACCACAAAACCTCATAGTTTTCTTTAGTAACTCTATATTTTAAAAGCTTTGTAAGTGATTCAAGCAAAAGATTTCTTTCTATAAAAGCCTTGCTGTGAGTAAACAGGTAACAGTTGGCATCAAATCACATTTATTTACATAAAACCGTTAAAATTATGTACTACCCAAGTAGCACAAATATGCTATTCAGCTAAGATAACCAAAATGCAGCCATTAAAACGTTTCAACGGCTTTTGTTTAGTTATATTTTGGTCATCTTATTTTAGTCGCGGTGTAGCGTAAAATTTAAAAACGAAATAATCACAAAGATTACTTTTTAGCTATATACGGGTCATTATTAGTAGCATTCGCAATTTTAAAGGTTTAATTTTAATCCATAATACGCCTTATAGCTTTTCTGATCCAATAATATAAAACAATATTAAATAATATGTGCTTCAATCGCGTTTTTCTTTCTTGATTTTCCGGCTTCAAATTTTTCTTCTACCGGGGTCACAAATTATAGCATAATTAGGCTATTAAATAAATATAAAAATATATTGTAAAAGATTTGTATTGACTTTCAAAATATAAAATGTAATAATAATTTTTTGTTATTTATAACCACTGTTATCATAAATATATACATTCACATATGTAAGTGGGTACGCTACACCATAATATCGCCATGCAGGTTTGGTTATAAAGTCGTTTTCAAGATGTCAATATGAGCAAGTAATTAAATAGCAACAATGTTAAGTCCTAATACTGCCATTCTAGCTATAAAAATGGCTAGAATATGTTGACACGGTTTTTGTTACTAATATAGTGTTGATACCTAAACTATTACTAAGAAAATAGCCTAGACATGACTAGGTATATCAGTTAGGCTCTATTCTGGCGGTTTTCTTAGCTGTTATTACCGAATTATGACTAAAACGATAATGAAACAATATCCTTATTAAATGACTATTTTAGAAATAATTTTGCACACAATAAAATCCAAATTGAGGCCAAACGGCAAGATAAAAATATAACCTAAAAACAAGTATTAGCAATGTTGAAAACTTCATACGCAAATAAGTTTTATATGAACAGAAAAATAAGAATAACATGTAAAAGAAAATATAAGCATAGTTCCACATATTATTGGAAAAGGAATCCCAGGCAACACGGTCACGTCATTTTGACTTTATTTTTTCGGCACCTTTATCACCAATGCGACGTTAAATATGACGAGAAAATGACGTGAAATACGACGGCAAAATGTCACAGCCCATTGACGTCATTTAAGTGACGTCAACAGACGTCTCTTAAATGACGTCGATGGGCTTACATATGTAAGCTATTTTTGATTAATTAATAAATGTACATATGATAAATATAATAAATAAGCCAATTTGGTGCAATATGGCATGTAAATCTTAATGGCTCTAGGATTTTTCCATTTTCCGATGTATGATATGCATTACATGATAAGCTGCTATGTACGATGTAGATGAATGGAAAATTAATAGGTGAAACACTCACTGGTTTTTATGCTCTCTGGGCCCAGCCACATAATAATGATCTTTAACCTGACCATTATAGGATCCATCCAAATCAATCAACGTTTCCTGAATGTATTTGAATATTGCAATTTATATTTTTATTTATTTTCTATAAATTCATTAGAGTATAAGGTATAAAGAAGGACTTATTATTTTCAGTGGTTTGTATGTGGCGCCATCTAGAAATAATTTATGCAACAAACAACGTGGTAATGCATAGTTTGCATGTGGCGCCAACTAGAAATAATTTCTGCAATGAAAAAATTATGACACACAATATGACGTTACTGAGACGTCATTTTTTCGTCACGTGACGTCGCCGACCAAAATGACGTCACTGTGACGTCAGTCTGCTGTCTGGGATAAATTTAGATCACTTTTTGACAAAACCAATATATGACACTGGCTAATGGCTATTGGCCAATGAACCCTAGATCGAAAAAAATCCTATACTGTTGATGATATTAATATACAGCAAAAAATATATAATTGTAATTATTCCGACTTAATAAGACGTTTATTATTACCATGTAATTAATGCCAAAAATCCACTTATTATTATTGTATTTTTTAAAGATTCTGTAAATAATTATTTGGGGTGGAAATTTTGTAAAACTAATGTTTTTTGTCTGGTATTTAGTATCACTAAATAAAAACGTAACAATGACGAATTTAATCTACGTCATAATGCCGTACAAATGCAGAAGTTTTTAAGACGCCACTGGTGTTTAAAATCACTAAATAAAAACGTAATAATGACGAATTTAATGTACGACATTATGACGTACAAATGCAGACGTTATTAAGACGTCACCTTTTGGTAACATGACGTCGCCGACGAATAGTTACCAAAAAATGACGTCAAAATGACGTGACCGTGTTGCCTGGGATATGTCGCCTAAAAGTAAGTTCAAAGAGTAGGTACTTATATAGGCGGCATAACACTTTTCGTTTCTGTTTTTGTTGACGTTTGTGTCTACAAAAGCTTATGCATTAATATAAATATTTAGATTGTTAAAGTGAAAGTGTCAACCTATCTTCTGCATCAGTGTCCAAGGATGCTGACATTTCATTTTCTATATCTCTAGCCATCATTAACATTTTAATATCATTCCTTTTTATTGTACACGATTTCTGGGATCATTTTGAGTCTGGTTTTGATTGCGGATTGGTCAAAAATGTATGTAGTTTTTGTATTTGACCAGTACAGATGGCTATTTACTACATACCTAATTTGAAGGAGCTGCACTAAGGCAAATTTGCACCTCGATGGTTTGGATCACGTAATACATTTTCAGAAACTTTAGTAACAAATTTTAATTTGGTTTAATTTGGATGTAAGAACGTTGGAGAAACAGAGGTCAAAATGCAAAGTAACTCGTTAACCCGTTCCTCATAAAGGCAGTTGAAAAAAACGTAAAAAAGAGAGGTTATGTCTTTCATAGTTTAGCCATATTTTGACGAGAAAACTCGCTAACCGCTTCAACCAATTTTCTGGTAATAGTTTGGCCAATATGACAGGTTAAATTTGCTATTTGACGAAAAAAGTTTATTAAATATTTTACACTCACATTCTGGCTTAGTTCTAACATTATTAGCAAAACGTAAATATGCCAAATTATGACAACTTGCCGCCATGTTTTCTATCAATCAAGAAGAACCCGAATGACGACCATTACGTTCATTTTTAAAACTTTATTAATTATACCTATAAAATAACGTTTTGATTTACTAATTCGATATTTTAGTAAGTTTTAATAACCTTACCATCGATTGTGCTTCTTGAAATTACAAAACGTTTATATGTATATATTTCAAATTAATTTAATTATACCTAAAATTTAGACATTTCTGGAGGTCCCTTTGTTTTTATGAGTATTTTATATAAGATTACAGAGAAAATTCGTGCGTTGATAAAATTTAACCCTCTTGATTAACCGTATATGCAATTACGATATTCATATAATTTTAAAGATGAACAAACTATAAGTATGATGGACGTTTATTTTATCTAACAACAACTACTTAAAGCCAAAAGATGACCATAATAGTGTTTTTTTTATTCCTAAAAAGTCATGACTTAATCACGGTGAAGTAGATACATCACTACATCACCCCTTTCGCCATTTCGCCATAAGAGCCATTTCATAACTAGTAATAAAGCAGAAACAAAGATTAAAAAGAGAGCCAAATGAGTTGCATATGTGTTATGACCATTTGGCTCCAGTTGAATTTTGATGACCAAAATATGATTCCGCATTATCGTCACCATTACGTTTTCAAAACGTAGTAATTCAGTTTTAATAATCACCACTATAACCAAACAGCCATCCTTTTTAGCTACTATAACATGATGATGACCCAAATACAACTTGTACTACTTAGGTAAGTACTGTGTTTAATATCTAAATTTTGCGTTTATAAAGTAAATATGTCAGTTACTCAAAAATCGTTGGCTTATTTGAATTTAAAAAACAATGTACCCTAACTCGTTTTTCTTACCTATTTAGTCGGTGTATAATACTAGTTGCAAACAATATTATAATAACTCATTACTCACCCCAGGTATTCTATTTTGTTTTTCTTGTTCAAGAGCGATAAACTTTTATGCATTTAATAGATACTTAACGTTCTGCAAATGCAAAACATTAACGTTGTGTGGTAAGTTAAGAATTTAAAATCGTAAATCATATAAGTAACATTTATAACGTCGCAAATATCTTGTAGATTTAGTAGGTTTAATTATACGTTTGTTTTTTTTCTCTGGAACTACCGTCTACTATAAATTTTAATTAGCACTAAATACTTAAAATTCTCAGTAAATATAAATTGTAATTACATTGTAAAAAGCGTAACATATTTGTCACATTCAATTTAGAGGCGTAATAGTTGAGTGGATGTACAAACGTACATATTAGACCACATCTGAAGCATGTCTCAATATACAGGGTGTCAGGAAACTCCGGTGGTAATAAGTAAAAATAGTTCCTAATTTCATTATTAGAGTATGGCATTGAACTATATACAAAATTTATGACAAAAACTGTATATAGTTGTATTCCTTATTAGTGGCCGCGGTACGTGAAACGATACTTCATTTAATGAACACACGATGCCACTTGGCATGGTGTTAGATTAGATGTTGGAAAATAAATTCCGAAGGGGAGCCGCCCAAAATTTCCCTTAGGATTCAAAATGACGGCCGATTTAAAAAATAACTGTCTTAAAATATAATAAATTTTATGGTATGGTATTTCGAGTTTGGTATCGTTTTTGATTATTTTTGAGTTAAGGATCAAGATATCTAAGTTTGATTTGCCATATAAAAAAAAAACAGGGACGGTTCCCGTGAATTTATCTAAATTTTATATAATTTATTCACATGAATATTACGTTGTTTTCTCGTATCAGATTTGTTATTTTAATTAAGTAAACTTAACACGAATATAAAACATAAACTTAATGCTCCTCATTCAGCAACAGTTACAATTTTTTGTGAAGATTACAGGTACGGTACATGTATTTTGCGACGTTTCTTATTTAGTTCATTTGTCGTTTAAAAAAATACTACAAAGTGTTTTTGTAGACTTTTGATGGAAATGCTTAATTAACTATGACGAAGGGACACCCTGTATGTTATCCCAACGCCATGCACGTACCGTCGTCATGACAACCGCGCACGCGTCGTATATCCCACAGAGTTGTTCAGTTGTTCGAGAATATGTAGGAATGTAAGAACCGCTAGCACCTGTTGCAGGCAAATTGATGTGTAAAAGTTTATTGTTCTATAAATATATTGTTTAAATACAAAAATGGGACCCAAAATTATACAATCTGTTTGTTGCAGATATTTAACTCAAAATGCCTCCGAAAGTACAAAAAAAATTGAAAGTGGCGGCTGTTTGTGCCAATGCGAAACAGGAGAACCTCTTACAAATCCATCGCACAGCGAAATGAGGGTTATGGTACTCTAGCAAACAATTTGGAGGAATTTCATCGTTTGGGAGAATTGTTCCCGAGTGTAAATTTAACGGTTTTAAACGAAGGAAGTGGAGTTTTTTCAACATTTGTCTCACGAGAAGCAAAGTGGCATAAATCATGTGCTCTACAATATAGCAGTACCAAGCTTGAGAGAGCTCGAGAAAGGGCTACCTGTGATACCACCACTCGATACTTTTGAAAATATATGTTGCTTGCGTCGGCGAGGAAATCTGTGGAATCAACCATTACATCAGGTGATGACATTTGACATGGAGACTCAACTCAAGGCGGTAGTTTCTCCCGATATTTTAGTTTCACTTGGTACAGAGATTATATTTCGCAAGAGGTAAAATACCATAAACAATGTTTGAACAAGCATTTAAATCCTTTAAGACGACGACATGATACGGACAAGAGTAAAAGAATATGTGAGGGCATTGCATTTGCTGAACTTGTTTCTTATATTCAACACAAACTTGAGACAGAAACAGCCGACTATATTTTCAGGATGCGAGATCTTACAAAAATATATGAGGATAGACTCAATCAACTCCTTGCGAAAGATGATCGATTGCTAGCTCATACATCCCGATTGCGCGAAAGAATTGAAGCTCATTTTCCCCAGCTCATATCTCTTCGCGCTGGAAAAGAGTACCAACTAGTAAGAAATAAGACAAACTTCGTCAACTACGCAGTGGATGAGAACTATGATGAAGATGGTGTTGCTTTCATGAGGTATATTAAATGGCTTAGAAAAGAAATCTCGGCGGCTTCTGTTTTATTTACAGGCCAGTTTGAGCACAACTCCCAAGAAATATCTGTAACGTCCGCGTTACTAGCTGCAGTTAACAATATTCTTTATGGTACATCTGTGAGAGACACAAATAAAGCAAGGCAGCCAGCACTCACGATAAGCCAACTTATTATCTTCAATCATCATGAGCGCATTCCCAAGGAAAACATAGTACGCAATAAAAAACAACACGAGGAACCATTACCACTATACTTAAGTTTGTCTATTTATGGACGGTCAAGACAGAAATCAGCTGTCGATGATTTACATAAACTGGGAATCGGTGTCTCGAGTAACAGAATTACAGAAATCACTACTAACGTCCTTGTGCCAGTTTGTTGTAAGCCGAGCCAAGGAGGAGGGTGTAGTTTGCCCTGGAAACTTACGCCGGGGTATTTTTACAGTTGGAGCTTATCATAATATAGACCATGATCCGAGCAGCACAACCTCAAAAGGTTCCTTTCATGGCACGAGTATCTCCGTTTATTTTCAATATTAAAAAAATGAATAAATCATTTATTTATTATTCTACATTTCATTTATTTTGACTTCATGTCGTGTTTCACAAGACGAAAATATTCGAAAATGATACCAAACGCGAAAAAATGCGGTAATGTATAAGACTTATGTGTTTCGGGGTACTATTATTTGAAAGGGCGCCATTTTGAATTCTAAGGGAAATTTTTTGTGGCTCCCCATCGGAAATCATTCTCGTATGTTATAACTATGATTGTGCCAAGCGGCATGTATGTATGTAAAATAGACCAATGGGAAGTATCTGCAACTATCTTAAAGATTATACCATTTATAATTACTTCCACGTCCAGTGGAAGTATAGTAACGACAAAAAATTTTTTAAAAATTTTTATTGTCCAAATAGGCTTAAAATGTCATGAAACGTCGAGATTTTAAGTTTCAGCGAAAAAAATGTCTGTCTGTCTGTCGGTCTGTCTGTCTGTCGGTCTGTCGGTCTGTCGGTCTGTCTGTAACTTTTTTTGTGCGCACGTTTACTCTGGAACCGTTTAAGATATTGACTTGTAATTTGGTACACATATGTACTTTAACGAGATCTAGAACTAGATTATATTTTCATCTAGTTCCGTCCAAGGGTTGGGGGTAAATTGGGGTAAATTTGGGGTAAATAGGTCAATCAAGCAGGTAAGAGTCCATAAAATTGGTATTTAGTATATACAAGAGAAGCTAAGGTCTCAAAAAAATTTTTGGCATTAGCCACCCCCATTACCACCCCCACCCCCTTATTAAAGGGGATGAAAAAAAATTGTGATTTAGTGTTTATACAGGAACCAGAAACCCCGAAATATTTTTTTACTTCATCCACCCCCCACTATCACCCCCCTATCACTACCCCCCACCCCCTCTACCGATGTGGGGTATCGTCTTATGGGTTTTTGGGGTAGAGGATTTCAAATATTATATTATTAAAGTTCCATAAACAATTATTTTCACATACAAAGTTTTTTCGTTGTGAGTGACTTGGATAGAGAATCTGGATGTGGAAGTAGTGATTCCTTGGGCAGCGGTTTTTTTTAAATATATATAATAAATCGATAATAAACGCATATTTCCCTCTCACTCTACAGAATTCTGTCATTATTAATTGTTTACTTATATGTGACAAATTAAAACAATTAAATCAACAATAAATATTTTTTTTTAAGAAGGAAAATTAAGCATCATCGACTGCTTAAAACTACTTTTGAAAAATAAATTTGTTATTTAAGTATGTTTATAACAATCTTTAAATAAAAAAGTATTTAAAAAATAACTCTCGCTAACAAATATTAAATCTGTACCTTTTTAAATTCGTTCGATTATATTTTTCACCTTTAAAAGGGGGTCAAAATCGACAGCCAATATTTAACTGTTAACGTTAAGAGAAAGGCGACAAACATGTTATGGTTAACATCCCCAAAAAATCTTTACATGCGATTTAGGAGTTGTTTAGGCTAAAAAATATTGTTCTTATCAGCGGCAACAACTTTAATGAATTTCAATAATAATTGATATCAATACGAAGTATACTTGATATACCTTTCAGTTAAGAAAGTATACAAAGTGGTCAACAGAAGAAATAATTGATATAAAAGAGGGAAGTTTTATAAATTTCCTTTTGTATTTAATCTTTTTATATTTATTGAAATTGTATCTAACATAGTTAGTAGTTAACTAGAATTTGAAAATTGGACTTTACGAATATTAATGTTTAGAAATTTAAACAGACTATTAAATGACGTAAATAAAAGACTGGGCAGGAAAATATTCATTTTAAGTTTAACATGTACGTTACAACTATTATTGCAAAATAATAATCTGGGAATATTCGTAATGCTGATATAACTTCAAAACATGGTACCTTACTTCCACACCAGTGGAAGTATAGTAACGCAAAACAAATTTTTAAAAATTTCTATTGTTCAAATAGGCTTAGAATGTCATGAAAGATTTTAGGTTTAGCAAAAAATAATAATTTCTGTCTGTCTATCTGTCGGTCTATAACTTTTCTTGTGCTCGCGGTTACCCTGGAACCGTTTAAGATATTGACTTGAAATTTGGTACACGTATGTATTTTAACGAGATCTGGAACTGGATTATATTTTGATCTTATACCGTCGAATGATTGGAGGGTAAATTGAGGTAATAGTCCCTTGAGGTAAACCAGAAAAAAACAAAAAGCCCAAAAGTTCTGCGACCAGACCGCAAAACCTCTTCCCCTCCTTTTTCGAGGGCGGGTAACACGATGGTGACAATATTTTCCGAACCGGAAAAACCACCCTTTTTCCGGTTTTCCGATGCTAGGCATTTTTTGATCGGAAAATTTTATTAACGAAAGTTGTTCAGTATTGTCCAAAAATCCTAAATCCAAAATTTAATCAAAATTAAAAAATATTGAAATTTTTTTAAAAATAATGTCCAAAAATATCATTTAAATGGATTTTTTTTGTTTAAAAAATTCACTACAATTTTGTTTGAAGTTAAACCAAGCAGTCAGGTAGTTGTCAAGTAATTATTAGCTTTTTTATATTTTTTTAATTTATCATTTTTTCAATTTTTCAATTTTTTTATTTTGATGAAATATATAGGGGTTTTTGGACAATTCTGAACAACTTTCATTAATAAAATTTTCCGATAAAAAAATGCCGAGCATCGGAAACTCGAAAAATCGGTTTCAGGGTAGTGGTTGCAGGTCCGATAATATTGTCACCATCGTTTTCCCCGCCCTCGATCCGGTCGCAGAACTTTTGGGGTAAAAGCTTCATCTCAAGTGACTATAAATGTGGGAAATAGATAAATCAAGCAAGTAAGAGTCCATAAAATTGGTATTTAGCATTACTCACTTCTATTACTACCCTGTAGCGTATTCACTTACATACTGTTGTCATAGATATAAAACAATCTCTATGGATATAATAGTAACAAAAATTATATTTTTGAATTATTTTTAAAATACAAATGTTAACATTTTAAATAAATCTTTCAATTTGAATTCTACATTTTGATTATAAATGATTTATAAATTTCCTATAATTTGGTGACCCCGAATGACACACACAAGAATTTCGTCATTTTTGAATTAACATCTGAATTCGCCCCAAGCGCAGAATTGGAGCTCTATTGTTGGTTTAGCCGCATCAAATACCTGTCAATGAAGAGACAAATATACAGTGGTTTTACAATCATCAATTTTAAATGAAGTATGGGGGTATAAATATGAAATTTTCAATGTCAAATATAATATGTCAAGCTCTAAATAAATGCAATATCTAAAATCGAAGTATCAATTTTTAAAAGTATGCTGTACACTGAGATCCTATGAATTCAAGTAATGAATTCTTATTTGATAAACGGAACCTACAAGAAGTAATGATTTTAGAAACGTTATAGATGCTGGTTGATTATCCGCTGCATCCTGATGACCTTGGCAACACACATTGAATTCCCCAACCATGAAACTCTCATACTGTTGTCATAGATATAAAACAATCTCTATGGAATGATATAAAATTATATTAAAAAAAACTTTTTAAAAACAAGCTTTTAAAAAATAACTGGTCCGCCATCTTTGGGAGTCCGCCATATTCGATTTAGAATTACGTCACTTAGCTAACTATGCATTGTCATCCAAACTAAACGTTAGGGTGGGCCGAATTTTAACAATTTCGGAATTTCGATTTGGAATAGTCAGGGAAAGTTGCGTTTTGGCAATACAAAGAAAATGTTTATTTTCGATTTTTTTGTCAATTTAGTTTTTTCACCCTCTACCGAGGGTTAAAAAATTTGAAAATTTTGAAAAACTGAAATTTGCAAATTTGACTTGGAATAGGGTGGAAAAGCTTCCTCTTGACAAAAGAAAGAAAATATCTATCTTTAATTTTTTCATCAATTTGCGTTTTCCACCCTCTACAGGGGGTTAAAAAGTTAAAAACACCGATACAATTCAGATTTCCGAGTTTATCAAAGAATAGCGTGAATTATATTCCATATTTTTTATACATTTGGCTTTATTATCCGCTACCAACCCACAAAAATGATGCTTTTTTAACATGTATTAGGCCAATAATAAATATTAAAAAACCCAGAACTCACCGCGAAGAGGTGGCTGCTTAGCGAGTTCCATCCCACCCTCCCTCTTCTTAAACTCAAGTTATTTATTGGTTAAAGTCTTGTTTAGTTTGAAACTGTGGCATTGATCTTCGTGAATCTATATTTGCTTTAATAAAACCATCCCTTTTATCTATGCCAACAACTGAACATGAAGCTTCCGTCACTAATTTTACATATCGTTCCACCGCTTGAGTTTGACATGGATATGACTCAAATTTTAAAATTTTCTCATCATCATTTATGAAATACTTGATATCTTCAGCTCTCATGCTTTGTAAAATCGGAGGACAGGTAATCTCATTTTCCTGCCAGTTAATCAAATCGATGTAATCATCAGCGTCAAAATTAAGTTTTGGTATTGTAAAAATCCGAATATTATGTTGATTATCTTCATTAGGTTTTTTTTTCGCATTGATAATCCGTCTAAGAGCAAGTTCTCTAACAAACTGACGAGAATCGCATAACATACACAACAAAATGTTCTCTAGATGTGCAAAATATGAGTTGTGCTGGATCACGGGGTCAATAATACTTTTTAATTTTTGGCTTAAATATCGGCTCACCTTAATAGTTTGCAAAATATGGTTTGCTCCATGTTTAAATGATGAATTAAATTTTATTAGAAACCACATGGGAGCATATACTTTTAAAATAAAAATAGTCAACTGCTTTAAATTTATATTGGGATTTTCTGTGCCGACATTGTCGTCAGTTTGTTAGAGAACTTGCTCTTAGACGGATTATCAATGCGAAAAAAAAAAAAAAACTAATGAAGGTAATCAACATAATATTCGGATTCTTACAATACCAAAACTTAATTTTAACGCTGATGATTACATCGATTTGATTAACTGGCAGGAAAATGAGATTACCTGTCCTCCGATATTACAAAGCATGAGCGCTAAAGATATCAAGCATTTCATAAATGATCCTGAGAAAATTTTAGAATTTGAGTCGTATCCATGTCACACTCAAGCGGTGGAACGATATGTAAAATTAGTGACGGAAGCTTCATGTTCAGTTGTTGGCATAGATGAAAGGGATGGTTTTATTAAAGCAAATATAGATTCACGAAGATCAATGCCACAGTTTCAAACTAAACAAGACTTTAACCAATAAATAACTTGAGTTTAAGAAGAAGGAGGGTGGGATGGAACTCGCTAAGCAGCCACCTCCCCGCGGTGAGTTCTGGGTTTTTAATATTTATTATTGGCCTAATACATGTTAAAAAAGCGAAGAGCTGCTCCACAGGCATCATCTTTAAGGGTTGGTAACGGATAATAAAGCCAAATGTATAAAAATACGGAATATAATTCACGCTATTCTTTGGTAAACTCGGAAATCTGAATTGTATCGTTGTTTTTAATTGTTTAACCCCCTGTAGAGGGTGAAAAACGCAAATTGATGAAAAAATTAAAGATAGATATTTTCTTTCTTTTGTCAAAAGGAAGCTTTTCCACCCTATTCCAAGTCAAATTTGCAAATTTCAGTTTTTCAAAATTTTCAAATTTTTTAACCCTCGGTAGAGGGTGAAAAAACTAAATTGACAAAAAAATCGAAAACAAACATTTTCTTTGTACTGCCAAAACGCAACTTTCCCTGACTATTCCAAATCGAAATTCCGAAATTGTTAAAACTCGGCCCACCCTACTAAACCTGTTTGCAAAATATCATCTCAATCGGTTGGGATAACTGTTTTAAAATTCAGTTGCAAGATTTGACCCATACTAACAAGGCAAGTTAAATAAAGGCTTGTAATAATAATAAATATTATATTTTTGAATTATTTTTAAAATAAAAATGTTAACATTTTAAATAAATCTTCCAGTTTTAATTCTACATTTTGATTATAAATGATTTACAAATTTCCTATACAACCCTACCACACTATTAAAGAGTTTTAAAAAAATAACATTGCGATTTTGTGTGTACATAAGAACCAAAGGCCTCAATTTCTTTTTATTTCATCCACCCCCTCTACCACCCCGTATCACCACCGCCACCCCATCCACATTACCGATATGGCATATCATTTTATAGGTTTTTGGGGTAGGCGATTTCAAACATTATGTTATTAGTTCCATAAACAATTATTTATATATAGTGTAATGCAAATATAGTATCAAATTTTTTTCGTTGTGAGAGACTTGGATAGAAAATCTGGATGTGGAAGTGGTAGTAGTGATTCCTTGGGTAGCGGTTTTTTAATTAATAATGTGTTCAAACAGTGAAACAAAACTTAAATATTTGATATTGCACCAATTAATTGATAGATGCATAGATGGTTAAAGAAAGACAATTTAATTAACACAACAAGGAACCAAGGGACAATTCAATATAATTAACGAGTACACTTTATCTCACTCGACTATAAGAGTATTCACCCCGAACGTGTTCGGCGTGCAAATTCAATGAACATTCGACATAAATGACACATTGTGATGAAAATACGCCAAAAGAATTAATAGAATTCAATGGAATATTCCCTACCACATCTGACGCAAAATAGAGATTAAATATTCCAATAAACTATGGGCATTGATAAACAGGAAAACTTTTTAATTAAAATTAAAAGAGACAGTGTTGCAAATTTAGTGATATATTACTACAAATTACTGTTTCATTGTAATTACTCTATTGATGAATATTTATTTGCAATATATGTACTATTTTATGATCAGATTCGAATGAAGTTAATATATACCAGAAAATTGTTTTATACAGTGTGTTTGGGGTTGACGCGTAAACGGGTAAAAGTTATCTTTATTTATCCAGGAAACAGATAATAAAATATAAAATTTAAATACCTATCATTACTTACAATGCAAGCTTAGAGACGAAATCATTAAAACTAAAAATCTAAAAATAAAATATATAAAATGGCATGACAAATACTTATACACATATACTTCGACATGTACATAAATAAATATCCTACATTTGGCTAACAAGTTTTCTTATATGTGTTTTAAATACATGAATACTCTTAATATGTTTAAGGTTTTGAGGAAGGAGATTGTACTGACTAATGCCCCTATTTTTTTAAATATTCAGGTAGTACATCGTTCATCAATTTGTGGATGAATATCATTGTTTGAGCAAAGTAAAAATTCTCAATATCGAGCCAATTTAACAATTTCTACATATTCTGAATACTAGAGTATATCACATTTAAATATTATTCTCATTGCTTTGTTTTGCAATTTCTGCAATGTATCAAAATTGGTACAAGTAACATAGTACAGAGCAGCAATAAGTAAAGTGAGGCAATATCAAAGAATTGTAAACGGTTAATTTTGTTAGAGTTGATAAATAGGGAGCTACCCTATCCCAAAAATCTAATTTTCTTGCCAATTTTCTTCGAAATATAATCTACATGACTTCCAAATTTTAGTTTTCTATCAAATACAAAACTCAAGTATTTCATTTGATCGACTTGCCGCTCATTTATTTCTATTTTTAAATTTAACTCTCTAAATATATTAAACCAGTAATTGTTACTTATAAACATCCATTTGGATTTTAATTTATTTACTTTCAGTTTGTTATGACTGAATTTATTAGTAAACATTTTAAGTTCTTCGTTCATAGTTGATATTAGTTCACTGAACTTATTATGGGCATAGTATATTAGAGATGAATTTTACATTTATTTAGGATATTTCCCATGTCGTTTATATATAATATAAATAAAAGTGGTTCAAGCACACTTCCTTGGGGAACTCCGAAGTTATTTATTTCTAATGACGATTTGGTGTTACCTACTATTGTGCATTGACGTCGGTTAAAAAGGTAGTTTTTGAACCACTTTAATACACTTCCAGTAAATCCATATTTTTCAAGTTTAAGTATTAATATATTTCAGTCTATAGTTTCGAATGCCCTTTTCGAATTTATAAATACTGTACGAACGCCGACACCTTGCTCGTCAATTTTATGTTTCCAGTCCGAAATCACAAACTGAAGAGCAGTTTCACAAAAATGGTTCCCTCTAAATCCGAATTGATAGCTACATAAAATGTTGTTTGTATTTGTATATTTTATGACTTGCTCAAACACTACTAATTCCAAAATTTTTTCCCAGAATGGAAGCATATTTATTGGCTGCAATTCTTCCGCAAGATTCGTGTTAATAATTTTAGGAATAGGTACTATAGTTGAAGATTTGAAGTATTCAGAAACTAATCCCTTTTCTAAACTTAAGTTAATCAAATTTAGAAAAGGATATCCTAGAACATGGAACAATTCCTTTATAATATGTGAACTAACTTCATCAGTACTGAAATTTTTAACTTGGCTAGTAATAAATTTATATAAATCTTGCAAAGATATTTCAGTAAAAGTTGACTCTGAACACTCATATTGAGGTATAGTATCCAGAATAATATTGA
Source organism: Rutpela maculata (assembly GCA_936432065.2). Taxonomy (NCBI): domain Eukaryota; kingdom Metazoa; phylum Arthropoda; class Insecta; order Coleoptera; family Cerambycidae; genus Rutpela; species Rutpela maculata. The sequence goes on from OW386288.2 coordinate 153,337,371, forward strand.
TATTTACGATATTGGAATCAATACTTGTAGTTATACTTTCAATGCCGCTTATATAATATTTGTTTAATACATCTGGTATTTCATCAACATTATTATATAATGTCCCCTTGCAACTTAGTCCATTGTGATAATTCTAAACGTTTCATTTTTACTACCAACAATATCTTTTAAGTGTTTCCACATTTGCTTACTATTATTTTTATTATCATCGATCATTTTCTTATAAAAATTACACTTCGCTTTCAGTATTACTTTAACCAGATTGTTTCTACATGTTTTATAATTATTCCAATCTTCTTCCTTTCTAGTGAAAGAATATTTTTTTTATGCCTTGTTTTTATTTGCTACAGCCTCTTTGCAATTTTTATCAAACCATGTATTTTGTTTAGATCTAACCTTAATTTCTTTCACTGGGATCATTTAGTGAAGCAATTATATTGTCTATAAATAATTTACTCGCTAAATTAACATTCGCGCTGCTGTATTCCCATCTTTCTTTACTTTTAATTCTGTCATCTTATTAAAAGATATGTATAATGATGATTTTATTATCAATTCTCGTTTGGACATTCACCATAGACAAAAGAACTATTTGTGTATTAAGAGCAGAAAGTAAGAATAGTCCAACTGAGCTTAAAAATTGTTAATTGTATTAAGCTTCCCTCTGTATATTATCATAACATGCTTCCACTGTGTATATATACTTACTGGAAATAAAATTATACAAGCTTGCATATTTGCTGTTAAAAACAATTCAGAATTTTATTTCAATTATTCGCTTGCTTGTAAATGAGGATTAAGGAGAAATTACATTCCAAAGCTGTATTGCAGCGGAGGCAATTTTAATTCTAATTGCATGGTTTAACCAAGAATTCCCCACCGAATGCGACAAATAAGCTCTTGCATATAGACTTGATCGTTATCAAACTGAAAATCAAAATCATTACCATTAAAAATTAACGAAATAAACAAATAGGTATGTACTTATTACTAGATAGGCATCTAGATAATTCTAGCGTGGCCGATGACCACTGACCATACCTGCATACATTTATATGCAACATACCAGATGACTGCATTTTAGTGTATTATTGCAAATCCCATAAATAGTTTATAATTTTTACATCAGTATGTTTTGAAGTTTTTCAACATTTTGACACTCCATTACCCCATTCAAGCCATAATCTAAGAACACACTCTATGTATTTAGAATATTTTGCATATAATCTTAGTAAACTAAAAAATGATATTGCTACGTGTTTACATACCTTTTGTAAACACCCTGTATCGTGGATCAGAAAATTATAACACTAGGGTAACACTAAATACTAATTTATTAACTTATGCACTAATTACAATAATTAATGACTTTACTAATATTATACTAAGTACTGTAATTCACTACTTCAGTCACTTGATCACTTTGTTTACTTGTTCTTAATGTTTCTCAATTCGCTATCTGAACTAAACTGTCTTAACTGGTTTTCTCCATTCCTTTATATACCTAAAGAAAAGAGCTTCAGAATGTTCTCTCCTCCTTCTAGAATTTTCTAGTAGGATCTCTACAACTTCCAGACTCTGACACCGTGCGCCATCTCTGGACCGATTGCGAAACCAGTTAACTAATTCAGTTTCTGTTACTTATACATAGAACTTACAGCAAACTCACATAGATGTCTCTGGAGGTAGAACATATAACAATATAAAACCCAACTAGCAATTTGGTATTTTATAAATGCTGCAAAATGTTTCTGGCCCAAATTTTATAAAACAACTTACAATCAGAAACACTTTCAAAATGATTTTCTAGTAGATATACAAAATAATTATATAAATATTTCCGCAGGCCTTAAGAAAAAATAGCACTATAAAAAGTTTTATTAAACCTTTATTAAAACCGTTTTGATCTTTAAGGTAATAATGTACGTACATGTCGATAACTATATATAGCTTTCAGTGATTTAGTTCTAGGTGATTACTTATTTTCAATAAGCATTTCAGAGACGTTTTATGATCAGCAGCAATGGCAATTTTTGATGCGAAGAAAATTTTACTATGAATTATATCATGTTTTCCACATCCAGTGGAAGTATAGTAACGACAAAAATTTTTTTTTTAATTTTTATTGTTCAAATAGGCTTAGAATGTCATGAAACATCGAGATTTTAAGTTTGAGCGAAAAAAAAATTTCTGTCTGTCGGTCTGTCTGTCTGTCTGTCGGTCTGTCTGTTTGTTTGTCTGTCGGTCTGCCTGTAACTTTTTTGTGCGCACGTTTACTCTGGAACCGATTGGGATATTGACTTGAAATTTGGTACACATATGTACTTTAATGAGATCTAGAAGTAGATTATATTTTCATCTTGTTCCGTCGAAGGGTTGGGGGTAAAATGAGGTAAATTTGGGGTAAATAGGTAAATCAAGCGGGTAAGACTCCATTGGTATTTATTATATACAGCTAAGGTCTCAAAAAATTTTGGCATTGGCCACCCCCATTACCACCCCCGCCCCATTATTAATAGGGATAAAAAAAATGTGATTTAGTGTGTATAAGAACGAGAAACCTCAAAATATTTTTTTACTTCTTCCACCCCCACTACCACCCCCTATCACCACCCCCACCCTGCTACCGATGTGGGGTATCGTTTTATGGATTTTTGGGGTAGAGGATTTCAAATATTATATTATTAAAGTTTCATAAACAATTATTTCCACATACAAACTTTTTTCGTTGTGAGTGACTTGGATAAAAAATCTGGATGTGGAAGTAGTGATTCCTTGGGCAGCGGTATTTAAAAAAGTTTAAGCCCCGTGCATCTTGATTGTTTTTCATAATTATTGAAATTTTATGAAAACGGGTTTTACGAGTTTGAGTTCTTTTGCAATGAACTTAAGCCAATTTATTATAGTCTGTCTAACTTTATGATTAGCAGGTTTCGGTACATACTAATAAACATGAGATTATATAGCTCTTATGCCTTGTCATATTTATGATCTCAAATGCTGGACTTTTAAAATGGCTTCCTTCTATAAAATACTTTTGTGTTAATAGCAAGTATTTGAAGATAACTAAACTATTGGGCGATTCCTATAAAACATCTACAAAATAATGTTCCTTACAGGTGCCATTTTCAAAGGCAAAATTATCCCAAATAATATAACTGTTTTGTAGGAAAAAACGATAAAATAATTTTAATATGTATTTAGATCAGTGTTGATGAACGTTACTAAAAAGTGTTATAAAATTATTTAGTTTATAAGCTGAAAGGTTTTATAGTTTATTCATGGAAACGTTTCTAAAATAGTTTCATAACTGCTTTACAAGATATTTTATAATTTTGCTGTAGAAACGTTTTAATGATAAATTTATAAAACAGATCAGTTATAGAGAACAAGATAGTGTTTTCTGCAACTCAATCAACTAGCGTATTTAGAAGCATTTATAAAATAACAATAAAACAGCATACTTGTAGAACAAACCTCTAGTACATATTATTAATACTATTTTTACAACTGGACGTGTTCCTCATCACTTCAAGGTATCTCTTGTAACGCCTATTTACAAAAATGTATATAGAACGGAAAAAACGAACTATAGACCTATATCTGTAATTAATAATTTGGCCAAAATATTTGAAAAAGCATTATAAAATATATAGGAATGATATTATTTCTAAAAATCAATTTGGTTTTAGGAGCTCTTGCAGTACAACGGACGCAATTTACAAACTAGTCAATACAGTTAACAGCAACTTACAAGAAAATAAAAAATGTATATTTGTCTTTTTGTACTTGGCGAAGGCTTTCGACAATAGACCATAAAGAATTATTGCAAAAATTGGAAAATATCGGTATTAGGGGCACAGTGTTGAAAGTATTCGCTACACTCAAAGAAATAGTATGGGTAAATTCAACAAAAAAAAAAATAGTTAACTAACAATATCGTTAATTTTGTTAAACAAAATTATATTGATGGTATTTTTAAACAAGAGGTGATTGTTATTTCAATTAATAAAAAGTTGTCGTACAACAAAACGAACATTAACTTAAAAAATAGATGAATAATACTATTATTTTTTTCGTCTGACTATTATTTTGTTGAATTCTGTCAAATTAAACTAGATAATAGTATATTTTATTTTTAACTATTATCGAATTGTAATTCTAACCCAGCATTAGTTCGCTGTATTATTGTACTTGGTATACAAACCAATATTATTGTCATCTTCTAGAAGTTCTAAAAGAATTACCATAAAATTTGCTTGCTTACCACGTAGTCTATTACAGAAATTATTCCCAGATGACGCCACATACGAATCACTGACAATAATCAATCATGCATTATCTTATACTCTTATGAATTTATAGAAAATTAATAACATGATTGCAATGTTCAAATTCTCTCAGGGATCATCGATATATTTGAATGGATCTTATAAACGATCTCTAATCTTTGGTTTGGGTGGTCTGATGTCGCAATACTGAGATTTTGGGTAACCAACAAAAAATTCATCATACAATAAAATGTAGATCAACCTAAAAATTAGTTGGTGAACAAAAAACAAAGTCGTACTATTTAATTGTAGACCAAATTGTTAGTGAACATAAAAAAATGTCATTGTACTATTTAATTTGTTACAAGAAGATATGATTATTAAACTACTATTTGTTTACGAAAACAAATAAAGTTGTATGACTATTCTTTTCTGATTGATTTAACTATGAAACTAGATAGGCGCGATTTCATATGCTCTTTTTGGTTGAATTTACCTATCATTTTCTTTGAGTGTAGTTAAAGGACAGAAAACAATTTGTAAAAATAGGGGATAAATTAACTGACGAATAATTGATAACTATAGGAGTTCCCCAGGGCACCGCTTTGGTACCAATTTTGTTTTTAATATTTATAAATAGTTTATGTAAACTAAATATATCAGGCCAACTTATTTCATATGCAGATGACACAACAATTATTTGTAAAGGTGGTGATTGGAATGATGTGAAAAATTCTGTTGCGCAAGATGTGAAAAAACTTAAATCGTGGCTCGACAAACTAATTATCGCTTAATATATCAAAAACTAATTTTATTGCACTTTTTACTTACAATTCAAGTTTACCTGATTTTTAGTGACATAACTATTCAAGAGAATAATGAAAAAATTTCAATAGCACCTATATGCATCATTTGAGCATGGGGGTAGCTCTTACTAAGGGTAGACTCTATTCATGTATCGGTGGTTGGAACGAATTCACTCCATATTTTAAAACTACAAAAGCCTCAAATTTTTTTCCCGTTTTGAAACCTATGAGGGATTGGGGTAGTTTTAACCCCCATAGGATTGAGTCTCTACCCTTTGAGAGTAATGGCTGGATATTGCACCAAGAGATACAAAAATTTGGCCTTTGTACATGTTATTTACACTCACCTGCGTCTTTGGAGTTTTAGCGGTAGTTTTCACTCCCCCATAAGGGCGGATTTCGGTTTAATTTATAAAAATAGCTTACTGTGGCTCGAATTTATATTCTCTCCTCTCGACTACAAAATATCTACCATGTTTCACACTTCATTAAAAGTTATTATATCATTTATATGATTTTACAACATTTTAAGGGATGTTTTTGACTAAAAAACAAAACTGACACGATAGATTATTATTTTTTTTTTTGACCACGGATTCGGATTCAGCATCGAAAGATACACCATATCCATATAATTTGGTCCGCTACACATAACTTCTTTTTTGTGTGGCTGTGTCATTGATATGTGCGCACACAATCCTTGGGGATTAGGCACAATTTTATGTAATATTTATTGAAGCTGAATGTACATCATGTCGTATAATTATTAATAAATGTTTTTTGAATTTTGAATTACATTATAAAACAAATTTGCTGGTTGAGTAAAAAAAGGCATAGAAGCATAAATGTTTATACATCTCCTGATTTTCTGTAAATATTTATACACTTGTAAATATAAATTTCCTCACATGGGTTGCGAAAAGAATAATTACTAAATTGGTTAAAAAAATTAAAAGAAATTAATAATCCAATTAGAACAATTAAATTAATCGGGATAATTAAACCTGTCATCATTTGATTTAGGATATTTCTAAAAGGTTTCACATCCTCTGAAGCCAATATGAATATCGTGTACACTGTACAATGGACATATCTACTACACATATTTAAAATAAGCATTACTGTATTGATTTATAATTGTAGCCAAAAGTTTTAATTCTACCTCTAAATTATCTCTTTCAAAGAACCAAGTTTAAATGCAGGTAAAAGAAAAGTTTTTTCCAAAATGGTGATTTTGGTCGGAAATTTTATATACGGCTGTACTTGTTCCAAGTTATTTAAGATTGTCTTTGAAAAGAACTCAGCCCATATATTTAATTTCATTGCGGATGACGTTATTATAAATTATAACTTACTTGCTGGTAGAAGTTGGGCCATAAGAAGTTGTCTGGTTCAAAGTACCATCTTATTGTCCATTAAAACACGGGGTTTGTTTTTCAATTCGCCAAGACCACATTCCATTAACATTAAATTCTTACCGAGGTTATAAATTTGTTGCCTGGCTGCATTTAGTTTGTTCAGAAACTACGTTTAGTTAAAAAAAATTATTGAATAAGTCTCTTGGAACAAATCTTCGTGTCGTACTTAAAGGAAAATTATAACCTCATATACTTTATCTCAGAACACTATGTCCAAATCAAAACGCATTAAAATAATATACACTTGCCTTTTATTTTATTTAAAGCAAATTATTACCTTTTATGTTTCCAATTATATGCCCATGTACGAAGGTAAAATCCATTCAAGTCTCCAATTAAATGAATTTATTGCGTTTTAGTACAACAAAGTGTTTACCTACCTAGTTCGCCTAGCTATAATATACAGAGTTTTTAGTAAATTCATGCTTGAGACAATTAAATGAAACTGGTTTCAAAATATTAGTTGATTGATTTACCAGCGTGCGATAGGCATTGCTGCCACTCCCAGGATATACCGCTGGACCCGCTACGTCCACGCTGGGTTGGATTAGGGTCATGGTAACGCATGGTAATGGAATGTGGGATGGGAAATGTAGGCATATGTGAAATGCATTGCCGCGTTGTATCGAGAAGGAGAGTTTAAGCTCCCTTTTTTTGTGCATTTGCTTCTAGACTACTACTCCTTCTGAGTCTTCTGTTACTTTTGTTTATGATTCCAACAGAGCGTATATCCTTGCGATTTCTTTATGGTATACCTTCTTTCTTGCAGTAAGCTTGCTCCTTTACTGGATTGTTGATTCTCTCAATTATTGTTATCCACGTGTAGCGTGGTCCCACAATTTTTGGTCTGTGACCATTAATATAAGCGCTTTCTTCAGTAAATATGTCGGATCTCTTCCCTGGACATGTCCCTAGTACTTCATTGTGTATGTTTCTATCCGCTTCGTAATTGTCTTCACACCTACTATATTGACGTTTCATATCGTTTCTTTAGTCCTAATGGTTCTGCAAGTAGATGAACGATGTCTTTTTTAGCTCTTCTCAGACTTTTCTGGTGACTTCTATCGTTGCCATGTGTTTAACCCAGTATGCCATTAGCAGCATGGTAGCTATGTATATCTACTTGATCTTTTTCTTATTTTCTTGTTGGATCCAGGTGCCGCAATTTTTATAGTAGTAAATTATAAAGTAGAAAATTAAAAAAACTAGATAATCAGTATGAAAGTTTCGTTTTCATAATAGCTAAATAACAGGTCTAAAAAAAAAATCTGTTCCAAGAACTAAACCTATCATGCCCTAAGTATTTTTATGTGCTGAATCCGAATTTTTAATTTAAAAAATTTTCTACCGCGCAGATTTCGAGTAAATCCCGGTTGTTATCGTCAAAATGCGTTTTTTTGACAATAAAACCGGGATTTATTCGAAATCTACGAGGTAGAAAATTGTTTAAAAGAAATATTTGGATTTAGCTCACAAAAATACTTAAGGCATGATAGGTTGAGTCATTGGAGCAAAATTTTTTTTTTTTTTTTGTAGACCTGTTATTTAGCTATTATGAAAACGAAACTTTCATACTGATAAGAAATTACCTAGTTTTTTAATTTATAGTTCTGCTTTCGAACATGTTAATATAATTAATAGTATTAGGTAAAACATATTTCACTAGCCAGCCCTTTATAATATAAATTATTGTAGAGTATTAAGCCACATTGAATAAAAACTATACTGAACAATGAAATGGCTAGAAATATCCAAAGTGATATATTTTTAAAAGAAAAATAACATCGCCGATCCGCCATATTACACACCAATATTGTTATACCGTCAGTAGCTAAAATATGTGAGGTTGTCCTAAAAAATAACTTGTCAGTATAACTAGAATTTAATAATCTTCGAAATTCTAATCAGTATAACTTTTCATACAAGTTTTTTACTGCACTATTGACAAATTAACATCTGTGATAAACGCTGGATTTGAGGATGGGAAATATATCTCTAGTCAATTTTTGGGTCTCACTTAGAGATTGCAATTTACCGGAAGTTTTAATAACCGGTAAATCGGTAAATAAAAATGTAAATAACCGGTTAACCGGTATTTACCGGTAATTTTTAAAATGAATGATTAGAGTGGTGAAAATGGCAATTGTCTTTTTCCATGTACAAAATTATCTAAATTAAACAAAAAACATTTTTATACGTGTATATTTAATATAGCGAACAAACTTAAAAGGTTTTTTATCAAAAGGAAAAAATATAAATTAAATAAATTTAAATAAATAATTATTCGGTAAATAACAAAAATATCAACTTAAATAACAAAAATTATAAACATAAACTCAAATGGGGCATTTACTGAATACCTAATCTAAAAATACATATTTTTTTAAAAATAGCCCGTTAAAAAGGTTAGTTTTTCAAAGCGATATCGATATTAGTCATCTGATATTTGTGCATAGAATACCACCAGCTGAAGATGCCCTTCCTCAATCGATATTGGTGGGTCGATAAATTAAGAAGAATTGGTAATAGCATACTTCTAAGTGTATTCCACGGATATTTGCGGCAGTGAAATATTCAATTTCCTGTCGCAAGATATCGTCAATGTCTCTCTTGTATTTCTCGGCTTGGTGTTTGGATTTTACTTTTTAGTACGGTAACTAGAGGTTTTATCTTCGGAATAATGTCATATTGAACGGATTTCGTTCATTTTTGGCAGTATAATAGTAAATGCTTCACAGAAAAGTTTCCATATTGCTAATTTATAGGGGGTGGGTGCCACCCCCTGAATATATTTATTGGAGCTGAAATAGTATCAACTTTTAAGAAGAGGTTCTATGCAGTTTTTCACATAAATTGATAGTTTTTAAGATATAATGATTTCAAAATTGCGATTTTAGCTTAAAAGAAAGGTATTTCCAAACGGCTTTCGTCAAGTATCTCGAAAAGTATTACTTTATCGAAAAAATGTTACAGACCAATTACAGAAAGTACAAACTGGGAATTAATTATATTTTTTGTTTATTGGTGTAGGATTAATAATTTCGGAGACATTTAAGTTTATATTTGGTATCCAAGTGTTTCCAAATTACCTTTAAAGTTTTTTTTCTAAAGCAAGTGCTTTAAATGAGCTAAAAAATTTGAGCATCTAGGTAATGCTACATCTTAACGAAAAACTGTATTTGAGATAATTTTTTTAAATTACTGGCTAATTAGAGTAACTAAATGGCGACCTTTTTATATAAAAAAATATAAATACACATATTTTTCCGTCATAACTTCTTTATTTCTTATACTACAGGAATGAGTAAAAAATCATTTGAAAGCGCAATTAATTGTCTTTCACTTCATTTCTTAGCATGCGTAGGTGTCGCAATTTCTGAGATATTTAACATTTAAACTGCATATTTCGTCTTATAAACGTTCGTACGTCATTTGCAAACTTTCATATCTCCGAAACTATTAAATCTATGTAATAAACAAGCGAAATTCATTATCAGTTTATGTGATTTATTTTTGGTCTCTACCCATTTTTCAATAAAACTAATATTTATTGAGATAGGAAAAAAAATTCCGTTTTATCGAAAGTATCTTTAGAGTTTAAACTGTATTTTTTTCTAAAGCAAGTGCTGTATACAAACCAAGAAATTTGAGCATCTACGTCAAGCTATGTGTTAATGAGAAACAGTGTTTGAAATTCCTTTTTTTTTAATTACTGGCTAATTACAGTAACAAAATGGCGACGTTGTTATTAAAAAAATGTATAGACGCACATTGCTTCGGACATAACTTCTTTGTTTTTATGCTACAGAAACAAATAAAAAAACAGTTGAAAGCTCAATTAATAACCTATTATTCTACATAAGCATCCTTGACGTAGGTGTCACAGTTTCTGAGATATTTAACTCTGACTCTAAATAATTATCTTAAGAACACTTGGATGCCAAATGTAAACTTAAATATCTCCAAAATTGTTAATCCTACATCAATAAAAAAAATATATAATTAATTCCCAGTTTGTACTTTCTGTAATTGGTCTGTAACATTTTTTCGATAAAGTAATACTTTTCGAGATACTTAACGAAAGCTGTTCGGAAATACCTTTTTTTAAAGCTAAAATCGCAATTTTGAAGTCGTTATAACTTAAAAACTATCAATTTATGAGAAAAATTGCATAGAGCCTCTTCTTCTTAAAATTTGATTCTACTTCAGCTCCAGTAAATATATATATTTTTTAAGTGCCACCCTCCGAGAGGGGGTGGCATCCCTATAAATTAGCAAGCCCCCGCACAATATATAAATTTTTCTGTGAAGCATTTACTATTATACTTCCAAAAATGAACGAAATCCGTTCAATATGACATTATTCCGAAATTTTGCATATTTTTTTACCTCTGTACTATTTTATAAATATTATGTATTTATTGTTAAAAGTGCTGTGTTGGGACAGTCACTCTGTATTTAGTGAATACTAGTCACTGACATAAATAGAAACGTTGAATACATGACATATCGTAAGTTCAGAATTTACCGAAATAACCGGTAAAAAATTAAAATAACCGGTAATTATCATCATGTGTTTTTTGTCCTGATAACTGGTTAACCGGTTAACTGGTATTGTAATCCCTAGTCTCACTAAGGGATTTGATTGCGTGTCCCATAATATACTCTGCTCATTCGTAAATTAAACTATTACGGCTTTACTGAGAAAAGTAGATCTCTATTAAGTTGAATAATAAACAACAATTTGTTGTATACGAGGTGTTAAGTCTCAGTCGGTAAAATTAACACATGGTATTCCTCAAGGATCCGTATTAGGGCATATACTCTTCTCCATTTATGTTCATGATTTCCCTAAGGCACTTACAAATAATATTCATTGCTGATGACACTCTATCTATCTCCAACTCCGATATTAAGAATTTGCTAAATGAAATGCCAAACACCGAATTAGATGCCCAACACTGGTTTTCTTCAAATAATTTATGCTTAATTGCATCGAGAACCATGATCATGGTATTTATTTTGCGAAATTTAAAGGAAATAAAGAATCCAAACATAAAATTTCTTGGCATTGTCTTGGAAAAATCAGACCGTTTATTTCTGTAATAAAATTTCGAAACGCTGATATCTGCTTAAATTCTCATTGGGAAAGTATTACAAAATAACGTAACAACTGCATACTACGGCCTCATTCCCTCCACTATATCACATGCCATCCTAGTCTGGGGGCATGCCACATCATCCCAAATTTAAAGATGATTGCAAAGAACAATTTATTAAATTAAAATCATGACATAAAAAATAATGAGGATTCATTTTGACCTAGAACCCAAATGATAATTTAAACAACAGTTTCTTACGTTTAAGTAAAACTAAAAATGGTACTGGCTTCATAGTACGTCGGGTACACCAAAGAATGCTGCCCTATTTGATTGGAATGTGCCACTCTCTGATCATAGTTGATGCCAAAAGGCAACTTTTCAGATAATTTCTATTTTTTTTTTGTATCTCAGCTCCTAATGGTCCGATTTCGATTTTCTTTTTTTTTTTTTGCTTGAAAACTCTTGTAAAGAGCTTGTCCCTATACATTTATTTCTACACGTTGAGGGTTCTACGCAATTTTCAAAAACCTGAAAATTTCACTTTTCTCACAAATTTTATTGTTAGGTAGGTTTTTAATTGTGCTCAATATCCCCTTCTTTCCCCACAAAAAAGGGTTTATGTATATATGGTTCCGTATATGTCAAGAATGACAAAAGAATTATTACATTAAGGAAACAAATTTATACAAACGAAAAACGATTAAATACTAAAAAATACTAATGTAAATGAAGTGCTTCGATACAGCTCTTATAACTTTAGATCACGCAATCATCTTTTTCATCTCCCAATTCATTCCTGGAACAAAATAATTGTATATCATTATTATATTAAGGCACTGGATCAACAAAGCAATATTATGCTCCTGAAACTGTGAAACGAATTTAAAAATAATCAATTAAACGCATATCTTTTATCGTATTTATTGCTGCATTGTTGACCCCCAATACAGTTCGTGCAAATTAGCGTGCATGGAACCTTGGCCACTGAAAAGGAGCATCGTGTACGGTATACGGTATACTTAACCAATTCTCTGCGGGTTGCCATAATGGAAGAAAGAGAAAATCAGACCGGCAAGCAACCATGGTCCATCTCCATCCTTCTGGCCCTGAAATATTGTCCATCACTGAGCACGCACAACCCCAAACTTGTCCTGCCTATTATGCTGAATGGAGACAATGGTGCCTTAGTGCCTTTTTTGTAGAGGTCAAACTTTGTAGACTGCGACTTTTTGAAGTAAAGAGAAGCTTTCTAACATGATTGACTGAGAAGTCTTCTGCATCTTCGTAGTAAAGCAAAACAGTGTACTTCTCCAGAACTTGAAACGTTCTGTCAGAAATAAACTGTTGTGGTAGAGAGATAGCTTGGAAGGGTTCAGCAGCGTCAAGAAATGGTTTCCATACTTACCAGATAGCCTGTTTTCATTGCAAATGATGACGTTACATCTGATCCAGTGAATGCATGAAATCTTCTAAATGCAACAGCTTTATGTTCACTCATACTTTCAAAATTGCCAAAACAACTACATCACAAATAATAATTTATTTTGCTCCATGTTCAACACTGTCTTTAGCGTGGAGAAAAATTCTGCCGTCTGGTTCTTCCTGTTGCCTGCATTGTACTCCATCAATTGAAGTTTCATCCGGTCGGGATGAATGAATGATACCATCAGTCTCAGTGCTGATGTGAGCCGAGCCCAAACAAATTTTAGAAATGCATGTTCTCCAAGTAACTTGAAGAGTTCTGTCTTGTTCTGATCCCTGCAGAGGAAGTCGTTCCAATTTTTTGGTAGCATATTTCTTTGTGCTAGTTGGCGATGAAGATCAACTCTTATCTCCAACTGGTTCCTTTAGACAAGTTTTTGAGTAAGTATCCCAAGAAATGTGTATTCTGTTTGCACGGAACCTTTCAGCATCATTCAAAATTCTGTTTTTGAATTTCATATCACAGTATTCTCCAAAAGTCCGTGAAAATTAAAAAATATTTGTTTTTCTGAAAATTGTACAGAACCCTTAAGGTATAGAGATAAATGTATAAGGACAAAAAAGTGTCCTCCTCAAAAGAGCTTTCAAACAAAGAAAATAAGATCGATATCAGACCATTAGGAGCTGAAATACAAAAAAATTTAGTGTGGCTAATGGTGGCCATCTTTAATGGATGCCATTTTGGTGTTCCGCACGGATTTTTAAGTGCCTCCTTCTCAGAAGAGTTACCTTCTGGCATCAACTATCACCGCAGAAAGTGGCACATTACAATCAAAAGTGCAGCTTTTTGGTTTTTTTGCCATGTACCCAACGTACTATTAGTAATTCAATTTTTCAATATATTACCACCTCAAGTATGGTCTATTAATATTAGGCAGTTCAAGACGAAAATAAAACAATATTTACTTGATAAAGCTTTTTATATGTAGTATACGAGAATTTATAGATCCAGAACATAATTTTTAGATAATATACTTTGTATGTACTGCTGCATTATTTCTGGAATAAACTACGGCTCATAGTCGCCTTGATTGATTGATTTACCAGCGTGCGGTAGGCACTGCTGCCACTCCCAGGGTTATACAGCTGGGCCTGCTACGTCCACGCTGGGATGGACTAAGGTCATGCTTGTTGCCAGTAGCGAGAGCCACATGGCGCATGGTAAAGGAACATGGGATGGGAAGTGTAGGTATTTATGAGATGCGTTACCGCATTGTGTCGTGAGGGAGCGTTTAAGCTCTCTTTTTTGTATTTTTGGTTCTGGGCATCTGCCTCTTCTGAATCTTCGTGTGAAATATGTGCTGTGTCTTGATATGGAGTGCTTATGCTTCTCTTTTTGTGTTTCTGCTTCTTCAAATTTTCTTTTGCTGAGTCTTCTGATTCCTCGGTTTCCGATGCTGGGTTGGATTTGGGTCATGCTTGTTGTCAGCAGCGAGAGCCACATGGCGCATGTTTTTTCCTCGCTTTTCTTTCCTAGTTTTTTTTATCCTCTCGATTGTTGTTTTCTACGTGTAACATGGTCTCCCTATTTTTAGTTTGCTGCCGTTTAGTGTTAGCGCTTTATTCTGCTGTCCTTTTTGCTTTAACCTTCTTGATCCTTGCTCTTAACTATCTGCTTACCAGGGTATGGTCTATTTGTGTGATTGAGCTTCCATTACTCCAGGTGTCAATGCAGGTTTGACTTTTGCTCCATGTATTTCTTATTGTTAAGTCAAACATGTGTGCTAGGTTTTTCAGCGCGTTTCCATTTTCGTTAGGCCATGTGTGGAGTATATGTGCATTAAAGTCTCCTAATAGTATAATGGGCCGTTTTCTTGATTTTTCATAGCGTTAGTGTGTGCCGGGTTTCTTTTTCTAATTGATGGCTTAGTGCTCCATATAGACAGTCCTCTCTTCGGTTATTACTGATTTTTTTCTCCTCTTTGCCGCCTGGCACGATTTCACTGCACTATATATACCATTATTTACTGCTTTAGAGGGGAAGCACTGTGTAAAGTTTTGGTTTGTATACCTAATTAAACACTAACTTCCTGCTGTCTTGTCTGATTGATCAATGATCAATGATCTTGATCATTTTGTATGATTGCTGTGGCTATGTTTTCGTTTATATTTTTCGTCCTTATTTCGATGGAGCTCTCTCATCTGGTTACCTATGCAACTCCTCTACTGGTATTTTCATAGTGTTGGCGTGTGCCGGGGTTGTTATGTTTTCTCCTTCTAACTGATGGCTTAGTGCTCGATTTTTGTACCAGTAGCTGATGTGTCTTCGTTGTTACGTTTTGTAGTGGATACATTATTTTTCTGTTCTTTGCAGAGTTATTATTTCTTGCTTACTTTTTGTGTATTCTTACGGACCTAAACCTTTTTAATAAAATTCCTTAACTTTACCAGAGCCGTACCAGATGTGAAGTGTAGACAGTTAGTATGTTCTTATAGCATGCATGAGATTTTTTAAATTTTAATGGCACTGAAACCAAGCTAATAATGGGCAACAATTTTATCCAAGTTTTTATTATTTTTGAATTGATTTAATTTGGCGCGGTGTACTGTTACTCTAATGGTACGCCCCTGGTAGTATTTGCTGGAAGAGAATTGTTTATTAACTTATTACTTATTTCTAATTTATTGCATTTCAGGTCTGTTTATGAAATTCTTTAAGTTGCCTATGAGTACTTAAGACATAAATATTTTAAGGGTAAAGTGGACTTACCTTGATTGATTTATGGCCTTTCCTTCCTTCGGGTCAGGTACCTACACTATAATTGTCGACTGTTTTCACTTTTTTACGCTGCACTGAAAGATTTAATCACTCGTATTAATTAAATATTAGCACTTATCACTTAATTGTTGCTATTCGGACACTACCATCGCATGCACAATTTTTCACTTCACAACGAATGTACTTTTGACCTATTTGGGCCAGCTAATTACCGGTTTTTCTTCCGATTTAAAAGTAACGTTATCTAATAGGCGTATATTCACCGTAACGTCTCTAGAGGGACCATCATAGTCGCCTTGATACAAAATATTTTTTTTTCTACTCTTATCGTCTCTTGGAAAAAGTTGGCTAAATTATGTCCTGTATTTCTGTGCTGTCTAATTTTATACAACACGAAATAACTAATTATACCTGAAATTTTCTTTTATTAGTTTTTGTACGAATGAATTTTTAACATACAGTTCTTACATTTCTGAAAAACTATTCCTACTTTAATTCTAAATCCGCCATAGCCAGTAAGGATGTTTTCTAATTCATGAACTAACTCTCAGCGATAAATTAAAATAATGACTTGAATTAAATTTAACTGTAACGCCATTAATAGAAAGAATAGCGCGCCTAATCACGTCAATTTAGTCTTTAATTGTTGATTAATGATGTGCACTGGCGTCACATTTATTAATTATCCGTTAGAGACGTTTCTATGGAATGATTAAGTGGATGACATTCGCCTGTCGTAGATAAACAGGGCTGTGTTTATTCATTAGAAGTGTTTGTTTTGGGATCTATCCAATAATACTCACTTGACGAAAGTACTTTACTTCTCGACGTATAGCTTATATGCTGAGTAATCCTAATCTTCTTCATCTTTCAATTAAATCTCGGTAAACTTATTAACCTTTTTAATGTCGTATCTTGTTGAAAGCTTTTAATTCCCTCCAATGAAATAAGTGGTATGAAATTGTTATTATGCCGGATATGATATCACTAAAAACCAGAAAGGATATAAATAATCGTAATTAATTTTAATTCGACCCGTTAACTAAGAGAGGAGTATTAATTTTTTTGATGGCCGAATAAAGTTTTGTTTTCGATAGATGGATACAAATTTATTGATTCATTATTTAGGTACAAATTTGTACATATAGTAAGTCATATTTTACATTAAAATATAAAAATAGTACACAAACATAAAACTAAATAAATTAAAGTATATACATAATTTTTTAGATTGATTTAATTGTTAAGTAAAACACCGTTTTAAAAGAGCAGCTCAGCTGAACTCCGTCATTTTTTGAATTGGTGAATTGTAAATTGGTGAATTGTAAATTGATGAAATGGAAAAAAGTTCTTTTATTTAATATTTATTATTATTAAGATGCCAAGAAAATAATTAATTTATACAGACAATCGTTTTAATTCGTCGATTAACGATTCGTTTCTATGAAATTATGAATTTTTCTACAATCTAGGCTTCTAAATCTTAAAAACAACTAAATTCTTTCTTCTTTTTATATACAACACACGTTTGGTACTATCCCGTATAGTACAGGGAAAGATTGAAAAAAATGTAACTCTAACTCCAACAAAATTTTTGCAGGCTTTAAGCTTTGGTTATAAGTTCAAAGTAGGCCAAAGTTCACGAAACAAAAAAAGTTTAGGAGTTTTATGGATCCGCGGGAACCTATAGGGTTTTATTAAAAAAAAATCGATTATTCTCCATTTTAATGGAAAATATGGCATTTACAAAAAAATAGTTCAAATAAAAGTTGCTTGGCTGGCAAAATTATCTTTAATTTGGTGTTTTTAAATTAAATATATAGCAATAATTAACCGAAATACGGCCATTTTCTGATGGCGGATGGAATTTTTTCTAAAACAAGTGTTTTAACAGGACAAAATAAATTGAGCATTTAGGTAATGCTATATATTAACGAAAAACAGCACTTTTGAAAGAAAAATTAATTACTGAGTAAGTACAATAACAAAATGCCGACATCTTGTTAACAAAAATTTGAAAACGCAAATTGAAGCGGCCATAACATCTTTATTTTTTGTGATGTGGAAACAAACAAAAAATCATTGTAAAGTTTGATTAACTACCTTTAATTTTGTTTTTTAAAACTTTTGATGGGAGTGTCACAGGTTCTAAGATATTCAACACTTTACACTAATTACTTCATCCTAAAAACTATCTATAAAATTAAATATCTCCAATACAATCAACCCTACACAAATATATGAACAAAATAAAGGACAAGGGTAGATAAGGGCCTTTTTCCGCCCATCGGCCATGTTGTTTGTCATTATATTTTCCGAGTAGTATATGTCTTGACGAGTAATAAAATACTATTCTTTGGAATAGTAGATTATTCAGTGAGCGTATACTGATGGCTATTACTCGCGGCCGTGTTTACGGCACGAGACGAAGGCGTGACGCAAATCGTCCGAGTGTGTAATAGCCATTATACGCGAACTGAATACTATAATTTATCCACGACTATCGCATATTTTAACTGTTTTAATCATTTAAAACTGAAAAAATAAAGTTCATTTACAGAGAAACGTTGACGTGTTAAACGTCAAACACGAAAATATGCACGAAAATATGGAAAAATGGATTCGCCGTTTCCTTATGAAAATTTCTAGTTCCTGATTGGTCAAAAGTGTGTTAGAATAAAAACAACTAGTTCCTGGTTGGTTAAATATGTGTTAGAATCAGATTATGTTCATTATACGTTTGGTTGGAATAGTGACTATCATTATTTGACAATTGTTAAATGTAGAATGCAATGATTATACGATTGTCGTGGATAAACATATTCTTATTCAATACATACCACAATATGTGGTTTTGAGCGCTGACACGTTTAAATTCGCATGCAACGTCGACACTACTACGACTCCCGTGGAAACGATTTTGTTTTTTATACATTGAAGCGCTTGATGAAACAATATAAATTATTACTTATTTAAAAGCTTAAATGCTTAACAATGAAATGAGGTATAGTTTATCTTATTTCATCGAGCGCATCTAACTGAAATATACATTAAAAGTTCGGAAAAAGGTCAAAAATTACTAAAAAACTGCAAACCCCCGCGAGTAATAGCCACTTTGAAATGATATTACTATGACCTACTGTTGTTTTTCAAATGTAAAACATATAGAAACATAAAGATCGTATGTTCAACTATAAATAAATAACGCTTAATGACTTTAAGGAGAACTTTTCTTTTTTATGAAATTAGTGGGCGAAAATTATATAGCTTATCTACCCTTGTCCTTTATTCTCAGTTTATAAGCTTTATTTTTGATATTCACCATATTCTCTTAAACTAATATTTATTGAAATATTTCCAGAGAAACAAGAATGTTACATCTTTCTAAAGTCCCCTTTATAGTTTAAAATGCAATTTTTTTTCTAAAGCAAGCGCTGTAAGCTGATGAAAAAATTTGAACATCTAGGTCACACTATATATTAACGAAAAACAGTATATTGGAATATATTTTTTTAATTACCGACTACTTACATTCACAAAAGAACATTGTTTATGACACAAATTTTTTGTGTTTTATGCTATAAAAATAGGAAAAAAATCATTTGAAACCCTAATTAATAGTTTTGGTTAATTTTGGTTATTAGCGTTTTTAGCCTAAGTGCCATAGTGTCTGAGATACTTAACATTTAAACTAAAACTTAAAAACGTTCGGACGCCACCTTTAGACTTTCAGATCTCCGAAATCATTAACTTAACAAAAATTTGAAAAAAACGAAATTCATCCTTAATTTAGTAGCTTCCTTATTTGTCTCTAGTATGTTTTTGCTCGATGTAATACCTTTGGAGTTATTTGACAAAAAAGTAATTGAAATACCACATTTTTAAGCTAAAATCCCAAATTTTCTAGTAGCTATTATTAAATTAACTTAAATCTAACAATTTATATGGAAAGTTGCATAGAACCTTTTCTTCTTAATATTTAATTCTCTCTCAGCTCTGATTTTTTTTTTTTTTTTAGATGCCTCCTCCTTAAAAGGGGTGGCATCCATCCCCTATAAATTAGCAAGCCCTCGCATAATATACTGCATTTGCTTTACTTTTATGCATTTATTATTAAGCTGTTAAAAATGAACGAGATCTAATTCATATGATATTATTCCGAAGTTAAAACCTCTGGTATTTCGGTTAATTATTGCTATAAAATTAAATTTAAGAACACCAGATAATTGATGATAATTTTGTCAGAAACAACTTTTACTTGAACTATTTTTTTGTAAATGCCGCATTTCCCGAGAAAATAGAGAAAAATCGATTTTTTAATTAAAAATACTAATCCAGAGCCTGAGTACACTTCTGTAGGGAATTTTTTATTGTAGGGTGGTTAGAGGGGGTTATAACAACTAATTTTCAGTCGGGTAATAAGCCGTCATGTGGTACGTTTTCCTACAATGACGTCATTGACGTCATCAACTATGGTGGTTGGCCGTTACTTACTACGCTTAGATTTATGTAACTGTTAAGTGGACTAAAAAAAGTCTAAGTGAAGCAAATAGACACTTCCAAATTTAATGCTCTTGTAAGACCTTAGAAATATTGATTAAATAATAATAATAATAATATACTCCAATATTTCTATATTGATTTTTAAGATATAAAACAAATACACACAAGTTATTATAAATTGGTAGGTACAAGAGTTATTACTTTTATACATTATTCAACCTAAGTAGTATATTTATTCTTACAATCAGGATATTGCACACTATTACATTTACAAAATGAACAACACGAAATTTGGTTTTTGTTACATATACATGATGTTGTTGCACATTTTACGCAACAGACACCAACAGTCATATGGGTATTGTTTAATGTTTTTTTGTGGGAGTAGCGCGTTATCGATCTCCCCAAAACCAAATTCATGGGGATCCAACTAGGTAAGAATCTCGTCGATGCAATGTCGACGCAAATTGGTATGATAATAGGCTCTTAATAAATGTCCTCTAATGCACCTACTTGTTGGCGTTAAATCATCAACGTCAATATTTTTGCCGTGTCGAAATAAGTTACTACAGATACTATAGTTACTATGACTAATCTTTAAAAGATTCACAAAGAATATTAAGACGAGGCGACAATGTGGTGGACATAGCAGAAATATCTGAAAAGGTGCCTTTGCCTGTTCAGTTAAACACTTTTTGGCCATCATCAAAAAACAAATTGCTTTTGCTATGTCCACCACATTGCCGCCTTGTCTTAATATTCTTTCTGAATCTATTGGAGAATAGTCATAGTAACTATAGTAACTTATTTCGACACGACAAAAATATTGACGTTGATGATTTACCGCCGACAAGTAGGTACCATTAGAGGACATTTCGCTACATGAGGATCAGACTATTTTATGTCCATTTTCAGTAATTATGTAGGAGAGCGATTTGAAGCTTCAAGCAACTGATATATAGTTTAATTGTTTATTTATGTAAGTAATTGTCAATATACGTATTGATTCTTCACTACCTCTAACAGTATTTTAAAAAAATTGGACATAGAATAACGTTAACCTATAGCTATTCAGAGTCATAGTATACATTGACTCGTTGCGGTGTAAATATAAAGGACATAGAAAAAAATGGTTCGACACAAGTAGCATAGATAGGAGAAAATCAGTTGGATTGTTAAGTAGATCTGTAGACATAAAATAATTTCATGTAAAAATTTGCAAAAGTGGACATAGGATAGTCTGATCCTCAGGTAGCGATTTACTAAGAGCTTATTATCATGCCTATTTGCAGCGACATTGCTTCGACGAGATTCTTACCCAGTTGGATCCCCATGAATTTGGTTTTGAGGAGATCGATAACGCGCTACTCCCACAAATAAACATTAAACAATACTCAGATGACTTTGTTGGTGTCTGTCCTTGCGTAAAATGTGCAACAGCATCATGTATATGTAACAAAAACCAAATTTCGTGTTGACCATTTTGTAAATGTAATAATGTGCAATATCCTGCTTGTAAGAGTAAATATACTACTTAGGTTGAGTAATGTATAAAAGTAATAACTATTTTTATACATTGTTCTTTATATATTTTTTATACTTATACCTACCAATTTATAATAACTTTTGCGTATTTATTTTATATTTTAAAAATCAATATAGAAATATTGGGGTATATTATTATTATTATTTAAGCAATATTTCTAAGGTCTTACAAGAGCATTAAATTTGGAAGTGTCTATTTGCTTTATTTAGATTTTTTTATATAGTCCATTAAGTTCACTTAGTAGTTATCTAGATATAAGCGTTGTAAGGAACGGCCAGCCACCATAGTTGATGACGTCATTGTAGGAAAACGTACCACATGACGGCGTATCATCCGACTGAAAATTAGTTGTTATAACCCCCTTTAACCATCCTACAAAAAAAAATTTAGGGTACATCAACTTCCCTACAAAAGTGTACTCAGGCTCAGGACTATACCCATTTTCGCCCCCCTATAGTTTCCCGCGAATCTGTAAAACTTCTAAACTTGTTTGTTTCGTGAACTTTGGCCTATTTTGAATCTATAACCAAATTTTAAGGTCTTCATAAATTTTTTCGAGTTAAAGTAAAGTTTTCCTGTACTAGTATTATCACAGTTGGCCTTATTTTGCCGTATGACACGCCCGACAACATTACGCCATCTGATACTACTGCCTGTTCTTACCATTACTTCCTTGATGACATCATGGTCATCATTCTATGATATCTGGCAGAACTTTTTTATATAGTCGCTGAATGTACAGGTATTCCTATCACTAATAGTTCATTCATAGTTTGTCTTATTCCACAAAACTTTTGCGGTTGTCTACAACCAAAGGTATATAAGGACGTAATATGACGTATGACGTAATATGAATGCAGCTAAATTATAAAAACAAATAAATCTTGATGGAATAATTTAATATTTTTAAAAACCAACATTTTAATACCTCTTACCACTTTACGTCCATTGCATAAATATGCTTATAATTTAATATCCATATGTAATTTCAGAAAATTGTTTAGTGTTTAGATTCTAGTATTATTATAATGTATTCCCCAGAACAATGAGCGTGTGGGATAAGTATATCAAAGCAAATTGCAGAGGTGGTATTTCTCTTGGTTAACATAATAATATGCTTATAGAGCGTGAGTCAATTAAATTTGACGATCCTGTTGGGACAGTGCAAGTAAGTACAAAATCTTCGTTTTTCAAGCCAATAATTTGTATCATGAATTCCAATTAACCATCTTTTGTTAAACTAAATGTATAGTACAGTAACTAGAGGTTTTAACTTCGGAATAATATCATATTGAACGGATTTCGTCCATTTTTGGCAGTATGATAGTAAATGCTTCACAGAAAAGTTTCTATATTGTGCGGGGCTTGCTAATTTATAGGGGATGGATGCCACCCCCCTCACAGGGGGTGGCACTTAAAAAAAATACATATTTATTGGAGATGAAATAGAATCAAATTGTAAGAAGAAAAGGTTCTATGCAATTTTTCACATAAATTGATAGTTTTTAAGTTATAACAACTTCAAAATTGCGATTTTAGCTTAAAAACAAGGTTATAACTCATGCTGTTTGTTTATGAACACTATTAATTGGTCAACAGCAGTTCATTAATTAGTACATAACCTAATAAGAGTAGTTAAAACTGTTTATTTAATGTTTTAAAAATAACGATTTATAATGAAAAATAAAAACATTTTTTATCACTTTTTATCATGTTATAACCCCAATCAGTCAAAATATTTGCAAGTTCATCATAGTAGTCGTATCTTTATCGAGGAAATAATAAAGCTTTAAATTGTTTCCATATAGAATTTTTAGTGTTTCTCGGTTTAACTGGGACACTTTCATTGATAGCTTCGTTAATATTTTCTTGTGAAACATCACCAAATCGCTTTTTCTCATTCATTTTGTGTACAGAAATCAAGATGAAAACGTGAAATGTCAGATTTTAATCATTTCAATGACGTTTTTAGTTTGATACATGGCCACAGAAGACCTATACTTTTGCGACATGGCTACTACGAAAAAGTAACATACATTTTTCTCGATGTTTTCCACGTATCGATAGCCGTTTTTTTCACTTTAAACAAATCCTGTTGGTTGATTTTTATTATTATTATTATTATTATTATTATTATTATTATTTTTGGAAGATTTTTTTTTTTTAATTTTTTGTTGTCTATGGGGTTTTTAATGATGTTAGTTTACGATTTTGAATATTTTAAATCAATTTTATTTTTTGGGCAAATTCCCTATTGTGAATAGTTCCTTGCCACATTCGAACGTACTACTCGATATGCCTGTAATTTGGTAATTTTAACAAAAACATAATGAAACTTTACCAAGATAATCTATAAAATAAGTATTTTATTTTGTATGCATTGATTACTTGTGAAATGTGATACATTCGGTCATAAAATTGTGTTAAACGAGGTTCTACAAAGATAAAGAAATAAAAATGAATAGGTACTTTTTGTTTGAACTACAAAAAAAGAGCAACGTGTTCCAAGAACGATTCTTTCACTAGTGGATTTCTTATAGTTTTTTCAAATTATGGTGCAAGATTTAGAACCCGGTTCATCCCGGTTTGGAAGCAATGAGTAGATAGATAGATAGATAGATAGACATTTATTTGACCACGTGATGTACAAGTTTACATTTGTAGCAAGTCAAGTATGCTGTAATTACCTTAAGTAATGCAGTCTATTACAATACAATTTAGTTTATAGTAAAGATAAAATCATAAAATAATGGTTGAACACACATGGAGCATATACAGCTCTAAAAAAATATAATATATATAAAAAGACAAATAAAATAAATGTAAAAAACGGATCTACAAGAATGGTATGTATACATATACACACATATACATATACATAATACACATATATACATATGCACACACATACATACACACATATATAAACAAACATAATTAGAGGAGTACAAGCATAGAAAACTATGCTGTGAGTATCTTTCATGATAAAAGGAGTGTCTTAGTTTTCCATAGGAAAACTTACATATTCGTCTACCGAGTAGAAACAGTATTTTAACATGTGGTTTTTAAGTTTTATTTTAAATCTATTATAGTCTAGCTGCTTTATATTTTCGGGTATTATATTGTACAGTCTTAGATCAAGGGAGTTTTTTATAGATTTAGTGAGACGATACCTAGGCGGTTTTAATAGATTAGATGACCTAGTCTGGTAGCTGTGACAGTCTGAATGTATAGAAAAGTTACTTTTATTTTTGTGAGTTTCTAATACTGAATAATAAATATATAAACTCGGAAAAGGCATAATACCATATTTGACAAATAATGGTTTGCAATGGTCTCGACAATTTGCGCCTGCAATTATTCTGATCGATCGTTTTTGCAATATAAAAATTTTGTGTGCATGGGTGGAGTTACCCCAGAATATTATTCCGTAAGTAATATGGGATTGTATTAATGCGTGATATGCAGATCTCAATGTTTGCACATTTATATATTTCTTTAATTGGCGCAAAAGAAAAATATAGCTGGATATTTTACTGCTTATATGTTCAATATGAGCATTCCATTTTAGATTATCGTCTAAGATAATTCCTAGCAAATTGACACAGTCGCCTTTTATAGTTGCATTGTTTGTTGAAAAAATCTGTTTCTGAGTTTTATCTCTATTTAATTTCAGCATGTTATTATTATACCAATGTTCAGCAGAGTTTTGAGTTTCGTTGGCTGATGTTTGAAGAGCTATTAAATTATTACTTTTATTAATTAATGTTGCATCATCTGCATACATGACAATTTTATTTGGGAAAAGATAGAAGAAAATATCGTTGACAAAAATAATGAACAGGAGAGGGCCCAGCACCGAGCCTTGGGGTACTCCGTGTATCATTGTCCTAAAATCAGACATTGTGTCATTACTTCTGACACATTGCATACGGTTAAAGAGATATGATTCCAATAGACTTAATGCTGGCCCTCTAATGCCGTAGTGGCTAAGTTTTTTAATTAGCAACTTGTGAGAGACACAGTCAAAGGCCTTGCTGAGGTCCAACAGCGGAATCGCTGTGTGTCTACCCTCCTCAAAACCCTCGACAATGTCACCCACAACCTTGCAGACTGCATCTACTGTGGAGCACGCTTTTCTAAAGCCAAATTGGCACTTGTGAATTAGAGAATACTTTTCAAAATATTTAGTCAAGCGTTGTCTTAAGATTATTTCGATTATCTTACCGAACACTGGTATAATAGATACAGGGCGATAATTATCAGGACTATCGGGATTTCCTTTTTTAAAAATGGGTACAGTTTTAGCAACCTTAAAAGCATCTGGAAACACCCCTTCACTGAAGCATAGGTTGATTAAGTATGTTAAGGGATAGATCATTATATCTATTGTATTTTTCAAGATTTTACTGTTTATCTCATAAATATCTAAGCTGCTCGTGTTTCTTAAACTATTTACTGCATCCATGACGTCATAAATTGTAACCGGTTCAAGGAAGAACGTATTATGGGATGATGGGGCATGGTTTAAGAAGTTTAATGCGTCTTCATTGTTTAAGGGTAGTTCTTTAATAACGTTATCTGCAACTGTGGCAAAAAAATCGACAAATACGTTGGGATGTAAAATACATTCAGAGTTATTTTTTTGGAGTTCGATTTTTTTTCATTATTTATGATCCTCCATCCATCTCTTGATTTATTATCAGACTCCTCCATAAATTGATCAAACGCCTCTTTCTTACTACTAGAAATTGCCTCCCGGTATTCTTTTCGAAAAACAGTAAATGCTATTTTATCCACAGGATCTTGTGTCGTATTGTATACTTGTTTAATGGCGCCCAGCTTATCTCTCATATTTCGTAGGCTGTCGTTGAACCAACGTACCGGCGTTCCCCCTGAGGAACATTTTTTAACGTAAAATGTTTCTGTATTAAAGATTTATATGTATTTACTAAAAAATCTGATAAGAAGGTTATGTCATGATTAGTATTCATGAAAAAATCCCAGTTTATGTTAGCTAGAGATGTTCTTAGTTTTTTAATGCCACGTTCATTTATATTTCTTCTCCAGATGGTCTTCATGGTAGGTGTAATAATGCCTTTAATTGTTATAAACTGACCGTAGTGATCTGATAGGCTTGGATCCAGAACTCCTGTTTTAAAACCGCTGTTTTCTATATTAGTTAATATATTGTCTATGCAACCCGTTTGTCTAGTAAATTCAGATATAGTTATCTTTAATCCAAAAGATGCAATCAGAGATACAAAGTCCGTTAATTGTGCTGAATTATCTTCAAAATGTATATTAAAATCACCAGCTATAATAATCTTTTTACCTTTTTTAGATATATATATATATAAGTAACTCTTCAAATTTTATTAAAAAAATATTAAAATCTGCCAGGCAAGATCTGTACACTGTTACAACTATAACTTTTAAGTCTATTAGCTCTATCCCACAGAACTCAGCATTAAATTCACTACAATATTGAGCTAATTTAAGTGGTTTAAATTTTATATGATTTTTAACATATGTAGCTACACCACCTCTCTTGTTTAAGTTTCTACAGTAATAATTGCCTAGGGAGTATGAATTCAGATGAATAAGATTTACATTATTTTCGTATAAGAAGTGTTCCGACACACATATTGATAATATAATAATTTGATCAGTGCGAGGTGTTAAATACAGGGTGTAATCAGTTTCATGTCATTAAAAATAACTGGTAATGGGGACCGACTAGACAAACAAAAAACCTTTATGACTTTTCCCCCTAGGGGCACTTTGAAAAAAACTGACCTAGGTCAACAATTTGAGTATTAGGGTAGGAAACATTTGAGAACCACTGCCTTTCTGGGTCAATGGACGTGTAGTAGTTCTCTATTATACAGCTTTTAAATTGTCATAAAAAAGTGCAAAGATTACCGACCGACTCGTTCCGCCCGCCGGCGCGGCGCGGCGATTCAAAGCAAAGGAGGGCGGCACCTTTGATGAGTGCCTCAAATAAAAATGTAAATAATTCGTTCTCTTTTTGCACAACTGCAAAAGCAAATGGTGGGCATAGAAGTTAAATACAGCATTTTTTAATTTAGAACAAAATATTGGAGCTTTTATTGTTTTTTATAATTCATCAGATTTAAATGTGGTTTATTAACATTTGTAACCTAAATGAGTGTTCTGGGTTAAAAGCTTAAAAAATGAATAATTATTGCATGACATTGGGAAATAAAGAGTTCGACGTATGAAATACACGATAACAGAAAACAATTGTGTGTATTTTAAGTTAGGAAAAAATCTGATTTATTTAACGAATTGCCGACCAGGTATCGAAAACTAAAATATTCGGTAAATTTAGAACTTACCAATAAATTTGTTAATTTACATAAATTGTTCGAAATGGCTTCCGTCTGCATCAATACACTTTCCGGCACATGCACTCCGTTCAACATATTTGGTAAATTAAAATACTACACTAAACTATTAACCAACGTTGTCAATAAAGAAAATAAAAATAAAAACTAGATCCAAAATCCACAACAAACACAAAAAGAACGAACAAGTAGAATATGTACGTAATCAAGAACTTAACGACTTGAATGGTAAGTCAATAAAATAAATCTTGACTGTAAATACGTGGTCCAAAATTCAAAAGAACAAAGCAACATACAAAACAAGGGATGGCTTCCAGGTGTGTACTTAACGAAACTAAAATACCGCACCACTAAAGACCTTACCTTACCTAATTTTAAAAAGCCATAAAAAGTGTGACTATCAACTCGTGTCTTCGTCGACGCGCGGCCTCTAACAAGGGAACGCGGCACTTTGAAAGAGAGGCACCGACATACACGAATATAAAAGCCTAACCCAACATTCCAGCAGTTCTCAAACAATTTTACCAATTTTCGAAATTTTTGCTTATCTTTTTTTCTAAAACTATGGGTTTTTGACCCCATGTTATATAAGGTTTTTTTTGTTCGTTTAATCGTTCCCCACCACCAGTTTTTTTTAATGACATGAAACTGCTTACACCCTGTATACGTACGACGCGACGACGGACGCTCGGTAACTGCTATGACTATTTTAGTTTTTTCCACGGAAATTCCTATAAATAAATTTGGAATCCGATGATTAATATCTTTCACAAACACAGATTTACTTAATAGATTATTTATTGGTGTCTTCAGACCCAATAATTTCTTCTATGAGAAATCTACCCAAATCGTAACCTTTCCTAAGGAAGTTCTCCAATTATTGAAAGAGCCACAATATCATGTACCCGTGGTAAAATGCTGACAATACTCAATTGGCTGATGATACTCAATCGCCTGAAAATAGTGAGACAGAAGTGTCTTCTGGCAGCAGCACCGATACCGAAGATGAACAAATATGAATTTGATTATAAACTCTTTATGTTGTAGAATAATAAAGACATATAACTATATTGCAAGCTAATCCAATATATGTTTTGCATATTCAGTATACTATTTTCTAGGCGACTTGTCCATTTTTAACACTTATTTTACTTTTTATTCCCGGAAACTACCCCCCATTACTTTTATTTTTATTTAAATAATGTTTCCATGCTAAATATACTCATTTTTAGAAAACTGGCCCATTCTTAAATTATTTTGCCACATTTTTCGCATTTTCCACCCCCAAAAACATCCCTCTCAATAAAATTGTTTTTTTTCATTATTTTTTCATACTTAATGCACTCTCTTTAGCCGATTTGTCCATTTTCATTTTGTTATCACGTTTTTTCAATTTTTTAAATATTTTTTTATGATGATGTACTCATTTTTAGGTGATTTAACCATGTTCAGAATTTTGGCCAGGCTTTTCGATTTCTGGGCCCACTGTGTGGTCGCTTGATCGCTTTCTGCCTTTGATACAAAAGTAAATTCTCTCGGGGCTTGGGGAATGTATGCCAAATTATAGTTTCTTCTGAAAATTCGAACCAGATTAGGTATTTCAATTTTGGATTTCGTACGTCCATTTCATCACACTATTCACTTTCACCTTCTTCCACAATGTTGGAGTGGGGAGTTTTTGTTTGTAGCTATTTTGTGAGTCTCTCATTTGAAGATAATGTGATCCACCATTTCTGGTTCCCGTCTCCATAATCTGCAGACCAAATCGCTGTCAAATTTTACCATTATGTGTACACTGTAGGTAGTTCTTGACAGGAAAATATTCTGTTCGAAGCCATGTTATAATTCTGAACTGCATCCTTAGAAAGCATTCCTTTAATTTGTTTTGTATGTGGCCTTTTCACTGCCATCTATTCTGGAATGCCCCGGTACTCAGAGCAGTTTAACGCTATTTCACTCTCTCAGAATTGAGTCCTTCGTTTTATTCTCAAAACAATCTGGATAACACCTTGTCAGGGGCTAATGCTTTTAGTGTCACCTGACTGTCTAGTTAATGCTAGTTAATGCATCCTCGGTTAGCATGCATTCTTAAGTAGGTGTATATTATAAGTAGGTATATATTCAAGTACAGCCGCCAAAATTTCTCTCTGGAATGCAGTGGAGTGGTGCCCAATGGAGAGGGTAATACTCGCCCTTGGCCTTTCTCCATGATATTCAGCTTCAGCTCCTGGATTCATCCTAGAACTATCAGTATCTCAGGTTAAGCCTTCTCGTAATGTGTCGAATTCCTATCTCCAATAGTGATATTAAAAGGCTTGCTAAACGTGATTTTTAGTGAATGGCCGACTCAAACGTCTGTCATTTAAAAACGTTTTCAAAAATTATTTGTCTTATATTACTGTGACATCTCTGAACGCTGTACCTATATTTCCTTGGGAGATCTTTTTCATTAACTACACACAACTAAAGTAGCAGAAATTGAAATAAAACAATTTTTTTTTGCGGAGACTCTTTTCGCGTACATATTTAAGTCAGTACTGGCTTAAGGTGAACGAATAAATTTTTAGAGACAACTTTATAGAATGATACTAGGCTATTTAAAATTCAATTTCTTGTGAAAAAGTCAAAAAAAATTTAGTTGACTTTTTAATAGCCTAGTACCATTCTTTAAAGTTGTTTATCAGCCTATCAAAAATATTTTTTTAATCGCTTCAGGGATGTAGGAGAAATTGTTGAATTATAAAATCATTTTCTTAAGCACGGCACCTAAATAGTGTCTTTATTCAATGAAATTGATTGGTACAGTAATCATTTTCTTAGCACGGCGTCGTTCGAATATTCATTGCTCTTCCACGCAACCATCTTAGAACAAAAATAGTTTGTGTATAATAATAAGAAATAAAAAAGAAAAAGAATACAGTAAATATTTTGTTTATAATATTGAACATCATTACAATATGTAATACAGCAACATGCTTCTATGGTAAGAAAACAGACAAAAAACAAAAAAAAAAGATGAAAAACAGAGAAAACATAGAAAACTACACAGAAAAAAAAGCAACACAACAAAACCACAAAAAACAACAAGTACTTTCTTCAAGCTCTCTTAGCGAGAATATATGTTTTGGCATGCTTCCTGAAAGATGAAATGTTAGTTTGAAGTTTGACGTTCTGCGGTAAGCTGTTGAATATTTTCGCGGCATTATAACTAAAGGATATCTGGAATTGTGCACCTTTATGCTTGGGAACATTGTACAACCCACAATTGCGTGTAGGACAGCTATGAATATTTTGTCTCTTAACTAGTTTTTTGAACAGTTAATCAGGTGTTTCCAGTTTATTAATCTTATATATGAAATAAGCAAAGTGCAGTTCAAAACGTTCATTTAAATTCAGCCATTTAGATTCGAGGAATTTTGATGATATATGGTCAAATTTTCTTAAATTATAGCAGTATCTTATGCAGGCATTCCGAATTTTTTGTAGGCTAACCTTATCCCTTTGTATCAATGCAGGCCAATAGAGTACATAGCAATACCCTAACAGAGATAGTATTATTGAACCACCAAATTTAAGTTTAATTTTCGGACTCAGTATAGCTTTGTATATATAATGTATTTTTAGTTTACCATACGATTTTTGTACTATATGGTTCACATGTTTGTCAAACCTTAGTTTGACGGTTCATATGTATACCCAGTATACACTGCACCTTAGGTTCTATTTTTGTATTATTTATTTTAATTTCAAACTCGGGGCTTTCAATAATAATATAACTTTGCTATATTTACCGAATACCAGTAGTTCAGTTTTACCTTCATTTAATACCAAATTGTGCGATTTAGGAATTAGTGATATAATAATAATAATAATAATAATAATAATAAATGGCCTATATTTTACTTGGCCATGGTGTCCAAGTCAAAGTTAATCCTATTGAGTGAGTTGTGGAGATCTTAAAGTCTAAATGAACAATAGATTTGCGTATTATCTGCATACTGGTGGATGCTGCAATTATTGAGATAATCATTAAAATCAGCTGTATAAATAAAGAATAATAGTGGGCCTAATATCCTTTCCTGTAGTACTCCTCCGTTAGTTATGACATAATTGAAAAATTGGTCGTTGATAACAACCCTCTGCCACCTGTTGGAGAGATAATTTCTAAAAAATTTAAGAGAATTATCACCAAGGCCAAAGAAATTGAGTTTCTTGTAGAGAATTGCGTGGTCTAGGCCTTGCTGAAATCTAGGAGAATTAAACATGTATTTTTACCATAAAAAATATCGTCAATGACATTCAGAAGCGCAGTAGTCGTGCTGTGATTACTTCTATGGTCTGATTGGTCTGAGGTATAATTCCTTTTTCAAATAAATATGAATTTAGTTGCTCCGAGGCAATTTTTTCTAAAACTCTTGAAATAATAGGTACTATACTAGGCCTAAAGTGAGTGTAATATGTTTTAAATGTTGGATCAATATAGTGAATAATGAAATCTCCTTGATATGCGTAAAATTTAATTTTTTTACTTTTAAGCAACTGAAACACGAGAAATTAATGCGACTAATTGAAAACGTCAAGATAATACTAAATTAATTTATTTATATATTTGTAAATCTCATCCTCTTATAATATAATTACCGTAAAATGAACATTGAATACTTTGCATCTCATTAAGTATATCCTTAATGTAGTTGAACAGCTTTCCACTCAAAAACGACAGTAAACATTGTGTGTCAGAAATGTGTGATATTAACACTTCTGAACCATAAAATCGCGTTATTTCCTCTCCACCTCGGATGATTTCAAACCTTCAGCTGTAAAAAGAGATACTCTGCTTTCGCACTAGGAAACAGGATGTCTTATGAGGACGGCAACGTTAGTAAAATAAATCGATAAAACAGTTTAAGACTAAGTTTTTATCTCTTGAACTCTTATGTTAGAAACACAGTAGATTTTTTTTAAATAGCTATTTATTATTTATTACAACTAGTTCAAGTCTATAACATTTCTTTTAGCGAGTTATATTATTTATTCATTACGGACAAAAAGCAATAGAAGAAAATCATAATAACGTTCTTTATATGTCCAGCAATAAAATGTGGAATTACCTTTCCGTTATAGTACGGTAATAATAGAGCTTCTTTGTAACATAACGGAAAAATTCAATATGGATCATGCAGTTTTGCATATATGTTCATTTATACGTACTCTTTCAAGAAATAATAAGCCCACTTCACATTTGCGGTAAAATTTCCTTTAGAGTGATGGGAAAGAGTGGTAAATTCGTATTTTGTTGTCTCGAAAAATAAGTGTTTTAATGGCAAATGTCAAGATATCTTTTTAAAACTTATCAAATTTCCATTAACTTGCGATTTGTATCCATTTTCGATAAAAATTGGATAAAGGGGTTTTGAAGTTATGGCCTGTTGTAAATCCTCTGAAGAAATAAAACATTTACACTCCATTTTCGCAACAATGGGTCTTATGCTAAAGGTAACATTAGTAAGGTAAGAATGAAGTTGCTGCGTGCATGCTTTTGACTTTTTATTGCTAGATTGTGCTGATTGCATTGGTAAGTTCTATACAGAAGTGCCTATACGGATATTTCAAAATTCATTTTTGCACATACAACCGTATTGATTTTACTATTAACTGACGTTAAGAAACATCTAGTATTTAAAACTAGTTTATTTAAACTAAAAGAGCTATAAAAAAAATTGCTATAGACTTAAAAATGAAATATATACTTTAGTTGCAAATAGTCACCTTTGGACGTCTACACCATGAAAATCGCGTTTCTGAAAGTTGTGGCTATTGAGACTTTTGATCATCTTGGCATGACCTACACTTTCCCTGAATTTAAAAAAAAAATCACCGAAACCCCATTTCCATACAAAGGTGCGGGGTCCTTTTAAATTATAGACAGGTCTCACTTATATCCAATATTGATAGAATCTTAAAATGTAGCATATTAAAATTTTAGATAAATATAAAATATTATGTGACAGACAGTGCGGATTTAGGGAAGGGAAGTCAACAGAGGACGTAATATGTAACCTGACATCAAATTAATAATTCTCTAGACAAGAAAATTCCTACTCTTTGTATATTCGTGGATTTAGCAAAAGCATTTGACACGGTACGTCACCGAAAATTGCTAGAAATATTAGAAATGTATGGATTAAGAGGTAATTTTCTTAAACTAGTAAAAAGCTATCTAGCCGACCATGTACAATACGTAGCTAGAGAAGAAACAGTCAGTGACCAAAGAATGGTAAAGTATGAGTTTCTCAGGGAACAATTCTTGGCCCGTTACTATTTACTATTTATATAAACAGCCTCCTATTTCTTGAGACTTTGGGTACAATACTTAGTTTTGCAGATGACACCGTAATCCTACATAAAGCAAATTCTTGGTAGGAGCTTAAACATATGGCAGAAAATGATTTTAAATACATCATATCCTAATTTAAGGGTACCACACTTACTTTAAATTGTAATAAAACATATTTTTTACCAAACTATAGTAGTTTGTGCAACGAGAGTGGATCTGATATACATATCGCACGATAAAGAAGCGCACGCCAATGGCGTCATGCTCAATCTTTCGAGTGTGATATGGATAATCCACTCTAGTTGTAAAGTATACTTTTTCTATTCCCTTATGTAAATTTGCTGTTTTCTGTACACTCTGTAGAATGGATAAGTAGGCAATTCCAGTTAGCTGAACGGATATATTTCATATCAGTTCTAGGATGGCTATGAAATGAAACCGACCAATCACAGTTCGTGTATTAAGTACATAGACAACTATTCGTCAAATTAGTGAGTTAGCTGTCAAAGTAACTGTCAGTGTGTA
Source organism: Rutpela maculata (assembly GCA_936432065.2). Classification (NCBI taxonomy): domain Eukaryota; kingdom Metazoa; phylum Arthropoda; class Insecta; order Coleoptera; family Cerambycidae; genus Rutpela; species Rutpela maculata. The sequence goes on from OW386288.2 coordinate 153,372,451, forward strand.
CTGTCAGTGTATATTTGTGTAATATATTAATGTTTAATAAATCTGGTAGTTTTTTAAGCTGGCCGTAGAAAAAGTATACCGTACAACTCGAGTGAATTATCCATATCGCACTCAAAAGATTTGAAGCACTCCGCCTACGGCGTCGTGCTCAAACTTCTTTATCGTGCGATATGGATATCATATCCACTCTTGTTGCACAAACTACTATTTCCTACGACCAGCTTAAAAAAAACTACAAACTTTATTAAACATTAATATATAATATTACACAAATACACACCGACAATTACTTTGACAGCTTACGCACTAACTTGAATTTAAAACGAATAGTTGTATTTAATACACGAACTGTGATTGATCGGTTTCTTATCATATCCATCCTAAATATAATAGTATATGAAATATATCCGTTCATTGAATACCTAGGCATTATATTTTACAGATATTTAAGATGGGACCTACAAGTCAAAAATATAATTAAAAAAATTAGAGGTTTTCTTCCAAGGTTTAAATTCCTGAAAGACATTTTAGACATAAGACACCTGAAAATACTCTACTATGCTCTAGTTCAATCATATCTCTCATATGGCATCTTTAGTTGGGGAGAAGTAAGTAATCACTATCTAGAAAACCTGTGCTGCAAAAGTGGATAATCAAAATAATATTTGGTAAAAATCTTCGCTACTCTAGTGACACTTTGTTTGCGGAAACTAACATCTCGGACATAAGGCAACTATTCTGTTTAAATATTATAGTCAATACATTCAAAAATAAAACCAACATAAACCAATACCACACAACTATGAAACACGACATAAACAGAATAGTTGCCACAAGCCAAGAAGTGAAAAAACCATAGGACGGAAAACTTATTTATACCTCAGCCCTAGACTATTCGAGCTCTACTTCTGATGGAATTTAAGTATTTTTATGATTTGCTTACCTGATTTGACACCTTACCCTACGTTGACATATTTAACTGATTGTAGACAAAATGATTTTATCCATTTGTATTGATCCATAGTTCAATTAGAAGTATCGAATTTTATTTTTTACGTACGCTTTGGAAGTTCTGAGAGCTAGTCGATAATTTACCATAAAGAATATATGGCTTCCCGTGAAAAAATACTTGCATTTGTTGTTTTTGAAATTGATTGGCTGGTAATTTAGAAAGTTTCGTCCTCAAGCAACAACTATTTAAAATATTTTTAGAATATTTATAGATATATAAGAAAACTTTCCCATATTTACACATTTTCGTCGGTTTTAAGAGCCAAAGATAATACTGAAATAATAACCTCTCTATTATGAGATTAACTAAAACACTTATGATGCTAAGTTAAACACTTAAGTACTTCTAAAACAGCCCTTCAATATATTCCCAAAATAATCTTTTTAAATTGCGGAACTAAGGGTCAAGGTATTTCAATATACTTATATAATTAACGTCGGCATTTTCTCAAAGAAATTAACACACTTAACAATCGGGTTCTTCTGCTTACAGATAAAATTTAATTAAGACAACAAAAATATGATGCGTTGTTTTACTTGTATAAAAATACCTTATACTATTATAGCAGAACATAGTAGATATATTTAGATAAGGTTTCTCTTCCGTTGATATTAGCCACATTCGTTAGGAACTAATTATTTTGGGGCATATATAATTAGGGTTTCAGAGTTTCTTGAAGTATAAAGTGGCTATTAAAATTTACATATTAATATGTTTACATTTATTTATCTCATTAGATTTTCTTCTTACAATCTGGGTATATAATGGTTCACTGCTTTCTAACATCAATAATACGTTCACTGGGATTCACTCGTGGTGCAAATCGTATATCACATTCGTATTGTAATGATATATTTTCCACACTGGTATATCACTTTCAATTTTGTTAAACTTCATTTTATCTATTCTATTTTGCCGTACCTAAATCCAATCGAAACTGAGAAAAAGTTTTGAACAATTTCAAATATTCCATGAGATATTGAAAAGGCAGCACAAAACATAACACTGGACTTATTGCCAGAAAGGTTTAGAAAAACTACAGAGGAGAGCTTACTTTTTCGCCCGACTACTACAAACAGAAGAAAGTTAATGAGTAGACCGGAAATATTTTCCTGGTATATTTCTCCAAAAAAGCCGTAAACTATGTGGCCAAGTTGAAGATTAGGTAAATTTTGTAAAAGAAGTATCAGGTGACTTTCTTAATGATGAAGTGCGTCAAGTTTGTTGCAGGTTCCTTATACTAATTAAATAAATATGTTTTTCCATGAATGCTAAAAAAAATACTGTATTTGCACTTCACTATGTGAAAATAATTGTTTATGGGAAAACAATATATTATTTGAAATCGTGTACCTCAAAAACTCATAAAATGATTTGCCACATTAGTAGTGGTGGTGGTAGGGGTGAATGATGTGAAAACAATTCTTGATGACTTTGGTTCTTGCACACACACTAAATCACAATATTTTTTTCATCCCCTTTAATAATAGAGTGGGAGTGGTAATGGTGGTGGTTAATGCCAAAAGTTTTTTTCGAGGTTTTTTTGTCCTCTTTACTAAATGCCAATTTCATGGACACTTACTTGCTTGATTTACCTATTTACCCCCATTTACCACAATTTACCCTTTAATTATCTATGTAATTCATCAACGGAATAAGATCGAAATAAAATCTAGTTTCAGATCTCGTTAAAATATATACCTGTGCCTAACTTTAAGTCAATATTTTAAACGGTTTCAGAGTAATCGTGAGCACCAAAAATTGCAAGACCAACAGATAGACCGACTCAACAGAAATTTTTTTTTTTTGCTGAAACTTATAATCTTGACGTTTCATGACATTTTAAACCTATTTGAACAATGAAAATTTTCAAAATTTCTTTTTGCGTTAGTATACTTCCACTGAATGTGGAAGTAATGCGCAGAAAATGGCATGACAAAGATGTAAGAAACCATTGTGTGCCGTGCGCTACACGCTACTTCTACTTCAAACATTTTCTTCAAGTAAACCTACTACGCATGCATACTACTCGAGGTAACCCACTATGCATGCAATTTACTCGTGGAAAGTCACAGCGCATCCATACTACTTGAGGTAACCTACTGCGCATCTATAGAACTCGGGAAAAACCACTGCGCATCCAAAATATTCTAAAAAACTACTGCGCATCCATACTACTCGTAGTAACTTACTGCGTATCAATGGTACTCGAGGAAAGTCACTGCATATCCATAATACCCGGGGAAACCTACTGCGCATCCATTGTATTCGAGGAAAGCCACTGCGCATCCAAAATATTCGAGGAAACCTACTGCTGCTTTAGTGACATCAACATCAAATACTAAATGAAGAAAAAAGAGAAGCTATTCCGTCTATTCCATTTGTTTGAAACATTTTCATTAAGGCATCTACGTACTGCAACCGAATAATGTATACAAGCACTATTTATTTAGAGAATAACTTTTCTTTTTTCTTCCTCATTTAGTATTTGATGTTCCTTAAGTCGAATGACTGTTTTATCTTTTTGTAAACGTAACCGACTTTTATACAGGGCCAGTCGAAAAGTGAGAAATTTTAAATTTGGCTATTAAATAACAAACACCATATATGAGGTATCGAGCTAAAGTTTTGTACAAAGATATTTGAAACAACTGCGAATCCAATTTGCCGATCAAAAATTGCCTAATAGTCGATCTGGAACGACCCATTTAGACGAGCTTAGTAGGCCTTTTTAAAACAGCCAAATAAATCTCATCGAGCACTATATCTAAAAAAAAAAAAAATTTTTAAATCGGCCAACGGTGTTGCAGTATTAAATATCACACACTGTACATACTAAATACCAATTTTACGGACTCTTATTGCTTAATTTACCTATTTACCTCCATTTACCCCAATTTATCCCCCAACCCTTCGATGAAATAAATAAATGTGCTCACAAAACAGTTACAGACCGACATACAGACCGACAGACAGAACATTTTTTTTCCTCGAACTCCTCGAACTTAAAATCTCGATGTTTCATGACATTCTAAGCCTATGTGAACAATAAAAATTTTCAAACATTTTTTTTGCGTTACTATACTTCCACTGCATTCGGAAATAAAATTGGATTGGTTTTATGCTCACTATAAACAATGAATCCATAATAGCTATGCAAAAGTATGTTTTCTCTGAATAATCTCTTTCTGGAAACTTCAGTTTACTTTACATAAATATTAACGTAAAACCGATCATTTTGAAAATTTTAGTACTTCCAGACAAGCGCGGATCTAGAAATTTCAATAATTTTTTTCTCGTCTGTGGCGCATGGGACCCATACGAAATATGGGAAATAACATCTCGAGAAGCACTTCTCTAACGACCCCTAAAAAATTTTGAAAAAGCAGTTTGCGAAAAATGTTTTCAAAATTCGATTACCCCCGCCCCCCCCCTGGTTTAAGGACTCCAGTTTACAATTATTTTTTTTGTCATATGCATTTTACTTTTCATAAAAATACAGCAACACGTTTTGAAGTTTATGAAAATATTTTCATTACTAACTGAGATACAACGAATTGAAATTTTGTGATTTACAATTTAACAAATCACAAAATTTCAATTCGTTGTATCTCAGTTAGTAATGAACATATTTTCATAAACTTCAGGGCGTGGTGCTGTAATTTTATGAAAAGTAAAATGCATATGACAAAAAAAATAATTTTAAACAGGAGTAGTCCCTAGACCTGGGGGGGGGGGGTAATCGAATTTTGAAAAATTTTTTCGCAAACTGCTTTTTCAAAATTTTTTTGGGGTCGTTAGAGAAGTGCTTCTCGAGATGTTATTTCCCATATTTCGTATGGGTCCCATACGTCACAGACGAGAAAAAAATTATTGAAATTTCTAGATCCGCGCTTTCCCAAACGAAACAACTTTTCATTATCCTGAAAAGGTCAGCAGGCCCTGGCATCACATTTGCACCATCCTGCTTCCGTGTCATGCTCGATCATAATCTTCCCACGTATGTGGCTAAGTATAAATGTATAAACTGAATATTTTACTAACCTAGAAATAATATGTTAATAAAATAATGAGTTACAGATGTAGAAAGGCTATTAATACTTTTGTTAGCGAAAACAAGTTGTTAGTCAAGTGTTGAAAACATTGGCAGATTAATTTCCTTGATTTCTTTCAGCAATATGTTTTTAGATTCAACTCTGCATGAAAATAAAGAAAACTTAACGGATAAAATAGCAAATAAAACTTGCAAATCCAATTAACTAATAGATTTGACAAGCTTTGTATACTTAATTTTAATTGCACTGATTAAATGAGTTAAACAAGAAGTTGGAATACAAAATGAGAGTAACGAATTTGATTTTAAAAAGAAAGAGTACGTTTATATAATGCAGCTTATTCTAATATCGTACTTGGCTCTCAACATGCAACAGTGCATGTTGCTTTGTAATAGTAATGAATTAAACATAGATATTTTGAAAATAGTTTGTTACAAATATTACCCATTTATTTAATAATAATAAATCTTTATTACTATAAATTCTTAAGGAACAGAAAGAACATTGGTATCGTCAAAATATAATGTGACACAATATATTATCGCTTGGAATAATCTTAAATTCGGGAGGAAGGCTGTTATATGCTTTAATAGCTCTATAGTGTACATTTTTTTTATAAGTACTTGTGAAAAGTGGTGGTATCCTTAAGTCACTGCCACCTCTAGTAGTAGTAGTTATATTACTAATTTCATTATTTTTTACAAAGAAATGCATGTTTAATTTAACAAAGTTTACTTGGCGGTAAATATACAAAGAAGGGAGGGATAATATACCTAAAGCAATAAAATGTGGTTTCATGGTGTACGATTAGGGGATCCTAACGGATTTTTTTTCGGCTGAAAATAATCTGTGGCTGTGTAAATCCACACCCCAGAGTACAAGGTTGTCTCAGGATTTTGTAAAGATTTGGCATGTACACTGACATAGATGGATTCAAAAAGTTTTGCTGAAAGTCATTAAAGCAGTTTTATCTTGATTTAAGTGAATGGTGTTATTTTTTTACCAGTCCTTCATTTTTTGAACGACATTGTTACATTTATTCGAGAGATCTTTTATAGTATCACTGTTTAGTACAGCTGTGCTGTCATCTGCAAATTGGTAAAAGGAGATAAGGTTAATAAAATATGGCATATCATTAACATATAATAAGAACAGCAAGGGGCTCAGAATAGAGCCTGGTGGCACTCCTTGCGATATTGTTACTTTATCTGACAAAGTATTTGTCTCGGTCTTGTTACCTACACAGTCATTAAATACAGTTTTTAGTGATATCTGTTGGGTTCTAGTGCTTAAGGAAGAATGGAAAAGATTAAAGCATTTTCCTATTATACGGCAATTCTCTAATTTGTAAAGTAATAATGATTAATTGACCCGAAGGCGCGAGAGAAATAAAAAAATATCCCAGCCACTTTTTCTTTTCTGTCGATGCATTCCGAAATGAAACAGAGGACCTTGTACATAGCGAGTTCAGTTGAACTTTTTGGCAGAAATCCATACTGATGACTAGTTAGAACGTTGAATTTTTTGATATATGAAAATAGTCTATTGTAAATTAGTTTTTCAATTATTTTCGACACTGCCGGTAAAATGAAGATGGGCCTTGTTTATCTGTGTTTTTGATCCTTTTTTAAAGACCGGCATTACTTTAGCCACTTTTAATACATAAGGGAAAATACCACGCATAAAACATATATTTATAATGTATGATAGTGGCTCGGCTATCAGGTTTATGATTTTTTTGAAGAGGCTAATAGGTATTTCGTCGAAACCTGAAGATTTTTTTGGCTTAAGGTCGGCCACTTCACAGATTTATTGAGGACTAGTTGGTGCCAAAAACATAGAATGTTTTAATCTGCTATGACTAATATTGCAAGACAGCATGGTGTTCTGGGGTAACGTAAACTGATCAGCAAAAAGATCAGCTATTTGCTGTGGGTCGTCGACTACACTAACAATAAGAGAAATATTTTCGTTTATATTATTTTTGTTTTTGTTTGTTACATCTTTGAAGATGTCCCGCACTGCTTTAGACTTATTCTCAGCAGTTCTTATTTTATTGTCATTGAGTGATTCCTTGTAGTCCGACAGAACTTTTCTGTATGCCTTTTTTTCCAGAATTGTGTAGTTGAAGAATATTTGTATTGTTTGTGTTTTTGTAGAGCAGCTTCAGGTCACGCAGATTTTCTGATAGATATTTGGTTTCCGAATTGAAAGTCTTAGTGTACCATGGAGGGTTAAAGCGTCTTGTGTGGCGAGCACGTTTAGTCATACTTTTACGCGTGTAGTGGGTTCAATTTCCAACAACGGCACTAGCAATGTCGGTGGGTAATGAACGTAGTCTGCGTTTCTTCAAATCGCTATTCATTTTTATAACTAAGTAGGTAGGCAACCAACTTGGATCTTGACGGTACGGCGTGTTGCATACTGCAAATTGTTTGTGCCCGGTAATTTGTGATGTTATTTTAAAGGTGTATAACTGAATTTTCTGTCTATGGAATTTACTCCTCTTGTGTTCTTAAAATTGGTCAAGAGCGTAGAGGAATTTCTCGTAACTAGTTTTATGTTGATAACGCTGGGGAAATGGCCTGAAGGTTTCTTCTTGCCTAAACCGCGAATCCCTGCGGACACGCTGGTCTCTTTGTGGAGGAATTCTCGCAGCCAAAGTGAGATTTCTTGGACCTATGTCCGCTGGACGATGATGTCCTAGCGTGTCCTCTTGTACTACTCTTGCCGTAAGAGTGTTTACAAAGTTGTGTTTAGCTGAATGTTCAAGTTGGCGGGTTTTCTTGTTGAGTAATGCTCTCTATGGAGAGTGCTTGGATCCAGTGGTTTACTCTGGTAATGTTCTGGAAAAAACACGTGGTTTTATTATTGGTTATGTTGATCCTCTTGAAGACACCTCGTGCTGCCTTGTTTAAATGGTCTTGGTCCACGCCATCCCGTCACTCATTGTGATGAAATTATTCACGTTGATCCGGGGCACTTATGCTGGAGTAGCAGCTGTTTTCTGGAATGTTGTGGGGAGAAGTCGCACGAAGACACTGAGGCGCTGGGAGATGTGCTCTAAGTGTCAAGGAGGACGACTTTACAATATTAATCAAATCATAAGTTGTGAACCTTCAGTTCGATTTTAAGTGCATTCAAATGAATTTTTGTGAGCATGTCACTGTAAAAGTAAAACATGGTACCATGGTGCTTAGGCATAGTGCTATAATATAGTAGGACAGGATAGTTTAGTTCTGTTATCAACTGTTAACTTCACATAAGTAGCTCTTTTAGTAAAAATTCTTTATTAGTAAATTTATTAGCGAGAAAGGTACGTTGCCTTGTCAGACACTTAAATTCATATGCAAGCAATATAATTTAGAATTCTTTAGATTGAAATTTGAATTTGAATCCCCAATATAATTGACTTTTAAGTGTTATTTTTTTGTATATACAATTTGGGTATTTTTAATAAATGTTGTCCATGTCTAAGTACTTTCATTTCTTGATACTCTCTTAGAATTTATTAAAATGTTATAATTAATAGTTTGTACCATAGTCAGAACTAATACTAGCTCGACCCTCAGTAATTTTTATCGCATATCATATGCTAACTAAAACTTTGTTTCTTGGCTGGCAAGATTTCTCTTCTAAATTAATTATTGGCCAAGTGGCGCCCTCTTTTGTTTATCTGTGTTTACCCATTTACTCACTCCTCTTTTGCTCTCCGAAACAAACTAGCTGCCGTACGCAAGTGAACATTTTTTTGCATTAGGTGTAAAAGTGTTGCACCCCAATTTTCATTGCAGATTCAGATTTTACGCTACAAAATACGTAGATATTGTCTGAAACTTCTTTTTGATTCGTGATAGATGGCATTGTAATCGCAAAAAAATAAGATTTTTGGCAATACACTTTGGATTTAAAAATAAAAAATACGTGTTTTGTATGTTGGCGAGTTGCACAGGCCCCTTTTATCTTTCATATTTCAAGGATCTCTCTCTCTCTCCAGCTAAACTGCTATTTACCTTAATACTACGAGAATATGGTGCTGATATTTACAGTGATGTTGTCAGCAGCGAGAGCCATGGTACAGGAATGTGGATCTAGGAGTTTGTGAAATGCGTTACCGCATTGTGTCGTGATATAAAGTGTTCATTCTCCTCTGTGTTTTTCGTCTAGAATTTTTTTCGCCTAGTACTTTTGTTTTTCCTGCTTCTATTTTCAACAGAGAATATATCTCAGTACTTCTTTGCAGACGTTTCTGTCCTTTCTGCAATTGTTTTCCCTCTTGTTTACGCTAAAGTTTTGTACTTTTATTTGCTTTATTCTTGTTGTCTTTACTAGTAGTTCTGTTCAAACTTCTGCTGTTGGCTTTTGTTGCCTTATTTTTAACTTCATAGTCATCGTCGGCAGTATAATGGTTCTATGTACTATGTACGTCGCAATATTGAGATCCTGGTTGTTAAAATCAAAAAGATTTTCTATCCAAAATTTAATTACTTCGAGTCCCTATTTTTAGAGCCTCAGATCAAAGACCTACCCATATTCAGTGGTCAGCTGGTTCACAGGTGCTTCATCTCTCTCACTGTTCGTGGATTATGATCCCAATATTTCAAAATATTATCAGTGTTTTCTTTTATTCGCCTGATTTTGAACTGTTTTGCATGTAAAACAATGAGTAATATTAAATTATATTTAGTCTAGTGTTTGATGGTTTTCGCTCAGAATTCTTTCGGATAAAATCGATTGACGTGAAATTTGACAGTAATTAGGAAATGGCTCAAGGAACAAAAGTTATATAGTGCTATTACCTTGAAGGTGGACGCCACCCCTTCTCGGACATTATTACATTCAAAATAACCGCAGAAATCGACAGAGAAGTAAATTCTAAGCAAAAAATGTTCTATGAAGTTTTTTCGATGAGTCGATACTTTTTGAGTTATCCGTGATTGAAAATGTTGATTTTTCACTTAAAAATTCATGTTCCAGAATAATTTTTCACGAATAAATCGAAAACCTTACGTTTTATCAAAAAAATTATTATAAGAAAAAATGAGGCTTACAAAATAACAAATCGATTGTTTTTTTTTATTTCTGTAGATGCAATACGAACTGAGTTATGGCTCGTTGATTTTCTGCTCGCCGAAAACTGAATTCAACCCTTTCAACGCTAAATAAAGGAAAAACGGAGAAACATATAAGACATTTTTAAAAGTACTCGAAAAGACCTTTAAAATGAGCTTCAATAAAAGTCATTAGCATAGAAACTAACGGAGTTATGATGAAACAAAGTGGTTGTCTCGTTTTTTCGGAGAAGAAATCAGCAATGAAACCAATGTCTTTACCGCGAGAATTGAAATTGAACATAATCCATTTAAAATTTACTTTATTAAGTACTAACAATATGTTCTAGAAGCTTGACTGGTTTGGGATGCCTAGATTTGAAAAAAAGTGATTAAAATTTGAAACGATTTTTGAAATTTCTTAAAAAATATTCATTTTTCTGAAATCGATCGGCAATGTCTACATTTTCGGCGCGATTTCAGATCGAAAAATGCACAATTCTAGTATATTAGTTCATTGCTAATGAACTGTCAGAAAACAGACCGGAAAAGATCCGTTGCCAAGCAACGATCAACAAAAACGTACGGGAATGTTACTTTCCCGGCCTAGGCCGGGAAAGTACGGTTTTTTATGTATATTTTAGACAGTAAATAAACGCAGACAAACCAACTCACATTAAAATTACATTTATTAGTAAGTAGTTAGATTGTAATGAAGAAATGTTATGCATTAATACAAATTCCTTAATTTATAATATTGATTGTGATTTCAGAAAAAATTGTATGTGTACTTCGGTGTGAAAGCACATTCCCGAACTTCGATGCTTGTTGGCCTCGGCTAGCGCCTTGGCCACCACCTCGCATCGTCGTCCGGGAATGTATTGCTTTTACACCTAAATAGACAATATACTATTTCTTTCACAATAATTCAAAAACTAAAGAAGATACGTAAAAAATGCTAGAGTACAGACGTTTAGATTTTTTTCACTGAAAATTTTGTTTTTTTTTATTTCTCTAAGATAAAAATTAATTGAGATATCACCGTTATAAGTTTGCATTTGAGTGCGAGGACCACCTTCCTTTAAACTCAAAAATCTCAAAAACGAAAGATTCAAGAAAGTTCAACTGTGCACGCCTCTTCCAATTCCTTGCAATATGGTATTTGAAGCGATTGGATAGCTTAAAAGTTAAGGAAGTTATCGTGGAAAAACCAATCAAAATGCTGAATATGCCTGCGGAAGAACTCCTCAAAATGATATTTTGTAATCGCAAAAAAGGATGCGGCGCAGCTTGTAGCTACCGAAAAGTTGGACTTTTTTGTAACGCATCATGCGGAACATGCTCCGGTGAGAACTATCAAAATTGTCCTCCAATTAGAGACCAAGAGGAGGAGGTCGATTTTTATTTTTTCCCGTTAAATTCATTTAATAATTTCAGTTTTTAGTTTCAAGTAAACATGGTACCTAGTTAATTTTATCACGAGGGCAGTTTGTAAAAATTGCAATAAATCAAAAATTATATTGTAAACAGTGACGTGATGTTAATTCATCATAAATGCACCATTAAAACATGTCAAGCTGCTGAAAACTATTTTTTTTTAAATTTCGTCATAAGGTTTTAAAGGGTTGAAATGTTGTATTACATCATAAATTATATTTCAGAGCATGAAATATTTAAAGAAGATTTCAATCTAAGTAATGCTTAAATCTATGGTTTTTAAATTTTTTGTCAGAAGGGGTAGTTTTCACCCCTAAAAAACAAGAAGCATATATCAGGAACATTAATTACAAATTTTCATCAAAATCGATATTATCCGAAAGAATTCTGAGGTAATACCCTATATTTACCGCCAAACTCTGAACCAATTATATAAAAAACATTTCACTGACCCAAGTTTATGGGTTTAAAAAATACTTTGAAGTGTTTATAAGCAATCTTCTTTCTTCACAAAAAAGATGCTTTCAATACCTTTAAAACATTGACTAATTTTATATTCAAGTAGAAAATTATAAAATAAACCTACAGAGGACTGAATATTAATTATTTTCCTCGTTTTATAATGAAAGAAGAAACCTCTATTTAGACAATTCGGCACGACTCTATCTGCCAGCTTTACATGTAAATTAAGCGCACTACATTTACAAACGTAGAAAGTAAAATCTATTATTAACAAACTCAGCCATCAGCAATTTGAACTCGATGAGATAAATTGTCAAAGTAAATAGACCTCAAAACGTGAGTAAATGCACAAATTATGGTCACAATTACAATTATCTCGGATATATGGAACCTAAAAATAATTTCGTCAAACGAGCGCCAAGTATTTTATATTTAATTTATGTAAATCTGTGTTGATTTAGAGTCTATCTGCTACAATAATTGATATTAATGGTCTTGTTTATTTTCATTAAGCTAAGACCAACGACAAAATATTTTAATCCTGAGTCAAACTAAAAATATTTAAATTCAGGCGCTATCGTGGAGTCTCCAAAGTAAACATTCTGGAATGACTTTGTTGACATTTAATGCCCCCATCTTGAAAATATATCGTGTTGTTTCAATATAAAAATGTCACTTAAATCAAATTGTCTCGCTTTCATTTTACTCTTTTGTGGGAAATTTTCTGCAAGTACTGGATGGCACGGTAGCCCAACGGGCTAGAACATATTGAGAGGAGTGGAATTGCGTGCATTGAGAAATTATTGAAGAAGAATATTTTTTTGGAGAAAAATAAATGGTCGAGACCAAAGTCATTGAGCATCTAATTTCCGAAATCACGATTATTCTTATTTCGTGCCTAGAAGTAAGCAAGCAAAGAAAATTAAAATAAAAATTAGTTATAATTCTAAATAAACATTTTAACCGCAAAAAACTTGAACGGTTAGACAATACTAAATAAACTTACACAAATTATAAATACAGCACTAATTAAAGTCAAAGTGATATTTTTTTAAAAATAATATTAGGGCGATATATATTTAAGGGCGAGTTGTACCAACTAAGTTCAGACCAAGTTGAATCAAGCTGAACTTAGCTTGAACTTAGTTGGTACAACTCGCTCTTAAAGAGTTAATTGAACGGTTAAGTGAGTGAAGTTGGGAAGCAAATTTTGAATTTATGTAATTACTTCCACATCCAGTGGAAGTATAGTAACGACAAAAAAATTTTTGAAAATTTTTATTGTTCAAATAGGCTTAGAATGTCATGAAACGTCGAGATTTCAAGTTTGAGCGAAAAAAAAATTTCTGTCTGTCGGTCTGTAACTTTTTTTGTGCGCACGTTTACTCTGAAATCGTTTGAGATATTGACTTGGTACACATATGTACTTTAACGAGATCTAGAACTAGATTATATTTTCATCTTGTTCCGTCGAAGGGTTGGGGGGTAAATTGGGGTAAATTTGGAGTAAATAGGTAAATCAAGCAGGTAAGAGTTCATAAAATTGACATCTAGTATAGACAAGAGAAGCTAAGGTCTCAAAAAAAATTTTGGCATTAACCACCCTCATTACCACCCCCACCCCATTATTAAAGGGGATGAAAAAAAATGTGATTTAGTGTGTGTACAAGAACCAGAAACCTCAAAATATTTTTTTACTTTATCCACCCCCACTGCCACCCCCTGTCACCACCCCCACCCCACTACCGATGTGGGGTATCGTTTTATGGGTTTTTGGGGTAGAGGATTTCAAATATTATATTATTAAAGTTCCATAAACAATTATTTCCAGATACAAAATTTTTTCGTTGTGTGACTTGGATAGAAAATCCGGATGTGGAAGTAGTGATTCCTTGGGCAGCGGTTTTTTTATGTACTTAGGAGATAAGTATTTAATTATTTTTTAGGTATGAATATAAAGTTTATGATTGCTACTTAAAGGCCAGTCGGCAGAGATTTTGACTAAAAAAAAATGGGATAAAGCTGGAAACTGTTCTAATTGCTTTATTTAGCCAAAAAAATATGATATATCACAACATTTCGAAATTTTCCAAAATTGGTACAAAAAATCAGTTTTTCGCAAATTACTCGTTGTCGGTGGGTTTTACAGTAAAAAAAGGTTGTACATAAAAGTGAAGAAGACAAAATTCCCTACAAGTAACTTTTCTTGTAGAGAATTTAACACTTTAATGCAGGAGCAATTGTTTCGGAGCTAGCACCACGAAAAGCCGAGAACCTCATTGTAAGTATTAATAATAATAATGACATTATGGATCTGTGCCACTTGATTTACTGTCTCTATTAAATTATATTTTCTAAGAGTCACAAAAATTAATTGACCTGCAGGATAGTTTTGGACTAGTACAAATTGTAAATGAACCGACTCGGATAGGGACAAGTAGTGCTTGAAGAAGGTTGAGGTAGTGTCATAGCCACTGAAGGCGTGAACGAGCAGAAGGTTTTCCACAACTTTACTATATTTGAATGACGACGTAGCGTAGCGACTTGCTGAACTTTCCCATGCCTCGTTTCAAAAATTAAATGTTCGTTAAATGTTCGTAACGCCCGATGCTAAGGCCGCTATCAGTACAGTACAAGCAGAGCAACGTCTTCACCGATGATGAACGCCGAGTTCTTGCTACTTGCTGCTTAAATCGCTGTTGTCACAGTAAAAACTTCAGCATTTTCGACAGCTTGCTTCGTAACGAATCTAGCGATCGTAAGTTTCACGCACATTGCTTCGATGAGCCTAGATTTATCTTGTCATTCAATAAGAATTTTTATTGTGAGATAGTGGCTGGCATTACCTTATTAAAGAGGACGTCGATTGAAACACTTCTTTTCGTCCATCGAAGGTGCTCAGCAGACTCTATGCCTCTCAATGATACGTCAAACACAATGATACTGTTGGGTGAATAGTATTTAGTCTACGCACTTCTTCAGAATCTGTGAGAAAGTTTCTTGTTGATGCCAACCAACTCGATGAAGTAGGAAACCGCCATCAACGACCGTGCACATCAATTTCTGATTCCATATCATAATTGACGGAAGTAAACAGGTCGAACATAACCGACCTATGTTATCTTCTCTAAGTAATTTCTTTCTAACCGAGTGGTGAACAATGGGACCCGAACAGGTATAAAGGGTCGATCTCTGTCTCTCACACATATACACACATAGTGGTATGGTGAATGATGTTAAAATTGTAATAATAAGTTAATAGAAGTATTGAAGACAGTTATACGGAGCAGTAATGTCAGTTTATTCGATATTTGCAATGAATTTCATGAATTTTCATGCTTGTAGCTTCAAAACTAATGCTCCTACAATATAACATCTCATAAATTTTTTTGTAGATATTTTTTTTTCTTCTTTTTTCTTCGCCTCTGTCGACTGACCTACTAGTCAATCATTGTAGATTGGCAAGTAGCCGCGAAGAGAGTCATTCTTGGAAAGAAACAAACAAGCTTCTTAAGCTAGCTAGCTTAAGAAGCCTAAGAAGCCTAAACGATAATTCTTTTTTTGCACTGCTACTTGTCAATCTAGGATGGTTGACTAGTATTATCCATTTCTTGGTTTTCGTTTAATAAGAGCGAACGGTTCTAACTATCTCACGGAATACACGATATATTTTAGGGCGAAGACGAAGAAAGCTCCTCTGTCCGATAGTTTTAAACATTTCTGGTTGTGATTCAGTCGTCTCCTTTTTACGAGTATCATATACATGATCGATTTTATGCAATTCGCCTTTTTATTTTCCAAAGAAGAGTATAATATAACAAAATAATTGGCATACGTCATATATTTCACTTTCAGCATAAAGGCCATCAGATGAGTAGGTTTAACTCTATAATAATATACAGTGTTTTCAGTATCCCCTATTGCATGATTTCTAATTTTTTTTAGTCTGCCTCAACCAACGATCCCATAGCATAGAGGGTGACAAAGCAATTTTAACTGAATTTCTCCTTAAAATTGTTTTAGATATTTAAACTTTTAGAGTATACATTTCAATTTGTTTATTATTTTATATATATTGAAATCAGGCAGGTCACATGCATAAGAAGTAAAAGATAAGAATCTAGTTATTTTCTGCATTTATAGTTAATAATTTTATCTTCGAGAAGTCACTGATCAATTTAAAATTCTGTTGTACTTTTTGTTAAAATATATTGGAGTGTTGTTCACAAAACTATCAATTATTATTATTTCACTATCAACAGGTAATTCAAAAAGCCCATTGATAGGTAACATAAATTATACGGGTCATAAAAATGTTCTTTGGGGTAACCATAACGTATGTTTCTAATGAATCTTACGCAATTCTATTTAAACCGTTTGTTTCCTATTTGAAAGGTAACTCTTTAATATAAGGCAAATCCTCTAAAACCAGCATTATCTAGAGTATTTAACAAATTTGGATGACTCACGATATCAAATGGTTTGACCAGATCGACGAATTTGCACTCATACTCCCTTTGCATTTTTGGGCAGTTAAATCTGATATTGTATCCTAAGTCGATCTGGCTTTTCGAAACCATACCCAATACCCCATAACCATATCCCATACTATACGATAAAGCCATTGTATTTTGTTAAATAAGAAGTTAATCTACCTCTCAATTTTTCCTTTATTTTCGACTAGACTGGAGATAAGAGTGATGTGTTACGCCTTGTTTGTTACCTGTTGTATATATAGGTTTCATTATAACATCCGGGAAACACCCACCTTCTGTGGATTTTTTTACTAAGTATGTCAAAGGAGGTGGAATGTATTCCACAATTTCTTTAATGTCTCTGCCTTGAAACTATGCTACAAGCTACATAATACATTGATAGATAAAAATAGTAATGTATTGTATTTTAATAGGTATAACTTTTTATTTCACCATATGAAGATATGAAGACCAAATATCTTATACTCATCAATCCTTAGCGCTTTTAATTCTAAACTTAAACCATACTCAGAACTTATTGTTTTAAGACTGTCAAGCAGGTATATGAGTTTATCTTCACTCACTACAGTTAAAGTGATATCAACTGCCAGTCTCATATTAGAAACCTAACGGTGGTCTGTAGCTATTCATCCCTGCCAGTTGCCAGTGCACATCTTATCTAACTCCCTCGCCAACTTTCACCAAAGCATAGTTTTCGTCATATAATCGGTGAATAATGATTAAATCTACACCTAAAATTTATAAAAAAAATGTAAAAAATTGATGCTGGAGAGATGGTATAAGAAAACATAGACAAGATTTCTTTTGTGTCGTACCATCTCTGTTACTCACCATTTATTTACCACATTAAGATATTTAATTTTTCTGTATTATAGTATTATAATTTTTATTTCTTTAACATAAATAACTTTTATATTTTTTGTGTGTACAGTATTTTTTTTTTTGGTAAATAAATAATAATAATACAGTCAACAGTTTGACATATTCCACATCACCAGGTTTAAGGTGGTCTACGAACAAAGGTAAAGAGGCACGTAGCGTGTTCTGCCATTCTCGATCAATTATAATTTCAGAATTTGCTCTCGAATAGTTCTTTAACAAAGCCTACTTGCTCAGAAGATATTTGCTGAAACAGATTATGATGAAGTCTGGATTGAAGAATATACATTATTTTACTGCAGCCTGATATTAATGTCAGCAATCTGTAGTTATCACGTATTTGTCATTCTCTTTTTATGTAGTGACATGAAAATTGACGTTCTGCATTCTCCAGCCGTCGGACTAGATTCCTGTCTCCCAACTTTTTTGGCATATTATACTGTGAGGAATTTTCACTCCAATTTCAGCAATCAACTTAAATGGTTCTATGTAAACATTTTCGACCCCAGCAGTTTTTAATTTCTGTGGCTGCCTCCACTTTTGGTTCCAGCATTGAAGGTTAATTTTCGTAGTCATGCTGCCTACCATCTTTTAGGTCAGAATGTTTACTTTAGGAAAGCTTTTCATAGTATTGGCACCAAATTTCAACAATTTTATGGGGAGTACCAAGGGAGTTCAAAATTGTCCACTTCTTGGGTTTAAATTTGAATGTAATCATCCTTACTGTTTAGAAAATGTCATTGTTACTGTAACTAGCATTAGGTTCAACTTTTTTACAGGCGTTTTATCTCTTCGACAGAGTTTGAATTCGTCGCGTTAATCTGTGATCCTTTTCGGATTACAAAGCAGTGTTGATACCAGGTTTTTCTCAGTTAAGTTTCCACTCTTATCTAAGGTTATCTTACATTTTTGCATATGTAGGTCTCTGTTTTCATTATTTTGTTCATGTGAAGTTCTGTTTTAGAGATTCCCACAAGGCATTTCAATCCTCGTCATTTCTTCGCTTGATCATATATGTATTCCCTGTTTTTATTTTGGAAGTCTGGACCATCAGTTCTGATTGACAGACGTTTTTGTATTTCAGCTAATACTATAACATTTTTAAATTGAATAAAACCAAACAGCTTTAAATTAATTTCATGTTAATTAAATTGGACAGACGTTAACGCTCATTTATTTTGGCTGAATAAATGGTTTTAAAAGAAACATTAAATCGCATATTAAAAATCCACACACATCCTTTATAATTACACATTCACAACAGTGAAACAGTAATTCAATTATATCGCAAAATTTATGTAATCTAATTGCAGCGTTAATGCAATTTTCATCAGAGGATAAATGGGATTGTTCGCGGTCATGTCATCTTTTAATGACATATTCGTATTGGCAATATGAAGCCTGACTACAATGTAAATGTAGCGACCCGTAAAGTTTCAATTAAAATTGTTAAATATTGTTTGGCGGACAATATTTTACAAACTTCTGTCGATGCCGAAATCTTTATTTAATATTTCTGTGTTAAAAATGTAGGTACGGGGCACCACTGAAATTCCAGCACTTAAAAAAAATCGAGATATATTGATACGAATTATGATATTATAATGCATTGATGTGAACTTACACTAGCCAAAACACTAAAAAATTCAACGCTACACTTGATGCGCGTTTTCCCAACTAAGCTGACATCATCAACAGATTATTTTAGACGAAACGAAAAAAAGTTACTAACAATCCCGTTATTCTTTAATGTAGTTTCTTGGATATATAAGGGGTAATATCTAATCAAGGATTCACGATTTCCCTCGATATTCAAGTTACTTGTTCTGACACGTCTTGAAATCAAATCAATTAGTGATCAAGCCAAGTAATAGTAGTCGAAATCAAGTAATATCAAGTAGTTATTTGAAAAGCACTTAAAAAAACAAGTAATTTTGCAAGAGCAGCAGATTTTTCATTTTTTCTATTGGGAGCCTTTTTCCATTAACACTACAACTTCTTGAGTTTATCATATTGATCTTCCACTTTAATTACAACACCCATTTCAATAATCTTGCACTAGCTTGTGCAACTCCTGTTGGGTGCTTACTCAACATTTTATTGTTAATCCACGTAAATTAACAATCAAATAGACTATAACTTCACCTAAGAGTTTAATAATTGTATATACCATGACAATCTTTTAAACTCTTCAACAAAACTATAGGCCGCTTCATTATACAATTCAATTCGGTGTTGTTAATCCACATAGTCAAAATATTGGTCCTTCGAGCCGGATCAATATGTTGAGTTAGGAACACATAATTAAATCGTATAATCAAATGGACTGTAGGTTTTACTGAATAGTTTACACATTTTATATAACATGGCATTCTATTACATTTGTCAAATATATATTTTTTTCGTTGCTAATGATCATAATCGCCACGTTAGTTTGAAACACAAACAGAATATTGGTTTCAACAACACCATCATTGGCTGAGTAACATACTTTTCTAGACGCAATTTTTGTTGTCTATTGGGTGTGTCTTCTACTATCCAAAGTTTCATATTCACAGAGGCTCAGTTGCCTTATTGCATTTTTTGCATTTAAGGTACCCATTATTTATTCTAATTCTAGATAGGTATCCTGTCAAGTGTGTAACTGATTCCTGATTCCTGCTTGTCATGTTTATGCTTTCTTATATTGTCCCAATATTCTTTGTACAGACTTTTTACCAATTCCCTCATTTGACCAGATTGTTCGTATCTTTATCAAAGGAGTCAAGTAGGTAAGATTCATAGCAGTAGGTTAAATAAGCTAAATGTAGTCTTAATTTTGAATTTTTTGATTTATTCATTAAGTTCATAAATAATTTAGTAAATATCCTTAATCAAAGTAATTTAACACTGTTCGCTGATGATACTTCTTTTGTTTGTTCAGACCTATCTGAAAATAATGTTATTTTACATAGTCAAAATATTGCAACTGTATTTGTGGAGTGGTTTAATAAAAATAAACTACATTTAAATACCTCTGAGAGACAGTTTATATTATTTAGGCTAAAATATTGTCCGATAACTGAACTAATTGATTAAAATCGATTGGACATGTATAAAATAAGCAGATACCGTAAAATGTTTGGGTATATACAGCTTGTCGCATGCTTCATACAGCCACGTTTAAACCTAAAAAATACTAATGCGGTCTTTTTTAAAATTTGGTGGCTGGTTACTGCTCTTAATTCGAATTTAGTGACCCAATAAAATGTATCCATTTTATTGCAAATACACTGGAACATGGTTGTCAAGAAGATGTAATTTATACAGCCTCGTTAAAGGCTTTTTACAGACTCAATCATTTGCTTCTACTGCAGAAATTGTCCAAATATGAATGTGCTTTAGTTTTCTAAACTTTCTGAATCCTATTTTAAGAAAAAAAATTAAATGGGCATTATCACGATTTTTCATTTATAAATGTATTAGCAACATCTGGAATTCCACAGGGTGACATTCTGGGGCCACTAATATTTATTCTAATCATCAACGACATATGCAGAGGTATTCAAAGTAATGTTCTTGTTCTTGTTGCGAACTTAAATATCTTAAATACCTTGCATCTCTTAACTTTGATAAAGATTGTTGTCATTTTTTTACTGCTTGCTGGATACTGCAAAAATATTTAAAAATTTTGACGAAAGAAACCTCTGTGCAAAAAGGATCAGACAGACATGGCAGTTTGATGTACTTGAAGTGAATGTTTTGATAACGGAAAAAGAAATAATATTTTAAGTTTTTTCATCAACATTAAATATTTTTACAATTTCAAAAAAAGACCCAACAAAAAAAGTAAGAAATCATGAACAAATAATTAATTATAAATAATGTCGTCATTTATGCCATAATATCTTAAACATTAATTGCTTTCACATCCAGTGGAAGTATAGTAACGACAAAAAAAAAAAATAAAAAATTTTATTGTTCAAATAGGCTTAGGATGTCATGAAACGTCGATATTTTAAGTTTGAGCAAAAAATTCTCTCTGTCGGTCTGTCTATATGTCTGTAACTTTTTTTTGTGCGTACGATTACTCTGGAAGCGTTTAAGATATTGACTTGAAATTTAGTAAACGTATGTATTTTAATGAGATCTGGAACTAGATTATATTCTCATCTTATTCTGTTGAAGGGTTGGGGGTAAATTGGATTAAACGGGGTAAATAGGTAAATCAAGCAGGTAAGAGTCCAGAAGGCTCTATGTACGGGCTCCGATCTAGGCGCCGGCACTCGATCAGCGATGTTAAGCAACGTTGGTCGCGTCCAGCGCTTGGAATGGTGACCCAAGTTCTCGCTGGAGATCTGTCCATATGCTGAGCTGTAAAAGCCTGACTGGACTGAGGCGGCTCGGCGAGAGAAAGACAGAGGCTGATAACCGTGCCTGGGGGCCCTTATCAACAGACTCGAAGTCTAGGAAGACCATGTTTGGATGGGGAGCCCTGAGACACACAAAAAAGGAGTACTACAATAGACCTTATAGGTCGCAGTGGGGGAAGGCCAATCGCCCGCTCCTTCAGAGTAATCTAAAAAAAAAGTCCAGAAAATTGGTATATAGTATTTACAAAAGTGAGGCTAATGTCAGAGAACTTATACCGCAGAGAAGCGACAGCAAGGCTTCCCGCGTATACCGTTTTCGAATGCGCATGTGTCAAATAGGTTGTGTAGTTGTCAGTTCCACGTGTTTACATTGCGTCAAAGACGACTCAACCACCACTGGTCTAATTCTCTGGATTAGAAGAGAAAGCACCAGTGGTGTGTCACTGCTCTCAAAAGTTACCGTCAATCGGGGATATATCTAGTGATTTATAAAGATTTTTTTTGAATATTTCAAGAACGAATCTGCGTAATTCAAATCTGATTAAGCACGTTGATAGAGGTATATTTAGGGAACTTATTTTAATGTAAAAACAGTGAATTAAAGTGAGAAATATGGTGTTTTTATTATTTTTTAAATGTGTCCGATATAACCTCTGATTTGGGGATATATAGGAAAATTATATTTTTCCATTTAAAAAGTGTATATTTTAATATTTTTTCGATGTAGAATTTATTATACACCTGAATCGGATAATTTTGTTTAAAAGAAATATAGGTAAATGCTATTAAAAATAGACTTGAAGGGAGGGTTCCTTTAAGGGGAAAGTAAAAAAGTAAAATCTAAAATATATTTTATTTTAACACATGTACAAATAGAAGCCAAAATCGATAAACTAAAAACTTTCATAAATAATATCCCACAAACAAAAAAAAAATATGTTTGTGCCTTCAGGGAATGATTTTACGGTGTCCGGTATAACCCTAGTAGTGAACCATAAAATCTGTATAATCCATTTCTTCGAAAAATTTAAAATTTAAAAACCACCCGTTTGATTTGTTAACGAATTATGTACTAATATTTTTTTCTCAAAGAACCGAGTCTATATATCTAATCGTTTGGCTTATATGTGGATATTTTTACAAGTAACAAAATTTAGCAAAAATACCGCATTTATAAACCATTTTTTACAAAAATACTGACCAATGAAAAATGCTATGTCTGACACTTATCCAAGTATTCTGCATGCTGTCACTTTGTTTCCGATTCATAATGTTGCCAACTGTAGGTGCAACGGCGGGAATTTAAAAAAGTAATCATTCTCCGATATCATCCTGCGATCCGATATATTTTTATTTTCATATAATACGTACTATACTACCCTGTATATTCAACTTAGCAATAGAATTTTTGTATATTAGAAATAAAAATCTTTTTTGCAAAATATGTTTGTTAATTTTTAGAATTATAAACAAATAAATATTAAAATATAATAAATTGTAATATTATATACAATATATCATTCTAAAATATATTTTGATAAACGTATACCTATACAATACATTCCATTATATGTGAATGTAAATATTGGATATTTAATATATAAGGGGCGTTTTACATTTTTTTTACGTTTTTTTTTAGCCTTTTTTAAAAGCCAATAGTATTTAAAACATAAACCATTACTTAATTACATTATTATTTAATATATGGTATAGTAACATAATATACTGAATTACTTTCAGTGTATATCAAATTTTAAAGTTCTCTCAGTGTAAGAGATTGTGTTGAGTACAAATTATACTGAATTACTTTCAGTGTACATCAAACTATAAAGTTCTCTCAGTGTAAGAGGTTGTGTTTAACTCATGTTGAATGTCATTAGAACCGAGCCACAAAATGTCAAAGGAACCGCCGATATTGTCGCTTCTCTGTCGTATAAATTCTCTGGTAATGTGTCAAAAAAAATGTTGGCATTAGCCACCCCCATTACTACCCCCACCCCATTATAAAAGGGGATGAAAAGAAAATTGTGATTTAGTGTTTGTACAAGAATTTTTCCACATACAAAGTTTTTTCGTTGTGAGAGACTTGGGTAGCAAATCTGGATGTGGAAGTAGTGCTTCTTTGGGCAGCGGTTGTTGTTTCTGTTCCATCCATCTATCTTACTTCTAATATATTTATATTTATTTATACATTTTTTCTAATTATTTTTATTGTTAAGTTTATTTCGTATATTTTATATACATTTACTTTTATGTTCCTTGCCCTTTAATTGAATGCTTATTTCTATGAGTAGCTGTATTATAAATAAATAAACTTGGTGTTAAGGTGGGCGCGGTGAACGTAATTCGACAATTTCTCCTACATCCCTGAACCGATTCAAAAATGTGTTTAACGATCTTTCAGAGACAACTTTATAGAATGGTACTAGGCTGTTGAAGACTAAAGAAGGAATTTTTTTCTCGCGCGAAAATAAAAAAAATCATAAAAAAGTAAATTATAAAAGAGTCAAAGCTATTTGACTTAACAAATTCCTACATTTAATTAATAGCTCTGCCTTATACTGCAAAGGAATATGAAAATATAGTACATGAAAATATTTCATGCCATGCTGTATAATTACTCCTCAATTCACCATATCAAGATTATTTATATTTCCTCTTTTCATTATGTCGGATTACGTTCTTATAGAAATAACTAAGTTTAACAAGTAATTACACACAATATAGAGCAGTAAATTGTATGCTGTTACCACCCAACGTGAGAGTGGTAATCATATATGCGTTACGACTGTCATTGTCAGCTTTAGCAGATGCTGTTCTACGCAAACTAAGTTACGTAGATGGGATAAATTAGCAGTAATTATCATTGAATTGAAGTTTTGATTAGATCTGCACAGTTTGGACCTAACTGTTGTTTTATTACCCATAATAAATTTGTTTAATTACTTGTTGATTATACTTAACTATTGGCAAATTCCGTTCCCTGTATTTAATAAAATAGGAATTGATGGAATTTACTATCATTGGCTTAGTTTCAATGGGCACAAATGGAATTTATATCGAAGGAAATCAGGTAATACGAAATGTTTCTAGAAGGCATATCAAATAGTGTATTTCAGTATTTAAACACTATGTGGAAAAGTAAAGTAATTTTTGGTTTATAATTACGTATTGGTTTATAGTTCAGTCGAATTGTAATTTGACATGGCGAAAATATATAACCACGATTTTATTATTTTAAGTTGATGGGCTGGACATCCAAAACAAGCCCTTATATAGTGCCAACTGATGTCATACCGGATAAGGGGAGTGGGGGTCGTAAATTTGAAAAATAGGTTTTTCGCGTTTAAATAGAAGGCTAATAATCTGAGAGGAAAGTTCAAATGGGAAAGTTATAGGTATTAAAGAAACCTATAAAACGAGCCCCCGAATATTAAGATAGCTTTATTTAGTCAGTAATAACTTAAAAAAAAGCGATATTTTGAAAAAATTTTAATTTCAGCAAAGTTTTAGAAAATTTTTTGAAATTACTAAAGTATGTGCTATATAGCACGTTGAATAGGTCGCGGAGGACCTCAGGATTGGCCAGCCAAATCTCCCGATCTCAATAGTTTGGATTTATTTTTATGAGATCATCTTAAAACCTTGGTGTATAAAACTTCCATTTACACTTTATAAGATTTAAGAGAGCGAATATTTGCCACGTGTGAAACAATACGGAATACGCCGGAAATGTTTGAACGAGTGCGAAATTCGATACGAAGAAGGGCGGAAGCATGCCTATTAAGTAAAAGTGGCCATTTTCAACAATTTTTATAAAACAAAATTTATCATTATCAATGTTAATAGTTATTAATAATTTGAATTTAATTGTTTTAATCAAGAACGAGAAAAACGCAAGAGAACGGTTTCATGTAGAATTGACCAGGCTAATCAGGAAAAATATTCACATGGAAAAATGTAAGCTGTTGCGGATATATGTTCATATGTACTTTTCTTCATAAAATGAGCTGAGGATTCACACCCTGAAATATTAGCGTCATTAAAGTACACCCTATATGTACGGAGTTGCTTTATTACTTTTTTTTTTAACAGGAATCGTTCACTTCATGACATAGTAGTAGATACTTTTATGACGAATAAAATGAAATACAGTGTTACACTGTAAAAAATTTTTAGCTTCCATCTTGAAAGAATGGCGCACAAATGTATTTTCTTGCAATTACCTTGATATCCAACGGTTATATACTATTTCTTTTTACAAAAACATTCATTATAGTTTTTTCACATTCAACCGTTTTCAAGTAAAACACAAAGAGTGATTGATCTAGAGCATTACCACTTGCGTTTGATAAATACATTCACAGTACTTGAATAATTAAACCTAAATATTACTTGATCATTTCAAAATTAACAGAAATATTTTTATTATGCTAATTATGAGAATAATAGTGTTATATATTACATTATGTTGTTAAACTTCATAAACGGAAACGAACTTATGGTAAAGAAACATTATTTACAAACTAGTTCAGAAAAGGCTCAATCATTGTCATCCTCTTAGTACTGTCCATGTCCATCGTGTAAGCATAAGCATAAGATATACACGGGAACATGAACATTTGATGTCAAAGACAACCCGACTTTTGCAGATATAAGTTCGTGACATACCAAGGAAGTTTGAAGAGAACTAGTCCAAAACGATTGGTAAAATTCATCTTCTGGTTGCCGCCCCCCAACACTCGGTGTCCAGATAAAAGCTCTCTTTAAGGCTGCCTTATATGTTGATCAATTTTGTTGGAGGTATAGATTTCATTCACTTTAGTAAAAAGATACTCTTGTCTCACCAACAACATAATGATTGCTGGGTTTGTAATAAAGTAAAATCAAAAATCGACTAATGCTGTTCAATACCTCTAGAACTACTTCATGCTTAAAATTTATTTATTTATTTGGTTTATACTGCATATATACAGAAACAATTTCCAATTACATATACACAATAGCCACATTTGATGTGGCGCCTTCATGTATGTAAAAGTAAAATAAAGATATACAAGGTATAAAGTGTAACAGCTAAAATATAAAAAATGTAAATATAAAATCTAGTAGGTATATAATATAAAGTAAATAAATATCACAGAAATATCAATCAGCCTTGTTTGACATTCATTTCTAATGGATTTCTAACACCAGTTTATTTCTACTGATCGCAAAAATGTCTACATCATGGTCCCTCACAATTTCATTCACCACTCTTAGACAATTTTCAGTAGGCGAGATTAGATTGGATAATTTAAAAACAATCTGCGTCTTATTCTAACATCAGGTACATTCATATTGATCGAACATAATATATCTGCTACATTTATGTTATTATGTAGAATGTCACGTATAAAGAGGACTATGCTAGCTTTCGAAGTTGGCTTCACATAGGTATATCGAGCTCAATTCTTTGATTTTCGTATGATACAAAAAGAGGCCAGGTTCCATGCCTTTTTGAGTATAATGTTCTTAAAAATTTTTGCATCTTTTCTATCATTTCAGTATAAAAGAGAGTCTTAGGACTCCATATGATAGCACAATATTCCAATTTTGAACGGACATAGGAATTGAAAAGTAATATGCATGTAGTGCCAAGTCTTCGGTAACATTCAGCATTTTATGTAGGGTCTCAATTTCTATGTCATTATTCATGTATCTACCAATGATAGGGTCCTGTTTCTGTGAATAAGAAATTATATTGCATTTAGACTCATTTAAGGCCAGGTCGTTGTCTTGACAGAAGTCTGTTAGTCTATCAATATCTTTCTGTAACTTATCAACATCTTCTGCGGTTTCGATTACTCGATGTGCTTTAAAATCATCTGCATAGATCAGGTACTTAGAGTACTTAGTGTATTCAGATATGTAGTTGACGAACATAACAAACAGCAGTGGTACCAGGACTGAGCCTTGCAACACTCCTGGGGTGGCTATAAATATATTAGTTTCACTGTCATTGAATTTAACAAATTGAGTTCGATTAGGGAGATAGCACTGTATAAGGTCTATTAATTCATTATCAAAGGCATAGCCTTTTAATTTTCTTTGACAAAATATTGTGGTTAACCCTATCAAAAGCTTTTGCTAGGTCACTATAAACGGCGTCTATTTGTGAGGATTTAATGTGACTTGAAACGTAGCCTCCAAACACACACATGTTGGTAACAGTTGATTTTTGGCTGAGCCATGTTGTTCTACTAAGATTTCTGGTGAGACGTGTGCATATATTCTATTATAAATTACTCGCTCAAAGATTTTAGAGGGAGCTGACAATACAGTGATGGCAAGATTGTTTATTATTATTAAACTGGTATTACCAGACTTATGTATAGGAGTAACTCTTCCACTTTTAATTTGGCTAGGAATTATGTTTGCTATTAGGGAAGACATTATTTTTAGTGGAATTGCTAGTATGTTATCATAGGCCTTAAACAAATAGCTTGGCAAGCCGTCTACTCCAGGAGAATTTTTCTGTTTTAGCGATTGAATTGCAATTTGGATTTCACTCTCAGTCACATTTTTTTATTCCCAAGTTGTTCAGATTATAATCTTTGTAGTTAATATTTGCAAGGTTGTGGATTACTGTCACTAAAGATAGACTTAAAAAATTTTGCAAATGTGTTGGCAATATCTTGATCATTTTCTAATTTAAAGTAAAGTTTTCGTCAGTTAATCAAGACCCTTTAGAGTTCCCCCAGCTATGCTTGACATTGCTACTGGGAATACTAAAACATAGTTCGTATCACGACCACCTTATGCCTCTGTAGAGGCGTACGTATTTAACACATGGAGAATAATTCGAACATCTGCTTTTTCAAATGAGCATGGAGAAATCTGAGACAGTCTATGGTTCTCTAACGTGGAAAGAGCACAGCTTCCGATGGTAATAGTTAGTTCATTCTGGCTCTTGTTTTTTTTTTCTGTACAGAGAAACCTGAGAAGCTCATCTTTATGCTGATCTACCCTTAGCAATGACTACCACAGGTGAGGAAGAGGGATCGGAAGACTTTACATCTTGATCATTTACCACTGGCCTGTTAGGTATATACCAAACAGTATCAAAGTATATAATTTGATATTTTTAGGCATGTCACGTCCCAAATAATATCAACTCATGTAAAGTTAGGATTACAAAATAATTAGGTGTAACGATATTCTTTGTAAAAAATGTATATTCTTTATTTTTTATAATAACATTTTCCTTATAATGAATGGCTTGCGTTCTCTTGCGCCATTATACAAGTTGGTGGATAAAGTATTTTTTTGAAATGGCAGTATTATCTATTATACTACAACACAAAAAAACTACATCTATGTGCCAAATTAAAAAGTAAACGATTGTTATGAATAGCAGCTCCACTAATGGAAGTAAAGAATAAAAAATCTTTATTTTCGCATTTATCAAAAAAATTGTTCTTCATAAATTTTGCTCCATCTCTACTAAAGACGGTTTATAAATCAGATTTTTTCAAAAATTAATAAGCGAGATATTTATTAATGTTATAGAGTTTACAATTATACATGATATTATACAATTATTAACCCTCACAGTACTCTTAGTTGTCTATCGTAGAATAATTGGTTGAGATGATCGTTTAAATATGAATATCGTTTATAAACATTTTGGCAGCATACCACTATTTTATTAGTAATTATCATGATGACAATTTATTTGTTAGTAGTCATTAAGAACATTATACAACCGTGCCAAGAATATCATATTTTCCTTCCACTATTTAATATCGACTCACTCGACACATCATCATTGACAGGTATGTGAGAATTACATAATAATATTTCTAAAGTCCACGCAAGATGCAGTTTTGTGCTCTGTAACTTTGGTGTGCATAAATTGAAATTAAAGGTTAAGACAGCCACCATATTCTTTGATAAGATAAATCATTATTTCTTGGGTGAAAAACTTATAAAGTGGATTAGATCTTAAATACGATAGGTCATTTAAAATATGATCGAAAATTATTTCAATATTCTGCC
The DNA here is from genome assembly GCA_936432065.2 of Rutpela maculata. Taxonomy (NCBI): domain Eukaryota; kingdom Metazoa; phylum Arthropoda; class Insecta; order Coleoptera; family Cerambycidae; genus Rutpela; species Rutpela maculata. Next base: position 153,402,235 of record OW386288.2, read on the forward strand.
TATGTTACCCGCATTGGTCCTACCCAAGGCAGCGTGTTGGGCCCTCTCTTATTTCTAATATATTTATATAAAGACAATACACTAATAGGGAACGGCTGTGTTCGGTTTGGACGTTTGGTTCACGCACTCGCTCGAGCGGGAGGTGGTGCGATGCTACTATAAGTGGGATTATGCCTGAACGCCTCTAAAGCCGTATCCATTCTAGTCGAAGGTGGATATCTCTTGGAGTTCCGAGAGTTGAAAGGCTTAATACAATGGGACTTTACTATGACTTTACTAACGATATGTTTAACAGTACATAATGTGGTACTTTTTCTCATGAATGGAAAGTTTGATACATGAACCATAGGTGCGTGCAGCAATATCATGAATGAAAAAAAGACACTTAATGCATAAGTTTTATACAATATTTTTTCTACGACAGTTCTCAATTTCCATATTTAGATAAATAAATTTCAAAATTAGCTTAAACGTCAAAACACAAGTTAATAATTTGACGCATCTATTCGCGAAAATCACGGAGTGGGCGACATTTACATTCTGACAGGATAACTTGTATAATAGTGATTAAGAAATCCATTTTCTATTGACATTTGATGGAAGGTTAACTTTGTTGCTGAAAATGTCAAAACATATCTCAGAAAATTCACTTGATAAAATTATATTAGACATTTTTTCATATAATACTTGTCCTTTTTTTTAATACTTTAGAAAGCTATAAACACTACCAAACACAATTTTCGTTATATTAAACTGTTTTTTTAATGTCACAAATGCCAATTGTATGTAATAATATGTTGATGTTCACTCTTATAATCTAACATTTAGAGCACCATCTGTTGTTGGTGGGTGATTTTCGCGGATATTGATGATCATGACAAAAATTCAATTGTTTTCAATGCACCCATGGATCCGGCTATACATAGGTGTAAAAAGGCAGGTACAGTTTTCTTAACAATCGTAGAAAAAGACAGTTATATCATGTATTGAAAATTATTGTATTGTATTATTGTGTCTTGCACTTAATAGCCCAAAAATGTATCTCCTTTTATTTACATCTATAAATCTCAATGAAAGCGTACTTGTAAGAATCAAGAGGGAAAGTAATTAGCAAAACTCCATTAAACGTTTAAAGGTTCACACTTTTCATGAAGTTATAACTTTGATTTGCTTTATATGTACACATAATATAACTTGCTTTTTTATATGGCAGTTAAGAATTCATGTCAGTCTAAATATTTTGAAAGTATTATCAGTTAAATAGTTCATTACAAAAAAAATTGTTAGAACCGTGGCATTTAAAGATTCACGCTACTTATGCGGGAACCTAATCTCTGTACTAGGTATTTTAATGATCACCTTTCCATATAAACAGTGTTTGTTATGTAATCAAGATTTTGTAACCAATACAATGGAAATAAATAACTGTTCCTCAAGCCTAACTTACAATGCATTATTTACGTTGAAAGTTGAAATTAAGGAATAATTATCTCAGTTGTAGCTAATGGACCACTGATAACTTTTATTAAATCGTTTAATAAATCGCCTCGGTACCTCAAAACATTGACTAGCATCAAAGTGTGTAACAACTGGGTATATATTAAGCTTATAAAATATGGTTCTAATTTTGTTTCTGAATATATGAGTTGTGCCAATATTAGGGTGGTTCTTAGCTATAATAATTGATGATATTTTTTCTTCTAATTTTTTCGGTAAAGTGGTTCCAATTAGATGCACAAAATTTTAGTTCGATCGTATAACATTCTAGTACCTGCTTACGTCGACCAAAGAAAGCTCCTTTACTTCAAAAACTATTAAATGTACGAGAAAAATGCAGTTTCAGAAATGCAGTTTCAGAAAATGAAATTTTTTTTCGATATGATCAACCGTTCATAAGGTACTATTGGAAATAGATGAACATTGCATTTGATGGTGAATTTTAATGGGCTTGGGACACTGATTAACGTTATCCGATCGAATTGAGGTTTTGTACACACGTGATTTTTTAAAATAATTGGAATCATTGTAGGGTGTAATACCTAATAATACCCAAAATTGACAAATAAAGACCGCTCTAGCCAATATGGAGGAGTAATGTCAGATTTATCATCATTTAATACGTGTGCATTCCTCCGCTTTTATTTTATTAACATATTTATTATTATTTATTTCATTACTATTTCTTCTTTTTACTATTCAAGATATATAGGCAAACCCACGATTATTCTAGTTGACCTTCTTTTGCTGTTTGAAACGTCTTACAGTATCTCAATTTCCTGTTAGGTGTACGACTTTGCCAAAGCTCTTTCAAATCAGTCCCTTGGTCATATTTGCTCAGCGTTTTCTCCAAATCATTAAGCCTTATACCGGGTGCTATAAGGATTAATGTGCTACTTCCACGATCTATGCTTAATTATTCGCAAACAGTGACACCAAATAAAAAAATGGTAGAAACAAAAGTTGTTTATTTTTTAGAGCAGAAAAATAGGGGTTTGCACTTAAAAAACCAAGACCTTGAACTTCATCAAACTTTAAAAAAATATAGCCATTAGATTCCACTTTTCAAGTGATGACACTTTTGTCTGAAACATTTTCCTCAAAAATTCTTTATTTTCAAGTTATTAGCGTTAGTTAACTTAAATGCCCCACCCTGTATAAGTCCTTTTCTCTGCTTACTGTGTCCAAAAAATGATAATATCTCTAAGAATACGATGAGGGAAGGCTGTTTTGAAGAACATATTCTCAAACGAATCGTCTGTAAATTCACACCTCGAACGCACCAATATGGCGTTCAACGATACATGTCTCATGAATTGAAAAAATAGACCAGATCTTTGTGCTTTTCGTGATATTTCTGCTACGTCAAATTTGGCTCAGCTGGCATGTTTCCTATCTTGCTCTCTATTCTTTCATCAAAACCTGTACTCACAGTTGCAAGTACTGTCAGCAAAGACTCCAAGGTATATTTTGTTTACTTTTTCACACTCTGCTATTTTCAATGTGTTTGAATAATTCTCGTTTACTCGGTAAATCTTGATTTGTTCTAATTTGTACTTGAATCATGCTCAGGGCTTATTAGTTGAAGATTATCGAGCACGATCTCATCTTCACTAGCTGTAACCAAAGTCTACAAATCTGAAGCTAAAAATATTAATTCCGCCTATATCTATAGCTACCACAAGTATATGGTTCTAATCGGCTTTCTTTACTATTTCCATACGATTATTTTTCTATTGATTATGTTTTTAAACTATTTATAAGTTTTTATAAGGATATTCGAAAAGGTTAGTATTGAGGCACATCTGGGAAAAGAAAACATGCACCTGTCAGGGCTTATTTACTGCATATTATCCGCGTTCTGCATATAAGTAGCGGGTGGGTGGGCCATCGCCCGCCGTCGAACAAGTAATTAAGCACTGTTCTAAACTTACATTACTCAACCGCTCGCTCGTTTGGTGTATGTCTGTCTCGACCTTCGCTATCCCTCAACTGCCACCCCAAAGCCTGCTCATCTTGATGGACACGTCAAGATAGCACGTTTTAGGAAATTGCCGAATTTTTAACTGTCCCTGATTAATTACTGATACAATTGAAGATGATATCTGGTAAATTTATTTATGACATGCTTGTTCGATTCGCTACAAACATTGACTTTAATCGTTAATCCCGAGAGTTGATTTCTTTTTGCTCTCTTCGGCATACGATTTGTAAAACCAGCGCGTTATTTAAGTATCAAACATAGAATTAATAATCCAACTTAAATGTTTTAAATTGAGAATAACCGACTTAAACTAAATAAATTATAGATTTACTGATTACCTACATTTTTTTTTAATGAGAACAGAAATATACTCTGGTTTCTATCTTACTCTCAGCAACAAATTAGAATTAAATCTTTTGATCTTTGAATACAGGTCTATAATAACACAGGCATACAAAATAAAAAATGTGGTCTGTTACTGAAACTCCATTGAATGGCGGGTCTGGCAGAATGAAGTATCCATTTTAAATTGAGCTGCTTTTATTAATGGCTAAATTTTTATTCAAAAATTAAACACAAGATTCTTGAGGAAACACGGATATTTTATTTTTTAAATATTGCATCAGTCAAATAACCTTCCTCTCGCTGCTGACAAGCCTAGGATAAATGTTATTCATCACCCGCTCCAATATTTCAATTGGGATTGCGTTAATGTTTGTTCGAATGTTATTTTTTCTGAAATCGATCGGGAATGTCTACATTTTCGGCGCGATTTTAGAGTGAAAAATGCACAATTCCAGTATTTTAGTCTGTTGCTAGGAAACTATCAGAAAACAGACCGGAAAAGATCCGTTGCCAAGCAACGATCAACAAAGCCGTACGGGAATGTTACTTCCCGGCCTAGGCCGGGAAGTAACATTCCCGTAGGCTTTTTTATATATATTTTAATATGTTAATATTTTTGATTTTTATACGTTTAAAATAGTATTGATTGTGATTTCAGAATTTTTTTTTTTAAATGTTTATAAATTTTTGATTTTTGTACGTATAAAATAGTATTTATTGCGATTTCAGAAAAAATAGTATGTGTACTTCGGTGTGAAAGCACATTTCCAGACTTCAATTCCATCGTCGTCCGGGAATGTATCGCTTTCACCCCTAGATACACAATATACTATTTTAGTTGTTCCAAAAATTGTGGTCGGTTAGAAAACATTTTTGACTTTAAGTAGCCTCATAAAAAGAAATCGGAGGCTTAGAGATTCGGTGACCGTGCCGGCCAGTCGATGTTCCCATATTTCGAAATAATATGATCAGGAGACATTCTCCGCAAAACTGTCATAGAATTCCTAGTAGTGTGGGAAGTGGCTCCGTCCTGCTGAAACCATAATGTTCGAATATCCACACCAACATTACGAAGTTGTTGTTCTAAGTTACGCAATACATGTTGATAACGTTGTGATGCAACAGTAACCGTCATTTTCCTCAAAGAAGAACGGGCCAAAAATTCCAAAGGCGTAACCTTAGTGCATGAAGCGGTACTTGTGCAGAGGATTTTCATTCGCCCAGTAGCGAAAGTATTGTTTGTTAACAAATCCGAAAAAATGAAAATGAGCTTCATCTGACATCAGTAAGCAATCAACGATATTCGGGTTTTCAGCAAATAGCCGTTTGAAACGTTCGCAAGAATCAATACGTGTTCCAAAATCTCGAGGCAGAAGTATCTGTACGATTTGAATTTTGTAGGGATGGACATGTAAGTCTTTCAGAATGCGGCGATAACTACGGATCGAAATATTGAGTGCTAATGCTTCTCCTATTAGAGATCGTTTAGGACTTCGTAGCACAGCTGCTCTTACCCTTTCAACATTGTCAAAAACTTTGAAAAATGTTTAAAATACTTTTTCATGAATACTCCGCTAATTACAAGAAAAATCGCATTGCCCCATACCTACCCAGTTTCGTGCATGGCAGGTCAAGCATCACTAATTTATTCTAGCTCATTGGGTGCTGACAGATGTAATTAATATAGATATTTCCAACACTTCCGACAGGCTGGATCACAATATCTCACGATAACTCGCAAACAATGGATTTTCTCCAGTGCTTCTTAAATTTTTCGACTCTTATCTAACTAGTAGAAAACAATGTGTGCAATGTTGTGAGTATGTATGTGTTCGGATAGCCCCCACTTTTGGAGTTACACAAGGAACTAATTTGGGTGTCCCGTTGTTTACTATATTTTTGAATGATATTGGATCCGATTAAAATGTACCTTATACGCTTTATGCTGATAATATGAAATCTACTGTACTGTTAACACAAATACGTCTCCGTAGGAGATATCAGTAGTGTACAAATAAATTACTTTTAAATATCCAAAAATATCATATTGCGTTCTTCGCCAATAAACTATATACAATAAATTACAAACTCAATCCACATTATCTAAGCCTGACACCGCTCGTTACTTGGGAGTCACGCTTGATGAGACTCCACTTCAAAATTAACATTGATAATCTGATATCAGAATGCTAGGATTCTTTATTAGGAATAGCAAAGATTTTAGCAATACTAGTAGATACATTCAAATTACTACACATCTCTTCTGCAACAGCCCCTGTTGAATATGCCTCAATAACTGTGATCTTTATGCGAATAGTGTAGAAAGTATACGAAGAAGATTTAAAGTATGCTTTCTATAGTATATTTCCCGGCTATTGGCTTTCCTAATGTTAGAATAGAATCAAATTATTCATCGAAAGTCTCGAAAATACGTATGATATATTTCTTGTATAAGTTAATGAATAAGATATCCAGGCTTTCCTCTCGACACTCAGTAGCTTTTCATATGCCAACTCCGAAAACAAATATAAAAAAGTTTTATTATATTAATCAACTATGTGATAAAATTCAAGATGAAATTGATATACTTACTGCAGTGTAGCCTCCATAAAAAACTTTAGTAGTTTTGAAGGCATATTTATCCATTATTTTTAAAAAATTTTTGATTGTCTTTTATACTGTATACGCGTGTATAAATCGAAATATTATACAATATATTCATTTTTGTTACGATTTTTAACTAGCCGAAGAGTATATTGCATTTGATGGGTACATTTCTAAATCCGTAAATTTCGCTCGCAGATAAAAAATTTTCATATGATTGTTAGCGAACGAATTCTGAACAACTTTCAAAATGTCCGTCCGTCCGTCCGTTCCGTCACGTTTCTTGTAAGCACGATAACTTAAGAAAGAAAAGTCCGATTGTATTGAAATTTGGAAAGTAAGTCTTGCGAAATATTTTTTTTATTTATACATTTTACTAATATATAAATATATATTTCATAATAATAATAATATATCTAATTGATGATACATATTAGACATTCAATTTTTGTAGTAATGTGTGATGGTTCAAATAAATAAAGTATTGTTTGATTTGATTTGTTTTGCAATCCAAAGGTCTTGTTTTCGAATCCCTGACAGGGTGGTTGTTTTTGTTTTAATTTTTTTCATATATTTTTTTTCACCAAAGTTGGTATCACAAAAATTTAGAATGTCCAAAAACTAACATTATTTACAATGAAACTGCGTAGAGTATCCTATATAATGTGTAACAATTATATAAAAAGCTCAGTAAATCGGCGAAGAGTATAATGCTTCCACTAGTTCGATTTTTTTTCCTGAAGGAAAATACCTTATCGATTGATATTAATTAGAGTAATAAAGATAATAATTATAATATTTTTAAAAATAAGTAAATATTTGTCTTCAAGTTATTCTGATAATAAATTTTGGATTGGTTTGGCCCTTTAGACATATGATATTAACTTAGTAGTAAAAAAGAAATGATCCTTAGCACGTCGGTTTTATATTTTTTATGTTTAATTATTTTCTTTCTTTTTCTTTTAAAATTCTAAACAATGTTTGCTTTTTTTCAATTCAATTTTTGTTTATACTTAGTCATTTCTGGTGTTTTTGTTTTATAATAAATAATAAATTTATACCTAAATCCTATTTTACGATTTATGTTCATGTTTATTTTCATTAATTTTGTTTCCAAAATAAAATTAAAGAAAATATTTGAATAATGTTGATTTTCTGTGTTTTTATTTTTATTTTCCTTATATTCGCACTTATTTTTTGCGTTTTTGTTCTGTCTATCATAATTAATAGCAAAATAAATGTCAACTTCAGATTAAAGTAATTTTACAAAGTTAACTAAGGAAAGTGGCAAAGTTGGTAATTTATTTCATAATATGAACCGTATAAAAAAGCACTCAACCAAGTCTACGCGGAAGAAAATCCGGAAATCAGCAGCCAGATACGAAAAAAGTTTGTGATTTTTTATTATATTATTAAACCAATTAATAAATTATCCAATTATCCAATTGCTTAGTTAACTTTGCAAAATTAAATTAATGTTACTGTCAAAAAATCCAGTTAATTTAAATTAAATCTCATATCAGAACAATTTTTCCTATAAGATTTGAAATTTTTACTCAATTCCAACTTGTATTTTAATCTCACAACTTATTTTCTTATTTCTTAACCACCCTGTGCATTATATCGATATTCCAACTATAGTTAAAATAGTTAAGTACTTTTCAGAATAAGAAAAACTTTTTATAAAGAATGTCTTTTTGTATCATATTTTTAGTTTTTGTTGAGGTTTTTGTTAAAAAGTGGCATAAATTTCTTATAATTTCTAGATGTTTTTTTGTAGTTAAAATTAATTTGTTGTTGGTGAGCTTTGTTTTTGTTACAAAGAAACAAATAAAATACCCAAAGGTATTTTTAGGAAAATATTAATTTCCTCGGAATGTTTACTACGTATATTAATTTAAAAAAAACAGACAGCTTCTCCCATAGCTTTAATAAAAATTGAATTTCACAAAATATTTTTTTGATAAACGAAAGGAAAGTATCCGGTATCCGTATCCTGAAAAAGTATTTGAATACAAGGTATTCGGATACTTTTTAAAGCAAAAAGTATCCGTATCTCGTATCCGGTATTCGAATACATTTAATGTATCCATATCCGGTAGTCGAATACCATTCTACCTGTATCCAGTTCTGATATAAATAAATAATAGTGTGTACTTCTCTCTAATTTACAAATATTTAATATATTATATGCCCTCCTTGATATGTGGTGTCCATTACTGGCAAATTGTAATCAACAAAGAAAATACATTAATATTTGAAAAATCGCGTAAGAGAATATTTTAAAAACTGCAAGTTCCACAATTTAGAGTAGTGATATATATCACAGTTTACTAGTGAAAAACGACACCAGTGCCTTTGCTGGCGGAAACAGATCCTCATTAAACAAATGATTAAATACGTTGGTCTACATTGTAGTTCAAATGACAATCAATTCTGAACAGTAGCGAAAAAATTACAATACTATGCTATGCATATTTTCCGCGTTCTACTTATATGTACGACTTAGGGCAATCCCACGAGCTATTCCATTTCATTCGATAAATGTTCTTAATCCCAGCTATACGTGGATATTATGGTGTCATATAGGATATTTATAAAATATGAATATGAAATATGCATATATAATAACCTGTTATTACGGCTGATAAAAAACCATTCAATGGTGTGGTGGATTCAAAATTGAGGCGTGTATAAAATTATAATATATTTAGCGAATGAGTTGACATATGTTTCTAAATTATAGGAAATTAGGGATTAGAAAACCAATATGCAATTATTGAAGATAACTTATCTGATTTCCAGTATAGGTGGTTAATAATGTTGTGCTATGTCTTCATTGCTGTCACTGTTATCGGTCTTTTTTGTTTTACTTAATGTTAGAGTCTTCATTTGAACTTGAGTCTTGGAAAATTTGAAATAATACTTCTGATCGTTTTTACATTAAATCGAGAAAAGTATAAATAATAGTTAATTTAGATGATTGTATCATTTTTTAAATATTCTAATATTCTAAGTAAGTACAGTCCTCAGGGCTTTACCTTCGAATTACATAAAATAAAATTTCGGTTTATATGGTAAAATTTCTAGTAGGGTAATAGAAATAATGAAAGTGTCTGGGAATTTTTTTTATTTGTTGAAATGTTTGTATCTTTGGGAGTATTTTTTAACAAAACTAAAAAGGTTTTAACGTGGCAAAAAGTACAAAAGAAAGCAACAATTCAAAAAAATAAATGTTATCTAATGTTAATTGGAATCCGAGATATTGTACTTTTTGAAAAATTGGTTAAAAGAAAGAAAAAATATATTTCGTGGAATTCAATTAAAAGTGACTTTAAAAACCTACAGTTTAGACAAAATAATGTTCCTCTATGACTGGATCACATAATTTTATGAGGTCGCAGTTTTAAACAATTTATGGTTTTTGGGCGTTTAAACAAATATTTTGACTGGACATATTTTTTAGTTGTTAATATACATAGAGCTTACTTTTCCATTAAATCTAAATCGACATATTATTATTGAAGCAATATCAAATTGCTATACAGTGTGTTTTCAAAATTTTCTAGACAAGAAATTCAAAAAAAAATCATGTAGCTCCAAAATGGCTCGATTCTACAATTTCAGAAATTACTCATAATTAATTCTTTAATCATATGAATCATGTTTCATTGTTTCAGCCATCAAAAAATAATTGAGCAACGCAGCGCCATCTCTGTGCACTGCCAAGGAAAATTTCTAACTGAAGTTCTTTACTGCCCTTCTAGGTATCAATGATACGCCATTTACAAAGGAGCCTCATCCTAAGGCCAGTTTTAGGCCTATTTTATTTTTGGATTTAAATTTTAAAAAATTATTTTTTGTCATCTTTCATCAATGTTTAATTGATTTCATCCAAAAAGGAACCTCCCCCAAATATAACCAGAATCCAGGAATGGTATCGCTATTTCTTTGGCATTTAAAAAGTGCTTAGAACCCTTCGAAAGTCTTTTTTTTTAAGTTCATCTGGACTACCTTCTTCACAAATCCTTTTCCCCACCTACTTACCCTCTCACTAAAAAATTGTTAAAATGATAATTCCATTAGCACTACGATCTGCAAAACATTTTGATATATCATCCAACATGGTGCTAAAATTCTTATCAGAAACTGTAACGACTTTTCATTTTAAAATTTTTCTACATTGTTGTTATTTTTTAATATAATTTTTTAAGTGCTACGAAATATTGAAAAATGGTCGTAGAGAAATTTAAAAAATCATATTTTTTATCTACCACCCCTTCTATCCCCTAAATAGTGTGTTAGAGAAAAACTGACGCAATAGGAAAGTGTTTTTTGTCTAAATTTGGCTTCAGCGCGTCAAAATATTTCAGAAAAGTTAGATCAGAACTTGAGCTACCGGTTTACATTATAAGATACGAGCTAAAATCATATTTTCACGGTTGTATATTACATTATGAAATGTATATTTGTAAAATATATAAATATGTAGATATTAAAATGAAATATCATTCCACCAGATTTCTATTCAATTACAAAAACATAAAAATCAAAAAATTTCTTTTTCAAATTTAAATAATTAATAACATTTTTATTTACCTATCGATTTTGTTCAAAAACAATAGAGTTCTTCCTCTAGCTAACACTAACTTACTGTCAAAATTTCAATACAATCGGAATTTTCTTTCTTGAGTTATCGTGCTTACAAGAAACGTGACGGACGGACGGACAGACGGACATTTTGAAAGTTGTTCAGAATTCGTTCACTAACACAATGATATGAAAATTTCTCTGCGAGCGATATTTACAGTTTTAGAAATGTGCCGATCAAATACAATATACTCTTCGTTATCGTATTTGCGAAGAGTATAATAAGATAGGTAATTAAAGTGATCATTGTATTTTAGGATACTATTCATTAGGCTAAGTATATTGTTACAGATATTAATTAGTTTAAAAACTTTTCAGTGTTATTTACACATTATGATTTATTTACCAACCATTTTTGAACATCAAAATATGTTTAGTTTGTAATAAAGCCTAATGTAAAAATCTTGTAAGTAATATATCATCAAATTCACTTCGGTCTAATTATGTGTACAGCAGGAATATTTTAAAAAGTATTCTGTAATTGCTGACAATGATAATTATCTTTGTCACTAAATAATTATCTAGTGTAGAAGGTAATTATTTACATGTTCACAGTTGAATTGAAATGCTAATATGTGTGTGTCAATCTAAAATTGCAATTTACAGTTCTATGATTTGCCAGCGGTGGAAATAATTGATATATAATTTCTTTTGTATTATTTGTTTATTTGATGTTTTACAATTTACACATTTTTCTTTGATAACGATAACGCTATAACTCTGTTCATTCAATTATGGAAATTAGTTAGATATTAATAATGATGCCAATGTTGTAATTAGTAGTTCTGAAGAACTAAATATTGCAGAAACGACTGTATGATCAAATAGGCTTTTTCTTTTATAATTTCATTCAATCAAAATAATTAGAATTAATATACAACATGAAAATTCATTTAAACGATCTTCTATTTATTTTTTTAAACATGAAGAATATATGCATACAGTTAATACCAAATAAAGAATCTTTATTCTCAGTTCAAAATTTCAGTAGCATATGATTTCACTTGTATTATTATACAGCGTGTCCCATTTTGCTTGGAACCACCCCTATATAAAGTTTATTTAATGTCCAATTTAAATATATATTTTTTTAAATATGGATTTTTGAAAAGTGCATCTATGTGTTATATTAAATCTTACAAGACATATAGCGTGGCCTACTATGATTTTCTTTCGGAGCAGAATATTATTAGCGATTTTTTAATGTCAAATCTAAGTGCGCCACTGGATTCAAATGCGTTTGTACCAAATTTCGTTGAAGAAGTCGTATTTTTTAATTTTTCCTGAGAGAAATAAAAATTCAGAAATTGCCGAGGGAAATTCAGTGTTGCATGGGATTGTGTATTTATGAAAAGAGTGCCTTGACTGTCAAATGAAATAGTTCATTATTGTTGAGTAGATATTGCTTATTTATATTCCTGCTTATTATCATAGTCATGCCCGCGAAAAGGTTAACTTATCAAGAAAAAATAAAGATTATTAAAATTGTTGGTGATAATAGTCCAGCCAATGAAAGATTTGTAAAGAACATTGGGGATGGGAGAATTTTTCTCTTCAGGAATGTGTTAGGAGTAGTTAGGAGGTAAACATAATAAAAGTCCCCGCCACTAGCCCCGCCGCTTCAGGGGGAGAGGAGGATGGAAAAGCTCCTTTTTTCGATTCTTTGCTTATAACTCCCAAACGATGCGTACGCGTGCGGAAAAAAGTAATCTATACAAAATTAAACCTAATTAAATTTCCCACAAGAATATTTATATTAATTTTTTTACTATAGTTCACGAGATTTTCGCCAGCGAAAATCGATAATTAATATAAAAAAATCAATTATGTACCTTGAATATTTCTATCAAAGCGGTTTACCGTGGTCTGCTAATAAATCACAGTCACAAAGCAATCTTTATTTTACAACACTGGACGTATTTACTAACGTAATATTTTGTCGAAATCTATACATATCCTTAAATATACAGGTGACTCACTTAAAATGAAGATACCCTTATAACTTTTTCATGTTGTTCCCGACTTGAATCAAATTTTACTTAGGTATAGAACAAATTAAGATCTACTTATGACCAGAAAATCATTCACCTGCTATAAAGGCAAAGCCACCTGCGGTACCAAAATATGAGGAAAAAGATTAAAAATCATATTGATGGGTCTTGACGAATTCCACGCAGCCACCACAAATTGCGCAAACTGGGGATCCCCTTTTCCAGATGAGCTTATGTATGAGAAATCCCCCATCAGTCTCCAAATCTTTTGCATGCATTTTTTAGAATTTCTAACATTCAGAATTTTATTTTTTTCAGCATATTTTGGTACCGCAGGTAGCAGCCGAATGCTTTTCTGGTCATAAGTTCTGGTCATTGTTCTATAGTTGAGTAAAATTTGATTGAAATCGGAAAAAAAATAAAAAGTTATAAGGGTACCTTCATTTTAAGTGAGTCACACTGTATATTTAAGGAAATGTATAGATTTCGACAAAATATTACGTTAGTAAATATGTCGAGTGTTGTAAAATAAAGATTGTTTTGTGACTGTGATTTATTAGCGCTTTGATAGAAATATTCAAGGTACATAATTGATTTTTTTTATAAATCATCGATTTTCGCTGACGAGTGTGTCGTAAACTACAACACATAGGAAGAAAATGAATATAAACATTCTTGTGGAAAATTTAATTACGTTTAATTTTGCATAGATTATCTTTTTCCATACGACGCATCGTTTTCGAGTTATAAGCGAAGAATCGAAAAAATAAACCTTTCCACTCCCCCCCCCCCCCCCTGAATCGGCGGGGCTAGGGGCGGGGATTTTTAGTATTTTTACCTCATAACTACCCCCAACACATCCCTGAAGAGGAAAATTCTCCCCTCCTAAATGTTATTTACAATCCCCTTTTGGGCATTCATTGATTGGACTATAATGTGAGATCGTCAAGAGTCAAGAGAAGCAGCCCGAGAATTTAATATAAGAAATCCAAATCGACGCAACGGCTGCCACTTAACGACAGCACCGTTTGAAAAATTTTAAAATGTTTTAATGATACTGGTAGTGTTTCAGAAACAAATTCTAGAGGATCTAACCACCAGAGGCAGCTTAATGATCTCGCTATTTTGGCATATTTTGACGAAAACCCTCGTCCAAGCTCTAAATTAAAATATGTCTCGAAATACACTTTGAAGGTGCCTTAAAAGTCATAACCTAAAAGCATACAAACCCAAATTTTTACGTACTTTCGAAGTGGGTGACGAAGTAAGAAGGTTTGAGTATTGCTTGTCGGTCCAAGAGGAGTGTTTGAATGTCCCAGATTTAAAAAAAATCATCTATAGCGATGAGGCTACATTCACCACAAACGGTGTAGTTTCCGAATAGAATTATAGGTTTTGGGCAGAGGAAAATTCCAATTGGGTAATCAATTGCAGAAGTCATTAATCACAATAAATAAATGTCTGGTGTGGTATCTTGAGTGAGCGTTTAATTGGTCCCTATTTGTTTAAAGAAAATTTAAACAGTTTAAATTTTCTGAGAAATGAGTTTTGGAATGAGATTAAAACCTGCAGGGAATAGAACAGTTATATTTCCACACCATGTAGTAATGGGGAACTTGCCCATTTTTTTAAATTATTTTATTAAAGTGTGTGTTTATGTATAAAAACACGCCACACCGAATATAAGCTCTTAAATCGCAGTACTTACTTTGCAATAAATAATTAAAGTTGAAATCCTCGCCACTCCTCACGAAAAGCATTGTGACGTCAGATCGGGAAAGCTGGTCTCGTGTGGTGTAGCACAGATGGCGTACTTTAGCCGAGCGGTACGTCTACACCCTAATTAATAGACTGGGTGGCGGTTGGCTTTCAGACGTCCGCATATTCGGTTATAGTCTTTTGTTTTTTATGTTAGAGAAAAAATAAAAAAAAGTGTCGGAAAGATCTTTACATAAGCTGTCTACAAATTTTTGAAAAAAAAAACACGATAATTATCGCGATATTCGAGGAAATAATTACACGTTTTCCTGTAGAGTGTATGTAAATCTTAAAAAAATAATTTTTCTCAGAAACCTTTGTTTCGAAGGGCCGAGAATAACGGAGCGTCAAAGTAGTACATGGTATTAAGTGAACATCGTATATGAGATCGATTTCAGTTAATTACCGATTAATAACGGTGACAAAATGGAGACATTTTACCGAAAAAAAAAAAAGTCCCAAATCCCGCCCCCTCTAATTCCTTCATTTTTGTCGGAATTCAAAAAATAAAAAAGGTTGTTTTAGAAAATTTAATTCTATTTAAATTAGCTATAGCAGTCTTTTGGCGTAAGAGCCAAGATTAAAAAGTTGCCAACTGTAAAAGCTCAAAATATGCGATTTTTTGCCATACATGGCCGACATTTCAGTAGTTCTCCGAAACGAAAAAAAATCCAAATTCTGATAATAGCAAAAGATTCGCAGTAGAAAATACTCGTTTGACCTTATTTTTATTTCGAGCTAACTCCCACCGTTTCGGGGATATGTGCGAAAAATAGCAAAAAATAGTTTACGTTTCGGAGCCGAAAAAATTGCAAACACATGAAATTTTGACAAGTTCATATTTTACTAAAAACACCATTGGGACGGCCATACGATGTCGCGACGTAAAGAGGAAGTCTTCCAGATAAACCTGATCGTAAATTGCACGGCGAAATTCGAAAATTCTGCTCGGTACGAACGAATCAAAAGTAGCATTTTGTGACATTTCAGAATATTGAAGATGCTTTTCCAACGAATACGTTTAAATTTTAGGTTAGGTTGTATTCACTGCTAGTTGTTCCTGACAAATGTTCATGCGCATACGGAATTATCAAAGCGAAAGCAGAATCGGTGTCGCTTGACGCCGTCATCAGACTTTCTCCATCTGACGTCACGTTTCAGGAGTGAGTAAAATCCGTCAGATTTTAATCGCTTATATTTCTGGAAGAGATTTTTTTTTTAATTTTTTGTTGTCTATGGGTTTTTTTAATGATGTTAGTTTACGATTTTGAGTATTTTAAATTAATTTTATTTTTTGCCCAAATTGCCTATTGTCAGGACGTGGCTCAACAAAAATTTTCCCGGTAGATTGGACGTAGTAGTCCATTGATAGCCTGGTCGCCAAGATCGCCGGATTTGACACTTCTCAATTTTTATTTGTAAAAGCAAAGTATATAAATCTTGACCACAAAATAGACAGGAAATATGTGACAGAATTACACTAGCTTGTCAAGAAATCTCCAGGAAAGAACTTAGAAATGTCATTCATAATAATCGTGAGAGGATAGATAAATGTATAGAAACTGAAGGCGGTTTAGTAGAAACAATCTGCATTTAATTGTTCTATTTATTTATTTGTACTATTCTTAGATAAACTTTTCTGTTTCACTTCTTTTTAATTATTTGTTTGTTAGTCTTTATAGCGTGAAAGGATAAACATTGTTTAATAACTAAAAATGTATAAATTGAGCATTAGTATTTTTTTAATAATGAACCATTTATTTGACAGTTATTTCAGTCAATGCACTCTTTTCATAAATACACAGTCACATGCAACATTGATTTTTCTCTCAGGAAAAATTCCAAAATACGACTTTTTCAACGAAATTTGCTACAAACACATTTGAGGAGTTGCCGAATCCAGTGATGCACTCAGAAGATTTCACAATTTTCTGCCCCGAAAAAAAAAAATCATAACAGGCCACGCTATTATGTTTTGTAAGTTTTAATATAACACAAAGATGTGCTTATTTAAAAAAAATTATCTAATCGGTCATTAAATAAACTATTTCTATGGGTGGTTCCAAGCAAATAGGGCACGCTGTATATGGCGGTTCAAATTTAAAAATAAGAAAATCTGTAATAGTAGATTGTAATACAAGTGTGGCAAGGGCTTCATTGCAAAACGATGTATGAAAGTAGGAACACGAGCGCAGCGAGTGTTCCTATCATACGAGTTTTGCAATGAAGCTTGCCACATGTGTGTTACATGCTATTTTTTCTACGGTTGTGAAGTTATTTCCTTTCTTTAAAGTCTTTCCACAATTTTAAATTTGCTGCCTGTCAGATTTTATTTAAAGTGACATTTTCCGCAGTCATTTTGAAGTTAGAAAATCTGACTTTGTAATTGCAATTCATGCGTAATTAATGTACATTTATAGAATTTAATTGTTATTACCAGTAAGTAATATAAAATTCTTTAAGGTAAACACACTATTTTATTCCGGTGTGTGAAGATGTAATTAAGGCGTGTGGCAAATTCTTTGCCGCACGGCGTGCGGTAAAGTGATATTTTCTGCAGTCATTTTGAAGTTAGAAAATTTGACTTTCAGCACAATCGTAGAAAAAAGTATTTACTAGTGTTCCACGAGAGAGAGAATCGGTAGCTCTCATAAATCCTGAAAAATCTATTCTCGATTTCGCTCTCGACTTACTCTCGCTCTCGTTAATCAAAAAACTAGTGGATAATGAAAAATTATTTATTCTGATAATTATTATAAATATATAAATTAATTATAATGTGTACACTAACCTATGTTCAATGAAATTAAATTAGTCTAACCAGCGTTCGGGAAGGTGAACCCTCATTATTAAGATATGGACAAAATTAGAAAAAACTTCTAGGTATTTGCCCGTCATCAAAATGTTTCTGAAAAATTATTATCAATAAATATATTAAAAGGTTGATAAGGCGAAATCGTCAAAAAAGTTAAAAATACAGACAATATTTACTTGTTGCGAGCTCAGTGTACTCTTATCCCAAGCAGCATTCAGAGTGATGGGAACTGGCATCTGAGGCATCGGAACTTTAATATAGTGGGAATGACATAACTGTTACTAAATTTGCGACTTTAGGATAATATTCACTTTGTGGCATGCATTTGTAGTGACAATTATGTAGATTCTACTGAATTCAGGTATTGTATAGTTATAATGCTTTCAAGTAACTGCTGCAGAATCTGAACGTCGCGGATACTACTCTGCATCACTTTGAAGTAAAGTGAAAATTGGTAGTAATGCCGACCGCACAGCGTTTCCAAAGGACCACTTTAAAGTAACGATAACTTTAAGTGTGCAATTTTGAGCCCCCGGTACGTTTTTGGGAAATTTTCTGGGACTTCAAAGTTGTCTAACTTATTAGTGACATGTCGAGTAAAAATGAGGTTATATCTACGAACCTAGGGGATTTGAATTTATTTTTACTACTCCCCACTAATTGAAGATGACTATAAAGTTACATATACCTTGGAAATCTACTATAAACTAATATTATCTTTTAAGACAATTTATATAATCATTGGCATTGAATAAATTGGCGGCAACTGAAATGCTCAGTAAAAGCGAAATAAAGTTTATCGGCACTCATCCACGTTTTATAAAAAACTGAAGAAACAGTTAAACAGTAGTAGAAATAGTGATTCTTCAGAATATAACAAGTGCAAAAGTGTTCCCATCAACACAAGGAGAAAAGTAATCGAAAACTATAACAGTTTGCAGTGATATTAGTGATAATGTGTACTGCAAACACAGATATTTACAAGACATAAATTGTACATGGTATGGGAAATGCAACATAGTTCAGTTAGTGATCCACTGAGCATATTAAATGAATTTGCCGATTAAAAACTGCAAATTTAATAAATATTGTGTCGATGGGGAACGGACAATATCGGTATAAAAGGCATAAGACATTGTTTGTGTACAATAAATTGAACTGAATATATACAAAAAGGAATAGCAAAAAACCTATATTTCTTTTCTAGAATATCTCAAAAGTTATCAGTGACGACAAAAATAACAGTTTACAACACCATTATCCAACCTCATTTCGATTACCGTGCTAGTCTATTATATTCCTTCGATTTAAATAAAATAACTTCCCTTCAAAAACTACAGAGTAGAGGAATGAGAGTGATTTTGAAATACAGCCGATTTACCTCAATCCAACATATGCTTTCTTCTCTTCAGTGGCTGTCTGTAAAAGATAGATTGCTTTTCATGGCTATGGTATTTATTTTTAAAATTTTAAATAACTTAATACCCGAGTATTTTAATAAGTTTATATTTTATGCAAACCAAATACATCAACACTACACAAGAAATAACAACAAATTTTATATACCAAGGCAAAATCTAAGTCAAACTATGAAAATTTTGTTATATAAAGGCCTCGATCAATATAACAAGTTACCAGAGGATGTAAAGGAATCTATCTCTCTACCTGTATTCAAACGTAAAATTGTAAGCTATATAAAGTCGATCGATTAATTCCACTTATTTTATATATTTTTTCCTCGTTATTTTTTAATTTATTTGTATATGTATTAGTCTGAGCATGTAAGTGCGTGTATTATTTATTTATGTATAAATTATATGATTCTTTGTAATTACATTAGAAAAGTGAATTTGTATATTAGGATTTTCCTATTCAAATAAATACTTACTATTTTTTGAATGAAATTAAATGTAAACTGATCACTAAAATATGAAAACTCTTATGTATTTTTTCCATTATTACACACCTTTCGTTAATAACATCAGATAATAAAAGGTACTTGGTAAAAGTATAATTGCTATTTTTAATCCATATCACACACAGCGACACTTTAACCGTTATTACCGTGTTGCCAATTAAAAAAAAAATAAGATTACCTATCTCGTATCTGCCATTTGTACCAACATGAAAATAAGTTGGTAGCAATAGTTACCAAGATCTTATAGCGTCATTGGTCCCACTTGCTACATATAGGTAAATATAACTACACAGTGAAATTGTTGTAGTTCCCGTCACCACTTTTAAAGTAGCAACAACTATAACGTTGGTGGGATCTGCTACTTTATGGGAAATGTAACTTGTAGGGAAATAATTTTGGTTTTTGCCACTTCTAATATGTGACAAATACTTTGCTGACATAAATACCACTACAAAGTGACTGCAATTAAAATCGCCATTTTTCTGTTGTTGAATGAAGACGCCATATTGACACAGATAAAAATATAATAAAATAAATTTTTTTTATTATTATGGTCATTTGCAAATATGTTTCATAAATAGATTATTACTTTATAATATATAAAATAAAAAAAAAAACGTTTTCCATAAATAATTTTGCAGTTTTGCTTGTACACATAATTTTTGCAAAAAATTTGTTTTCCGAAAAATCATTTTCTCGAGGGGGCGTCTTTTTTATCGAAGCATCATGATACATTTTACAGAAAACAAGTGGTGGTTTTAATATCCACACCCAGGGTAAATGCAAAACATCATGATTTATAATATATGCTTATCCATGTTGTATATAATCACCTTAACTTGGACCTTGGACATATCATGTGCTCAAACTCAATAAGTCATTAATTTGCTATTCGAATAACAGAGAGCCAAATATATAGTTTGCGCTCTCATTCCGGTCAGCTGAGGTGTTCCAAAAGTTATAGTAATTTCTACTACTTGGTTACATCCCGATTACGTAATAACCTAGTCCTCGGCACGGTAACGGTAGAAGTACCGGAATAGTAACTTGCTACGTAAATATTATTCCCATTTTGGTGAATGTTTAGTAGAAGGATGGTCCCCATTACGTAACAATCCTTATTTGCGGAAACCTTTAAAGTTCCACTAATGGTAACTACTACGTAGAAACCACTAAAATTGCTGCTTGGGATGGAGAGTACTAGTGAACCATACTAGAATGGCAGATGAGATTTTAAGGTGTGCAGTGGTCGAGACCAGTCCGCCGCTACGGAGCTCATCTGTTTATGTTCCTTCTCTGTGTAAAGATCAGTACAGTCTCGAGAAAAGTGCTTGCATTATATAACTTAGATTTGATACATACTTGGGTACCCATTATAAGTACCCACTTATAGGCATTGTTACGTTTATTATCACTAGTAGTAGTATTTGTAAGAAAATATGGTGTTTGAAAGCAAAGTAAAACATAAGGCTTTGTTTGACCAAATCCGAGAAATTATAAGTTCTATCTTAAAATATAATATATGAAACAGGTATCTATAGCTGGAGCCCCTATTATACTATTTTCAAAAGTAAATGTACAAATCTATTATCAGTTTAAAATTTTGTGTTCTGATTACCAATATATTTAATATTGTTTACCTACTGAGTTTCCTCGGAAGTTGGGTTGAGCAGTAATAAAGTATACTGTAAGCGCTTATCTCAATCTTTATGATTTTAGGCTCGTTCTATTTAATTTAATGTGTATTTCTTTGGTATATTTGCTATATCGTATTGTTTACTTAAAACTAAAACAATTTAATATTATAATTAGTATAATTAAATATATCAAATATAAAACCTCTCTCTCTGCGCGGCTACTTGCCATCCTAGGATGGTTGACTAGTACATGAATTCTCGTACACTAGTTACTAGATGTAAACATACTTTTCGCTGATTTTAGTTATTGTATAATTTTTTCTACAGGATAGTCTTCGCGGTTTTTACTTTCCTCGGTTACTGAAGGGAAGTTTCGTAATCGTCAAAAAATTATCCTCCGCGATTTCTCCGGATTTTGACGTTTCAGAGTACGTAGATTACGAAAATTAAAGACGTTTAATTCCGTCAGTCAGTCAGTCTGTCTGTCTGTCGATCTAGCGTCTGTTTGCGTTATATCTACAAAATCACTTGACGGAGAGGGATAATATTTGGTAGGTAGTTGACGTTACTGCCAGTTTCGTTGAAAAATATACAG
The DNA here is from genome assembly GCA_936432065.2 of Rutpela maculata. NCBI lineage: Eukaryota > Metazoa > Arthropoda > Insecta > Coleoptera > Cerambycidae > Rutpela > Rutpela maculata. The sequence continues at coordinate 153,424,029 of OW386288.2, forward strand.
GGTGGACTCTGTAAAATATAATTAAGGAAGATAGTCTTTCATCCTATATAACAAAAAACATAAGTTTTGCACCCCGTCTTGCTTGCCCAAGACACATTATATCTACAAAGAGCAGGATATAGTTGTCAGTCAAAAAAATAAACATACTTCTAATCTTTTTTTGTTTTTAGTTTATATCTGAAACTCAAATATTTTTTCTAGCTTGAGGACGTTTGTTTTTTTTTTTTTTTTTTTGGCGAGGGGGGGAAACCCACACGGGCTGCCTATCCCAACTAGGAATAGGTCTGAGTGTCAGACTCAAACTGACTAAAACCCCTCCTCTAGGGCTCGTCTGTATGAAATACTCCGAATGCACTGCAGCCTCCTGGGCTTATTGTGCTTACCCTGTTTTTATTTTATTAGTTTACACTCGTCCATTTTAAAATTCCTGTGTCACTGACAAGGTGATACAGGTCTGAAAATGGACGGGTCTTAATGGTTTCCGGATCTGTTTGTGTTTGCCCGTAAATGTTATACCTTCTGCGGGCCAATGCCTCGCAGTCATGTGTAATATGTTCTACAGTTTCTGGTACCTTGCCGCACAGTCTGCAGCTAAGGTCGCCAGCAAACTTTACACTGTCCATTTGCACTGTCCATTTCAATACTCCTGTATCACTGACAAGGTGATACAGGTCTGAAAATGGGCGAGTTATGATAGTCTCCGGGTCTGGTTGTGTTTGCCCGTAGATATTATAACTCACTCTACCCATTTTTCCTGTGCCGTTGGCAGCAGGTCTGAGAAAATGGGCAGAGTGGTAGTTGCCAGGTCCATTGTCTTTCCCCGTTGATATTATATCCTGCAGTCCAGACCCTGCAGTCGTATAATATCTTTTGTCAGCAGCGGCTTCGCTACGCGGCGTTCCTCGCTGGACACCACCCCAGTCAAGTCCTCGTCGCGCGCGAAGTCACTTTACTTCGGTGCTCTGTTCGGCAACAGTCTCGCCATGCGGTGTCCCTTGATGGTCCATAACCCCATCAAGTCCACACCGCTAGCGACGTTGCTTCACTTCGCACCCCCGCATCACTTTAGTGAGGACCGCTGTAGCCTCCTCATTGTGATGCAGTTTTATCTGGAATGGACCTACTTTCCCATTCCTTCAACCTTTTGAAGGTTGCTCTTCCAGGCTATGCTCCTTGTCAGCAACGGCCTCGCTACGCGGTATTCCTTGATGGTCCGTCACCCCAGTCAAGTCCACGCCGCTTGCGATGTTGCTTCACTTCGCGCCCCTGCATCACTTTAGCAAGGACCGCTGTGGCCTCCTTACTATGATGCAGGTTTATCTGCACCTTCAGCTGGAATGGGCCTATTTTTCCCTTTCCTTCCTGAGGGTTACCCTCCTCTGTCTCGGGAATCCAGACGGGAGGCTCAGGCGCTTTGGAAGGTCCTTGGTGTTGACCGAAGTCACAGACACCCCCTCCTCCAGCTCCTTCACCTCCCGCACTGCGCTCGTGGGCTGATGGGAGGGTCTGCACAGAACATGCTGAGGAACCCCCTCCCTCTCCACGAGTAAGGGGAAAAGATGGTCGCCACGCACGGAGCCCCTTACATACGTGGAAGGCATTTATACAACGGGGTGCGCCTGTGCCCCGAGGCTTGTCGCTAGTGGTCGGGCTCCCCCCCGACCACGCGTCCCATCGGCGCGCACAATACCTTGGGATTGGGGAAGTTTTTATGGTGGTACTTCATCCACGTGGTCAGGGCGGCGAAGCCAAGACCCCCGTGCCCCCCGGAGAGACGTACCCCTGACCTGGGTCAGTGGCACGCCACTCCAAGCGGTTTACGGTGTGTGAGCTGGTCCGCGACGTGGTTTTAGCCGGGGTGGATTGGGTTATTAGCCCTACCCCCCAGAAATATGACCACGTTAACCCTACTCCTCGCGGAGTCTGGCCGTTCTCCTATCCGCCACCTGGAGACGCGCCTGGCAGGTGCTCAACCTCCCACACTCATTAAAGGATGGTACCAGGGAGGACGTTTGTTACTATTATACTAGGTTTGAAATAATAATTTTCGTGTTTTTTAAATTTTGAAACGATAATAAAATAAACTGATATACCTACCTAACGCCATGTCACTAAGAGAAAAACTTTCCATATTTTTTTTATAAATGATACCTCACCTTAAGCATATCCACAATGAATAAGTTGTCCGATAGTCTTTTTGAAACACTTTCATCGGTCATTTTGAAACAATATTTACCCTTCTAAAGATTTGTAATTAATAAATTAGCACACAATATTTGTAAACACGTGTATATCGAATACGTTCTAGTAGTCTGACATATCTCAGACTAGTTGACGTTACAGTGAACGGCGACGCCTAACCAGAATGGCTCTTGAAGCTTTTATTTAATATAAGTAATTGAAAAAAAATTTTTTGTGAACCACGGATTTTCAATGATATTAACGTTTGTGAATATTATTTTTCAAATTCAATTTTTATGCAAATTCCTTATTTAACATTTCTTAAGACATTTGATTTCATATGCTTCTACCCCATTATTTTTTTCTTTAGGAACATCAATAGAATAAAAGGACAGTTAAATGATGCACTCAGCCTCTACTCCATTGATTTTTTTTTGTAAGTTAAAAGAATATGCTGTTCGTATGCAAAATAATATTTCCTAATGCGTGTTCCAATAAGAGATAAAAGTTATAATGCAGCACGAGTATGCATGTATTATAGGTAATGTTTCCATCAGTAGAATTAATAAAAAGTATTCTAAATGTATTTGGAAGTAGATTAGAGCATGGTACACCTTATTTACAGGACGTTAGTCGGTAATCCTTTGATTCCAAAGTAATTGCAATTTAATAGGAGTCGTGACGGCTAGAGCAGTGCTGGCATGATTTATTGGGATTTATAGGGATTTGAAGCCAGCGGTGTGGTATATAACACCCGAGAAGACTGTTCTATAATACAGATTCCAAGTTATAAAATATAAACTAGGTTTATGCAGTATTGCAGTGAGAATGAATGAACTTACCATGGTAATATCTAAAGAGCAACAAAAAGTAACACATTTCTCGAAAGATAATAATTTATTAAGTGTAAGTTGCTCAAAAGTAAAATGTATTAGTTTTAATATGAGTTGAACTGGAATAAAAATTGACAGTTTAATATTTCCTGCACAGTAAACTGACTTTATTGTTCTTATTTACAAATTCTCGGCAGACATTTCGTGATCCACCCATTGTTTAAACAGATTTTCCTTTGCTGTATAGCGTATTTAACAGCATCATGGCATCCGTTACGATTGTCTGTCTACGCACGGTCTATACCAAAGCTTTTTTCCATCAACTCCTTTTTGACAGCAGCTAAACGTTTTGGAGAGCGCCGTCTTCACAATTTTGGCAGCGTCTTCATTTTAATGTGGGTATTACTTTCTATGTATATTGATCGCCATATTGGAGCCGCCATTTTGAATTTTGCTAGTTTTTGGAATTCTCTGTGGGTCAGAAAGGTACTACCTATTCCATGCCAAATTTCAAGTTCCCAGCTCTCACGCAAACAATTCACCGTATAGATAAAAACATAATTAAAATGCAACATAACGGATATATCTACTTGTTTGGGTGCTTCCAGACATGCTGGGAGCTTGAAATTTTTCATGCAGTGGGACTAATCTCAAACTCTCAAGAAGGTTATTAATATAGAGAAATTTAAAATGGCCGTCCCAATATGGTAGCCTAATGTTGAGGCAACTTTTTCGGAACTTACAAATTTGTAAAATTTATAGAGAGCCAGTTTCGAATTGTTTGGTTTTTGTTTAATAAAAATATCATGGTAGGTGTAGGTAGGTTCATTGTTTTTTTGTTAGCTAAAAGTTACTAACATTGATACTTTACTTTGTCATCAATAGATAATGTATTGACGTCGTACAGTTGGGGATTTTGCTATACTTTTTTTCAAAATTCTGTAAGTCGCTCAATTTTGAACGGATTTTGATGTGGTTGGGCTTAAAATGCTTGAAAAGTTTCATTCTTTGACGTGCAAGTGCCATTTTCTCATAAACTATCATATGCAACCCCTAGAAAATGTAATATCAACCTAAAATAGGGAAAATTTTAGAAGTTAATACATGTAATAAATTTTAAAAAATTTGAGATTTTATTTAAAATTTACCCTCATTTAGGGGTTGATATTATATTTTTTAGGGGTTGTACGTAAAAACGGACTTCAGAAATGGAAAGAGGAGACCAAAATACCTTATTGAGCCCCCAATATTCATTTTTTCCATTACATCCAAAATTCACCCCCTAAATACACCTCCCAAAAAGGGTGTATATAATTAATTTGCATATATAAATGATTGTTTTACTTTCGGAAAATGTCGAGTGACCTTTTTCTTAAATGCACTAACTTTTAAAATGATTTTGAAATTAAAAAAAAAATATTCCCTATTCTAGGGGTTGATATTACATTTTCTAGAAGTTGTACGTGATAGTTTATGAGAAAGTGAAACTTTTCAAGCATTTTAAGCCCAACCGCATCAAAATCCGTTCAAAATTGAGCGACTTACAGAATTTTGAAGAAAAGTATAGCAAAATTCCCCACTGTGCGTCTTCCAAAAATCCAAGTTATAGATTATGAAAATGTGCAATTTGAATCCCGAAAATGGCAAATATATTTGACGACGTGCCATCTGTGTGTCTGTCTGTGGATGTCATATTTGCCTCGAATATGACTCAATGTGGAAATCTGAAATTTTACATGTAGAATCTGAGAAGACCAGGGTAGAAATCTACTGGATATTAGTGTAATCGGTACACCAATGGTGGCTCCAGAAAGGACCGGAAACATTTTTTTTTCCGAATAAAAAAATACTTAATATGAAAAATTATATCGAAAAGATCATATGTAGATTTCTCGTCCTAGTAGCAGGGAAAATTTCAGGAAAGATCCAAAATAGTTTTTCACCGAATAAAAAAATATTTCAAATAAAAACTGTATAGAATGGAAAGTTTTATTAAATTTTTCAGATTTTTCAGCATAGCACCAGGGTACATAGTGGCTAATTTTTCCAACCTAGCTTACCATAAGTGTTCTGTCCACAATTTAATAAATAGTGAATTAGCTAGAATAAGTGAATTTTGTATATCTCATGAGGTAAAAGTATATGCATGTTTTTTTACGTTATTGGGAATTCCACGTATTCTACAAAAAGCTTAGTCATTTTAGTCTTGAAATTATTAATAAAATAATTACGTTCCTCATAAAATTTCTAGATAAATGTCTGCAAATTATAATATTTTTATTATTATTATTATTATTAATTTTTTTCAGTTTATTTTATGTTCTGTTATGTTAATAATATAAAGTTATATTATACGCCTTACAATAATTGTCACAGTTATTTCCTATAAGTGATTTACCGATATATGAATTTCCATGTTTTCTTAATTTTGGACTCATTTATCTGGAAAATGGTAACTCCTATCAAAATATTGCATAGAAACAAAATTGTAGAAAATTTTATGCACGTTGTTTTTTGTGAAAAAAGTTTTTCTCCATCTTTTTTTAGTTTTTGTGTTAAATGACAAAAACAATATTGGCAACAGTTTTTTTAACACATGGCCGCCATTTTGAAAGTACAGCCAGTTTTTTTAGGACATGTCTTAAATTGTTCTTTAGGCTTTTTTTTTTTTTAACTGTTTAACGTCGGCCTATTTCCGCTACCAGGGCCTATCACCGACGCCAGGAGACGAGCTACACCCAACCTGGAAATTTTGCCGAATCTCTTCCCTTAAGAAGAGTAGGGATCTTTTACTTGCCTAACATTTAATAGACAAGGGACCGCCTGCTTTACATCCCCTCCGAAGGATGGTATATCCACTACGTAATCCTCGTCTGAAATTACGTAACTTCCGAGTATACACTGATATACAAGCCTCTAGAAGGTGGGACGAGAACGCTGTATTTCCCAAGATGGGAGCCCATCCAAGTACTAACCGCGCTTGACGTTGCTTCAACGGAATATCAACTGATATTCACATTGAAGTCGCCTCTACGCTCGCCCCCTCCTTAGGCTTTAATATTTATGAAAAACATTGTCCCCAAGGATCGTACAGTTAGGGAGGGCTCCCCGACTAAGTGTTAATAAAAACAGTTTGACAGATAATTGTTTATTTAAATATTGGAAACATTGTTTTATATATTAAAAGTACAATTATTCAAATTTCAAAAAATTTGTGAGGTGAGGTACGGTACCAGTTTCAGTGACTGGACATCGATCGGCGAAGTTAAGCACGCCGCGAGTCCATTACTTGGACTGGTGACCATATCTCATCTCGCCATCCTGGTTAAGTGGTAGAGTAGCGTTAGTTACACTTCACCAGGACGTTAATATAAATAAGTCATTAAAAAAAAAAGTTAACACGATATTTATTGAATTCCACTTGTTCTTCCTGAAAGCTATTACAATTCTCTATCTGTTTAGAGAATATTATTTAGGTATTATGCAAATCATAACTTACACACTTTTTATTTATTATGAAAATACCTACTTTCTGTATATTGTTGCCCTAATCTGGGCACGCTAATATACTAGTCAGGTAAATACTTTAAAACACTCATTATTGGAGAATCAATCAAAACAACTACTCTTCTAGCTAATACTGACGAAGTATTGAATTACATGATAGGATTCTTAGCATTTTAAAGAAAAAAAAATATATTGAAAATACTTAAATCATTTATTCAAATAAAAAGTGTGAAGTTATGATTTGCATAATACCTAAATAATATTCTCCAAGCATGATAAAAGCAAATAAATAAAAAATAATTAATTCTCTATCTGTAGTCCTGAATTATCTTGAGGTGCCACTAGTTCTTGCTGATGAAATATACTTTTTGTAAATAAACAAAGCCGTGTCAGTTACTAGGTTACGGAAATCCTACACAAGTACCTACTATGAAATTTTTTAAATTTCAAACTTTGTAATGCTTTTATCTATCACTATTTGCTTATAATTACCTACTAACGCAAAATGCGAAAAAATAGTACAAACAAATCTCGTAAGAAAAGCAGTTTTACTAAACTCATATAGTTTTTGAGTTACTCGCTCGCTGCGCTTTTTTAAACTTGTTGTTTAATGTACTATTAACCATGATGATCAAATCAAGAACCTCCTCTTTTAATATTTTTAAGTCGGTTAAAAAGTGGTTAGCTATAACGTATAATAAAAATCTGTCATTCTATGGAACGATAAATTTTTCTTGCAAGTAAAATAAGCTGTGCACCACTATTGTGTAAATATACTTATTTATTAAAAGCAGTAATCACACCGCAAGGAAATTATTCTGATTGATTCATAGGTACATCGTGACATCTATTTATGCAAAGATACCTATAAAAAGTAGATTTTATAGTTGTGAGAGAATAACTTGGGTGCTACTTAATTTGTATATTTATACATGGAATTATATCCCACGTCTAATGAACTTCGTGAGCATCTAAAAATAAACCGACTCCAAAAATAATAAACAGTAAAATAAGTTTATTTGATAGTCATCATCATGCACCGGTAGTTTCCATTAATAACAAAATGAAAGTATGCCCTGAAATATGTATGAAGTGGATAGAGATACATAAAGAACGAATACAAAAAGATTTTGAACAGGAAGGAGCTGTCGGCTGAGGTAAGTAAATATTGTGGACGCGTAGTAAGTTTTGACAATAACAAATGCGTTGGGCGACACGAGATGATCTATGCGTGTGGCCGCCTCGACGGTGGGCGTCCCGTCACGACGGTGAACGTCTCCGCCGTCCCGCCCCAACCGCCGTCATCGTCGTTTACCCGCTAAACTTAGCGTGATTACAAAAACCTTGTGCATGTGTGTCATATTCTTGTATTAATGTCATCTAATAAATCTTGACGGGATTAGAATAAAACAAATAATTATAGCGGGCAAGTATGTTTCTAAATTAACTTGCGAGCGGAGAATTTATAAATATGTCGGATTTGGATACTGAGCATTTGACAGGTTGATGAATAACTGTGAAATGTTAAAAAATTATAAATTATATCAAATGTGTTGCTATAAGCTGTTCGTGATTAGTTTAGACTCTATGACAAATTATGGGAGCTTAAGGTCTCAGGATTTATAATAACTGTTATTCTGGAAATCCTAAATTAGCATAAATAATTATTATTAAACCACGCGCTTATAGAAATTATTAATTAGTTGTTAGAATAAATAAAATTATATGATGTATTTGTTCGTGAAGTCTCTTTTTTATATTTTTGCTGTGGTTTAATTATATCGTGTCGGTTGATATTTATGTGATTGTACTCTCGAATTTATCCTCTATAAAAATAATAATAATACCTACTTTATTATTATCATGACGGTTTTTCTGGTTTCATTAACATTTTAAAATACTACAATGATATGTGCTTTCCATTAAGACAAGCTAATGAAAATGTTATTAAAAAAGGATGGGTTACAAAAGGTATAAAAATATCCTCACAAAAATTAAAAAAATTATATAGGCGTACGAATTTTATAAAAGATGCAAGAAAATCTATAGGCAAGTAATAAAATCTGCAAAAAAATGCATAATTATTTGTTGTACATAAATTCCCATAATAATTCCAAAGCAGCTTGACATACTATTAACGAAAATATAAATAATAATACAAATAAAAATAATACCATAGATGAAATACAAGTTGAAAATAGCCATGAAACTGACTCATTCAAAATTGCACATTTTTATTTTGAATTCATTGACAAACCTAAAAGTTAAACAAAAAAATTTTAAACTCAAGTAACAATTTTACCCTGGATTTTAAAGTTTATTTTTGGAACTTGTTACTGAAGTACAAATATTTAATATAATTTTAGAACTAAAAAAATCAAATTCCTGTGGATTAGATAATATAAAAACTAGTTTATTACAGAGGTCTGTTAGATTTATTGTTGCTCCATGTACATGTTTAGTAAATTTTTCATTAACTACAGGAATTTTTCCAGCAGTTTTACAATTAGCCAAAATTATTCCACTGTTTAAAAAAGGTGATAATGCGTTATCTGAAAATTATAGACCAGTGGCTCTTTTGTAATCTATTTCAAAAATATTAGAACAAGTTGTTTTCAGGAGAATAGAAAAATTTTGTAACAAAAATAATATGTTTTCTCAAGCACAACATGGCTTTATCAAAGAAAGGTCAACTGAGACAGCAATTATGAACTTTCTTAACACAGCGTATTTATATTGCAAGTAAACTACTTAACACAGTGTATGATAACTGAGAAAAAAACAATAACTGCATAGGTATCTTTATGGATCTGAGCAAAGCATTTGATTTCATAAATCATGCCTTGCTCGTAGAAAAACTTCAAAATGTGAGTTAAGGGGGAAAATTTGTGACTGAATTGCTTCATATCTCTCTAAGAGAACAGCCGGTCGAAATAAATGGTACTAGATCTAGTTGAAATTGGGGTACCTCAAGGCCCGGTTTTGAGCCCATTACTATTTATTCTATACATTAATGACTTACCTGAAATCTTTGATCAAAACACCTTAACAATGTTTGCCGATGACAATTCTCTAATCGCGTCTCTAATTGTCTCTGAAAAAACTGTACCAGAATTGTTAGCAATGGCTCAAAATATGACCAATACTTGCACATATTGGTATAATGACTCCAAATTATTCTTGAACATCTCTAAAACTGTATTTATCAATTTCACGCCCAGATTCACCTCTTTCAATAATAGTTATTTGATAAAAATAGATAATAAGTCAGTTGAGCAAGTCAGAAGTACTAAATTTCTAGGATTACACATTGATTGTGTGTTAAGTTGGAATGAACTTATATCTTTGTTATTAAAAAAGCCGCCGTTAATCTGTTGGCTTAGGTTTTTAAATTTTTAAATGTCTGTGATGAGATGGTCTCTCAGAAAATTGTTTGACTAGTCCTATATCACTTCTTTGTGATAATTTATTTCTTATGGACAATGAAGATTATTATTACCATTATTATTATTAAGCATGATACAACGTTAACAATTAGTAATAAGTTCGAGAAAATATATGATTGATTGATTGATTGATCAGCTTGCGGTAGGCATTGCTGCCACTCCCAGATATACAGCTGGGCCTGCTACGTCCACGCTGGGTTGGACTAAGATCATGCTTGTTGCCAGCAGCGAGTGCCACATGGCGCATGGTAAAGGAATGTGGGATGGGAGGTGTAGGTATGTGTGAGATGCGTTACCGCATTGTTTCGTGAGAGAGAGTTTCATCTTCCTTTTTTGTGTTTTTGGTTCTGGACTTCTGCCTATTTTGATATTCTCAGTCTTCTTATGGTAGAATACATATCATTGCGATTTATTTGTGGTCATTTTTTGATCTTGATCATCTCAGTTGTTGTTCTTCGCTGAAGCATAGTCTCCCTGTCTTTGGTTTGTTGATGTTCGGTGCTAGCGCTTGCTTCAGTAGAGGTGGTGGGTCCTTTCCTTGAGTATGGCTCCAGTACTTCATTGCGTACATCTCTATCCTCTTTAATTGTCTTTCCTCCTAATAGTCTTGCCTTTCTGCTCTTTTCAAAAGATTCTTCTGTTGGCTTTTGTCGTTGCCACGTTTTTTGGCTCCATTTGTCATCGTTGGACGTTGTGGTGTATTGCTGTTTCCTTTACGTCTTTTCTCTTCTTTTATTTCCAATTTTCCGCATAGAATTTTGAGGTCTGTATTGACTTCTGCTGTCCTTACTACATACTAGACAGGTTTTTCTTTTGCTCCACCTGTTTGTTATTGTTAAATCAGATATGTGTGCTTGATTTTCCAGCGCGTGTCCATTTTTACTTCCACATCCAGTGGAAGTATAGTAACGACAAAACATTTTTTAAAAATTTTTATTGTTCAAATAGGCTTAGAATGTCATGAAACGTCGAGATTTCAAGTTTGAGCGAAAAAAATTTCTGTCTGTCGGTCTGTCTGTCGGTCTGTCTGTTGGTATGTCTGTCAGTCTGTCGGTCTGTCGGTCTGTAACTTTTTTTGTGCGCACGTTTACTCTGGAACCGTTTGAGATATTGACTTGAAATTTGGTACACATATGTACTTTAACGAGATCTAGAACTAGATTTTCATCGTATTCCGTCGAAAGGTTGGGGGGTAAATTGGGGTAAATTTGGAGTAAATTGGTAAATCAAGCAGGTAAGAGTTCATGAAATTGATATTTTGTATAGACAAGAGAACCTAAGGTCTCAAAAAAAATTTCGGCATTAGCCACCCCCATTACCATCCCACCCCATTATTAAAGGGGATGAAAAAAAATGTGATTTAGTGTGTGTACAAGGACCAGAAACCTCAAAATATTTTTTTATAAATACAGATTATGTATGAAATTACACTTTTTTTTACACTTTGTATTTGGCTAGGGTTTGGACCTAAAAAAGCACTGTATATTAGGTTTTGAGTTAATAAATTAGGTTAATAGAGATTAAGTTGATAAAGTTATTAAAGTAAAAATTGAATAAAATAAATTAGTTTATAGCTTAGCTTTCTGTGGCGTTTGGCGTTGTGATTGCTGTTTTTATTCTCTCTTCTTTTTGGGCTTAGTACACTTAAAAAACTTTCCATTGCACACACAAATTTATTATTTATTTATTTTCACTTTTACATCTAGTATGTTTATACCTATTGTTTGCTTTATAAACACGTCTTGTTCACTTTTAACACTGAATATTTATTGCTTTCTTTAACGCAATAAAGCACTTGAAAGGGTCTTTTAGGTATATAGATAGGCCTATTTCCGTCGACCGTCAACTAAGGCACAGCTTTACACTTTATTTTTGGTACTATTTAGAAAACACTAATAGTAATTATCAGTTTATTTATTGTATATGAATTTTTTTTCCTATTATGACATGCCACGTTATGCAAAATTTCTTGTCCCACCGGTGGCTTAAATTTGATTAAGTTTACCGGGGTTTAAACCGATTTTTAGTACCTATTTCGGGAGCGTCTTACGATGCGTCTGTACACGCCGTTTGTCAACTTTCGAAATCCTATAAGTTAGAGAAAATATTTATGAATAAAATTTAAAAGCACGAGTTGTCCTATTTGCCGAAAACATTTCACGAAACAAAACGTCAAAATATTATCGCGATATTTGTCGACGCGTCGGCACAAACAATTTTAGCGATAATCTTTTCGTGTTGGTACTGTCAAAAGCCAATCTAGGTTAGTTTACCACTAATAATGACACTTTATTGAAGCAACGTTGCGAAAAAAAAGACTCTCATTGACTATTACGTTAAGGAGTGAAATAATCAGTGTAATGTTGTTCTGATTGGTTGTTTCCGCACACGTGACTAGAAATGGGCGAATTTAATAGGATTTCTATTTGAGCAGAATATTTTCCATGTAATTTTTGTACTTACTTATAAATGTTTCATTCTAAGCTGTCTTTTAACTGTTTAATTAGTATTTGAAGCTATGAAATTTTGAGGATTTATTATTTGACATTTTAAAAAATATCAGGATTCACAAGTTTAAATGTAATTCTCTATTAATACGTGAATAAACTTATAAATTCTCGAACATGTTTCACGTAATTATTTGGTGAATATCATGACGTTGCATCTCGTATCATTAATATTTAATCCTACTCATTTATTTTATTAAGTTCCATCATCACGCAATACGACATGCCAATAATATTTTTAAGTTGTTATTAATCTGTTTAAAGAAGATCGGGTCGTGCATGGGGCTTTGAGAAACTCCAGAAAATGTTTTGAAAATATAATATATGATTTTTCTAATCAATACTGTTAAATGAAACAAATATAAACCTCATATTTAAGAGAGTCGTTAAGATAGCTTGGAAGGGTATTAAAAATTAACTTTCAAATCGTTTTCATTAAAACAAAATATTTTAAATTTCAGAAACAGTGCATTCCCTCAGATAGATTTTCATTTTGTCTCAAGTGGGAGATTTTCTCGTTGGGATTTCTATTGTTTATTAAATAGTTTTTACACTAGTTACTAAACACTTATATAGTGTTCACGATCATTAAACCTTTTAACACTACATCATGTGGAGATGGTTAAAATGAATTTCAGTTGACAGTAATGTTCGGATATTTGGGTTTGCGAAAAGTATTTCAGCCAGTAGTACACTCAAGTTAAAATATCCTTGAATACTTATTATAAGTCTAAACCTAAACGTAATCTGCTTCATAGTAAATTTTATTTATTCTCATAAACGCTGTTGATATATTAACGGGTAAATTTGTGCTTCCCAATTACTCTGTATTTTTGTAAGAAGTAATAAATAGCATTGTATATTTTTAAATTAGTTTTAGAAACGATAAGAGCTGCAACTATTTAATTTCCTGTTTTTTGCAACCATCCGGTAGTTAGATTGTTTTTACTGTCAACATCATACACATTCTCTGCGTTTCCGATAATCTTCTACATCATTCCTAATCCGAGGATTATGAATGCACAGTTTTTGTTAATTCTGTAAAACTACGGAATTAAGCAATTTAATCCACATGTATAATCCTAAAATCTACATAATTCTCATACAAAGACAGAATACACCAGTGTGTGCCTGTGTACCACATCGTGGTGAAATTAGTTAGCGACATGTCGTTAAGTCTATTAATATGATTTGATGCTTTCTGTGAGTCGGAAAAAACCTCGAAAAGTGTCACCAATTTATAGCTTAAGGGGATTATGTCTCCCCCCGTTTCCGAGATTGCTGAATACGATGGCGGCGGTTTAAACTCTTTTCGAGTTAATCCCACTCCCCAAACGGCCAAAAACCACCCCCGAAAGGGGTTAACGCGGATACGCCGTCTCATACAGACAAAACCTGCGTCACCCCCCGTTTTCGAGGATGCTGAACACGACGGCGGTGGTTTAAACTTTTTTTGAGTTGACCCCACTCCATAAATGGCCAAAAACAACCCCCGAAAGGGGTGAAACGCGGATACGCCGTCTCATACCGACTAAACCTGCGTCACCCCCCGTTTTCGAGGATGTTGAACACGATGGTGATGCTGGATCTACTTCCCGAAGCAAACTAACCCTTCAAACGGCCAAAAACGACCCCTTTGATACCAGGTTTTATGAAGTGCACCGGACAAGAGAAAATGAATAATATATTTACAGATCAAACTAACCTCTCAAACTGAAGATAATGATACCGATAATGACATTATGTTGTTGAATCTGATCCCCGAAATTCACATTAGCGAATCTGATACCGAAACGGCTAATGAAGCCTGTGAAGTTGAAAGATGTGATGTTCACTACGGGGGTACGAACCCTGCAATTCCACTTGTATATATAGTAAATAAGTAATTGAATGTGTTAATAAAAAGGTTCATTATTTAATATAATAAAATAAATGAAATTGTACTATATACCTGATTTTTCCACCTAAAAACTAGACACAAAATATGCGCATATTTTTTTCAGTTGAACAGTCAAGAAACCTGGAATCATCATCGGGTGTGTATTCAATGATCTGTGAACATATGATTCATTTTCTCTTATCCGGTGCACTTCATAAAACCGGGCATCAAAGAGGTAGTTTTTGGCCGTTTGAGGGGTTAGTTTGCTTCGGGGAGAAGATCCAGCATCACCATCGTGTTCAGCATTCTCGAAAACGGGGGGTGACGCAGGTTTAGTCCGTATGAGACGGCGTATCCGCGTTAACCCCTTTCGGGAGTGGTTTTTGGCCGTTTGGGGGGTGGGGTTAACTCGGAAAGAGTTTAAACCACCGCCATCGTGTTCAACATTCTCGAAAACGGGGGGTGACGCAGGTTTAGTCGGTATGAGACAGCGTATCCGCGTTGACCTTTATGGGGTAGTTTTTGGCCGTTTGGGGGGTGGGGTTAACACGGAAAGAGTTTAAACCACCGCCATCGTGTTCAGCATCCTCGAAAACAGGGGGGGACCTAGTCTCGTTAGACTATAAATTGGTGACATGTCTGTCCGACTCACAGAAGCCACTATAAACCGTACTCTTTAAACAAATTAATACATTACACTGATTGGTTTTGTAATTTGTCTTAATTCACATACATACAATATAGCATCCATATGCCATGACAAGAAAACAATGACACCCCCGAAATGATAAGTCGGATAATAATTATTGACACTTAAAAAACAATTGACACATAGTTAGCTCTGGCTCTATAAGTATAATAATTGTAATATAATTATAGTTATAGCAATTATAGCGAATTAGTGCATCTAAACTATCTGATAGTTAAACCTAAATTAATTGAAGCAAAAATCTAGGTGTAGTCATAGATGATGCGCTTACTTTTCAATCGCATATTTATAATAAAGTAATACAGGCATTTAGTCGCTAAAAAGGTTTGTACCCATATAAAACTTGCATGTCACCTATTGCCAAATATCGCCTCTGCTACAGTCTTGTACTCTCAATCCTTGATTATGGTGATATCGTATATAATAAGTTCATTAGTACCGCTACATGTCGTCTGATACAAACAGTTTAAAATGATTGCATGCGCTTTGCTTACAATATTCCCTTTAGAAATCACATTACTCCTTACTTAAATCAGAATTATATCATAAATATGAAAAATAGACGTATACCACACATGTATGGACTCATTTATAAAGTGGTGCCCCCGCTACTTACGAAACAAGTTCTTAGTCGATAATCATGATGAAAATGAAAGGCATATGCAAGATTTAAGAATACCGAAACAAAAATCCTCCGCTTACCAAAAGTCATTTACATAGAATGCAATCCAGATGTGGAACAGACTGGATCCAAACATTAAAAAACTTTTAATTGTAAATCAAAAAGAATGCTGTTTGCCGTTCAAAACATTGCCACCTAAAATCAGCGGTACCCTTCCCTGCATGCACCATTTTAATAACAAAATTTCTTTCTTAAATTGTTCTGATTGATCTCCCTCCCCTGCACCAGTGACGCCACATAGTTGCGCACTTTTATTGAACTTAGTTTAAGTTGAAGATTAACTTCCTTTTTGTTAGGGCCATTGGAAGAGAATCATCTAGGTGAAATGGTATATATTTACAATGTATATTATATTCTTATGATAAATAAAGCTATTATTATTGTTGCTGGTAACGGTTGACAGGTATAGACCAGAAGGTGTTAGGAAAAAACTTTTTTAAATAGTCGATGTTTCGTCAGAATTCAGAGGGGCCAGATTTCCTAAGATTTCCTCGGATTTCCTGGGATTTCCTTAAGGTTTATTCGGACTACCTTAAGATTTCCTCGGATTTCCTTAAGATTTCCTCGAACTTTTTTCAAAAAAATTTTTGAAGAGCGGGAGGAAGAAATCCGAAAAATTAAAGATTTCCTGGGATTGCCTCAGATTTCCTCGGATTTCCTAATATTTCCTCTGATTGTCTAAGATTTCCTGAGATTTACTAAGATTTCCTCGGATTTCCTAAAGATTTTCTCGGATTTCCTTAAGATTTCTTCGGATTTCTTTAAGATTCCCTTGCATTTTCCTCAAAAAAATTTTTGAAGACCGGGAGGGGAGAAGTTCCAAACACAAAAGATTTCCTGAGATTTCTTTGGATTTCCTAAGATTTCCTCGGATTTCATAAGATTTCCTGGGATTTCCTCGGATTTCCTTCTGAGTATACACCAGATTTCCTTCGCGGTTTGCCCGATTATTTTTGTTGTTTTTATTACGTTGTTGTAGTTTTATGGTAGAATTTCAAGTTGCAATCCCAGCAATAGCGTAGACGATTTTTTAGAAAATAATATAATATTAATTTATAAACATTCGGTGTTTTAAAAAGCTGTGCAATGCAATATAATACTTGCGACTGGTTTCCATTTCGGCACTTTCTCCATTTAATTTTCACTTTGTTTCGTCAATTCCACACCGAAAGTTTCCTTTACTGCTTCCTCCCCTCGCAGGTATTTATTTTTCTTTAAATTACCCTTTTAAATGAGCTCAGCTTTAGGTTCCATCTCTAAACAGAGCATTACTTAATGAGAATTTCTAATTAGATGGTGACGTCGGTTGTGGTTCATTGTATTAATTGAGCGCTCAGTTCGTAGAATTGCGTGACCGAGTGGCAGAGGAGACATCCGCAAATAACCCCTGTCTTTTCCGCTGCAACTTGCGTTCAACAATTCAAAGATTTGGTAAGTGATTTTAAGAGCAAGGGAAATATGCAATAAAATATTTAAATATTCCCTATTATATTAGTAGCACTTAAATGTACATTATTCTAACGTAAATTATATCTGCTCAAAATAATAGATGTGAAGTAAAAATAATAAATGCACATTAAAAATAAAAAACGCACAGGTAACAATTTTAAATGTTCAGTAACTAATGGAGGACCGTTATGGAAAGAAAGCGCGTTATTTTGGAATAGGTCAGTAAAGCACGGATTTGCCTGATTTTTTTACAGGTTCCTAATATTACATACTAAAATCCCTCCCTATAATTCGGAGAAATCCATAAAATCGAAGAAAAAAAAATTAAAATGCGAAGAACCTGATTTTTTTAAAATATACTAAAATAAATTGGCTCTAAGATTTCTGTGGATACAAAAACTATAATATTTATTAGAAATGTAAAAAAAATTTGAAAAAAATTGGTGATAATTGGAAATTTTAAAGATAAAATTCATTAAAACTAAAAATGAATTAAGTACAAAATAATTTAACTCTTAAAATATTTGATTCCTTTTTGTGCATATGATATATCTATTATAACTATATTTTCATCAAAATCGTCTTCATCAATTAGGATAGTAGTAGATGTACAGTTAGCACACGCCTCCCCGCTGCACCCCGTGCAGGCTGAGCGTTTTTTTGCATTCAAAACTTTGATCACAACCTGTTTTGTCGTTTGCAAAATATTGTTTTAATAAATTTTCAGACACTAATTGTTGATTCATTGGGTTTGAAAAAATTTGGTAGTTTTCAGCCCCAATAATCTGATACCAAATCGATATTCAGCCATATTTGTACCTGTATGTGTACTTTCTTTTAATGTTCTATAGCTGTGCCAGTTGTGAAGGGTAAATTTGCAGATTTACACTACTATTTCCAGTGTTTGAAAAATATTATACCTATATTTACTTAAATCAGAAGCGCCATATAAACTAGAATTCCCTTTAAAATATAAAGAGTCTTGATTTTGTTTCGCAAAGTCTTAGGTAGCATCTTGTAAATCATCACGTTTTTCAAAAATTTTAGCCAACATTATTTCGCACAATAAGTGTATTAAGATATTTAAATGATACAAGAATGACAATGCCAAATTACTCATTATTTTATTCTCTTTGAAAATTGTTTATTGAATTTTCCATCTCGCACAATTAAAAGTTAGACCAGTTATCCAGCAGTTTTACACCTAAAAATCATTAGAAAAATCGTTTTTAAATCACATGATAGATTTGAAATTGAACAGATGTAGTATAGGGCATGCGTACCGCTAAGATCGTCCCAATAATTCTATCATCTATGGGACTAATACCATGGAACTCATACCGAAATATGCAAAAATCTGTTATTCTCGACGCGGCGCACATCGTGAGATCGTTCTTGGAACTATGGTACTAACAGCATCAATCTTGTCCATCGACCGATTGTTGCCGACACACCGGAAAATGTTCGTGAAAAAAAAAAAAATAATAATAAAAACGCAGAAAATCTTATTTTTTTTTACAATTTCACCCTTTCTACATTTGAAAACCTCCTGCCATTTTGCGTATTTTCTTTTCAATGACTGTTTTCATATACAGTGTGTGCTATTTACTACCGCAACGCCCCGTTATTTGGGAACGCGTTGACCGATTTATTTATATTTTTTTTTTGAGATACAGTGCTTGATGAACTTTATTTGACAGTTTTGAAAAAATTGTAATTTTCATATTTTCAAGGCCTACTAAGCTCCTTTAAATGGGTCGAAATTTCGGGATCGACTATTAGAAATTTTTTTATCGGCAAATTGGATGGCGTATTTGATTCGCAGTTGTCTCAAATATAGGGTGTTTTTTATGCAATAGCCAAATTTAAAATTTCTCACTTTTCGACTGGCCCTGCATAAAAGTCGGCTAGGTTTACTAAAAATATAAAGTAGTCTTAAGAAACATCAGATACTAAATGAAAAAGAATAAAGAAAAGTTATTGTTCAAATAAGTAGTGCTTCTATACATTATTCAGTTGCTGTACATAGGTGCTTTAATGGAAATTTTTCAAAAAAATGAATTGGACGGAATAGCTTTTCTCTTTTCTTCCTCATCTGATAATATCAATATCAGATACTAAATGAGGAAGAAAAAAAAAGCTATTCCGTCCAATCCGTTTTTTTGAAAAAGTTTCATTAAGGCACCTACTACGTACAGCAACAGAATAATGTGAGAAGCACTATTTATTTAAAGAATAACTTTTCTTTTTTCTTCCTCATTTAGTATCTGATGTTCCTAACGTCGAATGACTACTTTACCTTTTTAGTAACCCTAACCGACTGTTACACAGGGCCGGTCGAAAAGTGAGAAATTTTAAATTTGGTTACTGAATAACAAACACCCTATATGAGGTATCGAGCTAAAATTTAGTATAAGGGTATTTGAGACAACTGTGAATCGAATACGCTATCCAATTTGCCGCTAAAGAATTGCCTAATAGTCGATCTCGAAATTTCGACCCTAAATGCGGAGGAGCTTAGTAGGCCTAGAAAATATGAAAATTACAGATTTATAAAAATAGTCAAATAAAGCTCATCGAGCACTATATCTCAAAAAAAAAATTAAAATCGGCCAATACGTTCCAAAATAATGGGGTGTTGCATTATTAAATAGCACACACTGTATATGGCAGACAAGAAAAAACGTCACTAAACAAAGTTTTCTTTATTACCAAACTTACCTCAATCCTCCAAAAGGTAGTCAAGAATGAAGCAGCTACATAAAATGTCAACATAAATAAGAGGGAAAACAATTACAAAAAATACAGAAACGTACTCAATGAAATCGTCAACAGGGGAAACGAAGGACTCAGAAGAAGATGAACTCTGGAAACAAAAACACAAAGACCTACACTTCCCATCCCACATTCCTGTACAATGCGTCGTGTGGCTCTGGCTGCTGACAACAAGCATGACCCATATACAACCCAGAATAGATGTATCCGGCCCGGTGATACGTTTCCCGGGAGTAGCAGCAATGCCTACCATACAAGCGCGGATCTAGAAATTTCAATAATTTTTTTCTCGTCTGTGGCGCATGAGACCCATACGAAATATGGGTAATAACATATCGAGAAGCACTTCTCTAACGACCCCTAAAAAATTTTGAAAAAGCAGTTTGCGAAAATTTTTTTCAAAATTCGATTACCCTCCCCCAGGTCTAGGGACTCCTGTTTAAAATTATTTTTTTTGTCATATGCATTTTACTTTTCATAAAAATACAGCAACACGTTTTGAAGATTATGAAAATATTTTCATTACTAACTGAGATACAACGAATTGAAATTTTGTGATTTGTTAAATTGTAAATCACAAAATTTCAATTCGTTGTATCTCAGTTAGTAATGAAAATATTTTCAAAAACTTCAAAACATATTGTTGTACTTTTATGAAAAGTAAAATGCATATGACAAAAAGAAATAATTTTAAACAGGAGTCAAAATTTTTAGGGGTCGTTAGAGAAGTGCTTCTCGAGATGTTTTTTCCCATATTTCGTATGGGTCCCATGCGCCACAGACGAGAAAAAAATTATTGAAATTTCTAGATCCGCGCTTGCTACCATATGCTGGTCAATCAATCAATCAATCATGCAAGTTGTAGGAATCACCTCGTACATTTAATACACTTATTAGAAAACGCTCTGTACTAGGATAGTATTAATCTACTGATACGTATGTTTCCATTCATTCACTTGCAATAATTTCATGATTGAGTTAGTCATCAACCTAGTCACAAGCACCATAACACATAAAAATGAAAATCCTTTCATTCAATAACATCGCCTAACAATGCGAGTATATATTACAAAAAGTTGGATGTATTCATCTTGTCCTCGTGAAAAATTATAAATTTTTCTTCTGACGTCTCTACAGAAATTCTCATTTTAGCAGGATGTAAAGGAACCGTATTAAAGTCGGATTTCCATTTTCATATTCACATAGTTGGAGAGTTTCTGTAACTCGTAAGGTAAAACCACGCGTCGTACGAATAAAAAGTTATATTAAGGAATTCGTTACTTTTAAGGTGGTTTAAAGGCGAGTCAGATAATATAAAAAAGACATTTTCTAGCAGAGCATATTAGATTTTCTGTCTCGTAAACTTCTGAATTCTTAGGGAATATTATCCCTTCTTAATACATTCGTTACATGTTTTAAAGACGGATTTATTTCTTGCTCTCAATATATTATTTCTTTTTACTTACTTTCAGAATACAAATTTGTTTGGAATTTTTCATATACTACTATAAAATTGTATCACGTAATGCATACATATTGTTTTGCAGTTCCGGTAGTAAAGTACTAAGTAACTTATTTCCCTTTTTTTTTTTTTTTTTTCGAGAAATAATATGTCACTTTTAATATTTACAAAAGTCCCGAGAGATTAAATGGAAAATAATTTACACCATGGTAACTACAGTACAATACCTAGAGGTAAAAAATATGCAATACTTCGGAATAATGTTATATTGAACGGATTTCGTTCATTTTTAGCAGTATAATGGTCAATGTTTCACAGAAGAGTTTCTATATTGTTCGGGGGCATGCTAATTTATAGAGGGTAGATGCCACTCCCCTTCTCAGGGGCTGACCGAAGCAATGTGCATCTTCGCATTTTTTTAATAACATAGTCACCATTTTGTTACTGTAATTAGCCAGTAAATAAAAAAAAGGAATTTCAAACAGTGTTTCTCATTAATATATAGCATGACGTAGATTCTCAAATTTTTTCGTTTGTATACAGTACTTGCTTTAGAAAAAAATACAGTTTAAACTATAAAGGTATTTTCGATAAAACGTATTTTTTTTTCCTTTTCCAAATATCTCAATAAATATTAGTTTTATTGAAAAATGGGTAGAGACCAAAAATAAAGTTCATAAACTGATACTGAATTTCTGTTTTTTATTTATTTACATAGATTTAATAGTTTCGGAGACATGAAAGTTTACAAATGGCGTCCGAACGTTTATGAAAAGAAAAATGCAGTTCAAATGTTAAATACCTCAGAAATTGTCACACCTACGTCACGCATGCTATGAAATACAGTTTTTCGTTAAAATATAGCATTACCTAGATGCTCAAATTTTTTTGCTCATTTAAAGCACTTGCTTTAAAAAAATGCATTTTAAAATTTAAATTTAATTTCGAAATACTTGGAATCAAAATATAAACTTAAATGTCTCCGAAATTATTAATCCTACATCAATAAACAAAAAATATAATTAATTCCCAGTTCGTACTTTCTGTAATTGGTCTATAATATTTTTTCGATAAAGTCATACTTTTCGAGATACTTAACGGAAGCTGTTTGAAAATACCTTTTTAAGCTAAAATCGCAATTTTGAAGTCGTTGTAACTTAAGAACTATCTATCAATTTATGTGAAAAATTGCATAGAACCTTTTCTTCTTAAAATTTGATTCTTTTTCAGCTCCAATAAATATATATATATTTTAAGGGCCACCCCCTAAGGAATCCACCCCCTATAAATTAACAAGCCCCCGTATAATATATAGAAACTTTTCTGTGAAGCATTTACTATAATACTGCAAAAAATGAACGAAATCCGTTCAATATGACCTCTAGTTACTGTACTACTAATAAACTATTGCCTTGTTTTTAAATATGGCTACCGCTGTTTATAAATTATTAAGTTACCAAGTATGTTTTATACCTCAGAAACTACTATTTTAACTTTGATGTTTCATCTACAAATTGAAAATAACGATCTTCACCATTTCAACACACTTGTTTTTCTTACCTTCAACAAAGTCAATTCCAAAAGTACATTAATACCTTTGGAATTGAAAATTGGGCCTAGTTTGATTAATATTATTACTAAGTTGAGACAAAAGAATACCTGGCTTTCATATAAGGCTGTTGATGATGCTGATGGTCAGCAGCTTACCTACAGGCAAGGTCTGGTATACCATGTATATAAATATACAGGAGGTAAAAAAGATGACAAGCCAACTGAAATTAAAGAAAGCACCTGGTGTGAATAAGGTAAAGGCAGAGACACTAAAAGAAATATCTAAGTACATTGTGGAACCCATACATAATAAATAGATCTATGGAAACCGGTGTGTCCCCAGCTGGTTTTAAATTGATAGTCATTAAACCGCTCTATAAATCTGGTGATAATCAAAAAGTATCGAATTATAGACCAATATCACTGGCTAAAATATATGAGAAAATACTCAAAACTCGTATTTGTAGTTATTTAAAGAAATATAATATTATATCGAACAAGCAGTACGGATTTACGGAAGCCAGATCTACGACTGACGCAATAGCAGATTTAACAACTAAAAGTTACAGCAGCATGGATGCTGCTGAACCATCTTTGTGCATATTTGTGGATTTGATACGGTAAGCCACCCAGATTTATTAAACACACTCGAAAATCTTGGATTTAGGGGGAGATTTAATGAATTTTTAAGGAGGTACTTAACAAACAGAAAGCAGTCTGTATGTATAGATAATTACATAAGCACTACAATAACTGTTAGTTTTGGGGTTCTACAAGGCACCATATTGGAACCAGTTTTGTTATTTATATATGTCAATGATTTTTGTAAAATCCCCATCGACGCTGAAATAATAAGCTTCACTGATGATGCAGCAATATTCTTTAAAGGTAGTACATGGCAATCATTAAAAAGCGATCATTAAAACTGTCACTGACTTCTTCAATAGTAGGGTTTTAACAATAAATTTCAATAAAACATTCTATTTACCCTTCTCTAGCTGTCAGTGGTCTGTCAAAATTTGATTACATTACCATCAAACATGATACTCTTGATATCACCATAACATATGCAACAACTACGAAGTACTTGGGCGTTACAATTGACTGCCATCTTAATTGGGATACACACATTAGTAACTTGGGAAAAATGGGAAGTTTATTACCAAAATCTAAATATTTTAAAACATTTTCAATGAAAAACACCCAAATATTATGTATTACGCCTCAGTCCAATCACACCTTTCACACGGAATCATTGGGTGGAGTGGTGCAACAAATTGCTATTTAGAAAATTTAGAAGTTGCCCAAAAATGGATTTTAAAAATAATATATAGCAATGGCTGCATTTACCCATCCGATGATCTTTATTTAGAAAGTAAAGTATTCGACCCAAGACAACTTTATTGCCAAAATATCTTGTTACTAATGCATAAGAGTAAAAATAACTTGGAGAAAGTTAAACATACATATAGCACTAGGCAGAATAAGAAATCAGTATTAATACCGAAACGAACTAAAACAATAGGTCAAAGGTCTTATTCATATATAGGACCAAAAATATATAATAGTTTACCAGATTATGTAAGTATATTAATTCTTAACTCAAACAGTATTTTCAAAGGAAGAATCAAGGAATGGATAAACAGCCAAACCAGGAACAAGATACATCTACTTATAGATACGAAAATACAATTGAATCAGTATTTTTACTCTTACTTACCTATTACTAATTCATTTCCATGAACCATGACACAAAATCCACTGAAGTGATTATATGTTATATTATGTTTTTTCAATGTTAAATAGGTAAAACCCTCAAAGAAAAAGAAAAAGTCTGTGTCTATATTTACATATTTTATTAATCTCTTAATAACACATAACATATATCAGTAACAAAGTATTGGCTCGTTCAGGGAAATTTTTTTTATGTTGTGGACACTCATCCTTTGTTCGGGAAAAACGCATAAAACCATTTCAGTATTTTTGTTTTTAGTAAAACCATGTTGAATCGACGACAAAAATATATTGTTTTGTTTTAAAATTACTGTTAATTATTCCTTATCTTTCTGTCTTTTAAATTAGTTCTAGATTTCAAATAGACAAAAACGAGATGTGGATTAAGTTGTTAGCTGCAGTTTGGCTTTATCCCCATAATAATAAAAAGAACCGATGGCATGGGAGACCACTTAATGAATGATGCCGTTTAGTAAGAAATTTAAAAACTGCTGAAAATATTTGCTCATTTAATTTTATTACTCCCGGTCTCTTGATTAGGCGAGATTTACATTTTTCAATTTATGTTTCCCATATGTTCATTAATGTCATTTAAACATAGGCTATTAGTCCGTTTTTAAATTTATAAATTGTTTCTGCTTCGTTGGAATTATGACATAAAATTAATTAAGCCCACATATAATGAAGTATGATTGTCAGAAGATTATTTATGTTTCCGCTTTTTTATTGGTTACTCTACCTGTACAGTGATCAACGTAATACCGACTCCTGTAACAATCAGCTAGTTTGAAAATATACTATCAAAATGAAAGAATATGGCCTCTTCTATGCAATACTGCCAGAAAAAAGCGTTCCCCTCTAAAAGGTATTAAGAACTTTATTACATGTATAATTTTTCAATAAACTGACAAAAGAAAATTATAGTTTTTATTCATATTAAAAAACCGCTGCCCAAGGACTCACTACTTCCACATCCAGATTCTCTATCCAAGTCACTCACAACGAAAAAACTTTGTATGTGAAAATAATTGTTTATGGAACTTTAATAATATAATATTTGAAATCTTCTACCCCAAAAACACATCAAACGATACCCCACATCGGTAGTGGGGTGGGGGTGGTGATAGGGGGGTGGTAGTGGGGGGTGGACGAAGTAAAAAAATATTTTGAGGTTTCTGGTTCCTGTACATACACTAAATCATAATTTCTTTTCATCCCCTTTAATAAGGGGGTGGGAGTGGTAATGGGGGTGGCTAATGCCAATTTTTTTTTGACACATTAGCTTCTCTTGTATATACTAAATACCAATTTCGTGGGCTCTTACCTGCTTGATTTACCCATTTACCCCAAATTTACCCCAATTTACCCTTCGACGGAACAAGATGAAAATATAATCTAGTTCTAGATCTCGTTAAAGTACATATGTGTACCAAATTTCAAGTCAATATCTTAAACGGTTCCAGAGTAAACGTGCGCACAAAAAAGTTACAGACAGACCGACAGACAGACCGACAGACAGAAATATTTTTTTTTCGCTCAAACTTAAAATCTCGACGTTTCATGACATTTTAAGCCTATTTGGACAATAAAAATCTTTAAAATTTTTTTTGTCGTAACTATACTTCCACTGGACGTGGAAGTAAAATTATGGCGAATTTAAAAATTATTTATTACCCAACTGACAATTACTTCCACATCCAGTGGAAGTATAGTAACGACAAAAAAATTTTAAAAAAATGTTATTGTTCAAATAGGCTTAGAATGTCATGGAACGTCGAGATTTTAAGTTTGAGCGAAAAAAAAATTTCTGTCTGTCGGTCTGTCTGTCGGTCTGTCTGTCGGTCTGTCTGTCGGTCTGTCTGTCGGTCTGTCTGTCGGTCTGTCTGTCGGTCTGTCTGTCGGTCGGTCTATCGGTCTGTCTGTCGGTCTGTCTGTCGGTCTGTAACTTTTTTTGTGCGCACGTTTACTCTGGAACCGTTTGAGTTATTGACTTAAAATTTGGTACACATATGTACTGTAACGAGATCTAGAACTAGATTGTATTTTCGAAGGGTTATGGGGTAAATTGGGGTAAATTTGGGGTAAATAGGTAAATCAAGCAGGTAAGAGTTCATACAATTGGTATTTAATATAGACAAGAGAAGCTAAGGTCTCAAAAAAATGTTTGGCATTAGCCACCTCCATTACCACCCCCACCCTATTATTTGTGATTTAGTGTGTGTATAAGAACCAGAAACCTCAAAATATTTTTTTAATTGATTCACCCCCCCCACTCTCACCCCCTATCACCACCACCACCCCACTACATATGTGGGGTATCGTTTTCTGGGTTTTTGGGGTAGAGGATTTCAAATATTATATTATTAAAGTTCCATAAACAATTATTTCCACATACAAAATTTTTTCGTTGTGTGACTTGAATAGAAAATCCGGATGTGGAAGTAGTGATTCCTTGGGCAGCGGTTTTTTACGTCTAAACAACTTGTAACTGGCAGCCTGGTGTAGTATTTGGTGTAGTCACAACGATATTCCAACCCGTGTACTAATTTGGTCACTAAAGTTAAAGTCAGTTAGACGTTGGAATCGACCTTATTTTAGTGAGAATTAAGATACTACTAGTTTATTAGAAATTACGCCAGATTATTATAGTTTTAACAATGGAAATCGTTTAGACGTAGGTAATTATCGTCCCTTCCCCATTATCTCAAATACAGGGTGATTTACCATGATATGCGGAAAATAAAATGGTGTACTAGTCTTCAATGTGGAAAATCCGCTGCAAAATTTTAGAGTGATCCGAGGTAATTTACTAATTTTTGTTGCATTCACACCTGCAAAGATACGCTACTGTTACTTGTTGGTAGTCAATAATAGGGCGATGAACTTACTTGTGAAAAAACATATCGAAGATGTTTACATTTCCTTAATTGGCATAAAAAGTTACAAAGTGCCGCCGAAATTTGGTGTTTTTGTGTTATTGACGGGTTTAAGTAACTATCTCTTATATCTACATGTTGTTGTAGAGTTCACTAGCATAGGGTCAATGTCTTTTCGACTTATTTCGCTATTATGGTAGTGTGATTTGATCAAAACCAAAAAGTCATTTCTACCCTCTCCTGCTTTGCTGTCAATAGTGTCAATCCCAAGTATGATAAAAGGGGAGGGTAAGTGATATGTTTGTACCGCGTTACATCAGATTGGTTAAAGTCATTGTCGGCGTATTTCTACGAAAAAATGAGGTAATTTTTTTAGTCATATATTTTTAGTCTTTCATTCTTTTAACTCCTTTCTGTGGAGGATAACCTACTGTTAAATTTTCTGCATGTCATGGTTGATCACCCTGTATATCTAATGTATTTGAAATAATTATCTACCATTATATAAACACAGGAGTAGTTACAACTTACATATGTTTTATATTTTAAATAAATATCTCTAATTGGGAGCTTGTTCCTGTAGATACGTTTTCAATAAATAAATATAGCAGGTCGGTCTCCAAAAACGAACCGCGTACAAGGAACGTTTAGGAATCCTAAATATTATTTATCCATGATGTTCATGAAACTCTGGTTTGGTAAAGATTATTTACTCCAACTATTCATGAGGATATTGTATTATTCAGGATTTAAACCAAGGGCACCTCTTTGATAAATATGGCTATGATAAAACAACAAAAATAATGCATATGTTAAAGTTATTAATGAATTCGGCTAACTATTTTCACAATGTGTTAATTTTGTGATTTTATTTTTTATCTATTTATTTAACGTCGGCCTATTTCTGCTATCAGGACCTATTACCGACGTCAGGAGACGAGCTACCCCCAACCTGGAAATATTGCCGAACCTCTTCTCGTAAGAAGAGTAGGGATCTTTTACTTTCTTAACATTTAATAGACAAGGGACCTCCTGCTTTACATCTCTTCCGAAGGATGGTGTATCAACTACGTAATCCTCGTCTTGAAATTACGTCAAGACGCATCTACGCTCACTCGTTAATTTTGTGATATTTTTGGAAAAACATGAACCTCAGTAGCAGAAAAAACTCCCCTTACATGTTAAGTGATTTTGCAGAAATAGTCTCAATTTGAAATGTTTCCCATCAGCTGTCAATACGGCTGAATATTTAGAAGACAATGCAAATGACGAGGTTAACCTTTAGGTGGTAAATTGACTGGAATCGACTATTGGTTAGAGGCAGATACCTCCACCTTGAGTTGCAACTATGCAATCTATATTTAACAATTCTGACATAAGGGTCAGCAAAACTTCGATTTAACAGTCTTTTTCCGACTTCCAGTTACTTTTGATTAAAGTTCTTGTATTACATATTACTTTTTGGAGGATCAAATTAGAGACTTTCTTTCGGATTGACGGTGATAATACATATCATAAATAATTTGATTCGCGTGTTGTTAGCGTTATAAATCCTATGGAATTTTATATCATTCGTAAGGACTGAACACTTTGAAATGCTTTTTACGCCAATATATGAGTTATACGTGGCTTTCCAGTTTTTTGCAAAACGTGTTAAAGGCATAACACCCAATAAGTATAATATAATTTTGCTTGGTTCGAGTTATCCTTATGGAGATAAACGTGTACTGATTATACTTTTTTTTTAGTTTTCGAGAATTTTATTGAAAATTAATAATTAACCATTCAGCACGAATAAAATTTGGCACAATCGCCATCCGCTGCCTCTGATCAGTTTTTACTGCAGCTTCGAAAAATTTAAAAAATTTTCAAATAGCGAGAAATAACCTCAAATTGCAATTTCTTTCAACATTCTTTAGAACCTTTTCCCACAGCAAATCTGTAAAACCATTATTAGACTTTTGGTTAACACAAATATTGGTTTATAGTTTAGCTTTGTATCCCCATGTTTGGATTTCTGTGACTACTCTTCCTTTCATAGTCCTTTGTGTGCTGTCATATGCCGTAACACCTCTGGGCGAGAAACGTGTGTCTCTGTTTTTCCCTCAGCAGTTCGTTGTCTGTGTTACATTGTTTTCTGCTATTTTAGACAAAAAATATGTATTTAATTAATGTTGGGCACACGGTCTAGTATCTAAACGGAAAAGCAAAGAAATATTATGAAAGATTTTTTGATATGGTTAATTCAACAACCATGAGGTATAATATTGAAAGTATACTGAATTAAGTTTTACTACATCCTGAATTAACTTTTTACATGAAACTTACATCATAAACTACATCTATAAAATATGGGCGAGCGTAGATTCGTCTTCACTGTGCTGTATTTTAATACTCCAGTGAAGCAACGTTTAGCGTGGTTGGTACTTGGATGGGTGAAATCCATCTTGAGAAACACAGCGATCTCGTCCCACCTTTTGACAACTTGTATATCAGCGTATCCGCGGAAGCCATGTAATTTTAAGACGAGGATTACGTAGTGGGTATATCATCCTTCGGAGGGGATATAAAGTAGGCGGTCCCTTGTCTATTAAAAGTTATGCAAGTAAAAGATCCCTACTCTTCTCAAGAAAAGAGATTCGGCAAAATTTCCAAGTTGGAGGTAGCTCGTCTCCTTGCGTCAGTGATAGACCCTGGTAGCGGAAATAGGCCAACGCTAAATAAATAGTTAAAAAAAATCTATATAACATTTTATACCGAATTTGACATATCAGTGATACCATATCCTGCGAATCTTATTTAAAATTTTGTCTGGACCCAAATATTCCTCTTATGTTAATTTTTTCACTAATGTGACGAGAAGTAAAACGAACACTCCTGCATTAAACCTCACTTCGGCAAATTAAATTAAAAGGCCGGGCCCTGTTATCCTTTTCGCTTTGCAAAATACATTCAGCGTAATTGATATATGCGAAATTTAATTTAAGGACATCCCCAATTTCTTACCAACTGTCAAAGTTGGGACGGAGGATGTCAGAGGATAAGATCCAGAGAACAATTAAATCATACCGGAGTGCATAGATGGGTTAAATGTGCAGACGTGCATCTTTCATCCACTTGTCTTGTTCGAATTTGTCTTCCACCCACTTAATTCTCTGTTCTACCTCTAGCAGAGCCGGCTCATTATTCATATGGCACAGCTCCTCCCGAGTACTTCTCCTGTATTGTCAGACGATCGTGCCCGTCCCTCTCAGCATACTTCGAAAGGAACCAGTAAATTGGTATGGATACAATTTACTCATATATTTGTTATGGGAAAAATAAAGTAGGTAAGATTGATATGAAACTTCGTCACTGTACGTATATATTGTTAAATAAGAAAACATAAGTTTTGAAAATTTAGTTTTGCTTATTCTGGTATAACCTATTAATACAGACAAATAAAGCGAAATGGTTAAACCTCGGAATTAAATTCAGAAAGATGAAAATTTGCGTAGACCTTTGTTTTGACGTTCTAAAGGTGGGATGAGAAGTCTCATAAGATCTCGTGTTCGCTACTCAAGATATCGAAGGTCAAAGTCACGAAAATCGGTTTTTTGTACGCGCTTCCTATGCGTCGCATCTCATTAGAGGTTGCTACAAAACTTATAGAGCATAAGATTCTCTACAAGTTTGTTTATATGCATTTTTTCGTATGATTAACCGCGGAGGGTGGGAATAATATTTATAAATATTTTTTACAAATCATTTTATTTTAAGTTTTGTAATAATAATAATAATAATAATATTTTCATTATATAATATAACATTGTAAAGTGAACTATGCATCTGGCTCCGCAGTTTACACGGCGTTATCTTATAAACGGATACGCGCTTCCCACTCTCCGCGCTATATCTCGAAAACGTTTAATCATACGAAAAAGATGCATATAACCAAACTTGTAGAGAATTTTATTCTGTACAAGTTTTGTAGACGTCTAACGACATACAACGCATAGTATAGGAAGCAAAACGATTTTAGTGACCTTTGACCTTCGATATCTTGAGTAGCGGACAGAAGATCTTATGAGACTTTTCACCCATCTTTAGAAGGTCTATGTAAGTTTTCAGATTTCCGACTTTCATTCCGAGGTCTAATTCTTATTTGACTGGACTGGAGTACCTATATAACCAGTAGAGTTTATAATCGGGCATGGCAAACTGCGGAAGTGGATAATAATAATAATATTTATTTGTAACCAATTAAGATACAATAATATAATGATATTAACAATTTAGTAAGTATACAATAAATAAATATTCGAAAAAACCACAAGAAAAATTCCGCGCGTGGGTAATTATTTACTGTAGGATATAAGCTTAGTTTCTAATTTAAAATGTTTACAATTAAGTATGTGCTTTATTTTCATTGGGAGAGTATCAAATAGTTTTGTGCAGAGATAGTTGTGACTTCTCTGTCCAATAGTTTTTAAAATTCTGGGTAATTCTAATGCACTTTCCTTGTATCTTGTGTTGTGAATGTGTTTAATTATATTTTTTTTTTGTGTTCATTTTGAAACAGTTTAACAGAAGAGCTTGGTAAAATAATTGTCTAATGTCAAATATTCCTGTTCCATTGAATAGTTGATCTGATGAGTAAGTTCTACATTTGTTAAATATGATTTTTAATATCCATTGTTGAATAACCTCAAGTTTTTTGCAATTATTATTGGTTATGTTACCCCATGCTATTATGCCGTAATGAGAGGTGTGATTGCACTAATTCATAATATACTGAAACTAACTCTTTTTTGTCTAAAGAAGTTTTTAATAGTTTTATTTTTGGTAATACGCGCCTTAGTTGTTTGACTAATTTGTCGGTGTGAGCATCCCATCTCATATAACAGTCCAATATTATCCCTAAATATTTGATATTTTGCTTTGACTTAATCAGAATCCAGTGTTTGCATCACGAATTGCTAGTGAATTAAAATTTGGTAAACTAGTTTCATAGCTGGCGAATGGAATATAAAATGTATTTCAAATAATTTATTTACATAAATAGTGAAGAGTAGTGGACCAAGCACAGTCTCCTGAGGTACACCACACTGGACAGTTTAAAAGTTACTGCGTATATTCTCCAATTCTACACAATGTTGTATCTCCGTGAGATAACTAGTCAAATTGTGTTTAATTACACCACGCATACCAATAACGCTTAAGGAATCCAACAAATCTACATGACTAACTGTATCGAATACCTTGGCCAGATCTACGAAGATGCAAAGCGACTTCTTTTTGTTGCCTAAGGCATTATTATCTGTTAAATCAGCAATGGCGTCCTGTGTAGATGTGCGCTCTCGAAATCCATACTGCCCATCAGAAAATGTTATTATTCTGGATATTAAATCTTTTCGTATATTTTCACAAAATTATAAATCAGTGATATTGGACTGTAGTTATTGACTTTCAGCTTGTCTCCAGATTTGTATACAGGTTTTATCACAGCAATTTTAACTAAAATTTCTTGGAAAAACACCACATTGAATAGACAAGTTCACAATGTATGTAAACTTGATCCATTATTTATTTCAACGTTTCACTTGTTATGCTATCAAACTGTGGGGATTTTTTTCTTTTAGTGACAGACGTAGTTTCTTCTAGATATAGAATATTTTATATACACTGGTCGTTTCGTCTCTGGCATATGGTGCTACTTGTTTAGCTCTTATTACCAAATTTATTCCCACACTATTAAGAAAGTTGTTAAATTCGTTTGTTATTTGTTGTTTGTCAGATATTTCATCATTACACTAATTATTTGTTTGATGTCAGATTTGCTTACTTTTCTGTTACTAATTTCGTTTACACATGGCCACATATTTTTTACACACGATTTGTTTTCTTCTAGTTTCTTTTTAGAATACTTTTCTTTTGCACTCGTTATTAAAATTTTTAATCTGATATCTTGATCAGAGGAGACGTGATACTACGGCCGCGTATGAACAAGACAAGAGCATTACCAAAAACTGGCAAGACGTAGATCGCATCGAAACATATATTCCCTACGCGTTGGCTCGTCACGGATCAGCTAAATGTACTATCTGCCATGTGCAGCGTCCGTGTTCAATTTCGAAGCTATTATCACCAAAATGGGTTAGTGAGATTGTTTTCTCCTGTCTTTGACCCCTACCTGAACGCGGTCGATTCTGGGAGACCCTTCCTCTATTCCGGTCTAGAATCCGGAGTATAGATTCCCTAAGCGGTTAGCTTCAAATACCCATGACTGACAATGGTCAGAGCAGATGGCTTCTCTCTGTTCCGAATGAGCGGTATTATACTACTGTTCAGAAACCCTTCACTGTCTGCACGAGCGATAGACTGCTATACTGAATCTTTTGTTCGGTGTTCAGAAAACTGGGCTATCACAAAAAATATTCGGTAATTGCCAGTGTAATACGCATATAGCAATGCTTTTAATCTAGGTTGATAGTAGGTAAGTGTAAAAGTTTAGTGCACCAAATTACGACCACCTGCATTGCACTGCACCAGTGGCAATGTAAACTACAATACAGTACACTGGCGCATACTTTGCAGGGAGATTTTGAACAAACCTACTATGACCTCTTCAGTCAGTATTAAAGGTGTAGAAGCTGTGGAAGTTGCCAGTCCGCAATTGATAAACTTCCACTTTATTGTAAAGACCTTCCACAAATAGCGAAGTGTATAATGCCTTAAACACGAAATCTACAGTTTGACCTGCCCCGGAGTTGTACTTACGGCCTCTGGATGGAAGGATATGCAACTTTCTATCACACTAGCTCTGAGTTCGTTATAATTTACCTAAAGACTGTGGATATTTATATTTCTAATTGTTAAATTATAATTTGTATTGTATTTTTCGTTTCATTATTGACGGAAAATATTTATGAATAGTGTGTGTGTTTTTCTATACTCCAGGCGGAACGGAGTGGTGTATACATTTGGGATGCGAATACATCGTTTTTCGTTTATTTGCCGATCCTCTCATAATTCTGAAATTAGTTCACTAGTCTTGATTAAAGTTTCTGTAATAGTTAGACAATTCTTCAGAGTATGCAGTGCAGTGCTTTAGGAATTAAAATATTTGGATGACCTCCAGGCTACATCAAGCGGCACGTAATGTGATATCATTGTTATTTGCCGCGCGGTTTCATGCCATTATAAACAATTGTAATGCATCGTACAAGGGCCGTATTATGTACATTTCAATCTAACGTATATCCAGTAAAGGTGAGGTTTAGTTAAAAAGAGTACGATAAGATTCTGAAGTTCGAATATTAATTTGAGACTGAATCGTATTGTTTTGTTTAATATTTTTATTAATTCCGTGCTGCTCATTTGCTTATAATAATTGTTTCTTTTTTGTCATGTAAAAAAACATGTATGACACTGACAAGTTTTCTTGAATTTTTTTGTGTGTGCTAAAGCATATCTTTTATGAATTTTTGCGATACAATATCTACGTAGCTATTTCTTTCGTTTATTAACATTTTCCTCTTTTATGTCCCACACAGATGATGCTAGTACTTTCCTTTCAGAATTGAAAGTTCTGCAATGGGGCAATGCCTCGACCGAAGCATCGTGGTAACTAGCTACTGTATCTCTGAACACGCACACGCAGGTAAATGTACTCTTTTATATTGAAGCCTCGCCTCGGAACTCAAGTCTACACTCTAGCATCGATGAGCAAACAATCAAAATTGTACTCCAAGGCTGTTGATGAAAAAATGCGGTATCTTTTCGCGTTGCCTACTTAATTTAAAGATATAAGTAAAAGTCAGTAATGAAATTGGCATGCATTTCTGAAATTTATTAGGACATTTTTCAATTTCTTCAAAAATCTATCATATTTATCAAGTGCTGCCTCACTTGATTTATTGAACAGAACTAGATTCCTTTCCAGTATTATGATTTATGACCCACTATTTTATCACCGTACTAGGATACAAATCACGATCACTTTCGGATGGCATTTTTAACAAATCTATAAATTATGTCTAACGACGACTGAACAAAATGCCTCAAACACAGAACTACTTGTGTGCGGTTTCAGTAGATGCTTGTCACGATGCTTCACTAAATTTTAACCACATAGTGGAGCATAGAGTAAAACCTCAACTGAAGCCTCGAGTCAAGTAACGATTCTGTTCTACGAACATACACACAGGTAAATGAACTAGTTTATAGTATAGCCACGACTCAGAAATCACACCTAGACTGTAACATCGACTCTAGGAAAGAATCTAATGTGTTTTTTAAGACTAGATGCGAGACTTGATGACTGAAATGGCAATCTGTGATTGGTACGCTAAGGCTGATTGCTATTATAAATCGTTCTTCAACTCCAGGATATTGATGAAAATTGCAGTATGTCTTCACTTTGCCAACTTTCTGTTCACACAATTCCAAAATATAAGTGAAAATTGGTGATACACCTATTCCCGAAATTTATTATGGAATTTTTTTAACTCCTTAAAATACCAAGTTGCTGCCTGCCTCATTTGGTTTATTGAATGAATGCTAAATGCCCTTCTAGGATTATTGTTAATAATACAACATTTTATAATCCCACTTGCATAAATTACCATGATGGTCAGATAATATTTTCAACAAAATTACTAATTACGTCCAATGACGACTGACAGAAATGCTTCAATCGGTGAACTACTATGTGCATGCAAGAGTTTAGTCGTTGAAGTTGATGCCTCACGCTTGAGGCCCTTTATCCCAGGGAAAGCATATTATGGTAACCTCACTTTTGTGCAGTTTGATAATTTATGTTAATTTTATATTAAGTTTGCATCTTCGCTGTATTCTAGCAGCTTAGACCAAACTTATTTGCTTTTATGTATTACTAGTAATACTCTCCGGCTTCACTTGGTATCATTTTTGGCTCTCCATGATAAGTGGAATGCCCAAAAACATATAGAACCCAGGCGCTTACTCCAATCACACCAAGAATATTCAATACTAATGTGACGTCGGTGTTACTCTACGGTTGCGAAGCATGGAAGATGGCCAAATCAATTAGACAATAGCTACAAGTCTTTGTTAATCGATGTTATCTCTTAATTTCACGTATTTTCTAGGCAAACCAGATATCAAACCAAGACTTATGGCGCAGAACCAACCAGAAGCAAACTTAACTGGAGATCCAGCAGATGAAGTGGGGATAGCTGGGACATACGCTTCGCCGACCAACGGAAGATGCAGCCATGAGGGCACTTCACTGAAACCGACAAGGAAACCGTTGAAGTGGCAGACCAAGGACAACTTGGAAAAGGACAATCATGGAGGAGGCCGAAACCATGCAGAATCCGCGAGGAGAGATCAAGGAACTCGCGGAAATCTAATCAGATGGCGCAGTTTTGTGAGAGTCTGATGTTAAACAGAGGAATGATGGGAATATATATGTTACAAGAGCACAGACCTTCCTTGAAGACAATTTGATGTTTGTCTATCAGAAATCAACACAAAAAAAATTGTTTAGATCTAACGCAAGCAAGGTAAACCAATTTTTTCCTACGTACTGCACGTTTGTCTTCACTGCTGAGCCTTCCAATGTACATTCTTATACATCCAAACCTTTTTCAAGCAGTAAGCTATCGAATGACTAAACCAATATCAAAGTTAGAATACCGATGTTGTATACAAACAGATAGACATAGCGACGTTTCTATACTATGCACTGAATTTCTCCTGGAGAAATTTTTGTAGGAACTCTGAACTAGTTTCTACAGTCACTAAGACACTTGAACATTAGACTCGAATACCATTACTCAACGTACATTCCGTCAAGCATGTTGGCATCATATTGAGATGATAAATAAAGCAAAAACCAAAACTTTTGTTGAACTCTAATGAATTTAGATCATGAATTCGTGAATAAGTTAACTATTATGCAAATTAATAAAAAAATAGGAAAGCAAAACTACTTATCGTGGCCTGCATTTTTTCTTTGCATATAGGGAGTCGTACGTATATACCATAAACCAATGAATCTTTAAAAATGACTTAATTTTTCTGAAGGAACCACACACTTGTGCAATTGTGCATATATACATTTGTATTACTTTTGTCTGTCTTTTTCTACAGGCATTTGTACTAGCAGTACAAATATATAATTACCCAATTGATAACAAAATCAATTCTAAGATCACTCCCAAAATTTTAAAACCAATAAAATAAAAGTAAATACAAACAAAAACTATTTTATATATTTACAAAAGTACACCCTATACGCTTCTAATAGAACGGCAGCCCGCTACCAAGATTTTCGAGTTACTTTAGCGAAGATAATTCCAGCGTTTCTCATCAGTTCTGGGAGAGCTGAGATGAAAAGTTCAGGGTGGCGGAACGTTTTACCTGTCCTAAAGGGTTCAAATCCGGCTTTTGAACATGTAAACAAAAATCGGTTATCTCGGTCGTCGCAGCGAGGCAGTTCCTTTTTTCTTCTTGTCGAGGGAAGTAAATATGTTGAGGAAAAATTGAGAACTGTGCTTTTGACTGATACGCCGAGTTACTTACAAAGTCTGAAATAATGACAAATGCCCACCGGTCAAAATTCTGGTCACCGGGCGAGGCAGTTCTGCTCATTATCGAGTAGTTTCGATGTCTCTACAGTTCTCTACTTCATGCTATTCCAAATATCATTAAGTAGCGGAAAAAATATGAACTGAACTTTTTCCCAGTTCACCTTTGAGAAAAATTATTTCCGCCGCGGCAAAAGAAAAAAAAACAAATTAAAGCTGTTTGTAAGCACAGCTCTCAGAAAATTTGTTTAAATGGAATTGGAGGTTTCGGGCATACAGTAATGATAGAAGGATTAAAATTTTCAGGTTTATTATTATAGTTTCAAACATTTAATCATCGTCATCTGATGAGCTTTCAGTCAGATATCATTGTCTGATTCGTCTCCGAAGTCCACGTCTTCTTCTTCTTCTTCCGGCCTCTCCATGTATTGCGCGCGCCGCCGCGTAATTCCGGAGCACGCATATACATATTAGGAGGCTCTGATAAGGGCTGCCCGGACCAAGGATGCTGCATTGGCACTATGCGCACTCTGTATAACGACAACGCAGCATCCTCGGTCCCAGCAGCTGCCATTTTTTATTTACGTATACACGCGTTCTATACCTTTTGCTGGAGATGTTACATGGCTTCGGCTAATACTCCATGTCGTTGTCATAGGTAACGAAGTCATCCAGCATCTCTATGTCCTCCGCGCGCTACTCCATTCGATTTCATGCAGCTACGGCCAACGGAAAACGGCAGTTCACATTTTTTTATCGTTTTGTACATCCCACTCTATAAATAGAAAGAAGTTTTAGCCTCGCTGCTTTGATAATTTTAGCTTCCAATTTGATACAACTTTGATTGATATTATTGGAACCTAGGCCAATGAAAAATGGCAGTTCTTGATTAATTCAGGTCTTGTTCATCTTTTTTAACGAGAATTAATCGAGAACTGCCTCGTCGCGGTATAAAAATTACGACATTTTTTTCGACAGACGGAAAGTCGTTTGCCAGCCGCCGTATCGTTTTTCGAACTGTTGTCGTATGAAAAAATGTCTTAGATTTGAATTGAATTGATAGAGGTTTTTGGTAACGGGCTGTTGTATACTCCCTTAATATATGTAGATTCATTGAACATTAGCGATATGTAAAACTTTCTTTGAACTTTATGCATTTGTTTGTAAACACTAGAAAACATAATATACTTTTTGATTTTCTATTTTACAGCAGTTGTCTCTCTGAATTTATTACCGTCTTGTGTAATGTAATGGGTGATGATTATTAGAGCAATTTGGAAGTTCCCACAAAGGTTGCATCTGGTTATCTCCCAGCTTGTTTCCATATATCTTCCACACACGTGCTCCGAGCCCGACAACGTCTACTTGCCT
The DNA here is from genome assembly GCA_936432065.2 of Rutpela maculata. Classification (NCBI taxonomy): domain Eukaryota; kingdom Metazoa; phylum Arthropoda; class Insecta; order Coleoptera; family Cerambycidae; genus Rutpela; species Rutpela maculata. The sequence goes on from OW386288.2 coordinate 153,463,544, forward strand.
GCAAACTTAGCCAAGTTCACATTTGCTCCGTTCAGTAAACAGGTACATTATTAATTACTGTTACAGTTTTAAAGACAATTAATTTTACATAACCAACGTCTATGTGCACAAGAGTTGTTGTCAACATATTTTAAAGTAATAATTTGCCATAATCTATTTAGTCTCAGATAAAGCGAATCACATAATGACACTCATCGATGCGGGTATTTACTAAATTCTATTTATATTTTAACATAGTTCACTTATATAAAAAACTAAATTTCATAACCCTAATTAAAAATTCTTGTTTGATATTAACAATCCGCTCGAAATTTTAGATACTATATTTTTTAGTAATGTTAAAGATAAAATGTCACTTTATTTGAAAGATAAGAAAACATTTTTCTTCCACGATTTTCCTTGAATCAAAATATTTCAAGAAATAGTAATGCCTTGCTGCCATGCATAGTTTAAGCATAATTAATAATCCCTGTGAATGTTGGTCTACTAATAATGGGGCCCCAACAATGTACGTAAAGCATAAAATAAAATAAAAAAAGGGAAGTTCACTGGAACTAAAGCAGTAAGTACATTTTATGTTTACCTTTTGCTGACATTTCGGAGCAATTAGGGGATTTTTGTTATAATTTCGAAGAATACGTATTATTTTGCAACGAATTAAAATGAGTTATGCAAACTTCATTTCCTTTACGCCCATGATATCTTGACTACAACAACTTTCAAATTTGGATCGTTTGAAAAATTATGTAAATATACAGAGTGTCCGGAAAGTAAAGGCTTAACTGTAGCTTTCTGTGGTCAAATGGAGCCGATTAAACTAAACATACCTTATTAGTCCAAAAGTGCTTGCCTTAAAACAATTTTTTTTTTAAATTTTATAATGGGTATATTTCGGAAAACAAATGAATAATCAAGCTGAAAATTGGTACATATATAATTTAGGAGTCCGAATATTGTGAGGGTATAAGTAGCATGTCATAGATGGCGCTGTCGGCATATTTTTTTGACATATTTTTTATCATAACTTATTATTATTATTATGAGTTCGTATGACTTAATATTATAATAACTGATTTTATAAAAATAAAGCCTACTTGTTTCATGTCGATAAAATGTGCATTTTATCGACATGAATCGTTTTCAGTACAATCGCACTTATGTATTTCAGCGCATTCCAAGAGCTACCATGCAACATGATAGTCGATAAAGTTAGCGTTTGTCAAATTTATATTATTGAACCAGTTTAGTGATAATTGTTGTTCTACTAAGACATTGGCGTTTGCGTTTTTCTATTGTGTAATATTTTCTTTCGTATTTTACCACATTTTGAGAAGATGCCATAACACAATTTATTTTAAAACTCGGAAATGGCGGATATGATTGCGATTTATTGTCAAATGCCATTTAATGGAGGAGCTGCAGTGACAAGGTACAGAGAAGTGTATCAAAGTCGTCGCCAACCCAACAGAAAACTGTTTCAAATTCTGTTTCAACGGAAAAGTGAATATGAAACTTTTCGAGAGAAGCACCGTGCAGGAAAACTAACTACTCGAACCGCTGAAGAACAAGAGAATATTTTAGAGCGAGTAACAGAAAATACTAATATTAGTGTACGACGTTTATGTACAGTTACTGGTGTACCCCGGACAAGAATTCATAATATTCTTCAGACCCAGTTACTCTAACGATATCACCATACAAATGTACAGCAGTTGCTACCAAATAATTTACCACTTATATTTAATTTTTGCAGGTGATTACTAACAAACAAAACAATGACACAAAATTTTTTGACTGTGTGCTCTTCACTGATGAGGCAACTTTTACTCGCCGTGGCATCTTTAATACGCGAAATTCCCACACATGGAGTGAAAAAATCCCCATATAACAAGAGCCAAACATTTTCAACACGAATTTTGGTGTGGTATTGTTGGTGATTACTTATTAGGACCTTACGAAATTCCTTATCGTTTAAGTGATGAGTCATATTTAAATTTTTTGGAAAACGTTTTGCCAACCTTGCTAGAAGACATCCTTTTAAATCTGTGGCCAAATCTATGGTTTATGCACGATGGCTCACCTGTTCATTTTGAACGAAATGTGCGAAATTATTTAAATAACCACTTTCTGCAACAGTTAACCCATTAGATTTTTTCATCTGGGGCCATATGAAGTCCGATGTGTACCAACACTCAAGCCTCACTAGAGACGAATTGTCACGAAAGATCAGAGAGGAAGGAAATAAAATTAGAAATAATAATAGATAATTTTTTCGTGTTAGACAAAATTTTGCAAAACGGTGTCAAAAATGTATTGAACAAAATGTTGGACATTTTGAGAACCTTATTTAAATTGCAAGTGTAATAAGAGCAATTAAAAAATTAGGCTTTGATTTAAATAGTTATGTGAATCTATTTCTGATATATACCTAAAACAATACAATATACAAAACAATACAAAATATTTCACAAGAGTGAAAATTAAAATTGGTTGCAAAAATTTGAATATGGCGGATAGGGTCATGAAATTAGAATACTCATATGCAGCATGCCTCGTACACTGTAGAAATGCAAAAATATGCTTATCACAAAAGGTGCCGGAAACTGTAGGAGTAGCAGAAGTTATTGAAGAAACTTTAGACTCAATAGCGTGTAATTGTGAAGAAAAAATTTTTTGTTTGTGCCAGACTTGATTCAACGTATCTTGAAAGGTTCTAATCAAATTTGACGTAGATAATGTGGGATTAATGTTGTACTGAATTAGATATAGGGGAATTCATAGAATTTTGACACGACTCGATACGATCAGCAATGTCGATTATTTCTTTAATCTCAGTTTTTCCGGATGCAGTGATGGCAATATAAATAGTTTTAGGTAATCGCCGTTTCCACAATTTGACTAGGAGCTCCTGGCTCACCACATGGGAACCTCCGACATTCGACAGCATTGATCGGTAAAAATCGGAGGGTTTGAGGTCCCCCATCTGGGAACCAGAGAGTAAATCTTCTAACCGCTTTTCCTCGCTTGAGGTCAAACGAGAAATCAGGATAGTTTCTAAGTTATCGTACAAATCAAATTCAGGTAGATTAGTGACAATGTCATAAACTGTTGTGATAACATCCGGTGGCAAACTTGCAATGACATAATCGTACTTTTTTCGATCATTGACAACTCGATGGATGTTAAATTGTGATTCAATTTGTGTGAACCATATTTCGGGTTTGGACACCCAGAAAGGAGGAAGTTTAATATTTGTGACATAATTATTATGAGATGTCACAACTGTTTTGTCTGGTAAAATATCATTTGAACGAGAATCTTGCTGAGATGTCTCTGAATGAGATGCTTTTTTAGATGTCATCACCAAATGACTGACTGATTCTTTTAAACAACAGGGGAAAATGATAAATGGCAAAACAATTCACTTACCAAATAAATAAAGAAAAAAAGGATACGTTTGAAAATCCGACAGTCTTGGGATTATGAAAATTCAACAGCCTTGGGAGAAATCTTTCTTAGCAGTTGTCCTTATATATTTTCTCGGGAGTTGAAGAATTTGTGAGGTGAGGTAGGGTACCGGTTTCAGTGAGTGGACATCGATCGGCGAAGTCAAGCAAGCCGATGCGAGTCCATCACTAGGATGACCGTAACTCATCTTGCCGTCCTGGTTAAGTGGTAAAGTAGCATTAGCTAAACTTAACCAGGACGTTAATCTAAATAAGGCTTAAAAAAAATAGATTCCAAACAGAGACGTCCAAAAATTAAGTATGGTATGATATTTTAATCTAATTAATAAATCCAATCCCTTCGATCCAATAAATTTACATGCTGATCCAGTTTAATACTTCCAAGTGGTACATGACCATATATAAACGAATACGATGTTTCCTAAAACGAGAATTTTTTGAAGGGGTAACCAATTTATAGGGATCTTCTGGTTCAGCTTCTCCAATTTATAATTATAGCAACATGTGATATCCAATTACAGGTTTTTCAGAATGTTCGAATCGGGGTCACCAATTTATAGATATTAGGGTTTGGAAAATAATATATCTATAATAATTATTTAGAATGCATTTTGTTAAATAATGTATATATTCGAAGATAAATAAAGTTTTAGATTAACATTTTGTATAATACGTGTTATTATTTTTAAATTTCAAAATTATTCTTTTTGTTTCTTCATTCCCCTTGGTTACTTGAAGTTCTTGAATCTTATATCTACTAGTAAGTGAACTGATCGCCACACTGGACGTCCCATTAAAAAATAAAGAAATGGCGGCCGGACAGCGATATCATTTACACCCGATATAGTATCACCTAGGTGCTCAAATATCTTTGCCCATCCAAAACACTGACTCTCGCACTTTCTTGTTAACACGCGTCTATTAGTTTGGCCTGTAACTTGAAACTTTGCGAACTTATGCAATTCTGGTGGCAATACAATAATATCGACCTTGTATGATGATGGAGGGGGAAGGTGGTCATAGGGATTCCTCAATGGCGTGTCACCGGCGACTCCTCCATAAACTGGTATTTTCCACGACAGAGAAAGAATATAAATTTAGTTAAAAAAAACTATAAAACACACTTTTATGAGTGGCGCACTAAAAAGTTAAAAATAATTATTAGGTAATTAAATTTTAGTTTCTCGCATCCTAAGCTTTTCTTCTCTATGTCATCCATAATTGTTTCTTCCGTGTTCATTCTTTCTCTTATTTCGGTGTTTCTTATATATTCTAGCCTGGACACCCTACAGCTTCTTCTCAACGCGTCCATTTCCTCCACAAGCAGCCTTTCCTTATTTTTTTTTTATTTCCCACGTTTCTGATCCATATGTCACTAAGCTTTGAACAACGCTTTCATAAATTATTTTTTTGTCGGCTTCTTTATTTGTTCTGACTACCAAATCGAGTTTAGCTTCTGAATAGCCTGTTTGCCCTGTATTATTCTGTTGTTTATATCTCTTCAGTTATTCCCCTCCATTAACATAATGGCTCCTAGGTACGTGTACTCACTACAGACTTTTATTTTTCTTCCATTTACATCCATGTCATTCCTTTCCTCCCCGATTACCAAATATTTGGTATTGTCAAAATTAATTTTTAATCCCCATTTTTCGCAGGTCTCCGTCAATTTTCGCATCATGTAGTTGTTGTCGTCTTCATATAACGCAACAACGTCTTGATCTTCTACAAAAAGAAGGGAATGCAGGTATTCGTCGTTTACACACACGTCCATATTCCTGCATTTGGCCTGCCATTCTTGCAAAACAATAGGGTCGGTGATAGGCAACATCCTTGGCGCAATCCTTTTGTGACTTTAAAGGTGTCGGACATTTGATTTCCAATTTAAATTCAACTTCTTTGCCCTTCATAAAAATCTCTTACTATGGTAAGAATTTGTAATGAACAGATCTGCTATGCAGCACTTCGAATAATTTCTGTAAGGGCACCGTGTCTGCCTTTTCTACGTCTACAAACACCATATAAGTCTCTTTATTCCTTGCTATTCGCTTTTGACTTAGTTGTCGTAGAGTGAATATATTGTCCGTGCACAATCTTCCAGCCGTGAGTCCGCACTATTCTTTACCGATCTCGATTTCCTATTCTTGCCTTGTCTTGATAACTCGCCCGTACAATCTTCCAACAGAAGAAGTTGCAGTAATTCCTCGATAATTGCGACAGTCAGTACGATGTATCGAGCTAATGTACCGAAGATTCCACTCATCCGGTACCTTCCCTCCGTCAATTAAGCATTTATTGAAAATAGCTTGTAATTGTAATATATCAATTACAACCTCCGGGCTATTTTTCACTAATTCTATTGGAATATTTCAGGACCTGGTGTCTTACCGTTCTTTGTGCGTTTCAGGGCTTCACGTATTTGCTTTTTGTTTTTTATTAGAATTATTTAACGTCGGCCTATTTCCGCTACCAGGGCCTATCACCGACGCCAGGAGACGAGCTACCCCCAACCTGGAAATTTTGCCGAACCTCTTCCCTTAAGAAGAGTAGGGATCTTTTACTTGCCTAACATTTAATAGACAAGGGACCGCCTGCTTTACATCCCCTCCGAAGGATGGTATATCCACTACGTAATCCTCGTCTGAAATTACGTAACTTCCGAGTATACACTGATATACAAGCCTCTAGAATGTGGGGCGAGAACGCTGTATTTCCCAGGATAGGTGGGTCACCCATCCAAGTACTAACCACGCTCGACGTTGCTTCAACGGAATATCGACTGATATTCACATTGAAGTCGCCTCTACGCTCGCCCCTCCTTTTTGGTTATTATTGCGATTATTATACTCTTCGCAAATACGAAAACGAAGAGTATATTGTATTTAATCGGCACATTTCTAAAACTGTAAATATCGCTCGCAGACAAAAAATGTTCATAACATTGTGTTAGTGAACAAATTCTGAACAACTTTCAAAATGTCTGTCCGTCTGTCCGTCTGTCCGTTTGTCCGTTTGTCCGTCCGTCACGTTTCTTGTAAGCACGATAACTCGAGGAAGAAAAATCCCATTGTACTGAAATTTGGACAAGAGGTTAGTATTAGCTAGGAAAAGAACCCTATTGTTTTAGAACAAAATTAATCAACAAATAAAAATGTTATTAATGATTTAAATTTGAGAATTTTTTCTTTCTTTTGATTTTTGTTTTTATAAAAATTTACATTTTTTTACGTGTTAGGGGTGGTGTAGTTCTTACGCTTTTGACTCGGTTCGAAACCCACGTGGAGTATGGTATAGTTTTTTATTTTTATTTTATTTTACACTGAGTCTTTCTCGAACTAACTTCGTACTATAAAATTAAAAATGTCTTAAACTAACATTATTTACAAAAAACTGCGATGAGTATCCTATAGAATATGTAACAATTATATAAAAAGTTTAGTAAACCGGCGAAGAGTACGTTTTTAGCTTGTTTCATCTTGCCTTATGTTTGATGTTTTCTGTATTCGTCACGATCTTCATATAACATTTTCTCATAATATTCTTTTCACTCTCTTATTTTAATCATATAAATATTTTTCCTATCATCTTTTCTCAAGCTTTTGATCATTTTCCATGCTTCTTTACTTCATCTTCCTACTACGCATCTATCAATTTCATCTCATCTTTTATTCCAGAACTCATTCTTTGCTTTTATCACTTCTCTTTTAACCTTTCTGGTCACTCTTGCATTCTGTTTTCTATCTTCTCTGTCTTGTGTTACTAACCACTTGTGATATAGTCGCCTTTTTTCTTTGATCTTCTGTTCAATGTCTGTATTCCACCAATTTGCTGTTCTATTTTCTTCCTCTTATTCGCGTAGTGCTTCACTTGCTTCTTCGTGTATTGCGTTTTTCATTCAATTGTAGATCTGTTCCACAGTCTCTTCGATCACTATTTGTCTCAGCTTGTTCGCTAAACGCATTTTATATAAGAATTGGATGGACTCATCTCTTAACAGTTGTAACTTGTGTCTCTTGTCTTCGATCTTTCCTTTTTCTTGTTGTTGCGCAACCCTTTCTTTTTCTTTGTGCTTATATGGTATCCATACTCTCGCTATGATGGGTATATGACGAGTACCGTATTCTGCCCCTCTGAATGCTCGCACGTCCATTGTTCTAAACTGAGAGTTTTTCTTTTGTATGACATAGTATATTACCGATTTCAGATTTCGCGTGGGCTGAATCCATGTATATTTATGGATTTCTTTATGTTCGTAGAATCCGTTCATAATCTTTAACTCGAATGTTCTAATTTTTTAGTTTTTTTAAACTGTAACTTTTCTTTTCATATTGAATGTTAGATATTAAGTGTATGAAAGAAGTTGATAAGGTGTCTCGTAAGGGAGACTTCTTGTTGGTATACTAACGTGATTAGACTTGGATCTACAGTATGTGGAGAGACCGAATGGTTTCTTTGAGAGTTATCTGCTGAATATTCAAAATAATGTTTTTTAGTAATTTCTTTCCAAATATTCAATTAAACTTAGAGATGGTTTTGATTTCTTTTGGAGGGTAGAGCAAGTGTCGGGATTTTTTTTTCTTTATAGGATATGTTATATTTGATACGTGTATATACAAATTACTAGAGAGGAAGTAGATGCACACAGCTGAATTTTTTTATTTATTCTGTGAATTATATACAATATATTATATTGTTTGGGAGCTACATCTAGGTGTTTTAAACTGTGTCGATTAGTGAATTAGTTGCAAATTATGGACCCATTTATAAGAGACTTTGAGGCTATAGAAATTCATACCGAAAGTTTATCAAATGCAAATGAAGCTAACGCCGTACTGGAAATAAATTCGCACAATTATAATTTTAGAATATTACATGTAAATATCAGAAGCTTAAACAAAAACATCTCTAATCTAGAAATCTTTCTTAGTCAATTTAATAAAAAATTTCAATGTATAGTCCTAAGCGAGACATGGCGTATAGAAAATATTGAGTATTTTAATCTTAGAGATTATAACGTTATATATAATGAAGGCAATTTAAACCAAAACGACGGAGTAGTAATATACATCAGCAAAAATATAAATTATAATTTTGAAATACAAAATATTGGAAATGTAAAAGTAATAAATACTTCGTTACAATTCATGTCAAAATCACTTCAAGTAATAGGAATATATAGATCACCCTCAACTAATCCAATAGAATTCATAGAAAATTTGCGAATATATCTTGATAGATCTAAACAAAAATTCAATTATAGTTTCATAATCGGGGATATCAATATAGACTTGCTTAAAGATAATGAAATATCAATGGAATATCTAAGCGTCCTAGCTAATTACGGATTTAAATCTCATATAAATATTTCTACCAGAGAACAAGGTTCATCTAATTGCTGTATTGATCACATTTTTGTTAAATCTGATGAAGACATCGAAGATATTTCAATTCCGATAGTTGTTCAAACACAAATTTCTGATCATTTCCCTACTATTTTGCAAATAGCTTTCCCCAAAAAAATAAATAAGTATGATAACACTAGAGTCGAAAAGAATAATTTCATTAAATTTATAAATTTCAAAACTCTAAATATGGACTTAAAAACGACATCCTGAATCAATGTTCTCTCAGATGACAATGTAGAATCTGCAACTAACAAATTTATAGAATTATTAACTAATAAAATAGGAAATCATACAAAACATATAAAGGTTAAAAATAAAAAAAGGAAAGTTTGGATTACGGATGGCATCATAAAATCAGTTGAGCATAAAGATAAACTATTTGAAGCATTACAAGAGAACCCATTAAATCAACAATTAAAAGCCGAGTACAACACATACCGGAATAAACTAAACGCGATAATCAAAAAAGCAAAAATTAAATATTACAAAGATAAATTAGCTGTAGATCAATTAACAAGTAAAGGGGTTTGGAATGTGGTAAATGAAATAACAAATAAACAACGGAAAGGACATACAATTAATAAAATCAGAAACGAAGATTCGGGTGAGGTTTTAGAAAATATTAGTGAGGTATCTAATTACTGCAACAAGAAACTTATTGATATTAGGTAAAGCTAACCGAACAAATTAAACAAAAAGAAAATAAAAACAAAGATACAATTCACAGAACCCGAAATTCAATGTATTTAGTACCAACAAATGAAGATGAAGTAGTAAATTGCATAAATAGTCTTAAATCAAAAAAGCCCCTGGAATTGATAATTTGAGAGCAGAGACATTAAAAAGCATTGCGATAAACATAAGCAAACCTTTGAGCTTTCTGATCAACAAAATGTTTGAAAATGAACATTGTCCTACAGCTTTTTAAAGTGTCAATTGTAAAGCCCATTTTTAAAAAAGGCGACAAGTTAGAAATACAAAATTACCGGCCAATCTCTTTAATAACCAATTTAGCTAAGGTTTTTGAAAAATTATTAAAAATAAGAATATTATCGTACTTAAATAGATTTAAAATATTATCAGATAAACAACTAGGGTTTCGCACGGGAAAATCAACGCAAGACGCCATATCTATATTAACGAGTAAAATATATAATTCCTTAGATAAAGGAAACCCTTCGCTGGGAATATTTGTAGATCTAGAGAATGCTTTTGATACTGTTAGTCATCCACTTTTACTAGAGACTCTCGAAAATATAGGTATCCGAAACTTGCCGTTGATATTACTAAAGAGCTACCTAGACAACAGAAAACAGTATGTGCAAATAGACTCTACCCAAAGTGTGTTCCAGACAATAAAATACGGCGTTCCGCAGGGCACAATTTTAGGTCCCCTACTCTTCATTATTTATATGAATGGCTTATTCTCTATTGAAACGTCAGGTAGTATTCTCAGTTTTGCTGACGACACAGTAGTTTTCTACGAAAACAAGTCATGGGAAATTTTAAAAACTGATGTAGAGAATGATTTCAAAAAAATAATTGACTGGTTTAATTCTAAACTTTTAACGATACATTTTAATAAAACATTATTTATTCTCTTTTCTGTTAGGAGTCTACATTACCAAATTACAACAAACTGAATATACTACTGGACGAAAATCAGTCAATATCGATATTATCTAACACTCATGTGAAATATCTTGGCATTTATATAGATTCCCATTTCAAGTGGGACGTTCATATAAATAAATTGGTTAGTAAATTAAGAAGTATGCTCTTTAATAATCTTCGAGATATACTAAATATTGACCAACTTAGAACTACCTATCTTGCTCTAATTGAATCTCAATTGCGATATGGCATAACAGGATGGGGAGGGTTATTAAAAACTAACCTTAGTGGTCTGGAAAGAATTAAAAAAAAATTCTAAAGATAATATACAAAAAACCAATAACTCATCAGATATATTAGACAAAGAGGCCAGAATAATGGACATCCGCCAACTATACTTTCATTCCTTAGTTGTTAAAACATACTCTGAAGAGAAGAACTTTGTAAATCACAAACACCAAACTAGATATAAAAATGATGTTCTCTGTAAAAGTATGTTAAAAACCATCGGCTAGAGAAGCCATAGCTTCCTTGCTCCGAAAGTATACAAAAAAAAAAAATTTTGCCCACAGGAATTAAGAACATAAAATCAGTTCATAAATTTAAAATAGTTTCCAAACAATTTGTAATGGAAACTGAAAGAAAAAAAATTAATGATATAATAGATTTAAAAAATAATTAATTCACAGTAGAGACGATCATTTTAAGTATGTGCGTATCTTATTTCTTGTAATTTAATTAATTTAATTTATATCATTGTCAAAGTACTAAGTATTATATTTGTTTTTCTTTTTATAATGTATACCGTTTTAAAAAATTGTAGTGTCGTTTCGGTATTATTATATTATATATAATGTGTGGTGTATATGTGTATGTATATATATATGTATGTATGTGTATATATACGTGTGTATATATATGTATATATATATAATTTTATTTTTTATTTATACTATTATTTTTTGTGTGCCCAATGCACGCTCAAGTGCTATAAATAGCACTTAATGTGGGGGCTTAGTTTATTTAATATAATGTTTCTGTTTTAACAATTACATTGTAGTAGAACAATTTGTTAAATAAACTTATTCTATTCTATTCTATTATATAGAAACTGAAGACTGAATCGATGAAAAAAAATATCATTATATTTGACATTATTTCTAAATTTTGCATGGTTTTTTACCCTGGTACTGAAATATCAGTTTATATTGAACTATTAGAAATATTAATTCTACCATCGAAACAATTTTATAAATTATTCTACACTACACCAGCATTTTTTTTTATTAAACCTGGATTCCCTGTCCGTATAAGATATCTGAAATTAATGCTCTAAGAGAATAGCTCTTTGTAGAAATTTATTTAAGTTGCGAGGAGATTCCTCATTGCAGTCGCACTTTTATTTTCACGTGCAGCGACTACCCCATTAATTTATTGAGTCACGTATTAGATTACGTGACTACTTACTTACTTCAACGCGCTCTAGACGTGCCCTAAAGAAACTAATCACGACTTGTAAAATATTGTTTCTCCAAAAATGCCCATTGCTTAATACCGAAGAGTGTCCATAAATTACACTATTCAGACCATTCGTGATTTATTGGGTAACTAATGCCTTAAGTTAACTTTCCTTTGCTAAAAAAAAAAATCGTTTTAAGAGAACTGACAGTTCAATCTTCTTATTACAAAAATCCTGCCCGCATAAATTCTTTTTAACAGTAGGATTTTCTGGTTCAGATTAATTTTGCAAGGACATTAATAATTAATAAATTATATACCTTTTTCACAAATATTTTACCAAAATGAGTATTCACATATTGTTTATAATTCATTATTTGTGGCATATTCATGATTTCTTGTATTTGTTGGGTATTTTGCCACTGTAAAAATATTTAAAAATTTGATGAAAAGGATCATACAGAGGGCATAGTTAGTAGGTATGCTATTAGAGGGCAGAATATTTGCTATAGTAATATTTTGTCGAACTCCTCTATACATTTCCTTAAATATATAAGGAATAAAACCAGACTGCAACCAAGCTATTCTCCAGACTAATGCCCCGCCGAGCGCTGAATTACAAATTGCAAGCCTGGCGCGTTAAGAGCAATAACTGTGTACTGCAACAAAACGCTAAAAGCTTCGATTGCAATAAACACTAGCCGAAAGACTTATTCCTACTCAAAGGGGCCCTCGTGCCAGCCACTCCACACCACTTGCAGACTGCAATTTCGAGCTGTTGGCTCTCGTCAGTGCAAGGTAGGTCTGGAATGGCTGTAATGAGACATTTGATCGTTCTTGATACATGACGAGATTTATAAAACCACGACCTACAACAAAAATCATAGGCTCCATCTAGCGGCCGATGTTTATAGCAATCGAAGTAGCAGTAGTCCTGACATGGGCATAGTTAGTAGGTATGCTTTTAGAGGGCAGAATATTTGCTAACGTAATATTTTGTCGAACTCCTCTATACATTTCCTTAAATATATAAGGAATAAAACCAGACTGCAACCAACAGCTATTCTCCGGACTAATGCCCCGCCGAGCGCTGAATTACAAATTGCAAACCTGGCGCGTTAAGTGCAATAACTGTGTACTGCCACAAAACGCTGAAAGCTTCGATTGCAATAAACACGAGAGCCCCTTTGAGTAGGAATAAGTCTTTCGGCTGGTGTTTATTGCAATCGAAGCTTTTAGCGTTTTGTGGCAGTACACAGTTATTGCACTTAACGCGCCAGGCTTGCAATTTGTAATTCAGCCCTCGGCGGGGCATTAGTCCGGAGAATAGCTGTTGGTTGCAGTCTGGTTTTATTCCTTATATATTTAAGGAAATGTATAGAGGAGTTCGACAAAATATAACGTTAGCAGGATCATACAGAGGCTGGTTTTAATACTTCTATTACAAAATGTTTCACGCCTAAAAATATATAAACTGAAACAAATATGTTAAATAACAATTACAAAAATTAAATCGAAGGCAGTTAACGTTTCTCTACTTTTATTGTAAAATTAATTGATTTAATCTGATTTAAAAAATTACTTAAATGTTCTTTGCTATAAGGCCACAATGCAAAAATATCATCTACAGCGGGTATACTACTGTACCACCGAACTTCTCCCTTTCATTTGTGTTTGTTTAATTTTTTTTTTTCTTGTTTATTGTACTTTAATTTGTATACACAATGAATAATGGTATTTATTATTACTATTATTATTATTATTATTACATATCTCCTCCACACTAAAGGTTTATAAATTAAGTTTTTAATATTATTTTCCTCAAAATTTTCCATAAAAATATTACTTTATATTGGAGATACAGAAGAGCCCATGCCCATACCAAAATTTTGTTGATAGAAGTCATTATTTAATTGAAAGTATCTCTTTTTAATGCAAAGAGTAAATAATTCCATTATAGTTTCTATGCTTAATTTAGTTCAATTGTTCAAATCCCCATCATGTTGCAATTTGTTTTTAATTATTATTAATGTTTTATCTACCGGAACATTTGTAAAAAGGCTTACTACATCAAAACTCACCTTTAGATAATTCTTATTAAAATTGTTTTCAAATAGTTCAGAGGAACCTGATAAAAGATTTAAGATTTTTAATAAAAATATGGAGATATTACTACATGGAAGTTTACTATGATTTTGAGTAAGAACCCTTCGCTCAATATCAAATTCATAATTGATCCATGATTAAGATGCCCTAAAAAAACAAAAATATCCTTGGCAGCATTCGGGGCTGGCGTCCAAGCCCAACTTCCGGAAATTCCGAAAACACGGCTCCAAGTGCCTATGGAACATGGCGATTTAAAAAAAATCTAGATATCCAGTTTCTTATGAAGCTAAGATACTGTTGACAGCATTTTTTTGTGTCCCAGAGAGGGTTAATATGCAAAAACGGGTTTTCCCAGTCGTCCAAAGGAAGCTGTTGTTTGCAGAGGATGTAATATAAGAACCAATGGTCTAAAAAAGGTTTTCTTACTTTAAAAGGAGGCTTGTAATACTTGTGGTGGTTGACTAGGCAAGCCACACACCAACGAAACGTGAAACAAAATATTGGATATATGAGTAGTGTAGATGCAAAGGCCGCTATATGCTTCAAATATCAATTTCAGATAAATAAACTTAAAGAGTATGCGTGAATTTATTTTCGTCAGGGAGTTCTGAACTTCACCAATAGGTAGAACTTGACCTATAAATTCTGTTAATATTTATCTCACAAATCAGTGTCCACCAGTTGGCGATAATTTTTAATTTTAAACATACAAAAAGCGAGTTTTGCGCCTTCACTATGCATATAGCAGGTTTTGAACTGAAAATATTATTCAATAATGATTATTACAACTACAGTATAGTATGGTAACTCTTTTATTATAAAAATATAAATACAAATATTAAAGTTATCCATTATTAAACAAATATAGAACAATCACCCAAAATAATAATTGTAACTAAAAAGTTTACAGCTTTCAATATTAAAGAGAAGCAAGTTATTGTAGGTCACGTGGCATCCCATCTAGCACTTCTATTAGCTCTTGCGCATAAAGCAGGTTCTGCAACAAAATCACCCGAGCATAAAGCGAGTTTTGCATTTATAAGTAAAGTTTGACACCATATTTCTATACTGCCGTCCTAACTTAAAAAGCAGTAACTCCATATTTTGTCATTTTGGAGTTGCTGCGTTTTTAGTATGTTTCGGGCATTTTTACACCTCTTTGACTAAGTTAGAAAGTAGTATTGACCATAGCTTTAATACAAATGAGCTATAGAGTTTTCAGTATCTCCACTTTTTAAACCATACACCAAACTGAAATGCAGTATGAGCCCTATGCCCAACTAAAATGCAGTCACTCCAATTTTTATTGGAGATGCTGCATTTAAGACTAGTAACAGTTGGTACTGTACTTAAAATGCGCATGTTCAAAAGAGCTGATGGCGGTAAAATCACTTTAGTAGCACATATAAACTGTTCGTTTTTAGACAAGAAAAAATTGTGTTTAGTTTAAGAACTTGTAGCTCTTAAAAAGACGGGTAAGTATTTAATTATATCGGAGATAAAATTATGGCTTGACACGTCAACCAATTACGAGTCACGGTTTTATTCTGTTTTGTTTTTATTTTTTCTTAAACTGTTTATATAATACCGATTAGGTACCAATAATAGGTAACTTAAGTTTGCAAATAAAAGTCAGTAACTTTGTATTTATATTTTTGGGCTACAAAAGTCTTGATCTTGAATATTTGAATAACTAATAATTTAGAGAAAAACTGACAACTTAGGTTAACTGAGCCGGTACAGAAAAAAAATTCCGGGATCTGATTATTGCTGCCACAACTGAAAATTTCAGCCAATTTGTCTGAACTAATTTTTTCGGCGATTCTGAAAACATGTAAAAACATGTTTTGACACTTCAGACAATTTTTCCAATGGCAAGACGATAAAAATTTCAAATTTAATTTCCCGAGAAACGCCTCGAAGTGGTTTGCAACGAGTTTTGTACCGGTAGATAAAAAACAACCTACTAAACTTTTTGCTTGCCTGTGGCATGAATGTAAGGAAAAAAGAAGATCTCATTAGTACATTTCATGCGTTTCTGCTAGTAATGCGAGATATTAAATTTTAGTTATTTGGTAAGATAACTGTTCTGACCAGAACAAGAACTGGGCCCAGAGGAATTGATAATATAAGTTAAGTAAATTATCAATTCCCCTGAAACAGCAATCATTTGCGATATTTTAAACCTGGCCATCCTTTTATGGCGGCTGATAGTTTCCACCATCAGGTCGAGCTATCTTTACAAAAAAAGAAAGAAGTCTACGATTTTGCAGACTTTGTGAATTGCAGTCTGCAAATTCAGGAAAAGTTGTAATTAACGAGATGAAATTGAATGATTTCTTTATCTGACCTGACAATTCTTCAATTTATAAAATTGAACATGCCAATCCAAGGCCATACATGAAGGACATTGTCTTACTGAATTGTCTTATTGAAAAAAAAATTGTTTACACTAATTCCACAAAATAGGGGACTATTTTGGAAAAACATTCCAGTGAATGACGATGCAGTGGACCTTAGATTGGAATACGATGATTAATAAAAATTGTAATAGGAAATAATGTTTGTACTTTTTTGTTCCAAAAAATGTAATTTTTATAGCAATATTCCGTTTTATTTTGCAGTCATTTTTACGAACATTTCTTTTAAAATATTGCGGCATCTCCAAATTAAGCTTTAATCTAAATAATACACTAGACTAAAAAGCAGTAATCGCCAATTTTTACATTTTTAAATATTGACATTGTTATTGTGATATTAGTTTAAAACAATTATATTGCAACACTTAAAACAAATTTCAAAAATTTTCATTAAGTTTTTTTGTGGTGGCCCAGCTAAATAAACCAAAAAAGACGTTTTCTCAAAACCAGTAAAGGTGGAGATACTGCTCTTTAAGTTAGGAGGGCAGTATATTTTACAGCAGGTTTTGAGTCTTTACGGACATGAAATCAAATTCCTCAGAAAAAACTGAATGTGCCACTGCATAAACCTACTATTCCTCAATTTTTGCATATAGCAGCCTTTGCTTCTACACGACTCATATCAAACCAAGACAATGGTCATTATTTTTGGTTACAAACAGTAGTGTAAGTTTTAGAATGAGATATTACCCATAAACTATTTTTATTTTATGATTTTAATTTGTTTTCATGTCTCCTTAGAGTGTCGCTTTTTATCTTAATCTATCATCTAAATAAACGTGAATTTTGAATTTCAGATGTCTTTTTTTTAATATTTTTTTAACCGATCGTTTTAACTTTCAGGATCGGTTTCCAAAATTAAGCCGTATGGTGATACAAGCTAGATTATAAACTGCCAGGGCTTTTCACATTTTACGTAATATTTCATTTTTACCAATAGCAAGGGTATTTTTTAATTTCACAATTTCTGCCTCATAAATGTCAAAAATATTTATTATGCCAGTAGCAACATGCATACAGAGTGACTAACCATGACATGCGGAAAATTTTCAGTAGATTGTCCCCACCAAAAGGAGTTAAAAAAATGCAAATTAAAAAAATATAACCAAAAAAATTACCTTACTTTTTTGTAGAAACGCGCCCCCAATGATTTTAACCAATCTGACATAACGCGGTACAACCAAATCACTTCCCCTCCCCCTTTATCAGACTTGGGATTGACACTAAAGCTGGAGAGAGTAGAAGTGACTTTTTGGTTTTAAACAAATCACACTACAAAAATAGCGAAATAAGTCGGAAAGACATTGACCCTATGCTAGTGAACTCTACAACAAGTAGATATAAGACAACACAAAAACAAACAAACTTCGGCGGAACTTTATACCTGCCGATGTCCTGATTGTTCGACCGAAAGCAAAAAACGCGGCACGACCGCAACCACCAGATTAACTTTTTATGCCAATTAAGGAAATTTAAACATCTTCGGTATGTTCTTTCACAAGTAAGTTCATCGCCCTATTACTGACCACAGACAAGTAACAGTAGCGTATCTCTGCAAGTTGTAGTGCAACAAAAACTACTAAATTACCTCGGATCGCTCTAAAATTTTGCACGGACTTTCCCACATAGAACACTAGTACACTATTTTATTTTCCGCATGTCATGGTAAATCACCCTGTATACGTTTATTAAATTTTTTTTTAAATTTTATTGAACTCTATCTTACCTGTTTCTTTTTGTACACTTTTTCTGAATTGTTAATATTATAATATAATATAGCAATAACTCGCAAACATGATAATTTTTTATGCAAGCTTTATGAAATTGAATTTAGTTACTTTTATAAACTCCCTAAGTTTGAGCTCATTTAATAGATGTAAAATTATGAAGTGTAAGCGTGTATCTACGTATATAATATATCAAATACCTTTCAAACTTTAAAGAAGTTTTTAAATATCGTTAGTTGCTTGGACTATTACCACAAAATACCCTTGCCTGGTAATGCTTAAAGTTTTATGAGTTTTTTTTTACTTTAAGCTCAACCTTGTCTTCTATTGCAAAATCGATTGCATGGGACTGAATGGCGGATATAAAATGTTAAAATATTAAGTATATAGTACTTATATTAAATATCATTTAAAAATTAAATATATTATTTATATTAATGGAGGACTGAATCGCATATTTATGATCGATAACACAGGCACACAACAAAAATAAAGGTCATGTACATTTTTACCGACTATCATATCCATATGTATTTTGGGACGCTGAAATCGAATTCGAGGTCAGAATTAGGAAGTTTCCATTTTTCTCATTTTCTCGTAATAAATAATCGTAAAAATCTAAAAAATATCTGTAATTTTTTTTATTAAATTATCTCTCTAAATAAGAAAGTTATGGTCCTTCCAAGTGTAAGATACCGCGATCATCTGGGCTGAGCTCGATTACGTCACAATACATGATTCCGCCAACAGCGAGCGGGCGCGGGCACCTTTATACTTGCTGGCAGGCACCGGCAGTTTATAGCCAGCTTGCATTTGAGAGCCGAAAAAATTGCTAAAACATGCAATTTTGGCACGTTCATATTTTTCGAAAAACACCATTGGGACGACCGTATGATGTCGCGACGTAAACAGGAAGTCTTCCAGATAAACCTGATCATAAATTGCACGGCGAAATTCGAAAATTCGGCTCGACACGAACGAATCAAAAGTGACATTTTGTGACATTTCAGAAAATCGAGCACATACACTAAATAAAGGGAACATACAGCGCGCCGCAGGCATGGCAAGTCAGCGCGTTGTGTATTGTGACGTCACGGTGGACTTCAGCCGGGGCGAAGTTCGTGAGTTTTTCAGGTATCGAGATAATTTTTTTTTGTTTGACTAGTTATCTGAAAGACTACTAAATGAGGTTGAATGTACATGATATTTCTAAAACAGGAAACTTCCTAATTGTCACATATCATCAATATTTCCATGTAAGCTTAAAAAACAGCTTAGAACAAGCGTGAAACCGGGTAAAAATTAAATTGACGCATTAAACGAGTTGACCCACGTTTTTATATGTATTTTTGGGCGTTGAAACCGAATCCGAGGAATTATCACATGTCGTCAATATTTTCATAAGCTCAAAAACCAGGTTAGAACAAGCGTGAAACCGGATAAAAAGTAAATCGATGGATTAAATGACTTGATCCATGTTTTTATACGTATTTTGGGGCGCTGAAATTGAATCGGTGATCAGAATTGTCACATGTCGTCAATATTTTCATGTAAGGTCAAAAAACAGCTTAGAAAAAGCCTGAAATCGGTTGCAGGATTGTTCTAAGCTGTTTTATGAGCTTACATGAAAATATTGACAACTTGTGACAATTCTGACCTCGGACCAGTACAAAGGATGCATAAATACGCACAAAGCAATCATCAATAACAGTGAAATTTACTGAGAGCTCTCCACTTCTTATTGGCAAAGGACTCTTTCTTTCTAATAATGAAAATAAACAGAGCTTTATAACCATGCCTGGGAAACACTTGGAAGCGAAGGGCCACACTGTGATTCATGCAACAGATGATGCTGACACTCCTATTTTAAAAACAGTACTGACCTTGGCAGAAGAAAAGCATGTGACAGTTGCTGCTGAATACACCGATATTCTTGTACTTACAGGGATGCAAAATTATTGTCTTTTCACATGCTTTAACTAGAACTTCCTTATTTGCTAAAAGTAAATCGGCAGCATATCGACATTTTTGGAAATGAATTTTAGAATTTGCGCTACTCTGTTCAGATCTGAAAATGCAAATAGAAAGGAATTCACAGATATTGGCACCAAACCATTGGTATCATTGTACGGTGGAAATCCAAAGACAGAGACTCCGAACCTATTATGATATAATCTCTAATTGAAAAAAATCACAGCTGCCAAAAGTGAATTTAATATTGCAAGATTGCCACCTACAGAAGATGCTGCTGTTCATCATCTTCACCGCGTACATTTACAATGTCTTTGTTGGAAAACTATGAACACCAATATTGCCAATCCTGAAGAGTGGGGTTGAAACAAAGTAGGAGACCAACTACAGCCCATAACATGTGAAATTAGCCCTGCACCAGAGTTATTACTAAACATGATCCGCTGCACCTGCGAGACGGATACAAATGAGTCGTATGGTGTGGAATGTACTGTGATATGTTGTAACTGTTCTGGTAGAGATTGCACAAATAGCGCACTGAAAGAAAGTGATTTAGAAGAAACTGAAGAAGACTAGATTTAGATTTTCTCTTATGTAAGATGTAAGATTGAAGAAATACATATGCATTTGTATTAAAATGCATTTTGATTAATAAAAACATGATTTTCAACACTGCCTAAGCTTTCAGTTTTTCGGCCACCATTTTCTTACTTATTTTTAATTCTTAAAACCATTATCATAATCTTTTTCAGCATGAAATTTTCTGTAATTTGATACAACACGCGATTTTTTATGATTTTTTTAAATATTTTCAAGATGGCAGCCAAAAAATCGCATTTTGCACACTTAGATTTTTCTAGACTTTTAGTATGTCAAAACGATACCGACAAAGAACTAAAAAATTCAAACCACATCTTTGTGGGAATTAGTTCCACCTATCACCTATTTTTTGCATATATCTACTATACTATCCTACCCATAGACATAAGACATATAGACCGAGCCACTAATGCAGATTTGCCGAGAAGCATGTTTTCAACATGTGCAAAATGCTCGACTTTTCTATCTTTGTTGTCAACCCGTATTTATTGATAGGCTCACTCTCTCCCAGAACGCTTGACGTATTTCTCCCACTACCCGAGATTTTGCTTCTGTTGCGTACGTCTTTGCTTGAACCGACAACCTGCAATTTATTCATTTTTCATTTGGGAATGTTGCGCCTGATATTATTTAATTTATGATCATATTATTATTTAGTTTACTTTAGTTGGTGATTTAAAAGAGTGATATTCTTATTGTGAAACAATGGTGTATAGGTGTTGTGTCTGTGAAACTACGTCGTCTACACGGCAACCTGAAATTTCAGTCCATAGATAAAGTTTTATAAGTACCTATTATTTTTTAAATATTTTAATTGATTCGATGAAAATAAGTTGAACATAATTAATAATAGAGGGTGCTCCAAAATCGAGTATTTTAATTATTTATACAGCCTGTTAAAAAATATTAAGATTAGACCTAAAAGTGCGTGAATCCTAATGCTTGATAATGGGCAGCCCATGTCATTTTCAAATTATAATTTTTGTTTAAACACGTATAAAAAAGGATAAATAAATTTGTACATATAGTCATTCATTATTTTGTGCTTTAACATCTACATATAATTTAGTAACATTTTTAGTAAACAATTTTAAATTATTAGAAAGTATTGTACGCACATAGTCCATCGCTAAAAGTTGATTTTTGTAAGAAGGCTACATGAAAAAACATTTTTTAATTGCTATAAAGTAATTAAAACATAGTACATTATTTTAAAAAGTGCATAAAATTAATAAATTAACAGGTAGGTATAATGACTTCTATATTCTTAAAACACTACTAAAGATTAGGCAAATATTTATTAGAAAGACTTTATATTATATATATTATATGTCACAAGAAGTTGAGTTACGTTATAAAATTATGTATGAGGTCATCTGTAGTATAAAGTATTCTAATTAATTGTTTTATCTGCACATATAAATTCAACTCTTGAAATCAATAATATCCATTGAATTTATATAAACAAATATTCATTTACGCGTTATAAATTCAAGTTATTGCTGAAATAAACAGCGATTTAATAAAAAAAAAAATGAGCATTACTAGGGATCGAACCGTCTGCATAAGGAAATCAGAATTGTGACTCATTTCAACTTGACGTTGGGACACACTCCTTGTGATGTGTTCTGTAGAAGTCGTTATTATAAACAAAACACTTTTCCTTCCACCAAGAATCTGCTCGTTTCTATGAAAAAGATAAACTATAGCAAGTACTCATATGCGAAAGAGATAGCGCGAACAGATTATGTCCATTTCCATTCCATTTAAAATTCTTTATTAATTTTATATGTTCACAATACATGGGTTATAGATAAATATCTCATAGTGTACAATATATTAAAAACTGAAAACGAACATTGTCGCGGGGACGTGAATCGTCAACAGTTGGGCTGCTGTTAACCCAAAGATATCACACAACCTTCTCTGTTATATTAGAATGCATTCTTTCTTAAGTTAAAATGCGTTTATTTTAATATGCTTGAAAAAGCTTTAGTACTTAGTAGATAATAGATTATAAAAGTCAAAAGATACTCAATGTCATGCAGGAAAATAATGAAAAACCTGCTTAAGATAATAAAAAGTCAAAAAATAAAAACACATACGTGTAGGAACATCGAAAATCGATGTATGAAATAAGTTAACAAGATTTATATGGTATACCTCTTCTGTTTTCTAGTATCCTATTACAGGATTCCTCAGGGGAGGACTACAACAAGGGAAGGATGGTTGGGGGAAGGATGTTGTATGGCAGAAGATTATGTCGCTGATATGTTGGCGATCTAGCTTCTTAAACCATCGCGCGGTCTATATGTCTTATGTCTATGATCCTACCACCGCTTAGATGTTAAAGTGGCGCGATCTATAACACCCAACAAAAATGGCCTCCTTAATAATAAAATCGATGGGTCAAAACATTTCTCGAAAAAAATATCACACAAGTAGAAAACACGCACATTTTCAGTGGGTCGTCCTGTATTCATATTATGTGAGAAATACTGACTGGCACACATTTTTGGTTTAATAAAATTTTATATGTACTTCTGAAACATATAATATTGCGATGAGACACCCAAACATCTAAGGAACTTAGACAGCAAATTTTGGACAGCTCATTTACAAGTCGTAAATTCTGGATATAAAACCCGAAGCGTCCTAAAATAAATGCGCATTCGTTGTTCGACCACCAGTGCTCAAAAAGGGAAATAGGGCGTAAACAGCGTAATCATCATAAAAACGGAACCATATGTAAGAGAAAGAATTTATAAATTGGTAATATAGTGACTTACAAAGTATATTAAATGTGGCTTATTTTCAAACTGAAGTTTAAGTGCCATAATAGCAGTAATATCGCATAAAAAACGTATGTAAAGTCTTAATTTTTGATCATCATAAGTTGTTTTAGAAGTTTTAATAGGTACTTGGTAAAAAATAATCTCATTAAAAAATGATAGTTATAGTTACCCGATTCGAGAGAAATACCGGGTGATTCAGTTTGATATTCGCCCCCCCCGTATCTTTTTTATTTACACAGAAAACTACAATAAATCATATATATTTGTAAATCGTTTGTCAAGCTCTATCGAATGACGTCGTTAAATCATCTCTTTGATCACATATGCCAAAATAACGATAGTCAACTTTTTTTTTTCAAATGGTATGCTATACATTTTTTTGCCGATTGTTGTAGAGCTTCTCTTTCTGCATTCAACCATGTGAAAAAAATATACACTTCCATAAGGAAAATTTCGAGAAAATAATAAAATACGAAAAAACTTCATTTAAACGTTTTGTTTCTGATTCAACATAGTTAGCCATGGAAACAATTGAATTTTGTCATTGTTAGTAATGTCAAATTGAAAATACTGCTATTTGTGACTGTGTTATTCGTTTTCGTTTTATGTTATACTTCTAAATAGATTTACACAATGGTATTTTACACTAATGAAGAAAAATTGGACATGATATTAATTTATGGAGAGTGCGGAAAAAACAGTAAAGCAGCCAAACGTTTATATCAAGATCGTTTTCGAAATAGGCGGGTACCATCATACAAAATGTTTGCAAAATTGGCAAGAAATATGAGCGAAAGTGGAAGTTTTGAGAAAAAAAGAAACGTTTTTAAGCCCAGAACCGCACGAGATGAGGAACATACAGTTGCAGTTTTAGCCCGTGTTTTCGTAGACCCGCATATTTCTATTCGTCAGTTAGCGACAGAAACTGATATTTCATATTCCTCAATTCAAAGAATTCTGAGAGACAATAAACTGCGACCATATAAAATACATTTACATCAGGGCTTGCTTCCAGGAGATTACGAGAGACGCCTAAATTTTGTAGCGTGGTTGGCAGTTGCTCAAGAAATGACTATATTAGATCGCATCATGTGGTCAGATGAATCCCGTTTAAATAATAATGGAATTGTCAATAGACATAACTGCCATTATTGGTCGCAGGATAATCCTCACTGGCTTCGGGAAACTAATTTCCAAAATATCTGGGGAATTAATGTATGGTGTGGAATTCTCAACGGACAAATTATAGGACCAAAGTTTTACGAAGGCACGCTTACTGGAGAAAGATATCTATAGTTTTTAAGAGAAGAGTTGTTAAATTTCATAGAAGACGTCCCATTACATATTAGACATAACATGATATTACAACAAGATGGGGCACCGCCACATAATGCTATAATTGTAGCGAATTATTTAAATGCAGCTTATCCAGGTAGATGGATCGGAAATCGTAGTGAGGGAGTCAAGTGGCCTGCCAGATCACCGGATCTCATACCGTTAGATTTTTTTCTCTGGCCATATCTAAAAGAAAGAGTGTATTTTACACCTCTAAATGATGTCGAAGATCTTAAAAATAGAATACAAACTGAATGCCGCAGATTAAATGTTGAAATTCTTCAACATGTATGTACCCAAATGTATGTACCCAAGGCGTGATAAACAGAGAACGATTATGTTTAGAAGCGAACGGAGGACTCTTCGAACATCTGAAGCAATAAATAATGTTTTTATTTTCTTAATTGTTAGTTAGTTTTCAAGTATTTTTAGTTTTTTTAATGGTAATTGTTATTTATTATTAGTTGTTATTTTAATATTATTGTTCGAGTGTTATTATCATTAATTAACTAAATATACGACATTAAATGTTATATAAAAATGAATTACGTAATTATTTAAAAACAGAACTTTGTTTGGTCAAAACACTAAACTTTGTTTCGAAATTTTTACGCCTTCTCAGTGCCGTACACAATCCTCGTTCAAATCCCTCTCTTTCGAATCTGATTGGCCTAGTTGGTACTAGTTACATTACTTACAATGACAAAATTCAATTGCTTCCTTGGCTAACTGTGCTGATTCAGAAAAAAACCTTTGAATGACGTTTTGTCATATTTTATTAATTTTCTCGAAATTTTCCATGTGTTGAAGAATGAATTTCAACATTTAATCTGCAGCATTCAATTCGTATTCTAGTTTTAAGATCTCCGATGTCATTTGGTGTAAACTTTTTCTTTTAAATAGAACCAAAGGAAGAAATCTAACGGTGTTTAAAAACGTTTCTTTTTTTCTCAAAACTTCCACTTTCGCTCATATTTCTTGCCAATTTTGCAAACATTTTGTCTGATGGTACCGGCCTATTTCGAAAGCGATCTTGATATAAACGTTTGGCTGCTTTACTGTTTTTTCCGCACTCTCCATAAATTAATAACAGTATTTTCAATTTGACATTACTAACAATGACAAAATTCAATTGTTTCCATGGCTAACTATGTTGAATCAGAAACAAAACGTTTAAATGAAGTTTATTCGTATTTTATTAATTTTCTCGAAATTTTCCTTATGGAAGTGTATACTTTTTTCACATGGTTGAATGCAGAAAGAGAAGCTCTACAACAATCGGCAAAAAAATGTATAGCATACCATTTGAAAAAAAAAAAAGTTGACTATCGTTATTTTGGCATATGTGACCAAAGAGATGATTTAAGGACGTCATTCGATAGAGCTTGACAAACTATTTACAAATATATATGGTTTATTGTAGTTTTCTGTTAGAATAAAAAAGATACAGGGGGCGAATACCAAACTGAATCACCCGGTATATTAATTATTACTAAAAAGGTATGTACATGCACAGTAATCTATGAAATGGCACCAAAGATCGATATATCTTACACCACTGAAAAATATATCCCAAGTTTCCAAATTAAAGAATATATCATCGTTAGATGGCACGTACTTAGAACATTATGATGTTATGTAATGATTTAAAAATTACGGTTATTTCATATCTTTATAATAAGCACATACATTGTATTACCAAAAAACTACAATATGTCATTTATAAATTTAAAATTTTAAGAGATATTTTTAATATTCGATCATTAACAATTATATATTACTCATTGGTTGAATCGCACCTTATATAGGATATATTAGCTTGGAGTGTAGTAGGAAGAACGATATTAAATAATTTAATTATTGTACAGAAAAAAAATTAAAAATAATTTAAAAAAAATATATTGCTTACTCGTGAAATACACTTTAAAAAGAAACAGGTAAATGGAACTACGACAACTATTCTTCTTTCTTGCAAATATAAATCAACAGAAAACAAAAAGAAATCTGAAAAAATAATCATAACTACATACAGCACAAGAACTAAAAATCACACATACCTACCTCCCTTATGAATAAATCTATCGGACAAAAAGTTATACATAGAGACTGAGCTCTAGACTGTATAATCATTTACCCAATGAGATACAACAAAATCAATAAAAACGTTTACATTTATTCATTTTCTTTATCAATTTTGTTAGAAAAATGCGCTATTTAACTTCTAAATATGAAAATAAACTTACTGTCTATTTTTTCATGATATATCCTGAATAATATTTACGAAGAATTTTGTATAACTCTGCGGACGGGTATATAACTAATTCATTAAATGACACAAAGATTCGTTTTAAATCATACTGTTGCAAGTTGTGTGTGTTTTATTCCCTTGTTTGTCTCATGAAATATATTGTTTTGCACGTATGTGTTTGACCAAAAGTTTAGTTGAGTGCTCGTTATAAAATGTACCTACATTCCATTTCTCCAAATATCTGTAAAAAGTTTTGTCACGGCAGATATTAGTTCTTTGCCACTATCCTTGAGAAGTTCGCCAGGCAGATTGTTGCTTCCGGGTGATTTATTTTTTGATAACTTTTTTATGGTCTCTCTGATTTATTCTGCGGTTGGCGGCTCCTGATTTTCAAAATCTTCCATCCCTTCCTCCAAACCTAAAGCGTTCTACCTAGCGGTTAGTACCTCCCTTCTAGAGCTCAACTGTTCTCCGTTACTGTACGTGCATAAGCTTTTCCTTGCATCGATTACTTTTCTGTAAAATTTTCTATATTCCTGTTCCCTGTTAGGGTTTTCTATATTTCTCAGTTCTTGGGTGAAATGCTCCCTCTTTTTGTAATAATCACGAAACATTAAAATTCTGCATACATGTTGCATTTTATTTTTTATTTTTTTTTTAAATGTATGGATCAAACCAAATTTCAGTTAAGGCTACCACCAATAAAGAAATCGCGTCATTGCTGTAGTTATTTTCTTCACAGCTATTAGTATATGGTGAAGTGCGCCTGGAAAAATAGAAAAAGAAAACTTTTAAACCGTCCAAAATGTTGCTCTTGGGGTTCTCTTGTTCGTTTTGGATGTCTATGAATGGAATACCCTGTAATGTAGAATTATATCGATAAAACGAATCCAACTTTCAATATAATGGAAAATTCTCATTCCATTTCCAATAATGGCAACGGAGTAGTTATATACAAATTTAATAAATAAAACAATATAGGATTAAATAGTGCAATTATTGAGAAGAATTAATTACAGTACGGCTTTAATTAAATTTCCGCTAACAGGAAATAGGTAGGAATATTTTTGTTATGCTTTAGCCATAGTTATTTAAATGTAAATTAAATTCTAAAGCAATTATTCAAAGGATTTACTACTCATATTCACTAATAGGATTATTCTCGGTTTGTATTTAGGTGACGATATTTTATAATTATTTTGCTAAGCTGGGTGATTTATGGTTTGCTGATAATTGAAAATGCAGTCCTGAATTAAAGGTAAATAAAAAAAAATGTACATAAAATTAGTTTATTCGCTTTGAATTTACCTTAGAAAGTGTAATTTTATACCTGTAGGAATGCAAAGTGATTACGCCTCTATATTTCTAGGAAACAGCTTTAATAATATATATTCTTTTTAAATGTTTACAAAACATTTGTAGGAAACGTCCATAATATATAATAAATATATTAATAATAATAAATGTCTAAGTTTGGAGAGTTTCCATAACAGGATGGTTCTGCATGGAGCTTACAAGATTATCAGGAATTTGGATCTCCTCCTCTGCATGGTCCGGGACCATGAAAATACATGGGTAGGAACGTTTTTGTTTCAACTCTGTCACCGAGTTGGAACCTGCTCGGCGAAAAGCCCAAATTAAAGCTGCAGAACACAACATCTTTCTGCAGCTTCATACGGATAAGCCAATGCATGGAGTCTTCTACAAAAATATAGAAGACCTCGGCTTATCCGAGAGGCTGACCTTTGCCTTCTTAAGGTCAGCCGAACTGAAGTCTGAGACCGAGGGATTCATAATGGTTTGCCAGGATGGTGTATTCAACATTCTCGTTTATCGCAGATTTGTCATGGGTACAGAGGTCCCTGATGTCAGCTGCAGGGCCTGCCGCTGGGTGAAAGAGACTTTGATGCACTTGTCGGCTTGTCCGACATATGCAGTCTCGGCCTATATCCACAGGCACGACGGAGCATTACGAGTGCTTTATTATCACTCGTATGGGATAGACGAGACATCAGTGCTGCTTTACGCTCCGAGGGATATTGAGTCCGTTGTGGGAAATGAGAAGTGTCTAATTTATTGAAACTACTCGTTTCCCACCGTCAGGCAAACACAGGCCAACAAGTCTGACGTGACGTAGTTCTCCTCGACCTCTAACTCAAGACAATGTTTGTCGTGGAGTTCTCGGCTCCCGCGGAGAACAACATTGTCTTGAAGGAGGAGGAAAAACGGACAAAATATCGACATTTGCTCTTCGAACTCCGCAGGCTCTATCCAGACCATACTGTTAAGATAGTGGTACTGATTATAGGAACTCTCGGTGGAACGAGACACACACTGCTTTCAGAACTTAAGATCATACCGGCATGCCGAAATTCGGGATGCTAATATCATGGGATATACGAGGAATTTTCTAGCCTCATTCTATAAGGGTTTTTTAAATGAACTATCTAATAAATTCTACGACAATAATCTCCTTATCTTAAGAGTCGAAATTTTTACATTGGTTACTAAAATATGACCAATTAAAAAATGTTAGTTAATGCTATTTTTTTTTTAAACTATTTAACGTCGGCCTATTTCCGCTACCAGGGCCTATCACCGACGCCAGGAGACGAGCTACCTCCAAACTGGAAATTTTGCCGAACCTCTTCCCTTAAGAAGAGTGGGGATCTTTTACTTGCCTAACATTTATTAGACAAGGGACTGCCTGCTTTACATCCCCTCCGAAGGATGGTATATCCACTACGTAATCCTCGTCTGAAATTACGTAACTTCCGAGTATACACTGATATACAAGCCTCTAGAAGGTGGGACGAAAATTAATGCTATTTAAAGCCATTCATTGAACATTTCTGAGGAGGTAGCTATGATCTATAAACATGCATAATAATTGTTTCATAGAAATTACAACTTTAACTTTCTTTTATAGATTTTTCAAATCAATTGTTGAAAATTTTAATCAATGATTTTAGTGAATATGCAGATATGTAATATTGTATTAAAAAAACAAATTTACTAAACAAACTAATTAATTAATTTTGGTTACACGGGATAAATTAGCATCAACCGCCAACCTCCAACAAACTTTGTGTGTTGTTTATGCAGTTTGGTTTGTTAGCAACCAGAGAAACACACGATTCTATATTTGTGGATTAGTTTATAATTTTCTACATAAACTATTATAATGATTAAAGTTTAACTGTAGTTAACTAACTTGTAATTCGATATTTCCAATTTCCAGTTAATCCCATTTGCTCAAAACTATGTTCTCTCTTTAATTTAAACTCAAATATCACAATTTGAAAATTGAACAACAAAATGACCCTGCAACAACTATGTTAAATCAGTTTTTATATAAAACGGTTGTTCCTACGGTGTCTAATAGAGAGGACCTATTTTGTGTAAAGATCAGTAAATCATATTCTGGTAAGAAAATTTAGAAAAATTAAACGGAACAAAAATGTTTTTTATTATAGAGGACTCTTCCGTTAAATCTTGGCACTAGAACATAATTTCCCTTATCAAATTTACACAAAGTAAGACTTCTTTATTGTAACGAAGTTACTTTCTCCGTATAGTTGACAATTTTAAATCTGGCCTGCTTCGGTACATTCTCGCACTGAAATATGAAACCTACGTCGCTTAAAGGACAAACATTTTTGAAACGTCGAGCGTACTACTTACAACTCGCCGATTGATATCATATAGACTCATATATATCTCAAAACATAAGTAGTAGCTATTAAACCCTACCGATGATCCGGATGGCAGGATATCAACTGACATTCTGCGTACGGGCAGTCAATTCCAGTCAAAAATACCCAGACAGATGACTACCCCAGGGGGTGACAAACTGGAGAAGAAAGGACATCAAGACAGAAGAGTAGAAGAAGATGAGACAGAATAATATGACTTCGTTAAAGCAAAAGGCACAACCAGGTGAAAATTCGAAGAAACGCCGAATTTTCACTTAGGAAAATATGTTTTGGTCCAGGCCATGAGAGTGAAAGTATACAGTATCGATAAGGTATTGCATAGTTTCAACGACTTAACCGACCGCCCACAATAAATGCGTCTACCAGTGCTCTAGAAGAGGGGCAAATAGTGACACGCGCATCAAGAAAATCAGACAGTATTTTTCCTATAACCTTCAACACTACTTGCACTTTGCTATTTTTGATCATACTTGTTTTTGTAAGCAATTCTCGATAGACACGATAAATTGTTATTTTCTTGTTGTTTTAAACGACTGTTTTATTTATCACGTGGAATTAGCTTTCTTCACTGTTAGCTATTCCAGTATAATAGTGTTCTACCACTTCCAATTCTGGAACTGGCGCCTGAGTTGTAAACCTTCCATTGCACAGAGGCGTTATCCGTGACTGAAACCCAGCGCTCGCCGAAGGGTGGGTCACATTATTTAATAAAATGTGAATAAAAAATATATGTCTTGATATTTCAGAATTTCTTTCTAAGACAGAGTACTCGTCGCAATACGTGACTTAAGTATATTATTCAAGCGTAGGGTTCAAATTGTTTTACTGTTGGTGGAACTGCTTTAGGACTCGAATCACGAAATTTTCTAAAAAAGTTTATATTTTTCCTATTTTTGTTCACATTTCCCCAGTTTTTGACAGTGATTGTAAATGATATAAACATTAGGTATACAATATTAGACTTGAATATTTCTATTTATTAAAATGGACAGTTTTAACTGCATTTTATTCAAATCCTACAATTTTTGTTATGATGCAGTACTATAAATTATCGAATTTATTGAAAATATATAAAATATATTTACAGACAGTAATTATATATATTTGCAGGATGATTTTTTAAATAATGTTCATAAAATCCATAAATAATCCAATATGTATCAAAATATCATTTAATTTTGCATGTTAATATGGTATATAAACATACAATATATTCCAAAATCACTTGATGTTTTAATTTAAGCCCTTTTACATATTTAACGATATTGAGTTTTGGATTTTATGTGTAAAATAATCCAGTATGATTAATAATAAACATAATATTATGTACTTTTCGCTGAAATTGTGTTGAAATGTTTTCTAATAAAATTTTAAAGCAACGTTAATATACTTATAGTTTGGCTAGTATTACCAATAACATTTAATTTAAATATGTACCTTAGCTATCCTTGACAAAAAAAAAGTTAATTGCTCTCAGAACATCTCGCTCAATGTTAGTACAGTCACTTGGTGTCAAAAAGTACCCAAACTTCGCACTAATTCTTGAGCAGGTTGAATTTTTTTTTGCGGATTCTTAAACTGTAGGGTATTAACTTCAAGTATTAAAAAGGAATAGATAAGCTTTTACCCTCAAGAGGGTGGAAACCAATCCTAAAGTAAAAAAATCATGAATTAACGAAGTAAGTACTGAGAATAAATTATTGAAACTTATATTATTTATGTTTTTGGGGTCGCTGATCATGAGTGTGAAGTCAAAAACTAAAAAACTAAAAATTTTATGTTCAAAACGGCCGATATAAAAGTAATCCAGTAATATAAGGTAAAAAAAGGGTAAACCTCGGAAAACTTGTATAAATCTTTGTTTTGGCATTTTATAAGTTGGCTCAAAAGTCTCATAGAATCTCGTGTACGCAAGTCAAAATATTCAAGGTCAAAGGTTGTAAGAATCGGTTTTTTGTACATATCTCGTTTTCTATGCGCTAAATGACATTTTGATTTATTATAAAAGTTGTAGAGTATAAAATTCTCTACAAATATTGTTTCAAGCAATATTTTACACATTCAACCGTTCTTGAGATAGAGCGCGAAGAGTGGGGAGCGCTTAGCCGTATATATCATAATGCAAGGTCAACTGTGGAATCCAGTAAATAATACGATTTATAAAGTTAATTATTTATTAAAAACATTATAAGTATGAAAAAACCTTGATTATTTACTATTTAATATATTATACTTATAGATATTATTCATAAATCAGACATTCGTTTAATAATATTTACTTAATTTATATAAATCTAAAAAAATTAAGCTGAAATAGTTTAAATACATTTTAATTATATTTTCATTTACCAATCATATATCATTAATTTATTACATTTTAGGTTTAAATTGTTATTTTTATTATTAATAGCAAATATGCAACTTAATTTTCTTCTTCATCGTCATCTTCTGCTTTCGGTCGCTCAACTTGAATTTCAAAGTCATTATCATCATCCTCTTTGTCTGTTCGTTCGACTCTAAAGCTTCAAGGATTTCAGGTACATATTTACTTTCTTCATCGCGATCATTTGGATATGATGAAGCGTTGAGGCATGCTTAACCATCACAATGACCACAAGCTGAAGAGAATTGCAACCTTAATTTTCTGCATCCGCAGCGCGAACCACAACCATTCTTACAGTTGCAATATATTCTATTGAGCAGTTCATCTATCTGGTGCTGATGGTAATAATGTTGTTATCGGTTCCAGAATTTCATTTTGCAGTACCCAGCCCCATTCCTAGGGTTATAAATCATTCCCTAACCAAGTTTGGATCTGGTAGTAGACACGATTGATATGCTGTCGAGCTGTTGCACTTGTAGGTGGAGTTGATAACTGCACAGGTTTGTAAAGTCTTGTTGATTTGATGAATTGCGTATATCGAAAATTGTCAATATTGTGTTCTGATTTTGGAGCATTATATATTGCTAAAAAGATACGTACTCCATTTTCCAACAATGTTTCTAGTGGGCAGTTTTCTTGCTGAAGTACTTGAGATAATTGATCCAAATTAGGAAGTTTCTCCAACGTTTTAAGAAATGATTTTTTTCCTTTTTTAGAAAGCGCAGAAGTTGTGTCACAGCCACTGAAGGTGTGCAAAAATAAAATGTGTTGCTTAGAACGAGGATATTTGTCGAAGCTTTCAGAGGAATATATTTGTGTCTTCACATTGCCTTTGCTATTTTTTTAAAAGAAAATTTCTTGTTGATGTGGTTGAGTACGTTCTATTAAAAACTATCGTCTCCTATGATGACGGCAGTCCTTTGACGTTCAGATTCTGCAATGGCTGTTTCGACGATAAGAACGTTAGCATCATCTCTGGCTTGTTTTGTCGTGATGTTAAAAGTTTTTAATTTCTCAATAAGCATGTTAATAAAGTTTTTTTATTACATCGATTCGAGAAAAACTTTTCTTGGCTGATTGGCACAATCATTGTTTAATCAAACAAACTTTGTAAGATTTTGAAAGAGCAGCAGTTCTTCTTAGTTGTTCCATTGCTTTAATGTTTTTACAATAGTCAGAGTAACCAAGGTTTTTTCATACTTATAATATTTTTGATAAATAATTAACTTTATAAATCGTATTATTTATTGGATTCCACAGTTGACCTTGCGTTATGATATATACGGCTAAGCGCTCCCCACTCTTCGCGCTCTATCTCAAGAACGGTTGAATGTATAAAATATTGCTTGAAACAAAATTTGTAGAGAGTTTTATGCTCTACAATTTTTATAACGAATCAAAATGTCATTTAGAGCATGGAAAACGAGATATTTACAAAAAATCAATTCTTGCGACCTTTGACTTTGAATATCTTGACTCGTGTACATGAGATTCTATGAGACATTTGAGTCAAATTATAAAGTACCAAAACAAAGATTTGTACAAGTTTATAGCTTTATTATCTTTCATTCCGAGGTGGAATCCCTATAAGACTGGATTAAAGAGGTAAAATGGATGAATTAATTATTTTGTGTTGATAGCAGATTGTTACATTTTAAGACATAAAACTGGTCCCCTAGTAAGACAAATAATTTTTCTTACCACACAAGAGGGTGAAAACCACCCCCAAAGTTAAAAAATGAGTATAAAAGAAGTATTTGGAATTTATTAATGAAATTATATTTTTGGGGTTACTGAATACGAATTTGGATCGGGTTTTTTTGTTGTGTAGCAAATCAATAAAGCAATAATTGATATTTCCCAATTTTATTAACTATATAGAGATTTAACCTAAATTAATTATAGTTATCCATCTTCATTAATGTTTGAGTAATTTGTATCTTTATACAAATTTACACAAATACATACATGCATGCGATGTCCAACGACTTAAGAAATGTGCGTGGATATCAAAAAAGTATAAAAAATGTGATTATTCCTGTGTAATTGAAAATATTGTGAGATTTTACCATCAAACGAGCAATACCGTAATTTTTTAAAACGAGGAAGTGAAGTTTTTTTTTAAATTGACGCATTTAAGATGCATATAGAAAACTGAAAAGCTCTGTGCTGTTTCGACCTACCTGACCTTAAAAAGGATTAAGAGGCCTTCCAAACGCTTTTTTTATGGATTCTTAGCGTTAATTGCAAAGGAAATATGACCGAAATAAGGAGCGCCCTTTGTAAAAGTAAAAATGAAAAATAAACAGAAATTTATTGATCCGTAAGAAATTGCGCGTGATTTATTAACACAAATGAAAAATGTAAAAAATTATCTGATCCCCGTTTTTGGGTATCTCCATTGGTCTCTGCTGCTATTACGATGCCATGGTTCCTTCGGTATTGGCATTTGAGGTACATAATTGTCACGGTCTCTAAGACCGTACCTGCTTGTCAGTTGTCACTATGTGTCTTAGCCACTTGTTTATGAAATGATTTTAAGCAATATTATATCTCAATACTTCACCGGTATTAATTAAATATCAACTATAAAATATAACTCCTGTTATGACAATATGTATCAATTTATACAGAATTATTCACGCTTTAATCAAACAGAAGTCTGTCCATTTTAACAAGTTCTTAACCAAATCTATACAAAAATTCATAAAAGCGTCACAAAGCACGTCCGTCGCGTCTCTAGCAGACCTCTAGAGGAACTCTTTTCTTCTACTACTAATTTCTTATAAACAAATTCAGATTTTAGTGTTTACTGAACATTCACTAATTAAATTCAAATTTTAGCAGTAATTGAACACTTTCAATTTAAAGAAACTTAAGAGAATGAACAAGGTGACTCAGAGTAAAATTCAATTTTTAAAAAATCATAACAAAGTTATTTAAACTTTTGAAAGAATTTTATTTTAAAATTAAGATACTGCGTATGCGGATTTTATTTTTTAAACACAGCGTTATCCAGATGTCGACCATCTTGCTTACAGCACTCGTCCAATCTGGTCTCCAATTAAAGAACTTATATCTAGATACATAATTGTACTGATTTGTATGTTGCTGAGATAGTTACAATCTAAGGCACTTCTTCCCATAAGTTCTTGATTGACTAGTCGATCTATTCGCGGCCGATTCGGGCACGATCGGTAAGTTCGATTATCATAATCTCAGTTTGACACTTTTGACAGTGTCCGCCATTAATGTTAATAAGTGTTTTTCGTGTTTTTCGTGTTTTTCGATCAAAATATGCCGAAGAAGTCTTTTTATTTTAAGTTGTGATTTGCTTAATACCTAAATAATATTCTCTATTTTATTTACACAGTTTAGTGACAATATATTTAGTGCAAAATGGTTAAGTGCTGTGCCGTTTGCAGAAAGCAGTTTAGAAAAGAAGAAAATCGATCGTTCCATAGTCGTAACATGATGAAGTTCAGTTTACAGTTTACAGTTATAAAGTGAATAGCAATTAAATTTTTACTTCCACATCCAGTGGAAGTATAGTAACGACAAAAAAATTTTAAAAAATTTTTATTGTTCAAATAGGCTTAGAATGTCATGAAACGTCGAGATTTCAAGTTTGAGCGAAAAAAAATTTTCTGTCTGTCGGTCTGTCGGTCTGTCGGTCTGTCGGTCTGTCGGTCTGTCGGTCTGTCGGTCTGTAACTTTTTTTGTGCGCACGTTTACTCTGGAACCGTTTGAGATATTGACTTGAAATTTGGTACACATATGTACTTTAACGAGATCTAGAACTAGATTATATTTTCATCTTGTTCCGTCGAGGGGTTGGGGGGTAAATTGGAGTAAATTTGGAGTAAATAGGTAAATCAAGCAGGTAAGAGTTCATAAAATTGATATTTAGTATAGACAAGAAGCTAAGGTCTCAAAAAAAATTTTGGCATTAGCCACCCCCATTACCACCCCCACCCTATCATTAAAGGGGATGAAAAAAAAAATGTGATTTAGTGTGTGTACAAGAACCAGAAACCTCAAAATATTTTTTACTTTATCCACCCCCTGTCACCACCCCACTACCGATGTGGGGTATCGTTTTATGGGTTTTTGGGGTAGAGGATTTCAAATATTACATTATTAAAGTTCCATAAACAATTATTTCCAGATACAAAATTTTTTCGTTGTGTGACTTGGATAGAAAATCCGGATGTGGAAGTAGTGATTCCTTGGGCAGCGGTTTTTTAGTATCCTTTCAATACATATTTATCTTACTGTATTATCTTACTGTAATAACGTATGCCTACATCACGTTGTATAAAGAGCCGGTAATTGCAATAATTCATTTTAATGAAAATATTTAACATTCTACACATTTTCTACACACACAAAGCCACTGTTGCCTATGGGATGTGATGTTCATCTATTCTTTGTAATGGACATATAATGTGACTATGTTAGGAGCAAATAAGGTATATAGTGAAAAGATAGCCTGTTATGTATCTAGATATAAGTTCTTTAATCAGAGAATCTGGTCCTTAAATTTTCGAAAACTCGTCGACACATTTCAACAGGAATATTGGCAATGGCCTCCCGAATGTTATTCTTTAACTAGTTCGTATTGGCCGGAGGATTGATGTAAACAATACTATTTAAGTATCTCCACAAAAAAAATCCTGGGGCGTTAAGTTCGGTAATCTTGATGGGAAGGGGATATCACCAAATCTGGAAATAAGCACCTTGGGAACAATTCACGAAGACTGGTCATTGGTGCTGCTGCTGAGTGTGCCGTGGCACCATCCTGTTCAACCAGGTCCGGTTTATTATAAATATTTAAAAAATCGTGAATGGTATAATCTTTAAAATATTTTCAGATACTTCCCATTGCTCTAAGAATTACAACCATATGCAGTTTTTATCATAAATTTTGCATACAGTTAATTGCCATACTTTAATAATGAGATTAGGAACTATTTTCATTGAAAAACTACGATATTCAAGTACAAAAGAAATTTACAATAAACGCATATTTCCCTCTCACTCTGCAAAATCCTATCCTTAAGAGCTAGAATAAAAAAAAGTGCGAATATTGAAATGTGTCGACGAGTTTTCCAAAATTAAGGACCAGATTAGAGAGGTGCTGTGGGCAAGATGGTCGACATATGGATAACGCTGTGTTTATAAAATAAAATCCGCATGTATGCAGTATCTTAATTTTAAAATAAAATTGTTTCAAAAGTTTAAATAACTTTGTTATGATTTTTTAAAAACTGAATTTTACTCTGAGTCACCCTGTATTTAAATGCTTGATTTTAATATTTGTCATTTTCTATCTCATTATTGTTTAATTATATATGAAATTAAGAATACAGATATACCTCCATTTAATAAAATTCATATAACGAAAATATGGAGGTATATAGAAGTACACGAAAATAGTGGGTAATTGCAAATATAAGAACTTATTTCTCTTTTATATTGGATATGAATGGAGCATCTTATTTCTACAACATTCATTGGACTAACCTGGTCCGCTGACCAAAGAATTGAAAAGAATTCAGGTCATCTCATTCTTTTATTCCAATTCCAATCTTTATCCTTTCTGAACATACGACGAAAATTTGAAATAGAAAAATATTGGATGGGTTTATGTAAGCAAGGATGATCAAATATATAAAAACAATCGAGTATTTATTTTACGTCCGACCGAGGTAGAAATTAGTAAATGGATTAAATGAGAGTTGCTAAATATAAAAGAATATATTAATGTACTTTGGAGTATTATATGTTTTTCTAAAAATATATTGTATGTAATGAAGAGTATTTATAACATACCTTTTTAAACGCTGTAATGTGAAATTTAGTGCACTAAGAGATAAGAAGATCAATTTATTTAACACACAAAGAATATACAGTTGTGATTACAAATTAGTAACACAAAAATTGTTTCCACTGAACAAGTAAATACATAACATTTTAAATACAATATTTGAAGTTTTAATATTACATTTTTCTTTCACCAGCAAGTATTATTTTACAAAATAAATATTAATATGTTTCTTTTGGGGCACTTTAAACTGTCCAGGGTGGACCAAATTAGATGGGATTTAAGGTTTCTCTAAAACTATAGCAGATAGACAAAAACCAATATAATTTTCGAAAAACAAACAATGGCGTAAACTGCGATGATCTATTTTTTCGACTACCGAGCTACATAGTGTTTTTGGAAAATTGGTATTTTTGGATGACCTCAATATCTCAATTACCAAGTGTCGAATCGAAAATCGAGTAACACATTCTTAAGGCACTTGTTTGAGTAGAATCCGTTGCTGATAAGAAGAAAACTATGCATACCTCAGTTCTTGAGACACAGACATAACTTTTGTTTTTTTAAATGGAACACTCTGTAAATTATTTCATTATTCGATCCCAACTTAAATTAGCTATCCAACGATATATATACCGGGTGATTCAGTTTGGTATTCCCCCCCTATATCTTTTTTATTTTAGCAGGAAACTACAATAAACCATATATATTTGCAAATCGTTTGTCAAGCTCTATCGAATGACGTCCTTAAATCATCTATTTGATCACATATGCCAAAATAACAACTTTTTTTTTTCAAATGGTATGCTATACATTTTTTCGCCGATTGTTGTAGAGCTTCTCTTTCTGCATCCAACCATGTGAAAAAAGTATACACTTCCATAAGGAAAATTTCGAGAAAATTAATAAAATACGAAAAAACTTCATTTAAAGGTTTTGTTTCTGATTCAACATAGTTAGCCATGGAAACAATTTAATTTTGTCATTTTTAGTAATGTCAAATTGAAAATACTGTTATTTGTGACTGTGTTATTCGTTTTTGTTTTATGTTATACTTCTAAATAGATTTACACAATGATATCTTACAATAATGAAAAAAAATTGGACATGATATTAATTTATGGAGAGTGCGGAAAAAACATAAAGTAGCCAAACGTGTATATCAAGATCGCTTTCGAAATAGGCCGGTACCATCAGTCAAAATGTTTGCAAAATTGACAAGAAATATGAGCGAAAGTGGAAGTTTTGAGAAAAAAAGAAATGTTTTTAAACACCGTTAGATTTCTTCCTTTGGTTCTATCTAAAGAAAAGGTTTACACCTCTAAATGACATCGAAGATCTTAAAACTAGAATACGAATTGAATCCCGCAGATTAAATGTTGAAATTCAGTCTTCAACATAAGGAATATTTCGAGAAAATTAATAAAATGTGATAAAACGTCATTCAAAGGTTTTTTTCTGAATCAGCACAGTTAGCCAAGGAAGCAATTGAATTTTGACATTGTAAGTAATGTAACTAGTACCAACTAGGCAAATCAGATTCGAAAGAGAGGGATTTGTACGAGGATTGTGTACGGTACTGATGAGGCGTAAAAATTTCGAAACAAAGTTTAATGTTTTGACCAAACAAAGTTCTGCTTTTAAATAATTATGTAATTCATTTTTATATAAACAATCATTTAATGTCGTATCTTTAGTTAATTAATGATAATAACACTCAACAATAATATTAAAATAACAACTAATAATAAATAACAATTACCAATAAAAAAACTACCAATACTTGAAAACTAACTAACAATTAAGAAAATAAAAACATTATATATTGCTTCATATGTTCGAAGAGTCCCCCCCCGTTCGCTTCTAAACATAATCGTCCTCTGTTTATCACGCCTTGGGTACATACATGTTGAAGAAGTTCAACATTTAATCTGCGGCATTCAGTTTGTATTCTATTTGTAAGATCTTTGACATCATTTAGAGGTGTAAAGTACACTCTTTCTTTTAGATATGGCCAAAGAAAAAAATCTAACGGTGTGAGATCCGGTGATCTGGCAGGCCACTTGACTCCCTCACTACGATTTCCGATCCATCTACCTGGATAAGCTGCATTTAAGTAATTCGTTACAATTATAGCATTATGTGGCGGTGCCCCATCTTGTTGTAATATCATGTTATGCCTAATATGTAATGGAACGTCTTCTATGAAATTTAACAACTCTTCTCTTAAAAACTGTAGATATCTTTCTTCAGTAAGCGTGCCTTCGTAAAACCTTGATCCTATAATTTGTCCATTGAGAATTCCACACCATACATTAATTCCCCAGATATTTTAGAAATTAGTTTCCTGAAGCCAGTGAGGATTATCCTGCGAACAATAATGTCAGTTATGTCTATTAGCAATTCCATTATTATGAAAACGGGATTCGTCTGAGCACATGATGCGATCTAATATAGTCATTTCTTGAGCAACTGCCAACCACGCTACAAAATTTAGAAGTCTCTCATAATCTCCTGAAAGCAAGCCCTAATGTAAATGTATTTTATATGGTCGCAGTTTATTGTCTCTCAGAATTCTTTGAATTGAAGAATATGAAATATCAGTTTCTGTCGCTAACTGACGAATAGAAATATTCGGGTCTACGAAAACACGGGCTCAAACTGCAACTGTATGTTCCTCATCTCGTGCAGTTCTGGGCTTAAAAACGTTTCTTTTTTTCTCAAAACTTCCACTTTCGCTCATTTCTTGCCAATTTTGCAAACATTTTGTCTGATGGTACCGGCCTATTTCGAAAGCGATCTTGATATAAATGTTTGGCTGCTTTACTCTTTTTCCGCACTCTCCATAAATTAATATCATGTCCAATTTTTCTTCATTAGTGTAAGTTACCATTGTAGAAATCTATTTAGAAGTATAACATAAAACAAAAACGAATAACACAATCACAAATAACAGTATTTTCAATTTGACATTACTAACAATGACAAAATTCAATTGTTTCCATGGCTAACTATGTTGAATCAGAAACAAAACCTTTAAATGAAGATTTTCCTTATTTTATTAATTTTCTCGAAATTTTCCTTACGGAAGTGTATACTTTTTTCACATGGTTGAATGCAGAAAGAGAAGCTCTACAACAATCGGCAAAAAAATGTACAGCATAATATTTGAAAAAAAAAAGTTGACTATCGTTATTTTGGCATATGTGATCAAAGAGATGATTTAAGGACGTCATTCGATAGAGCTTGACAAACGATTTACAAATATATATGGTTTATTCTAGTTTTCTGTTAAAATAAAAAAGATACAGGGGGGCGAATACCAAACTGAATCACCCGGAATATGTTATATTTATCTCTACAGGGGCGGCCCCAGGGCGGTGCGAGCGGTGCGGCCGCACCGGGCGCCTTTTTGGGGGGGCGCCGAAAATGCAATGATAGTTCGACTGCGTAAAAAATAAAACCCAAGCACCTTAATATCACTTAACCTTACAACTTCCATTTCCGTGAAAAGATCTATATTCATTGGTTTCAGTTTTTAATTAATTTCTTCAAAAATTTATTCGAACTGAAAAAAATTGTTTTTTCGGATTTCTCCCCCTCGCTCTTCAAAAAATTTTTTCGAATTTTACCCCCCCCCGCTCTTCAAACAATTTTTTTGGATAAAAAAAGTTTCTCGGATTTCCCCCCCCCCCACGCTGTATTCGGACTGAAAAAATTTTTTTTTTTGGATGTTATCTTCGGTCTCTATGTACAGCCTAATCACGAATAAGCGATTGCATATGGGGGGGGGGGGGGGGCGCCACAATGAGATCTCGCACCACCTGAAAAATTTGCAAGGGCCGCCCCTGTATCTCTAGAAAAAGTGGTTAATATTCGAAAAATTTAATAAATTTGTGAGGAGGCTATGGAAAACTATTAAGGAAGAATAATAAATATTTGGGTAGTTGACGCTCCTTCCAACGAAGAACTGGGATATATTTCCGTTAAAAAATATATAAGTACGGTGGACCCCATAAAAAAATATAATTATGGAAAAAATGTGACGGAAAACAGTAATATTCTTCAAGTAGTTAACACACCTGCCAAGGAAGAAAAATATGAAAAATATACAGGGTGGTCACTATAAAAAAATATTGAAAAAATGTGACAAAGCGCAATAATATTTCGCGTGTAGTTAACACAACTATTAAAGAAGAAAAATTTATAAAAAATATACAGCATGGTCACACTAAGAAAAATTAATGAAACATGTGACGAGAGACCATAATATTTCGCACGTAGTTAACACAATTGTCAAATAAGAAACATATTTAAAAAATATACCAAAAAATAATTAGAATATGCGACAGACCGCAACTGTCAACAAAGAAAAATATGAAAAATATACAGAGTGTCACTCCAAAAAAGTTAATAAAGAAATGTGTTAAAGAACGATAATATTTACCGTGTAGTTAGCACAACTCAAACGT
This sequence comes from Rutpela maculata, assembly GCA_936432065.2. Lineage (NCBI taxonomy): Eukaryota > Metazoa > Arthropoda > Insecta > Coleoptera > Cerambycidae > Rutpela > Rutpela maculata. The sequence continues at coordinate 153,507,088 of OW386288.2, forward strand.
CAAAGAAATTTTTTTTTAATATACAGGGTTGGTTACCCTAAAAAAATAATTAAAAAAATATGACGGAAGATGGTAATATTTTACATGTAGTTAACACAAATGTCAAGGAAAAATTAAAAAATATATAACTCACCTAAAGAAATTAATGAAAAAATGTGACGGATGATAATATTTCGCATGTAGATTATACAACTGTCAGGGAAAAAATTAAAAATATACAAGGGTGTTCACTATAAAAAATAATTATGGTGGAAGAAATATTTAGACTGTAGTTGATACAAAAATGAAACTAGCATACTTTTAGTGAAATGTATACAGAGTGGTCACTCTTAAAAATAACTAGTTAAAAACTGACACATTTGATATGGTATATTATTACATAATTTTGTTTCTTTTTAGTAACTGTTTAGTCTCTGTTAACGAAAAACACTGAATTTCGTTTTTTCATAATTTAACATCTTCACATCTTCTTCCTCAATTATCTTTTTTGATAGTTGTATATTTTTCACTGGAGTATATCCTATTTCTTCGTTGGTAATAACGTCAACTACCTACACCAAATATTCTTCTCCCTCAAGTAATTTTGTAAATAGACAGACTGACGGAATTAAAAGATTTTAATTTTCGTAATCTACATAGTTTGAAACGTAAAACCTAGAACTTACCCTGCGTCACAAACTTTCAGTAATACTCCCTTATATGCGTTTTTCAGATTTCAGCTAGAAAACTCCCTCCCCAAAAACTTTTTAAGAACTTAGTTTACTTCACTATGTATATATAAAGAGGTATGCGGATACTATTTCCCTGTTAAATGAAAAGTTGTTCTTTTTCGTAACCGTTTTGCTTCTGCTTAATTACTCCTTAATACTAGACTTTTTAGTATTTAGTCAGTACTCTGTCATATTTAACACATTTTAAACAAAACGATAAAAGCTATAATTATTTAAAATGTATAAGCGTCGTATTCACTGAAAACGCTGAAAGGAGATTTAAAATATGAATATTTCAAAATACATTTAAGTCCGAGGATTTCTTAGATTAAAACACAGTAATTAGTACTAGCTAAAGGCTTTGAATTTCCACTGTTTCTGGGAGTATACTTTAATGAACAGACTGTGGTAGCTGAAGTGGAATTGGACTACAAAGGAACAATTAACAAAGAAGTAATATCTACTAAAGGAACCGCAGCTTCTGAAACTTCCACAATGTCTGTGTTTTTATGTTTCAACTTTAATATAGCTTTTTTGTCTTTTTTATACCACGTCTTAGCAAACTAATTGAACTTTTCAGGTTAAAGTTTGTTTGAGTGACTTGAGGAATTCAGAACATCAAATATGTACTCCTTTGATACTTTAATTTCCAATTAAATTCTTCATATACACTATGTTTCTCTATAACGGGCTCACGAGAGAAAAAATAAAGTTCTATCACAGCTTCTATTTCATCTCCATGTATCGTTCCTCATAAATTTTATCGTAGATAGTGCTGTCAAATTAATGGGAAAAAATAAAAAAATAAATATCAAGAGTTAGGGGCTCAAAGATATTTTTTCAATTATTTTCCACTATTTTAGATACTTTGATCTATGTCTAAGGTCTCAGGTTGACAAGCATTTGGTAAAGTAAATTAAAGTAAAGTAAAGTAAAGTAAAGTAAAGTAAAGTAAAGTAAAGTAAAGTAAAGTAAAGTAAAGTAAAGTAAAGTAAAGTAAAGTAAAGTAAAGTAAAGTAAAGTAAAGTAAAGTAAAGTAAAGTAAAGTAAAGTAAAGTAAAGTAAAGTAAAGTAAAGTAAAGTAAAGTAAAGTAAAGTAAAGTAAAGTAAAGTAAAGTAAAGTAAAGTAAAGTAAAGTAAAGTAAAGTAAAGTAAAGTAAAGTAAAGTAAAGTAAAGTAAAGTAAAGTAAAGTAAAGTAAAGTAAAGTAAAGTAAAGTAAAGTAAAGTAAAGTAAAGTAAAGTAAAGTAAAGTAAAGTAAAGTAAAGTAAAGTAAAGTAAAGTAAAGTAAAGTAAAGTAAAGTAAAGTAAAGTAAAGTAAAGTAAAGTAAAGTAAAGTAAAGTAAAGTAAAGTAAAGTAAAGTAAAGTAAAGTAAAGTAAATTAAAGTAAAGTAAAGTAAAGTAAAGTAAAGTAAAATAAAGTAAAGTAAAGTAAAGTAAAGTAAAGTAAAGTAAAGTAAAATAATCTTTATTTATTCAGGAAACAGATCATAAATTATAAAATTTAAATACTTATCATTACTTACAATGCAAGCTTAGATTAAAATTAAAAATCTAAAAATAAAATATGTAAAATGACATGACATACTTATATAATATAATACTTATAATCATATACCTCGACATGTACATAAGTACATAAATATCCTACATTTGGCTAACAAGTTTTCTTATATGTGTTTTAAATACATGAATACTCTTAATATCTTTCAGGTTTTGAGGAAGGAGATTGTACTGACTAATGTCTTTACGAAACAAACTATTTATTGTACAATTTTTTAGACTTGATGGAACATAAAAGTTTAAGGCAGACCTGGTATGATAAGAATGTGTTTCGTTAACTAATATTAGCTGATTTTTTAAATATTCAGGTAGTACATCGTTTTTCATTTTGTGGATGAATATCATTGTTTGAGCGAACTAAAAATTCTCAATATCGAGCCAAATTCAACATATTCTGAATACTGGAGTATCTATCACATTTCAGTATTATTCTCATTGCTTTGTTTTGCAATTTCTGCAGTCTATCAAAATTTGTACAAGTAACATATAGTGCAGAACAGCAATAAGTAAAGTGAGGCAATATCAAAGAATTGTAAACAGTTAATTTTGTTGGAGTTGATAAATAGGGAGCTACCCGTCCTAAAAATCCAATTTTTTTGCCAATTTTCTTCGAAATATAGCCTGCTCATTTATTTCTATTTTTAAATTTAACTCTCTAAATATATTAAACCAGTAATTGTTACTTATAAACATCCATTTGGATTTTAATTCATTTACTTTCAGTTTGTTATGACTAAATTTGGTAGTAAACATTTTAAGTTCTTCGTTCATAGCTGATATTAGTTCACTGAAATTATTATTGGCATAGTATATTAGGGTGTCATCTGCAAAGAGATGAATTTTACATTCATTTAGGACATTTCCTATGTCGCTTATATATAATATAAATAAAAGTGGTCCAAGCACACTTCCTTGGGGAACTCCGAAGTTATTTATTTCTAATGACGATTTAGTGTTACTTACTTTTGTGCATTGACGTCGGTTAGAAAGGTAGTTTCTAAACCACTTTAATACACTTGTAGATGGGCCAACAGCGACAGAGGCCAAATTTTAACCTCACCACCCATAAAAAGGTAGAGGTTACTGCAATGGATCCAAAAGTGAAAAAGTTGGTTTTAAAAATGAGTGTGCACTGTGTATATACATATATGTAGGTACGACATTGCCAAAGCTAGTGAACCGATTTGGCATATAGACTTTCTTATTTATTTTTCAGCATAATGTCCATTTTTTCATGCTTCACTTTTTTTCGTTCATTTTCCATACCGAAATTATTATCTAGGTTCCGCGATGATAGATCGTTAACTTCAAAGTTCTCTCACCAACAAAATGGAGGCCTTCATCGCATAGCTCGGCGGTAATGAGCTGATTTATAAACTAGATTAATGAATTTTTGCAAACATTTGGTAGAGCCGAATGTGAGATATGAAAAAATCTTAAATTACGTTTTGTAGAAAAATAAATGATTTATACAATATCTCTCCTGATATTTTTCCGTGCTTTGCATTCAATTTTTTTGATTACGATATTAAAAATATCTCAACAGTATTTTAAAGATTACTTGATATAATATTACCTAATCTGAACCTAAGAGACACAGCGTATATTACACCTTCGATATCTTGTGCGTCTTCGTATTATTGTGTGCTTGATCAAATATTTTCGTAAACATTGCTCTAAAATTATTGAAAAATGTAAATTATTTTGGTTTATATCACCTTATATAACGGATACTAAATAGGAAGTATTTTATGATTCTATTTTACATGCACAAGATTTTCAATAAAAATTTTGGAGTTCGAATTGTGCTTGCCGAGCGAACGGACGCGTCCGAAAAACGCTGCCATTAAAACGTGAAAACGCCCGCTAAAAGTCCGCTAAATTTGATAAAAATTAGGAGAATTTGTAGATTAAAGAATTCCGCGCAAATCGATATATCATAACAAAAGAACAAAATTGCAACAATGCTTTTTAGGTCCAAGCCCTAGCTAAATACAAAGTGTAAAAAATATAACTTTTAAGGTGTCGAGTGAATAATGGGTAATTTCGTACATAATTTGTATTTGCATAAAAAAGAATGTGTTTTGTGGTGTTGTATATTTTTATGCAAATTTTTAAGATGTCAAAAGTGAGTGATATGTTTGGGGAATGATACATATCTGGGACGTACGATTAGTGATTAATTTCGTACATAATTTGTATTTGTATTAAAAAGAGTGTGTTTTTGTGGTGTTGCATATTTTTTTGCAAACTTTTAAGGTGTCAGGCAAGCGACAGGTTCTAGGAATAATACATATCTTGGGAAGTGCAATTAGTGATTAATTTCGTACATAATTTGTATTTGTATTAAAAAGAGTGTGTTTTTGTGGTTTTGCATTCTGCATTATAAATGCTGTAATAAACTGGTGAAGGGCTGATTCAAACGACTTTCTTCGAAAATCTGAGAAGTGATTATACATCTAAACCCTTGAAACTGTCGACCGCTGTAAATTTATAGCAAGGCAATAATGGTGTTATTCCTTAAGAAAAACAGAGTTTCTTAGATAAACAAACGTTGACTTGGGTAATAAATGGACAATCTGATCAGTGGCGTACTATTGGCTTAATACGGGGGCTGAATTTCTTGCAGTTCAATGGAAATGCATAATTTTTCTCAGGAAATGGTATCTATACACAAGAATGATGAATCGAATACAGAACATAGGACCAAAAAATCAAAGAAACGGGGGAATGAGTCAGGGGCAGTAAAGCGGCGGCAGGGGGGCGGCAGAGGGCATACAGAAAAAATGATAACACATACACGAGAAGAGGTATATCACCGCAATAGTGGAGATAAACTGGAGGAAGAAGAGAAAGTAAAAAATGAATGAATCAAATTAATATAAGAAAACCCTTCTAATAAGCTACCATCCAAGGAATAACTGCTAGAAATCACGGTAGTGATAATAATTAAAATTAAACTCGAAATCAATGAGGTATTGTTGATATACTGCGTCAGGGCTGAGTTCCCACAGCACTTCAGCGGAGGTATGACTAGTGAAGGTTTCTTTCAGAAAAATGGTGTTCTCTAAGAACACACACACATACGTCGACAATCTCGTAATTGATGCAGAAGAAGAAGAAGAGTTGGACCAGTGGAGAGGAACACAAAATAGATGAATATTCCCTAAGATCACCGAACAAATTGAAGTACCTAGGAACAGACCGGACGAACCAGCTGGAGCGGAGAGAAACAGTAAAGGAGAGAATCAAAACGGCACAAGGGTAATATACCGTTCATTGAGAAAAATAAACTATCATGGAACCTTACCAAATGTATGTACATAGCCGTCATACGGGCAACGATGATATATGGAGTCAAAAACGCGGCAACGACAAAAGCCAACAGAAGAAGTTTTTGAGAAGAGCAGAAAGGGCATTGTCCAACTAAACAACAAGACGAAAACAGCGACACAAAACATCAACATTATAGAAATATACGCAATGAAGTATTAGGGACATACCTAAGGAAGGGTCCCAACACATTTACTGAAGAAAGCGCTAGCACCGAACAGCAACAAACTAAAAATAGGGAGAGCATGCTACAATGGAGAACGACAATTGAGAGGGTCAGGATCAACAAATGAAAACCACTAACAAATCGCAAGTATATATACTCTACCACAATCAGAAACTGAGGAATCAGAAGACTCAGAAAAAAGAAGATTCGAAGAAGCAGAAACGCAAAAAGAGGAGCAAAAAAACTCCATATTACGACACAACACGGCAACATATTTCACAAGAAGAGTCAGAATAGGTAGAAGTCCAGAACCAAACACACAAAAAAGGGAGCTTAAACGCTCCCTCACGACACAATGCGGTAACGCATCTCACAAATACCTACACCTCTCATCCCACATTCCTTTACCATGCGCCATGTGGCTCTCGCTGCTGGCAACAAGCATGACATTACTCCAACTCAGCGTGGACGTAGCGGGCCCAGCTGTATACCTGGGAGCGGCAGCAATACCTACCGCATGCTGGTAAATCAATCAATCAATCACAAGATTTTCAATAAAAATTTTAAGTTTAACAGAAGTTATCGTGTTTACCAGAAATAGTGCACATATACACACACACACCCGCACACACGTACATATACACAAGGGTGGTCCTTGGCTATACTGGACGATATTTTTTTCTTACAATTTTTTCGGCCTCACCCCAACTTTCTAGAAAATGAAGTATAAAAAATTTTAACTCGATCGGATAATACTAACCCGTGCCCCAAGGCAATTAAACACCACCAGACGCAATTTTCATCTATTTCCAATAATATCTTGTGAACTGTTGATTACATCGAAATGTTATACAATTGGAAGAAAATCTATTTTTATTAAACGTCATTTCTTTGCATTTTTCTCATGCATTTAATAGTTGAATAGGAATAATGAAGCTGACACGAAAATATAATAACTAGAAACAATAATATAAAGAATTACAACAGCATTTGACAAAAAATATGGCACTTACAAACTGACTTTCGTTTCTCATTAAAGTAGCTATGGTCTCTTAATCCAGACTTGTGTGCGAATTCAGCAAATGGTCGATCATGATGGATATTCTTTTACAATATAGTTCCCATTTGACCCCAGTTTACTTCGAATTTTTTTTAATAAAATTCATTTGAAAATGGACAGTGCAAAAGAAAAGAACGTTGTAAGTGTTGTAGTTCACGTTGTTTTGAACTGTGCATATTTATTTTTGAGACAATTAAAAAATCTTTTAAGGTGATGGCGCATGTTATTTTTAAGTAAAAGTCAAAAAAGCTACTCAGATGTATTAAGCCCGTATTAAGTGAAATTTCCCCAAAACCTAGAAAAAGTGTTCAAAATCTGAAAGTTCGCTCAAATATCGCTGCCATTGGTAAATAGTATGCTAAACATTCCAAGACTTAAAACGTCGACTTCATCAATTTCTATTAGTAAAGGAGCCTAAGAAAATTCAAATTTAAAACCGAAATATGAAAGATACTCATGTAGAGGAAAGCTTCCACTTTGTTTTATATTTATAACGTTTTTTGTATATTGTAAAACATCTCAAAATATTTTTTAGTGACTCTTCTAAAATGAATTTTACGGAGAATACATGAATGGAAAAGTTATTAAATTTTCAATTAGACCCCCACTGAAATTTTTGTATTTTATGAAATTATTACTTTTTATTAAACTTATAAATCTAATGCAAATATATACATAATCAAAGACCAAATTGTAAATGAGAATCACAGGATTTCAATTTAAATATAAAAAATTTCATTAATATTGATTTGGCATTTCATGTAATCAAATTGAATCTCATTCTAACACTAATAGTACAGTCGAATTGATTTAATTTAATTTTTTTCGGCGACAACATTCCACCTGAAATTTTATTGTTGGCTCTTATGTATTATGACATCCTAATTACGAAAAATATATTTGCGCCCAAAAATTCCGTTTGCGTCAAAAGTTATATGCACTTTTTGACGCGCTTTCACGGATTTTCAACTTATCTGCTTAATATATCTTGTACTAGTAATCAGATGGGAATTTTAAAAATACAGGCGTATTTGAAATAAAAAATTTTAAAAATATAGACTTGTCCTTTGAAAAACATGTTATACGTAAGATAGGTATTTGTTATGCTAAATTTAAATCTTTATGGAGATATAAATATGTATTACCTAACGAAACTAAATGGAACTTAGTAAATGCAGTAATTTTAAGTTACTTCGATTATGGTAGTAGTGTATACTTTAGTTTTCTGACGGAAGCGTTCAAGAATAAAATACAGGTTCTTCAAATTTCTTGCCTAAGATACTCTTATCCCGATATCAGCAGACGTGAACATATTACTCCTCATTATGTTAAACTGAATATTCTTAAAATAGAATTTAGATTCGCTCTGTTATATGGCTCACTTATTTACAATGTTGTAAAAAACCAAACACCTCTATATTTATTTCTCTTTTTAGTCACAAGATCTAACATTCACAACCTAAACGTCAGGAACGCACACTCCTATAGTATAGCTAAACACAATACAACCAAGTTTCAAAAATGCTTTGAGTATATAGCTCCTACAACAATCAATAAATTCCAAGAGCTTTTTTGCATACCTAATTTTAGCCAATTCAAACTTAAATATAGAAATTATCTACTTTCCCTCCAAGACACTAAATACTGAATGATTTTCTAAATGTAATTTTAAATGTTCTTAGTTAGGACATGTTTGATTCTTTATGTGAAAAGGAAAAATTAAAAAAAATTAAATTGGGAATAAAATTAAAAAAAAAATTAAAAAATATAATAAAAACATTATTTTTAAAAATTGTAAATATATATTTTAACTGTTTTATAAAAAAATTCTTTGTAAATTCTATAATGGGCAGGAATGAAAAACGGCTTTACCGATTCTTTGCCTATTAGAGTATATAATACTAGGTAGCAAAATTCATTATAATTAATTTTTTTTTTTTGTAACAATTCCTATGTATTATGTATATCTAATAAATATTTTCTATTATATTCTATTCTATTCTATGTATTGGTCAATCTGCCATCTTGGAAAAAAATAGTAAACATAGCCGAAAAAATCAAAATTGAATATCTTTTCTATAAGAAGGAGTAATTTCACCAAAGTTGGTAAAAATAAAACGCATTTATGGTCAAGTATAATTCTCAAATCCCGGACACCGTATGTCAAATAGAACAGTCAAAGATGGCGGACGAAATAGAATTTTTAATTCTTTGTCAACTATTAAGGAGCCATCACTTTTTTCTTTTTCGATTGTACAATATTTTATGTACTTTTAGGAAATAGAGTTCATTTTAAAAAAACGGTATTATTACAATTTTCAAAAATGAATTCCGCATTCTACATCGATAGCCGATTTATCAAAGGTAGAAGAAGCATTGGCACAATTATTTCCCTTACAATAGACACACAGCTACACTGATTATTTTTACAGTCTTTATAACTGTAACTCTGATAGCCCACAAAAAAGTAACCTACAAACCAATAATATTTTCTCCACCTGAATTATTACTGTTATTTCCGTTCACTAAATGACAATTTATCATTAACCTTGGGCCAGAGAGTTATCCTCCAACCACACTTACAAATGGGGATTTTCAGAAATAATATTCGCTGTTATTATTTTTTCTCTAGCTAGCAACATGTTAAAACTATATAACATAGGGTAAAAAAAAATGGTGGACATACTGTAAAGGCGCTAAAAATCTAAACAGTAACACGACTTGTCCAAGACACATATGCAGTGAGGGCCATCTTCGAAGATGTAAGACATGGAATCCGATCTACCGCACAGATTACATGACTTGCTAAAGTTAGAAAAATTGATCTAAGGACTGGTCGTTTACTAGCGATCACTTCAGAAAGTTCAAACTCTGATAGAAATCAAATTAAACAACACTATTCATTTTAAAAATCGACTTTTAAGATTACACAAAAGTAAACCATAAGAAAATGTCAACCGAAAAAATGGTACAAATTTTCACGATAAACCACGCGAAGCTTCGGTGTTAATACGTTGTAAAAATGTCACTAATTGCGCTGACAGAGCATGATCGGTTATTAACCATATTAAAATTTAAAAAAAAAATAAATAAAAAGGAAGAAGAAATTTGTTCATACTTTCAGTAGTCTGAACACCGAAATTTTTACGTCATGTAGCACCCGCCATACTTTCACCTTTCACCTCTGTTGTTTTCAAAAGAGGTCTAAATGTTTAAAATATAAGAAGTAAGGCGAGGTGGAGTGAATAATTTAACAATTACAAAATATATAATAAACCTGCGTTAAACATTCACAGTTTACCAAACATTTGATAATAATTAATAAATTAAAATGAGTGCTTACAAGTTGCGACTAGAATATGTAGGTTACAGCTACTGGTTTAAGCATAAGACATACCAACATTTTGATTATATAAACATTGTATACGAACTTATATACCCCACATGCATTTCTAAATTAAAATTTCTGTTTCGAAGCGTGGCTTTTGGTTAAGTGTTAAGTATAGGTGTGTACTTTACAGACACCTCGGCTAACTCAGATCGCGTCATGAACCTTTCAACATCTACAACGTGTTGTGAGATCTAGAGGACGGGGCCATCGAAGTATAATTACCTAGGTGAAGTTCAATCCTCAATTATACGAGATGGCTCCGTCCGAAGAGATCACATCCGCCCGCCACTAAAACCCAATTTTCGCGATCTGAGCAAAAACATAGTAGCTATCGGTACAGCTAGGACCTATGAACGGAGCAGTTTGTTTATCTCTCTCTAGACATTACGTAGAAAAGGCTAAAAGGATATAAACTACAACGTGTTCTGTGATCTCTTCTGACGGGGGCATCTCGTATAATTTATAATTGAACTTCCTTAAGGTAATAGTCCCTTGAGGTAAGGCTCTTACCACAAAAGTTCTGTGACTGGACCGTAAGACATCTACCCCCCCCCCTTTTTGGAGGGCGGGGAACATGATTGTCACAATATTTTCCGACATACCCTCCAACCACTACCCCTAAACCGAAAAAACGGATTTTTCGGATTTTCTGGTGTTAGGCTTGCAAGAGCTTGTCGGTTCGGGTATTTTTTGGTCAATTTGAATAAAATAAGTAAATATTGACCACATATGATCTAACCCACCCCTAGGAGTTGAAACAACCCCCATCCCAATAACGAAATACCACGAAAACAATGAAAATCAGCTGGAAAGCGGTATATTCCCGTTTTCGAAGGCCAAGCCTAGCACCGAAAAATCGGAAAAAGGGGGTGGTTTTACAGGTTTAGTGGGTGAAGGGTAGGTCGGGAAATATTGTCACCATCGTATTCCCCGCCCTCGTAAATGAGGGTATACCGCTTTGAAGCTGATCTGCGTTGTTTTCGTGACATTTCGTTATTGGGGGGTGGGTGCTTTCAACCCCCAGGGACGTGTTAGATCACCTGTGGTCAATATTTACCTATTTTATTCAAACAGGGAAAAGAAAGAATCCGATTCGACAAGCCCTCGCAAGCCTAGCACCGGAAAATCGGAAAAGGGTTTCTCAGGTTTAGGTAGTGGGTAGTGGATGAAGGGTAGGTCGGGAAATATTGTCACCATCATGTTCTCTGCCTTCGATAACGGGGGTATACTGCTTTTCAGCTGATTTTTGTTGTCTTCGTGGCATTTCATTATTGGGGGTGGGGGTACTTTCAACCCCCCGGGGGCGGTTATGTCTCCTGTGGTCAATATTTACTTATTTTATTCAAATTCCTGATCCGACAAGCCCTTGCAAGCCTAGCACCGGAAAATCCGAAAAAGAGATGTCTTTCTCGGTTTTGGAGGGTAGGTTGGAAAATATTGTCACCATCGTATTCCCCGCACCGGGAAGTCGATAACAGGGGGAAGATGTCTTGCGATCCAGTCACAGAACTTTTGGGATTTTTGCCTTTTCTGGTTTACCTCAAGGGACTATAAGTTGTTTAACCTCTAATTATACGTTAAAAGCAAGGAAATTAATGATGTTCTTTCATTTGATTATTTAAAAAAAATGGATATTAATATTCTAACAGATAATTAATTTGAATATAAATCAACGCTCAGCTTGTTATAATTGTTTGGCTCCTGTTAAATCAGATACTAATTCTGTGAGTTATTGTCAGCAAACCTTATTTATCTGTTCCGCAAATCCTCACAATCTTCCCGAAGCGATTTAAAACAAAACATATAATTTTTTGTTAGAACAAAATAAAACGATTTATCTGGGACGATGTAACCTGGAGATTGAGTTTATGTAATCGGAGAGGAAATATTTTTAAGATCGACCATTTGTTCTTGACGTTTTTATTGAAAATTATTTTTCAATCGCTCGTCTCGAAAAAATCGCAGAAGGAAATAAAAAGCTTACTGTCATTTTCAATTTGTCTCTCCGTTATTCTTTTTGCTACACCAGCAAAGTCGTATTTCGTAATATAAAAATCAGATTACCAGAGGGATTGAATTTACAGCTTTCCCTTCAGTTTATTATTGATCTATCTTTTTTTGCTAGACGCGATATGCACTGGACATGCTGACATCGATATGCAGTGAAAGCTGGGGTCAGATTGATAAATTATATCGAAATTAAGTCGTGTTTGATCTCGAATTTGGCTATTTTGATGGATCGCTTGATGAATACCGGAAAGTTGTCGCTTTCATCGGAACCCAATTTTGTAACAAAAAATTAATAAATAAAGTAAGTCATAAGAATACAGGGTTTTTATTTATGTTACTTTATGTATAGAATGTTTAATGCGAGAAGTCTCCTACTAAAAATTTTAAATATACGTTAGTGCTATAAGTCTAATTCTATATCTGTACGGCTTGTAATTTGCAAAATTTTTGTTGTTTCACTTACTTTTACAAAATAACTCGAATGCATATGTGCAATTTTATAAAATCTTGATACATCATGATATTTAACGTTAACATATACACGAAAGAATTTGTTGAACAGAATTTTTCTTTCAAATAATTGAGGCTAACTTTGAAATAATTATCTGATTCATTAAAATGGTAGCTACTGAAATCCCGTTTTTTGAGATCACTACACCAATAAAATGTCATCATTAGATCGGTCTTTTACAGGACCAGCATGCGGTTTCATCCATTTAAAGCTCTTCATACAATTTTATCGCTCTAAAAAGTTGCAGCCATTGACATGTGTTATGTTTCAAAGTTTTATCTATAAAAAATTTAAGTCTAACAGGAGGTATTTACAAGAAACAGTCTACATACACTCATACATATAGATTCGCAGACTTTGTTATTTGACATTTTAGTTCAGCATGTTATAAAACGGACTTCTGTACAATAATTTTTTTTCTACGAGTACTAAACATTTTTGTCCGGTTATATACCTATATGATTTAGTCAAGTTGGTATAATACCTAAATAGTGTTCATAGACAAAATTTTCTTATATCATTATGTTACTCATCGATTTTGAATAGCTATCAAAATCTCTGAGAAGATCTATCAATACAGAAGTTATTAAATGTTTTAATTAAAAAAAAAATACGTGAAGATTGGTGCGACCTTTAATAACATAAAACAAAAATTTGCATTGTATAAAAGAGAGTTTTGTCAACCGGAGTCCCACAAGGGTCTGTTTTTAGCCCAGTTATCTTTCTGATATGTACAAATGACTTGGCAACTATCAATATATCGGGAAACTTTACGCTTTTTGCCGATGACGCCACCATCCTATGGCAAAATAAAAATTTGAGACTATTGCATGAGAATATCTCCTCCGGTATATCTGTAAAAAAGGAATGCTGCGATTCAAATCCTCTTACATTTAATATTGCTAAAACTAATGTAATAGCGTTCGGTTGCAACTTAGAAGAGCTTTACCTGGGAAGTCACATTCTGCAAAATAAAACTCACACAAAGTTTCTTGAACTGTATATTGACAATAAATTAAATTTTCAAGAACATACAAGGCATCTAAATAATAAATTAGCCTCGGGATGTTATGTTATTCGCACAATTTCTATTGCTCTACAGCAAAACAGCATACTTTTCCTAAGTCACACCTAAGATATGGTATCTAAATGGGGTGCTCATTTTGCAAAAGCGAGCAGTAAGATATATGTGTAAAGCGCATTTTAGAGTCTCTTGCAAGCCTCTTTTTGTTGCTCACCAGATATTAACTGTAGTTCTATTTTTATCCACGAAACGGTGTGCTTATTTCATAAAAAAACGAAACACCTTTGAACGTGCAGAAAATCGCCGTATTAATCGCCAAGCAAATAATATTAGTCTGCCCATACCATCTACTAGTTTCACAAGAAATTCTCTTATTTACAATAGTAAGAAAATTTATAATTGTATCCCAATGGCATTGAAAAATGTCTCTTCTGATAAACTATTTAAGAAGGCCGTAAAAAAATTCTTAATTGATAAACCCCATTATAATTTACAGGAGTACTATGACCTATGACAATACATTTTAATGTGTTTAGTTTGCTACCATATAGTTTATAAAATATACAACTTTTGTCGTATGTCTGTGACTTTTGTATCTTTGAGTTTTTTCTATTTTTGTTTTGTATTGTTTGTAAACCGACTAAACAAATATTGTTTTGTGTTATATTTAAACTTTGTCAATGAGAATTATTTCTCTCTCTCTCTCTCTCTCTACGTATGTTTATCATGCGCGTTACCACCCCCATACACCTCCTTCTGGGAGTTGAAATGTCAATTCTCATACAAAGTCGAATATTCCTATGTTTTCTGAGCCACTGAGAACGAAGAAAACTACCAAAAATGAATTAGACCCCCTCGTTACCCCTTAGCGTCACTTTACCACCCCCGTACATCTCTTTATGGGGGTTGAAGTGTCAATTTTCATACAAAGTCGAGTATATGCCTACGTTTTCTAGGCTGCTGAAAGCAAAGAAGACTATCGAAAATGAATCCAACCCCATCGTCAACCCTCAGCATCCTTTGCCACTCACATACACAACCTTATGAGGGTTGCAATGGCAATATTCATAAAAAGTCAAGTGGGGACTTTGTATGAGAATTGACATTTCAACTCCCAGAAGGGGGTGTATGGAGGTGGTAAAGTGACGCTAGGGGGTAACGAGGGGGTCTAATTCATTTTTGGTAGTCTTCTTCGTTCTTAGTGGCCCAGAATAGGAATACATACCCTGCTGGACTTTGTATGAGAATTGACATTTCAACTCCCAGAAGGGGGGGTGGTAACGGGGAAATGGCCAGTTAAAATTTTTTTTATGGTTATATTCGGTTTCAGCGAGCCCAAAAACGGAAGGGTAGGGGGGTCTACCCTCTGGGTCTTGACATTTTTTTTTTGTGTGCCTGTGATTATTATTACCAAGCAAAGGTAAGGTAGATATTATTAAAACTGTTGATAATGCGAGATCAATACATACACAACCCTTGCGAGCCATAATTATTATTACAAGCAGAAGATTAAGTAAGTAAATCTACATTAACTGACAATTACACATTCCATTGTCAGTTTTTTGAGTCAAGGCACTCTTTTAAATACAAAATTCCGTGTAATAGTGTATTTTCATTGGTAATTTCAGAAATCTTATTCCTTACGGAAAAAATTCAAAAATAGAAACTTTTCACGAAATTTGCTACAAATCCATTTAATCCATCCTATGGAGTACTCAGATTAGAAGTAAAACATCGGTAATAAGATTTTCTCATTATCCACCCCGAGAAGAGACAGCAGCTTTTATGTTTTATAAAGTTAATGTATCACTTCTCAGAGATCTACGATTAAAAGAAAAACCGTTGTAAATCAGGAAATAAACTTTTCATAGGGGTGGTTCCAAGCTAAATGGAACACACTGTATATATGAACGAATAACCATTGTCAAAAATTAATGTTTTATTTATTGGATATCTCAAGTGTAAATGAAAGTATAATTAAAATTGAAATATTGTGAAAAGACAATACAAATGCATGTAAAGTTTTTTTATAACTTTTTAGATTTCACACGATTGACTTTTTATATTTACTCACTGAACCTACTGGCAATGCCTAGTACTGTAGTCTAGTCCAATTTATCATTATTAATATTATTATTACTTATTATTATAATAATGTCCAGTACTCATCTTAATAAAAATTTGCTACGCCCATGGTGAGAAATCATTGTCACCCTTCAGTGAATTAGTTCAGACAAAGGAGAATGATGACGTCCGCTCAAAGATCCATTGATTCAACTATACACATCTAGTTTCATATTTTATAAAAAATATGAGATTATACGTTATAAATGTATAAATAAATTGGTGAATATGGTAAAGAAAAATAGTTTAAAGTTTCTTTCACTTTGCAATTTAGATATAACCATTCATGCAAAGATCTTATAGAGCAATGCTTATTAAAATTTCACAACATGTCTGATACAGACCTAGTACAGTTTTGTACACACCGCCTCTACAGGAATAACAGACGCTCCTATGCATAAACTTTGAATATTCCATTAGAGTTTTATACATTGCAGTGAAGTTTTTATGTTTTTTAAAACAATTCTTATATGTTCGTCGCGATAAACATCTGATTTGAATATGAAAAGAGATGATCGGATTGTAGGAAAGCTTCTGCTTCCAAATCAGTGAACCATTGAAAACGTAATTCGGACTACGCTCTCGCAAATAACAAAGAAAAACTGGTGTGAAAACAAAGAGAAACTCTTGCTTGTTTTCCATGGAATCATTTGACAGCTTGCTTTTAAAGTTACTTCAGTTACTTTATTTTTGGGAATAAAAAGAAATAAGTAATTTTCTTGGGAAGAGTGATTTGTCAATGTGGCGATGTCTGAGGGGGATCGTGCGATTGTAAATTTTATCAAGTTAGGAGCATTTCAGTATTTTAGGATGAAAATTTTCATAAAAATTGCCAATAACTCGATAAAGATGCATTTTTTCTAAACAAGTTAACAGCAAAAAAGCTTTGGAACTATTTAGAATTAAATTTTTTTTTTTTATAAAAATACCAGGCCGCAATATAGTATTCTTTAGGCGGGAATATATTTACAGAAGCATATTTTTAACAGTAAAAACCGCTGCCACAGGATCACTATTTCCACATCCAGATTTTCTATCCAAGTCTCTCACAACGAACAAATTTTGATACTATATTTGCACTTCACTATGTGGAAATAATTGTTTATGGAACTTTAATAATAATATAATACTTGAAATTGTCGACCCCAAAAACCCATTAAACGATATGCCACATCGAAAGTGGGTGTGAGAGTGGTAGTAGTGGAGGTGGTTGAAGTAAAAAAAAAATGTTGAGGCCTTTGGTTCTTGTACACACACTAAATCGCAATTTTATTTTTTTCACCCACGTTATTAATGGGGTGGGGATGATAATGGGGGTGGATAATTCCAAAAAATTTTTGGAGATCTTGTCACGACTTAAAAATGAGAATCCTGTAACTCATTACATTTAGTTTAGTTTCAAATAGTTTCAAATATTGGGTAGATTTCACCAGGCCGTATTGGTTATGCTATTCACCAATATATGGCAAAGACTACAACAACATCTAATTGTTTAATTTTTGCTTAATTTCATTTTACAATATGACAAGTATAATTATATTGGGCAACGATATTTATATCAAAAGTCCATAATATAGATTTGGTTTTTAAAATCTAGAGGTTGGCAACGGTGAAGTTTCAATGTGAACTTTGAAGAAAAGGGAAATGATGGTCGTTCTTCCGTAATTATTAATTGTGAAAGGCAAATTCTATAAATGCCAGGCAAGTAGTAAAACTCGCCCTTATTCAATTAAGAATTTGAGATTAAAACTTTGCTAAGTATTAATTAGTCAACCGGCACACGTGGCTACTCTTTATAGATTAACGGATCTAGACTAATTTTAAACACATTTTTCAATTAAATTTTGGTGTATTTAATTGAGTTTCGTTATTTAAATCGGATTTTGTTTGGCAAGTTACGTCCAGAATTTTCTGGGTAAGTTTTAAATTTCCTTGATCTACGAGCAAAACACGTGCTCGAAATTAGGTTAAAATTTGAGAATAATTTTGGGTAATTTATTATAGACGTTTTTGGGATACGGAGTAGAACAACCATCAACCTTTTTGTGTCATTTTGTGTAAATTTGGATAATTTTGGAAATATTTTGGACTTGGATCACATGAAGGACTATTGGTTACGAGCTTAAATTTATGAAATAATTCCCTTTAGATACAACATAACTGTAACGGAGAGTTACCTACGACCAGGATCTGTGATTTTGGTAATTTTGGTATCCTGTAGTTTGGAGAACCGGAGGATTATTTGGAAGTTTTATATTGCTTACAACGTAGGAGATTCCAGGCAATGGTCTCAACCTACCAGTAATCGGAGCCACCTTGTGATCAACTGCTGCTGGAGTTCGGTAGTTTTTAAAAGTTAAGTTGTGCTATATTTTGTATGCAATTATAAACATTTTTGCTCTCTGATATAATTAAAACTTAAAATATTTTTCCCCTAGCTTCAGTGCGACGATTGTTAGAAATTATTGTAAGGCTGTTATATACATATTCTACTAAATTGTATGTTAATTTTCTTGTAACTTACTTGAATTTGTACAAAGGAATAAACTGAAATTCTTTTATTTGTTCTTTTTATTGCTATCTGTCTCTCACTAAATGGATTTGTAATATCTGGGACCAACTTTATTTATTTGGGGTTTTGAGATCGTAATAATTTTAGTTTCTCTTATATATACTAAATACCAATTTTATGGACTCTTACTTGCTTGACTTACCTATTTACCCCAATTTACCCCATTGTACCCTCCAACCTTTCAACGGAATAAGACAAAAATATAACCTAGTTCCAGAGTTAAATTATATAAATGCACCAAATTTCAAGTCAATATCTTAGACGGATCCAGAGTAATCGTGGGCACAAATAAAGTTACAGACAGAACGACAGACAAACATTTTTTGGTTGCTCAAATTTAAAGTTTATTTGAACAATAAAAATTTTAAAATTTATTTACTTCCACTGGATGTGGAAGTAATCTAGATAATACATAAACTTACAACTTAAAAGTAAAATGATTTGGATTAAAGCTGAAAAATAATTAGTTTAGTGGCTGCATATAACTTGAGGATTTTTCATCGATGTCATGGGATGGAAAATATCTTTAATGCATTTCTTAATGTACCATCAGATACGTTAGGATCTGTACGTAGATGTGGATATATCTCATTTTGTAATTACATATTTTTACATGAATTTCAAAGTTTTAAATATGTCATCTATAAAAAAATATGTTTTAAAACAAAAAGAAAAACGAGCTTTGTAACTTAAATAAGTTCACCTGGAATAATGGAAGAATGGAAGATTTTATGGAAGAGAGTTTGGAACAATAGCGGTAATTTTGCATCGAAAAGTATTAAAGCAATTTCTTCTCTCTCTGCTGGGAAAAGTGCAAAAGGCCCTCAAAGTTCAAGGGTGTACGCCCAACCGCTCTAAAACTCTCCTATTTTTAGCTTCTACATAGTAAATGAAAATATGTGTTACTTCAAATTTTTAGCTTTAACACCAGACTCAATCAGAGAATTCTGAGATCTGCACGAACCAAATCTTATGTATATCTGCCAAAATTTTGCATTTATGGCAGCCATATTGGATTCACTATATTGAATTTTTAACTTTTGACGTCAGATTATCCGCTACTACTAAAATACCTAGCTGCAATTTCGACGAAATTTGAACTTTGTCTAGTTTTTGAGAATCCTGCCCAGTGTGCACTGATCGTAGCTTGATAAAAAAAAAAACGACAATTGGACCACCGCCGAGAATAATATTCAATAGATTGCATTTTTTTTTAAATTTAACTGTCTTCAGAAAAGGTCGTAAGAAATTATGAAATAAAATTTATCGTCTCCCAGTGAATTGAAGCTTATTACCTAATAACGTTATTGAATAATAAGATTCAATTAACTGGAATTTCATAATATTTAGCGGTTTTTTTGAAGGCGGTTCAATTTCGGATCCTTCATTTCGTAAGATCCCATCCTATTTTGTTATTATTTTACCTCTTATTAATGTTGACATTGTTGAGTTTTCTGATGGACCTTTGGTTCATTCGTTATTTTATCAGACTGTCAATATGACTTCCGCTCTAGTAAATCTACAGCGATGGCAATTAACAAAGTGGTTGAAAGTATAATAGACGTTTTTGACACAAAACGCTTTGCCGGAAATATTTTCTGTGACTTGTTAAAAGCTTTCGACTGTGTGTAACATGATATTCTCGCTTCTAAACTTTGTAGATGTGGTCTTCAACCTACAGCACTTAATCTTTTTAAATTGTACCTAAGTGACAAGTATCAAATAACTGGACACAACGAAATCATCAGTAAAGGTAAAATTTGGAGTTCCATAGGGTTCCATATTAGGACCACTATTATTCTTAATTCACGTAAATGATTTTCCTAACTACGTTAAGGACACTTCGGTTGCACTATTTACTGATTATACGACCATGAGAAACATCAATCAAAAGTTTAAAGATCTACAACATGATATGCAGCGCTCACAGTTGAAGGCTTCTGATTGGTTCAGAGCAAACAAATTAAATTTAAATGAATTGAAAACATAAAGTATGATTTTCTCAACTCGGAGATTAGATCATTTTGATAATCCCGACAATATTAACTTTTTAGGAGTAATTGTGAACGGTAAGCTGTGCTGGGATCAACATCTGACTAGTAAATTTTCGAAGGTAACACAGGTTTTCAAAAAAAAGTTTTGATCTGGTAATGGGACCTATTTTTGTGTGCTGAATCCGAATTTTAAATTAAAAAAAAATTCTACCGCGTAGATTCCGAGTAAAAAGCCGTATTTTGACGATAAAAACCGAGATTTACTCGAAATCTACGCGGTAAAAAAACTTTAAATTGAAAATTCGGATTCAGCACACAAAAATACATAGGGAATGATAGGTTCAGTCCTTAGAAAAGAATTTTTTTTGTAGACCTGTGGCACAAAGTGCACCTTAATAAAAATTATTTATTTATTTATTTATCCAATGTTGTTTTTCCGTTCATATTTTTTAAATGTTCATATTTCTCTCTTGTTTTTTCTCTTATTGGGCTCCTTTTCCCTTTTTTAACATGTATCTTATCGCTATTTTTATTTTTCAGATCATTGATGTCCAGTTTAGTTTAACTCCGTCAGTAGTTTTTCTATTTAGTCGTGAATTTCCTTCAGATATTCGCTACTCTGGAGTAGGTGGATATTCCCGTGTATTGTTTAGTGTTTTGTTAGTTTCTGTCTTTACATTCTATAACAGATCCATAGTGCCTTCTGACAAGATATTATTTTCCTGAAAGAAATTTTAATATCGTGTTTTTCATTGAAGCCATGAAAATATTCAGTATTGACGCAACATACTTGCGGGTTATTGCGGGTTTAACTTAGATTCAATTATTGATTGTAATTGCGGTGGAGAGTATATTTTCTCCTGAATTAAAGACATTATTAAATTATTGATTGTCTACCAATTTGTGATCTGGTTGTGGAATGACAAATTTATGATCTAAAAGACCCCAGGAATACTCGGTAATATAGACACGTCGGATTTTATTTATCTAAGAAATTTGTTACACACTCCTGTTGGTGAAAATTAAGATCTTAATGTTATTAAGCAAGAAATATTACGTACAAAATTACAAAATATGTCTTTTTAAGCAGCAATTAAAAGATATTAAGGATAGGATATTGCAGAGTGAGAGGGAAATATACATTTATCTACGACTAATATATATGTTAATTTCATTATTAAAATATGGCATTTACCTATATACAAAATGTATTATAAAAACTGTACATGGTTGTATTCCTTAGAGCAATGGGAAGTACCAGAAACTATTTGAAAGATTATACTATACCATTTATGATTTTTAAAATATTTATAGTAAATCGAAAATAAATGCATATTTCCCTCTCACTCTTAAGAATTATTCTTGATGCTTGTGTTTCCCTTCTTTCTTCATTTCTACTGTTTTCTCTTTATCTTATCCCTTTTTCTCAATTTCAACACTAGTCAGCAAGTTTTTGATGTAAAATAACATAGTATTATGTGCAGCAGTATTTTCATAGAATTTTCTCATTATAGTCACTTTAGCAAAGTTTATCAATGCACTTTAGATATATATCTTTATACACTCAACAACGTGAAGCTCTAAGATTGTATATGTTTATCTCGACGTTCTAAACGAAACTCTCACAATTTTATTTAATATACGAGAGTAATAAATTATTTGTAGAGTTACCTCCATCTCTGTAGCTTAACTCGTTCATTTTGTAAATAAACTTCCACAGTCCACATTAACATAGGAATATATTTCAGTTTTACAGCGATTTTACAATGCAGCTGATAAAATAATAATTATCATATGAAATTGAAAGCGGAAATTGCAAATTTAGTGGTCATTTTAGTGGTAAATCCTGTTTTTAAAATTAAAATGAAATGTGCATCGGGACGTAGTTAAAACCTATCTGTGGCGGTATCATACATGGATGGCAATCCGATGAATTTCATATTAAATTGGTATGCACCAGTTGAGATTACAGCTTATTTAATACTAAAATTTCATGGAAATGTACCAGCTTCAGCTCATTGTGTAACACTCACAGCATAGTTTCATTTTAGTTTAATAGAATGTAAGTTAACGTTAACAGTCCTGCCGACAGAAATGTTGAGTGAGTTTCCCTGTTAATCGTTTTTTTTTTTAATTTATTTATTTCAAATTAACGTGCCTCGATTATTTGTAGTCAATGGCACGGGTACAAAAGTGTATTGAAATATGGTTATACATATTCATTTCATCTCAATTATTTTGCTGAAGTTTGACGAGTGAGACCTTCTTTGAGGTCACCCTTGAGGTTGTGGCATTTTCGGGCTTCGGCATGTTGAGGGCATTTCGAAAGAATGTGCTTTACTGTAAGGCGATAGTTACAACGGCTACATAATGGCTAGTATGATTTTGTCTCTTCTACTTATGTCTGGAAGATTTTACATCAATTCTGGGTCGAATCACATACAGTTTGGTATTTGACTGGCTCCACAGATTTTGCCATTTATTTAGTCTTTATGGAGACGGATTACTTGCAGGGTAGGCAAGACTCTGAGGCTTCCTTAGCTACTTGAGGTTCTCTCATTGTCGGTGATGGTACCCAAATAATAGTAACAGGGATACCTTGGGCGGCTAGTAAATAGCAAGTTTCATGTATATTTTGGGCCTGAGGATTTTTGGTGTACTTATTATTTATAGCCTGGATGCATGCAAGCGAATCTATGCATATTGCAACCGTCCCATTCGCTTCTGTTACTGTCTTGAGTGCCATTCATCATTATCTTTGACTCTACAACCCAGGGTGGGTCTTGGCCTGTTCCAAGATTAGTTTCCATTCTTTCCTATCTCTTGCTTTGTCTCTCCAATTTGTGATTCTCATCGTTCTTAGGCTATCTTCTACTTGGTCCTCGAATCTGATTCTGGGCCTCTCTTTCGAGTTCTCGACGTTGTTTGGTGGAATATTTGCTTTGGGGGTTCCATTTCGTCCAGCCTTTCTAGGTGGCCAAACCACCTTAATCTGTTGACTTTGATGGATCGGACAATATCAGGCCGTAGAGTTTGAAATTATAACGCCCGCGCTACATCCCGTTCTCCTGTACCCCTCTGTATATATGACAAAGAATCTTTCTTTCAAAGCTGCCCAGCAGCTCCTCATTGCTTTTTATTATCGTCCATATTTCTAATGCGTAGGTGATGACAGGTTTAATAAGAGCTTTTTATATCAATACTTTAGTTCTTTTGGTTACTATGCTTGATGTTAGAAGCTGTTTTAACCCAAAGTATGTTCTGTCAGTCAGGTATATTCTTCTCTTGATTTCAGCACTTATTATGTTATTTTCATTTATTTGAGATCCAAGATATATAAACTCTCTTACCCTTTCAAATGTATGTGTTTCTATCACCAGATCTTCGGGTGGCGCTAAATTGTTACTATCAGAAACTTTCATGTACTTTGTTTCGGCAATGTTAACTGGTAACCCCACTTTCTTCGCAGCTGTTTCTAATGCTTTGAAAGTTTGTATTAGGTCTCTTTTTGATCTTGCTATTATGTCAATGTCATCCTCGTATGCTAGTATTTGCACGTTCCTGTTCATAATAGTTCCCCTAGTCATTATACCTGATTCTCTTATGGCTTTTTCTTGCTCTACATTAAATAAGCTTTATAGACTGTCTCCTTGTCGTAGTCCTGTGCATAAGTGGTGCGTATCAATCCCGTATTCGTAAATCTTGAGTTTTATTAGGATTCCTTATAATTCCCCAGTATGAACACTGCAGTGGGTGTTGAGCAGATGCCTTGCGTAACTCAGCAGCTCACATAGTTTTAATTTTTTGAGGTGTCAGTATATAGGATGCTACCGAAGTGTTCACAGGACACAGAAAACTCTGAACGATGATGTAGGCAAAATATTGAAAATGCGTTAAATACTTCCGCCAAGAAGAGGCAAGGTGGGCCGAGATAATTTTAAGAAATTGAAATTTCTCTATAATCCATATAAATTTTAATTAATCTAGAAAACACCTTCTTTATGCTCCGTAAGTAGCTTACTTAAAGCTCTCCCACACTAATGCAGTCCCAACTTATAGGAAATGAAATCCGCCTCAGAGTAGACGATAACGTTGAAGCTGGCAATAGATTCACATACCTAGAGGTCGAACTAAATACAAAAGTACAGAAGAATCAGAAATACAGAACAGGATAATGGTGGTAAATAAAAGTTATTTCGCTCTGTCACATATATTCTACTCCAAAACCATATATTGTAAATCAAAAATCAAGGTCTACAAGACCATCATCAGACCAATAGTATAGCTATGGATGCGAAACCTGGGTTCTGACAGAGAACTCGGAGAACAAACTGGAAGTCTTTGAAAGGAAAGTTCTGGAAAACATCTTTGGACCAGTTAACGAAAACGAGATATGGAGAATAAGATACAATCACGAACTTTACCAACTATTCAAGGAGGCCCTTCTCTCAGAATTTGTCAGACTACAGAGACTTCGATGAGCAGGTCATAATACGAATCCAAAAGAGGATGCTGACAAAAAGAGCTCTCAATAGCAGGATGCAAGGAAGAAGACCAAAGGGGAGGCCACGAAAGCGATGAGGTGGCGCAAGAAGTACAAAACCTGATGGGCGTCAGAACATGAAAGAGAGTGGCTCTTGATCGACAGGTGTGGAGTGAAAGATAAGGGAGGGCTGTAGCGGAGAAAAAGGCATCCCGCCAGAATATACTTAGTCATACCAACAGTTTAGTTTTTTAGACATTCTGTCAAATTTATCATAAATTGATCAGATGTTCGATGACGTAGATTTTCATACGGTTTCCTCTTAGACTAACAGTGTGTTCACGGATGGACGAACAAACAAAACTTCTTTATTTATGATTTTTCGAAAATAAATTATTCTGTATTTAAAATTTTGCTTATCTTACGTATAACACGCGAAAAGAAAACTATTTTTTGTTAATCTAAGTGTAATATTTATAAGGTTATTTCCTAATATTTCTTTAATTCAGAAATAAAAAATAAATTTCAGCAAAGAAATTGACATAAAAAATGCTTATTTAAAAATAGGCAATGAAATGTAGTTTTCTTTTAATATTTCAAAGAATTTTTATAATAACGTTTTACTCTAAAACTAAAAATAACAATAGTTCCCTCTTGAGCTAAATTTCCATTTTGAATATCTTTGCGTATATGATTTATATTTTTGAACTTTTTATCAGCTTACTTTTAAGGATAAAGAAATTTGTTATGAAAAAGTACTAAATTTTGTAAATCGTAAATAAAGTTTTTCCTCTAGTTTGGTACATCCGTTGACACACTGTATGTATAAATTTTTTTGTAAACTGTAATTTATAATATTTTTATATTCAAATGGTTACATATATATTTCATATTTTCGGAGCAAAATGCGGATATAAATATAAAGTTTATTGGTAATAAACTAGTGTGCGGGCCATTTTAATTATGTCTGTACTGACAGTAAATAATAATAATAATAATTTCAAATTATTACTGTCGCTGCTACTTTAATTACATATATCGTTGATGTTATATTGTCAAGATTAACAGAAATGCAAAACTCATAATGACATGATTTGTTCACAAAAAAGTTTAAATAAAAAATTATTCATACATTTTTAAATCATGCTTAACATTCTTGATTTATTATCAATAGGATAGTAAATGTATTGTATTTATATAAAACTAAAAAAATTAAAATAAGTTGATCGAAGATAATGTCTTCTTGTACCATTTACATTATTTTTAATGGGCTGTATCCTCGAGTATAACGCTAGTCCTACTTTTTTTACTCTTTCTACTTTTCTCCGTATATCGGGCACAAATTATGATATTCGACTGAATCATGCCCACTAATCTTTTCTCTAAGAGATATCTTATATGTAACAGTTCTCGTCATTATTAGTATTTTTATCTAACCCCTTATGAAACGTCAAATTTTAAATGCATTTTTGACGTTACGAGACGTCACTTTTTTCATAACTGTCAGTTTCATTACATAACTAGTTATGTAATGAATTTTTACGTAACTGATTTTTAAACTCATTTGTTGTATACTCCTTCATTCCTGCTTTTTGATTTACCAGGTATTATTGAATTTACTACTAATTTTACCCATTGTTCTATATCAGATGGAATATCTGAAACAATCATTTTCGATTTAATTTTCTTTAAAAAATTCAGCAGATTGACAAGTAGAGTTTGTTTATATTATCAATCCACAGTAACGCTTGAGTAAAGCGATAAACACAGAATTTATTTGTACGGATACAAGCGTAGCTATGTTTGAAACCGCAAAATAGTATTCAAAGTAAATTGTCACTTCTTTTCTATTTTAGAGCGGGATTAAATAAAATTTTGTACTTAACACGTTATGAAAACCTAATTTTATTTGACTGATGTAATTTGCAAAATTCGTTCGCTTCGCTCACTCGTCTTGGCTAACATTACATTCGTCAAATAAAATTAGTCTTTTCATAACTGGTTACGTAAATAACTATTTTCTACGACTGTCTTCGAAAACGGCAAATAACGCACAGTAATCATAACTCGAAACTGTCCTTTTCACACGATGTGTGCAAAAATCCAAAAAACACAGTACTGTTATGTTTTTCACACAGTCCTGTCATATACAGAACTAACACCTTTTATTTGTATTTTTTGTTGTAGGCTAGTCTATTCAGGTTCATAGCAACAGACTTGTTTAACTGCTCCAATTTTACGTTAAATTTTAATTTTTAGTATTTTGTTAAATAAATAATATCTGTTTACTTATGAAATTGTTTGTTTTCCTTGCAGTTGTAGAAAAAATATTGTAAACAACACGTTTGAAAACATCTTTTCACACATTCGACTTGTGGAACTTGCCTTTGGCTCGTTCCACCAAACTTTTCGAAACTTGTTGTTTAAAATACTTTTATGTACCCTATACTCCACCGGGTTTTCATGCACAGTTTTTGTTGATATATTTTGGTAGCATAACCATATAGCAATCTTACATCAGAGAGTCCTGTGTATTGAGATAACACCTGAATATCTTGTGTCTTCGCTGTATATGTTTTGTGGTACCTAATTTTAGATAAGTTTCCCCACTCCACTCTACCTGATTGAGCCATCTTTTAAAATGGATTCAACTAATGCCTTATAAATGGACACCAAATATCGGGTTTTAATATATTTTTTTAACTCTACTAATTTATAGATTAGTCCTCTTGTGTCGTATATTGTGATTGTGAATGTCATCTTAAGTGCCAATCAATGTGAATTCCTATGTATTTAAATATTTCTACTTTAATTTCAATGTTTTCTTGGTGGTTTTTAATTTTTATTCTATTAAAGATGGTTGGGTTAAAGTTTTAAGAAGTTAAAGGTAGATAGATAGTTTTTTATAATTTACTCTCAATTTTTTGTTACCAGGACGTTGTTTTATTTTTAGCATATCAAGCACTATTTTGGTTTTAAGATCTTGTCGACGTACAAAATAGCAGTGTCATCTGTAAAAAAGATGACAGTCTCTTGGTATTTTAGATAAGTACATCGTTTAGTTATAAAATAAATAATATTGGTGCTAGAATAGTTCCTTGTGGCACACCATAGCTTAATGTCTCACTATCACTTACACCTTTCTCCAATTTGACATATGTTTTATATATTCTTGATAGTATGTGAAAAGGTCGAAAACTACTCCCCTGATTCCAACAGTTTTGAATCTTGTTAACTACTAAGTGCTACATACTACGTGGAAAGCCTTTGCCAGATCTAGAGAACGCATAGTGAACACTTCAAGTCATTTAAAGCTAAATATATTTGGCAAATAAGTGCAGCTATAATTGTTATAATACAAACCAAAAAATCTTGCCGCTCTCGGACTATTTTTTTTTACTGTTATTTACGTGTATTATATGTACATATTACATTCCCCAAGTCGCTGAGTACCGAAATATTGCTCCTTTCATGTCACTATGAGTGGCACCCTTCTGTATTTAATTTCAGTGTTCTCCTGCAGCTTATACATACTAACCAGATTTATTCACATCATGGTAGAATAAATTTCTGATAATTGCCGATACGTAGTGCACTTTATAGACTTAGGGGAATAAATATTAGGATTTAAGTGGTTTTAGGGAATTTTCATTAGGTTATTTAATTAATGGAGCATGGTATTACATTTGTACATAAAAATAAATCAGTAGTTGCTTCAAATGATAATTGCATTTACTTACATCAAACATTCCGCTCAACAGATTATCTTACTAATGGGCTACGTTATTCTATAGAAAAATATTTTTAGATCAAACGATGAAGCAAGTATGTCATAAATAGTTGCATTACAATTAGAGAAGTGTAACTAAGTATCAAATACCAATGATTCCACTGAAATTACTTTTCCAAAAAAGAAAAAAATGCTTGTAGGTGCGTATTGAACCATTACAGAAATGCGACCAGGCATTGATAAACTCCCACAACTGAACAGAGTTATTAGACCAGCACATATCGGTACATGAGTATGGATTTTTTTATGAATCAATTTTTTTAAATTTCTTTATGGGATTGTATTCGGGATGAAGCTGCTGATTATGAAAGTATATGTTGCTGACAGGTTTCTGGTCAGGTATTGCTTAAATCAAAGTGGGCTAAATAATTATAGTACAGTCGATAAGTAGATTCTTATCCGTTAAGTGCGGGAGTTTTGACACTTTGGGTGAAATGTCCATCTTTGAGGGTCTTGCTCATTTACACGTTTCAAATTCTCAAATGCCTTTTAAAGAATACGGGAGTTCCAACTTTTTGGTGGCCCTGTCACTCCTCCTCTCTACCTACCTGGTGAGGATTCTTAAGAGTCCTAGAAGTATAGTCAGTTATATTGGTATCTAAAAAACATGTTGTTATTACCAGGGGCGTAGCGAACCAACTTTTTTGGAGGGTTATTTTTCAAATTTGCCAACTTCATAAACTTAAGAAGCCAACTCCGTAAATAAATAATAATTCCTCCAAAAAAAATTGATGAGCGAGGAGAAAATCCAAAAAAAAATTTCTTCCGCAGAAATAAAAATTGATGAGCGGGGGAAGAAAATTTAAAAAAATTTCCACCAAAATTAAAATTGATGTGAGAAAATCCAAAACAAAATTTTTCCACCGAAATAAAAATAAAAATAACTACGCCCCTGGTTATTACCTTAAAACAAATCCAGTGCCCTGTGCGGTAGCTCCTTGACGCCATTTTGTTCTTAAACTATAAGTTCTTTCCCACACGATTTACAGCTTATTACCATGTCAATTCGCAATCTATGTTTCTTGACGAAGATATTGATACCAGGCTCATACGCAGGGGCTCGCTATGCCAGTAAATTCGGTACCGGGGCC
The DNA here is from genome assembly GCA_936432065.2 of Rutpela maculata. Taxonomy (NCBI): domain Eukaryota; kingdom Metazoa; phylum Arthropoda; class Insecta; order Coleoptera; family Cerambycidae; genus Rutpela; species Rutpela maculata. The sequence continues at coordinate 153,536,910 of OW386288.2, forward strand.
CATGATTAGATGTGTGGGGAGCGGGGCTGACTACATGTCAAAGTGACCCTGTTTTTCCTATTTTCCCTTATACTCTGTGAAATGAGTGATACAACATGCTCGCTGTAAACTTTCGCTTTGAAGAAGTATACGTGGTCATTCACTTTGGCCAAGAATATTGGAATATCCGAAATGGTCAATTTGCTTATACGCTTGAAATGCTCAAATGTCGAAAATATATTCCTTGCAATGACATCATTTCTATGAATTTTTAGTTGGGCTCTAGGTCACCCTGTACAATTAACGTAGGATCATATAATTTTAAAAAAAGAGATACTTTGTTATCATTAATTAATTCCTAAAATGAAAAATTAACCTCTTCCAAATTATTACACGTGATAATTCTTTGTTCGATAACACAGCCCCACAAAAATAAAAGAATGTTCAAAGCAGCGAACCAGACCCATGTATCCCTATGTATTTTCGGTCGCTGAATCCGAATCCGAGGTCAAAAAAATCGCCCAAAATCGTTAGCTAGAGCCCTGAATTGGGGTAAAAAGAAGATTAAGCTATGAGAATAGTTGTTACATCTTAATCAATCGAATTATACAAATTAAGGTTAAACAGCAGCGTACATACAATAGATATGAAACACACCCCCAGGGAGGGGCGAAAACTAGCCCTATATATAAAAAAATCGATCCAAAACAGCACTGATTGCTGACAAAGCTCGAAATGTCTAAGTTTCGTTATAGTGATAAGAAACTGCATCAGGTCCGACGTAATCTTCATAAACTGCACCTATAGGGTTGAGAACAACCACCATCAAGTTTAAGGGACACGAGAAAAACAAGAAAAAACGTAAAACCGACAGGAAATTGCGTAGAACTCTAATATAGAACTATAAACTTACGCAACGTCAACGTCCTACAGTGTCAACCTCAGAAAGTGTGAAAACTACCCCCATTCAACATTCAACTTGAATAAAGCTGCAGTGACCCTCGAAAAGCTCGAAACTCCGGAGGTTTGTAAAAATGAGAAGAGTCGGCAATTATTGAAAACTACCCCAACAGCGCTGCCAAAAATCACCCTTTATCTTAAATGACACAAGAAAAACAAGAAAAAAATATTTATCCAAGAGTATTTCCATTTTTATGGATGCTATGATTGGTTAAAATTGCTTAGTACTCAGAGTTAGACTTAGAAAGTCACGTACTACTGTTGATAAGTAGTTAAGTAGTGCCGATTCTAGCGCAAACCCGTCAGTAGAGTAGCAATCAGAGTTCTGTGTGACGTCATCATTCCGGCAGCCCCGCGGGGGCGGGCAGGTGATAGATGATAGATCCTATGATCTAGGTTCTAGTGTGAGGTGAGATAATGCTAGATGATAGATCCTATTATCTAGGTTGTAGTGTGAGGTGGGATCTTCTTAGATGATAGGTGATAGGACCTAATGGGAGGGGGGAGATCCAATCCCCGAGCTTAGATATTAGATTATAGCTAAAGATAAGAGATTATATCTAAGAGGGGGTGGCTAAGAGTATATAGGATGTATCTAGTAATAAAAGAAGTATACAGGGTGTATTTAGTAATAAAAATAAGTATATAAGGTGTACTAGTGATATGGTGTATCTAGTAATAAAAATAAGATGGCTGCCGTTTATTGTTTATAGTTATTGGCGAATAGTATTGCATGTTTACGTTAGAGGGCGTTAGAGGTTAAGAAAATGGCTACAGACATCCATCATTGAGTTTAAATAGACAAGTCTTATATATGGAATAAATATTCATCTACTTCAATACGTAAATTTTATATTTGAATGTTAAAACTGTGACCAAATGCAGAGACGTTATCGGATTCCAGGAAATTGTTAATGTAAATAAATGCGACTGTCTACGGCTATATGTATATTTAAAACGTGATTAATTGTCTTTAGATAACAGCATCCGACGGTTATAATACAATGACTAATAAGTCACGTGATCTATTATAAGGAGCGTCTCAGGGTTTGGAGAGAAATAATGTAAACAATGAAATCATCATATTTTTTCCCATATTTTTCTGCTTACTTGATACGAAAAGTGGGGGTGGAATACAGCATAAAAGTAAAGACCTGAGATCGCTGCATTCATTCACAATCTTAAAGTCGATATATACAAGCAGCAGCAGCAGCAATGTCTTTCACAAAAATTAACGTTGAAGCTCATGTCACGCCGTTCATGAAAATCTATGAGCTGGAAGTCGATAGAAAATATAAAGTGCTAGATATATACAAAGCACTTTCACCGTATGGTATCCAGGTCCAAGTAATCCTCGAAAATTGTAAAGTGAGTCTACCAGCCAGATACTCACGCATTATTTCTGATGATGATATGGTAACGCTACAACAAACCATTATACTAAAAGAAGTGTACTTAGTATATAGAGGGCTAGCAGGCACGACCACTAACATTGAATTCATAGAGTCCTAAAGATGGATCCCGAAACATATAAGAAGAGGTTACAGCAATTTATGAACAATTTAAAATTACTCAGAGAAGACGTTAAGTACGTTGAAGTTTTACGTACATTTCAACATGTCAGTATCCAGCCGAAGAAGTCCAAGAACAGTTCAGTTCAGCGAGGACGTTAAAATTCATCACATTTACCATTGGAGCTATGCCCATAGAACTGCTAGATGTGGTAACTGGATGCAAGACGCCCGCGATAGAGATCGTTTTCAAATTAAAATATTACGATACGCTCAAATAATTAATCCAGTACTTGAACATAAATATTCTGTTATTATATCACAAAACATGTAACCTCTTTCTTATATGTATTAATAAATTAATTTAAAAAATGGTTGACTATTATTACCCATTTCCTAATTAAATGAAGAATTCAGATTTTTTTTTTCAAGTTTATTGTAACGAAAATGTTCATGCTACATTTTATGTCTTTTTTAATGTCGAATTTAAATATGCAATCAAAAAAATTAAATCTTAAAAAATAAAGCCAGCCCAGGCAAAAAATGAAAAAATTCATATTTTTCAAGTTTATTGTAACGAAAATGTTCATGCTACATTTTATGTGTTTTTTAATGCTGAATTCAAATATGCAATCAAAAAAATTAAATCTTAAAAAATAAAGCCACCCCAGACGAAAAATAAAAAAATAATTTAATTTTTATAATATATTTTATTTATCTGAACGCATAATACAGTAATAAAGCTTATATATGTACATGGAATACATAACCTATAAAAATAATAGCAATAATAATAATAATAATAATAATAATAATAATAATAATAATAATTAATATAAGTGCATAAAAATTAAACAATGCTACTTTTTTCAATCCAACTGTTATGGGAACTGTCAAATCCAAGCCATTTAACGAAAACCTTATTTCCTTTCTTCCTTAAAACTTTCTCAACGAGATACATGTCTGAATGTTTAACCTTCTGCAGTTCTTCAGTATAGAAGCATCCTTCTATTGGTTGTTTCTGTGCATCGGTCAGTAAGTATGTTATGGGGCTGGTATAATTAATTTTTGAAATAGTAAATATTTCATTAGACCAATTAGGAGTATAACCTTTATCGAACACGCCTCTGTACTTGCTTATTCTCACATGATCGTTAATTTTAAATTTAGGTAATTGCGAGTATGTAATTGTAGGATAATTGTAAACGGATTTCAAGAGTATTTTTTCATTCTTTTTATTTACATCTACAGGTTTCATGCCGATGGTACGATGCCTAGTATTATTATATTTCTTAATAATATCAGCAAGTAAATTATACCACTGAAAAGAACCATTTATACTAAATTCTTTATACATCATAGATTTTATAGTCCTATTTACGCGTTCGACTACTGAACATTTTTTAGTGCTATACGAAGAATAATGATTAATTTTATATTTTTTCATTAATTTTTGAAAATTAATATTATAAAATTCGGTTCCATTATCAGTCTGTAAATTGACTGGGATTCGTTTATCTGCGACTAATATTTTTTCCATAGCTCGAGTAACATTTACGCCAGATTTAGATTTAACTGGTTCAGCCCATACGTACTTTGAAAAAACATCAATTACAATGAGAATATATTTATAATTTTTATTGTAATTAGCATATGGAATCATTTCGACTAAGTCAGCCTGAAGCAATTCATTTAAACCTCTAACTACGACTTTTCGTCTCTTAAAGTTAATTCTAGCCGGCTTATGTATTTCATTAACAATATCTCTTTTTATAGCAGACATGTTTACAGTTCAACAATAATTTACGTACTGTTAAATTAATCCAGCGGTTCGATTATTTTACTTTCTAATAGTTCCTCTAAAATTCTATTTATTTCATTCGTATGACTTGAATTGCCTGCCTCCTGTGAAGCTATCAAAAGCCTAAGACGATCGACGAGTTCATTAGGATCGTCCCAATATACGTAATCAATAGCATTATCGGTGACTTGCATCATTAATTCGCCGCCTTTTACTTTACCAGGAGCACGTTGCCGAGGTTCGCGAGCGTAAAGCATCGGTTTAATAATATGCAGGTACTTCCAGCTCTTACTACCGGACTTTTGCTTTTCAGAATCATAATTTCTCTTATGTGCGCTAGTCCTTTTTACAATATCAATGTACTGTTTCTTATCATCATAGTTATAGTGATGCGAACGTTTTTTAAATAGTAATTCATAAAGACCGCGAGTGCCCTGATACTCTTTATTATTTATTATTAAATTGTCACCGTCAAACTGAATGACAGAATTTCCAATATAATATTTATCTTCTTCGGGATTATATCGTACACCATATCGAAAATCATGTGTATTTTCAGTATCATGCATCATCTCAGATATATACGTTTTAGGCAGATCGCTAAATTTCTCAAGATACTTCTCATCTGACTGGTCGCCTTCTTCAGAGTCGACAATCGACGGTGACGGTGTAATATTAATATTTTTTTCATCCTCTGAGGGTTCAGACTTTTTCTTAATGTTTAAATTCTCATCCGTCTCAAGCTTGATATGTTTAGCTATTGAATGTAAAGGTGCGGTGATTGGGGCAAAAGACTTTTCGATTTGCAGATCATGCATTTTGAGTGCCTCTAATTTGCGCTTTACGGCTTTCCGAGCTTCGATAATTTTATTAGTAATGTCCATGTCGACAGGTGCGTCAGATAACATGTGTAATTATCAACTGATTGAGATAGTAAAATCACAGGTATATATACTCGTCAAACCCCTTTCTGTATCGGCCATGTTTAATATCGCTATCTTTATCTATCACTAGGAATCCGTATTTATCTTTCCAGCATAACGAGCACATATGTTTGAAATCCTCAAAGCTCATATCGGTATTAACGTGATCGGAATATACATGTCTAAGATTCATGTCATCCTGCTTGAATAATATCAGTAAATTTGCATTGTCTCTTATCAGATGTTTTGGAATGCGAGTATAGGTCTGACAGAGATAGAAGCTGTCTATCTGTTTATGCCGTCCCATGCTAAAGTAGTCACGCATCACACTTTGATTGTCGCAAGCTACGTCATCAAATATAAAAATGGAATTAATTTTAGCTTGCGCAGGCGTCATTATTACATCGCTATCCTTGAATTCATGATATCCCACGATCGAGCCGAGTACTTTTCTAAGATATTCATATTTAGGCTGGTAGAGAGATTTCGAGTAGACGTAAACATTCTTGAAACGCAAGCCGTGTGGATGAGTCAGCAGGCTTATCACGATGTTTGTTTTCCCACAATTTGAAGGTCCGCATATGATACACCTGATGCTGTCGGGTAACAGAGGACCATGTCTACTATCTTTTTTCACATGACTATCGAAATCGAGATTATCGATTTTCAGACTGTTACCTGTCTTGATGAAACGCATGATTGACACTGAGGTATTTCCACCAGGAGTTTAAGTATAAATAGCTTTCGATCACCTGTAACACCTCAGTCTACTATTACATGTGATAGAGGTAACATGGCTGTAAACGCTCTCATAAATAAATTACCTTTCGAAGCCCATATCCCTGGCTATCGTTTCTGCGGCCCGGGTACTAAATTAGAAAAAAGACTGGCGCGAGGAGATCGCGGAATTAATGGTCTAGATGAGGCGTGTCGTGACCACGACATACAATATTCTAAAGTCAATGATGTGAAAGGACGGCATATTGCCGATAAAGAATTGGCAAAACGTGCTCTGAAGCGTGTATTTGCTAGGGATTCGTCCATCGGAGAAAGAGCGGCAGCAGCCGGTGTAGCAGGCATCATGAGTGCTAAAGTTAAATTAGGCTTGGGATGTAAAAAAAGAAAATGTGGCGGTACGATGACGTTTAAAAAAATATCCAATAAAATTCGTAAACTAGTACGTGGAGCTCCCTCTGTCGGAGATGCTATTAAAAAGGCCTCTCGTGCAGTACAGCGTATTAAAAAAGATAAAAAAATATCACCGATGGCTGCTCGCGTTATTCCTATACCGAAGACGGGTGGCGTTCTACCGCTAATACCAATATTTGCCGGACTTAGTGCTCTGGGAGCGCTAGCCGGCGGATCTGCAGGTATAGCGAAAGCTGTAAGAGATTCTCAGGCGGCAGCCTCCCAGCTTAAAGAATCTAAACGTCACAATCAGGCTATGGAGAGTATCGCCCTAGGTAAGGGACTCTATCTTCGTCCCTATCGAACGGGACTTGGACTATACATGAATAAAAACACCAACAGCAAGTGACTAGTAAAATTACCAAATCGAGCGCTCACCGACGTGGATCTGAAAAAATATGTTAAGATGTTAAATATACCTAATTTTCGAGGAATATTTATGCGAGACCGACTACCTAAACGCGTACATAAAATTGAGACGAGCATTGTGAACTTGGATAGTGATAGCGGTAATGGTACTCATTGGACTGCATACTTTAAGAACGGTTCGAAAGCCGTTTATTATGATAGTTTTGGTAATTTACAGCCTCCTCTCGAATTAATAAAATATTTAAATTGTTCTATTGAATACAATCACAAGCAGTATCAGTCTTATGACACAGTAAATTGTGGACATCTGTGTTTACAATTTCTATATAATGCGTCATGCTTTTAAGTCACGTTCATTCTCAGAGCTAACCTTGAAGCCGCAACATGTCTTGTACGTTTACATTATCCGGCAAATCATCTAATTTAACCGCGCACTTTTCCCCACCCATAGACCTTGAAGACGGCGCTGAATATTCGCTTGCTTTAATAAATTTCGAGGCGTATAACTCCATACCGAACATAGACGCTACAAATAATCATATATATTATGATACAGACGATAAGTTTATAAAAATTCCGGAGGGCTCGTATGAAATAGAAGATATAAATAATTACGTAAGAAAGCATTTTATTCTGAATCATGGTAACGATGGTCATATTTCTATAGTATCCAATAAAAATACGTTAAAAGTGGAAATAAAATCCAATAAGATGATAAATTTTGAAAAGGCCGGTGGTATTGGCAGTTTGTTAGGATTTACATCTCGTCGTCTAAAACCGCTCGAGAAACATATATCTGATTTCCCGGCAAAAATTCAAAAAGTAAACGCTATATGCGTGGAGTGTAATCTCATCACGGGCAGTTACATGAATGATAGATCTGTACACATTATTCATGAATTTTTTCCTAGCGTGCCTCCCGGCTATAAAATAATAGAGTGTCCCGCTAATGCCATTTACCTACCGATTAATAAGAGGCATATAGATAGCATATCAATTAAGATAGTCGATCAAGACGGTGATCTTGTTAATTTCCGTGGCGAGGTCATCACGGTAAGACTGCACTTGAAGAAGAATGGGTCTTAGTTTCCGAAATAGTTTAAAAGGAACACCTGCTCGCGCTCGAAACAGTTCACCTGTAACCTTCAAGGTGTTAACATCTAAAAATAGACGTTTTCTTTACTCTCTCGGTTACAAAGTGCTAATATGAATCCGAATATTTTAAACGTGTTTGAGAAGCCTACGTTTGAAACCGCGATAACTAATTTTGAAAATCATAGTCATGGACCATATTCAATCAGAAATTTAAATAATAACGACGAAATTCGTATACCCATTCAGCAGCAGGATGTGTATACTGCGCCGTATGCTAGTTCGCTGTATATGCGGGGCCGGTTACTTAAAGAGGATGGTACGGTTTCGAACACAGCGGTCTTTGATAAAATGGGGTTATTGTATCTGTTTGACGAGATACGATACGAAGTGAGCGGTAAAATTGTGGACAGCAGTAGAAATCCAGGCCTCGCGACTGTTATGAAGGGATATGCATCATTCACTCCGAATGACGCGAATCACTTAGAAAATGCTGGGTGGACTGATGTGGATGATAATTTTGCAGACGAGAACGGTTACTTTGACGCATGTATACCTTTAAAAATATGTCTGGGGTTCGCAGAGACCTTTGAAAGAATTATTTTAAATGTCCGTCAAGAGCTGGTACTCGTTCGCAGTAGTATTGATACAAACGCAATCATAAATCTTGTAGCCGATGAAAATATTAAAGTAGAATTGGAAATCGTTCAATGGCGTGTACCACACGTGACTGTATCTGACGTTGAGCGATTAAAATTAATGAAATATCTAGAGAGGAATATCGATTTGCCTGTACCGTTTAGAAGCTGGGAATTACATGAATACCCCATGCTGATGGAATCGCAGACGCATACTTGGAATATTAAAACTTCGTCTCAGTTAGAGACACCGCGATATATTATTTTCGGCCTTCAAACGGGTCGTAAAAATGCAGTCGCTAAACGTATGAGTGAATTTGATCACTGCGAGTTGACTAATTTTAAACTTTTTTTAAATTCGGAATCATATCCCTATGATAACTTGAATATTAATTTTGAGAAGAATTTCTGTGCTACTCTGTATGAAATGTTCTGTCAATTTCAGAAATCTTATTATGAGAAAGAAAATGAACCTCTGCTTACTAAATATAAATTTAAAACTAAAGCTCCTCTGGTAGTTATCGACTGTTCGTGTCAGAATGAGGTTGTAAAGTCGAGTGCAGTGGACATTAGGCTAGAATTTAGCACTAATAAAAATATTCCGAAAGACACTGCTGCATATTGTCTTATAATTCATGATAGATTGATTTATTACAATCCTTTAACCAGTATAGTTCGTCCATACTAATATGTATATAATAGACGTGCAGGGCTTCCAGCATAAAAAGGAGTTAGCGTTTACATGTAAAGAAATTTCAATTTTTAATATTACCGATGTCTCGTGTGTACATCGGATAATTAAACCGACTGTTAGTTACGGGCTTCTTACACACAATATTCAGAAGCAAATTAATTGGATAACTGATCATGTGCACGGTCTCCAATGGTCCACGCCTTATGATAATCTCCGGTACGGCGACCTGCAGGACTTCATCGACAGCCACGTACTTGAGAGAGAAGCAAAAGTTTATGTCAAGGGACTGGAAAAGAAGCGATGGCTTCAGCATTATCTGTCTAATAATAATAATATTATAGACTTATATAATTGTAATAATATGAATAGTTTAATGTTAAATAATTTAGAATATCATTGTCATAAACATATTAATAATCATTTACGCTGCTCTAGGCAGAATGTCTACTCGATATATCAGTGGTATATTGTAAATAAAGATAAGGATTTTGAATAAACAAATTTATGCTACCCATACTGGCTTTTATTTCTGTATACATGTGTGCGTGTATGAATGACGAGTGGGGTGGGGGGCAGAGAGGGAGAGAGAGAAGTGGGGGGAGAGCTCTTGCCTCGAGTCAGAGCGCGGTGATCAGTTAGACGTTGCAAAGATGCACAATCAAACGGGGCTCAGAGAGCTGATAGCGGGCAATATTTGCCAATGTTCGATGTGTCAAGTCCCACCGGAGGGCTGGAGGTACCTGGGGCTGCCTCAGCCCCAGGACCCCGTAACGCAACCACCACCACCACAGGAGATGCCCCGGCTGATGCTCTTAGCCGACATCATGAAAGGTATTTAAAATATTTTTTCTGTTTCGTATAACTCAATACTTATAGATATTTTTTTAAATTGTTACAGACTCCATTGAACTCAGAATTTCTTCGGAGATTTGGAGAGGTCGATCTGTCAGCCGGCGAGACCAATAAATTTCTTTTTTTAATTAACATACGATCTGCCCTCCTGCCGGATAGCCAGACCAGTGTTTTTATTATTTTATTAATTCTACACAATTTTAATTATAATTTTTTTATATTAATAAAAAATGTTATTAATAATCTTTTTTTTTATTTCAATGAGTTGATAGCATCTCATACTTATTAAGTGTCTGAACAGCTCGAACAGCTCCAACAGCTCCAACAGCTCCAACAGGTGTAACAGGTACGGTACCTGTTACACCTGTTGGAGCTGTTGGAGCTGTTGGAGCTGTTCGAGCTGTTGGAACTGACCATATATAATACACGTATATGTATATGTATATGGGCTGCTTGAACAGCTCCACCAGCTCCAACAGCTCCAACAGCTCCAACAGGTGTAACAGGTACCGTACCTGTTACACCTGTTCGAGCTGTTGGAGCTGTTGGAGCTGTTCGAGCTGTTGAAACTGACCCTATATAATACATGTATATGTATATGTATATGGGCTGTTTGAACAGCTCGAACAGCTCCAACAGCTCCAACAGCTCCAACAGGTGTAACAGGTACGGTACCTGTTACACCTGTTGGAGCTGTTGGAGCTGTTCGAGCTGTTGAAACTGACCCTATATAATACATGTATATGTATATGTATATGGGCTGTTTGAACAGCTCCAACAGCTCCAACAGCTCCAACAGGTGTAACAGGTACCGTACCTGTTACACCTGTTCGAGCTGTTGGAGCTGTTGGAGCTGTTCGAGCTGTTGAAACTAACCATATATAATACACGTATATGTATATGTATATGGGCTGCTTGAACAGCTCCAACAGCTCCAACAGCTCGAACAGCTCCAACAGGTGTAACAGGTACGGTACCTGTTACACCTGTTGGAGCTGTTCGAGCTGTTGGAGCTGTTGGAGCTGTTCAAGCTGTCTCACCTGCCTCTCTCATGATCATCATGTCAGGATAGGTATTAGGAAATAAAAACACACATTTTATAAATAATTTAATTTATTAAATGTAAAATATTTATATTACAATACTTTAATACTAATTACAAAAAATGTAGACGAACTATGTCAAGCGTCTTAACATAATCTTCTAAGGTAGTCGATGGCCAGTGCCCGCTGTCTGGACCAGAGCTCCAACCAGTCGGCTGCCCAGAGCGACCTTTGGATATATTATCCTCCAGCCATTTTATTAGCTGCTTATGCTCTTCATTGAAATTAATATCTAATTTGAAATGTATATTATTCCTACCAATTACTCGAAACAAAATTTCAAGAAATTCGTATTGTGTAAAGTAAGCTGCCTCGCAAAATGCTTTATTAATCGACCAATCAATACTTTTATAATTATCAGAAATATTTTTAGCCGGGTACGATTTCGAATAAAAATCAATTGACATATAATCATCATTACACGTTAATAATTCTTCTAAAAAAATTCTAAAATAACTATTATTCGCGGCGGGATAATGTCTGTTAATTACTTCTCGTAATCGATACACGGTAAGGTGAGTAATACATTCTCTTTGGAAAATATATTCCAACTGTTGAATAAAAATATCGTTTTGAAGTTTTTTCGTAAATATTTTTTTCATTAAATCGAAATTAGAACTATCTCTTAAAGCCATCCAGTATAAAGCTTTGTCCGGTAGAACAATCTTTTCTAAAATTTTATGAACTAATTGATAATTACCCCGATTCAATGCATTTTGAATGTACCTCTCATATATGTCGCGAGTGATAAGTACAAGCTTGTACTGCAATTCTTTTTCTAACCCGTCCATCGCGATCAAAGTCTCTAAAGTAAATGAATCCGAACGGCTACTGCCAAGCGCTTCACTGCGTCGATGACGTCATCTGACGAGCCGAGACTTGTTGGAAATTATATCCCCAAGGTTTCGTATCGGTATTTATATAATTTATAATTCTTTTATCATCATACGGACTGAGTGCCACCTTATTCTGTTTGATAGTATATATTTCATGTTTCTTTGATCGAATTAATCGCTGCTCTTTGGTCAAAATTTCTTTATTAAATAGACAATTCGTAAAGTCTTCAAATGTAATTTTTCTGATTACCGAACGCGAGAGACCCTTGATTTTTTTATTTACCGACACACCCTCCACTTTATAACTATACATTTTTGCACGGAGTCCTACGAATTCTGTCATTACGCGCCCTTGACATTCGTCTTTCATTACGCCTAGTACCTTCTTATTTGCATGAGGTATTCCGTAGACATTGTCTACAGGATAATCCGATGTGTCGAACTGATGGATGTCTTTTTTAATGTACTTGTATATATCAACGTCGCTAAATTCGTAAATTAAACTGTCTGTGTCCGTGTAAAGTAGTTTGGCTTGCTCACCGAATTCTTTTTTAATATAATCATAATGAAAATCGTAAAGAATAATTTTTGAAAGATCTAAAATGGCGAACCCCACATATATTGGCTTATCGAATTTAATTTTTAGTCGATTCATTTCAATAATAATCATATCCTCGCCGAAGACAGTCGAACTGTGAAAGTTCGGTTTCGCGAGCAGAGACTTGGCGCCCCATCTCCCCTCCCATTTAGTTACCAATTTAACATCTTTGTGCTTGCGGACATTCTCCATTGTCTTTCCGAACACCGCATTGTTCATTAGCTTATAGAAATTTTTCTGAAACTCGTTACTTGCCTGTTTTCGTAAATCCGTATTTAAATCAATGTATTTCTTTAGCCATCGCGACTGTTTAAATTTTAAAATTCTATGTACCGTCTTGAGTTTTAATCCGCGTTCTAAACATTTTTTTAAAGTCCTATAATGCATTACATATCGCGTTTTATCTAACAGAGTGGTCATTAATTTTGAATGTTTTGAACCGGGCGGCACCATATGTTCTGGACACATCGGGAGATCCTTATGTAGCTCATGTAATTCAAGTGGATACTCGATATCTACTTCCAAAATATAACCGATGTCTGACTCGTCCGATAAATTTGGAATATCTAAGGCATAAAATTGTTCGACGGGTACCCACTCGAAAGCACCTGTAGGTAGCGGAACAGACATCCCGGCTCCATACATGTTATTGATGTCAAAGTACATGATGTGAGTCTCTCTTTCGTCGGAATTAAACGCATCCCCCATGTACTTGTTGTTAGCTTTCGAATATCTGTTAGATACCTGCGCTACACCGCCTCTCACGCCTTTTTCGATCATCAGTATCATATCAATGTCTGTGAGAAGCTCTAAATTTTCTTTAGTTATTTTTAACATCGCGTCGAATGCCAGCCCCGGAGCAGTATAATAATTTAAAGCGTCAAGTCCGTACGTCTGTATGCATGTCTCGCGGAAATTTTCAAATATATCAGCTAGCAGTAATACATCTGTTTTTAAATATATATCGGAATATTCCCCTAATGTCTTAATATCGAATTTATTCCAGATATTCATAGCGTGGTTATAATCGTCCTCTGTTATGTTTTCGTCAGTCAGTTTACTGTAAAATTCTTCTTTAGCCGGTAGAGATGTCTCGTCTAATTTTTCCCAAGAATTTAAATAATCATAAGGAAAAACACCTTTCCGCGTTAATAATTGAAATTGTTCATCATTATTACAATACGATTTAGTGATTCGTTTCTGGTCATCGTCGAGATAGGAAGCTAGTTTTTCGATTTTGTCTGCCATAAACCTAAACGAATCAATAAATCTTAGTTTAATTTTCGTATCTTTAACTCGTTTAGTGAAAGAAATGTATTTTTCCTTATTAATCGGTAATAATGAAATTTGTCCGTCAAATGCCGTTGCTAGCTGTTTGATTATCAGGTGGCCGTCGTAACCTGATAAACAATGAAATATAACCGGAATCACGTGACTATCTTGATAATTAATGTTACATCTCATATGCGCCGGTCCCCTATAGTACCCAGTTAAATGATTGTGATCGGCTACTTTAATGTCCGTCTCTTTGAAGGGCTCCTCACAGATATGACAGACCTGCGCGAGATCGAATTCATTTTTTTGTGTCTCGTTTAACGATTCCATAGGTTTTATGTCGGACATGATTACATTAACTCGGTCTGAAATTTTTTCAAGTTCTTTAACAAACCAGTACTGACAGTCGGCGCCTCGGTACATTTTAAATTGTGATAGACTGTCATCATAGGAACATTTTAAGTAATACGCGACGCTAAAAGCCGTATGTTTCTGGTAATTTTGCGTATTTTGATTCGTGTTACCATCACAGTCCTCTAAGATACATTCGAAATCGGCATAAATAGCGAACGGTACCCTTTCTTTATATCGGTAATTTTTAAATTTTAAAAACTTTTCATCCTCGTCGGGTAATTCAATTTTGCAAGTATTAGTTTTCGAATTACAATCATTTGAATGTCGGTCTAGAAGTTCTTGTGTAGTAAAATGATTAAGACATCGATTGCAAATAAAATTTTGATGTCCGTGTGAAGATAGTTGTTTAGATAATAATCGAGACATATTCTTTATCCAAGCAAAATGATATTGCGTAGCTTCAGTAAAATTATCGGCAGAATTCGTAGGAATCATTAATAAATTTACGACCCGTTCAAAACTGTATTTACTTAAACATACCGGTAAAACTTCCCTTTTAATTACGGTGTATACGTTTATCGAAATATCATTTAAGCGTTCGAATTTTTTAATATTTCTTAATTCCATCGGAAACTCGATGCCATCATATTTCAAAACATGTTTAAAATGAGGATATGAAGTTACTCTCTGCCCATCCTTTTTAGCTGGGTATAATGCCGAAACTACTGACCATAAGAAGCAATATTCGTCATTATTTTTAACGTTAATAACGCACTTTTTTTCTTTTATAAAGTTTGGCATTTCAGCGTATGTTGATAATCCCACTGTTATAGGACAATATTTATTAACATTTACTCTTAGCCCGATAATTTCCGATAAGGCCCAGCCTGAATCTTTTCCTTGAAAGTCTTCTAGATGTTTCAATAACCGTTCGGATACATTTTCTTTATACCATTCCTTTAAATTCGTATTTAAGTCTATCACAGCGTTCCTTGTAGCAAATGTTTTTAATTCCACTGTGCCATTAGTAGGCTGTACGAAGTTACATTCAAAAATAACATTTACTTTAATTAGTCCATCTTTCAAACATTTTTTAATTTGAATAGAGAAGCTCCTAAACGCTTTTTTAAAAAATAATACCGGTTCTTTAATTTGTACGTTAGTTATTATACCGGACTTAACACGATTTTTAAAACAAGATTCTACCTCTTGATATACTAAATATTTTCGTGCTGCCGGCTTTAAGGAACCGCCTAATATTTTATTTTTTAATTTTAATTTTTTCAATTGCTCTCGGTAGTATTTTAAAAGCGCTAAATTATTTTCCAATTTAAATATATTTTCACCTTTATTATCGATATGAATTTTGATTTTAATTGCCTTGGCTACTAGTTTAATATTGCTATTAATTATCGAAATATGTTGGTCGATTTCATCATCGGTCTTTAAGAGCAGCAATGATTTTTTAGTTAAATTAATTATATCAGTACTGAGTTTAGATACGGTCTCGGTAGACGACATACTGTTTCAATTAGACAACCGTTCACCGCGAGAGATAAACAGCTAATGATCGAGGTGGGGAGATGACGCTGCTTTTATACTCGACGGCTGAGGGTCACGTGACTTTGCAGTGAACGATTTCTAAAAGGCCCCCGAATTTTCATAATCTGTTCGTCTTTTACATATAAAACAATGTTAAATTGCTATATCGCTGCGGGGTGGCTACATATTCCCATAAGAAACCATGTATTGTAAGACACAAAATTCTTCGCATGCATCTTTACCGTATACCTATCTTATGTTAGTAGGCTATCAGAAATGATTTCATTTGTTTACATTAACAATTTCCAGGAATCCGATAACGGCTCTGCATTATATTCTTATTACATTGAAATCTAAACGTAGAGACGCGAACGAATATTTATCTTATATAAAACTCAGGCTAACAAGTCTAGACTTGTCTGAAAAGCGTTTATATTGGCTCTTGATATTTCCTTTGATCTAGCCGCTGTAGTTATCTAAAGGTAATTAATCACGTTTTAAATATACATATAGCCGTAGACAGTCGCATTTATTTACATTAACAATTTCCTGGAATCCGATAACGTCTCTGCATTTGACCGCAGTTTTACATTCAAATCTTAACATATAGAAGTAAATGAATATTTATCTCATAATTATAAGACTTGTCTATTTAATCTCAATGATGGATGTCAGTAGCCATTTTCTTAACGCCCACTAACGTAAACATACAATACTATTAGTCAATAAACAGCAACCATCTTATTTTAGACACACCCTGTATACTCTTAGCCACGTCCTTTTAGATATAATCTCTTATCTAAGCTCAGGGATTGGATCTCCCATCTCCCCCCTCCCATTAGGTCCTATCACCTATCATCTAAGAAGATCCCACCTCACACTACAACCTAGATAATAGGATCTATCATCTAGCATTATCTCACCTCACACTAGAACCTAGATCATAGGATCTATCATCTATCACCTGCCCGCCCCCGCGGGGCTGCCGGAATGATGACGTCACACAGAACTCTGATTGCTACTCTACTGACGGGTTTGCGCTAGAATCGGCACTACTTAACTACTTTGATATTCAAGTTCACTCCCCTAGGGGTGAAAACTACCCCCTGTGTAAGAAACGACTATAAGAAGTTACAGTGACTTCTGAAAAAACTCGAAACGTCATAGTATCCATAAAAATGTAAATCCGATTAGTTTCTCTCTGCTTTTCCAGCATTCTACGGATGTAAGGGTGGCATCTCGAAACCCCGTAGGAGTGGTTTTCAAGCACAGCTTCGAACATAGTCTAGTTTCTTCTCACTTCCACATAACGCAGGTGTTTCGAATTTTTATAGAAGTAACTGTAACTTTTTATAGTTAAATATTATATAGGGGGTAGTTTTCATACCCTTTGAGGGTTGACACTGTAAGACGTTGATGGTACGTAAGTTTCTAGTTCTATTTTAGAGTACTACGCAATTTCAGCCAATCATAGCTCCCATGAAAATAGAAATCCTGTTGGATTTTAGCTTTTTTCTTGTTTTTCTCGTGTCCTTTAAACTTGAGGGTGGTTGTTCAACCCTATAGGGGCAGTTTATGAAGATTACGTCGGACCTGATGCAGTTTCTTATTACTTTAACAAGACTTAGACATTTCGAGCTTTTTCAGCAGTCATTGCTGTTTTGGATCGATTTTTTTATATATGAGGGCTAGTTTTCGCCCCTCCCTGGGGGTGTGTTTCATATCTATTGTATGTACGCTGCTGTTTAACCTCAATTTATATAATTCGATTGATTAAGATGTAACAAATATTCTCGTAGCTTAATCTTCTTTTTACCCTATTCCAAGGGTGTTTTTTGGCTCTAGCTAATGATTTTGGGGGTGTACGATTTTTTTTGACCTCGGATTCGGATTCAGCGACCCAAAAAAAACATGGGGATATTTGCGCCTAGTTCGCTGCTCTGAACATTTTTTTTGTGGGGCTGTGTAATTTATACTGGATTTTGTCTTAAGTTATAATCGAGGTTATAAATTAAAAAAAAAAGGTATGTAGACAAAACACTGATTTATAATAACGTTTGTATATAAAAAACGAGTTTCTTTCTTTTTCAACTAGAATCGTTTAAATTAGTCCAGTCCAATATGATGGAAAAAGTACCTGACTTGAAAAGTTGAAACCTTCACTCGGGTCGACACAGAGTTTTTGTATTTTGTTTCAAAGATCATTTTCTACCCTCATGGAAGGCACGCACCCTTCACATTTTTTAAATAAACAATAAATTTACAGTTTAGTGTAGCAAATGCAATATCTCAGAAAATAAGCGTGATATTTTCGTGAAAATCATATTCTGGGGATTTTTGGGGTCGCTGATTACAAACATGAAATCGTTCCCATAAAAGTTTTAAAATTACGCCAAAAAAATGAACAATTGGAACAACGTTGTTCAATATACTTAACTTAAAAGACTTTATTCCTTCCGAAGATATAATTGAAAACATGGTACAGTTTTGTGGAGTTTCATTTACTAAATCTGACCAACATAAGGATTCATCAAATGCTAAAATAAATATTGATGTGAAAGCAATAGAAAAATTGCGAAATCATTTTAACGAGCACGATCCTTTTTCGGGTACAGAACTTATAGTGGAGTCAAATTAGGATTAAAAAATTCGCAATGTGAATTGTCTGGTCAGGGCAATTTTTTTGTTTTAACGTATTCAGGGGATCAACTTAAGTTCACAGTTCAGTTTTGCAGTTTCTGCGAGGTCGGCGTCTAGTTTATTTAAACAATTTAATTTTTTGGATCGTATTTTCCATCTGTTTTCATTGAATATCTCGAAATCTATAAGTCCTATGGAAAACAACAAAAAAAGTGTTTGTTATGAGCTGTACAATAAAAGCACATGAACTATAATTCATTAAAATTGTTATTATTATTTAAAAAAAAAATTGAATATTGCAAAATTATGCGTTATTAAACAAATCACTTTCAAAAATAATTGATAATATTCAGTGAATTTTTGGAGTAATATATCTCTTATAAAGTACAATCACGACTTAAAATTTCAAATCAATATAGTTATTAAAACGGTTCGAATAAACAATTTTTGCTAAAACTTCACCCTTGTGAAATCCTGCCATCAAAACCAAGAAATGTGTACAATGGCTAAAATTGTAGCTTTTTATAAGTACTTTAAGATTATGGAGAGGGATTTTTTTTTCAAAATTGAAACTCTTTTTATTGCAGTTGTTTATAATTTTTAATCAAGTTCAAATCAAATAACTCTCTGTTCTTTTTATTAATTAAAAAACGGCAAAGGAGTAATGAAAGTAGACTAAAAAAGGCAACTTAAAATAAAGATTAATGCCCTACTTGCATTTGAAGCTGAGATACGTTCGTTTTTACGTTTAGGTCACTTATAAATAAACAAATCGATATTTCTTATTGAAATTTGGACTGGTAATTCTCCAATGTCTATTCTATTGTCTTTGCTACTTGAAAATAATGCAAAGCTTCAATTGCTAAGAGATACTGCATAGAGACCCGAAAGTGGGGTCTTTAGTGATTTTGTTAGATATCCGAATATCACCAAATATGTCTACAAGTTATATTATGTTCTTACAAATCAGATTCAAGTGTCTAGATGTCCGAGTGGCTAGCACTCTTCTCGTAATAATATAAATATTGTACACCATATGTGAAATAAAATGACCTGTACATACTTATTTTAAAACAGCTAAATAAAGATATTTTAATGCTAATGCTAATGCTTTATTTAGGGTGCGGACGTCTCGGGTTCTAAACCTGCTCGCGAAATATATATTTTTTCATTGTATCAGTAATATTAAAAGTTTTACAAAACTGTGTACACGGACATGAGGGTAGTTGTTCAAGGTTGGTTTACCATTTTCGTGACAAAAATGAAAATAAAATAGTTATAAAAAAATTGAAAATGTGCATTATGTTCTCAAAGCCGCATTATTCGATGTTATTTTAACAGTTGTAGCTTTGCAGTATCTTCACATAGCAGAAACAAAATAATAATAATTGGGGAATAACCAGCAAAATTTCAAGAAGAAATATCAATTTGTTTATTTATAAGTGATGTAAATGTAAAAACTAACGTATCTCAGCTCCAAATGCAAGTAGAGTATTCATTTTTTTTTTTCAAAAGTTGTGCTTTTTAATCTACTTTCATTACTCGTTTACCGTCTTTGATTTCATAAAAAAAAACAGAGAGTTAGGTACTTGAATTTGTTTATAACTAAAATTTCGAAAACTATAGATAAATGTAATAGAGTGAGATCCCAGAGCCGCCGGACCTACGTCATTTTAGCAAAGCTAATATTTTGACATCAAATAGTGTAATATCTAGTTAAGAACGTATGCGTATTTGCTAGTTTGAAAGCGGGGCCCTTTTGCAGAAAACAGGTATAAAAGGTACATAAAAATTTTACTCAGTACGTTAAAGTATGATAGCTGGATTATTTTACAAATGGCACGTTAACTACATGGTGTAAGCGTCAACCTCCGGAACTTAAGGTCCCACCATAAAAAACACTTTCCCTGAAAACTCATTCCATCCCCTCTACCCCCCTTGACCCTCCACGGAAATCTATAATACATCAAAAAATTTGTCCATCATGGGCAAATAACTTTTTTTAACAACTGACATCTGAAGTAGGGTTTTTTATTTCATTTTCCCTACATAATAAAATATCACCCACAATAAAATAAAAAATGAATTAGTATTAAGTTTGAAATCGCTTGATATTCATAAACAAATATGGCTTAACTATATAGAGACCAGCTATCAATATAATGCATGATCTTGGAAATCATTCACCGGAACACCTGGTCGCTGTGTCATTCCGCGCGCCTCGGCCGCGATATGTGACACAATGTGTATATTATTATTGTAAAACCGATATATTAATGACTTATTTATTGATATGTTATGGTAGTTAAATAAAATAAAAGAATATGTAATTTGGTAATTTGGTAATTTGGAACTTAAGGTCCGAGGTTCGATCCCTGAGCGTTCTCAGTTTTTTTTTTTCGAATATACGTACTAAGAAAAAAAGTTATGGCCAAAAATAATAAATATTTCCCTATCGGTTGTCTCTTTCTTGGTAATCGCCACTTTAAGTTAATATTTGTTGAAAAAAAAAAAAAGCTGAGAACGCTCAGGATCGAACCTCGGACCTTATGATTCGGAGGTTGACGCTTACACCACGTCGGTAGTGTGTCACGTGGAAAATAAACCAGCTATCATGTTTTATCGTACTAAGTAAAATTTGTATGTACCTTTTGTACCTGTTTTCTGCAAAAGGGCCCAGCTTTCAAACTAGCAAATACGCATACGTTCTTAATTAGATATTACACTAGTTGTTGTCAAAATATTAGCATTGCTAAAATGACGTAGGTCTGGCAGCTCTGGGATCTTGGACTATAATAAAACGTGTTTAAATGTCGAAAAACTAAATGTTTTTCTCCGTAGCCTTGAAGTACTTATAGAATGCAACAATTTGAGAAATCGTACAGATTTCTTGGTCCT
Organism: Rutpela maculata; assembly: GCA_936432065.2. Classification (NCBI taxonomy): domain Eukaryota; kingdom Metazoa; phylum Arthropoda; class Insecta; order Coleoptera; family Cerambycidae; genus Rutpela; species Rutpela maculata. The sequence goes on from OW386288.2 coordinate 153,558,163, forward strand.
GATGGCAGGATTTCACAAGGGTGCAAAGTTTTAGCAATAATTGTATATTTGAGCCGTTTCAATAATCATTTAGATTTAAAATTTTAAGCGATGATTGTACTTGGTAAGAGCTATATTTTTCCAAAATTTCATTGAAAATTTTCCCTTATTTTTCAGCAATTCGTTTAAAGACGCATAATTATGCAATGTTCAATTTTTTTTAAATAATAGTAACAATTGGAAAGAATTGTAGTTTATGTACTTTTATTCCACAACTCATAACGAGCATGCCTCTTTTGTTTCCATAGGACTTATAGATTTCGAGATATTAAAAAAAAACCGATGAAAAACATGGTCTAAAAAATTAAATTGTTTATGTATACAATTACTTTGAAGATTTTCTTCAAGTTAACGTTAATAACACCGAAATTTTTGGCTAATGAATGGTGGAATGTTGTTACCCCGCATAAAGTGGGTAGTTGGAAAAACATTTTCGTAAATAACCAGCGACTACGTTAAATTTTTACAAAGAAATTATGGTGGCTCACTTTGCGTCGTTTTTGACGGATACGAAGGCGTTTCTATCCAATCGTGGGAAAGGTGTCAACGAGACAGAACATATACATCGGTCGAATACAACATAGACCAAAATTCTACTTTCTACAAGAATTTTTAACAGTTTTTTTAACTTACCTATTTCGATATCTTAACATCATTATTACTCTAATGATGTTAAGATGTTTAAAATCTTATTTTGTTTCTATTAAAAAAAAATTAATTTTAATTTTTTTGTAAATTTAATTATAATTTCGTCAATATTTAAATAAAAAACTTGGTCTTGAAACACTTAAAATTTTTAAAAATTAACTTTTTTAAAAAATGTGGTTTTTTCGCCGCTATCTTGTATTTCCGCTTTTTCAATATGAAATTTGCATTCGGCATTTTAGAAAACCCTTAGTTATAAATAATATTCAAAGTTTTGTACATACAAAATTTTGTACACCAGATTTCCTCTTTGAAGAAGATTACACAGATTTCGTCGGATTTTCTCAAAGATTTCCTGAGATTTCCTTTTTGATAAAAAAAAATTTTGATGAGCGGAGGGGAAAAATCCGAAAAAGAAAGATTTCCTGAGATTTCCACCGGATTTCCTAAGTTTCCTCAAAAATTCTTCGGATTTTCACGGGTTTTCTTAAGATTTCCTCGGATTTTCTTCTGAGTGTACATCAGATTTCCTTCGCGGTTGCCCCTCATTCAAAGAAAAATAAAATAAAAGAAACACGGGCGGCCGTCATTTTGACTTTTCACTTTTCCAATATTAAATACATCACCAGTTGAATACAGATTATTTCAAAAGTTAAGTATTTTGAACAATGTCGTTTCAATTGTTCATTCTTTTAGAGTAATTTTAAAATTTTTATAGGAAAAATTGCAGTTTCCGGCCGCCATCTTGGAGTTTCAGTTTTTCGATTTCAGTTTTGCAATCAGTGACCAAGATAAATATCATACCTATTTTCCGAGATATTGCATTTGTTAACTAAATTGTTAATTGTTTATTTAAAAAATGTGAAGGGAATGAGCCTTATATGAGGGTAGAAAATGATCTTTGAAATAAAATGCAAAGAACCCCGTGTCGATCCGTGTGAAGGTTTCATTTTTATAAGTCAATGTTTCATTGGACTGGACTAAATATGTTGCTGATGACTATAGCGTTAGACGCATAATTGTATTACCTACAGAAATCTTTAATTTACCGTGTGAGTACAATAATATATAAAGTGTTAAAGGTGACTGTTGTTATGTTACAAGTGAGGGAATGTTTAGCTGTCACGGGATTTAACAAATGTCCCACAGTTTCTTCTTGTTTCTTAAATGCTTCGCGTTTCTGGATGTAGGCACACTTATACCCGCATTCAGTTCTCTTAAAACTGATACTTTATTAGACAACAAAGAATTTTATGGCGATTGCTTACTTTTAACATTTATCGTGACATCTGCGTTAATTTCAGTTTACTTTTATAGTGGAAAAGCAACGAAATAAACATTTATAGATGTCTATGATGTGGTAATATATTGGGTATCTCTATATCAATAAAGTCAACTAAAATGAAAGATAAATTGAAATGCGTCCAAAGGAACTTGACCACTTTTAAAAAGCAATTGGAATTATGAATTTTCAATATCTAGTTTCTTAAGAAACTCTCAGCAGGGCGTGAAATTCAACGACAATGTTTATAATTTTTTTTTCTTCTAGTGTTTGAATACATTTTAATAATCCGCTCCGATCTTATGAGAAGTGGCCCCAGGTGAAATTGGCTGAATTTTTAATATGTTGTAAATTTCGATTTTCTGATCAAAAACTCTCATGTCCTAACTCGATCCTATGACTAGTTTCCGAGATTTTAATTTATTGATGGGGTATTAGAAAGAAAGAAGCAATTTCCGAAAGTTTTTCAATTAAAGTTTTTTGATCAGGAAGACACATACCTTATTTTTGCAATTAATTATTTTTTATTTATTTGCTTTCATCATGATTAGAGAATATTATTTAGGTATTATGCAAATCACAACTTACACATTTTTTTAATTTACTATGAAAATACCTACTTTCTGTATATTGTTGCCCTAATCTGGGCACGCTAATATACTAGTTAGGTAAATACTTTAAAACACTCATTATTGGAGAATCAATAAAAACAACTACTCTTCTAGCTAATACTGACAAAGCATTGAATTACATGATATGATTCTTAGCATTTTTAAGCAAAAAATATATTGAAAATACTTAAATCATTTATTCAGATTTAGTCATTCACACTTTTGTTTATTATGAAATTATCTATTTTCTGTATATTGATACCTTAATCGGGTCACGCTAATATACTATTTAGGAAAACACTTTAAAACACTCATTATTGGAAAACCAATCAAAACAACTACTCTTCTAGCTAATACTGACGAAGTATTGAATTACATAATAGGATTACTGTCATTTTAAGGCAAAAAAGACCCGCGGTGCATATTATACTTTTCGTCATACACATGAATCATTAAACTAGAAGAAAACTAGTGGAAAACTATAATTATTTGAGTAAAATATCATAACTGTTGAACAAATAGAAAAGGTAGCGATGCTTGGAATATAGATAATATTGCACTTATTGTTTGTGTTTTTGTTTCTACATATTTTATACAACTTTATTTTGTTTAATAATCTTTTTTATATTTGATTTTGACTTTACACATTTACTGTGAGAAAACCGATATTGTCCATGTAACAATGATTTATGGTGAAATAATTAAATTTAATGAACAACCAAAAATGTTCCTATATTATTTATACTAATATAATGTATTCATTAATTTAGTGAATTACCGGCATTGTTACTAAAAAGGTCTATGAACCGAAAGAGCTCGAACGTCGTCCAATTTGCACCAAAACTATTTCAACTCATATGAGGAACCTTTGTGCCAAAGGACCTCGCACGGAATTAAATTAAATTGCACTAAATTTTAGTATGTTATAGGTCTTGGCCTCTTGAACAATAGTTCTCATTGGCACAATGCTCAAAAGTAAATTTGAACATACATTAATTCGTGTAGGGTAGGAACAGTATTCTTTGATTTCGCGCTTAATGGTTCTGTCTTCAACAAGCAGTGGCCTGTGGTATATTGACTTTTGAGCATTGTGCCCATGAGAACTATTGTTCAGGAGGCCAAGACCTATAACATACTAAAATTTGGTGCAATTTAACCGAGGACCATTTTCCTATCAATCCGTGCGAGGTCCTTTCATTGAAATCATTTCGCAAGTTTCGGTACTATCGTGTTCATTCATATACACACGCATACACGCAAACACATTTTTTTAAAATCAATTTTTCGTGTTCCTGGAACCTCAAAATTTAAACATCTAATTTCTCCTAATTTTCGATTTTGAAATAATTACAAAATCTCCCCATTTTTATTGGTGACAAGGTTAATTACTTCCACATCCAGTGGAAGTATAGTAACGACAAAAATTTTTTTTAAAATTTTTATTGTTCAAATAGGCTTAGAATGTCACGAAACGTCGATATTTTAAGTTTGAGCAAAAAAAAAATTTCTGTCTGTCGGTCTGTCTGTAACTTTTTTTGTGCGCACGTTTACTCTGGAACCGTTTGAGATATTGACTTCAAATTTGGTACACATGTGTACTTTGACGAGATCTAGAACTAGATTATATTTTCATCTTGTTCCATTGAAGGGTTGGGGGGTAAATTTGGGGAAAATAGGTAAATCAAGCAGGTAAGAGTCCATAAAATTGGTATTTAGTATATACAAGAGAAGCTAAGGTCTCAAAAAAAAATTTGGCATTAGCCACCCCCATTACCACCCCCACCGCATTATTAAAGGGGATGAAAAAAAATTGTGATTTAGTGTGTGTACAAGAACCAGAAACCTCAAAATGTTTTTTTACTTCATCTACCCCCACTACCACTCTCCATCACCACCCCCACCCTGCTACCGATGTGGGGTATCGTTTTATGGGTTTTTGGGGTAGCGGATTTCAAATTAAAGTTCCATAAACAATTATTTCCACATACAAAATTTTTTCGTTGTGAGTGACTTGGATAAAATATCTGGATGTGGAAGTGGTGATTCCTTGGGCAGCGGTTTTTATACTAAAAATTGCAAAGTTTATAAGTTTATCTCATACGCTTATTAATAATTAATTGTTTAAACAGATAATAATAATAATTTTTTAGTAAAACTAATAAAAAGTAATTATTGGAACTGCAATAAAATAAAATTTTAAGAAGAAAAGGTTTTATACAATTTTTTATATAAATTGTCAATTTTTAAGTTATAACGACTTGAAAATTGCGATTTTAGCTCGGGAAAACATATTTCAGAAAGTCCAAAGTTGACGTCCGAACGTTTGTAAGACGAAGTAAGTATGAAGTGTAATTCCCATACTTAAACCCGACAACAAATCTGTTTCTCAGATAACGATTATCTGGGATCTATTTTTTTGGACATAAAAGGTGCCTATGATTGTGTTGATTTGAACATACTTAAACTAAAAATGTGCAACCTTGGTATCCCAGGGAAAATTGCTAATAGTATAACTTATCTTTTCTGTAATAGAGAAGTATATCTAAGATATGGTAACACCAAAATAGGCCCCCGTTTTACCTCACTAGGTTTGCCTCGGGGCTCGGTCTTGAGCCCGATGCTTTTCAATATTTATACCACAGATTTACACAACTTGTTCAGCGATATCAATATCGTGCAGTATGCGGACGACTTTTGTCTTTATGTTCAGAAACCTTCATATGAAACTTGTATACACTCTCTAGGTACTGCTATTACAACTTTGCAGGAAAATCTACAACACAATGGTTTTACCGTTGTGTGAAGGGAAATCCATGGTCACCATTTTCACAAGACATAACACCCCGATACGCGATCATATAACACTTGGAAATATAACACTCCCATATCGTAAATAATGACTCCGTTTATATTGACGGCTATACCCTATTACGTGCTGACAGATTAACCAGAGGTGGAGGAGTTGCCTTGTATCTGAGAAGTGATTTTCAGTATAACATAATTCATACCTCAAACATCATTGAGCAAATATGGATTTCTATACGTCTTAAGGATAAAATTTTTGTTATAGGAGTATGCTACCGGCCTCCGCAAATGAATGCAAAGCACTTTGTTGATGCTCTTGAAGAGACTATAAGTATTTGCATGCAGATATCTGATAATATTTACTGTCTTGGTGACTTGAACATTGACCTTCTTCATGTTGACTATCCGAGCTCCGAGTATTTATTATCTATGCTTGAGGTTTTTAATATGCAACAAATTTTGAAAGATCCTACCCGACTAGCTAGTACTGGTGCCTCATTAATTGATCTAATAATAACAAATGATCCAGAGAGCATTTTAACTTCGAGCGTAGGAGGTCTCAATATATCGGATCATGAATTGGTACAGTGCACTATACGATACGCGATACCTAAGGTTGAACCGTTTTTATATACGTTTAGAGATTTTAAAAATTTTAATGCAGATAAATTTCAACGACATTTAGAAGCTCTTCCACTTCAAAATATTTTTTTTATTCCTGATGTAGATTCCAAAGTCAGTTACTTAAATCATCATTTGTTAGCTTTATTTGATCAACATATGCCAACAAAAACTGTCAAAATTACAAAAAAAAAAGCACCATGGATGACCGAAAATGTTAGATTTATGATGTCGTTAAGAGACAAAGCAAAAATTACTTTTAGGAGAACTAAACTACCACAACATTGGAACTATTATAAACAAATGCGCAACTTAACAACACATGCCATTTCCAACGAAAAGAGAGCTTACTTTAATTATATCGCTGATAATAAAAATTCTAAGCAATTGTGGAGGGAACTCAAATTATTAAATATATCTACTAAAGCTAAATACGAGTTGCCGCAAATAATGGAGGACTCCGAAGCGATCAACAATTATTTTATAGATAGTATTCCAAAAATTACCGCAGATAAAACAGAAATTCTCAATTACTACTCAACGAATCATTTATGTGAGTTCAAATTCTCGTTTAAACTTATTTGCACTGAAGACCTGCAAAATATTATCTCAAATTTAAAAATTTGTTCAGCTGGATCCGACGGTTTAACGGCATTATTTTTAAAACTTTGTTGTCCTTATTTGCTGCCTATTTTAGTTAATATTATAAATTCGGTCATTCTACAGGGAAAATTTCCTTCCGCTTGGAAAAAAGCTATAATAACCCCTGTTCCTAAAGTAGCCTCTCCAAATGCTTTTTCTGAACTTAGACCAATAAGTGTTTTACCAGTTCTTTCTAAACTTATGGAAAAAGTAATGGAGATGCAACTAAGAGAATATATCAATAAATACGACATATTGCCTTCCACGCAGTCAGGTTTCAGACCAGGTTATAGCTGCTCAACGGCACTGTTAACTATTACAGATGATATATTTCAGGCAACAGACGAGGGCAACGCAACGGCATTGGCACTGCTTGACTTCAGTAAAGCATTTGATACAATTGATCATGAAATACTGATCGAGATACTGAGGTCAAGTGGTGCAAATGGTGATGCTACGAGTTTATTATCATCGTACTTGGAAGGCCGTAGCCAGCAAGTGCGATTGAAGGGTGTTATTTCTGCTAGCAGAACTGTCTCGACAGGTGTACCACAGGGGTCCATTTTAGGACCCTTACTTTTCACAATTTACACATCAAATTTTCATAAATTTATCAAATACTCAAAAATACACATGTATGCTGACGATACTCAAATTTATCATTCCTTTCCTTTAAAAGACGCACAAATTGCCAAGCAAAGGTTTAATAATGATTTAAAAGCATTAGCTGAGCTGTCTTCCAAGCACGCACTTCTGTTAAATCCTTTGAAATCTGTTCTATTGCTATTCGGAAAAAAACAAGATTGTTTAGTATTAAGAAATAACTTTAAAATTATAATTAATGATACGCCTTTAAAAATTTCAGATAGTGCTAAAGTGTGCTCGGAGTTATTCTGGACCACTCACTACGTTTTCGTCAGCATACCCAAAAAAATGTGCAGAATGCTTACAATGCTCTTAGACTTCTTTATCCGCATAGGCGTCATCTGCAGGCAAAGGTCAAAAAATCACTATGTGATGCTCTCGTGCTCTCCCAGTTCACTTATTGCTCTCCCGTATATTCGCTTTGTCTGGATCAAGATCATTTGAACCGCATTCAAAGAGTGCAAAACTCTTGTATTCGTTTTATTTATGGAATACGAAAATTTCAGCACATCTCTCATAAATTCTCGGAGCTCGGTTGGCTTAAAATGAAGGATAGATTTAAAGTACATACACTCTGCTTGTATCACAAGGTATTAGTCTTTAAGGCACCTCCATATTTGTACAATAAGATTACCTTCAGAAGTGATGTCCACAACATAATGTTAGATTTCGGGGTTTAATTACTCCTCCTATACATAAAACCAGTCTGTATGAACGAAGTTTTCGATACAATATTGCTTCTCTTTATAACGGTCTTCCTCTTGAACTGAAATCCCTCAAATTAACTAAGTTTAAAAAAGAAATAAAAAAATATATCACACAAATATAGTAACTAGTAATCTTGGAGGATTAATTGTGTCAGTCAATTATCATTTCTTGTCTAGTTTCTGTCTTATTTTGTTATATTTACATTTTTTATACTTTATTAGTTACTATTGTCCTTAGCTTTATTATAATATATTAGGTTAAGTGGTAGAGCACAGTTAATTGTGAACTTCGCCTTTTTTCGGTAATTTATTTGTTCTCAATGTATTTGATTGCTTGTTTGTTAATTACTGTACATTGTTACCGAAAATAAAGACATTATTATTATTATTATTATTATTATTATTATAATGAAATAAAATATCTAGGATTAATCCTAGATAAAAAGTTAACTTGGAAGTCACACATTGAGTATATGATCACCAAATGTCAGAAAGGAATTAATTTCTTGAAATTAACGTCAAAAACTTGGTGGGGTGCAGATCCACAAATTTCAATTCTTTTTTATAGGTCGTACATTCGATCAATTATAGATTACGGTTGCACTCTATATGGATCCGCTAGTAAGTCTGTGCTAAATAAAATCGATGTAATGCAAAATAAAGCTCTTCCTACATGTACCGGTGCCATGAATTCAACCCCAATCGAACCTTTGCGTGTAGAGTCCAAAAACCCTCCTCTTTTCCTCAGGAGAGAGTTCCTTTCTGAAAAAAATGTTTTAAAATTAAATATAAAAAATCCTGCTATGATGGACAGAATACACCACCTAAATATCTTAGATCTTACTGACAAATTCTGGGAGAAAATAAATTCCCCACCTCTGTGCATAGGATATCGTGAAGTATTACAAGTTTCTAAAAATATCAACCAACACCACTTTCTCCCTCAGGTCGAATATTTTGACTTGATAAGTCAGTCGCATATATTATTCCCTAATTATACAGAAAATCCCAGAGTAAATGCAGTCATCCTCCAAAACATCTTAGAAAAACTTCCTACTGCTATGCATTTCTATACAGATGCCTCAAAATCTGACTATGGTACAGGCTGTGCATTCTTAATACCTAACTCAAGTACGCAATCAAAATTTAAACTCTCCCAAGACACGTTCATATACTCAGCAGAAGCATATGCTATAGCCAAAACCTTAGAACATATTATACATAAGCAGGTTAAAAACTCAATCATCCTAAGTGACTCCAGATCAGTTCTCTTGGCAATAAGTAATACTTATAATCCTATATCCAGCATGTGTCACCCTTTCATTAATTTAATTAAACACTATAATTATTTATTGAAAATATCTGGGTTTAAAATTAATTATATATGGGTTAAAGCTCACAGCGGCATAAAATTCAATGAAAAAGTCGACATATTGGCCGAACATGGAGATCCTGTAGACAGTCTGTGTCTACAGGACGGTATAAATATTAGCAAAGCGAGATTAAATAAAAAATGGACTTCTCATTGGCACGAATATTGTTTTACTACGCCTACAAGATATACCCATATCCAAATAGAAATTCCTAAGGAACCTTGGTTCCACTTTTTTCATATTCCTAGGAAATATACTACTACACTTATTAGGTTGAGATTTGGACATGGTAGCTACCCTCTACATTTAAATAAAATAGGAATCTTACCGACCAAAATATGTGAAATCTGTAATGTTGTAGGCGATCTGGACCATTTATTTTTTAACTGTGCTAAACATTCATCTGGACGTGACCAACTGTATGCAGATATTCTGAACCTTAACATTCAAATGCCAGTCAATCTATTACACTTATTAGCTCTAAACGATAATAGAGTGAATGCAGTTATTATACGCTTTTTGAAAACGTCTGGTCTGAAAGTATAAATGTGTAACTAATAGATTCGTTCCCTATATGTCTCACCTTTGTTTTAATTTTACCTAATTCCCATTTACCGTAGTCTATTATAGTGTGTCTAACAAAATGCCCTGAAAGACTCCTGGGCGAAAAGAATGTGCATTCGTACCTTCCCTTGGATCTTCTTTATAATTTCCTGTTTTTTTAGATTAGGATAAGTTTAGGGTGATATATGTATAGATGTGTGCTGCGTGTATATGTGTGCAAATGTGTTTATTCCATTGGTTTTATATATAACAACTTGTGCCTGGCTGCATGGATAACTCCTAATGCCATAAAAAAAAAGAAAAAAAAAGTGTAAAGTTTAAATAACTCGGCGGTATTTTAAAATAGTATCTCTGTTAGGAATAAACTAGTTTACTACGTTAGTACCTTTATTTTCTAAAATATAAATCAATTACTGTGTCCCTGCTACCAACGACAAAATCCCACAATCTATTTATTTCTACAATTTATCAAAAATGCAACTTCATTGACTAACTGCTCGCTTCATATTATAAATCTAAATCAACATTTTTTAAAACTTATCGTTGGCTAAATAGTAGACGTGTTGTATGCAACCCTTTCAACATTTGGTTCCATCCAGCCACATCATTATATTCTGGCTGAAATCACTATTTTCTGCATTACAATAATTTTGTTGTAGGTTTTACTGGGATATGCATCCATCATCAAACAGTATAAAAGTACCTATTGCTTACAAATGATTTCATGCTCATTTGAATAAAATCAAAATACTCGTTCCGCTACAAACAAAGAAACATGTTACATTTTAAAATATGCATTTGAATACCTGCAGAATTTATTTTACATATATTTATTTATTTGCATAACAAGATCCTCATCATTTTGTGTTTTATATTTCACGAAGTATTCATATTCTATTTGCGTAATGCGTAGCCGATTTACGTGCTCTTTGTAGTCCTTAACAAATGGCTTTGAACTGTCACGATTTATATTATACTCATAAAACATGTTTTAGGTCAATTTGATGTACAAAGATTTTGTAGAAATAAGAAACTGTATCGCAGAATGTGACTCGCAGTGCAAATAAACCATGCAATATTTTATTAAAATATTTAAGTTCTTTTATTTGTCGAGTCAAGTATTTTCATTTTGCAAAACCTAAACATACTACAAAGCCATATTGGAGCATGTTTCTGTCTGCGAGTTTTCAGACTATACTTGTAATGTTTGATATCACATATTGATAGTAGATAAAAAACATTAAATACTAAACGACTTATTCCTATTCATTTGAATGTCATAATGACATACATTACCGCACTAGTTCTGTAAAATGTGACTTTACCGAACTAGTGTGGTAAAAAGATATAAAAAATCTTAGCAATTAGACATTAATTCAAGTAGGAATTAAATTAGAACTCATTTATTACAATCATTAATTACATTTTAAATATTTATTAATTGAAAAGGATAAAAATTAGACTTTACTTATTGTAAACATTGATTACCACATCTTTGCCATTTGATATATTAATACCTGCGGATGGCAACTGAACTATTGATGTTTTCCACGGAATTTTCAATGTGAATTTCGTTGTGCCTCATAATTTTACGCCATCGTATCAAAAATAATAGAGAAAGCTATATGTAATAAATAGGTTCCTGACGGAAAATGATGTTTTCACGAGTCACCAATATGGCTTTAGAGAGGGCCTCTCTACGAAAATGGCAACGTGTAACTTTGTTCAACACATAAATGATAAAATGGAAAAAAGAATACGTAGTGGGATTATTTTTCGACTTGACCCGGGCTTTCAATAGCCTAAATTTTGATTTTGTATTAAAGATGCTGTCTAAAATTTGTGTTCGAGGACAACTTCAAGAATTGATCTACCCATTCACATAATGAGAGTAAACAGAAACATATGTAACGAGTTCTATGTTACATATATATTAACACGATACCCCAGGGTATCGTGTTGGGTCTTCTAGTATTTCTAATGTTTAGAAATTATCTCTTCCCCCGACTATATACTCGACGGTGAAGTGTTTATATTTGCAGATGACACCTCTATCATAATCTCAATGCCGATGTACAAGAACTAAATCAAAAAATCAATAATGTGCTCACCCAGTTTGACATCTACTGCCGTACAAATAGACTCATAATAAATTATTCAAAAACAGTAGCAATTAAGTTCCACAAACACTGTTGCTTTAAGCAGCGACTGTAAATTTCTAGATACAATCGTCGATGAACATCTAAACTGGAACGAATATATCAACTCAATTTGCTCTAAACTTAATAAACAATACTATGCCCTCTTGAATTAAAAAAAACGTTCTAGATAGGAAAGGCCTATCGGCCTATTATGCCCTAATCTACTCTGTAATTGGCTACAATATAACTGTATACGGTCTGACAGTAACGAGTATTAGAATATTCTTACCACAGAAAAGAATCATTTGGCTCATGTTTAATTTAGGATACAGAGAATCATGTCGGCAAACATTAAGGACGAGAAAATCTTAACGTTTACCGGTACACATCTATTTAAACGTTTGAGTTACATATACTCCAATAAGTCCAATTAAAAAAAACTCAGATATACATAATTACCTCACCAGGACAAATAAAGATATCATAATAAAAGGTGCATTTATTTACACTAGTTACAGAAAATCTCCCCAGTGTGTAAGATGCTACTTTTTCAATATTTGACCTCTTAAAAGATATTACTAAAAGAATTCCTACATCAGAAAGAATACCTTTTACAGAATAGAAGAATGTATCACCCCTGTCGGGAAGATTCGTTTTGGGGGCGCATTTTATAGACAGGCGGCTTGATATTTTCTAAATGTTTCAAAACCGACTCTTCATCAATCCTGAACTCTAACCTCTGAATCTTTACTTTCTTTGGACACATCAACCGCAGAGAGGACAATGTAGACCGGTTGGCAGTTTAGGGAAACAAGATGGCAAAAGGCGAAAGATGCGCCCTCCAAAATGTTGGACTGATGTCACCAAAGAGGTAATAATAATAATAATAATAATAATAATAATAATAATAATAATAAATCTTTATTACCATAAATTCATAAGGAACAGAACACTGGTATCGTCAAAATATAATCTATCACTTATAAAAAGGTGGAATTTAAAATTTCAATATCCATTATTACATATATTCTAGTCTTGTCGTTAATATACTCATTTACTTATAAAAATGTGTTTAGTTTCGTTTTTAAATATATTAAAGCTTGGAATAGTCTTAAATTTGGGAGGAAGGCTGTTATAGGCTTTAATAGCTCTATAGTGTATATTTTTTTGATAAGTAATTGTGTAGCAAGTCACTGCTACCTCTAGTAGTTCTATTACTAATTTCATTATTTTTTACGAAGAAATGCATGTTTAATTTAACAAAATTTACTAGACGGTAAATATACAAAGAAGGAAAGGATACTATACCTAAAGCAATAAAATGTGGTTTGCATGGTGTCCAATTAGGTAATCCTAACATACATACTTTTCTTAGGCTGAAAATAATCTGTGGCTGTGTAAATCCGCACCCCAGATCACAAGGCCATAGTGCAAGTGAGATTTTATATGGGCAAAGTAATATACTTTTAAAGATTCCAGTGACACCCAATCGGGTTGCGCTATTTAATTTAGTCACCAATCTATCAATATGGCACGACATGATGTTTTGAATTGTTAATCCTAGAAATTTTGTTGACTTAGAATTTTGTAAAGATTTGGCATCTAGACTGACATAGATGGATTCGGTGTTATTAAAGGTTTTGCTGAAAATCATTAAGGTAGTCTTGATTTAAGTGAATGGTGTTATTTTTTTACCAGTACTTCATTCTCTGATTGACATTATTACATTTATAGTACCTCTGTTTAGTGCAGCCGTGCTGTCATCTGCAAATAGGTAAAGAGATAAAATATGGCACATCATTAACATATAATAAGAACAACAAGGGACCCAGAATAGAGCCTTGGGGCACTCCTTGCGATATTATTACTTTATCTGATAAAGTATTTGTCTCGGTCTTGTTACCTACACGGTCATAAAATACTGTCAGCAAATGAGGAAAGCTTTGATGAGGCTGAGCTCCTAACACCCAATCGCGACAGAAGATGGCGTGATGCCGTCATACGTGCTATGCAGTAAACGGAGGCCAACTAGAATAACTCATGTTTATTTAACTCGTGTTAATTTATTTACTCTGCCACTCTGAGGAGGATAACAACACGTGGGGGTCATGTCCTAATATATGTTTATGTCGGAAAATTTTGACAACACGCTCCCACTAATTAAGGAGGGCACCTGGAAATCAATGAGTTTATGTACGGGCAACACACTGTGAATGTTATTAGTGAGTGAATTTAATTTCCTTCAAACCGCTCTCATGGCCAATTTTAAAATATATTTATTTCCTGAAATTGTTATTAAAAAGTGGTCGGATGAAACATGCAACGATTTTATTACTATAATTTAGCTTTAATTGGGTATCATACGATTTAAAATTAAATTTTTAAATACCACCCATTCGATCCGACCGCTAGTCATTTGTTTTTAAATTATGGCAGTTATAAATAAAACTATAATTAAAAATACCATACCACAGAACCTAAAGTATAATAATTTAAGATACCAAAAATATTAAAGACCAACATTTAGATGCAACGAAGGAGTTACATTTTACATGCAAAATGAAATTAGCATAAAACAAACAAGTAAATCAAGGTTGGCGGGACAGGCCGGCAAACGATTCTCTTATATAGTCGAGGAGTGAGACCCCCAAATTCGACATACGGTATGCAACTCTCAAACACAATAACAGACAGTTAGTTCTTATGTAAAAACACCACACGATTTATATTTTTGAGCTCGCGATTTGATATGAAATTGCGAAATTCAAGAAAATGGCACTTTTTCATTATTGCCACGAAAAATAATATTTTCACATTTTTCATGTTTCACCTCCTCTATACAGGGTGTTTCACGAGGAAACGGACATGCTTTAATGCCAGATAGAAGACACCGAGGGTAATCATAATCATCCATAGAAAAAGCTAGTTGGGCCTTCCTTGCTGAAATACAGGGTGTTTTATGTATTTTTGCCAAAATTTCTTTTGGTTGTTACTTTGTAAGGGAATGGAATAATAAGTTCATATTTGGCACATATAATATACTAGTGATTTTTAATTTCAAGATTAAATTCGAAAAGTACATAAAAACTAAACAGAATTGCTTCATTAATTTCTTTGCCACACCCTTGACGTCTTCGTAATAAATTCCACTAAATAATGCAATATGAGACTTTAGGAAATATCGATGAATAATACGCGCAAAAAATGCTTCCTCTACTAAATTAGACATTTACTTTTTTGTCAGCAATAATTATTATGTTTTAATGACCAATTTTTATGGATGGGGTAAAATGAATAAAAAAAATAAATGTTGGATAACACCGAATCAAGAACCTATTTCATTCCTCTCATTTATTAAATGACTAGTAATACAGCAATATAACATATCTATTAACAACAACAATAACTGTAATAACAAAGTTGCATATTAATAATACACATAATAACAGGATAACAACAAAATATCAACAGAATAACTGTGCCAAAAACAAAAATGCAGATATTGTTATAAAACATATTTACAAATTAGAATTATAATTAAATTCTCCGTTCAAAATGTCCTCCTCAGCTTCAGTACGTTTTCTAGTGTGCTTCACGAAATTGCCGATTGATCTTCTTATCACTTCTGTCTGTCTCTAATTTTTTTGTGGTATTCAACAATCCTTTGAATTTAATTGCTCCATGCAATCAGTGTCCATTTTGTAGACGTCACCCTTTAAATGACCTCATAAAAAATAATCTACATGGTTGAAATCCGAAGACTTTTTCGTCATACATGAGGACCTTCGTGGCCAATCCATCTGTTTGGATATGTATCATTTAAATGGTTTCTAATTTGGTTGGACAAATGTGGTGAGGCTCCATCAAGAACATACCTCGGATGTTTACATTTCCTAAAAGATTAGGTAATGTATGTTGTAAAAGCCTTAATTTAAGATTTTTATGTAAACTAATTGGTAAAAAGAATGATCAGATCAGACCAGAAATTTTATTTTAAGCAATGGCCTTAAACGTAAAATCAGTTAGTTTTAGATTATGAGGTCACTTAAAGAGTGGACATTGACTGCGTAGATCAATTAATTCAAAGTATTGAATGCCGCAACAAAATTAGAAATAGTCCAGATGTAATAAGAAGATCAATCGGTCATCTCGTGAACCGCACTAGAAAATGTATTGAAACTGAGGAGGCTATTTTGAACATACAATTTAATTCTAATTTGTAAATATGTTTTATGACAATATCTGCATTTTTTGTTTTTGGTGCAATTATTCTGTTGATATTTTGTTGTTATTTTGTTACTATGTGCATTATTGATATACAACTTTGTTAATTACAGTTATTATTGTTGGAAATAGGTATGTTGTGTTGCTGTATTACCACTCTTTAATAAATGAGAGGAATGAAATAGTTTCTTTATTCGGTGTCCTCTAATATTTATTGTTTTATTTATTTTCACTTCCTCCATAAAAAAATGTAATTAGAACATAATAATTATTGCTAAAAAAAGTAAATGTCTAATTTAATATTGGAAGCATTTTTGCGCATGACGTTCATCGATATTTTCTCATATTCCATTATTTATTGGAATTTATTTCGAAGATGGCAGAGGTGTGGCAAAAAAATAATGAAGCCATTTTGTTCAGTTTTTTATGTATTTTTCGAATTTAATATTGTAATTCAAAAAAAACATATACAGGGTATTCTTTTCTTGAAGAACAACAAAAACATTTTTACTCAAGTCCGGACCTGGATTTTTTATGTGCATGATACAAGTACTTATTGAGGATCACTAGTGTATTATATGTGCCAAATATGAACTTAGTATTCCATTCCTTTACAAAGTAACAACCAAAAGAAATTTGGACCAAAATACATAAAACACCCTGTATTTCAGCAACGAGGGCCCAACTAGCTTTTTATATGGTTGATTATGATTACACCCGGTGCCCTCTATCTGTCATTAAAGCATGTCCGTTTCCTCGTGAAACACCCTGTATGTGTCATTTTTTGCAGTAATAAATTGATATTTTAGTATTATAATATACAAACTTTTCACTTTCTAATGGTGTATGCAAAAGTTTATTAAGGTCACCGATTTTGGTTTAGAACGTGCATTCGGTGTCCCAATGAGAGTATACATCCATGAGACAGTTACGTTATGGTACCTGGCACCAGAGGTTGCATATTTGCCGAGATGGCCACAAAACGAACCTTATTCCAAGGGGATTCTGAGATTGATTAATTATTTAGATTATTTAGAGTTTTGAAGACTCTGACTGAGGAGCTGTGGTCAGGAGTCTCAGCACTTCCAGAGTATTAAACCACATTCTCAAATTGGACCAGCTTCAGCTTACCAGGGAAGATAAAAAATTTAGATGCGGCCATGAGTACAGCTGTTGCAAGATATGTTGGTTTACGAGCCGGATCGAGGGACCATATGTTGATTTTAGGGGTTGTAAAACCCTTACTCTATGCTCCGAAAGCTCTCCAATATAACTTTCAGCAGCAGCAGCTATTATATTCCCATATTACACAACCACACACTCACAAAAAAGGTCTGCTTCTGGAACTCCATTGGGCAACCCCCATGTATTTCAACATGCTGAATACGAATCAGGTAACCGTTTAGCTTCGTTACCCACGTTCATTTTTAATAAATCGCGAAAATAATATAAATTATGAGTTTTTTTAGGTTATTTTCGCGATTTATAAAAAAAATTATTGAGGGTGCGAGTCCTCAATAATATTTATTAGTAAATATTATTAAATATAAGAGAGTTGGAGTTTCCCCAACAATAATATTCGTTTTGATATGACTGAAAATAAACAAATCTTTATGGAAGAGGTGCAGATTTTGTGTAATTTGCAGCGAAAAAGTATGGATCGAGGTAACTTTTTTATTTTTTCAAAATAACCGCATACGGTAAACGAATAAGTTCTAGGTAATGAAATGACGAAATTATTTTATTTGGAGCTTTTTTTTCTAAAATGCAGAAGAAGTGAGAAAATAGTTATCATTTTAGTACACTGTATGTGAGTATGAAGTGTTTAGTTCACTACTGTTTGTTTTTAAGGATATATTATTATAAATATTGTTACAATTTAAAAAATAGATTTAGTGTTTAATCAATTTGTTTAAACGTATAGGTATAACATGAGGTATTACTAGGTAGTCGTGCCGTGCCAGTCAGTGGGAATTGGCAGCTGGTTGGTCCATATTAGGTTGTAAATATTTAGAAGATGCCTTTTCCCAAATTTAGGCATTTGTGAGAGCACTGAATAATGTATATTGTCCATCTCGGTTCATGTATTGTTATTTTTTTGTTTAAGTACTCTATTCAATTCAAACTTTGTGAATAATTTCAGTAGATGAGACTTTGTACTTTCTGTTGGTTGTTGAATGACTGGTTTAACCTTGTGGTGATAGTTCGGAGTGAAGCCTATTTACAAGAACCTATTTCATGTGAAATTCGATTATTCTCTTTCCTACTTTCGACATATCTTGTTTTGATCAAACTTCCTTAATGGAGACGTCTTTGTTCAGCGACAACAGTAATCTTTCCAACTTTGTCTTTTTGCGTCATTCACTTATTTTCTTCACCAATGTATCATGCTTTTTGTAATTCAATAGGTTTTCCAAATTCGGATTTCCTTCATTTCTTTCTTTTTTCAACTGCGTGTTCGCATATATCATTCCTCCACTGCTTCCTCTGTGTCGTTTATTAATATTATTGATTTTGGATATGGCTTGCGAGGCCGCGTCATTTAGGTTGTCTATCAGTTGACTGTTACTGCTGTGAAAATTCTCTTGCTGATTTGAGCCGTAGAGCTACTTTCGAGATGACGTGACCAATTTGCCTTTTGAATTTTCTATATCTTGTGTGTTTCTTCTATGTAACTGTGTGCCTAGTGATGACATTGGATTAAAATTTGTAGATGATCGGAACCATGTGGATCGTTGATGATACTTCAAGTAAACAGATGCGCAATTTCCGGTGAACAAAAGGTTAAATCCACTGCACTTTTTCTATTGCTTAAATTTGTCTCCAATGTTTCATCTCCGTTATTTAAATATACCAAACTGGCAGTATCTATTGCATTTAACAATACTTTCGCCTATGCATCATTATAGTCACAACCCCACCCTTCATGGTGTGCGTTGAAATTTCCAGCTATTAAACATGGTTTTGGGATATTTGTAAAAGATGAATTCCATTCGTGCACTGACTTTTTTTGTTTAATTGTACAGAGAAGCAAGTATTAACCTATTATTATTATTACCAACTTTATTACTATTATTATGACAATTAATACCATTATAGATATGACTATTCTTATTATCTTCGTTTTTAACCAGTTTAACACTCACACACTTTGCCATAATTTTATTGTATACTGATATTGGGATATCATAAATAGGAAGCTTTGATTATAGCATGTACTCCACCTTTACCATATTCTCTGTCAACACTTGCGCAATTAAATCCTGAGAAATTATATTATGCTTGAGGTTTGAACCAGGTATAACATGAGGAGATCGGGTGAGGAATTTTTACTCTAAACATATGCAAGAATACGTAAAGTATTGAATCTACTAATTTAAAAAAAGTGAATTTTGTGAATTTCCTCAGTTGGTGAAGTTAATAAAAATGGCGCACATGTTATTCAAGATTGCTTAATAAAAACAGGTAGAGCGTTTTAAGTATTTATTATATGTGTATTAATTTAAAATATCTCGTTTTGAATATTCATTACATTTAGAGGCATACTATCTACGGAAAGCGCATTTCGTTGTCGTGTTCGTTCTGGGAGCATACTTACAATGCACCACTTACAAAATAGCCCACACTTTAACCGTGAATTTATCAAAAACGGAGGATCTGTTAAAATTGAAAAAAATATATGTTTACTATGTGTCTATTGTAAGCCAACCATTCAATTCTAAATAACTTATGTTGAATATTTTTGAATATCTGCTTATATTGAAATATGTACCACTTCACAAAGATATTTTAACCATACCAGTTTTTAATCCGTTATTGTCTCGGAAAATATACATTCTACATATACACAGCTTTTTTCGTGCGTTGAAATTTTCTTATGATTGTTTATTAATTTAAAAACTTCAGAGCAAATTCTTTACTTCATACTTATTCGGTTGGTTAAAATCTCTTTGGAAAGTGGGCTATTTTTCTATATAAGTTAACAGATCGTTAAAACTGTTCAACGAAGTCAATCTTTCAGCCAGTGATTTGGAATAGACACGTAATGAATGCATAGTTTTTAAATTATTTTGAGCTTTTCCATTTTTAAGATATTAACGTCTGCTGCATCGATAACTCATTATTTAATGCATCATATACAACGCCCAAACTTATTACACTTCTATAACACCAGACAACGATTTTTTAGATTTTCAAAAATTAATTCAGAACATAAACTACATTTCAGTCTTTTATACTAGTACTCTATATTCAATAATAAAAACAGTTTTCTTGATACAGACTTTTTCAATGCCTCCACTGAAAAATTCATGTCATTTCGAATAAAAATATTCTTTTTGTACCAGATATTTTATCTTTGGTACAGTTTTATGTAAGGCAGTCGATTCATCATCAATATATGTGTCTAAACTGTCGAGCCCAGTCAATGGTTAGAAACAAAGTTATGGAATGTGAAATGTAAAATACTGTATCTCCAAGAAATTTCATAACAAATACTCCAATCAAATAATATATAAGTATATTTGAAAAAACTTTAAGTGTAGGGGCATTTTTTGGTAGGTAGTATTGCAGAGGGGAGGGCCCTCATTAAAAATGCAAGTTTTAGACCTCTAGGGAGCGCTACTTTAGCCGCCATCTTATGATAAAGGGGGGCAAAATGAGGTTTTTTGGAATAACTGATTTCTTGTTGATTCTACGGAAAATATACTTGTTATAAATTAGTAGAGGATAAAGTTAAACAATATTTTGAGGTTTCTGGTTCTTGTACACACACTAAATCACATTTTCTTTTCATCCCCTTTAATAATGGGGGTGGCTAATGCCAAAATTTTTTTTGAGACCTTAGCTTCTCTTGTCTATAAATATCAATTTTATGAACTCTTACCTGCTTGATTTACCTATTTACTCCAATTTACCCCCCAACCCTTCGACGGAACAAGATGAAAATATAATCTAGTTCTAGGTCTCGTTAAAGTACATATGTGTACCAAATTTCAAGTCAATATCTCAAACGTTTCCAGAGTAAACGTGCGCACAAAAAAAGTTACAGACCGACAGACAGACCGACAGACAGACAGAAATATTTTTTTTTTCGCTCAAACTTGAAATCTCGACGTTTCATGACATTCTAAGCCTATTTGAACAATACAAATTTTTAAAAATTTTTTTGTCGTTACTATACTTCCACTGCATGTGGAAGTAAAAACTAATTCTGCCCCCATTATAACAAGATGGCAGCTAAAGTAGAGCTCTATTGAGGACGAAAACTTAGATCCTTAACAAGAGTCCTTCCTCCCCCTCTACAATACTGACGAAAAAGATTTCCCCCTATTTTAATGTTTTTTTCAGGGCCTAAAAATCGACAAATTGGCTGGAGTGAAAGTGGTGAAGTGCGATTTTTTTCGCTTTTGCAATTCCGAATTTAATCGCGACCGCCTTAATAGAAGTCGGCAGGTCATTTCACATAAAAATATGCCTTCCATTTTTGCCTTTTCGCGAGTTGCATAGGCCACTTTTGCATATTTCAAGGTCCTCGCTCACCGACTATCACGCCAAATAAATTTGCCTGGTTTGGCGCATGCAATTATACTAGATTGACTTTGGTCGCTTCTTAATTGATCTTAAGATAAATACAAATGCAAGTTAATTGATAAGGTTTTAATTTACTTCAGACCACACACTTTACTTCTTAATTCGTTTGATTTTATTTTCACAGATCATGTTTTTTCTATGCAATTGGATGTTCCGTTTCATTGCTGCCTCTTTAAAGCCAATCTCCTTGTAACTGCTTCTCATTATACACCGGGGTCCATTAACTCTAGATATTTAAACTTTAATAGAGGCACTTAATAAAATTACCAAAATTTACATTATTTATTGACTCCTCTTACAAAACTCCAACTAAACAAATTAAAAATAATTGCTCTCATTTATTTAATAGACGCATATCTGTTATTTTTTATTGTAAAATATATTCGCAAAATACTGAAAGGCATATGTTAGTTATATATTCTCACATAGTCGCAGGCAACAGACACGTTAGTCGACGTAAATTAGATATAAAAATGGCATCTCGAGTGGCATCTAGAAGAAAAAATTTATAAAGTTTTAAAAATTTGGGTACAGAGTCTTAATAGCCATCCAAATATAGATCAAAAAAGTTCCCACCTCTCAGAAGGGTGCTTCATCCCCTTTTGCTTCAAAAACCACCCTCCAATGATAACATGCTGCCAGTTTTTTAAATTTTTCTCGAAAACCGTTACCCTGGCGAGAAAAATGTATAGAACTTAATTTGTTCTATTTATTCTTCTGCATCTTTTATGTTCTATACATTTTTTTCCTACATCGAGCCCTAATCGCAGAAATAGCGTTTGAAGTTAATTAAGGATGGTATTTGACAGTTATTCTGAAAATATGGAGAGTACAAAAGGCATCGAACGACAACAAAGACTTTTAAAACGAATATCTCCTGAAATAATATTTAACGAAAAGACGCCTGTTCCTGATTCACAAAAAATTTTTTTGAGCAATCTGGCGAATAAACAACGTTTAATTAATCAACTGAAGGAAAAATTGGAATGTGCCAGCTTTCAAGCTCTTTCTGCAATAGATGACGCTGATATGCTAATTGTCCAAACCGATATTAAGGAAGCATATAATAGTCATACGGTTGTTGTCGTGGGACAGGATGTTGACCTTCTCATACTTATAATTGCTCTTTGTCCTCTTGATAAAGATGTTCGATTTTTAAGAGATGTTCAAGGAAATATCAAGAAAAGGGCATATAGTTCTCTCGATATTCAGAACTCGGAAGTCCTTTATAACTGTAAAAATAACATATTATTTGCTCACGCATTCAGTGGATGTGATACTACATCGGCATTTTTGGGCAAAGGAAAAGCACAAACTGTAAAGTTGATAAATACTAGAAGGGACTTGGACGATGCTTTGAATATATTTAACAATCCATCATCGATGAAGCCTGACATTGTTCGAGCTGGAGAAAAAATTACACTTGCTTTATACAAGGCACCTCGTATTGTTACATCATTAAACCAATATAGATTCATTTCATTTAACAAATTTGTCGGTGAATCTAATCAGGCGGTGCTGTTATCAAAACTACCACCCACATCTGCTGCTTTAGGACAACATTCGTATCGCGTTTTCCAACAAATTCACTCCTGGCGTGGAAAGATTTTGAAGCCTAATGATTGGGGTTGGAAATCAGTCAGAAAAATTTTCGTTCCTAATCCTACAACTGAGATACCAGCTCCTACTTTCATTCTTAAATTGATATCTTGTAATTGTAAAAAGGGTACAAGGATATCTTAATTCATTGGTAGAGGAAGAATTACCTGAAGATAATCCAATTATTGAATAAGCAGTTGTTAGTTTTTAGTAGTATTATATTGTAGTAATAAAAACATTTTTGAAGTCTTTTTTTGTTTTTATTGCTAGGTTTGTAAACAACAATCTGCTTTTTATGTAACATTTTTCTGTGGTCAAGGTATTTTAAGATGTTTAATACTTGTTTTTGCGTAACTTTAGTATTTGATCTAAATTTGTGAGAGTAGGATACCATATATGGAAAAATTGTATAGGACATAAATTATGTAGAATTTTATAGCGAATAATTTAATTCCTATTCATTTTTGACATCAGGGTAACGGTTTTCGAGATAAATGTAAAAAACTAGCAGGAGGTAACATTGAAGGGTGGTTTCTTAAGCTAAAGGGGATGAAGCACTCTCCTGAGAGGTGGGAACTCTTTTGATCTATATTGACTTGCCTTTAGAGAGTTCGTACCCAAATTTTTAAAACTTTATAAATTATTTCTCTTGAAAAACCTAATTTACTTCGACTACGTGGTGCCTTGGCCGGAAAAGGAGGATAGTGATGAATTGAACTATCAATAGTGTCAAGCGGTACATGTCACGTTGATTTGATAAGTCCTTGTGAAACAACAAATTCTCGGAGCCCGAATTTTTGAAAAAAATGTTTGCCTTTTTGTAATATTAAGTTAAAAGCCCAAAAATGGCTAGACAAGATTTGCGCTCTCACACAGACATACAGACATTGTAGTTCCTACTTTTAAAAACCACATTTTTGTGCACAGAGGACTTGAATACTTCATTAATGATCGTAGAAAACATATAGTCCGGTCAAGTTAGCCCTTGCATAAATTCCCAAGAAGCTGAAAATTTACATGAACGTTAGGGATACCATTATAATGAACTTGTGAAAAGTCCCCATTGATCCCGTGTGTGCAAAAAATTTTATGCGAGGTCAAAGTTCGCAAAAATGGGTTTTTTGGATTTTTTAGCGAAACGGTTAGCTTTATGATAAAAATAGCTTAGACAAAAATTGTAGATCTTTCAATTCTCTACAAAAATAATCCTTACACTTTTTTCCTTTCTTGAGAAAAAGCCATTCTAAAGTTATATTCTCCATAATATGCACACGTTTCCACGCCACCTATGAGGTAGTGTACTTGGCGCGTCTTTTTTAATGTGGTTTCCCCGGTAGGCCTACTCCATGATCTTTTTATTGAAGTTTAATATAATATTAGGTCTTCTTATTCAACTTCTTCTTCATCTTCCTGAGTTGACGTAAATTGTTCAAACAGCCATCATACATCAATTGTTTTGTCGCTGATGTAAGGATCATCTTCTGTTGGAGATTCAGTATTTGAACACGACTGGCCTTGACAGCTAGTGCATGCTCGTGAACAAAGTAAGTCTATTTTTTTGCAGCCGCATTTCGAATTACACTCCTTTTTGCAGTTGCAAAAAATAGTATTAAGGAGCTTTTCTGGTGTCAGTGGAAGTAGAGTGTGGATTGGTTCCAATACATTATTAATTAGCTTTCAACCCCATTCTTCTGACTCTAGTTGATTACCAAGCCACACTTGAACCTGGTAATATACTCGATAAAAATGTTGATGAGCAGAAGCCGAGTTGGAGGAAGACAAGCTAATTGAACCCTTTTTTTTATTTATTACGTGTATGTTTTGCAAAAGATACGTAACGTAAATTATCTATGGAAGTATTTTTTTTTTTTGGAGCTCCATATACAGAAAGAAGAAAGCGAATTCCGTTGGTGATTAGAGTTTCTGGAGCAGAGTTCATATCTTCAAAAGCTTTTGCACATGTAAATAAATCTTGTTTTTCAAACAATTTGAAAACTGTTGTTTTACCCCTCCGGAACATTGCTGATGTTGTATCACAGCCAGTCAAAAAACAACATGATCATATGAAATCCTCATAACCTGATTATTGTCTTCGATAATTCGGACCTTTCAGGTACAGAGGATACAATTTCTCGAGCTTTTGCATGCATAGGTTGATCAAAAGTTACAACGCATACATCGTGTTGGTAACGTTTTGCATTATCAAATGCACAAAGGAAAGTCGTGTATATAGTTACTGTAGTTGCTAGCAGGCTGATGAATAAAAGGTAAAAATGAAATTTTAGATTTTGAAAAATTTATACCATTTTTCGTTAAGTGTTCAATGTAACCATTCCAACCAGGTAACGATAAATTTTTCCATTTGCCATAGAACCATATCACGTCGACTTTTTTGAGGAAAGATACTGTTGTTTCATTTTCATAATCAAAATCAACAACTTTGATTTTACTGTAACCTAGTACGCCATTATTTTGATAAACCTGTATTGGAACATGAGCTTTTGCGGCGAGATCTTTATTCGTGGTATAGGCTCTTCTAGTAAAACTGAACTTGTTGGAGTAATAATTTGGATAATACCCATTATGTGAAGCGTATTATTACCGTCTAGTGTATTAACATTTATATCAGCATTGTCTGCAACATATTGAATAAACGTGCCAGTTTCTGGTGATAAGATAAGAGGTGGACGATGAAAAACTGTTGCTGCCTCGTACATCATAGTTTCATTGTAAGATGCGCACATACCAAAAGACGAAAAAATTTGTATGAGACGTTTTGAGGCAAACCGTCGATGAAAAAAAAACTGCGAGACCAAATTGTAGCTTGGACTTGAAAGTCCGAGGCCGAACAGCAGTCATAATACTATGACTAATGTTAGTACAGACTTATTTTAAATGCTCTAAATTAAGTCGTTTATTTTTTAAAATAATGTATTCCAAAAAATAAGTCAGTGACTCTGGAATATCACTGTTAATATCTTCAAACATACGACCTGGAGGGGGTTAATAAAAATTATCGATGACTACTGATTGAATATCTTCCCGAATGATTGCTGTCGCAGCTTCCAGGATCTTGAATCGCTCTTCTTTGTCAATACATTTTTTTTTTCACCCCAAGCTTGATTCAAGATATAATGATTATCAATGAAACATATAAATGTCGATGGTCTCGGTTTTTCAGTGATTATAACTTTATCACCATAATTTAATTTCAATCGTAGTTTGATAGTTCTGTTAACTACATTTAAATTTTTACATACATTTTTCAATTCTTCCAATGTAAATTGACAGTCATCACTATTTTCGATGTATGTAAAAATTTCTTTCATGGCGAGATTTAATGCTTCATCTCGAGGACGGCCAGCTTTACTTCCAGTGGTCGGTTTTAAAAAGGAAACATAACAGTCATTATGATACCTGGCCTCAGCAGCAACTAAATCATGCTCGAACCCGATGCGAGAAACAATAGTTTTTGCTGTGTCATCAGAACGAGACTGAGCTACTTGAAGAACTAATTCTTTGAATGAAATGATTCTTTGAATCTACGCCGAAATTTCAGTGCTCGCTTTTTTTCATATTCTTCATTCCATTCATCGCCGCAAAAGAAACAACAATTTTTAAGGCAGAAAGCTGATTCACTTACGCGTGCTCTAGTACGAGGAGGACTTATTTTAGAAGTACTAGCTTGTTCCTCTTCATGTTGTCTCTTCACTGCAGCAATAGTACTCTTCCGAGTGTAGTTTTTACGACACTGCATATGGATTTTCACTGATTTTTGGTCTTTTAGGTAGTCAGTAAATTCATCACCTCTTTCAACACTTGCGTCAATCAACGTCTTCATGCTACGATCAACAGTAACAAATTCACTTGCATGCAGAGGTTGATTACAAACGAAGCAAATTTGCGACATTTTTTAAAAACTGAATACAGCACAAACTTTAGTTAAGAAAGAATATTTGCAATAACCACGTGTTTTCACTACGAGGGAACGTTTAAGACTAACGGTATTTGGTTGGGACCTTAGAAAAAAGAGCAAGTAGACGGACACTGCCACGTTCACAATTGAACAGCAGGCAGATGTTACTCAAGGCCACGTGGTCACATAAAATTAGGGACTGGGTTTCTTTTCCATCTCATATTCTTAGAATTATCATTCAATATTAATGTATTAGTCACGCAGACTAATAGTTTTACTCATATTATACGTCCATAATGTACATAGGCAGCGTAGTCATGCATATTATGGAGAATATAACTTTAGAATGGCTTTTTCTCAAAAAAGGTGAGTTTTAGGAAAAAAAGTGTAAGGACCATTTTGGTAGAGAATTGAAAGATCTACAATTTTTGTCTAAGCTATTTTTATCATAAAACTAACAGTCTCGCTAAAAAATCCAAAAAAATCATTTTTGCGAACTTTGGCCTCACATAAAATTTTTTACACACACGGCATCAATGGGGACTTTTCACAACTTCATTATAATGGTATCGTAAATTTTCAGGTTTGGGAATTTATGCAAGGGTGAATGTCTATTTTGACCGGAGTAATAGTTAATCAACTCTCATTAGAACCGTCTATTTTTACTTTTGTTGTTATTGACTGTGCCCCGTATACGTCCAAAGAAAGTTGTTTAAAGATTTGAAATTTAAATACTATTCCATACAAATCCAAATCCAACATAGACTTTCGGCAATATTAATTGACTCGCTTAGTATTCAAATCAAAATTGAAATTAAAATTAGGTTTTGTAATGTTTTAACCAATTTCCTGACTGTGTTGATTTATAAACTAGAAATTATTGATGATAGACATTAACTTATTTCAGTCTTTTGGGTCTGTGATTATGTTTACATAATATATGTTTATTTAGTTGTCTGTGTGCTGTAAATAGCTTTCAACAGTAATCAATTTTAAAAGAGGAACCAAAGAATAAATTAAAAGTGCTTCGAATTTTATAATAACCAGAAAAGTCATAGATCATAGAACATGACTAAAGGCATGGTATTTTCTAATTTATTCTTTACATAATGAGTTCTAATATTGTGTGATCTGCGTGGGGTCCAATCTGTCTTCTCATAGCATTATTGCTTCACAGTAATTGGTGCCTTTAGCTAAAGTACCACTATTAGTTACGAAATACCCCAATATATAATTTCATTTTGATTAAAGACTTCTAATATAATCTGCCAAACGTTAATCGGGAATTATCATAATTTTTACATTTGCTCAATGTTTATTAATTGGTTTACATTGAAATGTTTATGTCAACTAGTCGCCAAAAACAATTTAAATTCTGTAATAATTTAACAAAATCAATACGGTCAATGTTTACTTCCAAAATTTATAATTTTATTATAACATTCTGGAACAGTTTAAGTCAGTTTGAGTTCTATGATGTTATTATACAGGGTACTCAGATATTTATAAGTGTCCTCCGGGTTTTTTTTTTTCGAGGAGGAGAACCCACACGGGTTGCCCATCCCACTGGAATGGGTTTGAGTGTCAGCTTCCAACTGACTGAAACCCCTCCTCCTAGGGCTCATCTGTAAAGAATACTCTGATGGCACTGTGCTCTCCTGCTATAGTTTACACTATCCATTTTAATACTTCTGTATCACTGACTATACAGGTCTGAAAATGGACAAGTTTTGATGGTTTCCGGGTCTGTTTGTGTTTGCCCGCAGATAGTATGTATATCTTCTACCATCGCAGTCATGTATAATATGTTCTACAGTTTCTGGTACCTTACCGCACAGTCTGCAGTTAAGGTCGCCAGCAAACTTTCCGAATAAATGTAGGTACTTGTGAGTAGTTCTTAAGTTTGTTTTGAACATGTTCCATTGACGAGTGTTTTCCGATGTCGATTTTCTGGAATATCTCTCCAGTAGTGGTTGTGTTTTCTCTTAACTCAGTCTTTAATTACCCTTCTGGCTGAGCCCTTTGTGATACCCAGCGCGAATTCTGGGCCATAGAATATATCAGCTGCTCCTTGTCTAGCAAGTTCGTCAGCTTTCTCGTTGCCCTCTACACTGGTATGTCCCGGCACCCAGAGTAGTCTTACTCTGTTCGGCTTATCCAGAATTTTAAGTCTTCGTGGCAGTCCCAAACCAGTCTGGAAGACGCCTTGTAAGAGGCTAGTGCCGTAAGTGCCGCCTGACTGATGCAATTGAGATCTGCTGGTTCACATATCGTCGTTTGACACTGTCGCATACACACTCGAGTATAGCCAGAATTTCTGTCTGGAATACAGTGGAGTGCTGTCCAAGAGAAAGAGACATACTCGCTCTTGGCCTTTCACCATGTATTCCTGCTCCTGATTCCATCCTAGACCCGTCGGTAAACCAGGCCAGACTTTTGCGTAAACCATCAGGTGTCATCCATTCATTCCTATCTCCAACGGTGATAGAGAAGGGTTTGTTGAATGTAATTTTTGGTGTCATGTAGTCCGACCTCATGCTCAATAGAGAATTCGCTAATGTTTATTATCCTCATGTGCCCCGAGTTGCCTCCAAGAGGAGTCGGGTTCTGAGAATTTTGTAGCCTGTGGTCTCCAGTCCTTGCACCCGGCTCAGCCTGCAAGGCTGCGTATGTGATGGTGGGTCTTCTGGTATAGAGCCAGTGAACTATACCAGGCTTGCCCCATGTCATGCCATACAATAGTCTGCATGTTGCCAGTATGGGAGCAGACTTACGTATTACTCCAGGTGTTGGTTCCAGGTAAGTTTGGAGTCTATAATGACTTCAAGGTACTTTACCTCCTCCCGACATCTGTAATTGTGTGTCTTGGAGAACTAGAAGATCAAATCCTTCCAGGTTTCTCCTTCTGGTGAATGGAATGATGCTGGTCTTTTGAGGACTGATTTTTCAGCCCCTCCTCATCGGTCCAATTCTTCACCATATTCAGGGCCTTTTGTAGACGGTCCCTTGTTAAACTTTCCCCTAACTATGATGACTATGTCGTCAGCATATCCTTGGGCTTCGAATCCCTCATTTTTGAATTTCTTCAGTAGGCCGTCTACTACAAGGTTCCATAGCAGAGGGCACAGTACACCTCCCCTACGGGCATCTCCCAGCAACTGACGCGCCTAAGATTTCATCCATCATTGTGGTGAATACCACCCTGCCTTTGAGCGTAGCTCCTATCCATCTGCAACAGGTGTCCTCAACGCCCCGCTCTCTTGCAGTTCTAATGATTGAGTTAAAGGAAATATTATCGAATGCTTCCTCTATATCGAGGAAGGCACCCAGTGCCATTTCCTTATACTCCAACGTCTTTTCTGCCTTCTGAATTAGATGGTGGAGTGCCGTTTCCGTCGACATGCCTGCTCTGTAAACATATTTGCCTTGATGCAGTGGGCTTCTAACCAGTACATCATTCCTGATGTGTCTGTCAAGCGTTTTTTCCATTGCCTTAAGTTGGAATAACATAAGACGTATGAGTCTTAGAGACTTGGCTTGATTATGGGAGTTTCTCCCAGCCCTTGGTATAAATACCACCCTAACTGGCTTCCAAATTTTTGGTATGTAACCCAGCGCTAGGCTGGCCCTGTAAAGTTGTTGTTTTGATGCTAGCAGGTCTATGCCTTGCTGTAGCATTATTGGCCAAATTCCGTCATGTCCCGGAGATTTGTATGGCCCATCCGATTCTGGACTGATATTTATGATTCCACGACCGGTTAACTTCAGATTTGGCAATTATTTACCTTTTTGCAGGAATCTGCGTTGAAGAATCCTTAAGTGCCATCTTTGTAGTTGTAACAGATGAAGATTTAGTACGGACATATGGTAAAATTTGAAAACAGCTGCTTCTTGCTACCGATCATGTTCCGATGGCAAGAAACAACATTTTTGTCTATTTCATCTATAAAAAATAATATTTCTCAAGTGGCTGATCTCCGCTAAGTTACAGTCGTAACTAGTGACACATCAAATCATTGGCATACTGAGGAAAATTGATTTCCAACTGGAA
The DNA here is from genome assembly GCA_936432065.2 of Rutpela maculata. Taxonomy (NCBI): domain Eukaryota; kingdom Metazoa; phylum Arthropoda; class Insecta; order Coleoptera; family Cerambycidae; genus Rutpela; species Rutpela maculata. The sequence continues at coordinate 153,589,620 of OW386288.2, forward strand.
TTTTGGTTGGCTGAAAATCAACAAAATCTACTACCGTTATCGCGACAAACAAAACTTTTGTAATTGCAATTGTAATATTATGGGAAATTCCCCCAAGCTTATCAGATTTTACGCATGTCGACGTCAACTATTAATATTTCAGAGTAAACGGCAATTTCCGCTGTAAACAATTATTTTTCGTTCGCATAATCTTGATTATCTACAGAAGTAAATGTAACCATTTGTCGCAACGAATACATTTCACGCTTTAACTATGGGGCGTGGCAATTGCCCCAACGAATGTTTAATTTATACTCATTGTAAATTGTCATGACTATTGTCTCAACGAATATTTTAATTATTTTCTTGTTAAATATGCCCGTTGCCCCAATGAATATCTAATTTATATAAATAAACATGGCAATTGTCATAAAATAAAAGGTTTTATATATTTCTTCAATATTTCACGTTTTCAGGAAAAAGTAAGAATAAGAAATATATAATTCTATAGAGAAAATAATTTAAAGTAAAAAAAAAGTAATTAAGCAGTTATATCATTATTAAATAAAGCTCACAGAAATAAAAGAGCACCAAAATTAGAAATAATTACACAGCCATACAGAAAAAAAAAGTGGTCTGGTCCAGTGGTCTGGACCATACTAGTCTGTTCTTATGTATTTGGACCCTCTGAAACCGAATCCTAAATCAGAGTTGTCAGATTCGCTCATTTTTGTCCCCCAATCCCAAAAAACACTTCCAAAACAAAAAAAGTGAAAGAGATTAGTGTATCCTTACCAAATATATAAGGATACACTGCCACTTTTATGGTCCTCCGGACAGACCGTTTTTGGGGTGGGTGTTTTTTGGAGGTTGGGGGTCACAAACGAAGCAATCTAACAATTCTGACTTAGGATTCGGTTTCAGCGAGTCCAAATATATAAGGATACACTGATCTGGTCCGCAGGCCGGACCACTTTCTTTTGGGGGGAAGATTTTTGGGGGTGAAAAACGAGCGAATCTGACAATTTCAGAGGGTAAAAATACATAGGGATACACTGGTATGGTCCGCAGACCAGACCACTTCTTTGGGGGTGTTTTTTTTGGGGTTGGGGGTGAAAAAGAAGCAATCTGATAATTCTGACTTCGGATTCAGTTTCAGCGGGTCCAAATACATAAGGATACACTGGTCTGGTCCGCAGGTCAGACCACTTTTTTTTTGTGTGGCTGCGTTATTAAGTAAGTTTCATAATTAAGGCTAGTAAATTAAACAAATAAGTAAAAATAAGTAATATCAAACTTATAAAAGAATCTGTTTTTCTTTTTTTTTTTTTAATTATTTACAATTTAGGACAACGGTTTATTAGGTATATAGAAGAACGCCTCTCGGGCAGTCATGGCGTTTTTATCAAAGTCGGATGAACGCCCCTGGGGTGGTGCCGGCAGTAAATGTGTTAATGAAATTACTATCACAACGTAAATTTGGGTTCAATCACATAAAATTCCAGCTTTGTATATTTTTCTATCCCAAATAAAAGAGAGAGATAAATAATACGAGGAGATACCTAATGTTTTACTAGTTTCAATCACTAACTAATACAAATTTACATATGCATTATAAATGTATCATATATATCGTACAAGGTTAACACATAAATAATATTAAGCCCAGTTGACGCTACGAGGCACTTTACACCCGTCCTCTCAAATAAATATAGTTTCCCAGCAGTATTATTTGCACATAGTAAATGGCATATTAATGTATATGTTTTATTGCTATGGGTGCAAACACGTACCTACACACATATGAAAAAAAACTTTATAGTGTTTTATTTCATGCAGAACACATTACGTTGGACATTTTAGACTGCAGAGAAATAATAGTGTTTTCAGGTTTAATTTGAAATACAATATATTATGCTGGAAAGTTGGCAGTTTAGGCATTTATATTGGTTAGAAGTGGAAAATTTACGAATTTTATTTTGTAATTTAGGAAAATATTTTACGGTAATAGGATTACATAAAGTATCGAAAACGAGTTAAACATACACATTTTATATACACACGTTTAGTTTAAAAAATATTTAGTTATTAAAATCTACTCTATTATTATTTATATCCCATATCTGAGAAGAGCTATATGCTCTATGAATCTAATTGTAGTTGAACGTTTGATTTGTCCAACGTTTAAATTAAAATTATTATAGCTAATATCATAAATTATTTTATTTTTAATTACCTATAGAAAACGGAGGTGATATGCGTTAGATGTATTTGCATGTCTCCGACTTCGTAGTTTGAAAACGACTAAAGTGATTTAAAAGCAGCTTAATTTTTGTATCTTCTAAACCTTCTCATTCAGTTCATAGACATATTCTTTTTTATATAGAGGTAGACCTGTAGTCAGATATAGAGGTCTTAGATGTAAGGGGGTACAAGCAATCCCTTCAGACACACCTTCAATTCGCTCTCACCATATTCAAGAATCGGGGTGAAATAGAAATTGCTGAGGAACAGATTTGGAATACAGTTATTTCAGCATATAACGAAAAGGAAACTACCCCTTGCAAATTCCGTGGGTTCCAAAAATTATAACAAGAGATGTCCACTAACACACTTTATTAAATATTTACTGGATACTTCACAATACTATTATTAATTTAAATACACTTTACTGACTAAAATCACAATGTTTATTACTTTGTTTATCTTTGAACTCTTAACCTCACTTTCTATACTTTCTGAACTTTCTGAACTACTCGCAGAGAATGCGGTCGGTCTTTTATACCCAAAAATGACAGATCTCGATTGTTCTGTAATGACGCCACCATTCTCTAGATCATTCCAGATGTCACCAGAACTAACTTCTGGTAGGTTTCTCGAGTAGGTGCAAATACACTACATTCATTCTAAGGGTTGTAACACATTACACTGCCCCCTTCTTAAGCCTGAACGTCCCGGTCAGGCAATTCAGCCTCTTTCACATACTTCGCCAGTCTATCCAAGTGTACGATCTTCATCTTGGACTTTTTGTTTCGTTGAATACGATAGACGACATCATTAATTCGGGTAATAACAGTATACGGTCCATCCCAAGGAGGTTGAAGTTTCGGGGATCTCCATTCCTTCCGCTGTGGGTTGTACAGCCAAACCAGATCCCCCACCTTGAATCCCCCTGTACTGGCATTCTGATCATAACGAGCCTTCAAGCGGTTACTAGTTCTGTTCATCTGCTCTCGATCATTCTTCGGCTGTTCTCGGCTTCCATTTCTGTAGTTGCTCATCGAAAATGGTTCTCCACGGGCAGCACAATTTTTACACTTGCGACACCAGGCCTCCACATCCTGGCGACTATTAACCCAATAGAACTGTTCCCGTGCTCTACTCAATGTCTTGTTTATGCCGAAGTGTCTGCTGGATGTTTCATTATGTGCTTCCTGGAGTACTTCTGGTACACGACACCTGGGAATCAGTAGACGCATGGCAACCTGCTTCCCATCTGGGCTTTCCCATGCTCTCCTCAAAAGCCCATCTACGACCATAAGTGAATCCCATTGTGACCATAAAGCCTTCAGCCCCACTTCTTTGTTGGAAACATCCTTCCATGCTGGACGCGTTCCGCCTTCTTTTGCTCTCAACATGGGTCCGATTTCTACATCGCGCAATTGCTCTTGCCTCAGAGTTTTCTTTGGCCAACTGTCTGGAAGATCGACCTTGACAGTGTTGACTTCAACCATGTTCGGCAATTTTCTCACCTGAGGGTAGCGCTTGCAATCTTCCTTGTCTGGTTTTCTGGATAATGCAGGAGTTTTGACTGCCTGCGTTGTCAACAGCTTGGTTTTCTCGCATTGGTTGTTCACTTTTGACAGAATAAATTGTTTGTTCCCAATCCTTAAAACTCGCTTTCCTACGTCAACAATAAATCCATACTGTTCCATAATGTCCAGTCCCAAAATGAAATCATCCGTGATGTCAGCCACGATGACCCTGTGGTCGAACCTTAATTGTCCAATCTGCAAACCCAGGTCTACTTCTCCATGAACCGTAGCCCTGTCCCCCGTAGCTGTCCGGACGATCACTTCTTCATTTTGCCTCTTGGTAATCTTTATGCCCGATATAAATCCTGGCCGTACTATTGATGACGTAGTACCTGTGTCGATGGTAAACAAACATTTTCTTCCGTTCACATATCCATGCAACAACAGACTGCTTGCAATTCTTCGAAGCTGGGAAATCTTTATTTCTCTGGGGGCACCGCATAACCCCCCTGGTACTGTTTTCCTGCTTCTCTTCAACATTCACAGCATTTACTCGACTCTCCGAGTTCTGCTGTCGATAGTCTCGCTTCATGTGTCCTACCTTGCCGCAGTTGTAACATTTAATACCTCCGCTCGGCTTTTCTTTATTTTGTTGTTTTCTCTGCTCCCTGAGATCATTCACTTTGTTGAATAATTTGGTAAACATTTTCTGCATCTCCGTCAACATAGGGTTCTGGTTCGTTTCTGGTTGCGATTGTTCGAGAGTCACAGCTCGCACTCTCGACCTTGGCGTATCCCTGTAAGCGGCTTCTACTTCGAGTGCACGCATCAAAGCTTCGCTACTACTTTGGTGTCTTGTCAGCCTCAGAACTCGCCTGACCTCTTCGTCCCTTATGCCATCTAAAAAGGCCCCTACGGCTAATTGTTCCTGAAATTCTCTAGGTGCACTCGGATACGCCAGGTGTGCCAGTCTCTCTATCGCAGCTTCGAATTCCTGTAAACTCTCTCCAGCCTTTTGTGTTCGTGATTTTAGCTGGGCTTGGTATACTTGGGCGAGATGTTGGTCGCCATATCTCAAGTCCAATGCAGCTTCCAAGACTTTGAAGTCCCTTTGTTTATCCACTGGGATAGTCTGAAGCAACTCTGAGGCCTGGCCCCTTAACGCCAGAACTAATGCCATGGCCTTTTCCTCGTTATCCCAGTTGTTTGCACATGCTGCTGCCTCAAACTGCCTCTTGTAAGTCGTCCAGGAACTTTGGCCGTCAAAAGAAGGAGGTTTTAGTCGCTGACCTGATGATACCACCTGCTGGCTTCCTCTATCTCTCAACCGTCGTTTAAGCCGGTCTATTTCTACTTCAAACTCAGTTACTTTTTCTTCTACCTTATCTACTTTTCCTTCAACCTTATCTACTTTTTCTTCGACCTTGTTTATCTCTTCTTTAACTTCTTCCTTGACAGAAATGATTGCGTCCTGTTGTATTTTCATTTGTTCATTCAGAATTTTCCTTAATTCTTCCTGGCGTTTTTCTTGTTCTTTTTTCTTCTCTTGCTGTCGTATCTTCAGGTCTTCCATAATTTCTCTCAATTCGGCTTTTTCTTCTTGGCGTCTTGTTTCTTCATCCTCTTTTTCTTTCCGATGTCTTGTTTCTTCATCCTCTTTTTCTTTCTGACGTCTTATTTCTTGATCTTCCATAATTTTCTTTAATTCGTCCCTTTCTTCTTGACGTCTTCTTTCTTCCTCTTGACGTCTTTTCTCCTGTTCTACTTTGTCTTCCTGGCGTCTTCTTTCTTCATCCTCTTTTTCTTTCCGACGTCGCTTTTCTTGCTCTTCCTTTTCTTCTTGACGTTTTCTCTCCTGTTCTTCTTTGTCTTCTTGACGCCGTTTTTCCTCCTCCTGGCGCTGCTGTGCCATCATTGGAATTGTTCGAATAAGTCCTGTATTTGTTTATCGGATGCCATACTTCTTGTTGTTACGGGCATACGATGAAATTAAAATAAAATAAATTTAACTGTCACGTCAATATCGGTAATGGAACTTTCTAGACAAATCTCGAAATAGCACGAAAAAGTCTTATCCAGAGTCTTTTGTCACTATCCAGTTCAGAGAATTTAATAATCTCCACTAATGTCCAAATAGAAAAGTTCTAGAAATTTTCACGCACTAAATGAGTCTTTTTCAGTGTCTCTATCACTTCTCAGTTCAAAGGATTTAATTATCACACTAATGTCCTAATAAAATGTTCTACAATGTCTCAAAAATGCACTTAACACTATTTTCCTGTTCGAAAATAACCCTCGAACAAATGTCCAGTAAATGAGTCCTCCGTGTTAGCACTAAACCTCGAGAATACTTCTCGAACACTCCAGCACAACTTCAGAGCTCCTCTTGTCATAAAATTCCGCTTTCTGACACCAATTTGTAACGTGTTTCCACCCTTAGGAAACTACCCCTTGCAAATTCCGTGGGTTCCAAAAATTATAACAAGAGATGTCCACTAACACACTTTATTAAATATTTACTGGATACTTCACAATACTATTATTAATTTAAATACACTTTACTGACTAAAATCACAATGTTTATTACTTTGTTTATCTTTGAACTCTTAACCTCACTTTCTATACTTTCTGAACTTTCTGAACTACTCGCCGAGAATGCGGTCGGTCTTTTATACCCAAAAATGACAGATCTCGATTGTTCTGTAATGACGCCACCATTCTCTAGATCATTCCAGATGTCACCAGAACTAACTTCTGGTAGGTTTCTCGAGTAGGTGCAAATACACTACATTCATTCTAAGGGTTGTAACACATTACAATATTTTTCCAGCGCTGGTACAAAACGGACTGGAAATATTGCAACTTTTTCCCATTAGACTATAGAGACCAAGCCTGATAGAGAATTATATTCATTTAGTTGAACGATGAACAAATTAGTATACATACCAAGAATTGGTCGGATAGAACCAAACTCTAAATCGCTAAGGTCGATTAACCTTTCTGTTGGCAGGCCTGAAGAGTGTGCTGGGTGGACACATTAGAGGAAACATCTTGAATATTCACTATCTGAATGCAATATGCCTATCGGCCATGCAAATCAACAGAGCTAGCACTCAATAACCTAGTTGGGAAAATCATCCAGTCTCTTCAGGGAGCATTCAACAATGCCCGACTCCTTATAGAATTATAACGATAGCTTCACAGGGGAAAACGGTCAGCTTTAGAGCCGCAAGAAGGTACTCGTAAACCGGGGTTCTTTCTCTCCGTCTATGATTACTACTTGTGGATGATCTTCCTTGTAGGAAGTCAAGTTTTAAGTATATGCGGAAGTTTTAGTCGTGATCGTCAGAGGAAAATCTGAAGAGATACTTTTTCATACCTTTAAAGAGATTCTAGAGTGCACGTCTAATGCGAGAGGAACTAGATGTCTGTCAACCCCTACAAGACGGTATTAGTACCCCTTACCAGAAAAAAGAAACTAGGTAATACAGAACCACCTTCCTTATAAGGTGATACTTTTGCGGAGGAAGTGAAATATTTAGGTATTACTCTAGATAAATCACTTAACTGAAACTTGGAATAGGTAATTCCAAAAGTAAGACTGTCCCTGTGAGTATCAAAGGAAGTCCTAGTCCCTTGGTCTCTTGCAAATATATTAGATGCATATTATATATGGCTACAGGAGTATGACTCTATAGTTTAGTGGTCGAAAGTTCTACAACAAACGATCAAAGGTGGACTGTCTGGACAACAGAAATCAGCATGTCTGGCAATAACTTGGGCAATAAGTACCATACCAAGAGCCGCTCTGGAAATCCTGAATCTACCCTCAGATATGATACTTACTATAATCAACCACGAATTGCCCTTCATCAACCTGTTTCGTGAAGAAAATGAGCGAAATCGAAGCAAGACTGACCAACAAAGGGCAGACAGTTGTTTGTTTACAAATACCTCCAAAATACTTGAAGGAATGGAACCGGAGTGTACTACCTTAACCGAAGAGTAAGAACAAATCCAAGCCTGGCGATACTATTTTTCAGGTTAAAATGTATGCTACTCTACTGTGTGTGCGGGGAATAGAATAGGTGCAACACAGTTCAGTAGGAATCTTGTCAGATGACCAAGCGTCTCTTAAAGCTCAAGAACTTGATCCAAAGATCCTATCACTGTACTTCTAAACAGAAGACTTCAACCAAATTGACTCCAGACTATATACCGGGTCACTTTGGTAATAATGGCAATAAAATAAGTCTGTTTGGCCTGGGAAGGTGTTATCGAGATTTACAGAACCAGAACCAGCACTTGGCATATTCTTAAATAATAATAATAACTGACTTAACCTGAATTAAGAGGAACATTCCGGTACTTGCAGGAAATATCAGGATCAGTCCATTCAAAGGAGTTTATTATATTCAAGAATTAAAACATTAAGTTAAACAGGTAGCACCTAAAAACTCTACTTGGCCTGTATACCGGGCACTGCAGATTAAATTATCACCTTCATAAACAGGTTATCACTATTTGGCAGAGAACAACTGTTGCCAAAACATCTAGAAGGTTTCTCACCCAATTAACGGATTTAACAAAAATCTTGCTCTGTCAAATATAATTAGAACGGAGCCACAAAAGACTTAGTGGTCGCAATGGAGAGTCTGATTATCAGCCCACCCACATATCAACATATCAACCTAATCTAGGTGGAATGTAACTCTCTTATTAGTACTGAACTAAAAATTACACATTATTGTGAAGAAACAGTTCCTGTTTAATATCTTTGAGCTATGGATTACGATGGTTGGAGTTTGTGACATCCCACATTGACAGTGCTGGATTGAATTTTCAGTCTTCTTTTAACAAGTGCTTTTCCTAGATGGTGAAAATCTCTAGAAGTCACACAATTATTTTTATCTATAAATGCACTTCAAATATTCCATGATTCAGCAGCACGCTGTGTAATATAGACGCGGAATGCAAACGGAGTGCGCAAAACTCCACTGAACATATTATTTGACGCCCGATGTGTATCGTAACAACCTGAACTTCGAAATAGACTTTTTACGCATTAAAAACTCATTAAATTCGTAAAAAAATTCACTCCGGCATCCCAACTCCCAAGCAATTAATAACAAGGGAATTCAATATCCAAGTTATTGCGATGCCTAAACTGATATTGGATTTTTCGTAACAAATGTTTTTGACTTTTGATATATTGATTTACAATTACTATAACCCTATAAAAATATTAAAGATTAATTCGATATGGAGAATGCTTTATTACAGCAGTATATCATATTCAGGATACGAATTTCTTTCAGTTTAGAGCGTTTTTGTCATGCGGCTCTGATGGATAACCTAAATAAGAATACATAAACATCAATTTCCTATATTTTCAATATACTCAGGTTGATTTTATCGAGTATTTTGGATTTTATTAAAAGATATTGTGCGCACTTAAGAAATTTGATCTGCGATCTGAGATACATACGTGAACAAGTTCGGTCTACAAGTACGGAAAAAATGTAAACAATATTAAGTTTTCTACAGGTTGTGCCAGTAAAAACTTCTATCTGGAATAAGTTTTAAACGGAAATAATTATTAGAAATTTAAAAAACTCGAAGTTAAGCAGCATTATGTGACATGTAGCTCTCATCACCCACAACCTAATCATCCCGTCATTAAAATATTAAATGCCAATGCATTTGGAATCTCAAATTAAAGATTTTTTCTTTATTATTTATCCACGACTACCGTAGAATCCTTGCATAATGCATGTAAAAATTGACGAATATTTATAGTCATAATTCCAACATAGCGTATAATGAACATAATCTCGTTATAACACACTTTTGCCCCATCAGGAACTAGCAATTTTCATAAACAACGTTTATTCTTTCCAATGGAGAGTCCACGTTTTCGTGTTTGGCGTCTTAAATGTCAAGACAAAGTTTCACTGTGAACTAACTTTATTTTTTCACTTTTAAACGATTTAAACAAGTAAGTCGAGGATACATGATATTCTGCTCGCGTACAATGGCTATTATAAGCTCGGATTTACGACGCCAACCTTTGGCTCGTGCCGCAAATATCACCCTGTGTGTAATAGTAGTATACGCTCGCTGAATAATATACTATTAGAGTATAGTACTGAAAACAATTTTTTAATACCCTTATCATTCGCCAAGTTATAGGAAGAAAAATGGGGGTGATGGTGGAGGTGGCTGATGCAAAAAAAAAAAAATTGAGATTTTGGCTTCTTGTACATGACCTAAATCTCAATTTTATGGACTCCTACTTGCTTATTTTACCTATTTACTCTCATTTACCCTCGAATCCTTCAACGTAATTAGATCAAAATCGGATCTCTTTATAATACATAAGTGTACCAGATTTTTAGTCAACATCATGAACGATTTCAGAGTAAACCTGGGCAGAAAGAAAAATTTACACACAGATCGACAGACAGATGGACCGACAGACAGAATTTTTTTGCTCAAACTTAAAATCTCGACATATCATGACATTCTAAGCCTATTTGAATAATAAAAATATGGGTGAAATTTGACTTACCGGAAATGTGTTATGTCAAAATGGTTTCCATGGTAATGGTCGTCATAGCTACCACTATCCAATGGTACTACTCCCATGGTGGTCACTCGCTTAGTTGTGAAGTTAGGTGTTCCAGATTAGTGGAAATGATCAACAAAGAAGCAGTTGCTGTGGTAATGCTTATAGTCCAAGAGCTAGCAACGATTTCGTTACGTCATTTTTAATCATAATCTGTCACTTGTAGCGTAACAATAAGATAATCGGAAGTCTGGCAACCGTCCGGGGGTGGCTTTTACGCTCCTAGATTTTTAAAGGGTGAATCAAAATTAATAAAATTGCATTATTATAATCAGTCTGGCACTTTGGAATATCAAAGTTGAAATTATTTCAAGTGTATAAAAAAATCGCCAGGGGTGGGTGGAAAGTGGGTGTAAGAGAGGACTGAAGTGGCGCACAAAACTGCACTATTTGCAGTAAAATAATTAGGTTGGGTTAAATGATTCACCATAGTATTCTTGTAAATAATGTTAGTTTTTGGACATTCTAAATTTTGTGATACCAACTTTGCTGTGAAAAAAATATATGAAAAAAAATTGAAAAAAAAAACATCCAGACTGTGTGGGATTCGAACACACGATCTTTGGATTGCAAGACAAAAAATATAGCCACTAGACCATCACATATAGCTACGAAAATTGAATGTCTGTGTCTTTCGAGAACCATATTTCAAGTCATTAGCTATATTATTGTGAGATATATATTAGTAAAATGCATAAACAAAAAAAATATATTATAGAGATAACATTTCGCAAGATTTCTACTTAAGTACAAGCGACATAAATTAAGAAAATATATAATTTTTTCAATTTAATGATTAATAACTTTCTTATTTACTGATTGATTTGCTTCAATAGGGTTCTTCCTCTAGCTAACACTAACTTACTTTCCAAATTTCAATACAATCGGACTTTTCTTTCTTAAGTTATGGTGCTTACAAGAAACGTGACGGACGGACGAACATTTTGATTTGATTTGATTTTGATTCACCATACCCTAGCATATCCTGCCTGCATAAGATGGTCACATTCTCACTCACGGGGGAGGTTTTGTGGGTCTGGTGTTTCCACCGGAATTTCAGTTTGGCATCGAGATGACTACTTTGTGTGGATGTATTTTAGAATAATCAATCAAACCCAACCTGATTATTTTACTGTAAATAGTGCAGTTTTGTTCACCACTTCAGCCCCCTCTTGCACTCAGTTTCCACTTTTTTATTAATTTGAAATATTTTCAACTTTGATATCTCAAAGTGCCAGAGTGATTATTATAATGTAATTTTATTAATTTTGATTCACCCTTTAGAAATCTAGGGGCGCAAACGCCACCTCCGGACGGTTGCCAGAGTTCCGATTATCTTATTGTTACGCTATAAGGGGCAGATTAGGAAAGTTCTGGCCCTATTCTCTATGGTGTAACGAAATCCGTTGCTAGCTCTTGAACTATTACCGTGGTACCAGTACCTTAGGTGGGCACTCCCATGGTGGGCACTCACCTATTTATAGATCTAAGTACTCCTAAGACGACGAAATGTTACAAAACAATGCATTATATTAATTACTATGGCATTTCGTTATTATTTACCAAATATTTTGACAAATGCATTGGCAATATTTAAAAATGTATACAAGTTTCAGCAGTGCCCAAGCAACTAGTATTGTTTGGAATAGTAGTTGTATACCAAAAACATCTAATGATGGCTATTTCTTCTCTCTGAATGAAGGTCTAATACAGCCCCTCCCCCCATTTGCAAAAAAGATGGGCAAAAATCATAATAGGCAAAAAGACGGACCATTTTCGCGATATGATACTGGAACTTTTGGACTTGGAAGATAACGTTTCCCTAAAAACAAAAAATGTCGACCAGATATTGCCGTTGCTGAGAGCTCCTGATTTGCCTTGTCAAAATTTAAGGGGATTCACCAATAAATAAGGTACAATTTTTAGTAGCTCTTCATAATGCGCGAACGCTCGACGTTTCGAAATCCACGCCCACGTATTTCGAAACGGCGACCGGTCGCGCGTTATCAAATTGAAACTGCCTTTTCATATATCATTTCCACTAATCTGGAGTACCTAGCTTCACAACTAAGCGAGTGTAGTATGTATGAGGGTAGTACCATCGGGTAGCGGTAACTATGACGACCGTTACCACGGAAACTATTTTGACATATAACACGTTTCCGTTCGACGTTTCGAAATCCGCGCGCACTGAATGTTCCAACTTGGAAAACAGTTATTTTATGTTCAGTGATACCATCCCAGTACGTTTTAAATTTTGCAAAGAAATTATTGCTAGTGCATTTTCCAAAATGCAGCAAAGTTCCGGAAAAATTGGTGGTCCTGAAATAATTGTACAGGTTTGAATTATAGATTGCTATAAAGTACCTTAGAATGTTTAATACATACAATATTTCGATTGATGAAGCAAAATTTGGCCACAGAAAATAAAATCGAGGTAGACTAATAGAAGGACATTGGGTCCTGGGTATGATTTCCAATAACTCGGAGGATGTCCAAATGGTAGTCTGTCCCAGTAATACAAGAAATGCTAAGACTCTTCTTCCCATAACTAAGAACTATGTTGCGTTGGGATCTATAATACATTCACGTGAGTGGGGTGCGTAAAATCAACTATGCAATCATGGTTACACACACTATACTGTGAATCATAGCGCAGAATTTGTTGGTAAGCATTTATCTATCATTTCGTTATATTAAATAACGCAAAATTCATTTGAATTAGATTTATGCGTTTACCTTTGGCGCCGTGTGATCAAAAAAAGAAATCTGGATCCATTTGCTTCACTTTTAGGAGCCATTCGGCTAGAATATGAAAATTCTCATTCAAAAATTTAATGTAACTTGTATTTTTGTTTTAATTTTATTATAATCAATAAAAAAAGTTGGGTTTTATTATTAATATAGCTAATTATTTCGTGACTAAGCGAGTGCCCACCATGAAAGTAGTACCATAGGGTAGTAACTATGACGACCGTTACCATGGAAACCATTTTGACATAACACATTTCCATATTTTTACAGCTATAACGACACTTTGTTGGTTATAGCACTTCTTTTTTTTATGAATTTAAATTTTTTAAGTTGTATTAGGCCTTAAGGACGCCAGTGTATTATTAAATAAATACTTGTTACACAAAACCAAAAAAAAACGAGAGATAATATATTTTTTAATATAGTGGTGAGTACGAATAATAACACACAGTAGATAAAATTAGAGCAATATATTATAACAAATATTTGAGAAAGAGTTTACAATTTCTGTACAAAGATATATTAAATCACTTAATGATCAGAAAATAAAAAAAAATTGACAATGTAAATTAAGAGTACCTAAAATGATAAAAATTTGCAAGTTAAAGAGAAAGGTTTGACTGATTTTTTACAGAAGTTTTCTGACCAAAACGAATGCGATGACAGTAGAAATTTTTACATCTTTGAGTAGCTACAGTAGGTCGATGGGGTTGGAAACTGCCGAAAGTTCGAAAAGTGAGGGTTGTATAGTTGCGTTGAGATCCCCAAAATGCATCTCCTTCTAGCTTGGAGTATAAGCTCTGTCCGCTCTCAACGGTGATGCTGTCCAAACCACCAAATTCCTTAAAACATAAAACTGATGGATGTTGATTTGTACTGGGTCACTCCTCTTCACTTGATCCAGGGATTTTTACATAAAAATGGGAAAAATAAATTGTTAAAACGAGTCAGGGAAGATAGAAAAATGAAATTACGATAAAAAAAAAATCGATAATAAGTACTATGTACGTAGATACAAAAATTGCGATAAGACTACTCAATTAAGTACAAAGAAAATTTTTACCACACTAAACTAAGTAGAAATTGTAAGTTATAAAAAACAAAAATTTAAGGTAGCAAGATATTACGTTAAAGAAAAAAAAATATGACCAAAATTGTGATAAAAAAATACTCTGCAAAATTACTAGATAATATTAAATTAAATAAACCATATTTTTCGTATAATAAATTTTACTACAAAAAAAAAATATTTTCGTATTAAAAAATTGAACATGAAATTTACACGAAAATCGATAAGGAAAATATCAATCAAGAAATTAGACAAAATGAATCTGTATTAAATATCACTTTTTACAATTAATTATTTTTTATTTATTTGCTTTTATCATGATTAGAGAATATTATTTAGGTATTATGCAAATCACAACTTACACACTTTTTATTTATTATGAAAATACCTACTTTCTGTATATTGTTGCCCTAATCTGGGCACGCTAATATACTAGTCAGGTAAATACTTTAAAACACTCAAGTATTGAATTACATGATACAATTCTTAGCATTTTAAAGAAAAAAATATATTGAAAATACTTTAATCATTTATTCAAATTTAATCATTCACACTTTTTTATTTAATATGAAGCTATCTACTTTCTGTATATTGGTGCCTTAATTGGGTCACGCTAATATACTACTTAGGAAAACACTTTAAAACACTCATTATTGGAAAACCAACCAAAACAACTACTTTTCTAGCTAATACTGACGAAGTATTGAATTACGTGATAGGATTCCTTGCATTTTAAGACAAAAAAAAATATATTGAAAATACTTAAATTATTTATTGAAATTCAGTCATTCACAACAATTATTGAACCATACATTCTATTTCAACTCTAGAAAAGTTGTACAAGTTTTTTCGAACTCGTTAGTTCTCATCAGTAGAGTATAGAAACATTCATTCATTATTTACAAGCCTATTCTTGATTTATTTTTACAATTAATTATTTTTTATTTATTTGCTTTTATCATGATTAGAGAATATTATTTAGGTATTATGCAAATCACAACTTACACACTTTTTATTTATTATGAAAATACCTACTTTCTGTATATTGTTGCCCTAATCTGGGCACGCTAATATACTAGTCAGGTAAATACTTTAAAACACTCATTATTGGAGAATCAATCAAAACAACTACTCTTCTAGCTAATACTGACGAAGTATTGAATTACATGATACGATTCTTAGCATTTTAAAGAAAAAAATATATTGAAAATACTTTACAAGCCTATTCTTGATTTATTTTTACAATTAATTATTCTTTATGTATTTGCTTTTATCTTGATTAGAGAATATTATTTAGGTATTATGCAAATCACAACTTACACACTTTTTATTTATTATGAAAATACCTACTTTCTGTATATTATTGCCTTAATCTGGCACGCTAATATACTAGTCAGGTAAATACTTTAAAACACTCATTATTGGAGATTCAATAAAAACAACTACTCTTCTAGCTAATACTAACGAAGTATTGAATTAAATGATACGATTCTTAGCATTTTAAAGAAAAAAATATATTGAAAATACTTTACAAGCCTATTCTTGATTTATTTTTACAATATACAGAAAGTAGGTATTTTCATAATAAATAAAAAGTGTGTAAGTTGTGATTTGCATAATACCTAAATGATAATCTCTAATCATGATAAAAGCAAATAAATAAAAAATAATTAATTGTAAAAATAAATCAAGAATAGGCTTGTAAATAATGAATGAATGTTTCTATACTCTACTGATGAGAACTAACGATTTCGAAAAAACTTGTACAACTTTTCTAGAGTTGAAATAGAATGTATGGTTCAATAATTGTTGTGAATGACTGAATTTCAATAAATAATTTAAGTATTTTCAATATATTTCTTTTGCCTTAAAATTTCAGAAATCCTGTCATGTAATTCAATACTTCGTCAGTATTAACTAGAAGAGTAGTTGTTTTGGTTGGTTTTCCAATAATGAGTGTTTTAAACTGTTTTCCTAAGTAGTATATTAGCGTGACCCGATTAAGGCACCAATATACAGAAAGTAGATAACTTCATATTAAATAAAAAAGTGTGAATGATTAAATTTGAATAAATGATTAAAGTATTTTCAATATATTTTTTTCTTTAAAATGCTAAGAATCGTATAATTCAATACTTCGTCAGTATTAGCTAGAAGAGTAGTTGTTTTGATTGATTCTCCAATAATGTTTTAAAGTATTTACCTGACTAGTATATTAGCGTGCCTAGATTAGGGCAACAATATACAGAAAGTAGGTATTTTCATAATAAATAAAAAGTGTGTAAGTTGTGATTTGCATAATACCTAAATAATATTCTCTAAATATCACTTATTATGTAATTAGCATAATTTAATAAGAAAAAAAACAGGAAAAAATTAAAGTAAAACATTTTAAGTTAAAGGCCAAGAAAAATTTACTCAAGATAAAATAAGATATGAGGAAAAAATATCTAGGAACCACAAAAGAGAATAAAGGTGACCACCACGGGTCAATCTATAATTTTCTAACATTTTCGTTACACAATTAAAGAAAAAGATAAATTTGCCTAGTGGGCCGATAATAACAATTTAAACATCGTTAAATAATCACGATACATAAAGATAGAATGCCAAATGGGCCGATAATATTAATTAGTTAACTCCCACGTAAAATAATTATCGAACAAACAGGTAAACATGTGTTTAACCTTTTAAAACAAAACACATGGTTTACCAAAATTATTCTCAAAAATATATCCACTTATAAGCCTAAAATATAAATACAATTAAAATAACTACATAAAATAATCGAAAACTTTAAGGATTACAAAGATAATAGTGAATAAAGCACAAGTCATATCACCATTGCTACGAAGCCAGACAGGATCTTCAAACAACCGCTTGTTACTAGCGTTGGATCAAAGATGATCAATTTTCTCCCCGATTCTACCGTCAATTATCAAAATTCCTCACCGTGGCGCTGGATGTCTTAATTACATTTACCTACCAGATATTGTGTTAATGTTCGCGCACACTGTAGCATACCACTTTATAACTCAAAACTTCACAAAATATTTTAAACTGATTTCAAAACAGCGAACAAAATACTAAATATTAACAGAATAAAATGTTAAAGGGAGCTGCAACGGCATTTCGACAGAAATTCCATTACACAGCACACTGTATAAGTAGTATTTTTGAGAGCGTAATATGAGTTTTCGATAAAAACAGATAAAATTTCCTCAGATATACGGAGACATCCTTGACAACAATAAATGAACGCACCACTTGTTTGTACACCAAAAAATATGTTCCAAGAGGAAAAATCGACTTACGATAATAATTTATTGTTATTAACACCCAACCCATTGTCATAACAGAAATTCCAGATACTTTAAAATGATATATCACAGAACTCAGTTACTATTTTATTTCTCTCTAGATATTTCACGCTCAATAACTAAAACAATAAAGTTATTTGTTGAATTTTCTGTGGACGATGTGACCTGTGGCAATGTGTCTCGACCTCACGTAAGAGCTAAACCGGAGTCACTTTAGTGTTTGCAGTTGCACCTGGAATATGAACCAGCAGGCACCGCAGGACCTGCATTTGTGTGCTTTTCTCTTTTACGTTCGTTCCACAACAAATGGTTTCATACATATTAGATGGACTTCGTACAGAGAATATGTAATAAGTTAAGTACGTATAACAGTGAAGCATTATTTATGATGAAATTCTGAAGTAAAGAGAATAATTCCCAACGAAATTATAATGTGTTCTGTGCTCAGCATAAGATATTTAGATTTATTCGTGTAGCACAAAGACATAAGGGAGTGCTTCAATTTATTGTATAATTTAATTTCTTGTAAACATAACACTAACGTACTTCTATAAATGCAAAATCTCTGCACGTTTCGACAACTATAGTGACATCATCAGGTGGCGATGGTATAAGTTTGGGCTTTTGACACAGTTTGATATATTTTAACTGGCTAGCCACTTCGAAACAGCATCTAAGAATGCATCATTTCGTTGAAAATTCCTTAATTTCATTTTAATAAATGATTATGAAGTCGTAACAACTTGAAATTGTATGCTTAAGTTACAAAGTACTTATTCTTTACCTAGGAGGTTTCCTTCAAAGTCTTGTTCTTTATTATGCTGTGCTAAAATTACCTAAAACTTCATTCAAAAATGCCTTAATAATAATGTCATATATTATATTATAGGTACTTTTTTTATAAAACTGTCTAATATCTTTTTCAGCAGCCTCTTGAAGATAAGTTTATTAATAAGGATATCGGCCTATAATAAAATGGCCCTTTTATAAACGTGTATAATAATCGATTCGTTAAATTCAGTCTGATAGCAACCAGTCTCAAAAATAGCATTCAACAACTTAGTAAGAAGATGAACGGTATTTTTTGCAATCATCTTTATTGTTTCTGCCGTTATACCATTTCTATACTTTTTAGATTTAAAGCTATATTTTTGACAAGTTGGAGATTAAAAACATGGAATACGGGTTAGTTTTATTTTTATTATTTACAAGCTTCAAGTTCTTTTTTACCCTTCAATAGTTATTATATCAAGTTTTTCCCGCCACCACCATAAGTTTAACACATGCAGAAAAAGTGAGTAAAAACTTGATTAAGGAAATTAATCATGTCAGTTTTTGCAATATTATTTTTCAATGGCAAGTTGCTAAAAGAGCAATGATTAGCATTCTTTGAAATTGCGAGAGCAATAAGCTCCTGTTCAAAAGCAGCAAATCATTCAATTTGGTTATTGCACTAATCAATATTTTTGTGGAATCTTTGCTAAACAGTAACATTTCTTCTTAAAACATGTTAGAATCATGTAAAAGCTGAAAATAAAATCTAGACATCAATTAATGAAATACAGGCTTTCCAAACTCCAATGATGACGGCAGTCTGCCGATAAGTTAATTATAAAACCATAAAGAACAAAAAGGGGGTGAACATGCTGTACTTGAACTATGTCCGTAACGGTGAAAAAAAAAGTTTTCAAATCTATGCTCCCCATGTATTTTCCCATTACATTAAGACAGCATACTAAAATTCATCCTTTTCGGAGCAATCAGTCAGTTATACATTAAATAAAATACTGCAGCAACGTACAGGAAAACAGTAATATTTGAACATCATAAAACATTAGGGGAACAACACAAATCACATACCTCCAATATATCTTATTAATGTTATTTCACATATGTGAATAAAATATGAATGCACAGAAATAGAAATAGGTTGATATCAATTATTATTAAACCCACGATATACAATAACACTTATATTTTTCTATGCCTTTTTCTTCTGAAAGTTAGAGATTTCTTTACGATGACGCTCAACCACTCGAAGGGGATACTGCCGTTGTACTTCATAATGATATGCTCTTACAGTAGTCTTATATGAGCTTAACTGCCCGTTCAGCAAGATCATTTACGACTTTAGCGTAGCATACACATGCTGTGGCTTCTTGAAAATCGGAGTCATCAGTCCATTGAGATGGTGGCTTCGTCAGCCAGTCAGATTTCAATGAAATAGCTTGGAAAATAAACCTAGCATAAAATAACGTATAAAGTAGGCGGCACTAGTGCCGCCTAGTGACGAGTTTGTGCCGCCCAGTACCGCTCGGTTGTGCCGGCAGCACAAAAGCAAAGAATTAAAAATTGTTCACATTTATTATTTCTGAGCACTACAGTATCAAAACTAGACGTGCTCGTTGAGTTAAATTTGCGTTTCTAAACTTTTTGTAGTTTTTTTTCTTTCTCTATAGTTCACGTTTCCTAACTTGCAATTATATAACACGCAATAGATTCGTTCCAAATGAATTGTAATGCCTGCGATATATCAACAAAGACGAAAATTGTTTAAACAATTGTGAAACCCATTTTTTTAGGGTAATTTTTTGAGTCGACGGCGCATTTTCGATTTTACTTGTATTACTTCCACATCCAGTGGAAGTATAGTAATGACAAATTTTTTTTTTTTTAATTTTTATTGTTCAAATATGCTTAGAATGTCATGAAACGTCGAGATTTTTTAAGTTTGAGCGAAAAGAAAATTCTGTCTGTCTGTCTGTCTGTCCGTCCATCTGTCTGCATGTCTGTAACTTTTTTGTGCGCACGTTTACTCTGAAACCATTTAAGATATTGACTTGAAATTTGGTACACATATGTACTTTGACGAGATCTGGAACTAGATTATATTTTCATCTTGTTCCGTCGAAGGGTTGGAGGTAAATAGGTAAATCAAGCAGGTAATAGTCCATAAAATTGGTATTTAGTATATACAAGAGAAGCTAAGGTCTCAAAAAAATTTTTGGCATTAGCCACTCCCATTACCACCCCCATCCCACTACCGATGTGTGGGATCGTTTTATGGGTTTTGGGAGTAGAGGATTTCAAATATTATATTATTAAAGTTCCATAAATAATTATTTCCACATACAAAATTTTTTTGTTGTGAGAGACTTGGATAGAAAATCTGGATGTGGAAGTAGTGAAGCGGTTTTACTGTTATGTTTTGGTCGGCAAAATCACCTTCCAAAATAAATTCTGACTATTTTGCAAGCTCTAGTGCCGCCCAGTGAAAATCTGAAAAGAAACGATGCCTTGTCACCTGTCACATCAATTTACTAGATGAATTGAGAGTAGTATAGGGAAATAGGAACCCCACTCTGCAATGATGCGATTGGTTTTGTTTTTTGTAGCTGACAAACAATGTTTCAGTTTTTAGCCTGAGACACACGATTTAAAATTATTGAAAATATAGCTATCTCTTCGGTTAGATACCAAAAATGTCTCTTCATGGCTGTGATAGCCACTCCAACAAGTTCAGGATCAACCTTGCAGTATTCATTGAGATAATACCATAGTTGAAGATCGTTATAAAAGAGGGAATTGAAGTAATAGATTCCTTTAAGCAAAATGGTGAGTCACGATCTTGTGCTGCGTATCTTTATGAGCAATGAAAATGTATTTAGCCATATCTCCCCCAAAAGTTTGACCCTTTCGCTCGCGATGTGTTCCCCTTGCTCTTTTGGACAATTCGAGAGTGATCATAAAGTTCCAGTATTTTTCCTTTCCTTTATCCTTGCGTTGTGTTTCAATACCAGCCTTGTCCCATTGTGCCTGTACCTCCAGTAGCACTTTGTGTGCAACTGCACTGTTAAAGTTAAAAAACTTCTCATGTTACATTGGGCCATCTTGTAAATAAAAAGTAACCTCCATACATTTCCTTTGGTGAGTATTTGAAATGGCGGCAAAATGTGAATTGTATTCCCAAGTAGCCACACCTTAGTCTCAGAACGTAACTTTGTCATTTTCTAAATAGCAAGGTGGTTTACTGTTTACTGGTAGTCTGTTACTAATCCAGTATCAACACCAAATGGAAAACGCAATCAGGCTGAAACAAAAAAACATATGTAGAGGCATCGCCGCTCCAGCGTTCGGGATTTAATCAGATAATAAACTGTCAATTTTAAAAAAATCTAAGCACTGGTGATATTACATACGATAAATCTTTTTTGTTTAGCGGCAATAGTCACAAGCGTACTGGCCGTAGAACATTCAAAAATACAACTATAGAATAACGTGATAAGTTTTAGACATTCCTATATGACTTTAGGGTCGATTGTCTCCTTTAAACCTAGTTGTAAAGAATAAACAGTGTGTTCCACTTTAACGGTGACACCTTCGTAGATCAGTTATTGATAAATTGATTTATATTAAACTTGGATAAAGTGTACACCTTGAAGGTAACCAAAAGCACATATATGTTTATTTCATTTATTTCATTGACGTGCGGATTAGGGGGATAAAAATGGGGTGAATAATTGTCAGCTATAATATCCCAAGGACGTTGATAATACGAAATAATTTTATCACAGTTTCCGAAAGCACGTTACTTGGTAATATCTTGATGTCGTATGTGAAGGAATATTATCTAAAAGCAACGTTGTGATAAAATTATGAGCTATTTATCAGCGTTCGAGAGGCATTCGAGAGCAATTTATTTTATTAATTTTTATGAAAATTGACCTCATTTTCACCCCCCCCCCCCCCCTAATTCGCACGTCTATGGAATAAATTATATACACTTTAGTTACTTTGAAGAGCTGCACAACTTACCTAATTTTAAAATAAATCGATTTATTAATAACTGAGCTACGAGGGTGTTACCGTGAAAACTAGGACACGCTATATAAGTACCTTATCGATCATGAAAATTAAGCAATTTCGAGGTCAAAGATGTTTAAAAGGCGATGAAAAGTGCAGACAATAAATGCTTCCTCAGACGTTGCCATTTGCCGGGACTAGGATTTGAACCTAGAAAGGATAAATAGTGTTTAGTCACGTTCTGAAACACATCGTGCTGTATACAATCTACATAACATAAGAGAGCAAAGCTTACATTTCAATGAAACTTGCATATTACCTCAGAAATTATTTGATCGCAATCACAATAAAGTTATTTTATGCTTCACTAGGTCTTCCGCATTTTAGGTACTGCTACAGTATAAATGCAAAAAAGAATCGAGTTGCGCCTATTTAATAAACAAAAAAAAGTTGATATATTTTTATTTAGCGGTATTTACAACGAAAAGCAAAAGCTGTAAGCCAGTATTATAGACCAGGAACCCGCCGACCACTAATTGCGTGTAATAAATTTAAGCACAAAATGTGTGAATTGTTGGTAATCTGGAGTGGTAGCGCACAGAAATGTTCATGCCAGCCTTTTTTTTGGTACAGGGGCGTAGGGCGTAGGGCAGGCCCCCATATGTGTAAGAAATATGACTTGTAAAAGTAAAAAACACCCACAAAAAAGTCATATATTTACGCATGGGGTTGGAGGAATTTTCTAATTTACCCCAAAAATCATAAATCCAGACTCCCATTCATTTTAGGTGATACAAGGAGGCGCTACTTTTGCCCAATTTTGACAAAAAAGTCAGGTAGAAAAAAATGATAAGTTTATGAATGGCAATCAGGAATTTGGTAAGTATGAACCTACTAAGTGTGAAAATATATTCGCCATCTTTAAAAAGTGGTACGAAGGTCTTGCCTTTCACAATAATTGATGGCGTATCGCATATACTGAGTATTCGTTTAATTCGGTGAATAAAATAAAGAGCATAGCCGGGTAAGCATGGTGTGACTGCCCCCAAGCGTCTGGCGCTTATATTTGTGCAGTAGGAAGCAATCTTGGAAAGTAGCAATTTCACAAAATATTAGCCCGAAAAAGGGACCGGTTTGGGGTGAGTAAGGGAGGGTTGATTTTAGCAAAACTATTTTTTTTCTAAGAAACGGCGCATTCAATCGTTTTGTAAAAAATATATGTTAAAGACCTACTGAGAAAGTACTAAATAAAAAATCATGCTCAAATTCCGAAAACAGATACAGTAAAAAAAACATATATATTATTTTCAAATTTTTTTAGGGTAACTTATCCCTGGGGTACCAGCCTGAATTTTTTTTCTGTAGCATGTCTGGGGACTCACTTATGTTATGCTTTTTTCCCAGTCTTGTGCGAAGATTACGCCATACTTAAAAAAAATGCCGAAGTGTGCAGTGTCGTATGCATATTTTGTCAACAATTAACCCCTTGCACGTAAAGAAAGCCAAAATGCAAAGTAAATATGGATACCTGAGTAGTGTATACATACTAGTGATTAGTGATTATGGAAATGGTGAACGTTGTAAGAGAAACCAATATAACGCTGCAACGCTGACAGTTAATTAGGTGATCAATAGAGTTTAACTCTCTTGCGCCGCAAAAATCAGTTTATGGCCGGAATGTTAAATATCATTAAGGGTAAAAAAAAGTCAGCGGTACTATCGATATTACCGTCGGCGGGGATAAGAGCTTGGTCTTAACAGTCATGTGTTGTTAATAATTTGCAGCACTAAATCGTAGCATTACTAACCTATGATGGATATGGATGTTAATCTTCCTCACTGTCATCTGCAATCACTGCACTCATGCTAATCCTTCTGAAACAATAGAGAAAGAACTTCCGCCGGTTTAGGTATGCTTGATAGATATCGTCCTTGCGAAAGATAATGCACGACAGCAGCTACATGGGAACAACATCCAACAGTTCGATTCCCACTGGCACATTCAAAGAAATTGCAAAACTGCCTTTTGTAGATATTTCCAGCAAAGATGTACTGGACTTCCCAGAAATGACGGATTTAAAACTGTTCTTTACCGGATCGTATCAATATAAACAAACGATTTCGTACCTCGAAGTCATAAATGAAGACGGAACACTTAATCTTCAGTACGCTAAGGACCAGTCCAATGTACTCAAAATACAAGTTTGTTCACGTCACATCAAAACGAAGGTTTACCGATGTTTCCTCGACTATATTCCCCACAGTGTCGGCGTTAGAAGACATTTCTGTGAATGTGCCAATGGGTATCAAACTGTTGGATGTTCTTCCCATGTAGCTGCTGTCGTGTATTACCTTTCGTACGGATGACATCTAGCAAGCATACCTAAACCGGCAGAAGTTCTTTCCCTATTGTTCCAGAAGGATAGCATGAGTACAGTGATTGCAGATGACAGTGAGGAAGATTAACATCTATATCCTTCTCAGGTTAGTAATGCTACGATTTAGTGCTGCAAATTGTTAACAACCAAGCTCTTATCCCCGCCGACGGTAATATGTGAATAGTGACAGTCTTTGACAAGGTACTCCATAGTACCGCTGACTTTAGGTTTTACCCTTAGTGATATTTAACATTACGGCTATAAACTGATTTTTGCGGCGCAAGAGTCAACTCTATTGAGCACCTAATTAACTGTCAGCGTTGCAGCTTTATGTTGGTTTCTCTTACAACGTTCACCATCTCCATAATCACTAGTCACTAATATGTATACACTACTCAGATATCCATATTTACTTTGCAGTTTGGCCTTTTTTACTTGCAAGGAGTTAATTGTCCACAAAATATGCATACGGCACTGCACACTTCGGCATTTTTTTTAAGTATGGCGTAATCTTCGGACAAGACTGGGAAAAAAATATAACATAAGTGAGCCCATATATATGCTACAGAAAAAAATTCAGGCTGGTACCCCAGGGATAAGTTACCCTAAAAAAAATTTGAAAATAATATATATGTTTTTTTTACTGTATCTGTTTTCAGAATTTGAGCATGATTTTTTATTTAGTACTTTCTCAGTAGGTCTTTAACATATATATTTTACAAAACGATTGAATGCGCCGTTTCTTAGAAAAAAAATAGTTTTGCTAAAATCAACCCTCCCTTACTCACCCCTGTTTCGGGCTAATATTTTGTGAAATTGCTACTTTCCAAGATTGCTTCCTACTGCACAAATATAAGCGCCAGACGCTTGGGGGCAGTCACACCATGCTTACCCGGCTATGCCCTTTACGACTGGCAATCAGAAACTTGGTAAGTATGAACCTCCTGAGTGCGAAAATACATTCTCCATCTTTAAAAAGTGGGACGAAGGTTTTTCCTTTCACGATTATTGATGGCATATCGGAGCTTTCTACCGCATATACTGGTTGAAAGGCAAGACCTTCGCACCACTTCTCAAAGATGGCGAATGTGCCTTTGCACTCAGGAGGTTCATGCTTACAAAGTTTCTGATTGCCAGTCGTAAATTTATGATATTCATTGAATTATACGGGTAACTAGTATATGCGGTATAAAACTCCTATACGTCATCAATTATCATGAAAGGCAATACTTTCGCAGCACTTTTCAAAGATGGCATACGTATTTTCGCACTCAGGAGGTTCATGCTTACAAAATTTCTCATTGCCAATCGTAAATTTATGCTATTCACCAAATTAAACGAACAGTATATGCGATACGCCATCAATTATCGTGAAAGGCAAGACCTTCGTACCACTTTTTAAAGATGGCGAATATATTTTCACACTCAGTAGGCTCATACTTACCAAGTTCCTGATTGCCATTGATAAACTTATCATTTTTTTTACCTGACTTTTTTGTCAAAATTGGGCAAACGTAGCGCCTCCTTGTACCACCCAAAATGAATGGGAGTCTGGATTCATGATTTTTGGGGGTAAATTAAGAAATTCCTCCAACCCCCATGCGTAAACCTGCGACTTTTTTGTGGCTGTTTTTTTACTTTCATAAGTCATATTTCTTACACATTTGGGGACCTGCCCTACGCCCCTGTACCAAAAAGGAAGAGCTGGAATTAACATTTCTGTGCTCTACTGCCCCAAATTAACAACAATTCACACATTTTGAGCGTAAACTTATGACACACAATTAGTGGTCTGCGGGCTCCTGGTCTATTACGTTTGAGGCTCAGTGGTAAACAGGAACCAAAATTTTACATGATTGAATGTAAGTAAACCGTATATATGAAAATGTACATTAAAGTTGACCAAAACCCAAGGATCCATTAGGTTATTAAACGGATATTGTTCCACTGCTGAAAATATCCTTTGATAAAAACCGAACAAAGGACATATTTTAGAGAAACTACTAGAATTTTTACCCATCTTGATATTAAAATATGCTCTACAAACGTTGCGTTTTACTTTTTGTGTATACAATAGGCGCCAGTGATTTATATGTTGTTTTGTATCTTTATTTTTTAACATCAACAATGCATTAATTATCAGGAGAACTTTCGTTGTGTCGCAAAACAAAAAAAGAGTTTGTATACGTAATATTTAAAAGCAGTGGTATTAATTTCGTTTCTAATTTTCTTCCAAATATTACTTGTTAATTGAAATATTAGTAAATGCTGTACAAAAATATTGCTGGCTGACTCTAGTTATATTAATTGTCCACGCATATTTCACGGAGATATACAGGATGTAACTTAGAACCATGAACATTTTATGTAAATAAATTATTTACGTTTATATATTCTTATTTATCTGGGTCCTGTAACGGCATTTTTGTCGAAATTCCGTTACAGTTCCTTTTTATCATAATTAACTCATTAATACTATGCATTCTTTGTATATAACATAGTTCAATTTATTAATGCAGTCTATTGAAACACCAAACTTGCGCCCGAAATTGTCACGTGATAGCTCACCTAGTCTGAGTGCCGCTGCTTAACATCTTGTAAACTGTACCTTAGCTAATTCAATTTGAGTAAAACGGCGCGCCCAAGACTGTGTCGCCCTGGTGGAAGGAATGCAAAAGAGTGCGGTGGGGAGGTATTAAAAATCGGGTCTGATAACTTCTTCCTTCTTCTTGTTGTGTGTTCTCCTAGAAAGTCAGGTATGAATACTCTAGTAATTATAATTTAATAATTTATGATATTAATCTAATGATTAGTTGTTAATCTTTGGCTGGTAGTAGTTTCAAATTTGAGTGATTATCCGTATAAAACAATTTCTTTATCTTTGCTTTATTGAAATATAATTTACCGCATAAATTCTTTACTAGCACGTGGGTATATTCGAAACTCACGGGTGCAGTTTTTTGTCGAGGCGGAATGTTAGACGGGGACTCCGTTTAAAATTTATCTTTTGTGTAGAACAATATCTGCCGTCTATTTTGTATTTCTAGGTGTGAAAAGAGAAGCAGTGCGGATCTAGACTTTACTGTTTGAGGTGCCGACTATTCTGGAACCTACGAGGAAGGGCTTGGCTGTGGAGTTTTCTGCTATATGCGAGGTGAGTGGTTTTCATTTTCCTTAAATTTTTTCATTGTGAAAATAAATTTACAACCGAAATACCACTCAGCTCGTGTTAAGGCCTGGTTTTCTTTAAATTTTGGGTAGAGTCTAGAATCCTGGCGATTTTTTTTTCTCTTTTCACAATACCTAATTATCTTTTTGCTGGTGCATTTTAGAATTCTAATTATCTTTTTGCTGGTGCATTTAAGCATATGTTTTAGAGCATATTCCTTGCACGGCTACTTATTTATTTTTTTTATAGAAACATACTATTTGTGCCATTGATTAACGTTGTTTTTTTTGCTAGAGTTTTTATTCACCAATGCTTTCTAGGAAGCCATTTTCAGTTAATTTTTGAAGCCGTCTGAGTCACAGACGTAAAAATTATTCAAAGTTTTTTGGATGCAAACTTTTGCATCGTTTATAAAATATTTAATTCATTTTTTTTCTTCTCTCGATATAGACTAATAAGGTCTATTAATTTGTGTATGATTAAATATTAAATACCTCTCTTGTTTTTCCTTGACTTTAATCATTTAGTTGAAATGTCTTAAATTTCTTCAATCGTACCTAATTATCTTTGTTTAAAATACATTATCTAATTAAATTTTGTGCAGAGAATTTTTTTTTATTCAAAAGTTTTGGTCATAAATTTTTGTAATATTTGCTATCGAACATTTTAATTTTTTACAATTTCTCATTGAATTCAAATAGTAGTTTTATTAGATTTACGTAATTAATTTAGAGAGTTTGCTACCGAAGATAGCTTTCTCAATATCGAAGTTGCTTCACAACTTTAAGTTATTTTTATTTAACAAAGTGTAGTTAGACAATTGCCCCACGTTGGGCGCCAATTGTCTAACTACACTTTGTTGGATTGATTCAAATTTCCAATCAAGAGGTGCAGAAACCTAGCTCCTGCTAGCTCAGCACGGGTCAGTAGGTTATTATTTTTTTTAAAATGCACTGAAAAGTTTTTTTCTTTAGTTGTACTGGGCCTTTTGGACGCCAGCGTATTTTCTTTACCAAGTATTATCAATTTTAATATCAAAAATAAATATCTACAAATGTTAGGTAGTCTGTTCTTGAATATCGGGAGAGTAGGAATAAGAACACAAAAATAATTAAAAGTTAACAGTATATTACAAGAAAATAATGTTTTTTTTTTCTTAAACAAATATTTACAATTTCTTTACAAGTTGAGTTAAAAACAATGGATAATTTATATATAAATAGAATTTAAGATTACTTGAAAAACAAATGATATTAAAATAAGTGTGAACAAAATTTCAACAAGTTGATGAAATAAAAAAATTATAAAAAATTGATAATAAAGATTGAGAAAAAATTTGCAAAGTTGACTGGTTTTGTACAAGGTTTCTTCTGACCAATAAAACTTAGACCGTACAGTTTCCGAAAAAAATAAGTTCTTACGTAACTGCTGCAGCAGGAGAATGGGGCGGGAAGCTTCCAATGGTTATGATTTCGAGGGACGTATGTTTAGAGCTGGGATCCCACTAACAATCTCCTTATCTTGGAGTATCAGCTCTGTCCACTCCAACGATGTTGCTGTCCACGACCACCAAATTCCTTAATTAAGATGGAAAACATGTACTGGGTCTCTCCTCTTCACTTGGTCCAAGTGTTTACATAACAGGGGAAAAAAAAATGATTAAAACCAGTCAGGGAAATATTAATAAAAATAACTTAAAGTTGTGAAGCAACTTCGATATTGAGAAAGCTATCTTCGGTAGCAAACTCTCTAAATTAATTACGTAAATCTAATAAAACTACTATTTGAATTCAATGAGAAATTGTAAAAAATTAAAATGTTCGATAGCAAATATTACAAAAATTTATGACCAAAACATTTGAATAAAAAAAAATTCTCTGCACAAAATTTAATTAGATAATGTATTTTAAACAAAGATAATTAGGTACGATTTAAGAAATTTAAGACATTTCACCTAAATGATTAAAGTCAAGGAAAAACAAGAGAGGTATTTAATATTTAATCATACACAAATTAATAGACCTTATTAGTCTATATCGAGAGAAGAAAAAAAATGAATTAAATATTTTATAAACGATGCAAAAGTTTGCATCCAAGAGACTCTGAATAATTTTTACGTCTGTGACTCAGACGGCTTCAAAAATTAACTGAAAATGGCTTCCTAGAAAGCATTGGTGAATAAAAACTCTAGCAAAAAAAAAACAACGTTAATCAATGGCACAAATAGTATGTTTCTAGAAAAAAAATAAATAAGTAGCCGTGCAAGGAATATGCTCTAAAACATATGCTTAAATGCACCAGCAAAAAGATAATTAGAATTCTAAAATGCACCAGCAAAAAGATAATTAGGTATTGTGAAAAGAGAAAAAAAAAACGCCAGGATTCTAGACTCTACCCAAAATTTAAAGAAAACCAGGCCTTAACACGAGCTGAGTGGTATTTCGGTTGTAAATTTATTTTCACAATGAAAAAATTTAAGGAAAATGAAAACCACTCACCTCGCATATAGCAGAAAACTCCACAGCCAAGCCCTTCCTCGTAGGTTCCAGAATAGTCGGCACCTCAAACAGTAAAGTCTAGATCCGCACTGCTTCTCTTTTCACACCTAGAAATACAAAATAGACGGCAGATATTGTTCTACACAAAAGATAAATTTTAAACGGAGTCCCCGTCTAACATTCCGCCTCGACAAAAAACTGCACCCGTGAATTTCGAATATACCCACGTGCTAGTAAAGAATTTATGCGGTAAATTATATTTCAATAAAGCAAAGATAAAGAAATTGTTTTATACGGATAATCACTCAAATTTGAAACTACTACCAGCCAAAGATTAACAACTAATCATTAGATTAATATCATAAATTATTAAATTATAATTACTAGAGTATTCATACCTGACTTTCTAGGAGAACACACAACAAGAAGAAGGAAGAAGTTATCAGACCCGATTTTTAATACCTCCCCACCGCGCTCTTTTGCATTCCTTCCACCAGGGCGACACAGTCTCGGGCGCGCCGTTTTACTCAAATTGAATTAGCTAAGGTACAGTTTACAAGATGTTAAGCAGCGGCACTCAGACTAGGTGAGCTATCACGTGACAATTTCGGGCGCAAGTTTGGTGTTTCAATAGACTGCATTAATAAATTGAACTATGTTATATACAAAGAATGCATAGTATTAATGAGTTAATTATGATAAAAAGGAACTGTAACGGAATTTCGACAAAAATGCCGTTATAGTCCTTATTGCCTCTCAGAAAAATTTGGTGCAGAAGTCTGAAATATTAGTTTTAGGATGACAGCCAATTAGGAATTGTTCACCCAACCGATATAGTTTGTTAACATTTCGAGTTTAGCGAATGTACTATCAAGAAACTGCGGGTAACATTTGAGTAATTTTGACCAAATGCCAGAACTAAGATATAACCTGCTTCCATTAAATAATAAACATTAAAAGTACAATAACTGATCGTGCTTAATTATAATAAATGTGTTAAATCTAGTCAAAATTGTCTAAAATATCTAATATTAACTCTTTTTATTTATGGCAGAAGTAGTCATCTTGAAATTATTGTTTTGGATCAGTAGCAAAATAAAATAGTGATTATTCTTATTTATGTATTATTTACATTTTTATTAACAATTTCTTCCACATCCAGTGTGAGTACTGTAACGACAGAAAAAAAATTGAAAATTTTTATTGTTCAAATAGGCTTAGAATGTCATGAAACGTCGAGATTTTAAGTTTGTGCCAAAAAATTTTTTTCTGTCTGTCGGTCTGTCTAACTTTTTTGTGCGCACAATTAGTTTGGAACCGTTTAAGATATCGACTTGAAATTTGGTACACGTATGTGTTTTAACGTGATCTGGAACTAGATTATATTTTCATCGTATTTCGGTGAAGGGTTTGGGGGTAAATTGGGGTACATGGGGGTAAATAGATAAATCAAGCAGATAAGAGTCCATGAAATTGGTATTTAGTATATACAAAAGAAGTTTTAAAGCCTCAAAAATCCCATTGCCACCCGCACCTCATTATTAAAAGGGGTGAAACAAAATTACGTTTAAGTGTGTGTACAAGAACCAAAAACCTCAACATATTTATTTGCTTCATCCACCCCCACTATCACTCTCCTATCACCACCTCCACCCCACTACCGATGTGGGATATAGTTTTATGGATTTTTGGGGTAGACGATTTCAAATATTATATTATTAAAGTTCCATAAGCAGTTATTTAGACACAAAAAATATTTTCTTCGTGAGAGACTTTGATGGAAAATCTGGATGTGGAAGTAGTGATTCCTTGGGCAGCGGTTTTTTAAAGTGGATTTACTTTTAATATAAAAAGTATTTTACTAAGCTTTTTTCCTGATTATGAACTAAGTTTTTACAGTAATTAAAAAAAAATCTGAAATCTTCTTTTTCATAATTTTTTTTTCATAAATATATGCTCAAATTTATTGCCTGTTTAAAGCATTTGCTTTAGAAAAGAAATCCAAATATATTCATATACTAGGTTTTAAAAATAAATCGGCAATACTTTTTCAAATATGAAAACCATCTATTGAGGGATGGCATCCAATCTATGGAAGTAAGAGCAATTGTCGGGATCTTATAGAGACTGAAGAGGATTCCTTTTACCAAAAAAAGTCATAAATAAAAATTGTCATTATATATGACAATCTTTCCAAGTGTTGCATCTTTTCGTGTCAGTAGTTACTGTACTAAAATATATTTCACAAAAGGTCATTAGAGAACAAGAACTGTAAGCTGTAAAGTCTTTTAAGTTATAAAACGTGTTTTGTGACGCCGTTTTCGAGTGCTCTGCCTGATACAATTTCCACAAAACCCCTTAGCGTATGTAAACAAATACTGGCATCATATCTGGCAATTTAAAAGTTTTAATTAGTAGAGTGTCGCATGTTGTTCACCGTTCAACGATGCTTTCTGTGTGCTCGAGAATATCGAGTTTCAATTTCAGGTCAGAGATGACCCTCTCGTTGGAATAGAATAACAACTCTCATTTCAATAGTAAGCGCAATGAGCATTAATTTACATGCAGAACAGGCAAATGCTTTGGCCCTCGAACAATCGTGTTAATGTTGTCCCAAATCAGTTACTTTGCTAACGACATGATCAAACGTGTACGCTGTCATGTCCATATCATAGGAAATCCTGTCGCTAGAGGATCAATTTGGAATCTCTCATATTTAATTTATTGCTAGTGGAAGTTTCTGACCTCAAGGAGGTAAACTGGGGCACACTTCACGCATTACTATGCAAATTAGTCAAAGTTAGTTCATTAAAGTACATGCCCTGTTTCGTTTACCTTGGTTAACTCAAAGTTGTGAACTTTACGGCGCAAATAAAATTAAAATTGTTTTAAACTAGCAACATTTATAATTCCATCTTGATAATTACAACGTATACAGAGATACACACTAAAATAAAATAGTACTTCCTAATGAAGGTTTTATGTTTCTATCATTAGGACTAGAAATCCTAGTAGCTGCCAGCAGTGTAGAATAAATATGTAAGTTTTGTTGCTAGTTATTGATTGATTGATTTGATTGATTTACCAGCGTGCGGTAGGCATTGCTGCCACTCCCAAGGTTATACAGCTGAGCCAGCGAGAGCCACATAGTACATGGTAAAGGAATGTGATATGGGAGGTGTGAAATATGTTGCCGCGTTGTGTCGTGATATGGAGTGTTTATGCTCCTCTTTTTGTGTTTCTGCTTCTTCGAGTCTTCTTTTTCTGAGTCTAGTATTTCCTCGGTTTTTCCGATGCTGGGTTGGATTTGGGTCATGGTTGTTGTCAGCAGCGAAAGTCACATGACGCATAGTACAGGAGTGGGGGCTGGGCAGTGTAGGTGTTTGTGAAATGCGTTGCTGCATTGTGTTCGCGATATTTAATGTTTATGCTCCTCTTTTTTGTGTTTCTGCTTCTACAAATTTTCTTCTTCTTCTGAGTCTTATGATTCCTCCATTTCTGTTTCTACTAGAGAATATAACTGCAGGTATTTGTGAAATACGTGGCAGCATTATGTCATGTTTGTGTTTCTCTTTTTGTATTTCTGCTTCTACAAATCTTCTTCTTCTGAGTCTTCTCATTTCTCCGTTTATGATTCTGGTAGAGTATATATCGCTGTGATTTCCTTGTTGAATTCATTTTTCCTTTCGCTTTCCTTTCCAAGTATGTTTGGTCCTTTCCCAGTTTGTTTACGATCCTCGTGTAACCTGATCTCCCTATTTTTTGTTTGCTGCTGATCAGTGTTAGCGTAGATGTATTGGATCCACTGTGTTGATTGTTCGTTGATGGATACCAGCATGGGCGGGGTGAAATGATCTATGTTGTTTTGTATATAGCCCGCTACTTGTTTCCGTAGATTTTTCATAGCGTTGGTGTATGCCTGAGTTGTTATGTTTTCTCCTTCTAACTGATGGCTTGCTTAGTGCTCCATTAGACTGTTCCCGTCGCCGTCAGTTTTTAGTAGCTGATATGTCTTCGTTCCTACGTTCTGTAGTGGGTACATTATTTTTGCGTTTTCTGGAGGCAGGGGCGGCTTAAGGGCCGGGCAACCCGGGCGACTGCCCGGGGCGCCAAAGTGAGGGCAAAAATTGTTTAATTTTTTTTCAATGTTTTCCTTGGAAAAAAATATCAAATAATATCAGTTAAGATGGTAATAATGCAGAACAGTCGAATAACATTAAAACCGCCTAAATAATTCAAATATGTAACACAAACGTTTTCATTTAGCTATGATGAGATACCTCACTACTCATACCTCAAGCCTCCCGTCCTATTATTGACTGACACGGAGTCGACGATTAAAAATTTTGCATAAATGAAGTCAGGCAATATGCACTTTCATTCAGAAAGAAATCAGAATATTCAAAAAATTGTTCTACCAAAATTAGCCGTTTGTATTTCATATCTTACATAGTTTACTGTTTATAAATAAATAAAACAAATAAATGGCAATTTGTTTTGTATGAAATATTAAAGCAATAAAGAGGAACCTTCCTCTAAGTAAAATTGTGCCGGTGGTCCTCTCATTATAACAGTGTTCAGATGGTGTAGACAAAAAATTTTATATTATATATTAATAATTATTCATAAAATGTTGTAATAGTAGAGTGCATTAATATGCTTATTATGACTTCCGTGGGGGTTTCGTTGTTACAAGCTGAATTTGATATAAAATTAATGATGATATACGTCAAAAAAGGTCCTACTCAAAAGGTCATTGTAATCAAAAAACGAGATATTTCTTAGTGAATTAGGTGTTTTGATATTTCTACTTTTGAGTAATAGCAAATCCTTTTAACCATCAATAGAACTAGTTAAAATAAGTAGATTTTTGAACAGATCCACCTCGAGAAATCATGCCTGCTCCCCCTGCCCCCCTCAAAAGGGCTGCCTGTATCTGCCTATATATATATTTTTTTTCTCAAAAACAGTAGGAGCTAGAGGAATGATCTTGGCGCCATTCGATGGAGTATAAAATTTTGCATAAGA
Organism: Rutpela maculata; assembly: GCA_936432065.2. NCBI lineage: Eukaryota > Metazoa > Arthropoda > Insecta > Coleoptera > Cerambycidae > Rutpela > Rutpela maculata. The sequence goes on from OW386288.2 coordinate 153,625,001, forward strand.
CCCTCCATTTGCTTTTTGCTATTTTCTTTTTTTTTAAATCCCCACAGCAAAAAAGGGTGAGGAGCCTTCCAACAACGACACATGTTTGGCTATACCTCTAAAACGGCCCAATAAATCAAAATTCTACAAAATATAAAAAATAAAGACCACTATTTTTTCTATCGATTAGTATATTATTTGTATATATTATTTGTTTATATAAAGCCGTCAGTATTTAAAATAATTTATTGTTGTTAAAAACAATAATAATGTAATAATTTTGAACAAGTACAATCAATATTTTCGCAGTTTGTAATTATTTTAAATAAATTCATTATGCACATGTGCATCTTTCTCTTTGTACGTCACTGACGGCTTTATATAAACAAATAATATATACAAATAATATACCAATCGATAGAAAAAATAATGGTCTTTATTTTTTATATCTTGTAGAATTTTGATTCATTGGGCCGTTTTAGAGGTATAGCCAAACATGTGTCATTGTTGGAAGGCTCCTCACCCTTTTTTTTGCTGTGGGGCCTTAAAAAAAAGGAAAATAGCAAAAAGCAAATGGAGGGTCTTATGCAAAATTTTATACTCTATCGAATGACGCCAAGATCATTCCACTAGCTCCTACCGTTTTTGAGAAAAATAAATATATATGGGCAGATACAGGCAGCCCCTTTGAGGGGGGTGGGGGCAGGGGGAGCAGGCATGATTTCTCGAGGTGGGTCTGTTCGAAAACCTACTTATTTTGACTAGTTCTATTCATGGTTAAAAGGATTTGCTATTACTCAAAAGTAGAAATATCAAAACACCTAATTCACTAATAACTCGTTTTTTGATTAAAATGACCTTTTGAGTAGGATATTTTTTTACGGCTTTGAGATTTTGAAACATCAGTATATCATCATTAATTTTATATCAAATTCAGCTTGTAACAACGAAACCCCCACAGAACTTATTTTTATGCGTATATCTGGGCACCGAGCACTCTACTATAAGTGCACAATGATGTGTAAATATAAATTACTTGAGAATGATTTATTGAAATGAAATAAGAATATCTTTTTTTATTTCCAATGATCTGAAAATTATTTTTTTATAAGAATTTTTAGAAATATGTAAAAAATAAAAAAGTTAGAGGTACAATACCGATAGCCACCCCCTAAAACTACCCCTTAAGCAGAAGAGATTGATACTATGTAAACTGATATCCAGACGGGCTATCTATGAATTTTATATTTTAAGGCGGTCGGAAGATATTTATTTTTTCCCTTTAAAGTGGTATAATTTTCTTATTCATTTAGGGTACTTTTATTTTTGGATGCACTCAGCATCAGCCACATAAACATCGAGAGACAATTTTATGTTAACTTAAAAAGTAGAGGTTGGGGGGCCCAAAGGGATATCCTTGCACTTTAGTACGTAGTACGTCTGTGATTTCCGTGATTATCTCAGTGAGGGGCGCCAAAAAGTGCTCCCGCCCGGGTGGAAAATTTATCTTGAGCCGCCCCTGTCTGGAGGGTTATTATTTCTTGCTTGCTTTTGCTTGTTATTATTACGGTCCAAAAATTGGGGACTTTGTTGTTGTCTTTGTATGCACTCCACTTCACTGTGATTTATTACTTCCTGAGTGGTTTTCGATCGAGTACCCGGTCTTTATCACCCCGTTTTTCACTTCTTTGCATTGATAGATTTAATCACCCGTACTAATTAAATATTGGCTATATCACTTAATTGTTGTAATACTAATATGGACCGCTCAGTGTAGAATTTTTCACTTAACAACGAGCGTAGTTTTGAAATGAAAAACCTCACTTGGTAATTTACCCAAGAAAATATCATGACGATAATTTAAGAGTAATGCATTTGATTATTACGGGTTTAATTATATTAAATTCGCTTCAGTACTTTTAGTCGTTATGAAAAAAGAAATTATTTGAAGGTTAACATAAGAAACTTGTATGACCACACTTTACAAACAATACGTTATTGGTTATTTCGGGTACAATCTAAATTAAATTCATTTGGATATTTTTATGATTAAAAAATAATTTACTTGAAGGTTTACACATGAATATTATGGCCATACTTCAATAATTTATTACCCCGCCATAAATTGTTGACAGATGTCGACTTTTCAAGGGTTTAATGGACCTAAACACTTCAATAGTTTTATGCGGCAGACCCTTTTAAGCCATTAAGACATACATAAACTTGACTAGCAAGGTTTAAATGTAAAGGGTACTTAGCTCTTTGCCTGTGTTGGGTCCTACACTCTGTTTTGTCACTAAATAACTCTGTATTAGTTATTTTCAAATATTAATTCTATATCAATTTTGTTCTTTTGTTATGACACATCGATTTACGTGGAATTTTTGAGCTGCAAATTTAACGGAGTTTTACCCAGTATTTCGCGTTTTAAGTGGGAGCGTTTCAGATTCGCACCCGCTTCGCTCGACCGACGAACTATTCTCTGTAAGTTTTGTTGTTAGTTACGAATACAAAATATTACTATAACTAAAATCATTATGAAAATTAATTTTTCAATAAATACAAAATGGTACATTGCTAAAATGGAATTTTTCACTTTTATATTTCAATCCATGTGGTGCACGAATTTTAATCGAAAAACCTTATCCTTCACTTTCTGGTGTCTCTACCGAACCATTCTTGTTTAAATGTTTTTTAAGTGTATCTCTATCCATAATTAATGTTTGTTCTTTAGCAAATCATTCTTGATTCAAAGATAAACTTAACACACGATAAAAAATAATAGATTAAACATCTTTATCCTTATGTAAACTATGTTCTGGTATGATTAAAATAAGAAATGAATAGAAACAAATCTGTTCTGATTAGGGTTTCTATCTCTTGTCGTAAAGTTACGCGAATCGCCCCTAACGAAAGCGGTAAAAAGCCTTTGCGATTTTTATAGTCCATTCTAGCTGTGCGTACATAGATGAACTTTGAATTTATCGGCCAGTGTCGCGAATGCGAAGGGCGGTTGGTGACATTATTATTCTAGATTTAGGTTAGAAATTTTCGCCAGTGTATCAGTGCTGTGAGTGTGTACAGTTTGTGGTTTCTATGGTTTTTACATTACATTTTAGCTGGTTAAATCTCTAACATTATATATATATTTTTTAATCTCTTTATTTATATTAATGTCCTGGCGGAGTTTAGCCGTAGAGTATTCTACCACTCAACCAGGACGGACACATACACATAGACAACATCACAACACCCATTCCCTGCGACATTGCCATCTGCTGAGATTCGAACTCAGGAGAGGAGAGCAACTAGACCGTGTTGTCTCTCACACAGCCGCAGTCTAGCCACTGCTACCGTCTCGGCAACACGTGGACAACGCCACTACACATCCATACCTAGCCGGGATTCCAACCCAGGACCCCGTGGTCGCAAGCCTAACACCTCAAGCCGGTAGATGTTCGTTGTAAAACTCAAAAATGTTAAGTACGGCTCTGCACAGCGGTGACTAACTCTTGTCAATATGTAATAGCTCCGACTTTGATATTTTAATAGGCAGTTTTTGCAGCCTTTTTTATTTGCCTAATTAATTTGATAGGAACCACTATACTAGTACTATAGTACCTAGTAGGTACTATAGGCACTACTAGGTACTATATTAATTATTGAAAAAAAAAAGGTCATTTATTTCTCTTCCAATCTAGAATTAAAAACAAATATCTGCCGTTAAATTACAAGAGTGGGGCACATTCAAGTGCCTAAAAATGCAACCATGATTAAAAAAGTCTAACATATAAAACAGGAAAGTACAATAAAAAATAAAAACAATTATTCTCAACAATTAGAACCATATCAGTTCATGTAAGTGAAGTGAGCACAATCAAGAGAAAGGAAGTAAAAAATATAAATAAGATATGTCCATGTAAGTAGCAATACTCGTGTCTGGCTTTGACATCTTTATATGCCAGCGGGGGGTAGCACCAACAAACGGCAGCAACGATTCTTTATCTCCAGTATTTGTGCATCAAAACTACAGCCGCAACCCACAAACGTAAAAAACTACTCGCCTGTCTTATACATTTCATGAAGTCGATCGAAACACATGAATTTATTTTAATTGCATCAGTGAGCATATTACACAATTGACAATAATATAATTTATAGATGCATAGACTTTAATTTAGTAATATTTTATTTTTTAGTACAAGCATACAAAATATTTGTGTCGAACACTAGTCTTCACAGGTTGCATCAAAAATGCAATAGATTTAGAGTACCATATTCATTGTGAGGTATGCACACAACAATAATAGCAACAAAATAAGGAGAATTTTTATGCTTTTTCGTCAATATCTTGAAAACTAAGCGAGGCAAGACAAAAAACTATACGTACCTTGTTGCTTGTTTTTCGTTAATTTTTTATAGTAGCCTTACGGTTTTTCTCGGTTATTTAAAACAAAATAAAAATAACACGTCATCTGTGAACTTCAAGAAAACATTTGTCATGGCACAACAAATTATACAGACCGTTGTGTTTGACCAGCATACGGTAGGTGTAGCGACTCACTTGCCTCCAGTAAAAGATTTTTAATAACGATGGATATAGAAACAACAAAAAAAAGTACCAACAAGAAGAAAATCAAGAAATGAAATGAATTATATTTAAATATTTGATATTTTATATTTTCATATCAATATACATTTCATAAATTAAATAAATTATTCATTATAGTTTTTACACTATAAATTGGTACCCCGACGTTCCCATAAATTGGTCACGAAAATTTCCCCTTCATATAATCCCATACGTTAGAATTGGAAGTTGAAATTTACTAAATAGAAGGGAGATTTAGAAGAATATGCTTATTCAAATTAATTGAATCTCTACTTACACATTCCGAAGAAATTAAAATCATGCTATTAGAAGTTTAAATAAAATTTAGTATTTTAAAATTCCATGAGCAATCTAAGAAATCACCGTGTCCCAGTGAGATAGTATTAAAATTTGTTACTCAACATTAATCATACGTCTCTACATTATTTAACATCCTAATCCAGAACTTCTAGTTGAAATTTTTCTTTATGTGGTAAGTGAGTTGAATTCCGTACTCCTTGTTAGTCAAAGGAACAATCAATTTATTAGTAATGGCACAACCAACAGATGATATTTTAATCGCACCAATATTCTTGGCTAAAGATGTCGGTCTCGGATGTCTGGGGCCGGGCAGGACTATTGCCCTTTACCCCAGTACATCGCTGTAAACCGGGGACCAGCCTCGTGCAGGGCGGACGAGCTTACTTTACGTCGGCCCCACTCTCAAATGTGAGAGGTGCAGACGATTTCGGCCCACCTCCCTGGGTCTTGGTTCGTTGGACCTTGCTGGCTAAGGCCTCTTCTGGTGTGCTTCTGTCTTCGTTTTCCTTTCTTCGCCAGCTTGTTTCCCCCCGGGGGGTAGTCATCGGTCTGATAGGTGTGTTGGAAGTTTTGGCAGGAGAGACTGCCGGTACACGGGATGCCAAGAGGCATCCTGTCATCCGGATCGTCGGTTTGGTAAGGATGAGCTGTGTAGCTCTAGGAAGGGCAGGCCTAAATGCTATTGGTAGCATTTTTGGTCTGCCCGGAGCCAGGGGGACTACAGGTACTGGACCGTAGGTTGTCCCGTACCCGCAGGGTCGTGGGTGGGTTGTTGGGTATCGTCATGTCTCTTCGGGTTGTTTCTTCATTGGCGGGGTGGTCCGGGTGGCGTTACTGGGGGGTGAGGTTGGGCAGGTTCGCGAACAGGGCCCCCATCATGGTACACATCTGCTGCATTTAGGCCAGTACGGCAGCGAGTTGGCCGGCCTCTGGGGATGTCTGTGGTGGTTGGACAGGGTTGACGGGCTTGCCTGCGGGTCCCTGGGCTGCCCTGTCGTAGGTTAGCCCGGGGGGTCGTCCTTCTGGTAGCTGCGCTGGGAGCAGGTTGCTTCCGGGGGGCAGGTGTCTGAGGGTGTCCGGCTGTCCTTTTGGGGCATCTGGGGCATCCTCGGTAACTGGCAGTTTGCACGCTTGGCTGGCGTGTCCTTTGTCTTTTGGCAGTCCGAGGTGCGGTGGGCCTTTCCACATTTGACACATTTCGGCCGTGCGGTGCACCTTCCTTGGGCGTGGCCGAAACTCTGACATCTGTGGCACTGCGATATGGTCTGCTTGGCTCGCTGTTTCTCCGTCTTGACCGCTAGGTAACAGCAACGGTTAACTTCCAGGGGGACCAGGACCAGCATGAGGGGGATTTCTTGTTTTGTCCTCCGGGATGACATCCTCTGGACGGATACGGGTGAGAATCCCTGTCGTTCTAGGTCCTGTTTGACTTCATCGGTGCTTACGCCGCTAGGAATGCCCCGGATTACCACTCTCAGCATCCTCTCTTCGGGCAGGGCGTATGTGTGGTATTCACGTTGCTCCTGCTCGAACAACGTGGTCATCATGGTATGGTCCTCCTTGGAAGCGGGCTCTATGGCGATGCCCTCTGTGACTACCTTGGCTTTGTTGAACCCTATCCTAGCGTTGTGGAGTTTGTGGGTCACTTCTGTCCAGGATTCTTTGTTCCTTAGTACAACAGGGGGCATCCGAGGGTTTTCGGGGGCCTCGGCGTCCATGGCCGTCGCACTGTCGACCTGGCTGGTGGATGGTTTGTCCTCGCCGGCCTTTGGTGTCCTCTTTTTTATTGCTGTGGGGGGAACCTCGTCATCGCTGTCCGGGACGTTTTTCTTTTCGGGGCTTCCTTCATGGGGGCCTCTGGGGGGGGGTTCTGTCGCTTAGGAGAGCATTCATCAATTCCCTGTGCTGCAGGTCCGCTTGTTCCTGCTGGGCTCTCATGCTAGGAGATGTCTGCTAGTTCGGTCTTGAGTTGTTCTATTTGGGCCCGTAGTCGTCTGTTTTCTTCCTCGAGACGCTGGAGTTGACGCTCTAGATGAGTCGTCCGTCTCCATATCGAAACTCCTGTCGGAGTTCTTCTTCCTCGGTATGTCGTCCTCTTTTTAACCTGAAAGAGAAATAAGGAAAGGAATAATGGAAAGGTAAACACAAAAGTGTCCCCAGGCGGGGGACTTTATTTATCTTTTTATATCAGCGTCTTAATAAAGACGACTGATATTTCTCCTCTTGCACTCTCTGTGGGGCTGCCACTTCACTAGTTGGCTTCACTCTGTCTTCAACTGCACACTGGAGGTCTGCACTCGTCGACTGCCGGTTGAACTATGTATTTTAATCGATCTCATAGTTCTTCCGCAAAATTTGGAATTTACCGTTCCTCCATTGTAGTTACTCCAGCCCTACTGTACCGGCTGTTTTAGGAACGTGGCGTTCCCCCAAATAATATAGGGAACGAGCGCCCAAACAACCGATCCGTAAATGCCGCCGTTGCAGGTGCCGAAAGTGACGGTTTCGGGCCTCACCAAGAAAGTACGTCACACTACTATATGCAAAAGGTAAGAATGTTTGATTTTTTTTGTACGCCCTCGGTTTATATATTATTATTTACATTTCATAAATTAAATAAATTATTCATTATAGTTTTTACACTATAGTAGTAATTGCTGCCATTCCCGAGAAATATACCGCCAGGTCGGCTACGTCTATGCTTTGTTGGATTTGGGTCATGCTTGTTGCTAGCAGTGAGAGCCACATGACGCATGGTACAGGAACCTGGGATGGGAAGTGTAGGTGTCTGTGAAATTTACTGCATTGTCTCGTGATATAGAGTGTTTACACTTCTCTCTTTTCACTCTTTGTGTTTTTGCTTCTAGAGTTCCTCTTCTTCTTCTGAGTCTTCTGTTTCCCCTGTTTTTGAAAACGGGGAGCCCATATATCCCAGTACTTCATTGCTCTTTTCTCTCAATTTTTCTTTCAGAGTACTTCTTGTGGTGTACATATGGTCGTCTGTTGACGTACCTTTAATGAATGCTCATTGATAGTTTGATGATCTTCCAATGAGTTCGATCGGGAACTGTGCGTAGCATTTGTATCCTATTTTGCTGAGTATTTAGAGTATTTTTCTTCTGTAACCATCTATATCCTGCAGCGAGTTGATTTTTGAGAGGAAAATTTTTATGGTTATGTTCCATTCCATATGCATTAATTCGTTTATTTGTTTTGCTATAAATGCAGTATTTCTTTTGGCTGTAATAATTACTTTGATGGTGACTTCTCCTATGGCCGGTGGTTCGTTTATTGTGTTAATTATGTTGGATTTTTACTTTGTATTCCTTTTTCAAGGGCGAAGTTATGATATACTGCGGTCGAGGCCAGCAATGACTGTTTACCGGAAAAATACTTTTGCATTATAATTTAAGGTTTTTCAAATACAAACTCATCATCGGAATATGAAATCAATATAGTTTTCAGAAGGTCGAAAATGTGCAGAAAAATAAAACAGCAACACCAACTGTAACCTTTTTATTGAAGTAACAGCAAGTGCCTTGGCAAGTAATAATCAGGTTGATTTAAACCGATTTTGCCAAAGACTTTGACAAAGTTGATCATTAGGTAAGCTTGTTATTTTAAGTAAGTTAAAACAATTTTCCCATTTCCATTGATTTAGTACAATTCCTTTTCTCGGTAAAATGATGAATAGTGCCTAATATCAGCCAAGTCTTTACCTATTATTGTTATTATTCTTACTCTTATTTCCTTCCTAGTACGTCTGGTTGGTCTGGTTAAGGTAAGCTGACTGATCTCCCTATTTGGCAGTTTGGACGAACTCTAGAACAACACTACCAATGATAGAGCTCTGTTCCTTCTGCGCACTGGAAGGAATGAAAAAGGAATAGAATATGTACGCAGATTGTGTCGCTATTCTAAGTACATAACGCTTGATATTGAATTCAATGTAGATATGCTTCTTCTAACTGGGCAAAAAAAAAGAAAATAGGTGAAACAAATCTAACTTTGCCTTTATACTGAAAGAGAAACGTCAAGAACACGGATTTGAAGTGAAACTGGCACGTGGACATACTCACACACTCATTAATAGTACAGCATTTGGATAGACATTTGGTCTGATGAAGGCATACTAGCCTGCTTGTATTATCTACAGCTTTAACTTCTTTGAATCAGATTTTTTTGGGTTAAATCTGAGAGATACAAAGGTCAAAATTACCTTTTACTTGCCTTAGTCTCGATGATAAAGTTCTAAAGAATAACATCTTATTTCTTCACGCATTTTCAGACTATGAAATATTCAGAGAAGGTAAAGTTATACAATGAAAGAGACTGCAGAAGAAAAAAGACCTCGCTCAGACTTTTAAAGCCACAGGGGCATTAGAAAATCACATTACAGAGGGCTGGAAAAAATAATTTTCTCGCATTATACGCTATCAAGAAAAAGGTAACCACAAGAAAACAGACATATCATCATTATCACCAATAGAGAATGCTGCAATGTACATCCGCTTCAATTAGGATGAGGTAATGAACTAATTCTTCAAAACTGGAGTTTGCATGTTCAAACTAAGTTGTCTCTTTATTCTGCACCGCAATAATTCTTGAATCAGATTTTTGTAGCTGCAGAACAAGATGCGGAAAACATGTGGCTGTCCCAAAATTAAGTTCTCATATCTACTGACATTGCAGCGGAGTTTCTTGCAATAATGCCAACAAAGTGTGACCTAATGAGAACGAAAAATAAATAAACGACATGCAGGGAATAACCGAATCTGACGAGAAGAAAAGGGAACTGACAAAACTGCAGCGGATAAGATATAGTCGAATAAACACTGAGCTGGCGCGTCCAAAGGTCGCTTCATCATATAAACTAAGAGAATAAGATATACGCAACTAGTTCATCTCTATGTCACTGCGATAGTTTTATGCGCATCGCATATCAAATCGTACGTCGTGTTACCAACTGATACATACGCCACCTTAGAGTTTACCGGACTATAAAGGATATACGGCAAGACTAAAGCCCAACTAAGAGGAGACTGGTTTATCGAAGAACAAATTTCTAAAAACCGTTAATATGTAATGAAGATGATGATCAGCCAATAAAATGTGGAAAGTTCGAACTCCTAAAATTCGAATAAGCAATTATATATTTGTAGAATAGGGGAAACTATTAAAAACGCACCAAATTCTCGGTAATATAATTTATAATATAAACATATAAATATTATACTTTACACTTTTATTTTAGTTTTAAATATTTGTAATAATAATCGAGAAACCGAAACATGCGTCAGATAAATTTGAATAAATGTTGTTAAACAAAATATCTAAGTATTTGTTTGTCTTTCGTAATTTTTGTTTTCTGGTAATACTGGGAAACATCAAATAGTAAATTGTTAATAAGGGCGAGAAAATCAAATATGTTATGAAATTATTTTACATTTACATTTCTTTGTCGAGTAGGCAGTTACATAAATATCAACATAGTAGTAAAAGATTTGTTCTACAGATTTTCAATCATTTGCTATCTCTACATTTCTGCTGATGTTGGCGATAGGCAAATCCATCCATTTCTAAGTCCAAGATCATTTCGTCGTTTGAAAGGTCAATGTGACTAGTAATATATAAGATCAAACAACTATATTACGAGAGATGACTCTGATATTCTTTGACCCTTTGGTCCCTTAACTTAAGAAGGGATGATACTCTTGCTGCGTGAGATAGTTACTATCTGCACACTTTCGTCTTTATTATTCCATTAATTTCTGTTAGCAGAATGTTATGAGAGTAGTTTCTGAAGTGGACAGACATTTAATATAAGTATAATGTTTGGTTAAATGAGAATTGCCTGAAATATATCTTTATATGAAATTTGTTATGTTCAGTTATACAGTGAGACTTAAAAGTAGGTATGGAATGAATTCATAAAACCGGAAGAGAAGTATTTGAGAAGAAACCTTATTTGGCATTTGGTAGTAATATAATATCATTGTGGATACAATTATTGTAAAAATTGTATCTACCCTTAAAATGTATTTTTTCTGAAAGACATAACTTGAAGTGTAAGCATAGCAAAAAATATGTGAATACCGGTTGTATTAATAAAAACTCCCAGGCAAAATATATAGAAAAATAATACAGATATTTGAATTATGGAAAAGCCGATTACTAGTATGTATAAATGACATCATTTTTTATTATACTAAAATGTAGATAGAGCTGCACTATAAGGAAATGGTTAGATGATAGGAACTCTGAAATGTAGTGTATGTCAAAGAGCTTTAATATTTAATCAAATAAAGATACATGAAAAGTTTTCGAAAATTCAACCATTTTGAGATATTTGAGTTTACGTAATTTTTGGGAAAATAACTGACATTATTTCTAACTTTTGCATTTTTTATCTTTAGGTACTGTAGTATTATTTTAGGTATCGTTTCTATTTAACGCTCACAAAATTTATAATGTAATAGAATACAACTACAAAGTATATATATGAAAGGCATAAATGATGCATTTGATTCCTTTCTTAATAATTTTTTATTCCATTTTAATATGCATTCCAAAAAAAGTAGGAATTACATAAACAATAAACAAGATAAAAGGTGGGTTTCTGACGAGGTCAAGGTATCAAGTCAAAAACTAATAGATCTGTTTACTCTAACAAATATATACCTTGTACTCAAACCAGTCTATAAAACAGAAAAAATCACACAGTAATTTAATTAAAGCAACAAAAAAATTCTACTATCAAAATAAAATAAACAATTCCGATGATCCTGCAAGGTCAGCTTGGAGAATTGTCTCCGAACTTTCAACTAAAACAAAACATCTAAAAAATATTTCCATTAAAGATAAAAATAATGGTACAATTATTGAACAGCAAATAGAGATCGCCAACGCTTTTAATATGTATTTTAAAACTGCTCGCGCAGATACACTTAGTCAAATTCCACAAAGTAATAATAAGAACAATGATACATTTATACAAAACATTTTGCCACAACAAAACACAATTTTCCTAAGACCATATACTGAAACAGAAATGACCGAACTACTGACAAGTAAACACTCCTCAGGTTATGATGATATACCTGTTTTCCTAATAAAACGAATACTGAATGATCTAGCTTTACTGATATTGTATTTGGTAAATCTATCTTTATCCATAGGAACGTTTTCTGAATGCTTAAAAGTAGGAAAAGTCATTCCGATTCATAAAAAAAATGATACCCAAATACTCGACAACTATAGACCAATAACCATTCCTACAAGTTTTTCAAAAATTCTTGAGTACTATTTCCTGAACAGATTAGTGTGTTTTCTGAATAAGTATCAAATAGTATCAAATAATCAACATGGATTTTTATCTGGGAAATCGACCATAACTGCTGTCCATTCGTTTTATGGAGAAATAATGAAATTCACTGAGGCAGGCGAGTGCCCCGTTGAAATCTTCTGTGATCTCAGCAGGACATTCGACTGCGTCAATCACGAGAAGCTGCTTGCCAAATGAAAGGCATAAATGATGCATTTGATTCCTTTCTTAATAATTTTTTATTCCATTTTAATATGCATTCCAAAAAAAGTAGGAATTACATAAACAATAAACAAGATAAAAGGTGGGTTTCTGACGAGGTCAAGGTATCAAGTCAAAAACTAATAGATCTGTTTACTCTAACAAATATATACCTTGTACTCAAACCAGTCTATAAAACAGAAAAAATCACACAGTAATTTAATTAAAGCAACAAAAAAATTCTACTATCAAAATAAAATAAACAATTCCGATGATCCTGCAAGGTCAGCTTGGAGAATTGTCTCCGAACTTTCAACTAAAACAAAATATCTAAAAAATATTTCCATTAAAGATAAAAATAATGGTACAATTATTGAACAGCAAATAGAGATCGCCAACGCTTTTAATATGTATTTTAAAACTGCTCGCGCAGATACACTTAGTCAAATTCCACAAAGTAATAATAAGAACAATGATACATTTATACAAAACATTTTGCCACAACAAAACACAATTTTCCCAAGACCATATACTGAAACAGAAATGACCGAACTACTGACAAGTAAACACTCCTCAGGTTATGATGATATACCTGTTTTCCTAATAAAACGAATACTGAATGATCTAGCTTTACTGATATTGTATTTGGTAAATCTATCTTTATCCATAGGAACGTTTTCTGAATGCTTAAAAGTAGGAAAAGTCATTCCGATTCATAAAAAAAATGATACCCAAATACTCGACAACTATAGACCAATAACCATTCCTACAAGTTTTTCAAAAATTCTTGAGTACTATTTCCTGAACAGATTAGTGTGTTTTCTGAATAAGTATCAAATAGTATCAAATAATCAACATGGATTTTTATCTGGGAAATCGACCATAACTGCTGTCCATTCGTTTTATGGAGAAATAATGAAATTCACTGAGGCAGGCGAGTGCCCCGTTGAAATCTTCTGTGATCTCAGCAGGACATTCGACTGCGTCAATCACGAGAAGCTGCTTGCCAAACTGTCGGTGTATGGTATTAGAGGCATTTCATTGGATTGGGTTAAGAGCTACCTTTATAATCATAACATAAATACACCACAGATAGTAGACAACCCCCAAATCCATAGCCAAGGCTGAGCGGAAGGGGGTTACACATTTGAAAAACGCAGACATACATCCACACTCACCGGTGTTGTCAATACCGGGGCTGGGGGTCGAACCCAGAGCGCGCTAGGCAGTCGAGCATATTCGCCACTCAATACGCCTTAACCGATTGAGCTACCGCGTCGGTACTCTACCATAGAGTATGTCAATTCAGAGTATGTTGAAATTAACATGGGAGTTCCACAGGGCTCTATTCTGGGCCCGGTGCTATTTCTGTTGTATATGAATGGTCTTGTTGCCTTGACTGCCTCAGCAAACTTTAGCATTTAGGCCAACGATACGTCAATTTTCCTATCTGATTACAATGATGAGTCGTTAAAAGTCAAATGTAACACAATCTTACATAAACTAAATGATTGGTTTAGCCAAAATAGTCTTCATTTTAATGCAACTAAAATTGAGGCTCTGAGATTCCACAGTAGACAAAACCTGTAACAATCTGGAATTGAAAATAGACACCCAGAAATTGTCGTGTATAGATGACCATGTAAAATTTTTAGAAATACACGTGGATGAATGTCTAACCTGGAAAGTCCACTGTGAATATGTCATTTCTAAATTAAATTGCATTGCTTACCAGTTCAAAAGTATCAGAACTGTACTAAATATTCATCAGTTAATAAAACTGTATTATGCACATGTGGATTCTAAACTCCGATATAGAGTGTGCTTCTGGGGCGCCACCACCTTATCACATAATGTTTTTATAGCTCAAAAGCGGGCCACAAGATACATGACTGGTACATTAAATACTGACTCCTGCAAGGACATATTTAAAAAATACAAAATTTTACCATTACCATCTCTTTTCATATATGAGCTATGTTTGTATGTATTCAAGAATAGGAACAGATTTCTGTGCAACAAAAATGTGCACTCCATTAATACCCGGCAAAAAAATGATTTCCATATACCATTTCATAGATTGAATATCCACATATAACTCGCCAACTAGCCTGGGACTTAGGGCCTACAATAGCCTGCCTCCCGACATAAAAGAGGGTAGCTCATTCTCATTACTCGTATTTAAAAAACGCTTAAAAACATATCTAGCAGAGAAATGTTTTTATAGATTAGATTTGTGTGTATTACTTCCACATCTAGTGGAAGTATAGTAACGACAAAAAAATTTTTGAAAATTTTCGAGATTTCAAGTTTGGGCGAAAGAAAAATTTCTGTCGGTCTGTCTGTCGGTCTGTCGGTCTGTAACTTTTTTTGTGCGCACGTTTACTCTGGAACCGTTTGAGATACTGACTTGAAATTTGGTACACATATGTACTTTAACGAGATCTAGAACTAGATTATATTTTCATCTTGTTCCGTCGAAGGGTTGGGGGGTAAATTGGGGTAAATTTGGAGTAAATAGGTAAATCAAGCAGGTAAGAGTTCATAAAATTGATATTTAGTATAGACAAGAGATGCTAAGGCATTTGCCACCCCCATTCCACCCCCACCCCATTATTAAAGGAGATGAAAAAAAATGTGATTTAATGTGTGTACAAGAACCAGAAACCTCAAAATATTTTTTTACTTTATCCACCCCCCACTACCACCCCCTGTCATCACCCCCACCCCACTACCGATGTGAGGTATCGTTTTATGGGTTTCTGGGGTAGAGGATTTCAAATATTATATTATTAAAGTTCCATAAACAATTATTTCCAGATACAAAATTTTTTCATTGTGTGACTTGGATAGAAAATCCAGATGTGGAAGTAGTGATTCCTTGGGCAGCGGTGTTTTAGTATGTGCTTATGTATATAGGGTTTTACTAGTACAATATAGTGTGTAGATTTATATGCCTCTATATTAATTATATAAATTGTGTTTTATGATTAACTTGCATATATAGTTTTGATCTACTAGATTTACGACGTGGTTTGTATTGGAGTTATATGTACACTTCTATTTTGTTTGTAACTTAAATTGACGTATTCTTGTATATTTTTGATTTACTAGATTTACGACGTAGTTTATATTAGATGTTATATGTATCCTTTTATTTTGTTTGTAACTTAAATTGACGTATTCTATCCAATACTTGTAATTAGCCGACGGAATCAATAAATAATCTATCCACGCATTTCGCCGTAAGTTAAAATAATTTTTTTTTGAATGAAATATAATATTTCGTGGTTTATTTACCTGTCATAATCTTACCTCGATTTTCTTCGGTATCTGATTGGGTTTCTTCAAAAGGTCCGAAATTTACTGCAAAAACTGCAATACCTAATTTAAATATGCATTTATTTTGATAAGAGTGCCAGGTCAGAAAAAACAGCGTCTTACTTTCTTGGATCACCCCCTGTAAATACCTAACTAACTCATTTTCATATCGTTTTCTTTGTAATATTACTGGTACCTTTATAAAGGTATATTACCATTGAAATAATAACACTTGTTTTAATGCATGGCTAAAATAAGACATTGATTAACGAGTTATTCTAGAAATACATACAGTATCCTATAAATCATTACTAGGTACACACATTAATGCATTTACGAACAACATTGTTAAAGCCGGTGCACAAGTGCATTAGATGCCAACACCATTAAACTTATTATTTATGAATACAAATATCAACACAAATAATATTTTAATTACAGTTATTCTCTTTACTACCATAATTACTATACTTCAACTGTGTTATACTTTCTTATCACCATATTCTGGAATTGGTTTTTCTCAGAGTACTTATTAAGAATTTTTCCAAAATATGGATAACATCTGCGCAATATAAGTACTTTGAACGTTGAAGATATACACGCCATTAATCCTCGTTATCTGAAGAACAATAAATCCTAAATTAAGAAGATAGTGTAAGAAATATATCAACGCTATAACAATAATTATAAGCTTCTGATATATTATGGGCTATAAATTATGTATTAATGCTAAGTTGCATTTTGCAAAAATGGCCAGGCAATTTAACAGATAAGCAATAAGAAACGCAACTGAACGTAATATCAGTTTTACATATTGGGATCAGCATTGTATTATTGTCTGCTCGATATATTATTAGTATATTCATCTTTGTCCCAATAGGGAAAAATAAAAAGCGGAATGTTGTTACTATTTAATGGTCTTATTGTTACAAAATATTAATTGTTAATTTTTGAGTGAATTTTATATTTTTTTAATTCGCGGAGAAATAGTGTATATAATAAAAAAGAGTGGATGTTGCAGTCGGGTGTGGTCGATTACGAATACCTATTTGATGCTTGTTTTATACGAATATGGCACAATTCACTTTTAACGGGTGTCATGATGGTTAAGTACACTAGGATAGCCCAAAAATGACTTAATTTTACTTCCACGTCCAGTGGTATAGTAGTATAGTAACGACAAAAAAATTTTTAAAAATTTTTATTGTCCAAATAGGCTTAAAATGTCATGAAACGTCGAGATTTTAAGTTTGAGCGAAAAAAATTTTCTGTCTGTCTGTCGGTCTGTCTGTCGGTCTGTCGGTCTGTCGGTCTGTCGGTCTGTCGGTCTGTCGGTCTGTCGGTCTGTCTGTCTGTAACTTTTTTTTGTGCGCACGTTTACTCTGGAACCGTTTAAGATATTGACCTGATATTTGGTACAAATATGTACTTTAACGAGATCTAGAACTAGATTATATTTTCATCTTGTTCCGTCGAAGAGTTGGGGGGTAAATTGGGGTAAATTTGGGGTAAATGGGTAAATCAAGCAGGTAAGAGTCCATGAAATTGGTATTTAGTATATAAAAGAGAAGCTAAGGTCTCAAAAAAATTTTTGGCATTAGCCACCCCCATTACCACCCCCACCTCCTTATTAAAGGGGATGAAAAAAAAATGTGATTTAGTTTATGTACAGGAACCAGAAAACTCAAAATATTTTTTACTTCATCCACCCCCCACTACCACCCCCCTATCACCACCCCCACCCCACTACCGATGTGGGGTATCGTTTTATGGGTTTTTGGGGTAGAGGATTTCAAATATTATATTATTGAAGTTCCATAAACAATTATTTTCACATACAAAGTTTTTTCGTTGTGAGTGACTTGGATAAAGAATCTGGATGTGGAAGTAGTGATTCCTTGGGCAGCGGTTTTTTAGAGAGGGTCTTGATCCCCCCAATTTGCTTCCAAAACCGAAAAAAGTAAGTACGTATTTTTTGGTTTTACTTCCACATCCAGTGGAAGTATAGTAACGACAAAAAAAATTTTTTAAAATTTTTATGTCACGAAACGTCGAGATTTTAAATTTGAGCTAAAAAAAATTTCTGTCTGTCGGTTTGTCGGTCTGTCTGTAACTTTTTTTGTGCGCACGTTTACTCTGGAACCGTTTGAGATATTGACTTGAAATTTGGTACACATATGTAGTTTAACGAGATCTAGAACTAGATTATATTTTTATCTTGTTCCGTCGAAGGGTTAGGGGGTAAATTGGGGTAAATCAAGCAGGTAAGAGTGCATAAAATTGGTATTTAGTATATACAAGAGAAGCTAAGGTCTCAAAAAAAAATTTGGCACCCCCACCCCATTTTTAAAGGGGATGAAAAAAAATTGTGATTTAGTGTGTGTACAAGAACCAGAAACCTCAAAATATTTTTTTACTTTATCCACCCCCACTACCACCCCCTATCACCACTCCCACCCCACTACCGATGTGAGATATCGTTTTATGGGTTTTTGGGGTAAACCGTTTCAAATATTATGTGATTAAAGTTCCTTAAGCAATTATTTCCACATTACAAAGTAAACTATATATTAGGACGTTAAGAATAAACAATAATATTTTTAAAACTCGTCTAATTGTCTAGTAATGAACATGAAGCAAGTTATCATTTAGCTATCTGTACTAACAAACCTTTATACAGGTAATTTTTTCTGTGAATAAATTCCTCTGTACTGTTTACAAAAATCTCCTCTACCAAAGGGGGTAAGAAATTACTTATAATTTTATTAAGCCTTCTGTGGAGATATAATAGTATATTGTGTATCTAGGTGAGAAAGCGATACATTCCCGGACGACGATGCAATTGTTGGCCGAGGCGCTAGCCGAAGCCAACAAGCATCGAAGTCTGGGAATGTGCTTTCACACCGAAGTACACATACTATTTTTTCTGAAATAACAATAAATACTATTTTAAACGTATAAAAATCAAAAATATAAACATTAAAAAAAAAAATTTCTGAAATCACAATCAATACTATTTTAAACGTATAAAAATCAAAAATATTAACATATTAAAATATATATAAAAAACCGTACGGGAATGTTACTTCCCGGCCTAGGCCGGGAAGTAACATTCCCGTACGGCTTTGTTGATCGTTGCTTGGCAACGGATCTTTTCCGGTCTGTTTTCTGATAGTTTCCTAGCAACGGACTAAAATACTGAAATTGTGCATTTTTCGCTCTAAAATCGCGCCGAAAATGTAGACATTCCCGATCGATTTCAGAAAAATATTATTATTTAATCGGATATAATTTAGTTTTGAGTATACCTCTAGTAAATTGAATTTAATCATAGGGATATACAGGATCTCCGGAAATTCCGTTGCCATACTTTAACGTGCGGTTGAGCATAAAAAAATATATCATATAGAACAGCAATGAAATAACATTTACTTTAAACAATCTTGCAAAAAAATACTTAAACGCCAAAGAGCCTTTTGTTTATTTGCTCTTTCTTGGACAGACTGAAATGATGTTCCTTTCTTCTTCATACAAGTTTGATTAATGGACATCAACTGCTTCACAACCGTTTTTCTCAAAAACGGTTAATCTCTCGACGTTTTGCAAGAACACATTTTTTTCGTTAAAATGAAAAAAAAAAAACTAAAAATCGCACTTTTAAATTTAATTACCTAACAACTTTTTAGTGCGCTACTCATAATAGTTATTTATGATACAAGTGTTAAAAGTGACATTTTATTTTGTGAGTGGGGAATATTGCGAGTAGAAGGTGCGACGATTTGATATAATCGCTTTTTAATTACCTTGTTTGCCTTGAACCGCGGAAAAAAGCGCGGATTCCACGAATTCCGCTGAACCGGTTTTTTACCTGGGAATTCCGCGGTTCGTACGTGCACTATAGCGTTGGGTGAGGGGTTTCGGTATTCCCTGTCTTTTCCATGCATACATTTATTTTTATCAAATATGTGTATATAATGCACTACATGTTTACTAGCTTCGATAATGAACTGAATATTTTTTTCTGGGGAAATCCGGCTATTTCAACAATGGAATTTAGAACGCTTTCACGTCAGCGGGTTTCTTATTTTATGGTAGATATTTTTACAGAGGAGAACCTATTCGTATACATTCATTATTTGAATTTACAATCCGTCGTGGCTGATTTGCATGACATATCTCGTCGGCAGATTGATAATTACTTGAAAACCCCGCCAGTGTTTACGTTTGAAAGTATAATAATAATTCTACATGGTAGCTATATACGTCATATCGCCTTAACACTGTATTTCTTTTAACCTATAACTGCCTTCTTTATGTGAGGGTATAATATTGCATGCCTAGATAAGAATCTTTAATGGTTTAACATTTGTAAATAACGATGAGGGACAAATTCATTGCACTAGTCTATACCATCGCAGGAATTAGAAAGCTGAAGTGGAAAGGCCCATATGTTTGCGTAGCGGCGTGACATATTTTGCAGGCAGATCGTTGATTACTTGGAAACTCTGGCCATCCACCGGTTTCGTATAGAATTATTTGGTGGATATTAGCGCTTTCACTTTTTAAAATACTGCTGACTTACGGCCGTTAGAAAGCCAGATAGGAAATTACTTATAGTTTTAACAATGTACCTCGTTTTATTTTGAACTTGGGAATACCGTTGTATGCTTATCAATGCCGTATTTTACGTAAATCGAGCCACCTGGTTTTTTTCCAAAATATAATATATTCCATGTTTACGTTACATACTTGGCTATACACAATGGGATTTACATTGCTTTCATTCTGCTCAAAAATACATCGTTTTGTTCGACCACGTAATTGATCTTTATCAGATGCCATACACAATTACCCAGGGAATTTATATATTTTTAAAACGCGAGCCTAACGGCGTGTGTTGGACCTTTCCAAAATTACGTCGCTTTCACTTCTTTCTCAAAACAACTTATTATTTATACACGTAAATGGGTTATGCCACCTTTTGAATGTCTCCGTGTATCGGGCAGATTTGGTCAATACGTACACCTAATCGTCGTGTCTGTTTTGCATGCCAGCTGTTACCTAGCTATCAATGCCGCATTTTACGTAAATCGGGTCACCTGGTTTTTCCAAAACATATTTTTATCTGCGGATCCTCTCATTATATATATTTTTAGGTGTAGTCTATTACTTTACTACCACGAATAGCTATCTCTCCTGATGGTACCTTCATATACTGCTTATTTTGTATTCCTAACCTCACACGGAATTTTTTTGACACATTTTTCTCTACGCTGTCCTATACAGACTGTTTCTGCATGACGCATTATTAAGGTATTTTTAAAAATAGAAAGTGTCCATGTCACTTCGGTTCAACTTATGCTATAATGCCTCCGTGTTTATTTAAAATGGCCGGTTTTATTATTAATACTAGAACCTGCATTATTATTTATGTTATCGTCATGTTCGGTGTTATCTGGGAGTTTATATATTTATTTAAGTAGCCTGTTTTAGTGACTTGTACGTTCACGGTGCCCCGAGTGCGCGATTGTTCCAAATTATATTTTTTACCGAGCTCCCCGTCACAGTAAGCGCGTCTCTATTTTACGTAAAATAAATCGATTTTAAACTAATACACGGTAAGGATCACGCTCTTATGCGGGAAATTCCGACTCGCTCTTTTTTTCTATCCTTATATCTCTTTACTGTTTTTTTCCTAAACAGTACAGTGTTTCTTTTACATACGTACGTCATAGGGATTCCCGCTGGTGGACATATGATTACTCAGCCCCCGCATAGGTTTGATATACTTTTATATACGCACAAAAAAGGCTGTCTATCTGAATGGATACGTTAGGTCTGCGGTAATTAGAGGGTTTAATGATTTATAAATGTAATAGTTGTATAACATTTTAGCTACATGACGATTTTACCTGCGTTTTTAACGGGGCTTTCCTGTGATTATAATGTAGAAAGTTTACATTTCTTGTCACAGCCCTACATCAAATTTGAAAGTTAAAAATACGTTTCTAGATAAGCAGTAGCGATAACGAATCTAGTCTGTACGATTTTAATGCCGGAAATTACCAAATTACGTTAGTTAGTTATTTGCTATTTCTGTTTCAGCCATACAACAAATTTCTATAAGGTCTCCCCCAATATAGTTCAGATCGCGACATTGTTGTTTTATCAGTAAACTCTTTGTATGTATGTATGTTATTATTATCTGTACCTATCTATAGGTATTTATTTTTTAACATAACGACACCGCTAGAAAGGCCAAAAACATGAGCTTGTATATGAACTTAATGTGGTTTACGTAAGATTGCTGTACCCCTCGGTTTTTTTTAACGGGGAATAAAGCAAAAGGTGTTAAATACTTATTTTATTTTTTATTTAATAAGTCTACTGATATATATATATATATATATCAAACCGTAATATTTATAGTGAATTTGTTTATTTATTGTATACAACTATCATGATACGTCACTGGTATCGTTATCTGAAGACAATCAAGTATTTGACTGTCTTTTTTATTGTTATACCAGCACGAAATATTTTTAATATTTTGCTGAGAACATAAATAGTTACTACGACCACCTAACAAGCAGACAGCCAAGGAATACATGCCTCTTAAAACATCTATTGTAGGACGCCCAAAATCTTCAGTGTTTTGTATTTTACCGCTACCATGATGCATATGTTTTGTTAAAATCTCCTTCTTCTCGGCCCCCTTTTTTTTTTTTTTTTTTTTTTTTTTCGTATATGAACGAGGACCTCTGGTCGATGTCTTGAAATATATTTAATACTTTTTCTTAAGGTATAAAACCGCTATCCCACTCGAGACCGTGAAATACCCCTGTTAACCACATAGCCGTCCTTTTAGATTTTTTCGATAGCTTCTCACAATCATACGGTGGTGCGAAAACAAAAATCTCGGTGACGGTGCTTACGTCATATGATTAACTGCACGTGGTAAAACATGTACTGATTAATGTTTCAACTGAGCTGCCGTCATCTACAATGAGTGCCTCCTTCAGTCAGGAGAGAGTCGACACAACACCTTTCATGAGATGTAACCGATGCCCCTGTCCTTGTCACAGCTAGGCTTTGCAGGGACGGGGGCAGATCATAAAATTTATCCTAACAGCCTGAGGCAATCGCTGTTATGTGTGTACTGCATTCAATGATTCTACATATCTACACCACGGAGATGCCAACGAGAGATAGACATGAAAGCGAAGCGCGCAATAGCTTGGTGTCGCCGATACCGCCGCTGTTATGTGTGTATTACATTCAATGACTCTACATATCTGCTACACAACGTTACATGCAGACACCTGCGTTTTCAGCGTGGTGGTTATAGACTGGCGGTACATGACCAGTCAGGTGCAACGTTTTTAAAATGCATGCCAATCATATATATGAATGAAATTACCAAGAATATGCCAGAAATGCAAATTTTAGGCAGTCGTCGCATGCACAAGGGGGTGCAAATCGGTTTTTTTTGTGTCTTTTTTTTGGGTTTTATTTTTTTATTTTTTTTACTGGATGCCAATAGTGCCAAACGAAAAGCCTTCAAAAAAAATCCAAAATCAAAATCATCCAAAATCAAGAACACCAAAAAATTTTACGATTTAATGTGCACATTAACAGTTGTTTTGAGCGCGGAAACTGCATGCCAATGAATTTCTGCTGGATTTTTTTTCACGGCTTTTTGTTTGGCACTATTGGCATCCATTAAAAAAAATAAAAAAATAAAACCCAAAAAAAAGACACAAAAAAAACCGATTTGCACCCCCTTGTGCACGCGACGACTGCCTAAAATTTGCATTTCTGGCATATTCATGGTAATTTCATTAATATATATGATTGGCATGCATTTTAAAAACGTTGCACCTGACTGGTCATGTACCGCCAGTCTATTATACCACACAAATATTAATTACTGTTTCTTTTCTCTGTTCGAGGGTCTCGGCATAGTTATGCCCTATACGAACACAACAGCCTGATGTCGACGATGCTGCATATGCGCTCGCAGAGGCCAATATAGGTGTGCGATGGGGGGAGATGAAAATAAAAGCAGTCGCTTATAAACTAGCATAATTTTCGCCATGTATGTCAATTTCAGTACTACTCACAGTGGTTATGACACTGGCGGTGATAGAGCCTGCGACCCCCATAGCCTCTGCTACGCCCTGTGAGACGTTGACAAGAAAGATGTGGAAGCCTCACTCACTCAATCAGTACACCGCGAGGCACGTTCTGGTTCCCTATTCCCTAACGACATATTATAACATAAATAAATAATACTAAAAAAGCCGATATGGCAGCATCACACTGGATTTCGCTGGTTATACACGGTTTCTCTCTCTGTCACACTCGCTCTCTCTCTCTCTCTCTCTCTCTCTCTCTCTCTCTCTCTTTCTCTCGCTCCAGCGCCGTAATAATGTTTTTTATTTTCTGTCCGACACAAGTTTTTTTTTATACACGCCCTTAGGGATACGTACAGAGACTCTGCGAGCACGTTTACGGTACACACACTCGATAATCTTCACTATAACATTTTCTACTCATATATTCTTAGATAACGATATTATGTTTTAAAAAGCTATGAGGCTGACGGGGTTTCCAAACCACTGTTATTCTACAGCCTAGCTTATGGGAAAGAGCATTGGTGATGCCGAGTGCTTAACAGGCAACCGTGACAAGTGACTTGTTACTGTCAAACGTGCCATACAGCAAATAGATGTCTCGGTGACGGAGCCTGTCGCGAGTTCGTGCGATAGAGACGTGGGCTCCGCCGCGCCTGCCGCTGCTGGCGCTGGTGCGGAGACGCTATCGATAAAGACATGGAGGCGACGTACGCAACAAAAGCTTGATGCCGCCGGTATTATGTGTGTACTGCATTCGATGACGCTGTATATGCGCTCGCAGAGACCGAGTGGTGTGTTACTGTCAAACGTGCCATGCAGCAGCAAATAGAGGTCTCGGTGAAGGAGCCTGTGTGAACATATACCTGGTGTATAAAACTGCATTTCTTAGATAACGACATGTTCTATATGTAACCATTAACTTCGGCAATTACGTTTCGTCTGCTTTCGAGGTGCTCTGTATACTGCAATCGATTGAGATGATAACGGTGCATATGTGCGCTCACAGAGAGAGAGAGAGTGAGAGAGCGATATGGATACGGTAGAGGATAGAGAGAGGTGAGTTTGGTTCGTTAAACGTTCAGATGCCGTCTCTGCATGCCCCAGCCTCTCCTCCAAACGGTCTGGACCACCGAAACTATATATGTAGGTTAGGTTCAGCAAGTCGCGCGCGAGTATATGTTCACACAGGCTCCTTCACCGAGACCTCTATTTGCTGCTGCATGGCACGTTTGACAGTAACACACCACTCGGTCTCTGCGAGCGCATATACAGCGTCATCGAATGCAGTACACACATCATAATACCGGCGGCATCAAGCTTTTGTTGCGTACGTCGCCTCCATGTCTTTATCGATAGCGTCTCCGCACCAGCGCCAGCAGCGGCAGGCGCGGCGGAGCCCACGTCTCTATCGCACGAACTCGCGACAGGCTCCGTCACCGAGACATCTATTTGCTGTATGGCACGTTTGACAGTAACACGTCACTTGTCACGGTTGCCTGTTAAGCACTCGGCATCACCAATGCTCTTTCCCATAAGCTAGGCTGTAGAATAACAGTGGTTTGGAAACCCCGTCAGCCTCATAGCTTTTTAAAACATAATATCGTTATCTAAGAATATATGAGTAGAAAATGTTATAGTGAAGATTATCGAGTGTGTGTACCGTAAACGTGCTCGCAGAGCCTCTGTACGTATCCCTAAGGGCGTGTATAAAAAAAACTTGTGTCGGACAGAAAATAAAAAACATTATTACGGCGCTGGAGCGAGAGAAAGAGAGAGAGAGAGAGAGAGAGAGAGAGAGCGAGTGTGACAGAGAGAGAAACCGTGTATAACCAGCGAAATCCAGTGTGATGCTGCCATATCGGCTTTTTTAGTATTATTTATTTATGTTATAATATGTCGTTAGGGAATAGGGAACCAGAACGTGCCTCGCGGTGTACTGATTGAGTGAGTGAGGCTTCCACATCTTTCTTGTCAACGTCTCACAGGGCGTAGCAGAGGCTATGGGGGTCGCAGGCTCTATCACCGCCAGTGTCATAACCACTGTGAGTAGTACTGAAATTGACATACATGGCGAAAATTATGCTAGTTTATAAGCGACTGCTTTTATTTTCATCTCCCCCATCGCACACCTATATTGGCCTCTGAGAGCGCATATGCAGCATCGTCGACATCAGGCTGTTGTGTTCGTATAGGGCATAACTGTGCCGAGACCCTCGAACAGAGAAAAGAAACAGTAATTAATATTTGTGTGGTATAACCACTATAGAAATTTGTTGTATGGCTGAAACAGAAATAGCAAATAACTAACTAACGTAATTTGGTAATTTTCGGCATTAAAATCGTACAGACTAGATTCGTTATCGCTACTGCTTATCTAGAAACGTATTTTTAACTTTCAAATTTGATGTAGGGCTGTGACAAGAAATGTAAACTTTCTACATTATAATCACAGGAAAGCCCCGTTAAAACCGCAGGTAAAATCGTCATGTAGCTAAAATGTTATACAACTATTACATTTATAAATCATTAAACCCTCTAATTACCGCAGACCTAACGTATCCATTCAGATAGACAGCCTTTTTTGTGCGTATATAAAAGTATATCAAACCTATGCGGGGGCTGAGTAATCATATGTCCACCAGCGGGAATCCCTATGACGTACGTATATAAAAGAAACACTGTACTGTTTAGGAAAAAAACAGTAAAGAGATATAAGGATAGAAAAAAAAGAGCGAGTCGGAATTTCCCGCATAAGAGCGTGATCCTTACCGTGTATTAGTTTAAAATCGATTTATTTTACGTAAAATAGAGACGCGCTTACTGTGACGGGGAGCTCGGTAAAAAATATAATTTGGAACAATCGCGCACTCGGGGCACCGTGAACGTACAAGTCACTAAAACAGGCTACTTAAATAAATATATAAACTCCCAGATAATACCGAACATGACGATAACATAAATAATAATGCAGGTTCTAGTATTAATAATAAAACCGGCCATTTTAAATAAACACGGAGGCATTATAGCATAAGTTGAACCGAAGTGACATGGACACTTTCTATTTTTAAAAATACCTTAATAATGCGTCATGCAGAAACAGTCTGTATAGGACAGCGTAGAGAAAAATGTGTCAAAAAAATTCCGTGTGAGGTTAGGAATACAAAATAAGCAGTATATGAAGGTACCATCAGGAGAGATAGCTATTCGTGGTAGTAAAGTAATAGACTACACCTAAAAATATATATAATGAGAGGATCCGCAGATAATAGTATATTATATTACTAGGAGTAGAACGCACTCTTTTTTTGTGTTGAGCCCAGGATTTGCAAACTGGGCGAAACACAAAAAAAGGCGTTCTACTCCGTGTAATATATACTAATTTTTTTTCAAGCGTATTAAAATGCAAAAATTCATTTATTT
Organism: Rutpela maculata; assembly: GCA_936432065.2. NCBI lineage: Eukaryota > Metazoa > Arthropoda > Insecta > Coleoptera > Cerambycidae > Rutpela > Rutpela maculata. Next base: position 153,652,296 of record OW386288.2, read on the forward strand.
ATCATAAATGTACAAATATTCAAACTTCAGTCTTACATGTTGACACAATATGACAAGTGGCTAGTGGATAGCGCGCCACCGGTGGCTTTCGGTATTAACATTATGTTACTAGTAAAACAATACCCACTGCGGTGGCGCTTTCGGAACTAACATTATGTTACTAGTAAAATAATGTCCACTACGGTGGCGTTCGGTACTAACATTTTGTTACTAGTAAATCAATGTCCTACTTCTACTTCTGTTTTTGGTGACATAATTTAAACATTTTAATACGCTTGAAGAAAAAAATATGTTTTGGAAAAACCAGGTGACCCGATTTACGTAAAATGCGGCATTGATAGCTAGGTAACAGCTGGCATGCAAAACAGACACGACGATTAGGTGTACGTATTGACCAAATCTGCCCGATACACGGAGACATTCAAAAGGTGGCATAACCCATTTACGTGTATAAATAATAAGTTGTTTTGAGAAAGAAGTGAAAGCGACGTAATTTTGGAAAGGTCCAACACACGCCGTTAGGCTCGCGTTTTAAAAATATATAAATTCCCTGGGTAATTGTGTATGGCATCTGATAAAGATCAATTACGTGGTCGAACAAAACGATGTATTTTTGAGCAGAATGAAAGCAATGTAAATCCCATTGTGTATAGCCAAGTATGTAACGTAAACATGGAATATATTATATTTTGGAAAAAAACCAGGTGGCTCGATTTACGTAAAATACGGCATTGATAAGCATACAACGGTATTCCCAAGTTCAAAATAAAACGAGGTACATTGTTAAAACTATAAGTAATTTCCTATCTGGCTTTCTAACGGCCGTAAGTCAGCAGTATTTTAAAAAGTGAAAGCGCTAATATCCACCAAATAATTCTATACGAAACCGGTGGATGGCCAGAGTTTCCAAGTAATCAACGATCTGCCTGCAAAATATGTCACGCCGCTACGCAAACATATGGGCCTTTCCACTTCAGCTTTCTAATTCCTGCGATGGTATAGACTAGTGCAATGAATTTGTCCCTCATCGTTATTTACAAATGTTAAACCATTAAAGATTCTTATCTAGGCATGCAATATTATACCCTCACATAAAGAAGGCAGTTATAGGTTAAAAGAAATACAGTGTTAAGGCGATATGACGTATATAGCTACCATGTAGAATTATTATTATACTTTCAAACGTAAACACTGGCGGGGTTTTCAAGTAATTATCAATCTGCCGACGAGATATGTCATGCAAATCAGCCACGACGGATTGTAAATCCAAATAATGAATGTATACGAATAGGTTCTCCTCTGTAAAAATATCTACCATAAAATAAGAAACCCGCTGACGTGAAAGCGTTCTAAATTCCATTGTTGAAATAGCCGGATTTCCCCAGAAAAAAATATTCAGTTCATTATCGAAGCTAGTAAACATGTAGTGCATTATATACACATATTTGATAAAAATAAATGTATGCATGGAAAAGACAGGGAATACCGAAACCCCTCACCCAACGCTATAGTGCACGTACGAACCGCGGAATTCCCAGGTAAAAAACCGGTTCAGCGGAATTCGTGGAATCCGCGCTTTTTTCCGCGGTTCAAGGCAAACAAGGTAATTAAAAAGCGATTATATCAAATCGTCGCACCTTCTACTATTGCGGAACGAGCGTAGCGAGTGAAGCAACCCCACGAACAAAATAAAATCACTTTTAACAAATGTATTATACAATATTTTTTGTAAAACTGTTATTAAAAAAAAAGCCGTCTGTGAAGTTGAACTCTCGATCTGTCGCTCATTTCAATTATATGTGACAATAAAGTGTATATATCAAGTCAGGTACTGGATAAAGGGTAACTAAGTAAAACAGTTGTAAGTTGTTTAGTGTTTATTAGTAACTACAATGGAAGCTGTCTTTAAATGTTGTAAATTTTGTGGCTAAAAAAATGGATTTTGAAGAAAATAGGGGAAATTAAAATAATTTCGTTATTCCATCAGATGTTGAAGAAGCCGCAACTAAGGCAACTTTAGATCTGTTGCCCCAGAAATCGCGGCAACAATACGATATAGCATATAAAAGACTTATTGAATTGTGTAAAATGAGGAAAGTAGTAGACAAGTTCATTGAAAATATATTTTTGGCTTACTTCTAAGAAAAATCTAAGTTGGAAGGCGTCAACAGTGTGGTCTAATTTAAAATAATAATAATAATGATAATAAATCGCCTTTATTGATATTTAAGTCCTGGCGGAGTTTAGCATAGCTATTCCACCAGTCAACCAGGAAGTGTATTTATCAACAGTAAAATCACAATAGCTTTTTTTTTATCAGATAAATTTCTCTATGTAACGAAATAATTTTGCCAATCAGTGATTTTATGAGAAAAACTGACCTGAAAAAATCGCGAGACCGGAGGTCGAGCGATTTTGTCAAATGTCAGTTTTCCGAGCAAAATTACTGATTGGCAAAATATTGAGTTAAAAAGAAATTTATCCATAAAAGAAAAGCGCGAGTGATTTTTGGCATGATAAATTAACGACAGAATATGTGAACGAACAACAATTAAAAATAATTATAATTTTCTCAAAACGACTCATATCGTACAGTATAGTTTCCACAAGACTTACAAATTATAGCCGACAGTACAGATTTTAAAATGACGTGCGACTACTAGATATACTTACTCTGCTTTTGAGGAACAGGCATTTTTATCGTGATATAAAACGATGCACCTTTTTTTATCGCTGTCAAAGTGACAAAATGTGACTGTCAAATAGACTTTTTTATATAGGAGTTAATTTATCTATGATAAAAGCTAGTTTGCAAATCAAGAACAATGTGGATATAAGCAAGTATTACAAGCTAATAATAGAGTTTTTAAAACAAAAAGTGTAGGATATCTGCCAAAAAAATCGAAAATATTTACTAACGAACAAATTAATACATTTTTGAATGAAGCTCCAGGCACCAAATATCTAATGATGAAGGTTGTATCAATTGGTTTATTTGGAGCATGCCGTCATGAAGAGCTTTGTAAATTAACATTGGATGATATTAAAAAATCATAAACTCCTTATTGATTCATATTTTGGAGACTAAAACCAACGTTCGTCGTAGTTTTTGTATCGTTAGAAGCTACATGAATTATTACCATAAATATGCTGCATTACAGCCAGCCGCCGTTACCCCCCGTCGCGTCGCTTTTTTCTAAATTACGTTAACGGCAAATGTACTGTTCAACCTGTTGGGATAAATACTTTTGGGAAGATTTCTACTAATATTGCCGAATTCCTGAAATTGCCAGATCCGAAGCAGTTTACTGGCCATTGTTTCTGAAGATCTTCGGCATCTTTGGCAGATTCGGGAGCTAATTTAATTACAATAAAACTACTGAGGGATGGAAATCCTCAGCCGTTGCTAAGGGCTACATCGAGGATTCTATTACAAATAAAAATAAAATTGCTGGGAGAATTCTTCCCAGTACCAGTACCAGTACCTCTTCTAATGCTGCAATTGCTTTAGAGAACTCTTCTACCTTGACATTAGTGTCATCTGGTGACGTCGACGATAGTATCGCAGTTAAACTGTATACCTCTGCAATTACTTCTCAAGGAATTAACATGAGTAACTGTTCGGGCTGTAATATTAATATTAATGTTTCTAAATAAATAATTTAGAACTGTTCGAATAAATATGTATTGTTTCTAAATAATATATTCCTTCTAATTTTATCAATACAGCTTTCTATTATCTTGAGAAGAATGCATATTACTATATAGGAATTATTGGATATAGCATTTTATAACACTAGTGTGAAAAGTGTTTTCGATACTAGTGTTAAAAGTGTTTTTGACACGTAACATTATAAAAGTAAATTTTCAGTTCACTTGTCAATGAATTAAAAATGTCATTTTTAATGACAGTTTTACAAAAAAGCATGTTTTTTAGTTTCTTAAAACTATAATTCTTAGGCGCTGTTGTCAACTCACTAATTTAAAATTTGGTATTTGTTTAAAAATGGCCTCTATCGATTTTTTTTATTTGTTGCAACTTAAAAAATGCATCAAAAATTTATTTTTTTTTGTTTGTTGCGATACGAGCTATACAACCAGATATATTTAAAAAAAACCGCAAGAAACATAATTTTGGATGTACTTTTGTTTAAATAAATGACTTGCGGGTATAAAATTTAATCCGAAACTTTTTGCTACACTCCCGGTAATGTTTCAGATAAGTTACAGCAAAAAAAAATTGCTGCCCTATAAATCCCTACAAATTTTAGTTTTATTCCACTATAATAAAAGACACATACATTTTACAGATACCTTAATGGTTAACATTAATAAAATAACATATACAAGAGTCATAACGATAAATATCCTAAAAATGTACAGATGCTTCATAGCGACATTTGGACATTAAAATTTTAATTGGACGAGTAAAAATGTACCTGTGCAACAACACCGAATCCGAATGTCGTTTATAATTTATATTTCATACCAATTAAATTATGTTTATGTGAAATACAAAGCATAAAAATGAATAGTAAAAACAATTAAAATTTCGGCGACTTACAAGTTTTCGCTTTACAGACGTCATACTGCGATTTTCAAAGGTATAAAGAATGCAACTCTGGTTAATAAATGATGTACAGCGAGATTTTATGCTGAAAAGTAAAAAAATGATTTACTATAGCAGTTAAAACGAATTCTATAAGAAACCAAGCCGAGGCATATTAATGACACATACGGCTTGTCGTGCCAGTGAAAACAGAGCTATTTATTACGGACAATGAGAGAAATACGTAATTTTATTAAGGAAGAAGTTTCTTGGGTTAAAAGCGCTATATTTGTCTTCTTTACACGATACACCATTTGCCGCTGGTCAGAGTAAATAAACAGGCATACTTTTCACATCCAGAAACAATAAATCTCCACATTTTTTGGTGTGCAAGTTCAATGGTGTTTAAATACACCGTTGATACAAATATTCTGTGGGGATTTCCTTTTGGATAAACAGGAAGGATTAATGTAAATAATAATTTAAATTATTATTTACAGTTTTGTATCGAGACGAGATTAAATTATAATGAATTATTGGGTTTTGATTTTAACACCGTCGAGCGTACAAATGGAATTAATCGGCTTTGATAAATAATTAATAAAATAGAATATGTTATTATTTATTAAACATATAGATTGTTACATGAATAAGTTCTGGTTTTGTAGTAGTTGAATAGTGAGCACGGGTACGTGGAAGCTCAAGCGAGGAAAGCCTGCGCGTGAAAATGATAAAACAAAAAATATATTACGTATACACAGTAGGGTGGCCCATCTTTTTCGAAATCGAAATTTTTTATTTCTCACCCCTGCAAATGGTTCCATTTGAAGAAAAAACAGTCCCCTCAAAATATTATTGAAGCAAATTGAAGGCAAGGGGTGCCGCAGAATGCATTATTATGCAATAATAAAAGTAAATGGAATTATTTACATTCTTTAGTTGATGCATTGTTTTTTTTTTTAATCAACAACATTTATCTTTAGAATGACTAATCAAGTCATACAAATATCAAAGACATTATCTGTTGTGACTATGACATGTGTCATACTACTGTAAATTTGTAGTCTAAGAAAACTATACTAGAAGTTTTTGAAATAAAACTCTCGTTTTATCTTTGTGTATTTTATTATGAAACGTTTTTTTCATACATAGTACCAAATATTATCCTAAATCTACAAGACATATAGTAATAAAAACAATATTTTTTGCACTAGGCCAAAGCATGCGACAGGGTTTCTTTTTTTACATTTGGAAACTGTGATTTATAATCATTTACAACTTGGAGTAAAAACTGTTTTTGGTCTTCATTTTTTGTTAAAATGTCATTATAGTCAGTAATAAGTTTGATTCCTCTCTCAGCGGCATCATTTACAACTTTAATTTTGTTTACAATATTGAAACATCGGGTATAACTCTCATTTTCCCTCCATGTTGTTAGATCATTTTCCAAAAATTCCATAGACAAACCTAATTTTTGAAAAAACTGTTTAGTGTTCTCGCATATGAAGTCCTGAATTTCCTTGTTTTCAACGTCAGTAATGTTACTAATCATAAGTCGTTTAATACCCTCTTGATTTGGTGCTTTCCTATTCAAAGCTTTAACCATTTCTCTTTTAGTGGTAACTGAAATATCGTCATCAAAGAAAGATAAGCCAACATTTACTGAATTAAGGTACCACAAATGGTTCACTATTTTCCTACTTGCGGCTTGAGATATTTCTTTGTCAATATTTTGATAATTAATGAGTTCTTTACAAAAGTCTAAGTCATGAAGCGGTGCTTTACTAGCAAATGACGCTGTAAACCAGGCCTTTACATAAACCTTTACAATAAAGGGACATATATCTTCAATACCTATTTTTTCTTTTTTAGTTAGTTGGAACTGATCTTGGAAAAAAAATATTTTTAGACAGTAAATGGCTTTGGCCATCCAACGTGCATGATGAAATGCCCCTGGTTGATAGAATGTCGTGTGAGTGAACTCTTCTTCAACAAAAAGTTTAGAAAGCATTAAAAATTCTTTATAATCATCACGAGGCTGTTGCAAAGTTAAAGCTGCATTTAGAAACTTTACAATTTCGGCTTTAACTGGTTGTAAAATGTGTTTAATTTTTGATACCTGAAACCCAGTTTTTAGTTTATTTTGATCTATCTTAGGCCAAAATTCCCTAAAACGTTTAAATAGTGGCACTTGCGTCAAATACACTTCTTAAAACCACTTCAAAAATATGATGTCTACAAGGAAAATATAGAATATCTCTTTCTAATTTTTGTTGCAATAGTGTGGCTGCCCCATTTATATAACCCATATTTGATGCTGTTGTATCACAACACAAAGCTATTACCTTTTCGTCCAAATTCCATTCACAAAGCACATCATAAACTGCTTCAGTCTGTTCTCTTCCAGTTGAATTGGGCAAAGCTGGTACTCCAATTAGTTGTTCAATATCTCCACTAGTAACTAAGATAGCAAGTCTATCGATATTTCCCATTCCAGTGAGAGAAGGTAAAAGTTTTCCATCCCAATGGATGACTGGGGCCGGCAATTCAGAATTACCGAAGGCAATTTTTAATATTTCAGCTCTTTCTTCGCGGATGCGTTGTCTAGAGCGCTGAAGTATGGTTCTGCTGATGGACAAAGATGTGGTGTCATGTCCTAGTGCTTCTGCTATTGCCGTCAAAATATGGACTCCATACCTGTCGCTTATTTTGCAAGCATCAAATGCAGCGGCTATTTTTGGTGTGATGATGTTACATGTTCCATATCTCCTCTTTTTTGGCTGTGACGGGCCAGGCTGGTCTTGTAACAACTCTTCTTGGGCTTCGATTATTTCATCTTCATTTTCGTTGGAGTCGGCTGAATGACTACTTGATGATGGACAGGTGACTGTTTCCTCTAATCTAGCTTTTTCTTATTGACTTCGTTGCATTCGTTCGGATAATTTCTGTAATTTCTCCTCAGCTGATTTTTCTTGAGAAGCAAGTTGGTAATCAATACCATGCATAAATCCAGGACGTCCCTTTTTTCTTTGGTTAATTAAAAACTGCTTATCTTCATCTATTTTCATCAACTCCAATGCATTTGCATGAGAAATGTCAAAAAGATCGTCCAATTTTTCAACGAAATTTTTTTCTTTACCTCCCGCACTGGCCCTTTTAGCCGATTTTTGTAAGTTCCTCCACTCTGCATAAAGTTTATCTAGTTGTTTAACACAATGAAAATTCTGACGTGTCGGAATGCGAGCTTTATCCCAAAAAACTGACACCTCTTTTATTGTTAATTTAACACTTTCATGTACACTTAGCTTTACTTCACGAATGTTATAAAAGAGCACTTGTAATACTTGTCTATTAGACGGCAATTTATTGCCAATGATTTGTGACGAATAGTGTCCAACTAAGTAAATGAAAGTATCCTTTCGTAAGGATCTAACATCAGCCATCGTTAAATGTTTTTTCAAAAAGGAACGTATGCTAGAACTTATAATGTCACCACTGTAAAACACAATTGCAAACTGACATAAAAACCTACCATAGGTGCATTATATTTCCAAACTTCCAAAACAAATAATTTCTAGAAAATAATTACACCAATAAAACATTATGAGAAAAGAGGTAGATATTTGTATTTTAAGTAAAATTTAAGTGTATTACCGTAATAAAATCTTATCTACAAATTTCTACCTGAATGCGGCACGGGTTACCGTAATAAAATCTTCTCTATAAATTTCTACCTGAATGCGGCACGGGTTACCGTTCACCGAATTATCTGAAACGTTGAAATAAATTATTCCTAGTATAATAGTATATTTTCGTGGGGTGAGACTTAAAAAATACGCAAAAAAAATTCACCCCATATAGAGATGGGCCACCCTAATACACAGGCCCGTAGCTAGGGGTGGGCCAGGACCCGTCCTGGAATAATTTTCGCCCGACCTACGGCGACCGCAGAAAATAATGAGGTAGCTATTTTTTAATGGAAAAAACGAATTTTTTGCCCACGGCCCTCCTCTGAAAAATTGTTTGCCCACCCTTAAAGCATTTTCTAGCTACAGGCCTGCGTATACACAGTGAATCAGTCAGCATCAAAGAATATTATTTATTATTTTTTACTTCTTGCATGTGACATAAAGAATGTATTAAATATAAAAAAGTATAAATATCAAAATGTGGCAAAATGTGATTGCGGCTCAACGTAAACACAGTAGCCGTTTCTGGGCTGATTCTCATCCACATGATTAAAATTTCTTAAATAAACCTTCGATTTTGTAAATGCACTAGGATCTCCTATTGCAGAGCTTGGTACTTGATGCTGGAACGGTTTTACATTATCGGGAGGAGGAACACTGAAATTTGATTCATGGTTCGAGGTATTTACAACTCCATTTCGGCTGATTCGTTGTGGCTTTCTCACTTATTGGGAATGTCTCATATTGTTTACTTTTTCACTTTTATCTACCTCTAATTTTACCTTATTTATAAGCCTGACTGCTGTGCAAGCCATGGTTACAGGATTCATCCCTGGGCAGGTTTCAGTTAATAGCCCAAGAGTATATTGATTTATATCAACCACTCTACCTTCTTCATTAAATCTCACACTATCAGTATTAGACTGGCGGTACATGACCAGTCAGGTGAAACGTTTTCAAAATGCATGCCAATAATATATATGAATGAAATTACCATGAATATGCCAGAAACGCAAATTTTAGGCAGTCAGAAGGGTGTGCAAATCGATTTTTTTGTTTTTGTTTTTTTATTTTAAAATGGATGCCAATAGTGCCAAACGAAAAGCCGTGAAAAAGAATTCAGCGGAAATTCATTGGCATGCAGTTTCCGCTCGCAAAACAAATTTTGATGCGCACATTAAATCGTAAAATTTTTTGGTATTCTTGATTTTGGATGATTTTGATTTTGGATTTTTTTTCATGGCTTTTCGTTTGGCACTATTGGCATCATTTTAAAATAAAAAAAAAAAATCGATTTGCACGCCCTTCTGCACGCGACGACTGCTAAAATTTGTGTTTCTGGCATATTCATTATGATTGGCATGCACTTTAAAAACGTTGCACCTGACTGGTCATGTACCCCCAGTCTATATTTGGAAGTGAACTCATCGGTTTGTAATATGCGTCACAAATAAATCTAACTAAACACTTATAAAAAAAACCGCTGCCCAAGGAATCACTACTTCCACATCCGGATTTTCTATCCAAGTCACACAACGAAAAAATTTTGTATCTGGAAATAATGATTTATGGAACTTTAATAATATAATATTTGAAATCCTCTACCCCAAAAACCCATAAAACGATACCCCACATCGGTAGTGGGGTGGGGGTGGTGACAGGGGGTGGGAGTGGGAGGTGGATATGGTAAAAAAATATTTTGAGGTTTCTGGTTCTTGTACACACACTAAATCACATTTTTCTTTCACCCCCTTTAATAATCGGGTGGGGGTGGTAATGGGGGTGGCTAATGACAAAATTTTTTTTGAGACCTTAGCTTCTCTTGTCTATACTAAATATCAATTTTATGAACTCTTACCTGCTTGATTTACCTATTTACTCCAAATTTACCCCCCAACCCTTCGACGGAACAAGATGAAAATATAATCTAGTTCTAGATCTCGTTAAAGTACATACGTGTACCAAATTTCAAGTCAATATCTCAAACGGTTCCAGAGTACGTGCGCACAAAAAAAGTTACAGACCGACAGATAGAAATTTTTTTTCGCTCAAACTTGAAATCTCGACGTTTCATGACATTCTAAGCCTCTTTGAACAATAAAAATTTTTAAAAATTTTTTTGTTACTATACTTCCACTGGATGTGGAAGTAATAACAGTTGTTTTACAACTTAATACTAGATTTCACGCCAATATTCTTGGCTAAAGATGTCGGTCTCGGATGACTGGGGCTGGGCAGGACTATTGCCCTTTACCCCAATACATCGCTGTAGACCGGGGACCAGCCTCGTGCAGGGCGGGCGAGCTTACTTTACGTCGGCCCCACTCACAAATGTGAGCGGTGCAGACGATTTCGGCCCACCTCCCTGGGTCCTGGCTCGTTGGACCTTGCTGGCTAAGGCCTCTTCTGGCGTTCTTCTGTCATCGTCTTCTTTTCTTCGCCAGCTTGTTTGCCCCCCGGGGGGTAGTCATCGGTCTGTTGGGTGTTTTGGGTTTGTGGCGGGAGTGACTGCCGGTACACAAGATGCCAAGAGGCATCCTGTCATCCGGATCATCGGTAGGGTAAGGATGAGCTGTGTAGCTCGAGGAAGGGCAGACCTAACTGCTTTGGTAGCATTTTTGGTCTGCCCGGAGCTAGGGGGACTACGGGTACTGGACGGTTGTTTGTCCGGTACCCGCAGGGTCTTGGGTGGGTGGTTGGGTATCGTCATGTCTCTTCCGTGGGGGTGGATCGTCGGTTGGTGGTATGCTTCTCATACTCACCCGTTATCCAGGAGCTGCACCTTCGGCCGCTTGTGCCTAGGAGCATCTGCTGGGTCATAGTCAGTTGCCTCCCTGACTAGTGGGTTCCCATGCTCCTCGGCAAGGGCGTACATCTTTCTGGCTCTCTGCTTGATGATCTCAGTGACCGGGGTGTATTCCAGGTCCCTGTAGATGTCCTCGTTGCGGATGAACCAGGGTGCATCGACTGCCGTTCTGAGGGCGACGTTCTCCACTCTCTGGATCTGATGGAGGTAGCTCTTTGCTTGGTAGCCCCAAGCTACCGAAGCATACGTCAGCTGAGGCCGGATGAGGGACCTGATAAGCGTGAGCTTGTTCCTCAGGTTGAGTCTGCTCTGTCTACCCGTCATCGGGTAGATTAGGGCTCTCGTCCTCCTGGCCTTCTTGACGATGGCCTCCGTGTTCAGTCTCCATGTTAGGCCTTTGTCCATGACCACGCCAAGGTAGTTGGCGGAGTCGTGCCATTGGATGTCCTCTCCAAACATGGAAACGTGACCTGTGGGGTTTTGTTTTCTTACCTTCTTGAAGAGTACCGCCTTGCTCTTCTCGGCGTTGACGGCTACCTTCCATCTGTTGCACCAGTCCTCTAGGAGGGTGGCCGCCTCCTGGAGGTTTCTGGTGGCTAGCCTGGCACTCCAGGATCTGGCAGTCAGGGCTGTGTCATCGGCGTAGAGGGCCATGGAGGTCCTCTCCGTCCGGGGTAGATCGGATGTGAAGATGGAGAACAAGTGGGGGGACAGCACTGAGCCTTGGGGGACTCCTGCCTCCATTGTTCTGTACGTGGACACCTTGTCCACGATCTTCACCCTCATCTGTCTCCTGTGGAGGTACGATCTCACTAGCTTGACGAGTGCAATGGGGTAACCCATACTCATCATTTTGGCTAGGAGACCGTCGTGCCAGACCCTGTCGAAGGCTTTGGCAACGTCCAGGAACAGCGCTGCCGTGACCTGTCTTTGGTTGAACCCCTTCGTGACCTCCTCGGTGAGGCGGAGCACTTGGAGTTCGGTGGAGTGCCCTGTCCTGAAGGCGAACTGCTCATCTGGGAGGACTTCCAGCTCTTCTGTCTTCTCGGCTATCCTCTTGAGTATAACTCGTTCGGCTACCTTACTCATCGCTGGGAGTAGACTGATGGGCCTGTAAGAGGAGGGAAACGTTAGGTTCTTACCTGGCTTTGGGATGACTATGACGTCGGCCTTTTTCCACCTGGATGGGAAGTGTCTCAACCTCAACATTGCGTTGATGATGTTGACCATCGCCGCTACTCCTTTCCGGGGCAGCTTCTTGAGGGCGATGTTCCCAATGCCATCACATCCTGGAGCTTTCCTGGGTTTTAGACTCCTTAGGATCTCCTTGACCTCCTCTGGGGTGGTCGGGGGGATGTGGTCCTCATCTGGCAGACGGTTCATCCTTCGTACCCTGCGTCTGACGTCGTCCTCCCAGTCCTCGTCCTCATCATCGAGTTGGTTTTCCCTACACTGCAGTTCCAAGCTGTCAGCAAATGCCTCGGCTTTTTCCTGGCGAGTGTAGACAACACCATTCTCTCCGTGGATCGGGGGCATGGGAGTCCGACGGTTCCGCAGGGCCCGTTGGGTGGTCCAGATGCTCCTGTCCTGTGTGTCCAGGGATTCCAGGTGGCGTTGCCACCCTTCTTGTCGGTGTTCCTGAAGGGCGGCCTTGACTCTCCGGCTCAGGGTGTTGTAATGTCTCCTGTCCTCCGGGAGTCGGGTTCTCTGGGCCCGTCTCTTGGCACTTCGTCTGTCCCGTATCAGCTGCCTGGTTTCCTCTGGGAGGTTGGCCAGGGGAGCTGGTGCTCGCCTCGTTTCCGTCTCGGTGGTACTTACCCTTAGTGCCGCCTGGATCTGGTCCTCCAGGGAGGCGATGGCCCTCTCCACGTCTGCCTCGGTTTCGAGTCTGGGAATGTGTGCGATGTTCCTCTGCAGTTCTGCACGGAACACTTCCCAGTCCGTCCTCCTTTTGACGAAAGTTGTCGTGTTCTCACCGTCCTTTTCTCCTAGTTCTAGGAGAATAGGGTTGTGCTCGGTGGAACCTTCCATCATGGCGGTGATTTCGGCTTCGAGGGTCATCTCCTTCAGCATCGCAATGTCCAGCACATCCGGCCTGGTTACACCATTGTCGTGGGTCGGCGCCTCCGGCCCAAGGACCAGCAGGTTGCCATCCTGTCGTCCCAGAAATCGCAGTAGCTCTCGTCCTCGAGTGTTTGTGATCCTACTGTGCCATTCCGGGGACTTGGCGTTGAAGTCGCCGATAGCAACCGTCTGGGTCCCTGGGGGGAGGACCGAGTCCAGGTCTGCGTCTCGCAGCATGTTGTGGGGTGGCTGGTAGCAGGAGACCACTCTGATGTCGCCATTTCGTGCCGTGGGCACTACTACGGCTGTAGCCTCCAGGTTCTCCATCTCCGGGAGCAGGATCGGATGGTGTGCGATGCTCGTCTTAACTAGCAGGGCTACTCCTCTCATTACCCTTCTGTGGGGCCTCGTCCAGTCCTTCCTGTATACGTGGTAGCCTGGGAAGTTGACAGCCTGGTCTGGTCGCAGCTTCGTTTCCTGCAGTGCCATGATGTCTATGTCGCCCCTGGCTAGGAGCTCCTCCACCTCGAGCCTGCGTCCTAGCAGTCCATTGACATTCCATGAGGCGATCTGCAGGAAGCCTGGTTTAACCTGAAAAGACATTATAGGTTAGAAAATTTTGGCATTTGTGCAAAAAATGCGCTCATTGCTGAGCACATTTGTTGCATCTGGGCCAGCACCGCAGTGAGGTTTTGGGCCTCAGAGGGTGCTTGTTGTTTCTTGACGGGGCTGGTGGTCTGCCCCGTCGTGCCCTGTGCCATCCTGGCGTAGCTGATACCACTGGTGGTTGGCGTCCTCGCTACTGGCCTCTGTGCTGCTTTGGGTGCCTGCTTCTGGGAGGGCCCAGCTGTCTTCTTGGGGTACTTTGGGCACCCCCTGTAACTCGCTGGGTGTGCCCCCTGGCAGTTGGCACACTTGGCTGGCACGTCCCTGGGTTTTTTGCACTCTCCCGAGTGGTGTGGGTCTCCGCATTTGACGCACTTGGCTTGGGCGGTACACCTGCCTTGTGCGTGTCCAAACCTCTGACAGCGGTGGCACTGCGTGACGGCTTGAGCGGCTTTCTGTCTCTCGGTGCGGACTACCAGGGAACAGCATCGGTTTACAGCGAGGATCTTCTCCTCGCTGAGGGGCACCTGAACTAGGACCAGTGGGATCTCCTTCTTCGTCCGTCTGGATGTCATCCTCTGGACTACTAGATTTCATTGCCAACTATATTTATTTATACAAATTGACGGGGTTACCCGAAGGATTAGTGGTATAAGAGTTGTCTGTAATTTAATAATAGGTACCTGGGCTGTTCCCAAATTCCAGGTATCCATATAAATCCTTTTTATGATGCGGATCAATGATTTGCATACCTACATAAGACAAAATTAGGTAGTCTATAAACCTATTTATCTAATTATGGAAAACTATTTGATATAATTCGAATTCCGTCAAACTCCTTGGAGGAAGGTATGGTAAAAATACACCACTAAAATCCTATGGAATTATTGCAGTTAGATTTCAAGAATTCCATATTTAATTTATTCTAATATCTTGATATTGTGGAATAAATATGTAATTCTTGAAATCTGACTGGCAATAATTCCATAGGACCGTAGTGGTGTATTTTTACCATACCTTCATTCTTTATTCACACCTTTCCTTCCGATAATGTTTAAATATACGCTAGTGTACTTCTTATTTTATTATAATGTGATTGTAATAGCAACATTTAACAACCAATTTTAGGGGCGAGCGTAGAGGCGACTTCAATGTGAATATCAGTCGAGATTCCGTTGAAGCAACGTCGAGCGCGGTTTGTACTTGGATGGGGTGCCATCTTGGGAAATACAGCGTTCTCGTCCCACCTTCTGGAGGCTTGTATATCAGTGTATACTCGGAAGTTACGTAATTTCAGACGAGGATTACGTAGTGGATATACCATCCTTCGGAGGGGATGTAAAGCAGGCGGTCCCTTGTCTATTAAATGTTAGGCAAGTAAAAGATCCCTACTCTTCTTAAGGGAAGAGGTTCGGCAAAATTTCCAGGTTGGGGATAGCTCGTCTCCTGGCGTCGGTGATAGGGCCTGGTAGCGGAAATAGGCCGACGTTAAATAGTTAAAAAAAAACAACCAATTTTGAAAATAAGTTTATATCATTTATATCATATATCATTTCTATATACTTCAATCAGCGCCATCCAAGTAGGCATAATTGGATAGCGAACCACTAGTCAAAATAAAATGTACCGTAAAATTTTATTAATCTTACTAAATGTTGCAACTCTCTACTGTTACATTTTTTAAATAAAATGGCAATTACTTTTATACCAGCGCATCGTTACGGCGAAATATGGTTTGTTGTTTGTTGTTACCTGGATGGAAATTATTTTATTTATTTCGGTTTTACTTTGTTCTGTTTTCCAATTTTTATTAAATGTGAAATGTTGCTGATTTTCTTGATTAAAGTAACTTGTTACTTAGGTCTAAATAGTTTATTATCTGTCACTTTAAATAAACCTACTATGATTAATTAAATATTTTGTTAATTTATACCCGATTACTTATTGGGGCTACATTTTTTACCAAAATTTATCTTTAAAACGTGTCGAAATTAGAATTCACCCAGACCATCTAGCCTCAGTAGAATTTTTGCAAATTTTAGTTACACAATTATTTATTTCACGAGACTTTCATTTAATATCGTTCTAAAATCCATATTCTTGTATATTTAACACCGTATTTAAATAACCACAAAGGTGTAACAAAAAAGCGAAATAGGCTGTTTTGTTTATTTTTTTGTGTCCTTCTCGAATATCGTATTAAAATTTTGTTAATTTATACCCCATTACTTATTGGGGCTACATTTTTTACCAAAATTGATCTTTAAAACGTGTCGGAATTAGAATTCACCCAGACCATCTAGCCTCAGTAGAATTTTTGCAAATTTTAGTTACACAATTATTTATTTCACGAGACTTTCATTTAATATCGTTCTAAAGTCCATATTCTTGTATATTTAACACCGTATTTAAATAACCACAAAGGTGTAACAAAAAAGCGAAATAGGCTATTTTGTTCATTTTTTTGTGTTCTTTTCGAATATCGTATTAAAATTTCAAAAAAATATATGCAGGGTCATGTTTTTTAGAGGTAAAGAAGAAACATAAATTTTAGTGACTCCGAACCTGGATATGTTTTCATCTCTTACATGTACTTCTAAAAGATCATGACTGCATTAGCTGTACCAAATATGAATCCATTATTCTATTCCCTGTCAAAGTAACGACAAAAAGTAGTTTTGGCCAAAAATTATAAAACACCCTGTAACTTCGTAGTGAAGGCCCAATGAGACATTTCTATGGCAGGTTCTGATTACCACTGATGTTTTCTACCTCCTATTAAGCTGTGTCCCTTTCATGATGCAACACCACATTCTTCAAAAACAATTGGGTTTATCCTCCAGCTAACATTACCGTATCAGTCAAAATCAGTACATTAGGAATATAGTTTCCCTCTTCACTTATAAAGCTTACAGGAAACAACACAACCAATCGCACCTAGAGGCCTACATTTTTAAAATTGTACTACTATAACGTGAAGAATTTTCCGTGTGATATTTACGGTTTTACAAATATAAATTATGTAAATATATTTTATGAGGATACTTTTTATTTTCATATTTCCGAAGAGTTTATAATAAATCTTCACGTTTCATGGCATGCAAAAGAAATCAGCTCTTTGTGTATTAAGAGTGCAAAATGCCACATTGTCGGTCGACAGTGTAAGGTGACGCGCGACGGGAAGCGGAGTGCTCACCAAAGGAAAACGACTCAGAGTAATAATTAATAAGATAGAATAAAAAAAAATATTAATGTTATTGACCAAAAAGTTTATTATATGATAACTATAGGTTTTTATCCCAATAAAAGTACATAAATGCAAAAGAGTATATAGCCCAGTCAATGAACGTTCAATAAGGGGGTCTAGAGGGAAATGCCGAGATCACAATTTTTGACTTGAGGGCTGTGTTTGAACTATTTAGGAGGTAAACATACCAAAAGTCCCCGAACGTAGGAGGTGGGGGGATGCAGGGGGGGACACGAAGAAGGTCCCGGTTTTTGGTTTTTCGCTCATATCTCGAAAACGGTTAGCCCTAATCAAAAAGTTCAGTAATTAATTATATATCTTTTGACTGTATTCTAACTTTATTATAAATTGAAAATAAAGGGTATAGCCGGATAAGCATAGTGAAAAATGCCCCTGAGCCAAATTGGACTTTGAATACATGGCTTGTTAGCTCTCTATTAATAAACAATTTCTGCCGAGTTTTAAATCCGTACCCTTACGGTTGGGCCAGTTATAGAGGGAGACGTGATTTTCAGTTTCTATTTAATTTCGCTTTTCCTGTTGCATTGAAAATTCTGAAAAAAATCAGGGTCCATCACAGTTCTTCACAGTTTGCTGCGATGTCATTTGGAAAATAATGTTTTCGGAAAGACTAACATCTGAAAGGCGTTTTGTTTTTCAAATCTATTAATTAAAAAACAAGCTATCCGAAAGTATGCACGGACTCTAGGAACCAATTTGTTATCCCACTGCTGATGAAGTAGTCGGTACTTCTGTCCAATTACACCGTGAGTTGCCTCAGCGATCCAACGAACCTTTGTTACTCGGCGTGAGTCATTGGATTCAGCAATGGTCAGCTGACTACGTTTGCCTTTAAGAGCAGGCATAAGTACTTTATAACCTCGTTGTTCCAAATGGTCCTTTACATCGCGAATGCCTCGATCGACGATACAAATATCACCTTCCTTCAGAAGATTTTGCAACTCTTTCGGATCTTGCAAGACAATTTTCATGATATCCGCATTATTCTGCGTTGCGTGAAAAGGTCCGAGCATTTCAACAATATAGCCGTTTGTGGTGCAAATCGTGGTGCAAGTCATTGTCGAAATGCTCGGACCTTTTCACCCAACGCAGAGTGATGCGGATGAAAATATAAAGTACTTATGCCTGCTCTTAAAGGCAAACGTAGTCAGCTGACCACAGCCGAATCCACAAACTCACGCTGAGTAACAAAAGTTCGCTGGGTCGTTGAAGCAATTCACAGTGTAATCGGACAGAAGTACCAATTACTTCATCAGCAGTTGGATAACAAATTGCTTCTTAGAATCCGTGCATACTTTCGGATAGCTTGTTTTTTAATTAATAGATTTGGAAAACAAAACGCCTTTCAGATGTTAGTCTTTCCGAAAACATTATTTTCCAAATGACATCGCAGCAAACTGTGAAGAATACTTTAACTTTAGAGATCGAGATGAAACATTGGACTAGGCAAAAGGTTCCATTTCAACAGTTGAAATCCTCATACCTCCTTGATTTCCCAGAAATGACACAGAACGACTTGAAAATTGTATTCACTGGATCGTATCAGTTATTATGGTTTATGTTAAAGACAATAATAATATAATTAAAGTAGAAGTGAGGTCGCAACATGTTAGTAGTAGAACTTATAAGTGTTTTATTGATTATGAGCCAAATTCCGTTGGTTTCCGAGGAGTTAGGCGATACTACTGCGAGTGTGCAAATGGTAGACGCCCAGTCGGGTGCTGTTCACACATAACTGCAATAATTTATTATTCATCTCACGCTCGATATATTTCCAAAATTTTAAAACCTGCAGATATGCTAAGTAAACTTTTTGATGTTACAAATTACAATATATTCAAGAATAAAGATTAAGAGCCCAAACATCTCAAAATGGAAATTTAATTTTTTACACCATGGTCCACCACATTAAAAAATCTGAAAAAATTACAAACCAACAAGCATATGAAGTAGTTATTACTGTAAAAAAATAAAGGTAGTCACTTGATAAAATCCTAAAAAAAAATTTTTTTCAAAATTTCAAAAATTTTTAGCAAGCCAAATTTTAAGCCAAAAAATCTGAAAAAAAATCCTGACATGCACCCTTAAGACTGTATGGATCCTGATTTTTTTCGGAATTTTCAATGCAACAGGAAAAGCGAAATTAAATAGAAACTGAAAATCACGTCTCCCTCTATAACTGGCCCAACCGTAGGGGTACGGATTTAAAACACGGCAGAAGTTGTTTATTAATACAGAGCTAACAAGCCATGTATGCAAAGTCCAATTTGGCTCAGGGGCATTTTTCACTATGCTTATCCGGCTATACCCTTTATAATAAAGTTAGAATACAGTCAAAAGATATACAATTCATTACTGAACCATAGCAGATACGAAAAAAAAAATAATAGAAACATTATTGTAGAAAATTTAGTCAGCTTTAATTTTGCATATAGCCACTTTTTGATTAGGGCTACCCGTTTTCGAGATATGAGCGAACACCAAAAACCAGGACTTTCTTCGCGCCCCCCTGCATCCCCCCCACCTCCTACGCTCGGGGACTTTTGGTACGTTTACCTCCTAAATAGTCCAAACACAGCCCTCTAGTAAAAAATTGTGATCTCAGCATTTCCCTCTAGAAACCATTCATTGTATTAGCCGAGGGAAATTTTCTTTAAAAATTCGTGAGCGAGAAAAAATTTCCGGATTTTTAATTCAAGAGCGAGGGAGATTCGGTAAGAAAATTTTAGACCAAAATTACTTGACAAAAAAAAACTTTAGAAATGTTTGCAAAATCTTGTAGGCTGGTGCCGGTGTTAGATTCATTTTTTTGGTTTTTATTTTTTTATGTGGTTTCCTCATATCTTAGTAAAATGAAATATTTATTAGTAGATAAAATATGGAATAATGAGAGTGAAGTAAAATTAAAACAAGTTTAGTATATTTATTTCTTATATTTCTTACGCTCTAGTCGCATAAAAATAATATAGCGAATTAATATTAGTCATAATAATTTATTTCCAATGCAATATTTATTCTGCAGTAAAGGGAAACCAAGATGAAATGATATGTGCTGTGATTTAAAGTGGTGACAAATAATATCCTCTAAAGAAATCGCTAACAGTTAGCCATGGAATCACAAGTGTCTTGGAATATGTCATAAAATGGCTCTGTCCTTTATTTTCTGAGGAAAGAAGATGTACAAGTGGAATTTTTACTGCTTTGTTTTCCTCTTGTTTTAACCTTATGTTTTTACCCATCTTTCCGTGGTCTTTTTTTTGTGATGTCAAAATTTAATGCCCCGATAGACCCCTGGGCGAGAAGCGTGTTTCCCTGTAGTTCCCGTTGTTGATCTTCTTTACATTACTCCATTTTGTTTTAGGTATAGTTTTCTTAGTTCATTAACATATTAACAGATAGCGACTGGCTGTATGGTCTTTGACCCAAAGCCAAAAAAAAAAACGCCATTGTCTAATAATTGCTTTCAAACCAGGGAAATTTCCACTTATTAATCACATAGGTAGGTGCTCATGGGTAAGTAAGATTTCCAAAAAAATTGATGGTTGTCATAGGAACAGTGACAAAATAAACGTGTCTGATTGGCTAATAATGATTGGTATAAAATTTTCTCTATTATATAACAAGTATTAAATTAAATGTTTTAACTTTATTGGAAGTAAATATATAAAAGCCTTACTTGCTATATCTTCTATATCCGATATTATTTACAAAAATGTTCAGAGCTATTTTAATAATACGATTTAATTTATCTTGATAGTAGTTGTCATTTGAATAGAAGCCAAGTTCTAAATTCATTTTATTTTCGGTTGCCATGGATATTGCAAGCATCGTTACCTTTACTATTGGCAGATATGAAATTTTACTCAAATAATTATAGTTTCCCACTAGTTTCTCTCAAGTTTTTTTCTAGTTTAATGATGTATTATAGGTATGACGAAAAATATGATATGCACCACAGGTCGCACAGTGCGATTTTTTTGGTCTCGAATACTTGCAAATCTCGACTCTACGGGCCTCGGATTGCAAACAAAAAAAAGAGCACTTACAACCCTTGGTACATAAATAACTATTTCTGAAGCTGTGAGCGGCAGAAAAAGTAATATCCATAGCAACGCGTGTTTTATTTAGCACGCCGGTATGCGATATTAATACAATGCGTTTTTGGTGGTGAAATTCGAGGATTTTTTTATTTTTTTTTTTTTCATTGCTAATCGACGAAAAAATAGCATGTTTTATTTGGAGTAAAAGCCACTAATTGTGACTCGTCACAAAATTATAACTTTTATTCCTAATAAAACAATATATTATCATTAACGATGGTGAAATTTTATTTCATAATTTTTAGCGACCTTTTTTGGAGGTTAATTTTTTTTAAAAAATTTCTCGTAGTAATCAGAACTAATCAAAATCAACCACTGTCTTTTCCATTTAGCGTAGACGTTTCATTAAATTTTTAATATATTGCACAGGTGACAAATTGTTCAATAAAAGGTAAGGAAATATAATAAACTAAATCAGTAATTAAATTATAAATTAATTAGAGACCTTAAACTATTGTGTGTAGCATATTTTTGAAGGATAAAAAAAGTTAATAACAAAACTGATTCTTAAAGACAGGCAGTCATGAAATACGAATCAAATCATAAGTTAAGACATCCCGATCTAAAACTAGATATTATAGCAGGTAATAAAGGTTTTATTGACAATCGCTGAATAATACATAGCCTCGTGCTTGGCACAATAGACTAAGATCGGATTTAAAATCGAGAATAATCCTATGTCGTTTTCCATATAGGTATCCTCTTGATCAAACCGAGATGATTTTTTGCCACTATTCAATCACCGTCTCTTTATATTCCTTCTATTCACAATCACGACCTATTCAGGGAATTCTATAACATGGCACAACTAAATCAATATAATATCAACTCTGACAGCCCTTCGCCGGGAATCTTCTGATGATTTTATTTTCATTGCGTGGATATTTCTTTAAATGTAGCAAATGAGGAGGTGCAAAAATAAATTACTTTTCGTGTTATTGATTTTGAATATTTATTATTGTTTGAATATACAAATAGAGACCCTGCGATGATTGTAGCTCAATTTACTTTGATTTGATTTTTATTGAAATACCATATATTGGCTGTTGTATCAGGATTAAATTTGAAATAATGTGTATTTCATACGAGACTTTAATTCAAATACGAGACGTTACTAATAAATACTTGAACATACCCGAAGAGCATCCAAAGACACATTCTAGGTTATATGTTGACACTGTAACGTATATTTGGACACGACACATTTTAAAGACACGGATTCGGTACAGAGTTCACACTCCATAGGACATGTGACCTAAGTGGTAATGAAGATGTGTTCTAACTTAATTCCAATATGCCCATAAAATAATTTCTATAATGTGCTTCTGCCAGAACCAAATTTATTGGAAAAATTTCGCAATAAATTTGAAAGTAGAAAATTTTGGGAAATTTTCCCAATAGAAAGTAGAAACCCCATCCCCGTTAGCTCAACAGTTAGACAAGCTTTTAGAACTCACTAAAATGCCAGATGACATCACTTCCGATAATCCACTGCAAACTAATATTTATTCACACCCCACTGGTGTCTTCACCCCCCAATTAAAAAAAACCGCAAATTTGCCCACAAGTCACCACCAAAAATTGTCCAATCTGATTATAATATAGTACCAACCACTACAGAAACTGCACCCATACCTGAGAACCAAAACTATTCAGATATATCTATTGCTAAACAACTCCAATTCAACACCAATAAGATCAACAAAACCCTAACAATCTCTATCTATACACAATATCTTCAAGTACTCAATCTTATAGATAATATCAAACAGGCCTACTTATAGGTTCAATACTAGCAACCTAACATACCAGCCCCTAAATACCTTAGACCATGCAAATATAATAGACATCCTTCTCCAAAATGGAATCGAATTCCACACGTACAACCCAGTAGAAGATAAACCAGTCAAACCTGTCATCAAATACCTACCAGCTGGCATTGACATACCTATTATCAAACAGGATCTTATCAACAAAAACATCATCCAAAATATCACTAGGCTCATGTCCAAAAAAACTGTACCAGAAAGCTCATACACATAATAATCCTCACTGTGCACAAGGGGGTCGCCGACCTGGTGCGCTCCCTCACCGAGCTCTGTTCAATCAGGGTAAGAGTGGAGGAGTACGTCAGGCCGTCGATTCCCCCCCAATGTCACAGATGCCAGAGTTTCGGTCACTCATCTTTGTTGTGCAACCGCATCTTGCGCTGTGTGAAATGCGGGTGAACGCACGACTGAGTGAAGTGCGTCGCAGTTGAATGTAAGTGCATCAACTGCGGCACTGCAAACTAGACCGGGTGCCCTACTTGGCGTCTGCGGCCAGAGTGCGCAAAGGCAATCCACCTAGAAAAATAACTGGTACAAATACAAACCCAACAGCTCCATCCTATGATAGAACTTTCCCACCACATACACAAGTAGGTAACATAAACTCACCTATAGAAACATGACCTAAACCCAACACCTCTATACATAGCCACAAACAACCGACACCACCTACACAAGATCCAGACACAGAGAAATTCTTATTTTTTTTAGAAATTTTAATATCAACTCCATCCTTGACAAATTAGCTCAAGCCATAAATAAATTTCGTAATGCCGAAGATATACCTGACAAATTGATGATAATTATAGAAACCGTTGCCCAAATTTTCCAATAACCCAAAACCTTACACCCACCTTTCAAGCAAACCAAATGTATGTAACTACTAACAAGGCAAGCTGGAAAAAAAACAGCAGCTAACAACAAAAGAACCCAAAAATAAATAAATAAATAATGACAAACTAAAAATACAGCAAGCTACGAAAAGAGCCGTTTGGACACTCTACTAACCCAATTCCTCAAACAAATGTTAAACAGCTTCATTCCCCAACCACAACCACCTCTATTCCTTTCAATCTAACAAACAAAGGCGGCAAACCACACGTGTATGCAACAACCAAACAACAACATTACATCCCAACAATAGTCAACAAAGCAAAATATTCAACCCACAAACAAGATAGACAACCCTAAAACATAGACAGCCACAGAGCAAAGTCATTTCTACTATATAAGACGATAAACCGAGTTAAGCATCACAGGATGGAAAGGCTCAGGCATATGCACATCTACGAAGAGACGACTCCATTTCATTTTGTTCAACCGTGCAACACGGAAAATGTCCGTTTAGACTTTTTTTAGGATGTATAGATCCTGATCAACTATCTAAACAAGGTGTTAGCCATGTCGCTGAAACTCGGTCAAGCCAATTTTTTAACAACTAATACTACATGTATCAGGTTTCTACAAGGCTAAAAATTTCCGTCCTTCACGGATTGGTGTTTGTTTTTATATGTTGAATGGGATTCCATTAAGAACGGACGAGGTGCTGTAAAAAAATTAAGCGATTTTTTTTTACCGACAGAAAATATTTTTTTACCACATCCGCAATGCGCCAGAGCTTTGCTTTACATAACAAAATTTCCTATTTTCCCCTAAACTAAACAGTTTTTATGGCTTTGTCCATATCGCGAAGACGAGAAATGTTGGTCGATGGCTCCCATACTATTATACTTAAAATATTTCTGATTATTTCCAATATATTACTTTAATGCGTCCTACTATGTGGAGTCATATAATTGACCAAACAACACTTTTTGGAGCCCAAAATAGTTAGAAATAACTAAGACACAGTATATCAACTATGTTGGACACATAACAGACATAGTTAATGGTATGATTTTATCATATAAGTTACTTTGAGATACAAATAATATGCTTTCATGTGTAAATAAGTAAAGTGTATGAGCCAACGATATAAAATAAAATATTTTTATCCATAAAGAAAGGTAAGATACTCGTAGAAAATAAACCCGTTGTAAAGATAATTAATTTGTTTTAAATATTTCATTATTGTCATAACTAATAAATAACTTATTTGTAATTTTCAAAGAAAGTATTAGAATCAATTTTTTCATATGATCCGAAGCCCTTGAACTATCTGTTCCCAAAGTTTGAAGAAAATTTCACCGAAATGATTATTCCAGTGCTAATGGTGCGGGGTCTTTTATAAAAAATATAGTTTATATAAAACAACACAATTTGTATGCCTCTGACGATGACCTGTATGACGGGTATGGTGCAATTTCAAAAGGGAGTATTTTACATATGTTTCACATTTTATATAAAAATTTTAAGACGTCTTTAATAAGTCTTCGCCATCGACAATGTCCGATTGCAACAACGGGGCGACACTATAACGTGCCGATCATACCGAAGGTCTCCTTGCAACCTATTAAGTATTTTTTTCAGAGATCTAACAAAGTATAGTGTATCAAAGCGACAACTTCGTACAATCGACTCATTTAGATGTATATAGAGTTTTTTTTCCCGATTATTATGGCTATAGGAATAGCTCCATACAGCCAGTCACAATATAATGTGATAATGATGGAAGATGAAATATGATGTATATATGTATAGACACATATACATGCTCTCATACCTCATTTACAGTGTTAAACTTGTATTTTTGATGAACTGAAAAATACATGAAAGTATTTCTCGTTCGTTAAACGATAATAAGTAGAGTAAATTGAGAGGTGCTGGTATATGTTTGTTTATTATATTGATGTATAAAATATGGCATTCCTTATTGTTTTTCTCACAACTAAAGAAAATATGTTCCAGATCCCCCTCAATATTACAGTGTTCCCAGAGATTGGATTGTTCAATGCCAATTCTTGCAAGGAAGAATGGAAAACAAACATGTCTAAATTTTATTCTGTTTATAATGGTTACTGCTTGGAATACGTAAATCTTCTTGCTATGGTTTGGATGGAATGGTCGGCTGAATAAGAGTGTATCTATTCGGATGAGTATCACAGTAGGATTGCCACAGTTCCGACCACTGTTTTTTAGACGTTCCTTACATGTGCATATGCAATCTTTCAAAAACATCTCATTTAGTCCTAGGATTCTGTCGTTAACGCTTTCCTTAGCCAGTGTGTCAACATGTTCATTATACTCCAATCCTGCGTGAGCTTTAACCCAAATGAAAACAATTTTTTTACCAGCTGATTTCAATTCGAATAATCTATTTTTAATTTTTATAACGAATGGGTTGAGCAGTGTATTTATTATTTCTTAGAAGTCGCAAAACTGTAATAGTCTGTGGTAGAACGTACTAAAGGACGGTGTCCCTGCAGGTACGTATATCTACTAATTCTTTTGATTAGTACCGTTCATGGTTTGCTCTACTGTCCACTCTTATTAGACATACTTTATACTCTGTTTGATAAATATAGAGAGAGATCATTATAGACGCAAATCCTCTAAAAATGTTATTAGGATGCTATAGATTTAAATATTCCTTTATATTACTCGATATTCTCGCACTGTGACAGTTTTTCAGTAAACTATTACCTGCTTCTGTTTTAAAAACCTATAAAGGCGAGCTGTCCTTGTCTCTAAACTGTATCTTTCATGTATCTGCCTAAAAATTATTCACAAACAACACAATGCCCATGTAATGGGGACGAGACAGTACTAGAAAAATTGGATAATCCAAACAAAAGAACTTTTATTTCATATACAATCAATTACTAAAATGTTTTGGCATAATGTCTATGTCATTATTTTATTTATTAATTAATTATTTTATTCATTAAAACTCGATACAAGAAATATTTATTTTTGACCCCCGGCGGCTGTTGGCTCCCGTGGCTATCGCCACCTAACCTCCCTCTCCAGTTCGTACCTGTATAATAATAATAAATTGTCTAGCCGAAGCTACTGATTAAATTAGAGAGGTATACTTGTTTGATAAAATCATAAGGAATGATATTTTTTTTAAATCTATCAGCACAACTACAACGACCACTGTTTCACTTATGACCAACCCCGTATCAGTACGTAAGTATGCTGTAAATATGTGAAAAGTTTTGAAGGTACAAAGAACATCATATCATATTGTTAAGGCTGCCGGATATTGTGAAAATATTACTATAAAATGTCAACAACTTTATGCAAAACTCAGGACTTATTGTTGGACAGGCGTGGGTTATCATATCGCTGAATACAAATTCACCACTAAAATTTACGGTATTTCCCATACCATAATATTTCTTGTGTATAAAATACAGGCAAACCGCAGATAAAGGAGCCATATTTATGCCAACTTAGTATTTTACCGCATTCGCTGTTGGGAGGTTGCCGCAAATATTTCATAAGTAAACCGTAAAATTTGCAATTTTGTTAGAAATTTTACCCTTGTAAAATATTAAGGCAAATAGTTTTGAAATGTTGACCAACAAATTTATAGATTTAACATCACCCTTTGCATAAACATGACGAAGACGAGGAAAAAGCATGCAGTTGAATTTCAAATGAGGCACGCAATATTAGTTTTTTAACAAATTCTATTCCTACTTTCCAAATTTTTTTGATTATCAGAACCACAACTAAAGGTTAATAAAAGCATAACCTGACTACGTTTCATTTATTATACGTACACTTCCTCTGTCTTATACTCTGTTTGGTAAAGTTGAAGAGCAATAAATCACACATGCAAAGACGGACCATGGGCGTATGACTTCTTCTCTTAACACTCATAGATATTATGCTGTTGATCGCTGTTTTGTCATAGTAGATTTTTCTTATACCATCCATCTACCCGCTCTGCTATAATGTAAAATTTGAGGCCCTTGGTTCTTACACACATTACATCACAATTTTATTGTTTCACCTCTTTTAATAATGGGGTGAGGGTGATAATGGCTAGTGCCAAACAATTTTTTAGGCCTTAGCTTCTCTTATATCAATTTTATGGACTCTTGCCTCTTTCATTTACCTATTTACCCCAATTTACACCCCAAACGAAATAAGATCAAAATATAATCTGGTTCCCAACCTCGTTAAAACTCATACGTGTACCAAATTTCAAGTCAATATCTTAAACGCTTTAAGAGTAATCATGCGCACAAAAAAGTTACAGACCGACGGACAGGCCGACAGACAGGCCGACAGACAAACAGACGTATTTTCTTTGCTCAAACTTAAAATCTCTACGTTTCGTGACATTCTAAGCTTATTTGAACAATAACAATTTTAAAATAAGGTCAATCGGTGTTATACGGGGTGAGGCAATAGACTTCGATATCTCGAGTTCTTCAATAGCTAGAAATTTAAAAAAAAATGAAGTAAACTAGATAAAAAAGTCTACAACCGGAAATTATTTTCGAATATACAGGGCGAGCTAAGACAATTACAGGATCAAGTGCCTTTTTTAATGTAATGCTATGTATATCAGTACATTTTTTGAAACCTCTTTCTAGACTCTATTCATTCCTATGTTATTATTGACTATCTCCCAACCATTTGGATGTAATGATTTTTTTGGTTGAAATAATGCCATCTGCAAATGCATATTGAACATATCACCAAAGTCACAATTATGGGTTTTCATTTTCATTTTATTGAGCAATAAGTACAATATTCAGGAATAAACTTAAAGAATAGAGGTTTCTCCAAATAATTCATTAGAAAAATTTATAATAACATAAACAACGACGTGTTAACAAATAGCTAAAAATAAAAAAGATATTTTAATTGGTAATTGGTGAGACCTCGATCGGCGAAGTTAAGGCAAGGCAGGCGAGTCTGGCACTTTGATGGGCGACCGTATCTCATCTCGCTATCCTAGTTAAGTGATGGAGTAACAATAGCTAAACTTCGCCAGAACGTTAAAATAAATATGGCAAATAAAATAAAATAAAATGAAAAATAAACTCGAAAAACCATATCAAGGATTTTTATTCAAAATTTGACATCATAGCGTTAATCAAGAAGATATTTTGCAATAATTCTCCCTCACACATTTAAATATGTTAAGGGCATTTATTTCCTTGTGCGTCACCGTTACTGGGACATACTCTACATATATAATTCAAGAAATATTCAAAATTATTATAAAAGTGTTTCAGACAAAAAATGTTTATTTTTTGAGTAAAATAGCATTGCTGAGTAAATTGAATACCAAAAGTTGATAGAAAATTATAAAACAATTCTCGCAATATATCAAAATAAACATTAATGTCTCAAGTTTAGAGCTGAAGACTTTAAAGTTTTTCATGTAGTATTAAATTATAATTTGTTGCAATAAATTGTGTTCTAGCAATATGAGTACAGTTTTCCAAACTGCTAGTGAGTGATACCAACCGCACATTGCAACTACGTTTTCTAAGTATATTACATTTAATATTCAACAGGACAAGTCTACTCAAATCCATCTACGTTTATATGCTTGTCTGCTTCATCCTTAAAAACCTTCTCTTTTATTTGCATTGAAAAATATTTTTTGCTCCATTGGACAACAATAAAAGGAAAAGGTCTAAAGCGGATACCGGACATCCAAATACTGAATAATTTTATAAGATTAAAATAAACTATCTTCTTCTGAAAGGGAATATTTTATGGAGTCCAAGTTTTGAAGCTTTATTCTTTCAAATCAAATAAAGTTTGTGCCTACTGGAATATATCGTTAGTAGGACATTGTAGCATTGTAGTATTTTATTTAACCCAGAAAAGTTTTTACTTGTTTAAATTATTATACTTATGTTCATAAGTAATATACAGGGTGTCCCGAAACTCCCGCCTTCCCCTTTAGGTGCTAATTCTCCATGCAAAAATAGTAAGAAAATTTCCTATAAACATGTGTCCGGAAATGTTTCCTAAGGGAGCTACGGCCCTCTAAGGATGACGCAAAAATAAGTGTTTTTACTAATTATCTCGGAAATGATTTGGGACAACTTTATGAAACTTAGTTAACTTTTTTCGATTAATAAAGGTTATTGTTTTACGCCTACTTTGAAAAATAAATAATGCGCATTTAGCAAACGAATACGCAATATTTCGTTTAGACTGCTTTTACTCGAAAACGGCTTGCCATATGGCTAATTGTAAAGAGGCCCTTTTTTATGCAGAATTAACCAGGGAATCATAATCAGGGATTAAAATAGTAAAAATGTCAAATGGAAAAATTAATATGTAGAAACAAAGAACACCGACCTCTCGTTTCTCCGCCCCTGGACAAAATTAATTTTGGCTAATACTGTAAAACAATAACCTTTATTAATCGAAAAAAGTTAACCAAGTTTCATAAAGTTCTCCCAAATTATTTCCGAGATAATTAGTAAAAACACCTATTTTTGCGCCATCCTTAGAGGGCCGTAGCTCCCTTAGGAAGCATTCCCGGACACATGTTTATAGGAACTTTTCTTACTATTTTTACATGGAGAATTAGCACCTAAAGGGGATCTGTATAGTTCAATTTTTTGTCAAATGGAACAAATGTACATATGACTGCTGCATGTATGTATTTGCATAATATTTCTGAAAATACTTCTTGCCGAAAAAACGTTCAACTAAATTATTTTTTCTACGACAATCTAGTTCAATAATTTCAGTGCATCTAAGAATACAATCGCAATATTTTTGAACATTTTTGATTGGCAGTATTACATTAAATTCAAATTAATTTACATAATTTACATAAAACCACTAACAAAAACCTAAAATTTAGTCCATAATTTTAATTGAGTATATCTAAATAATATGAATTTTCTATCTTATTTATTGTTCTCATTGGTTATGGTTTATCCAATAATCAGTACAAGAAAAATATTCAAATAGATTAATACATAAAAAGGAATAGCCGAAGCTAGTTAAAATACTGCAACTGCAGTATGAAAAATAAACAACGAGTTAATAAACTATAGATCGAAAAGGCTGAAGGAGTAAATCTTAGAATTTCACAATTTCTGCTCGAACATCCAGAGAAACATCGGAAGATCACCAGATTACCAGACAGCATTTATTGCAAAGACGAGTAAAGGAAATGAAAGTTCCCAGGAAATTTTCGAGAATTTCCGGAATAAAGTTTTGATAAAAATTAACGTTCCTAATAAAATATTTGAATATTCGGAAAGTTTCGAAAAAAATATTTAAATATTTTATTGGAAACTTTCATTTTTATCAAAGTTTCATTCCGGAAATTTTCAAATGAACAGTTTCCTTTTCCCATGTCTGATTTATTGAAGGGAAATCAATGGACAACCAAGAATCCTGAAAAAAAAAATCGAATGAAGGGACAAAATTTCTCAGTCGCAGTAGGTCTCCAGAAAGCATTTGATTCTATCAGATACTTCTCAGTAAGGAACTTATGCATTACTTCATGAACAGGATAATAAAAAGTGTCTTCACTAAAGTACTGCAAATCGATGATTTAGACTGACGATGAGAACCAAACAGAACAACAAGGAAGTCAAGCCAGGATGCCTCCTATCCCCACACTATTCTCTACGGACAACAAAAGGAACAGAAACAATGCGATCGTACGCATACTTACAAACGTGGATGATTTCTTAATCGTCATGAAAGAAGAGCAGGATATTGTCAATTTTACAGAAAACATGAAATCGCACCTGGACACACAAGAGAGTCCGGTTAGGGAAGACTACTCCTTGAGAACAAGGAATAAATTGAAATACTCAAGAACATATCTGACGAAAATGCTGAAAGGAAGGGAAACTGTAACACCAATACTAGAGAGAACAATACAAACAGGACAGAAACTACACAATGAAGTACTGGTAACATGTTCAAAAAAGGGACCCCACACATCCACTGAAGAAAGCACTAATACTGAACTCCAACAAACTAAAATTAGAGAAACCGTGCTACATATGAATAACAACAATTGAGAGAATTATGAACAACCTAGGAAAGTACCAAGCACAATGGGAACGAACAACAGGGAAAAAATAAATATCCTAAAGAAATCACAATGATATATGCTCTTCCGAAATCAGGAACCTGGAAAAGAAAAGACTCAGAAGAAGAAATCTAGAAGCAAAAGGAGAAGAAGCACATACAGAAGAAAATCACCAATACTTTATAATTTGAGATACGAAGAGGTTATACATTTGCGAAAACAGTAGGTACTTGAATTATATGTGTGCAATTGAAGATTATGAATCTAGTTCAATGGAAAACTATCGAGTTAAATGAAGCTTAAAGATGAAAATAAGTCTTGGAAGATGATGATGTCACAGAAAAAAGTATGCAAGTTAAGCAGAAGTTTACATGGCTTGAAGCTAACCACAGTGCAATAAAGCTTATCAAGAATTTGAAATTTCACAGATTAACCAAACATTCAATACCATTTCATACGTGAAAAATTTGAAGATAATGTTGAAATTCATTTTTTGGATAGTTCGAGCTAGGTGGCAGATATTGTAAGAGCCTCTTCTAAAGCATGCGTTTGAAAAGGTGAGGAGCTTAATGGGGAGTTTACCAATTTTAAGACAGATGTTGAGAAAACTATTATTTTTACTAGTATATTATATGTGTAGAAGCTTGGTTAATTCTAATACGACATTGTATTTTTAATTGAATCTGCCTTAATGATCTTAATAAACCTTTTGTCACATTTATTTGTGTAATTATTTTTTTTTAGCTCAAGAACATCTCGTTTCAATGTCCTCAGTTATAATCATGAGAGTAATATGAATGTTGTTTCAATTATAAAGTGTCACTATAAATTATTTCAATATTTTTTTAGTAAGCGAACATGCAATTTGATTGAGTGCTGTTACTTTACAATGGTAGCTATATACTGTAACGTCCTATGTTACAATTTTATAAAATGTATGTGGTAAATTTAAAGACAAGTGTACAGGCAGTTATTTCGATACACCCCATGTGTAGCTGGCTGACTAAACCATCATTGGACGGAGTAGTACAAATTTTAGAACCTTTTTAATTTTATAATTAATTAGCTTTACATGTAATTAAAAACCAAATTAAATGAAAGTGACAATCACTAGAACACTGGTGACACAAGCAAAACACCGGTAAATTAAATAAACTTTAGACACATCATTTTAATAATTCACAAATGATGTGCTGGTACCTTTAGCGCTTTACCTTAAACTTCATAAAAATATGTTAGGTAGGATGTAGTTTTTCATGTGCACTTGTCTTGATTTTTTCATAATTTTTAGGCTTCATTTTCTTAATATAAAAAGGATTATATTAACGTAAAAAGTATTGTCTTTTAGTTAGTTAATTATTAATTTTTTATATATTTTTGTATGGTACGTAAGGTACAGATCAAGTAAACTTTTTCTATATTAATCCATGATAATCCCTATAAAATAGTTATTTTATCCATTTGTTAGAGAGTCAACTTAATATTAGGGTGGGCCGAAAAAAACGAAAATTAGAATTTGCAGGTGCGTTAGTTTCTAATTTGTTACTATGTATCTAAAACTAATTTGGGTAAATTTTTAGCCAAATCGGTTAATATCTAGCCAGATCCCCACGGCCTTGAAAATGAAGGAAAATACCAATTTTTCGATTTTTAACATTTTTCAAATTCACATTTGAAATTTTTTTGACTCTTTATTAATATCTAAACGCGTGTGGCACAAGTTCTCTAAATAAAATATTTTTCAGTTTGAGAGAAATTAAAAATTTGTCACTAGAACGTGCAATTTGACGAAAATGTATCTTGTACAAAATTTCTAATTTCCCCAGAACTGAAAAATATTTTATTCCGAAAACTTTTGCTACACGCGTTTAGACATTAATAAAGAGTCATAAAAAAATTTCAAATGTTCATTTGAGAAATTTTATAAATCGAAAAATTGGTCATTTCTTTCATTTTCAAGGCCGTGGGGCCCGGCTAGATAATAACCGATTTGGTTAAAAATTTACCCGAATTAGTTTTAGATACATAGTAACAAATTAGAATTAGCACATCTGCAAATTCAAATTTTCGTGTTTTTTGGTCAACCCTACTTAATGTCATGTTTTACTTTCTTCCACTAAGGTATTTCAGCAGATAAGATATAGGTGAGCTTAATAAGTCTATAATGATAATAAAGCAGTAAACTCGCCATTGAGTTGTGTTTAGGGGGTTGACTTCGCTCCTAAAACTTTGAATTTTGAAAAAGGGCGCCAGCAATCCAAAGGTCCTGTAAGCTTCTTGGTTGAGTTGGGTGTAGCTCTCACGGTCGATTTGTAGTGCGACGGAAGATGTGTCTTCAATTTCAGCGGAGAGTTCAGGACAACTGATTATGCTCTGAAAGTCCGAGATCATAAGTAGTCAGGCGCTTGTACCCTTATCAAAGACGTGCAGAGGAAACTTTCTATATTTGATAAAAGTCTGTAAAAGTCATGTAAATAATATAATTGTATGCACTTATTTGGTATCAACATGATGCTTGCATCATCAAGAATCAGATTTCACCCTAAAAGAGCCTATCAATATACCCAATGGAAAGTTCCTGAAAACTTTCCGTTTTGAAAACTCCGAAAATTTTCAGGAAGTTTTTTTGCACATCTCTGGGGCCCTTATGTTTCACTTGAGCTTAAAAATTAAACAGAAGTATTTCGCAATAAAACTCTAGGATAATAGCAGCCTAACACTCAATCTTGAATGTCGGTGGGGCAATTCAGTTTTGTTTTGAAAAAAGTTTAGTCTGAGAAAATGTTTGGGTTTGATTCTATTTCACTTTAAAAATTTTGTCAAAACATTTTCTATGTCCAGCCTTAAAACTTCAAAAATTTATTTGAATTGAAATCCGGCTGTTATTTTTTAAAAGTTGAAAAATAATTTCCACCCTTAAAGCACAGAAATAATTTTTAATTGAAATTCCGGATAAGTTATTTTTTAGAGGTTGAAAAATAATTTTTATTCGAAAAATCGAGTATGTCCAGTCTTAAAATACAGAAATAATTTTTAATTTAAGTTATTTTTAAGAATACGGAAAAAAAAATTTAATTCAAAATTTCGGGTATGTTCAGTTTTAAAACACGTAAACTTTGATTTAATTCACTGTAGCATTATCTGAAAATCTTCTATGTTCAATCGTTGTTTGAGAGTAAGTGAGTCTGTAACCCTTGTTGGCGCAGGTAATTTGGCGGTGATTTTCGTTTCTTCCACTAAGGAACTTTGTCGTTGGCGAAGCGCGTTTTGGAACGTCTTGTGTATGTGGCAGCAGTGTCTAGTTGTATAGACAAGCCTAAGTACAGATGAGTTGAAGTGGACTTATTGCTGGATAACTTGACGAACTGACAATCTATCTGAAACTGACCGTGATGAATACATTTTTTCCTTTATACTCTCTGGGGTTGTAAACAATTTCAGATTTTTCGGGGTTGTTCAAAAAGCCCCCTAGGAATTAATTTCCGTCCAATATTTTATTGAAAAGTGGTTGTAACTTTTTTAGTTTTTGAAGGATTTGAAATATATTGTCTCTATTTGTTAGTCCTCTATGATGTGCTTCTTTCTGGTTAATTTGTTTTTTAACTTTCTCAGCGAAGCGCTTAATATCTGAAGTTTATGTGCGCTTGGTGACATTTTCCTTAAAAATTTTATTGGAATTTGTGAATAACATTTTTATTTTAAGATAAATTTGAACTTTTTTGCGGCCATTTAATAGTCCTTAATGGCATGCTTAGCTCTGAATATTTTTCTGACTGATTTTCTTCGCGACGCGATTATTACTAAATCTTTTGCGCGCTCAGTGACACTTTCCTAAAAAATTTCATTGGAAATGGGTGAATAACTTTTTTAGTTTAAGGAAAATTTGAAATGTTTTTTGACCATTCGATGGTCTCGAGCATGTGCTTTTTTTTAGTTAATTAGTTTTTTAGATTTGTCGGCGATATGCTAGAAATTTATTATTTAGTGAATTTTTAGCGTTCGGTGACATCAGCTCTAAATATATCTTTTGTAAGCTATGGTGGAGCTCTGGACATTTAAAGTTTTTTAAATACACTTATTTTTCAAAATCAAAAAGATATATTGATTAATGAACCGCTATAATTTAATTCCCATTACCCAGAGTTGTCGTTTGCAAAATTGAGACAGAATTCATTCGGTGTTTTTACAAATTTTAAAATCTCATTGACTGTGAAGGTAATACTAACTAAAAACATTCAAATTTCCACAACCAGTTGAGTAATATCCAAGAAAAAGTATTTTTAAATTTGTATTAAAATTTTACCGCCCAAAACACTAAGCTATATATTGTTGACGTCATCGGTCATAAACACCTAACCTCAAAAATACATATCTTTTGAAAATTTCCGAATAATATGTCACTATTATGAAAATTTCCGCTTGGTTCTCGTATGTTCAACTAAAATTTTGTTCAATGTAATTGTTCATATCTTCTCCCAATAAAATAAGGCAGTTTTTGTAGGTTGGAAATCCAACCTATAATTAGCATCCCATTTTTAGTAATCAACATTATTGAGACATCATATGCATCAATTTTTAAATATTTGCTTTGAGCCATACTGGTTACAAATGAGAAGTGCGGATATAATCATTAAAAATGACAATAAACTTAAAAAACCTAAAAGTTGAGATTAGGTTAATGCAACTTTATTTTGTTGAAATTTTAAATTGGTAGATGAAAGAATGGTGTTTAAATATTGGTAAGTGCTTTAATGTATGGAGTACTTCATTTTAAAAATATCAAAAAAGCAAATTTGCATACAGTGAAAACACCTAATTCTACTTTCACGTCCACGTAATGGATGCTTAGAAAACAAAGTTATTTACTTAATGCATACGCGCCCAGACTATTCGATATCTAGTGATTTTCTATATTAGCAGAAACAAATAATTTATTATCAATATAAATCCTATATGCATCATTGAGTAATGCGGAGCCCAACATACTATTGCAATATTACTTTATCACTAAAATTACTGCTGAAACAGACAAAAAAACTAACTTATATTAATATTGAGGTATTTTAAGTAACACAAATATAATTAAAATTGTATTCAGGTGTAATAACAGCACTTAAAACTTAACACGTAATAGTTGTGCCCTCGACTTCACACTTGCATCATTAAATGTAGGTTTTTATGCTCCAGTATGCTATAAACCACTTAGATCCGGTATTTTAATGTTACACCTAGGTCAGAAAAGGCATTATTAAAAATAAGTTGATGGCATATTGTTGTTCTTTTTGTGCTGGCTTGTTCAGTCCAGCGCTCCGAAGGAACTTTCTCGCGATGCTTGGAATAAAAACAAACACAATGCGAAATAAAGAAACGTTAAGCACATTAAAAGGATAAATGATGGTGAAAAAGTAAGTACATGGTCTGTTAAGCGGGTATCAAATGGCTGGCGTTTACTAGCGACCAACTCTTCCAGAGCTATTAGTTATAAATCGACCCTCGCCTACATCGCAAACATTGTTTATTTATAGCTCCATCAATCAATAAATGTTTTATTATAGCTTGCATTACAGTTAACTATAATTTCGACAAAATTGCAGATTTTCTGTAGGAAATCTCTTCAATTTACTCCAGGACTCTTCGTACTGACAAGTTGTGGCGTTCATGTGGTATTTTTTTTTATTGATTAAACAAATCTAATAATGAAGTGCTAAGTGCACTTGGTTTTACAAAAAATATCATTACAATATTGAAAGGTATGTCTTAATTAAAACCGAAATTACTTTATTATTATTTTAAACTGCTTTCTGACAATAAAGTTAAGACATTTTTTAAACTTTTGAAAAAATGACTTATAATTTAAAGAAATCAATCAAGGTTCAAATTTCTCGAAACCGGTTGGTCGTACGGCGTTACAACAAGATAACCTTTTTTGTGTATTTACAGCCAAGGAATCATATTCCAATGAGACAATCACAGAAAATTCACATTAAAAAATTTGGATGGGGGGGAGGCGTTAAATTAAGTCCCCCCCTTTCCAATTTTGTCCTAATTGAATTTACTCTTGGTGGATAACATCAGATAATGACCTTTACTGATATCGAATCACTTGCAAAAACTAGTCACTGTAGCTCAAAGGTATTAAATAAAATGTTAATTTTGGCCTGCAGCGCCCTTAGGAGGGATTTCCGGACCTATGTTTATATGAACTTTTTTTCACACCTTGTATATACAGAGTGACCCACTTAAAAGCGAATTTTTATTTATTGTACGATTTAAATCAAATTTTACTCAAGTATAGAACAAATTGGGATCTAATTATGACCAGAAATGCTTTCGCCTCCTACAAATGCGGTACCAAAATATGCGGAAAAAATCAAAAAATCATATTAGGCATTTTCTTATCGGATTTTTTTTTAATGGAACTTATTCGAAATTGTCCAAAATCCTTGAGTCCAAAATGTAATCAAAATTAAAAAACGGAAAAATTGAAATTTTAAAAATAATTATTAAAAAAACTGCAAACTACTTGACAACTACCCGGCAGCTTGAGTTTAATTTCAAACAAAATTGTCATAGTACAGTTTTCTGAATAAAAGAAAAACAATTAGAATAATATTTTCGGACTGACATTATTTTAATCAAAATTTAAATATTTTATTTTGATTAAATTTTGGACTTACGGTTTTTGGATAATTCCGAACAAGTTTCATTAACAAAATTTTCCGATAAAAAAATGCCTAATATGATTTTTTTAGTTTTTCCGCATATTTTGTTACCGCAGGTGGCTTTGCATTTGTAGGAGGCGAATGTTTTTCTAGTAAAAATTAGATCCCAATCTGTTCTACAGGGTGTCCCGAAACTCCCGCCTTCCCCTTTAGGTGCTAATTCTCCATGCAAAAATAGTAAGAAAAGTTCCTATAAACATTTGTCCGGAAATGCTTCCTAAGGGAGCTACGGCCCTCTAAGGATGACGCAAAAATAGGTGTTTTTACTAATTATCTCGGAAATGATTTGGGACAACTTTATGAAACTTGGTTACGTTTTTTGATTATTAAAGGTTATTGTTTTACAGTATTAGCCAAAATTAATTTTATCCAGGGGCGGAGAAACGAGAGGTCGGTGTTCTTTGTTTCTACATATTAATTTTCCATTTGACATTTTTAGTACTTTAATCCCTGATTATGATTCCCTGGTTAATTCTGCATAAAAATAATTACAATTAGCCATATGGCAAGCCGTTTTCGAGTAAAAGCGGTCTAAACGAAATATTGCGTATTCGTTTGCTAAATGCGCATTATTTATTTTTTAAAGTAGGCGTAAAACAATAACTTTTATTAATCGAAAAAAGTTAACCAAGTTTCATAAAGTTGTCCCAAATCATTTCCGAGATAATTAGTACACCTATTTTCGTGCCATTCTTAGAGGGCCGTAGCTCCCTTAGGAAGCATTTCCGGACACATGTTTATAGGAACTTTTCTTACTATTTTTGCATGGAGAATTAGCACCTAAAGGGAAAGGCGGGAGTTTCGGGACACCCTGTATATTTGAGTCAAATTTGATTTAAATCGAACAATACATAAAAACCGCCGCCCAAAGAATCACTACTTCCACATTCAGATTCTCTATCCAAGTCACTCACAACGAAAAAACTTTTTATGTGAAAATAATTGTTTATGGAACTTTAATAATATAATATTTGAAATTCTCTACCCCAAAAACCCATAAAACGATACCCCGCATCGGTAGTGGGGTGGGGGTGGTGATAGGGGGGTGGTAGTGGGGGGTGGATGAAGTAAAAAAATATTTTGAGGTTTCTGGTCCCTGTACATACACTTAATCGCAATTTTTTTCATCCCCTTTAATAAGGGGGTGGGGGTGGTAATGGGGGTGGCTAATGCCAATTTTTTTTTTGAGACCTTAGCTTCTCTTGTATATACTAAATACCAATTTCGTGGACTCTTACCTGATTTGCCCATTTACCCCAAATTTACCCCTATTTACACCCCAACCCTTCGACGGAACAAGATGAAAATATAATCTAGTTCTAGATCTCGTTAAAGTACATATGTGTACCAAATTTCAAGTCAATATCTTAAACGGTTCCAGAGTAAACGTGTGCACAAAAAAAAGTTACAGACAGACAGACAGACCGACAGACAGACCGACAGACAGACCAACAGACAGAAAATTTTTTTTCGCTCGACGTTTCATGACATTTTAAGCCTATTTGGACAATAAAAATTTTTAAAAATTTTTTTGTCGTTACTATACTTCCACTGGACGTGGAAGTAAAATTTTAGAAAGGTGCTTTTAAATGGGTCACTTTACATAATATAAAATTATATAAATTGTAAGTTATTGAAAATTACTTTTTTTAAATACATTATAAGTAATAATTTAAAGAATAAATAACAAAATAATACATTCGTTTTCACACCACCTCTGAGGTAGAATGAAAGGCGCGTTTTTTATGGTATTCCCGATAGGCTTAGTCCATATTGTGCCAATGTAATTGGTTGCACCTAGTGAATGGTACCAGAAGCTACTTAGTCACGCCAGAGTACTATCACCAGTATGCATGCGTCTCAAGATTCCTCCTTTTCGTCGTCCTCTTCTTCTGGTCGTCGGGTTATTATCGTCATCCTTGTTTTACATCACATCTGGCTCTAAAACCTCAAGGACCTCAAGAAAAAATTCACTTTCTCAATAAAAATCATTTGATATTGATGGAGCGTTGAGACATACTTGTCCGTGACACTGGCCACAAACTGTGGATCATTACTACTTTCCTATATCCACAGTTCGAGCCACAACCCTTCTTGCAATTGCAGAAGGTCCTATTCAAGACACTAATGAGATAATGTAACAAATTAACTATAAAGCAAAACATTCATTTTAAGTGTAGCACTAATCATGTGTGCTAAGAATTAAGAATTGACACTCAAAAAATGGAAAATACATTTAATTGGGAATATTGAAAATAAAAATACAAAATACATTTCATTATGAACATTCGAAATATAATAATATAATAAACTTAACACTATTTGTTATCAAAATTAATATTAACATTTATATTTAAAGGAACTTTATTTGTTTTATCGACGACCATATTA
Organism: Rutpela maculata; assembly: GCA_936432065.2. Lineage (NCBI taxonomy): Eukaryota > Metazoa > Arthropoda > Insecta > Coleoptera > Cerambycidae > Rutpela > Rutpela maculata. The sequence goes on from OW386288.2 coordinate 153,693,249, forward strand.
CAAATTTCACTTGATATTCTGATACTAATAGTTGGTAATGAGCAGATATGACGAGAGAGCGGGGATAATTCCCTAATACTCCAAGTGACGTTGGGCGAGTTCGATAATAGTTGGCTTCCTTCCACGGGGCCCCATCTGGATTTTCGCAGCTCTGGTAATGGGTTTTCCACTGAATATGACTACAACATTTGATTTCCCTGATCTTCCTGGCAATGTTAATTTTATTCATCACAGAGTCCCCTACATAGCCCCCTGCAACAGTGAAAGATCTCCATCCACCATGGTGTATCAAAGTTATAATGTCACTCCCAGCATTGGCTAACAAAGTCGCAGAGAAACGCTTTAAACTAGGTTGAAATAAGACGCTATCTTATAAGGTATTCTGGACAAGGTGGTTATGCCAACTGATTGTATTGTGCACTTTCCTTTTTTATAATTCAGAAACAATCTGCTATGAGTAGTATTTTTTGGACACAAAGAAACATACTTCCCGTATAGAACAAGAGCATTAATAGGGTATCATTCGGCAATAACAGTAAAACTACGTGATACATTGAACTTTGCATCGGGTATTGAAATATACAAATACTTATCGGCAAGCACCAAAAATGACCATCAATAATGCTATCTAAAAATAATAATGACAAATGAAAATACATGAATGATAAAGAGATAAAAAGTGGTCATACCTTCATCATAGTCGTCATCAGGTGCATTTTGCAATGTAATGACGTTCCAGAATTTTGCAATGTAATGACGTTCCAGAATTTTGCCTTTTTTCGGTTTGTAAGTTCTTGACTTACTTTTTAAAGAAGCAATTAGTTTTTAATAGTTACAAATATCAATATTTTTATAAATTTTTAAAGTTGCCTTCAGCATTGAATACTTTTTCCACATTGAAGAAGCTGCATACTTTTTCTATACGTTAACAAAATAAGCCAGCGTGACATCTTCATTTGCACCAGTTACACCTCTGCGTTTTGCTCAAACGTTATATTCGCTGAATTCTTTGTGATAAAAGCTTTAGGTATCTTACAAATGTTCATCTCTTTTTCACAATCAATGATTAATTTGTTTATCTTTATTTATTGTTTATGTGTGTGTATAAACTAATAAACAATAAATAAAAATCAACACCATAGCAATCATTGCATCATCATTGCATCATTTCAACCTTCCTTGTCAAGTGAATTGTCAAATTTATAAAAATATTATTCAAATAAAATTTCATTAAAAGAAAGTGTAAAATTTTGTATTGCACACGTGTGTAATTGCACATTAGTCACTTAAGAAAATTAGCCACTCGTCCTAACGGTTTCGTGGCTAACGTTTCCTTGCGTGACTAATGTGCATAGTTACACACTAGTACAATAAATAACTATTATTAACAAACACTTTATATTATAAATTATCGTATCACATTGTTGAGCCCACCTATCTGGCTCCATACGCCTTAAATATCCATACCAGAGTAGTCTCTTCTTCTCTATGTCATTTATAGTTGTTCCTTCCGTGTTCATTCTTTCTCTTATTTCGGTGTTCCTTATATGTTCTAGCCTAGACACCCTACAGCTTCTTCTCAACGCGTCCATTTCCATCGCAACCAGCCTTTCCTTATTATGTTTTTTGTTATTTCCCACATTTCTAATCCATATGTCACTATGCTTTGAACAACGCTTTTATAAATTTTTTTTTTTGTCGGCTTCTTTATTTGTTCTGACCACCAAATCGAGTTTAGCTTCTGAATAGCCTGTTTGCCCTGTAGTATTCTCTTCGGCTATTCCCCTTCATTGACATAATGGACCTAGGTACGTGTACTCACTATAGACTTTTATTTTTCTTCTATTTACATCCATGTCATTCCATTATTCCCCGATCACCAAATTTTTAGTTTTGTCAAAATTAATTTTTAATCCCCATTTTTCGTAGGTCTTCGTCAATTTTCGCATCATGTAGTTGATGTCATCTTCATCTGATGCGAAAACCACTTGGTCGTCTGCAACAAGATAAAAGTACTGGGCATTAATGTATCTATATATCTATTCTATAAAATAGACAGATATAAAAACGAACCGGTCACCTTGATAAAATAATAGAATCCAAAACAAATGAAAGACCTCTTTCTGGAGTCCCCGTATTGGCCTTGTGTTAGCACTTGTTTTACCGTCTGCATTCCTTAAACGATTACCAATTGGAAATTAGTTTTTATTGCAAACATTGGATTTTAAGATCAACAGCCGATTGATCATTTACAATCACTGCAATTTTCACCCAATATAAAATATTTCCTGTTGTACCTAGAGAATATGTCTTGATATGTGTGATTTATCTTGTAATTTTAAAACATAAAATACCTTTCAAAATTTCAATTTCTCATGCAGAATCATCCATATTTTAATATCACTAAACATTTAATAAGCGTCTGCTTTATATCTTCCACAGTCTGCTCCATAAAGTCCACGAAGTACATTTTCTCATTTTCTAAATATAAATAAGTTCTTCCGTGGAATATAAATCTATGTAGGAAGGTCGGTTAGAGTACATTGTATCTGTAGAAGGCATCGAGATTGAATGGCTGCTCAGGGAAATGAGAAACTATTATGAATATTACAAAATCTTAGCTCAGCAAAGTTTGTATATGGTAATTTCTTCGGTGCATTATGTGACGCGGCCGAGAGCCCGCCTTGAATCATATCGCGAAATCGCGATTCTTTAGGCCCTAAGGAAGCCCAGATTACACCGGCCAACCACTACTCGCTCTCATTATTACCATTATCATGCCCTACTTTCAAATTTCACTGCAACACTTTTGTATAGCACTTGCTTTCTCAAGGGGAACTCCTCGTAACGTCTTAAGTTGTGTTTGCTGTGTTACTCTTCATTTTAATTAGAAAAATATAACATATTTTTACTCTGCATATAATAGTACATTTCTTCTTTAATACTTGTACCTACTACCCCAGACCTTCTACCTTGAATAAAATTATGTTATTCTAGCTCAGTAGTATATATTAGTACAGTACCTAGAGGTAAAAATATGTGCAATTTTGGAATAATTTCATATGTAATGATAATTTTTCTTTATGGGTTATTATTGTAGTAAAAAGTATCGTCTTCATTTTCTATATGGTCCGGATACTTGGTCCGCAAGGGGTGAAAACCATCCTTAAAGTCTAATATTCAATATTGGAAAAAGTATTACTAATGTATTTTTGAAACGTGGAATAGTCATTTTTTTTGAACCACTGATTAGGAATATGAAGTCAAAATTAAAAAATTCAAAATGGCGGCTCTAATATGGCGGATGAAAATTTTTTTCTAAAACGAGTATTTTAAACGGACAACAAAACAGCATTTTTGAAAAAAAAATTAATTACTGAGCAATACAATAACAAAATGGGGACATTTTATGAGAAAAAAATGTGAAAATGCACATTTCATCGGCCATAACTTCTTTATTTTTTGTGACGTAGAAAACAAAAATTTAAAGATTTTTAATTTTGTTTGTTAGAATTTTTGATGGAAGTGTCACAGTTTCGGATTATTCAATATTTGAACTGAATACTTTATCCTAAAAATGGTCGGGTGCCTTCTATAAAATTAAATATCTCCGAAACTATCAACCCTATACAAGTATTTAAATAAAACAAATTCATTCTCAGTTTATAAGCTTCATTTTTAATATCTGCCATATTTTCTCTAAAACTAATATTTATGGAGATTTTTGCATAGAAATAAAAATATTACGTTTTTTCTAAAATCCTTTTACAGTTTAAAATGCAGTTTTTTTCTAAAGCAAGCGCTGTAAGCGAAGCGGACGAATTTGAGCGTCACGGTCATACTATATTGTTTAAAAAATTTTCATTAATGCACCTACATATAGCAACCAAGTAATGTACAGAAGCACTATTTATTTAAAGAATAACTCTTCTTCCTCATTAAGTATTTGATGTTCCTTAAGTCGAATGACTACTTTACCTTTTTAGTAAACCTAACCGACTTTTATTCAGGACCAGTCAAAAAGTGAGAAATTTTAAATTCGGCTATTGAATAACAAACACCCTATATGATGAGCTAAAATTTTGTATAGAGATATTTGGGACAACTGCGAATAAAATATGCTATCCAATTTGCCGATAAAAGAATGCCTAATAGTCGATCTCGAAATTTCGACCCATTTAGAGGAGTTTAGTAGGCCTTGAAAATATGAAATTACTTCCACATCCAGTGGAAGTATAGTAACGACAAAATAATTTTAAAAAATTTTTATTGTTCAAATGGGCTTAGAATGTCATGAAACATCGAGATTTTAAGTTTGAGCGAAAAAAAAATTCTGTTTCTCTGTCGGTCTGACTGTCTGCCTGTCTGTCTATAACTTTTTTGTGCGCACGTTTACTCTGGAACCATTTAAGATATTGACTTGAAATTTGGTACACATATATACTTTAACGAGATCTGAAACTAGATTATATTTTCATCTTGTTCCGTCGAAGGGTTGGGGGTAAACTCGGGTAAATTTATGGTAAATAGGTAAATCAAGCAGGTGAGTCCATAAAATTGGTATTTAGTATATACAAGAGAAGCTAAGGTCCCAAAAAAATTTTTGGCATTAGCCACCCCCATTACTACCCCCACTCCATTATTAAAGTGAATGAAAAAAAATTGCGATTTAGTGTGTGTACAAGAACCAGAAACCTCAGAATATTTTTTTACCTCGTCCATCCCCCACTCCACCACCGATGTGAGGTATCGTTTTTCAGGTAGAGAATTTCAAATATTATATTATTAAAGTTCCACAAACAATTATTTCCACATACAAAATTTTTTCGTTGTGAGGAAAATCTAGATGTGGAAGTAGTGATTCCTTGGGCAGCGGTTTTACAAATTTTTCAAAACAGTCAAATAAAGCTCTTCGAGCACTATATCTTATAAAAAAAAAATTAATCTACCAACGCGTTTCAAAATAACGGAGTGTTGCGGTATTAAATAGAACACACTGTATATAAGAAAAAAAAGTTTTTTTGGTATTAGTCACTCCCGACCCTCACTACCAATGTGGCATATTGTTTTATAAGTTTTTGCCGACATCAAATACTATGTTATTAAAGTTCCATAAACAATTATATCCACATAGTGGAGTGCAAATATAGTGTCTACATTTTTTTCATTGTGAGAGGCTTAGATAAACTCTGGATGAGGAAGTAGTGATTCTGTGGATAGCGGTTTTTTTAAATACGACTATTTACTACTGCCAACAACACCTTGTTCTCGAGAGCATGAATAATATTGTCTCTAGCAGGGGCCCGGAAATATTGGTATATGTCCAAACCGTTGAAAATTTATATAGAATTCAATTGTAGGTTGAAACTAATGTAAAAAACCGCTGCCCAAGGAATCACTACTTCCACATCCGGATATTCTATCCAAGTCACTCACAACGAAAAAATGTTTTATATGGAAATAATTGTTTATGGAACTTTAATAACATAATATTTGAAATCCTCTACCACAAAAACCCATAAAACGATACCCCACATCAGTAGTGGGGTGGGGGTGGTGATAGGGGGGTGGTAGTGGGAGTGGATGAAGTAAAAAAATATTTTGAGGTTCCTGGTTCTTGTACACACACTAAATCACATTTTAATCCCCTTTAATAATGGGGTGGGCCAAAAATTTTTTTGAGACGTTAGGTTCTTTTGTATATACTAAATACCAATTTTATGGACTCTTACCTGCTTGATTTACCTATTTATCCCAAATTTACCACAATTTATCCCCCAACCCTTCGACGGAACAAGATGAAAATATAATCTAGATCTCGTTAAAGTACATATGTGTACCAAATTTCAAGTCAATATCTTAAACGGTTCCAGAGTAAACGTGCGCACAAAAAAAGTTACAGGCAGACCGACAAACAGACAGAATTTTTTTTCGCTCAAACTTAAAACCTCGACGTTTCATGACATTCTACGTCCATTTGAACAATAAGTCTTTTTTTTAATTTTTTTGTCGTTACTATTATACTTCCACTGGATGTGGAAATAAAATATTTAAAATGTTCGTACTCTTTGAGGGGCGGGATTTAAGGGATGAGAGAAAAAACTTTCATAAAGATTATGAAATTTGTAACCTAATTAATTATCTTAAGGTAATATAGCTAGTTTCATATGTTGTAATCTTAGAAATTAAATTAATGGTAGAAATAGTTAAGATCGAGGTTAATATACAATGAAAAAATTCCTAATTACTAATCTGTATGACAATAATTGAATTAATCAAAAATTTACTTTTGATGTCTTCAAAATAACACTGCCTCCAGTATGTGTCATTCCCCTATCCTGAATTTATACACCAACGGCAACATCTGGCGTATCTGGAAAAAATCACAATTAAGTTCTACTGTATGTGCACTAATCTAATGTGACAAAAAATAAATTAGTATCGTCGCCCCTTTAAATAAACGACTTCCATTACCAAAAATCATCAATACGTCGAATGGAACTAGATAAATCATTATTTAGGCGATTTTCTGATATTATCATGAAATCGGAAATCTAGTCAAGTAGTTCATCAATTTAGAGGGGGTTTATACTGCCTTAGGGTGGGAATGTGATAAGGGGATAGCCTGTTATGGTTGGCAAGCAAATACTGGATTATATAGAAAACATATACGATGATAGGTTTGTTGGGTATTAGAACATAGAGGCCTCTGCAATTTATCACTATCCGTGTCAAAGGATTTGTTAATAAAGTCCCCTGATAGGTCACATTTGGCATTTACAAAGAAAGCAAATATTGTTTCTACATGAGAAATAATAATCGATACATTGAATAAATAATGTCCCTCTTATGTGTAAACATCAGTGAGTATATAAAACGAAACTATTATTTACTAGAAACATGTTATTTTCATAAAACCTGTACATCGAAACTGATTGTTGTGATGAGCAAGGAAAACAAAACCGTCTAAATTAACAATACACTGAGGCAGGTTGCACGTTAAAACACGAGATAAAACTATTATATTTGTACTGCTTTTTCATTTAAATACAATATTAGGCTACAACTATTTGCAAAAATCTGATTATTATGTAAAATAGAAATATGATGAATACGAAGAAAGAAAACGTAAAAGAAATGATCCTATGTTATGTTTTGACTATCTTATGGATTTCTTGGTAGAGACAAAAATTAAGTTATAGATTAGCTTTGTTCTACACTTTTGTGTTATAAAAACCCTCCTAACAGTTGTCTTATTTTGTATGTTAGAAAAATGCCCTGAAAGACCTCTGGGCGAGAAGTTTGTGACCTATGTACATCCTTTGTTTTGTTTCTGACCGTATATCATGCAATTTATTGTTTATTGTTTAGGTTAGATGTAGGTTTGTAATTTCTCTTCTGTGGCTGGCTGTATGGCTTCGGCATTCGGCTCTATGGCAAAAATCCTATGTTATGGTCATCATCTTTAGTGTAATTCCATAGAAAATATAAGCTTATGGTTACAGTGATCAGTTCTAAAATTTTTTGTCATGATAACCTTGACAGCCTAGTTGAGTCGAAAGTTGACAAACGGCGTGTATAGACGCATCGTAAGATGCTCCCGAAATAAGTGCTAAAAATCAATTAAAACCACGGTAAACTTAATCAAATTTAAGCCACCGGTGAGCCAAGAAATTTTGCTTAACGTGACTTGTCATAATAGGAAAAAAAAGTTCATATACAATTAATAAATTGAAAATTTCTACTAGTGTTTTTTAAATAGTACCAAAAAATAAACTGTAAAGCTGTGCCTTAGTTGACCTATCTATATAGGTACCTAAAAGACCCTTTCAAGTGCTTCAATATTTATTGCTTTCTTTAACGCAATAAATATTCAGTGTCAAAAGTGAACAACACGTGTTTACTAAGCAAAGCAAGACAGACATATTAAACGTAAAAGTGTAAATAAATAAATAATAAATTTGTGTGTGCAGTGGAAAGTTTTTTAATAGTACTATGTCCAAAAAGAAGAGGGAATAAAAAACGACAATTACCACGACAGAAGCCACAGAAAGCTAAGCTATAAACTAATTTATTTTATTTTATTAAATTTAATTACTTTAATAACTTTATCACCTTAATCTCTATTAACCTAATTTATTAACTCAAAACCTAATATTTTAAATAGTATTGAGTAAACCAGAGGCATACTATTAGGTCAATAATACAAATAATAATTAATAGCCAAAACCGAATTTCTTTCAGCCAATCAAGAGAATTACGCATGATAAAAATGGTGATAATAATAACCCAAAAAATCAGTAATGCATCGCTATTAAAGTGTGATTATACAGATTTCCTGTGTGAACCTTCAAATGTGTTTTTCATAATTACTAAAAATATTCAAACGAGTTTAATTTGGATTAGACCAGAAATAATCAATGGGGCACTGTCGGTGTGTAGCGTCCAAACTGAATCCTTATGGCACCTCAGTGTAGGTATGCGTGATACAGGTCTCTCTCAGGAAAATGGTTTCCAAGAAAATACACACAGAAAAGAGCAATCTTGATACCTAGAGCAGCGGAAACTCAACTCAATAAGTAGATCATATCGTGGTAGGCAGGGAGATGACTTATAGTGTTCTGTCACCATGTATACCCATAGAAACTTTAAAAGTTAAATACAAAGTGACAACGTATAGAAGTTATATTTAAGTTTGTATAAGTGAAAGTGTTTGTAAAATAATTTATACCTCGGAATATTGTCAGCTTGATAAGAAATATTAATTGGGTACACAAACCAAAAACTTTCCACAGTGCTTCCCTTTAACGCAGTAAATCATAGTTTATATACATATATACATAGTGCAGTGAAATCGTATACCTGGAGATTTCAATGCACATATACTCCACATATGGCCTAACGAAAATGGAAACGCGCTGAAAAACCTAGCACACATATTTGACCTAACAATAATAAATACATGGAGCAAAAGTCAAACACGCATTGACACCTAGAGTTATGGAAGCTCAATCTCACAAAGAGACCATATCCTGGTAAGCAAAGAGATAAGGGAAAAGATCAAGAAGGTTAAAGCAAAAAGAACAGCAGAAAACTTACTGAAGAAAACGCTAACACTGAACAGCAGCAACCTAAAAATAGGGAAACCATGTTACAGGTGGAAAACAACAATCGAGAGAATCATAAACAAACTGGGAAAGAAAAGCGAAGGGAAAAATGAAAAAAAAAAACATGCGTCATATGGCTCTCGCTGCTGGCAACAAGCATGACCCAAACCCAACCTAGCATCGGAAATCGAGGAATCAGAAAACTCAGAAAAAGAAGATTCGAAGAAGCAGAAACACAAAAAGAGGAGCATAAACAGTAATAAACTCTCCATATCAAGACACAACACATATTTCACACGAAGATTCAGAAGAGACAGATACCCATTTGTTGGTTTAATAGTAATATACGTCATAAAATGGGTGAATTTCAATTTTTGGGAAAGTACATAAATTAAATTTGAAACATTTAATAAAAACAAACAAAATCAAATACAAGCCCCCAAGCTACTTTCTGTGAGGTGTATGTGACAAATCATCAACAGTAGAAAAGAAGATATCTGATATTTCAACAAACAATTTTAATAAACATTTTGGAAATGTGGCTAAAAATATAATACAAAAATTTCCAGCTTCTAATAAAACTCATAAGAACTTCTTAGTCAAAGTCTGAGGATGCTCATTATTTAAACATAAAGACTTTATACGTAGTTAGATACTTAATGTTAATTACACTGTCTAACTTCATAAATAGTTAGATGCATTTCTCTATATTTATAAAATCTCAAAAGTCATACATACCACCACACAAAAATGATGACGATATTGGAAGCTTCAAACCCATCTCAACCCTTTGCCTTCCAAAATTTTATAATTTCAAAATCTTGTTATTTGCAATCAAATAACCTATTTAGTTAAAGCCAGTTTGGTTTTAGAGCTAAGTTCACTACAAAATTAGCCACGAATAAGCTACTGAATTAATAACTTATGATTCTGAAGCAAGTGAACAGATGTATGTTCAGTTATTGAGCCGCTCTAAAGCCCCTTTAAAGCTTTTCTTGATTGCGTCTCACAAAACATTTAAATAGATAATAATTATAATTTTCAAGAAGTATAAACTTAGCACATTGATATCTGGCGAATAGAAGTATGTTGTATATCCAAACGCAAATTCCGGCTTACTAAGTACTGAACATAGAGTGTCACAGGGATACATTTTAGGGCCTATACTATTTTGAATTTACGTTAATGATTTAATAGACATAACTTCGCCTGAATTTGTCCTATTTGCAAAACAATTTAGCCTAATTAATTCAAAAACTAAGGCAATGGTTTGAAGACTGCATACCACTTTGTGTACAAGTTTTAGTTATTATTTACCCATTACAGCTTATCTTGGTTTTTGGCCACTCTTAATTACCATATGCTATCCTAATTTGGTGCATTCCACTCAAAGCGCCTTAGAAAGAATATCAACACGGATTTTGTGCGGCCTAAAATACAGAGACAATTATGGACAAGCTTTTAAAAACTTAAAGATACCATTATCTAGTGCATATATTTTGTATTATGTACTGTATATTAAGAAACATGAATCAAACTATATGTCAGATAGTAAAGTGTATATATATTCTACGAAAAATAACAGCAACCTCTATCTGAACTTTTTAATCTTTTCTAAATCTTAGAATGGAACAAACCAGTACGTTGTTTTAATTATTTACCTACAAATGTCAAATAGCGTGAGATGTATCCGTGTATGTATTGTCTATGGTACTAGTTTTCTTTTAAAATATTATTACGAATTCTACACTAGCACTAGTGTGTTATGCCATACGTTTGCTTTTTACATTTGAATTGATTTTATGTTTCTATTTTTAAGTTATACTAGCTGATGCCCGCGACTTCGTTCGCGCGGAAGACTTTTTGCGCGTGGAATTAAGAACATTAACATACTCACTTATGCCTAAAAAGAAGTACTACATACTCAATAATTACTCCTTTAGTACTCAGGAAGTTCACTCGAGGGAACCCACTGCGCATCCATTGAACTCGAGGAAACCCACTGCGCATCGCAATTTGATAACAATTCATTATTCTATTTTTGGGTTAGAGCGAGTTAAACGAAAAAATAATTTTTTTAATCAACAGTAAAATCACAAGAGCTTTTTTTATAGGATAAATTTCTCTTTGTAACGAAATAATTTTGCCAATCAGTGATTTTATGAGAAAAACTGACATGAAAAAATCGCGAGACCGGAGGTCGAGCGATTTTGTCAAATGTCAGTTTTCCGAGCAAAATTACTGATTGGCAAAATTTTGAGTTTAAAGAAATTTATCCATAAAAGAAAATCTCGAGTGATTTTTGGCAAGATAAATTAACGACAGAATATGTGAACGAATAACAATTAAAAATAATTATAATTTTCTCAAAACGACTCATATCGTACAGTATTAGTTTCTACAAGACATAAAAATTATAGCCGACAGAACAGATTTTAAAATGACGTGCGACTACTAGATATACTCTGCTTTTGAGAAACAGGCATTTTTATCGTGATAAAAAACGATGCACCTTTTTTTATCGCTGTCAAAGTGACAAAATGTGACTGTCAAATAGACTTTTTTATATAGGAGTTAATATATCGACAATAAAGCACATGGCCGGCCGTCGAATACGTGTCCTCTTATTTATGCAAAATTTGATGTTTCTAGATCCAGCGGTTTGAGCTTTGCATTGATAAGTGAGTCAGCGAGCCAGTGAGTCAGTCAATATGTCAATATGTTAAGAAATAGAAATTTATTTTCGGAATCATTTCATTTAGACTTAGATCGGTACCCCATCCGGACCATTTTTTTTTAAATTCACAAAATTTTTATCCCGAAAATGGCGTCAGAGAATATTTTTAGGGCATCGATTTCTGAGCTACCTGTAGAACACAACACCAAATTCTAACTATATATGAAATTGCACATTTTTCTATCTATCCAACGGTATGCAATTTTAATTAATTAATTAATTTCTTTTATTCCTAGTAAATATAAAATAAATAATAATAGAACCATTAATATTTTAATTTATAAATTATATTTTAATTGTATCATACACTAGAAAATTAAACAGTAAACCAAGAAACATGATTAGTAATTTAGATAATCCTTTTATTAGGTTTATTTCCTTATACCGCTAACAATTAGAACGATATAAATCGCTGAACGTACATAAAAAAATATCTATACTGACATGGATACAACCAATCGAATTAGAAATGATTGAACCGGTGTGCTCGTAAAAGCATTAACGTTCCCATGCGTGCAATTTTTACATTTTTGGATAAAATCTATAAGAAAACTTATACATAATGCAGTAAAACTACTTACTTAGCATTCGATTGTCATAATATCTTGATATGGTTAAGTCACAGAACAACTATTTTAAAGTATCATGCAAAAAATATGAAATACGGTAATGTCTATGTTAATGTGAATTTTAAATTAGTTGAAAGCAAAAACTTGAATTTCGAAGAAAGTAAACGTTATGACAGATGCGTACAAGAAATTTACTGCCCTTTTTAATACTTATAGCATTTGCTTATTTATATTGTGAGATGAGCGAATATTATTTCATTTTTTTTTTCAAAACAAGATGCCGAAGAATGTCATTAATTAAATTAATAGTGAATTTAATAGTGGATATTTAATTATACTGAATTACAAAACCGGTATTTACATACGTAATTGTGTGATATTTTATCTACTCGATTAAGAGTTTGGCAGCATTTGAGTTTCTCGGGAAAAATGTGTTTCTGTCTGATTAGAATTAGTCCAGGGATCTAAGGTTTTCATCTTGATTCTGAAATGATACCATGAAAAAAATGAACAAATGAGAAATGAACCAATGAAAGGCCACTATTTAGGATCAGTGCACAAATCAGATATCATTATTCATGGTAAGGCTACTACTGAATATCTTGCTATCAAAGTATATAACAAGTTGCCTAATGGCTATAAAAATTTAAATGATAAAGTATTTAAACAACAAATAAAAATATTATTGACTGAAAAATGTTATTATGCAATTGGTGAATTTTTAAATGACAATCTGTAAGATTTTTACCATTACTTTGTAATAATGTTAAAGTTATATAGATATATATATATATATATATATATATATATATATATATATATATATATATATATATATATATATATATATATATATATATATATATATATATATATATATATATATATATATATATATATATATATATGTATATATTATGGTTTGTGAATATTATAATTTGTTATTTTTTCTCTCTGTATTATGTTAATGTTAATTTTAATGACGTACCATATACACATTTTTTGTGTCAGAAATGGCCAATAAAGATTATTATTATTATTATTATTATTATTATTATTATTATTACTAGATTAGATTATATTTGAAAAAGAAGCTGGCTGATTGGCCTTGACCATCGCAACCGGCACTCCTCGTCTAATTTTACTTAGATCTTATCCAGCTTTGTCTTTTGTATCAGACTCCATAGCCTTGATGAGGGCTCCTTGGTATATCTGCCCTTGGTTTCTCTTCACCAAGTAGTTGGAACCTCAGTTTGGCTAGACGGCACAGCACATGCACTGAGGTTTTATCTTCTTTTTGACAGAATCTGCATTTTGCATCCTCTGCCAGGCCCATTAGACTCACATGTCTATTAAGCCTACAATGCCCAGTTAGAAGACCTACCATTATTCTACTAGCCTTTCTATTTTGGCGTAGTAAGTCTTCCGTGAATTTGGCCGATCATTATTTAATTAATTTTTTGGCCTGTCCTGTCGTGGGAAATTTTACCACTACTCTAAAGAATTATTTTGTAGCCATTCATTAATGGATGTTCGTATGCATGGCATAGCCACACGGCAAAATAATTCGGGTGCCACTAGGGCCTTAGATGCGCCTTCCCGGGCCAGCTCATCAGCCTTCTCACTTCTCCTGTGTCCCTCGTGTCCTGGTACCCATGCCACGGTCACTTTGTTCTGACTTCCTGGGCCCGTAGGGGTATTTATTCAATCCCATACTAGTCTTGAATCGACTCCTCGTTCTGTCTTGGAGCCGTCCGTATACCAGATCGTTTGCACCGATAACGATTTTGATTTTTTTTTTATGTAAGTTATATTTTGGGATCATAGTGTCCTTGGGCATTCCTAAAATGGGATCTGCCTTCAGCTCTGAGTATAACTTTTGGTGCCCTGTTCCGTGTTGTTGCCTTATGAGTGTTGTGCCTTGCATTAGTCTGCATTCCACTAAACGAGCTTCCCCTTGAGTAAATATGTGTAGTGGTGTTAAGTGTAAAAGGACTTCCAATGCAGCCGTGGGAGCAGTTTTTATGACCCCAGTGGCGCACAGACAAGCAAGCCTTTGTCTTGGTCCACCATACCACCGATTCATAGGTTATCATGGGTCTTACAACTCTAGTATATAACCATAGGGTTATCTTGGTTTAACTCCCAGTTTTTTCCCACACATCTGCCTGCACCTTCCCAGGGCAATGGTTGCTTTCTATGTGACTTTTTGGATGTGGGAACTCCATGTCAGCTTTTGGTCGAAAATGACTCGCTGGCAAATGGAATTTCCACTCCATTGAGCCTCAGAGGTTTTAGTCTCTTTTCTTTGTAAATATGACGTCAGTAGTTTTGTGAGGATTTATGGAAAGTCCTTCCTCACTACACCACCTGTCGACAATGTTTGGGGCTCTTTATGAACGCTATGATATCGTGTTCGCAAATCGCCCCTTGACTACTATTGCCAGATCGTTAGGCAATAAAAGCCTTCTGCGAAAATTTTTTTCGGAGAAATTCGTCAACAAGGATTACCCACAGCAATGATGGGAGTCCCTCTAGAGACATTACGGAGAATAGACGCCTATTAGATAACGTCCCTTTAAATCGGAAGAAAAACCGGTAATAAGCTGGCCCAAATAGGTCAAAAGTACATTCGTTGTGAAGTGAAAAATTGTGCATGCGGTGGTAGTGTCTGAATAGCAACAATTAAGTGATAAGTGCTAATATTTAATTAATACGAGTGATTAAATCTTTCAGTGCAGCGTAAAAAAGTGAAAACAGTCGACAAATATCGAAATATAGGTACCCGACCCGAAGGAAGGAAAAAAAATCAAGATAAGTCCACTTTACCCTTAAAATATTTATGTCTTAAGTACTTGTAGACAACTTAAAGAATTTCATAAATAGACCTGAAATGCAATAAATTAGAAATAAGTTAATAAACAATTCTCTTCCAGCAAATACTATCAGGGGCGTACCATTAGAGTAACAGTACATACACCACGCCAAATTAAATCAATTAAAAAATGAGAAAATCTTGGATAAAATTGTTGCCCATTATTAGTTTGGTTTCAGTGTCATTAAAATTTAAAAAATCTCATGCATGCTATTAGAACATACTGACTGTCTACACTTTACATCTGGTACGGCTCTGGTAAGGTTAAGGAATTTTATTAAAAAAGTTTAGGTCCGTAAGAATACGCAAAAAGTAAGCAAGAAATAATAACTCTGCAGAGAACACAAAAATAATGTCCACTACAAAGGTAACAACGAAGACACATCATCTACTGGTACAAAAATCGACGGCGACGGGAACTGTCTATATGGAGCACTAAGCAAGCTATCCGTTAGAAGGAGAAAACATAACAACCCCGGCACACGCCAACACTATGAAAAGACCAGTAGAGGAGTTGCATAGGTAACCAGACGAGAGAGCTCCATCGAAATAAGGACGGAAAATATAAACGAAAACATAGCCACGGCAATCATACAAAATGATCAAGATCATTGATCAATCAGACAAGACAGCAGCAAGGGTATTCATGCAACTGACTCAAGAAACCAGAAAAAACGAAAAAATAAAAAATGGGGAAACCGGGTTACACGTGGAAAACAACAACTAAGAGGATCATGAACAAACTGAGAAGCGACCAAACATACTGGAAAAGAAAGCGAGTGGGAAAAATGAACTCCACAAAGAAATCGCAGCGATATACCCTACCAGAACCAGAAACCGAGGCATCAGAAATCTCAGAAGGAGAAGAAGAAAATTTGTAGAAACAGAAACACAAAAAGAGGAGCATAAACATTAAATAACGAACACAATGCGACAACACATTGGACTTGTCATCTTGCTGTCGAGGGGACCAGACCTGCTTTATAATGCTCTGCCACCAATGGATACCCATAAAAGTTTATAAAAGTTAAATAGTGACAACGTGTAAAAAATATAGTTAAAAAAGTATAAGTGGATGTGTTTGTAAGATAATATATATCTCGGAACATTTTCAGTAATTGATAAGAAATATTAGATAGTGTTTAATTAGGTATACAAACCAAAACTTTACACAGTGCTTCCCCTCTAACGCAGTAAATAATGGTATATATAGTGCAGTGAAATCGTGCCAGATGGCGAAGAGGAGAAAGAAATCAGTAATAATCGAAGACAGGACTGTCTATATGGAGCATCAATTAGAAAAAGAAAACCGGCACAGACTAGCGCTATGAAAAATCAAGAAAAATGTCCATTATACTATTAGGAGACTTCAATGCACATATACTCCACACATGGCCTAACGAAAATGGAAACGCGCTGAAATACCTAGCACACATGTTTGACTTAACAATAAGAAATACATGGAGCAAAAGTCAAACCTGCATTGACACCTGGAGTAT
Organism: Rutpela maculata; assembly: GCA_936432065.2. NCBI lineage: Eukaryota > Metazoa > Arthropoda > Insecta > Coleoptera > Cerambycidae > Rutpela > Rutpela maculata. Next base: position 153,710,036 of record OW386288.2, read on the forward strand.
TGGAAGCTCAATCACACAAATAGATCATACCCTGGTAAGCAAAGAGATAAGGGCAAGGATCAAGAAGGTTAAAGCAAAAAGGACAGCAGAAGAAAGCGCTAACACTGAACAGCAGCAAACTGAAAATAGGGAGACCATGTTACACGTGGAAAACAACAATCGAGAGGATAAAAAAAAACTCAGAGAAACATGCGTCATGTGGTTCTCGCTACTGACAACAAGCATGACCCAAATCCAACCCAGCATCGAAAACCGAGGAATCAGAAGACTCAGCAAAAGAAGATTTGAAGAAGCAGAAACACAAAAAGAGGAGCATAAACACCCTGTATCAAGACACAGCACATATTTCACACGAAGATTCAAAAAAGGCAGATGCCCAGAACCAAAAACACAAAAAAGGGTGCTTAAACGCTCCCTCACGACACAATTGATGCGGTAACGCATCTCATAAATACCTACACCTCCCATTCCATGTTCCTTTACCATGCGCCATGTGGCTCTCGCTGCTGGCAACAAGCATGACCTTAGTCCAACCCAGCGTGGACGTAGCAGGCCCAGCTGTATAACCCTGGGAGTGGCAGCAATGCCTACCGCACGCTGGTAAATTAATCAATCAACAAGGATTACCCACAGCAATGAGATAATACCCTTCTTGAGGGCAGCCTGTTCTCACTTTTGCCTCAATGGTAGCCTCGCTTAGATTGGACACTATTATTCTCTTTTCTAGGCTGGTTTTAATTAACTGGCAGAGTACTTTGTTGGTACTCTGTATTTTACAAATCATTCGTTAGAGATTGCATTGTCGCGTTAATGAACGCGAGAAAGAAAAAATGTTGCCGCTGCCATTTCTTTGTCATCTAATGACTTTGTCAGTAGCCTATTTAAATCATACACACAATTATGTGATATTTTATCTACCCGATTAAGAGTTTGGCGGGCATTCGAGTTCCTCAGGAAAAATGTGTTTCTATCTGATTGGCATTAGCAGAGGCATCTAAGGTTTTTGTCTTCATTATCTCACACATTGACACGATAACCAATGAAAGGCCACTATTTGGGATCATTGAATGAATCAAATATCATTACGAGTAGCAAGGCTACTAGATTGGATTTTGACAGCACGAGTGTATAGTTTTATTGCTGTAAAACGTGTTACAGCCACGGACAGATATCATGTTTTATTTCATGAAATATTTTTCTCAAATACCAGTTGTGCTTTCAAGTTTTATCTATACATTTCTTCTCTAGCTTGTTGCTCAAAGTTAATATAAATGTAAATTATGTACTGTATATACCATAGAGTAATAATATATACAGCAATATTATAAAGGTTGACTCTTGCCTATTTCAATATCTTTCTATCTATCCTACTTTTATATTGCGAATTCATAAATTGTTAGCTAGGGTCCTTCAATTTAATCAGACGGAAGATACTCCAGGAAAAAGTAACACGTAAAGTTTGTAATATAGCTTATACAGCTACAAATTATATAAAGATAGATACAGATCATATAAACACATTTAACACGCTGGCTCTGAAAATATAAACATATTTATCTATAATGTACTTCCAATGGTCCATCACTAATGCACAACTCGTAACTAATTCGGGAAATTAAAACCATGCATTGTACAAGTTATAATTTTTAACACTCATTTAAACGCCTTTCAGAGAGTCCTCTCTGCTTAACTACATAGCTTTGACTTCATCTTTTAACTTTTCAAATTAGAAATAAGGATTAAATTTGTAAATAATGAGTCACAAATGGTTACTTATTCGGGAAATCAGAACGATGCATGACAAAATGTAGTAACCCTTATTTAACCTTTCAAAGAGTATGCTTTGCCTAACTAAATATCTTTAACCTTATTTTAATACTTCCCAGATTAGAAATAAGGATTTAATTGGTAAACAAAATCCCTCAAGGTAATATAGATAAAGCATTTATTGCTAACACGTTTGACAAAAAAGAATCACTGGTCTTGATAGAGAATTTAATTTTCAGCATATTTCGAATTAAAAAAATGGAAGAAATATTTAAGAGTATTAAGACTAATGCTAGGGCCTCCGATGATGTCATTTTAAAAATGTTATCATTAATTATACCTTATTTAAGTGAACACTTAACATTTATAATTAATAAATGTTTATCAACTGGAACATTTCCCAATAGTTTTAAAGAAGCTTATGTCATTCCTGTACCTAAAACTAGCAATCCTTCAAGTACTTCCAATTTTCGTCCTATTAGTATCCTTCCCTCTATATCTAAAATACTAGAAAAAATTGTGTATGAACAACGGGCTGCCTATCCAGATAATAATAATATATTACCAGTCACCTAGTCAGGATTCCGTACAGGACACAGTATAACTACTGCACTACTACAAGTTACTGATGAGTTATACAGAGCTGTTGATAATCATAAAAATTCTTGTCTAATGCTATTAGATTAGGATAAAGCTTTCGATACCTTAGACCATTCAGTTTTGTGTACTAAGTTGAAACACTTTGGCCTCGGTGAAGCTGTTGTCCAATTTTTTTTTTACTATCTAGGTAACAGACGCCAAATAGTGATTACAGATGGTGTGCGGTCTGATAAAATCGATGTCAAAAATGGCGTTCCTCAGGGTAGTGTGTTCGGTCAACTACCTTTTTCCATTTACTCTGCCGATTTTTCTAAATTTTTGAAATACTGTAGCTCACATCAACACGATTTTCGTTAAATGAGGCTGCTATTGCCTTAAATAAAATTAGCGAGGACTTAGCCACCATTTGTCATATATGAAAAGCCCATGGTCTGATTCTTAATGAATCTAAAATGCAACTCACAGAGACACACTTCTGCATAACCCAAATTTTATCATTAATATAAATGGAGTCACTTTAACACCATCTAACCATTGTAAAAACTTGGGAATATATTTTGATGATAATCTAAGGCTTCAAAATTATATGAGCCACATCATCCGGAAATCCTACAGTAGACTTAAAGTATTATATATGCACAGAGATATACTTACAACCGACGTTAATTGGGTTACCTCTCGTATTGCGATGTAGTGTACTAGCCGGCGCTATTAAGTAAACTTAAAGTAAGCCTTCAAAGACTACAAACAGCTGCCTTAGATATAGTAATAATCTCAGAAAATATGATCATATTTCTGATAAACTCAATGACTCAAAATGGCTGAACCTGGATGAGCGGTTCAGAATTCACATGGCTTGTCTTGTTTACAAGGAAGACATGTCGAAAACTCCCAAACATCTACACGATAAATTAATAAAAACAAGTGACATGCATGACCGCCCAACTAGAAACAACTCTTTGTATCCTGTTCCTCGATACAATACCTCCCTTTTTCGAAAGATCCTTTAGCTATAACGCCGTAAGAATATTTAATCGGCTACCTCCAAATCTTAAAGCCCTAACTAGTTTAGAATCAATTCGAGAACAGGTCAAAGCATGCAATTTAGATACTAGAAATAATTAATACGTTTTCTAGAGTTTTTTTCCTACATTTTCTTAGTTTTAATTTTTTTATTGTTATTTTTACAAATATGTAATTATAATACCTTAACATTATGTAGAGCTCGAAGTGGTTAAATGAAAGAGCAGCTATGTTGAACTTCGCCACTTCTTTTAAGCATAATTATTAATATTGTAAATGTATCTGAAATCTAAATAATGAAAATATTATTATTATTAGTATTATTAAATAAATGTAATCTAATAATAGTTCTGATATTTAATATCCTCCAGCTGTATGAAGAAAAATCTGCTGTGGTGAAAGTAGACAATAATAACGAGTCTATTGGTGAATTGCGCGATCGCTTCTTGAAAAAATGGTTAAGAACCGTTTTTTTCAAATATCTAGGCTTCTGTTGAGGCTACATAAAAAACAAATACGACGTATTAAAGGGCGTAAAATTTCCCATGTTTTGTGTGCTATACTTTTTTCGTAGGGCTGATAGCTTTTTGTTTAGTGCTAGAGAAAGTTTGAAATGAGGGCGCGGCTTGCGGTTTCTCGCATTTTTCTCGATATGGGGAACTCCTACGAGAAAATTGTTCTATATGAAATTTATAGGACAGGAAAAACCGACAGCTTAATTCATTTAATTTTTATTTTCGAACAATAGTTGTGTAAAATACATCTCTGAATATTTAAATAGATTTCTCAAATTCACACCACTAATAGTAATTTTTTACTTATGATTAATTTAGAAAACGATTAATATTTTCGATGCATTTCTATACTGGGAATTCTGTAAATATAAAGGAAAAGTCTTAGTGGACAAAAACCAGTCAGCAATTACGTTGATCAAATTCTGCACAAACTTTATCCTTAATAGCAATCATAAAACCCATCGGTCACATGAACACGTGTGACTTTTTATTTCCTCTGGCAGTGAAGATCCCTCTTGTCTAAATTGTGTCGACCCCTGTTTACTATTAGGGATCATAGTGGTGCATCCACCTTTTATATCTATTTACAATGCCTTAGATGACTTCTTTCTGCCCACCCTTACACGGGTCTAAACACTTTTCAAAGCAATCAACTCATCCCCGCTTATAAACCGGATAAAAATCCACAGAGTGTACCTTACCTTGCTTCTTGTTCCTGGATTTTGGTCACAAATCACAGTACCATCTCTGATAATGACCAGAATATTGGCTATTTCAGCGTTATCGTATAAGATGGTGTTTTAAAATTAGATTTTTCGCTTTTGTCATATCGCGTCGTAGTGAATTTTAACAGAAATTGATAAACAGAAGACTACTCGAATGGTTTGAAAATAGAAATAAAAATATCTTAAGTATGTTTTCTCCAACTACTGTCCTTAATTATTTATTCATTGTAGATTCAATTAAAATGTTCTTCAATTAAGCAAATGGGGAAATGTGAAATTTCTTGGCATATCTCTAGATAGTAGATTAAAATCTCTTACACTAATACCTTGATATTGATATTTTATTATGTATTACGTTTTTTGAGAAATCCACTTCTATTAGATAGACCAGGAATATTTTACTTTTCATATGTAGAAAACATTTTATAATATGGTATGGTAGTTATTAAAAATGTAGAACTGTAAATGAGAATGTAAAATATAATAGTAAAGAATATAGAATTCAAATTTCCCACTCAATTATGGCGAATATAAGAGTTAATTTGCAGTCAGTGACAGATGCTAATAACCGTTACTTATAGGAATTTTAATTCTTTAGTCATTGGTATAGGAAGGCAACGACTGTTTAGTCCTGCGTTTAAAAAATGCAGTTGTTAGCAATGATTAAATTAGATTACTAGAGTAGAATGCTAGATTAATTTTACCTTAAATAGTTAAGAAAATTATGGTCAGGCAGCTCTTGCATCAAACAAAATGACCTCTAAACTAGTGCTGAACTGTCGAAACATGCTGACTGAGCTGTGTGAACGCAACTCAGTTAAACTTACATGGGTGCCCGGATACAGTGACATCGAGGGCAACGAGGAAACAGACCGTTTGTCGGGTGAAGGAGCAAAAACTCCTTTCCCTGGCCCCGAGCCAGCTTTCGGTCTGCCAAGAAGTCTGATGCAATCAAAGCCGCAAAACTGGGCTACCACACAGTTTAACAACTATTTGGCTCACCCCCCCCGGAATGAGACAGTCGAGGCTCCATATAAAGACCCTCGACTGACTCCACCGTAAAGTGGCTGATTGGACTCAATAGAGAACAATTTAGACGGATAGTAGGCCTAATAACAGGGCACTGTCGTCTGAACAAGCACCTACATACAATGCAGTTAAAAGATGATCATACTTGTAGGATGTGTGGAGTGGAGGATGAAACCATCACTTCTATGCCATTGTGCACCAAAAGGAGCGTAATGGTATAGGTATTTCGGAAGGCAGTTTCTACAGCTGGAGGAACTACGAGATCTATCATGGAAAGGGCTACTCTCGTTCGTGGAGAGCATTGGTATTTTCTAGGGGATCCTAAATGTCGCGAATGTACAATGGGCCAATAGTCCTGAGTACTGCAGATCTTCGGATCTGCTCGCATTTTCTAATAATAATAAGAAAATTACATGTGACAAAACAGAACTTATTGGATTGATACATATCTATTCAATAATACATTAAGAACAACTACATATGACACGATTCTTGCTAATTTCTTTAGAAACTACCGAAACAAGGAATCCCGCGAACTGCTGCATACAAATACTTCTGTCATATATAGAGTTACCAACATAAAAGTAGGAAATAATTCACGGAAGTTAATAAGACCATGTTAAACTAGGTTGGTTCTATAAATCTTATAAAAAAATAATACAAACCTTATTAATAGTCTTTAAAGAGTTATGGTGCCAACAATTGTCCGCTTTAGTCTAAACATGAATTGGTACTTTGTCTTTTATCCTAATTCTAATGATTAAAACAATACTAATATCTTTATTATCTAACAAACCAATGCAATGTAATGATATATCGAGTCGTCAAAGTACAGAAAATAGATAGATAAAGAGAATCTACAAAATATTTTAAGGCTTAAAATACTAACCGTGCATATTCTTTTCAAAGGTATATCAAAGTTTGAAGTGAGATTTATAATTATTGTACCAAATCTAAATTGGGATTATTAAAAGTTGTAATCAATCCTATCAAAAACTTCAATCTCAGAGTCACACTAATGACTCCACCTCTCTCATCTATTTGTCACCACGCTGCACTGGCGTAACGTCACTTCGTGAAATTCATTGACAAATTCAAGTAGTCCAAAATATGTAGGTAGACTAGTATTACTATGAGAAGATGACAGGGCGGAGCCAAAATGCGCGAATATTTTTACCAGTGCCATAGCTTAATCTGGGGTATAGGGATGTGTAATTGCAATAAAAGTTTCGCGGTCAAGGAACTGTGAAAATAAAGTAGATTAAAACTTGCCAACTGTTACAAGTAACCTTTGTTCAGGAGAAGTGTAAGAATAGTAAGTTGTACTAAACTTTGCCTAATAAAGTTGTTTTATTATTATTATTACCGTCACCGCCGCTCTACTGTATGGCTCCGCCGCCACTGGTGTTGACATTGAATGTCACGTAATTCTTTCTCATTGGCTTAGAATGATGGAGTACACAAACTCGTTTCTGCGCATATTTTTTTCTGTCATCTTCTCATAGTAATACCACTTTATCCCAATTTAACTTAATTGAGATTTGCAATATCTCACTATATATCTTTACGTTACTACAGTCGAATTGATTTAATTTAATTTTTTTCGACGACAACATTCCACCTGAAATTTTATTGTTGGTTCTTATAAATTAAGACCTCCTGATTAAGGAAAAAATATTTTCGCCAAAAATTCCTTGTGCGTCAAAAGTTATATGCACTTTTTGATGCGATTTCACGAGTTTTCAACTTCTCTGCTTAATATGTCTTGTACTAGTAATCGTGTGAGAATTTAAAAAATACTGGCTTATTTGAAATAAAATTCTTAAAAAATATAGACCTGTCCGATATGTATTGGTCAATGCGCCATCTTGGAAAAAAATAGAAAATACTAAAAATGGCCGAAGGAATCAAAATTGAATATCTTTTCTATGAGAAGGAGTAATTTCACCAAAATTGGCAAAAATAAAACTCATTTATGGTCAAATATAATACATCAAACCCGGACATCGTGTGTCAAATAGTACTGTCAGAAATGGCGGACGAAATAAAATTTTTAATTCTTCGTCAATTATCAAAGAGGAATTATACATCACTTTTTTTTCGATTGTTCGTTGTTTTATGTACTTTCAAGGGATAGATTTTTTTTTAATTTAAAAAAGTTACATATTCATATATTATTATTATTATTACCATACGCGTGTTCAATAAATTTCATTTTGTATTAAATTTTTCAAGTTATAAGAGACTTTCTACAATATATTTCGTTTTATTTCGATTGAAAATTTAATGAAAAAAAGGAGGGTCAAACAAAATGCATTTTTGAAAATTAGAAAAATAATTTTCAAAAATGCATTTTGTTTGACCCTCCTTTTTTTCATTAAATTTTCAATCGAAATAAAACGAAATATATTGTAGAAAGTCTCTTATAACTTAAAAAATTTAATACAAAATGAAATTTATTGAGCACGCGTATGGTAATAATAATAATAATATATGAATATATAATCAATAATCAGAGTCAAGCAGTCATGACTCGAAATGCATATTTCTCAAGTTTTCTGTGCATTTGTTATCAAAGTAGATTCTCTAATAACAAATATTGACATTCTAACGAAAAGTGTTTTATTAATAATAATATGTATAATTATGTACCTATAAGAATGCGTAAACGTGCGTGGCACATCATTATTGAATTCATAGTTTTTTATTATGAAAATAATAATAGGCTATTAAAAATTAGATCAGGCACGCGAGGTTACGTTTTCCCCTCACAGAAACATGACCAACATGACAACTTTTAAAATCTAACACCTGTCTTCTATAAAATACCTAGTTAATTATTACTCCTAGGGAATGCAACAGGCGTCCTTCTATTATTATTTCTTCACGTACACAAGACAAAGAGTACCGAAATTAATTAGGAAACAATACACCATTCTTTATCCTGAGGGTGGTCTCTTAAAAAAATATATATTTATGTCGAAATTTAGGAACTGTGTATAATTTATTTAATTTTTCTCTCGTGAATGTATGTCACTAGATTAAAAAAAACACTGTATGAAACGTTATATTCTTACTGCCTGTCACTCAAAATTACGGTAGGAAAAGAAAAAAATATGCATGACGCTGGGCGTCGCGACTTTTCAAACTTTTTTTTTTCCAGCAACAGATCAGTTTTATTACGTCTTTGAATTTCCAATCTTTTATGTATTTACCACTCTTTTCGATGTTTATTTTACTTCCACGTCCAGTGGAAGTATAGTAACGACAAAAAAAATTTTAAAAATTTTTATTGTCCAAATAGGCTTAAAATGTCATGAAACGTCGAGATTTTAAGTTTGAGCGAAAACAAAATTTCTGTCTGTCTGTCTGTCGGTCCGTCTGTCTGTCGGTCTGTCGGTCTGTCTGTAACTTTTTTTTGTGCGCACGTTTACTCTGGAACCGTTTAAGATATTGACTTGAAATTTGGTACACTTATGTACTTTAACGAGATCTAGAAGTAGATTATATTTTCGTCTTGTTCCGTCGAAGGGTTGGGGGGTAAATTGGGGTAAATTTGGGGTAAATGGGTAAATCAAGCAGGTAAGAGTCCATGAAATTGGTATTTAGTATATATAAGAGAAGCTAAGGTCTCAAAAAAATTTTTGGCATTAGCCACCCCCATTAAAACCCCCACCCCCACCCCCACCTCCTTATTAAAGGGAATGAAAAAAAATTGTGATTTAGTGTACGTACAGGAACCAGAAACCTCAAAATATTTTTTTTATTTCATCCACCCCCCATTACCACCCCCACCCCACTACCGATGTGGGGTATCGTTTTATGGGTTTTTGGGGTAGAGGATTTCAAATATTATATTATTAAAGTTCCATAAACAATTATTTTCACATACAAAGTTTTTTGGTTGTGAGTGACTTGGATAGAGAATCTGGATGTGGAAGTAGTGATTCCTTGGGCAGCGGTTTTTTAAAAAGCCGTGATCTAATTTATGTTATTTATATTATACGTAGCACTTTTTAAAATATTTTTATCGGTAGACGTTGCTTTCCTTATAGAAGTCTAAACTGAATATCTAATATATAAAAATCTCGTGTCACAGTGTTTGTTATCGAACTCCTGCGAAACGGCTTGACCGATTTTTATGAAATTTTTGGTGTATATTTGGTAGGTCTGAGAATAGGTCGTAGGCTATTTTTATACCCCTAGGTGATAAGGGTGGCCCTATCCAGAAATTTTCTTTTTATTTTTTGGACAAAAATTTATAATTTATATGGCAAAACAACGTTTGCTGGGTCAGCTAGTTATTCTATAAAATAAAGTATTCTTTGTAAAAATGTCGTTAACTTTCTTAATGTGAGATGTATCTACGGACAAACTAGAATATAAAAACAACAACAAAAAAACCAATGAATGTATTAATATTTAAATATTGTGGAGATAGCATTAACAAATCAAAAGTTACTTAACAATATGAGTACAATATGAGCACTGTTATTATCTAAACGTAAATTGTAACGTTTTCTCAATTCATTAAATGTTACTTTTCTTAAAACATTATCATTTAATTCTGTACAATCATCAACAATTTCTTGTTTCGTAAACTCTATTTTTGAGAGTACCCCACAAGAAAAAATCCATAGTTGTTAAATATCGCGATCTAAGAGGAAATTTTATTGGATCGTAAGTTCCTATCCATATTTGTCCTTATGCAGTATTCAAATAATTTGGTACAGTAATTGCATTATGGCAAGGAGCTCCGTCTGGCAGCTAAAGCCATGAAATGTGTTTAATCTGAAGTGGTACGTTTTACTCGTGCGGTTTATAGCACTCGCCTACGGCTCGTACTATAAACGCCACACTTGCAAAAAAAACACCATTTTAGCCACTTGTTATATAACATAATATAATAGCAGTACATCTACTGTAAATAACATAAATTAGATCATAATAATTAAAAAGAAATAAATATCGAACAAAATGGTGTTTACAAAAAATTAAAAGACCTTTTCAATAGTAAAGCTGGTGTGTTGCTGGAAATATAACAGTTTATACATAATATAATTTTCCTCAGTAGTTTAGAAGAGAAACGCATTTCCATTGGTAAAAGAATCACTGGTACTTTCTTATGCTCATACTCTTACTCATACTCATACTCATTTTGACTACATTACATACATGTCAGGTATATTTGTAGCATGTCCAAATACAATTATCTACGGATAAAGATAAATATAAAAATTTTATTAAAATATAAAAATTTCAGTCAAATACAGATTAAAATAATACAAAATAAAAATATTATACATACAAACACAAATAGAAATGCAAACGCAGATACCTAAATGCATTCCACACAAATATACATACCATGCTATGAAAAGATTATTCATTTATAAACTCAAAAAATCAGGGTTGCGTCTAAATAATCAGCCACCTAATAAAAACAGTTTCTTAAAATAAAATATTTTATTTTACATTTAAAACAGCTGCAATTCAATGATTTAATATTCGCCGGCAATTTATTATATGCATATTTAAATTTAGTGATTTTTTTGCGACTTCGTTAATCTAAAACAACGAGTTCTTAGTAAACTACCAGATCTAGTAGAATAATGATGAATATCCAAATGACTGTTGAAGTTAATATTTTTTGTGAATTTCCAATAGGGTAAAAAAAATAAATAATGAAGGAGCGGGCATTATGCCCAATTTAATAAATATGGGTTGGCAATGGTCAGTCATTCCTGCACCTGCTATAATGCGAATGGCTTTTTTTGCAGTACAAAAATTTTTTGGGCATGTGTTGGGTTACCACACAGAACAGTTGCATAGCAATTATGACTGTGGAATAAGGAAAAGTAAGTAGTTTTAAGAATTTCAGGACTTAAAATAATTTTATTCAACGGAGTAAAAAGATCATACTGGACAGCTTCCTGTCCAACTGATCCACATGAGCAGACCAATTTAGCTTGTCATCCAAAGTGACTCCCAGTAAATTTAGACTACTCCCTTCAGTGATATTTTCATTTGAGGAAAAAATGAGGTTCTGTGTTTTTTCTCTGTTTAATTTAAATTTATTTGCTGTGAACCATATTATGGTATAAGAAAATAAAATAAAATGGTATATATTAAATTGGGCATCCACAAAAAATGTATTCTCATAGTGAGTCACTCAATGTTTCTTTTTTTTCGATTTGGTAAATTTAAAGTTAAGTTCTTTGCTGCATTTATTGTGTCTGCTAGAATGCAAGATATTCCATCGCAATCACTTATTTCTTTCATTTCTTCACTTACATGACTTATTTTATGATATTAAACACATACTTACTCCACATCCAGTGGAAGTATAGTAACGACAAAAAAAATTTTGAACATTTTTATGTTCAAATAGACTTAAAATGCCATGAAACGTCGAGATTTTAAGTTTGAGTGAAAAAAAATTCTGTCTCTCTGTCGGTCTGCCTGCAACTTTTTTAAAAGCTTTTATTTAACTTGCAATGTTTGTATGTATATATGTTTGTTTGTTTAGGTCAAATCTTGCAAGCTGAATTTCGACTAGTTCTAATTAAGCTAGTGGTTTGAAATTTCGCACACGTGTATAAGTCCGGTGACAATGGAACATAGTATAGCCATTATCGGTCTAAATCCAATATGGCGGACGTCCCAAGATGGCGGACCGGTTTTTTAGCCACAACCCCCTTGATATGGATATCAAATGAAAGAGTTTGGAGAGTAAAATACGATAAACAATGTGACGTCATTCTAAATTCAATATGGCGGACGTCCCAAGCTGGCAGATCGCCTTTTTCTTCACAACCCTCTTGATATGGATATCAAATAAAAGGGTTTGACGAGTAAAATACGACAAACTATGTAATGTCATTCTAAATTCAATATGGCGGACGTCCCAAGATGGCGGATCGCCTTTTTCTTCACAACCCCCTTGATAACCCATATCAAATGAAAGGGTCTGACGAGTAATGTACGATAAACTATGTGACGTCATTCTAAATTCAATATGTCGAACATGGGAGAGGTGGGAAGGGGTGGGGAGAGGTGGGGAAGAGGTGGGGATGGGGTGGAAAGAGGTGGGAAGATGTGGGAAGATATGGGAAAGGGGGGGAAGGGGGGGGTAAGAGGTGGGAAAGGGGAAGGGGTGGATGGCGGTGGCAAATTAAAGGGTTTTGTTTGTCTGTCTGTAATATAAGTAGACTAAAAAGTAAAAAATAAACTTATATAAAAAAATTATTTTTAAGAAAAAGCTTTTATTTGAAAAAACTGTACTAAAAAGTAAAAATAATTTTTTTAATATTCATTCATACACCTGGAAACAGAAAGCTTTGGGGACGGTCAGTTGAGCATAGTAGCTATGCAGTAGCGCTATCTGACCATCCCCAAAGCTTTTGGTTTCCAGGTGTATGAATTTAAAAAATATATATTATTACTTTTTAGTACAGTTTTTTCAAATGAAAGCTTTTTCTTAAAAATATCTTTTTATATAATTTTATTTGTGCGTGCGTTTACTCTGGAACCGTTTAAGATATTAACTTGAAATTTGGTAAACGTATGTATTTTAACGTGATCTGGAACTAGATTATATTTTCATCTGATTCCATTGAAGGATTGAGGGGCAAATGGGGGTAAATAGATAAATCAAGCAGGTAAGAGTCCATAAAATTGGTATTTAACACAGACAAGGAAAGCTAATTGTTAAAAGATATTATTTTGGATATTCAGCAGATAACATTCAAAGAAACCATTCAAAACATTCAGTATGAAAACCAAGAAAATAAGCATTCTTTCTATATACTCGAAAGGAAAGTTCTTGTTGATATTCTAACTTGATCAGATTTAGATATGAAAGGAGCTAATGGTTTCTTTGAAAGTTATCTGCTGAATACCCAAAATAATATTTTTTTACAATAAATTAAGCAAGATAACGAGATATTTATTTTTAAAAAACTGTAAGTAATGTTATTTTAAAAAAAATCCATAATCACCTCCTTGAAATGGTATATTAATATTGGTAAAGTGATATATTACTATGAAGAATAGAAAAGACTAATTGAAAATAGGGAAGCCAAATAATATTGGATATTTGCTCTGATTTTGTGTAGTAACAACACTTTTATTAATCTTATCACACCCTCCTTCCATAATATATACGGGCTTCCGTAAACTTCTAACTGAAATATCCAGGCTAAATTAGATCTTTTATTGCTTTCCTCAGACAGTTAGATCCTTTAATATAATGACAATAAAAGTGAACGACATATGTTATTTGGTGGTGGATATACTTTTCTCCTTCCCTTGTTCGTAATGCGAAAATCTTTTCCAACAAAACGTATATTTCAAATAAGACAAATGAAAAGAAGGAAAAATATTGTCGATGTAAATAGAAAATCTAGAAAACGAAGTAAATTAAGAAACAAAACAGCCCTGCTAGTGCTCTTAGTCTATATATTTAAAAGAAAAGACGTTTTCCTTTTTCTGATTCACCAGCGGCTTCCGTTGGACCGATTTTGATTTTTTTTTTTTTTAATTGAAGCTCTCTATCAACAGATTAGTGTCATCATTATTTTAATTTTTTTTTAATTGCAATTTTTCTATCGGGTGAATAAAAAGTCCAGGAACGGTCAAAGATCCCGACTCGAAGCCCCACCCCAACCCCCACCTTCTGGGGCTGGAGTGAGGAGAAACTTTGAAATCTTAAACGGAAACTCCCATTCTTCATTGCAGATTCGGATTCTACGCTACAAAATACGTAGGTCTTGTCTGAAACTTTTTTCTTGATCCGCGATACATGGCGTTGTAATCGTAAGAAATAAGATTTCTTGCAATTCTCAAGAAATACTTTGGATTAAAAAATAAGAAATACGTGTTCGATATTCCAGAATGTGATTTTCAAGGGAAAGTTCTTCCAAATTGCAACCGATGACTATTACGTTAATTTCAGCGATGTTAAATGAAAGAAAATTTGAGTTGCACCATTTCTTTACTAAAAAGATATTGGAACAGATTTCTTCGTGTAATGTCTTCAAAGTTTTATAATGCCACAAAATGGTGGTGTCATCGGTAAAACTTTCGAATGTATTTATACTTACCAAGTCATTTATGTACATCAAAAGACAACTGGGCCAAAAACAGACCCTTATGGAACTCTGCAACTTAGCTTTATTAAATTCTTTCCCCGAGTACTTTTAGCACGGCTTTTATGGTAGGATTGAATTCAGGTAAATGGGGTACACTTGTGTGCAATAAAATCCTGTACACTTGAAAAATCACGTAATCTAGTTTTTACTAATATTAAGTGATGTGAATCAGTCTTTTTGGAATTTAAATTTTTTATTATCATATAGGTTATAAAAAAGTGACATTGATTGTGAAATGTCATAAGTAAGGTATTTGGAAAAATGTTAACGATTTTAATGATTTCGATTTATAACAAATGTAAAAATTGACGTTGCAAAATTGTGTCTGTCCAGATTCTGAAAGCTCAAGACATTAAAAAGCGGTTTTCTGCACTTGTCTGTGATAATTTTACTTCCACATTCAGTGGAAATAAATTAACTACAAAAAAAATGAAAATTTTTATTGTTCAAATAGCTTTAGAATGTCATGAAACGTCGAGATTTTAAGTTTGAGAAAAAAAAATTCTGTCTGAACTTAAGGTGATGGTCCATTTAAATAGGAATGGGTGCAGGTGAGGAGTAGGTCGGCAATCACGCCCAGGTCACCAATTTAGGTGTGTTGGAAAAGGTGAAAAGATGTTTGCGTTTCGTTCCGTGGCTACCCCATGAACTCAGTCAGTAAGGCTGGGGTAGCCACTGCCTTAGACGCCTCCGAATAGCTTAAGTTGATGTTAATTAATAAATTTAATAATTTAATAATAAATTTAATACCTAATTAACAATATCGAATAAAAGACTAAAAGAGGTTAGAGCTGGCGAGGTTTAACTGTCAATAAAATTTTGTACCGTCCGCGCATGTTGGACAGTGCACGTGCACTTCATCTTGAGCGAGATTTGAACTTCTCGGTCGGCCTGAACCGTCTTCCTCCTCCCACCTTTTCTTCACACTCAACGGTATTTTTATTTAAGTGATAATAGTTAGCAACTGCTCTGATAGAACAGCCCTCTTCAATTTTAGAGAGAATTAGAATTTTTTCATGTTCAGTTAATTTCGGCATTTCGAAAATATGACACTGACACTGACAAATAAATAAAGAACGATTTGATATAGCGAAAAATAGGTGTACGGGATTTTATTGCACAGAAGTGTACCTCTGAATTCCTAACACTAAAGCTTCGTTAGCAATACTTCACGATTTACACGGATACTTTCGATAAATCACAAACTACAGTCGCAGAAGCCTCACAGTCATTTCTCCTATAATAAATCTCTTCTAAAAAGGCAAAAATAGTGTCGCTGGTGCTTTTATTGGTTTGAAACCCAAATTAGTTACTATTAAGTATGTTGCGTAAATTTAAGAATGTTAATGTTTTTTTTAAACAACTTTTCAATTATTTTAGAAAGTTTATATATAGAAAAAAAATCGAACGAAGATAAGAGGGTTAATCAATACTTCCCCTTTTATAAAGTAGAATAAAAACAGAAGTTTTTGGGCAGAAAGGGAATGCCCCGGCTTCAAGGAATTCATTTGTAAAATGAATTAATATATTTAATGCGCTGTCTGGGCGCATATTCTGTATTCATGAGATAGTGTATGGAGTTATTTGGAGCGTATCCTCTAACTGAGAAACCACACACTAATTTTACAATATTGCAAGCACATAGAAAATGTGCATAATTTTGACAAGCTGCATTTCCCACCGTACCGCACGCGATCTTTTACCGTAATGTTGTGGTTCTCCTATTGGTTGAAATGTGAGAGCAAATACTAGCAACTCTGGAAAAATCACATTACATCGCCCCATGGCCACTGTAGTTACAGAATAGTTACAGTCCAACCTGTATTGTTTAAACAAACGTCAGGAGTTCCGCAAGGCTCCATATTTGGCCCTCTATTTTTTTGCATCTTTATTAATTATATTATAGACAACCTTGACGTATGCTGTTTATTTTACGCTGACGATCTTAAGTTATATATTTGCATTAAATCCGAACACGACTGCTTAAGGCTTCAGAATAGTCTAGACTCGCTTAGTGTGTTTATCACCAACTCCCTTTAAACGCTGCCAAGTGTAACATGATGTCCTTTTAGCGGAAGTATGACTCTATTATTTATAATTACAATTTGGATAATTGCGTCTTAGAGAGACCTGAGTTCGTGAAGGACTTAGGAGTTGTCTTCGATTCAAAACTTACTTTCCCCAGACATAATGCGTTGCTGGAGCTTGCAGATCCCTAGGTTTTATTCTGCGTAATAGTAGGAACTTTAAAGATTCGTCTACTCTTCGTGTATTATTTATAACATTTGTTAGATCCAAATTAGAATACGCCTCCATTGTTTGGAGTCCCAGTTATAATATCTATATCACCTCACTTGAGAAAGTACAAAGACGTTTCTTCAAATCGGCAACATTTATCCTGGAAGGTAACTATCCAGGTGTTATTGTTGAACAAATTTGATATGTGTACTGTGTAGTCTACTTAGATAGTAATATGTACTATAATTTTCTTATATAAAATCAACAACAACGAAATCAACTGTTCCTCTATTAGCTCGAGCTAATATCGAGTTTGTCCGCTAGAACAAGTAATATACTGATCACACCTACACCTCGAACTAACATATTAAGTTCATCTCCGTTGCATCATCAAATCTGTTTAAAATACAATAATTAGAGCAAAGGATGGATATTTTCAACTGCAATATTTTTGACATAAAACGAACTTACGCAAGTGCTTAACAAGATAGGAAGAGAGAAATAATCTCTTCTTATCTTGCTTATTTCGTATGTTTGTATATTATGTGCAAACGTTGTATTGTCTATATTACTTCCACGTCCAGTGGAAGTATAGTAACGACAAAAAAAATTAAAAAATTTTTATTGTCCAAATAGGCTTAAAATGTCATGAAACGTCGAGATTTTAAGTTTGAGTGAAAAAAAATTCTATCTGTCGGTCTGTCTGTCTGTCTGTCTGTCGGTCTCTGTCTATCTGTAATTTTTTTTTGTGCGCACGTTTACTCTGGAACCGTTTAAGATATTGACTTGAAATTTGGTACACGTATGTACTTTAACGAGATCTAGAACTAGATAATATTTTCATCTTGTTCCGTCGAAGGGTTGGGGTGTAAATTGTGTACATGCAAATAGTTTACATAATTGGGGTAAATGGGTAAATCAAGCAGGTAAGAGTCCACGAAATTGGTATTTAGTATATACAAAGTCTGAAAAAAAAATTTGGCATTAGCCACCCCCACACCTCTATTAAAGGGGATGAAAAAAAATGTGATTTAGTGTATGTACAGGAACCAGAAACCTCAAAATATTTTTTTACTTCGTCCACCCTCACTACCACCCCCCTATCACCACCCCCACCCCACTACCGATGTGGGGTATCGTTTTATGGGTTTTTGGGGTAGAGGATTTCAAATATTATATTATTAAAGTTCCATATACAATTATTTTCACATACAAAGTTTTTTCGTTGTGAGTGACTTGGATAGAGAATCTGGATGTGGAAGTCGTGATTCCTTGGGCAGCGGTTTTTTCTGCAGCTGCAACTAACGTTACAGCCTTTGATACAGTTGCAAAATTTGGGCAGCACCATCTTGATCACTCTTTTTACAGATAAAAATATATTTCTCCCAAGGATAAAATTTTATCAACTTAATCACCAGCTTTCCCTTCGTCTACTGTACTTTATTTTGTTAGGGTGATTTTGAAAGCAGGACTGTGCCACATTTGATAATAATTATATGTATTAAAATAGATTTAGCACAGTTTCTGAAACTCTGGTATTATACTGTAAATGCAAATAGTTTACATAATAAAAATATTCAATTAATGCTTATTACTTACTCTATTTTAAATGATCGGATTATTTTGATACTAATGACAGCTTACGTATAATACACACCTACTTTTGTATCCATATTTCTTTTGTATCCTTAATGAAGTCCATCCGTTAAGAGACAAATAAATTTTAAAAAAAGTTGTCTACTTTGTTTCTCTTTATTTTAAGAACAAATACAGTTTTACTTATGTTTATTGTTCAAATAGGCTTAAAATGTCATGAAACGTCGAGATTTTAAGTTTGTGTCTGTCTGTCTGTTGGTCTGTCTGTTGGTCTGTCTGTCTGTCTGTCGGTCTGTCTGTCTGTCGGTCTGTCTGTCTGTCTGTCGGTCTTTCTGTAACTCTTTTTTTGTGCGCACGTTTACTCTGGAACCGTTTAAGATATTAACTTGAAATTTGGTACACGTATGTACTTTAACGAGATCTTATATTTTCATGTTGTTCCGACGAAGGGTTGGGGGGTAAATTGGGGTAAATGGGTAAATCAAGCAGGTAAGAGTCGATAAAATTGGTATTTAGTATATACAAGAGAAGCTAGGGTCTCAAAAAATTTTGGCATTAGCCACCACCCTCAAAAAAATTGTGATTTAGTATATGTACAAGAACCAGAAACCTCAAAATATTTTTTTACTTCATCCACCCCCACTACCACTCCTCTATCACCACCCCCACCCCACTACCGATGTGGGGTATCGTTTTATGGGTTTTTGGGTTAGAGGATTTCAAATATTATATTATTAAAGTTCCATAAACAAGTATTTCCACATATAAAGTTTTTTCGTTGTGAGTGACTTGGATAGAGAATCTGGATGTGGAAGTAGTGATTCCTTGGGTAGCGGTTTTTTATGTTGTAGGAATTGTCATTTACACAATTTAATTGTATTGAACGTTTTATATTGTTGTTCTGATAACCTATTTTCCACTTTGGTGTTCTGTTATATTCATTTGTTATTTTGTTTTTGATCTTTTAATTGTGTTGTTATTTGTCCTGTGACTGGGTTGTACCCAATGGATAAATTATCGAAATAAATAAATAAATAGTGTTATTGTACGTCCTGGGAAGGGAAGGTGATGTGACCTCTCTCCTCTCACGACAAATAACCATTTTGACTGAAATTGCAGAATAGCCTTCTGATATATTTTTAAACATTTTAATAGATATATCGTGTGTGCCAGAGGAATTTGAAATATGTTTTTTAACTTTTAAGCATCGAAAAAAATTAAAAGTGACAATAGACGTTTTTTATCGATTTGTATTTTGTAACAGCAATAAACATAGATTAAACCTTTACCAAACGGAAAATATGGATTATCATTAATTCTATATTAGTTGCATGTGGTCGTTAAGCTACGGTGCATTAGGCAAAAACTAAATGGAAAATAAATGTACGATAAAATCTTTCTACTTCTAACATTTAACAATTATTTACTAAAACGGAAAAACAGGGTTGATTTAAAAATGTGATCCGCTATTCATTTTACGCTACACAATATTTCTTAGTCTTTTTTCGATAGAAATCACTTTATGATATATGGTTTGCGTGTGTATAATATTCCATATCGATTTGATAATTCCTGACGGGCGTTTATTTTCCCGTAGGTTCTACAGCGGTTCCTGGCTTATCAATCAATTGTTTTCTCTTTATGTATATCGTGTCCGGGAATGACTAATGTGGGCTACCTCGCATTGACGTTGCTACCCCGTGGGGGTTCGAATACCGCGGTGTGACTAAATGTCCCTATAACATCTTAGAATCGCGTTACATACTTATAATCTGAGACAAAAATCTTACCAGAATTATTACGAACTGCATGCGATAAATGATGTATTGTAACAATTTACCGAGCTCTATTCCTTGTTAAAAATAATTGGAAGCCATTAATTTGTTATAAAAATAACATATCAGGATAATTTATTGTTGCAGTAATTTTATTGGATATTATTTATGCTTTCTAGTAGCCGTAACAGAATAAAAATACCCAGGCATCACTTAAAATAAAATTCCAAATTTATATATCATTAATTTTTAAAGCACTCATAGAATGAAGTAGCAATAGTTTTTACGAAGCTTAAAATAATAAAACCGCTGCCCAAGGAATCACTACTTCTACATCCAGATTTGCTACCTAAGTCTCTCACAACGAAAAAATTTTGTATGTGGAAACAATTGTTTATGGCACTTTAATAATATAATATTTGAAATCGTCTACCACAAAAACCAATAAAACGATATCCCACATCGGTTGTGGCGTGGGGAGGGGTAGCACTAGATCACAATTTTCTTTCACCCTTTCCTATAATAGGGTGGGGAGTAGTAATGGGGGTGGCTACTAATTTTATGGACTCTTACCTGCTTGATTTACTTATTTACACCCATTCACCTCATTTTACGCCCCAACCCTTCGACGGAATGAGATGAAAATATAATCTAGTTCCAGATCCTGTTAGAGTACAACCAAATTTCAAGTTAATATCTCAAACGGTTCCAGAGTAATCGTGCGCACAAAAAGTTACAGACAGACAGAACGACAATCAGATTTTTTTGCTCAAACTTAAAATCTCGACGTTTCATAACATTCTAAGCTAATTTGAACAATAAAAATTAAAAAAAAATTTTTAGCGTTACTATACTTCCACTGGATGTGGTAGTAAAAAAACGCTGCCCAAGGAATCACTACCTCCATGTCCAGATTTTCTATCCAAGCCTCTCATAACGAAGAAATTGTGTATATGGAAATAATTGTTTATAGAACTTTAATAATATAATATTTGAAATCGTTTACCCCAAAAACCCATAAAACGATATACCACACGATAGTGGGGTGGGGGTGGTGATAGGGGGGCGGTTGTGGGGTGGATGAAGTAAAAAAGTATTTTGAGGCTTTTAGTTCTTATACACACACTAAATCACAAATTGTTTTCCATCCCCTTTAATAATGGGGTAGGGGTGGTAATGGTTAATGACAAAAATTTTTTTGAAACCTTAGCTTCTCTGATTTACACCAAATACCAATTTTATGGACTTTTACTTGCTTGATTTACCTACTTACACCCCATTTACCTCATTTTACCCCCCCAGCCCTTCGACGGAGTGAGATGAAAATGTAATCTAGTTCCAGATTCCGTTAAAGTACATACGTGTACCAAATGTCAAGTCAATATCTTGAACGGTTCCAGAGTAAACGTGCGCACAAAAAAAGTTACAGACCGACGGACGGACAGAAATTTTTTTTCTTTGCTCAAATTTAAAATCTCGGCGTTTCATGACATTCTAGGCCTATAATAAATAAATGATCATCGTAGAAAAAAATTCTTATACAGATATCCGTTTCACAACAGACTAACTGAAATATCGAATAAAAAATGTTTTTGCGTCTGTAAGTGTGTGTGTGCGTGTATATCTATGTGTGCGTGTATACCGCTTCTTGTAAACACGATAACTTCTGTTAGACTTAAAATATTTGATTGCAGTTTAGAACATGGTGATAACCAGAGGCCTACAATTCTCACTTCATAATAATGTTATTAAAATTACCTTGTTCCATATTTTAGGATAACACTGATATATCATCTAATTTAAATAAAGTTGGTTTGCCTGACATACACCCGGTATATTGCGGTTTAGAAATCTTATATATCTTCTTATTTTTGTATGCTTAGTAATATTTTGCTCTGAAATTAAAATAAAACGTATTTTACGTATGAAAGTTTGTAGGCTTCTGGTTATCACCATGTATTACAGATATGGCCCAATTTCAATAGGGATTATGGTAATAAGCTGTTCCAAATTGAAATCAAATATTTTAAGTCTAACAGAAGTTATCGTTTTTACAAGAAACGGTATACACGCACACATAGATATATACGCACGCACACACTTACAGACGCAAAGACATGTTTTATTCGATATTTTAGTTCAGTCTGCTGTGAAACGGATATCTGTACAGGAAATTTTTTTCGATGATTATTAAAATTTATTTTCAATTTATAATAAAGTTAGAATACAGTCAAAAGATAAACAATTCATTACTGAACCATAACAGATACGAAAAAAATTAATAGAAACATTATTGTAGAAAATTAAGTCAGCTTTGATTTTGCATAATTTTGATTAGGGCTAACCGTTTTCGAGATATGAGCGAAAAACCAAAAACCAGGACTTTCTTCGTGCCCCCCTGCATCTACCCCACCTCCTACGTTCGGGGACTTTTGGTATGTTTACCTCCCAAATAGTCCAATCGGCATTTCCCTCTAGACCCCCTTATTGAACGTTCATTGATTGGGCTAAATAGGTATCAGACAGATATAACTGATTTTAAGATATATTATTGTTAAACTTATGCCGGCTAGTAAAGTTTTTACTTTGCTTCGTATATTTTAATATTTTCCATAAAGTGTCAGAGATAACCACATAATCAAAACAATTATTTGCCATGCTTTCACTAACTCGTAGAGGTTCTGAACGATTAGTTGGATTTTTGTACATAACTAAATTTTTGTTTTCATGTAAACCGGAAGGGTTAAAATCAGTTAAAATTGGATAGATGATCTAAATATGCTTGTGTAAATAGGCTGTTCTTTTTTTAAATAATACTATTCGAAGTGGGATTTTTACCATCTAGCCTGTCTTCGTTTGGATCAAAATTATCGCTACGATAAATGTAATTGTTTCCTTCAGAACTTACTGGAGGAACTCCAGGTGATATAAAAATGTCGTCACTAGTTTTTACTAATACTTAACTAGCTAAAGATGTTAAAAATGTCCGTATTTCATCGTAGGAATAACCATAGCCAAAAGAATAAAGCATAAAGCATCATTAAGTTTTTTTTCTACTGACGGCACGATACATATGTAGTGATATGTAAAGGATTAAAAAAACGGCCTAAGCTGATTGTTTTTTTTTTCATAATTATTAATATAAATTCCATTACTATAGAAATAACGTTTAAATCAAATTTGTCTGTCCTGACATATTTAGTATCCACAACATAAATGTTTATAACAAATATGAAACTTCTTGTTTAAATTTATGTTCATTCAGATTAGTAGTCGTGTTTTTTTAATAGTTTTGAAATATCCAGCTATAGCTTCACTTAAGATACCGGCAGCTTTATCAAGAATTGGCAATTCATTCTCATGAACCAAGTTTTCTTCGCCTGATTTACCTGTGACTGACAACAAAAATCCTTTTAGCTTTATTATCACTTGAATGAACTGTTGTATTTTCTTTGTGTTCGCAAAACACTTGGTTTGCTTAAATGCTTTTCTAGTCTCTTTCTTATATTTCCACTGCTATAATAATCTAATTTTTCTTCCATCATTTCTTCAAATACATCATTAAGGCGTGTTTTTAGAAACGTTAGAGTTAAGAATTCTTTTTTGCAAAACAGCAAGATAAACCTCCGTAAATAAAATATTTAACGCTACTTTAAATTCATTTTTTTCTTTCAGTTGTTCAGTTTGTACACATTTAATTTTGTTTGCTAATATATTTTGCATAACAAATTTTATGATAATTTCCATCAGCCCAAATAAATCTGAATAAGTATGTGTAACCTGCCTTGTATTTCTGTATCGCAATGCGACACTGCAGCTTTAATATATATTTTTTTCTAGTTTCCGCACCCGTTCCTATACAAATCGGTACTTAAAAATGTTCTTAATTTATTCTTAATTTTTCTGGATTTTCCACAAATCAGACAATGCTATTTTATTTTAAACTGATTTTTTTCTTCTTTATTATAACTACACGAAGGCTCACTTGCATTTTTTTATCGCGTTACTGATATCAGAGACAATACGTCTTGTCTCTGCTAATGTTATTATTATTACAAAAGATGTCCGACAAGAATAATAAAATCGGTATCGAAGGGTGTGCAAATAAGTGCCACCACTTTGTTTTATAAAAATTTTAATGAAATTGCATGTTTTCTTTCATTTGCACAATTTATAATAGACCTGATGACAGTAAGAGTTGTTTTTTACCATTAGATTTTCGCTGCTTTCAGCAGTCTCGTAAAACAAACATGTAGTTTTTCTCCATTGATAAAAATGAATCTACAATATACATAAACTGTAATAGCCTCCATGTAAGTAAAATAGTATATACTTATTAATACTTATCCAGACAATAATGAGGCCAGCAGCCGATATGTTTCTTGATGGGCCGAGAGAGTAGCGGGGGCGAGAAAGCAAGCCTCGCGTCTTCGAGGCTGTAATGTGCTTCGTTGTGTTTAAAGGCTTTTAGTTAAAAAATTAGACCTAGCTTTAATCGAGACAAAATGAAGCCTATTAAATTTGGCAGTTTTTAATGAAAGGAAAAATTAAATAGCGAGTTATATAAGCGAGTTATGGCCAGTTAGGAATTAGAAAAATGTTGCTGGTTTGTGTATCCTTTTGAATAATGAAGGTCCCATCTGGTTATACTTTAGTATTGGGTGGGTCAAGAAGGCTTTTCGCGCTCTGCCCGACGGGCTAATTACTTATGGTGAAAATATTAAATATTTAATGAAATACAAAAATGCGGGCCGATTTACTTGTCCCATTTTTCATCTTAAGTATTTACCTAAATACCATACAAACACCCCGTTGACTAATGGAGAAAATTCAATGACAAAAAAATATATTTTGTGGATAATAAACATTGAAAAAAATGCACCGTATAGTATAAAATGTAACACACATTTCTATGTAAAAAATAAACAAAAGAATAAGGCTCTGGCTTCGTGATCATAGAATATAAAAATATTCTCTTCTCTTCGATGCTTTTAGTTTCAAAGGGCCTCATTATTGTCTATCGGTATTATTACCAAGCAACATTTTTAAGACTTGCGTGCCTTATAGATTCATGATTATAAAATTTAAGCTATTAGAGACTCTACTATAATGCCCGTGGGGTAAACTTGGAAGGTCTAATAACACAACAGTGATGGTTTATGGAAAAAATTTGGTGCAATTTTTTATTACCAGCATTATGTATTGAATTTCTTTTATTTTATGCGGATTAAAGAACTTTTTAAAATTATACCTTTTTATGGCCATTAAAAATATTTTGATGGCACGCAATGACTGCATAATTTGACAACAGGTAAATTTTAATAATAATACTCTTTTATTGTAATTAGGCAAGAATTATGGAAAAATGCAGGTGTTGCCCTGTCCCGATTTACATAAGCATCCGTATCAAAGTATAAACGAGATGTAACAAGACAGAATAAGTTTTATAAAATATGTCTTATATTTATATCAAATGAACTTGTCTAAGATCAATAAATAAATATGCTTGGAAGGCTATGAATTTACTTTATTTTATGCTGTAACTGAAATAGAATTTCAATTTACTGAATTGTATAAGAATTTCATCTTTTAGATTTAACAAACCACTGAAACATACTATAATTAGATACACAGTTTTTCTAATTTTCAGACAAATTTAAACTAACATTGGTGTATATACAGGGTGTTAGAAAGTTGGTGATCATTATGGTAAGAAATGATATATCGGTCTAAAAGAAATGAAATATCTTAATATAACTTATGCAATCTAGTACCGTTATGTAGTAATTAAATTAAAATTAATAGTGCTACTGACTTTCTATTTGCAATACTTTTGTGTTTTTCTCAAAATTTTTCATTTAGCGGTTGACGGAAACATTTTCAGACAACTTTAATGTACATTTTCAAATAAACTGACCAACAGAATTTTTTTAAAATGAGAAAAACGGCTATCGATCAGTGGAATAAATCGAGAAAAATGTATGTTACTTTTTTCGTAGTAGCCATGTGTCAAACTAAACAAGTCACTGAAATTATTAAAATCTGACATTTCGCGTTTTCATATTGATTTTTGTACACAAAATGAATGAGAAAAAGCGATTTGGTATCTTCAACTAGATAAGGACCATCATTCAACGTTAATTTCGAATTTAAGAGACCCTACAAGCGACATTACAAATAATTCTATTAATAACTTAAAATTGGTAAACCATGAAGAGGAATCTAAAAGTAATAGCGTTGTTTATAATAATTGTATATTTCTTCATATAGATACAATGAATATGTTTAATGACAAAAAACAAAAGTTTCTATTTCTTTTTTATTATAAATTGTTATTTTTTAAACTTTAAATAAACAGTTTTATTGTTCTAATAATTATTTTAGATAATGTTTTTTAATCATATATTAATCTTCTGTAATACACACGGGGTTGTTTTTCTACTCGGGTAAATTTTTCTTAAGCGACTCAAACCTGTTTTCCATGAAAATTTTGTTCGAATTAAGGGACATAGCAAAAATCGCTCCACTTCGTGTAGCGATTTTTTCATGCCCTTAATTCTCGAATAATTTTCATGGGAAAACAGGTTTTTGTCCAAAAAAAATTTACCCGGTAAAAAATCGACCTCTTGTGTATTAATACCCGAGAAATATGTAGTGAAGGGATATTAAAATTGAATTGCTATTCACCTTATTACAACTGTAAACTGAACCCCATCATGTTACGACTATGAAGTTTATACCTACTTACTTATGGAACGCCGATTTTCTTCTTTTCTAACTGATTTCTGCAAACAACACTTCACCATTTTGCACTAAATGTATTGTCACTAAACTGTATAAATATGAATTCTTCACCAATTTTTGAACGGAAAACACGAGAAACATTTATTAGCTCAAAGATAGGTCAAACTGAGATTATAATAATAGAACTTTCTTTAGAAGGAAATTCCGACGGTCATATTGAAGCGACCATTTTAATTTTTTTAATTTTGACTTCAGATTTATTATCAGTGGTGCCAATAATATAAATAACCATAGTTTCAAAAATAAATCAGTAATACTTTCTCAGATATTAAATACCCCTTGAGGGTGAGAGCAAGTGTCCGAGCCATATAGAAACTGGAGATGATATCTCCTCGGATATCTCTAACTACAATGGAAACCCATAAAGAAAAATTATCACAGCTTATATCCCGAAAGCTCTGAATTTTATCGGATAAGCTGCGGGTAGCTTTTTTTGTAAAATTTAACTTAATGATTTATCTTTTTGTGCACATTATAGTCTAGAACTTTTGCTTAAAAGCAAAATTTTACAAAAAATATAGCTCACCCGCAGTGTGTGTGAGATAAGATTTAGAGCTCGAGGTGTCAAGATTATTTCCCAAATGAACAAATTTTTTACGTACTTTTTTCTTTGTTAATTTTAACACATTCCATCTTCCCAAAATTATTCATTTTTGATTTGGAAAACATACTTCCTTATTAATTAATTGACGGTGACGTGTTCTATAAATGACTTTTGTTTCGTAGACATGGAAACGGACGCGCTAGATGCTTATTTGACTTTTGTTACGCGATCCTGATTGTAAATCTGTCAGTTTGTGACAGTTTGATATTAAAAACATTTTTTTCTACGATTGTGCTGAAAGTCAAATTTTCTAACTTCAAAATGAGTGCGGAAAATATCACTTTGCCGCACGCCGTGCGGCAAAGAATTTGTCACACGCCTTGATTACATCTTCACGCACCGGAATAAAATAGTGTGTTTACCTTAAAGAAGCTTATATTACTTACTGGTAATAAGAATTAAATTCTATAAATGTACATTAATTACACATGAATTGCAATTACAAAGTCAAATTTTCTTACTTCAGAATGACAGCGGAAAATGTCACTTTAAATAAAATCTGACAAGCAGCAAATTTAAAATTTTGGAAAGACTTTAAAAAGGGAAATAACCGTGGAAAAAATAGTATGTAACACACGTGTGGCAAGCTTCATTGCAAAACTCGTATGATAGGAACACTCGCTGCGCTCGTGTTCTTACTTTCATACATCGTTTTGCAATGAAGCCCTTGCCACACTTGTATTACAATCTACTATTGTAAAATTTCATAAATACACATAGTAATTATACATAAAAATAATAATTCTTGAATTTGTAATATGTTTTATTTTGTTTTTAGTCCAATTGAGAGTAAATTAAATCAATTATGTGCATTTGTGCCAGAGGTAATTTATTGGCTGGTAATTTTTTAAAGAGCTAGCTTGCGTTTTTCAGTGTAAAACTGTTGTCACTGGTTGAAATTTAAAAATTCACGAAATGTCATTGCTCTATAATTTATGAGGAAATAATCATTAGATGTGGGATTATTCCTAAATACATAATTTTTACCTCAAGGTACTATTATACTGTAATATCAATAATTTTTCTTCTGAGTCTGGGTAAATAAAACTTAATTTAATGTAAAGTCGTTCAAATTGGCATAATAATATATGAATCATAATATTAATATCAGCTGCCATCTTGTATTTCCATCAATTTCTTGGGTCTGGAAAAATGTATTATTTTCAAAATTTAAAAAAAAACTGCTGCCCAAGGAATCACTACTTCCACATCCAGATTTTCTATCCAAGTCACTCACAACGGAAAAATTTTGTATGTGGAGATAATTACTTATGGAACTTTAATAATATAATATCTGAAATCCTCTACCCCAAAAACCTATAAAACGATACCCCACATCGGTATTGGATAAGGGTTGTGGTAGTGGCGGTGGATGAAGTAAAAAAATATTTTGAGGTTTCTGGTTCTTGTACACACACTAAATCACAATTTTTTTTCATCCCTTTTAATAATGGGTGGGGATGGTAATGGGGGTGGCTAATGCCAAAAATTTTTTTGAGACCTTGGCTTCTCTTGTATATACTAAATACCATATTTCTGGATTCTTACCTGCTTAATGTACCTATTTACCCCAAATTTACCCCAATTTACCCCCCTTCGACGGAACAAGATGAAAATATAATCTAGTTCCAGATCTCGTCAAAGTACATATGTGTACCAAATTTCAAGTCAATATCTTAAACGGTTTCAGAGTAAACGTGCGCACAAAAAAGTTACAGACAGACAGACCGACAAACCGACAGACAGACAGAAATTTGTTTCCACCCAAACTTAAAATCTCGACGTTTCATGACATTGTAAGCCTATTTGAACAATACAAATTTTTTTAAAATTTTTTGTCGTTACTATACTTCCACTGGATGTGGAAGTAAAATAAGGATAGCTTTATAAAAAACCGCTGCCAAGGAATCACTACTTCCACGAAAAAATTTTGTATCTGGAAATAATTGTTTATGGAACTTTAATAATATGATATTTGAAATCCTCTACCCCAAAAACCCATAAAACGATACCCCTCATCGGTAGTGGGGTGGGGGTGGTGACAGGGGGTGGGAGTGGGGGGTGGATAAGGTAAAAATATATTTTGAGGTTTCTGGTTTTTGTACACACACTAAATCATATGTTTTTTCATCCCCTTTAATAATGGGGTGGGGGTGGTAATGGGGGTGGTAATGGGGGTGGCTAATGCCAAAATTTTTTTTGAGACCTTAGCTTCTCTTGTCTATACTAAATATCAATTTTATGAACTCTTACCTGCTTGATTTACCTATTTACTCCAAATTTACCCCAATTTACCCCCCCAACCCTTCGACGGAACAAGATGAAAATATAATCTAGTTCTAGATCTCGTTAAAGTACATATGTGTACCAAATTTCAAGTGAATATCTCAAACGGTTCCAGAGTAAACGTGCGCACAAAAAAGTTACAGACCGACAGACAGACAGAAATTTTTTTTTCGCTCAAACTTCAAATCTCGACGTTTCATGACATTCTAAGCCTATTTGAACAATAAAAATTTTTAAAATTTTTTTTGTCGTTACTATACTTCCACTGGATGTGGAAGTAATACGCTGAACTAAGCAAGTAGTTGTCAAAAATAACTATCAGCATATTATTAAGGCATTTTTACTGTATATTATCTAAAAATATAAAAATATCTAGCCGCCATTTAATTATTTTTTATGTGGATCAGAGGATTTAGATTATGCTAACATAAATACCATTTTTGGATAAACTGGTAGGAGATCTCTTCAAAAGCGCAATTGGAGCAACTTTAACAGTCTTATGTCTGCGAATTAACAGTAACATCTGACCCGAAGTGGGCGTCTACAACCAGCGTCTGACCGAAAGTAGGCGGCTACAACCAGCGTCTGACCCTGAGTGAGCGACTGGTACTAAAATTGCAGAAAGCAAGGGGAAAATATTGCACTCAATTTTTCCCACGAGCATCCGTGAAAATGTGCGACAATGATGCAAATATCGATTTTACATACACTAATGTCAAAATTTACTTTTCCACAACATTAAAAGCAGATGAAACAAATTCAGCTTCCATCCTGCATTTAGATACATGTTCCGGGTCGCGATTAATGGTAATGTTGAGTATGTCATAAAATACACTTTTTAGAGTGTAATACAAGAGAATCATTGTGTTCCAATTTTGCCTAAGTCAAAATGTATTTTGGCTATTACTGCTAAATTTAAATGAAACTAAATATTACCGTTATAAATGTACATAAAATGTAAATACATATTGTGCTCTTGCCACTTGTTAATAGGTTTTGTTACTTTTCGAGTCTCACTCTTATCAAAATATTATTCTTTGCTTTATACATCTAATAAATATTTATAACAACAAGTAATATATTCATTAAAAACATACATTAACTGAGTATCTATTCGTATACGTATGAGATATCATATTGAGCGGATTGAATTTCAACTGACTGTTCATATCTTCAACTCACTCTTAGAATACGTATAATTTAAACTCCAGAATGTAATCCTCAATATTGCTTTAACCCACATGTTATGCGTTATTAATATTATATATTGAAAATGTCAGATTATACGATTTCTTATACTAGATAATAAAAGCGTTACATTAAAATTCAATATATTTTTAATATCTTAAGCCGTATTAGAAGCGCCATGCTGCAACGTATCCACTTGATTGAATAAAAATGCATATGTAAATAATATTTCCATTTAAAGTAAACGCCAATCACAATAATAATCCTACATTTGATATTAAATATCAAATAAAATGTAGTCGATATACCTTGTCGCTCTACGATACATACAGTTTTAGAAATTGAATTTAGAATATTTCGTATTTTGATAGATTGACGGCAGCATCGTGGAAAATACAATTTAAAATTTCATATACCATTTTGATCTACACATGTAACAAACGTGATGTACCAGAAATGTGAATTTATACTTTTTCAACTAAAATTTGTGTAGTACAAATACATTGCGTGATAAAATTTAATAAGATTGTTATAAATAGCCTTATAAAATCGGTGTAGTTTATGCTTAGTTCGTAGATTTTATGTACAATTTATATATTTACTAATAATTTGTTTCAAACTATATAAATGCTATTTGTTATAGGAGCGTGGTGGATAATCGAGAAAATAGAACATATCCTTGTTTGGCTCCAATATTTTTCTGTTTAGTTTATATCATATGTTCTAACCATTGAATTGCATTATTTTTGTGATTGTGAAGGCCTCTATATTGGATAGCACAGACTATAGCCTTGTGCCCAATGGTATCAAATGCCTTTTGCAGGTCTATGGCGACTATGCGTCCCACACAACACAAGGCTGTCCGAGGAACGTACTTTGGAAAATTCCATTTAGTATTTGGGCTTGCCTATGGACATCCTAATATCCCAGTATGTATGCTTTTCGGTACTCTTTTGGTCATCCCAATGTCAGAACTCGGTATCAGATAAAAGTAGTACAAGGATATACCGGCACTTGTACCAAGGACGTATCAGGACATCCCGTGATATGTCGGGATGTCGTAAGTATTACGAATAGGCTGTAAATAGATATCCACGGGCGTCTAAATTTTGGTACTAGATCATTTTAAATTCGGGTTCAACAATTATACTTAATTTTTCTGTTTCTTGATGGGATCCTCTGTCACGTGTTTTCTTCTAGAACAACGTCCGTAAAATCAACAAAATGATACAATTATCCAGTAATTTACTGGAAAATAACCTCTACGCCTGTGACTTTTACGCCAAAGGAGCATATAGGTTATTTTCTAGTAAAATACTGGATACATTTTATTATCTTGTAGATTTTACGGACATTGTTTTAGAAGAAAACATGTGACAGAGGATCTCACCAAGAAATACATAAAAATTAATAAAACTCCACAACCAACATTTAGACAATAATGTTATACTTAAGTTTAAAAAAAAATTTAATTGCAAAAATTTTTAGAATTTTTGTCAGATATGCACATTTTTGAAACATATGGCCTTGCTTATTTTTTCCTTATAACTTATACGTAATTTCTTGGGTTTATGGTCAGTTAAAAAATAAAATATTATTTTCTTACGATTCGGTTTATTAACCATCGTCAAAGAAACTACAATTTAATAATGAAATAAAAGTATTTTATATGTATGGAATTAAGTGCTACTTAAATAATAATAATATTTTAATAATAGAAATAAGCTAAACACATTCAATATTTAAAAAATTTGTAATGTTAAAAAGCAAACTTCTTAGAAAAATATAAAATAAATACCTATATTACTTTTGCCAATTTAATAATAGCGGAACATAAATTTTTAGCATGTAGCGCACTCCTACTTCTCTGTTCTCTTCTTTGCCTCGCTCCTCTCTTTTGCACTTCTCGGGAAATCTTTCATCAGCTTCTCTGCTTCGTTTTCCATAATACACTCATTCATAGGTGCAGCTAAAATAAACGTAGTTATTATTATTTGAAGCACTATTTAAAAAAAATATATGAACAAGTGGGTTAGATAAAAATAATAGAAATGGTTGAAGGATATAGGTATAACATATAGCACTCAGTGAATAATAATAATTTACTGAAATATATATTAAAATCCATACAGTACACTCTGACAAATAGAATTTCAAGATAAGTTGTAAGCTGAATTTTCATGCAGTCTGTCCACCTGAGTTCTGTCTGATATCGTATAATATCTTTTGTTTAAAAGTGTAATGAAAGTTTCAAATAATTATCTTAAAACACAATATTTACTTACTTATTTCCATCCACAATTAGTTGCTAAATGGTTTTAAAATTATTAACCAAGTATGTTATTGTCGTCGTTCTCAAATTCAATTTCATAAGGTTTACTGTAAGATTTCACAATATTTTTAAGTGATTCATTTTTCCTCTCCAAGCTGATTTCATTATTCAATTCTTGAGCCAAATTAATTTTATTTCGTATGTTTCTCAGCGATTCTGTCATTTAAAATATGAGAGTGTGTGTAAATATCCTCCTTTTTTAGTATCGTTTAGCATTCTGAAAGTATAAGAAATCGTATTCAATTTTCATATATTTTCGAATATAACATATATAACTAATTAATTCTTCAGTCATAATCAGATAAGTCTCATAACATAAAGTTTAATACGTTATGTTACATTTTTATACGTTTGTGCTCACTTTTTGTAGCTTGGAATGAAGACACTCAAATAAAGCTGAACTAAATAGATAAAACACAAATACAGCCACTAACAATAATTATTATTTAAATATTTGATAAATAAAAACTAATGCAGTGCTAGCTACTGTGTGTTTGTATTTGCTTTGACCAGTTTGGCCAGCCAGAAATCAAAATGGCGCTTCATTTATTTATATTCGTGGTTTAAATACAAAAACAGACAAATTGTATAATGCTATACTGTCCTGTAATTTCGATATTTTCGCATTTACAGAAACCTGGCTAAACTCTAACGTTTTAAATTCAGAAATGTTTAACTCATCTTACTTCATAATCAGATCTGACCGAAATTTTAATGCAACTGGATATACCAGAGGTGGAGGTGTTATGTTAGCAGTAAGTAGTATATTTTTTGTACACCCTATAGGTTTGAAGACTATTTGCAACGACAACTTATCACTTATTGACATACTCGGAGCAAAAATAACTTTAAATCACTACTCCTTCTACATATTTCTATTCTATATTCCCCCAAATACCAATATAGAATTGTACAACTCTCTGTTTGATGTAATCAGTTCATTAGAGTACTTATATGGCAGTGACGTGTTAATCTTAGGAGACTTTAATACTCCTGAATATTCTAATTATCTCGAAACCAATGTACTTAATGCTAGAGTATTACCACTTATAAATTTCCTTAATTTTTCCGATTATAAACAATATAATTTCAACCTTAATGCGAACCAGAGAATACTGGACCTGGTATTGTCAAATAAATATTGCGCCGTCGAAAAAGCATTAGATACATTACTACCCGAAGACAATCATCATCCTGCGATCGTAGTATATTTCGGTCCTACTAGGGAGGAAAAGAACAATAGACAAAGAATTGACAATATATTTTACAATTTTTGAAAGGCAGATTTCATAGGGTTGTATGAAAATTTAACTCATATAGACTGGAGCTTTTTAAATAGATATACCGATGTTGACAGTTCCTGCGACGCTTTTTATACAAAATTGTATGAGTTGCTTGATACCTTTGTACCCAAAACCAAACCTCATAGACGCATGTACCCACCTTGGTTTAGTGCTATCATTATAAAATGTATCCGTCTTAAATATAAAGCCTGGAGAGACTATAAAAAATATAAAGACCCTGTCGCGT
This sequence comes from Rutpela maculata, assembly GCA_936432065.2. Lineage (NCBI taxonomy): Eukaryota > Metazoa > Arthropoda > Insecta > Coleoptera > Cerambycidae > Rutpela > Rutpela maculata. The sequence continues at coordinate 153,745,200 of OW386288.2, forward strand.
TACAAGAATTCCAATTTTTGAGGCAAAGAATTAAAGCTGACATAGAAAACTCTTATAAAGAATATTGTAGTCGTATCGAAAGTAATATAAAAAATAATCCTAAAGAACTATGACATTTTCTTAATAATAAAAAAAATAATAATGGCATGCCAAACAATATGATATATAATGATAGTATGATAAAAGACCCAAAAAACATTGCAGATGCTTTTGCAGACTTTTTTCAGAGTTCCTATATAGATAGCACTCATTTTGAAGTTACCTCTCAAAATACCCTAACAGATAGCATCACTGAAACTGAAGTACTTAACTGTCTTAAAAAATTTAAACCCAAAGGTACTGTTGGCCCTGACAAAATACCTGCTTTTTTCTTACGAGACTGTGCATGTCTTCTCGCAATACCACTTACCATAATATTTAATCTCTCCATTAACACATCTACATATCCCTCTTCTTGGAAGTTCTCTAAAGTAATACCCGTATACAAGAAAGGAGGGAAAAACCAAATTGAAAATCATAGACCTATTACTATTATCAACAACTTCTCTAAATGCCTTGAAATGCTTCTCCATGATTTCCTCTTTTTCCATTTAAAAAACAAAATCACAACTAAACAACACGGTTTCATGAAGGGAAGATCCACAACTACGAACTTATTCTGTATAACGCAATTCACAGCTGATACATTTGACACCGGTCTGCAGGTGGACGTCATATACACTGACTTCTCGAAGGCATTCGATAGACTCAATCATGGTATTCTGCTTAACAAATTAGATCATTTTGGCCTGTCAAAAAATCTGCTATATTTTTTTCAAATCTTACCTTGAAGATAGAAAACAGTTTGTACAATGTTGCGGTCAACAATCTACTGAGATATCTGTCACCTCCGGGGTCCCTCAAGGGTCTATACTGGGACCATTATTATTTAATATATACATTAATGATATTATAAATGAGGTGGAAGCAAATTGTTTATTGTACGCGGATGATATGAAAATATACACTGCTATTAAGTGCTCTGATGACTGTATTAAGCTACAAATAGCATTAAACAAAATAAATAACTGGTGTACATCAAACAGTCTGCCTCTAAATCCTACCAAATGTAACGTAATGTCCTTTTCTCTGAAACAAAATATCATAAAATATGATTATTCCATTGATGAAGTTTCCTTGCATAGACCTAACACTATCCGTGACCTTGGCGTAATTTTCGATCCTAAACTATCCTTTACTGACCATATAAATGATATAGTAACAAACTCCTTCAGATCTCTTGGCTTTGTGATACGGAATACACGCGAATTTAATGATATAAATACCATCAAGTTATTATACTGCGCTCTTGTTAGACCTCGCGTTGAATATGCTTCCATCACATGGTGTCCTCACTATAATATTCATGTTCAAAATATAGAAAGAGTTCAGAGACGTTTCCTAAAATATCTCAGTTTCAAGGATGATAATTTATATCCACCAATTGGATTTCCACATAATGAATTGCTGTCTAGACACTCATTCGATGCTCTTGAAAATCGCCGTATTATAGCCCAACTAGTTTTCTTACGCAATCTAATAACAAATGACATTGACAGTGAGGAGATTCTCAGCCAGTTGAATTTCTCAATTCCTCATGTAATCCTACGGCAATCTCCTACTCTCAATCTCCAAACACCCCGTATTAATGTAATGAAATTCTCACCGCTTCATCAAATTTGTATAACTCTGTTCAAACCAAGTTTGATCTGTTCAACTGCAGTATAGCCTTGATAAAAAACCTAAAATTATATTGTGTACCGATGTTTATTATATCTGAACTTCTAATAATTTAGCGACACTTAGTTTTTAGTCCTTAGCACACTTAGTATTCTTTTTTAGTATTTCTTTTGTTACTGATTATTAATTATTAGTATTGTTAGTATTGTTATAAATATTACAACTCTGTATTGTACCCATTCAGTAATTGGTGTTATGCTGTTGAATGGTGTAAGTTAAATAAAATAAATAAAATAAAATAAAAATATTAAAGATATAACATTAGGGAACATTTTAAGGAGATTTAGGGGTCTTTATGGGATATCCGTTCTTAATCCCGATGTTAGTCGACATGGTTAATGCAAAAATTGAACCTATTCAGGATAGCCCATTGAAGTCCATAAAAGGATATCCTGGGACGTACTAAAATGGGCTGTCTTGAGGACGTCCTAAAATAGGATATCCTAAAAGGTACATCCATTTTTCTATTTATTTTACGTACCGGGATATCCAGGTACGTCAATTTGTCATCTCATATCCCGATTGTGTTGTGTGGGGTAGTTTTGTTCCTTTTCTCTATTTTTCTTCCAGGGTTCTTCTGGTGGTTAGATATAATTTTCCATTCATCTGTTTCTGATGAATTATGACTAGTATTGTGCTGTGTTTCTCTAGTTGTTCGTACAAGAATTGTGTGCAGTATTTGTATCCTACAATTCAGAATGTTATTTTGTGGTGAGTTAATATTAGGAAGAGATATTTGTATGGCAGTGTTCCATTTTGTAGGTAGAGGTATGATTTCCATTTATGTATTCAGTGCATATTTTAAACAATTTTCACTGGGCGGCACTAGAGCTCGAAAAATATGTCTACCCAGATCAGTATGCATTTTTATTCGAAGAGTTTTCTGCTGACTCATACATAATAACAATAATAAAAGTAAAATTGGAAACGTGCGCAGGCGAAAATTTTCATGGTCAACCGGTATAAAGAAAAGTTAGAATTTCAAGTAACAAAAATAATTCACAAAAAATAATATGTTTGGTAATTCTTTAAACAATTTTTGTCTTTGTTGATATCTCACAGGTAGGTACATTTGCAATTTATTTCAATCAGATTTGTTGCATGTCATATAATTGAAAATAAGAAAATATAAAGTAAATTATTAGTACAGTTCCTAGAGGTAAAACATATGTAAAATTTCGGAATAATTTCGTATAAGAAATCGTAAAGGTATTGTCTTCAATTACTATATGATCTGGATACTTGCTCTTACCCTCCATGGGTCAAAACCACTCCTATATTTAAATATTCAATATTTGAAAGAGTATTACTAATTTATTTTTGAAACGTAGGATAGTTATGTTTTTGGTATCGCTGATTACAAATCTGATGTCAAAATTAAAAAATTCAAAATGACATCACTAATATGGCGTATGGAAAGTTTTATCTAAAACAAGTTTTTAAACGGACAAAAAAATTCATCTAGCTATATATTAACGAAAAACAGCATGTTCGAAAAATAAAATAAATTACTGAACAATTACAATAACAAAATGCCGACATTTTGTTAACAAAAATGTGAAAACGCATATTGAATCGGCCATAACTTCTTTATTTTTTGTGATATAGAAACAAACAAAAAATCTCTTTAAAGATGGATAATTATCTTTAATTTTGGTCCTCAGAATTTTTTATTAGTGTCACAGTTTCGAAGATATGCGACATTTAAACTAAATACTTCATCCTAAAAACGGTTGGATGCCATCTGTAAAATTAAATATCTCCGAAACTATCAATCCTACACAAATACAGTGTGCCCCAGGATAGATGTAATAAGAGATGTAATGGACCAAAAATTTTTGAATTTTGGAATGGTATTTGGGGATTGAGTCCTGCTTTGTTGTAAAACTAAAGTATACCAAAAATGACCTGATTTGGTGTTCTACAGGGTGTTTTATAAACAAAGTTGTAAAAACCACCACTAATAAAGTACCTTTATTTTTCAAAATATGAAAAAATTTCACTAAGGAAAGTTATTTAGAATGCAATTTTATACCTCTATACCAAATTTCAGGAATATAAAATTATTTTTTTGAAACTTCCCATTTTTTTCAATAAATTAGTATTTTATTGTCTAAACGTTGGTTGTGGCATTTTCTTAATTTTTCTCTATTCTTATTGGGATGCTCTGCCACATGTATTCTTCTAAACAATGTCTGAAATCTACAAAATAATACAATTAACCAGTATTTTACTGGAAAATAACCTCTACGCCTGTGACTTTTACGTCAAAGGATCAGTTAGAGGGTGGTTTTGACAAATAATGAATAAGAACAAAAATATAAAAATGACGTATTTTGCTTAACTGTTAATAGCATAATGGAACTTCTAACATTATGTATAAAAAAAAAGACTTACTTTCAGTTTGAAGGTGATTTCTATCAGCAAAACTTTGGTATGGCAATGGGGTCTCCATTGTCACCAGTTTTAAGTAATATATTTATGGAGGACTTTGAAACGAAACATATTCAAAATTGTATATATAAACCGGTTAGTAATATATTTATGGAGGACTTTGAAACGAAACATATTCAAAATTGTATATATAAACCGGTTAGCTGGTGGAGATATGTTGACGATATATTTGCAATTTGGCCCCACGGAGTCGATTTGCTAGATAATTTTTTAGAAAATATAAATAATAAAGAACCATCTATTAAATTTACATTAGAAATAGAAAATAGAAATGAACTACCCTTTTTAGATGTTTTAATTAAAAGAGTAAATAATATGGTTGAAACAAGCGTTTATAGAAAACCAACACACACCAACAGGTATTTGAATTTTAACTCAAATCAGTCGATGCATGTTAAAAAGGGTGTCATAAAATGTTTATATGATAGGGCCAAAATAATTTCTTCTAATAATGAAATATTAGACAATGAGAAGCGCTTTATAAAAGAGGTTCTTATAAACAATCAATACCCTGAAGCTTTTGTTGATAGAACTTTCACATATATAGGAAATAATAATCATGTACGACAAAAACCTGAACAACGGTACACGACGTTAATTCCTTATGTACACGGATTATCTGAAAAGCTACGCCGTATAGGCAATAGATTTGATATTAGGACGATATTTCAAACGGGCAATACATTGAGATCTATTTTAACAAAAACAAAACCGCTAAATCATGAGCAAAATTCAAAAAACTGCATTTATAGTATTCCGTGTGAGTGTAATAAACATTATGTGGGTGAGTCATCCAGACCATTCAGTGTTAGATTGGGTGAGCACAAGGGTTACATTAGAAAAAATGAGATTCAGAAATCGAAGATTTGCGAACACGCTTGGGAGAACGGACATAGAATAAACTGGGACTCGGCAAAAATTTTAACAAAAGAGACAGATAGCAAGAAAAGAAAAATTAAAGAAGCGGCTATAATACTATTGAATGAGGATAAATGCGTGTCGAATTGTTCTGTAGATGTTTGCACAACCTGGCTGCCGATGTTAAAAGAAGAACTTAACAAACTCAACATTGTTTAAAATAAAACTATCAATTAGATATATCAACAGTTCTGTGTAAGCAGTAAGTATCTATGGATACTGAATATAACAAATATATTCTTAAAGCTGTGTATTTAATATACACAGCCCACAAACATTATAATACGCTTTGAGAAAGGAAACAGATTCGTTTTCCGAAACGTCAGCAAAATACGTCATTTTTATATTTTTGTTCTTATTCATTATTTGTCAAAACCACCCTCTAACTGATCCTTTGACGTAAAAGTCACAGGCGTAGAGGTTATTTTCCAGTAAAATACTGGTTAATTGTATTATTTTGTAGATTTCAGACATTGTTTAGAAGAATACATGTGGCAGAGCATCCCAATAAGAATAGAGAAAAATTAGTATTTTATTTTGAACCATTCAATTATAACTGCATAGAAATTATTTTTTGTGAATTAATATTTAAAGTTATGTAGAAGCTAAAAGTAGGCTATGAGAAAAGCAGTGGATAATTAACATTTGCTCCTACACAACTTTAAATATGAATTCAACTCTTAATTCGCAAAAAATGGGAAGTTTCAAAAAAATAATTTTATATTCCTGAAATTTGGTATAGAGGTATAAAATTGCATTCTAAATAACTTTTCTTAGTGGAATTTTTTCATATTTTGAAAAATAAAGGTACTTTATTAGTGGTGATTTTTACAACTTTGCTTATAGAACACCAAATCAAGTCATTTTTGGTATACTTTAGTTTTACAACAAGCAGGACTCAATCTCCAAATACCATTCCACAATTCCAAAATTTTTGGTCCATTACACCTCTTGTTACATCTATCTTGGGACACACTGTATATATTAAAAACAAATTAAATTTATAAGATTCATTTTTAATTTCCACCATTTTACTAAAACTAATATATACAGTCAGTTTCACAATCGTTGGCTAGTTAATGGTTAGAATTTGATGAATAGTTTATTATAAAAATCTGTGACATTAACAACCAGTTTTACAATTGTTGGTTAATTAATAGTCAGGATTTGACCAATGATTTATTACCATAAAGGTAAGAATGTCTCGTAATGTTGTGTTTACTGGTAATAATAACTTTCAAGTTTTGGTTAGTCAACCAAATAGATAACCAACAATTGTGAAACTGGCTGTTATTGAGATATTTGCAGCAAAAATAAATGTTACGTTTTTTTCTAAAATCTCTTTACAGTTTAAAATAAAATATTTTTCTAAAGCAAGCACTGAAAGCCGACGAAGAAAATTGAGCATCTAGGTCATACTATAATATATTAATGAAAAATAGTATATAGGAACATATTTTTTTGATTTCTGACTACTTACATGAACAAAATTGCTACGTTTTCATAACAAAAATGTGAAAAAGTGCATTGTTTCTGTTATAACTTTTTTGATTTTTATGCTATAGAAATAACCTAAAAATCATTTGAGAGCCTAATTAATAAACTTTCATTTTGATTTTCAGCGCTTTTAAAGTAAGTGCCATAGTTTCTAAGATATTTAACATTTAAACTAAATACTTCGCTTCAAAGACGCTCGGACACCACCTTTATATTTCCAGATCTCCGGAACCAATAACTCCACGAAAATTAGAAAAAAAAAACGAAATTCATTCTCGATTTAATAGCTTTCTAATTTGTCTGAAGCATATTTTCGCTCAATGTAATACCTTTCGAGTTATTTGACGGGAACCTATTTGAAATACCTCTTTTTCAAGATAAAATCCCAATTTTCTAGTCGTTATAACTTAGAGGCTATCAATTTATATGGAAAGTTGCAGAAAACCCTTCCTTCTCAAAATTTGATTCTCTTTCAGCTTCAATGTTTTCTTTTTACTAGTTGCCACCCACTGAAAAGCCACTCCATTAAATTAACCAGCCCCGGCATAATATGGAAACTTTCTTTGGTGCATTTACTATTAAATTGACAAAAATGAACGAAATCTAATCCATATGACATTATTCGGAAGTTAAAACCTCTAGCTACTGACTATAATATAGAGGAACAAAAAATAAACTACAAAAAGTTTAAAAATATAATAAGTAGCACAAGTTTATTACACAGCCCCACAAAAAAAAATATTTTGGAACTGCTATTGAGACAACTGTATCCCTATGTAATTTTCGACGCTGAATCCGAATAAAAAAAAATCGTACACCCCCAAAATCAACCCCTAGCTCTAAAAAACACTCCCTGAACATGGTAAAAGTTGCTTAACGCTCCACGAATGGTCTTAAATCTCAATAAACCGAATTAAATATAAACATTTAAGCATATAACGCATAAAAACTACTTTCCATTTAAAATCACACCTATGAGTGGGTGAAAACTACCCCTCATACAACAGGAAACTTAAAAAAATGCAGTGATTGTAAAAAAAAACTTACGATGCCCAGTTTTTTTGGAAAGAGTGAGTAACTGCATTAGTTCCGATGCCATACTCAAAATCTACCCCCATAGAATGGCGGAAACAACCCCTAGATTAAAATTGCAAGGAAAATCGGGGAAAAAACGTAATAACAGAAACAATTAACGTCCCAATAAAGAGTCCAACTTGACGTATACTTAATCCGCATTCAACACTCGTATGCGGTTGTCAATGCGCCACCTACCGGCTGGTCAAATAACTATATAGTCAGAAAATTATATAGATGTTTTTTCTGAATTTTTAGACATTCTTTTTAGAGGCCATATAAATAAGTAATAGTATTTTCAGAGAATTCTTTTCAAGAGTCATCTAAGTAACTGCAATTTAAATTTGGGGTGGTTTCCGCCACTGTATGGGGGTAGTTTTTGAGCATCGCATCGAGACTAATGCAATTACATACTGTTTCTAAAATAACTCTAAAATAAATGGGCAATCACTGCAGTTTTTTTAAATTTCCTGTTGTGTGAGGGGTAGTTTTCACCCACTCATGGGGGTGATTTTCAATGGAAAGTAGTGTTAACTCTGTATTTATGCGTTATATACTTGAATGTTTATATTTAATTCGATTTATTGAGATTCAAGACTATTCGTGGGGCGTTAAATCATTAGCGCTAGGGGTTGATTTTGGGGGTGTACGATTTTTTTTGACCTCGGATTCGGATTCAGCGTCAAAAATTACATGGGGATACAGTTGTCTCGATAGAAATTCCAAATTTTTTTTTGTTTGGCTTTTTTGAACTTTTGATGCTCACTGCATTTTTTAAGTTTCTTGTTGTATGAGGGGTAGTTTTCACCCACTCATGGGGGTGATTTTCAATGGAAAGTAGTATCAACTCTGTGTTTATGCGTTATATACTTGAATGTTTATATTTAATTCGATTTATTGAGATTTAAGACTATTCGTGGAGCGTTAAGTCATTTTTACCGTGTTTAGGGAGTGTCTTTTAGCGCTAGGGTTGAATTTGGGGATGTACGATTTTTTTGACCTCGGATTCGGATTCAGCGTCGAAAATTACATGGGGATACAGTTGTCTCGTTAGCAGTTCCAATTTTTTTTTTTTTTTTGTGGAGCTGTATTATCAACAAACGCACGCATCTACTCCTCATACTGTAGTGCTCAGAGAGTATAAATGTAGAAAATTTATAATTTTCAGCTTTTGTGCCGCCCCCGGCATAACTGTTTGGTACTAGGTGGCATAATTATACATTATTTTATGATCTGCATGTATTGGTGATAATTTAGCCTTTCCGGTGACCAGTAATTTATTACGAATTCTCTTCAAAGTTTGATATGGGATTCGAAAGTTGACAAACGGCGTGTATAGACGCATCGTAAGACACTTCCGAAATAAGTGCTAAAAGTCAGTTAAAACCACGGTAAACTTAATCAAATTTAAGCCACCGGTGAGCCAAGAAATTTTGCTTAACGTGACATGTCATAATAGGAAAAAAAAGTTCATATACAATTAATAAACTGAAAATTACTATTAGTGTTTTTTAAATAGTACCAAAACATAAACTGTAAAGCTGTGCCTTAGTTGACGGTCGACCTAAATAGACCTATCTATATAGGTACCTAAAAGACCCCTTCAAGTGCTTTATTGCGTAAAGAAAGCAATAAATATTCAGTGTCAAAAGTGAACAACACGTGTTTATAAAGCAAAGCAAGACAGTTGCAGTTGAACGTAAAAGTGTAAATAAATAAATAATAAATTTGTGTGTGCAGTGGAAAGTTTTTTAAGTGTACTAAGCCCAAAAAGAAGGGGGCATAAAAACCAACAATCACCACGCCAGAAGTCACAGAAAGCTAAGCTATAAACTAATTTATTTTATTTTATTAAATTTAATTACTTTAATAACTTTATCAACTTAATCTCTATTAACCTAATTTATTAACTCAAAACCTAATATTTTAAATAGTATTGAGTAAACCAGAGGCATACTATTAGGTCAATAATACACATAATAATTAATAGTCAAAACCGAATTTCTTTCAGCCAATCAAGAGAATTACGCATGATAAAAATGGTGATAATATTAACCCGAAAATCAGTAATGCATCGCTATTAAAGTGTGATTATACAGATTTCCTGTGTGAACTTTCAAGTGTGTTTTTCATAATTACTAAAAATATTCAAACAAATTTAATCAAAATTGAACACGTAATGATCAGTGGCGCAATACTCTCTTTCAGGTGAGGTTCTCATAATTGCTAAAAATATTCAAACGAGTTTAATTTGGATTAGACCAGAAATAATCAATGGGGCACTGTCGGTGTGTAGCGTCCAAACTGAATCCTTATGGCACCTCGATGTAGGTATGCGTGATACAGGTTTCTCTCAGGAAAATGGTTTCCAAGAAAATACACACAGAAAAGAGCAATCTTGATACCTAGAGCAATGGAAACTCAACTCAATAAATAGATCATATCGTGGGAGGCAGGGAGATGACTTATAGTGTTCTGTCACCATGGATAGCCATAAAATGTTGTAAAAGTTAAATACAAAGTGAAAACGTATAGAAATTATATTTAAATTTGTATCAGTGAAAGTGTTTGTAAAATAATTTATACCTCGGAATATGGTCAGCTTGATAAGAAATTAATTAGGTAGTGTTTAATTAGGTATACATCCAAAACTTTCCACAGTGCTTCCCTCTAACGCAGTAAATCATAGTTTATATACATATATACATAGTGCAGTGAAATCGTATACCTGGAGATTTCAATGCACATATACTCCACATATGTCCTAACGATAATGGAAACGCGCTGAAAAACCTAGCACACATATTTGACTTAACAATAATAAATACATGCAGCAAAAGTCAAACACGCATTGACACCTAGTGTAATGGAAGCTCAATCACACAAATAGACCATATGCTGGTAAGGAAAGAGATAAGGGAAAGGATCAAGAAGGTTAAAGCAAAAAGGACAGCAGAAAACCTACTGAAGAAAACGCTAACACTGAATAGCAGCAAACTAATAATAGGGAGACCATGTTACAGGTGGAAAACAACAATCGAGAGAATCATAAACAAACTGGGAAAGAAAAGCGAAGGGAAAAAACCAAAAAACCATGCGTCATATGGCTCTCGCTGCTGGCAACAAGCATGACCCAAACCCAACCTAGCATCGGAAATCGAGGAATCAGAAAACTCAGAAAAAGAAGATTCGAAGAAGCAGAAACACACAAAGAGGAGCATAAACAGTAATAAACACTCCATAGCAAGACACAACACATATTTCACACGAAGATTCAGAAGAGGCAGATACCCAGAACTAAAAACACAAAAAAGGGAGCTTAAACGCTACCTCACGACACAATGCGGTAACGCATCTCACAAATACCCACACCTCCCATCCCACATTCCTTTACCATGCGCCATGTGGCACTCGCTGCTGGCAACAAGCATGACCTTAGTCCAACCCAGCGTGGACGTAGCAGGTCCAGCTGTATAACTCTGGGAGTGGTAAATCAATCAATCAATTCTCTTCAGAGTTTGATATTCATTTGTTAGTATATTATCTCATTTCTGAAATCTAAATTGTTGTTGACAAAGGCTAGCCAACTAATGCTAAGTTAAAGTATAATTCTGATTCTTTATTGAGCGCAAACTACAAACAGTTGGGAAACTGACAAGGTAACTATAAACTAAATATGCTTTTTGATTAAAATTTCTCTATATGTGAGTAGTATACTGTTGATATTGTGGAATCTATATTTGCCGCATTATTTGATACATTAAAATAGTTACACCATTAAAGTTATCTACAGTTTCAAGTTAGTTTATTAGCAATCCGACGAAGTGGAAAGTTCAATTTGGCGAGCTTTGTCAACTCTGAATATACTCTCGTAATGATTTCTACCAAAAAAACATATTAGTTCACAATAAATAGGATTAGTTCGTATAAATTATATTTTTTAATTTGGCGTTGTGTGGAAAATAATAAATCAAAGAAATCTAAAAATTATTTTGTAAAAGGTGCAATAAACCACAAAATCATGAATTAGTCAGTTCTCCCTCTGTTAAACCTAGTTTTACGAGAGAAGAGCTAATAAAAATATGCGTAAAATAAAAAAAAAAGTTTTATTTCTAATAGTTTCAAAACTGTGCAAATAGTTAATTTCTATCTTTTGTCGTTTTTGGTCCAATAACATAGCTACATAAAATGAAAAAATCAAAACTCACCATCATTTTTCTAAGTACTTTGACTTGTTAAAAATAAATCTTATGTCCAAATTGCTTAATTTTATTTCAATTTGAAGCTTCACGTTTTTGGTATCATCAGAAATTCCTGATAAAATAATATTTTTCGCAATTCAAAAAAAATTGAGACGAAATCAAGCAATTTGAACATCATATTGGTTATTAGCAAGTCAAACTACAATAATGATTTCTGACACAGAGCATTTTTACCTCCCTTTCTGTTAGCCAGAGGAGTTATTTCTTTTTGTGTGAGTGGGTAATCATACTATTCAGATTTCTGAAAATGTCGTCCCTGACCATAAATTTCGATGGATTATCAGATATTCAGACGAATTTATTATTGGACCACCATGCATTTAGGTCAATAGTTCATTGCAGTCAGGTGTTTTTCCCCTGTTTTAAAAATAGCCACTTTCATTCCTATTATCAAAAAAGCGATTCATTAGAAGAGAAAAATTGTAGACTGGTATCCGTTCTAAGTATTATATGTAAAACTAAGGAAAAGCTAGTATTCAACCAATATTAACCATAACCATCAACACAGATTTTGAAAAAATCGCTATATAGATACCTCAAGTATAGTCGGTCAGTAATGCAGGTATCAATCAAAGACTATCCTTTGTATATTATTGTCGTCTCACTCCTTACAATCGAACTTCTTGGAATGGATACAAGGATGTATGTCTTTCACAGTCTGCGACCTACGCACGCTCGCCCTGCGCGTTAGATTTGAGAGTAATGGTAACGCGTACGTCTAGTCTACATAGAAGCGCATCGGTCTCGTGATTCAATCTTCAGTGGCGCACGTATTATTGTTCTTCGTAACGCAATTAATTCATTATACCTCAATTCGTAAGCTAGAAACCTGGTTTTTTGTTCTAATTGAGTCTACTACCAATGCCAATCTGATTCTTTATGACCAGTTTATTATTATTAATCATTATTAATAATATTATTAATTAATATTTTAATAATAAATTTGCTTCGCCTATGGTACGGAATCATTGTCATCCTTAGTTCAGACAAAATAGGATGATGCCGTTAGATCCATTGCTCCAATATTCAATTTCTGCAATACATCAATGAGATGGATAAAGGCAAGCTTGTATTTTTTTGTGGAGGAGGGGAAATCTTGCATAAGACCCCGACAAGGAGTGTCAGATTCCTATTGACTAAAACCGCTCCCTCTTCATCTCGCTTTTCCCACCAGAAACCGCTTTCGCATTACTTCAGTGGGGGAGCCGCCTTTTTACTTTCTTTATCGGCTTTCTACTTCCTTAGTCTCTGTTATTGTACGGACTGTTCCGTACGCTTCTTGCCATGATTTCTCGGATGTGCATAAGCTTGCAATCATGTCTATGTAGTTGAAAGTTGATCCAGTTTGTAGCGTAGGGCATAGTTCCTCTTGGCCTCTTCCTACCTAATACAGGTAAACAGAGTATGCTCTACGTCATCCACCTACTACGATCGTAGAGATACTTCTTAAAACACCAGAGTCCTGAGAGCATGGGTTAACTAGAGATCCACCTCTCCGTAGGGGTGATTTATCCATGTCTGAATGATAGGTATCAATTTATAGGTCCATACGTTGCGGTTTCCCATTTTTGTTGCCATCTTGTGATAACGTTCTCTTTTGTTACTCTGGCCTCCACTCAATTGTATTTTTCTGTCCTTTCTTGTATTAGAAATTCTATAGGTGGGACTCCCACTATGATCTCTACTGCTTCAATTGAAATGGTGCGGTATACACTGCCGATTCTGATAGACATAAGCCTTTGGAGACCTGCCAGCTTTGCTGTTAATTTTTTATTTCGAGTTATCGTATGCCAGACTGGGTACGGGTGCCATACAGTATTTGAAGGTGGACCACACTTGCCTTTACTCTTTTTGATGCTCTCGGCCCTCCTATATTGGGTTTGTTAATGCCGCGACTGTTTCTTCCAGTTTCTCGGTAGTTCTTTTGACGTGCTCCGCGAAGGTAAATTTGGTATTAAGCCACACTCCTAGGTTTTTTATTGCCTTGCTGGGCCTGATCGAAGTATCCAGGATGGTGAAACAGATACGCGATATTTTTCTTTTAGTGGTAAGGATGACTGCCTCCAATTTATCTGGTGCTTTAGCTTTCTTGCTTCTAACCGTTCTGCAACTCACTGGAGGGCAATGTTCATCATTATGAGCTCGGTTTCTGCAACTACTGTCATGGCTACATCGTCCGCAAAGCCGATTATTGTAACACCCGCTGGCTGTTCCATCATACAGGGCGTTCCACAAGGTTGGTACTGATCCCTGAGACACGCCACTGCTGACTTCTATGGTCCTTGTCTCGTCTTCTGCTTCCAGTATTATTTTCTTCTAAGATAGATAGGATGTTATTACCCTGACTAGGCCCTCTTCTATTCCTCTTTTTCGCAGGTCTTCCAAGATGATTTGCTATGATGCGCTGTTGAAAGCATTTTGCACGTCTAGGGTTATTACAGCACCCAGTATTCGATGCTGGTGCGCATAAGCAGCAGCTTCTCTGGCATTTTGGGTCACGTTGTTTATAGCATCTACTGTTTGTCCACCTTCCATGAAGCCGTACTGTCTCTCTGACAGTCCACCAGTGCATACTAGTTCTCCTTTGAGCCTTATTAGGATGAGCTGTTCGTACAGTTTCCATTTTACATCTAACAGGCATATGGGTCTATACAATGCCGGATGCCGGACGATCTAGAGGTTTATTTCCTTTCCTAAGTAGTACAAGCTTAGCCTGCTTCCAGTCTTCTGGGAATACTCCTTTGTGCGCTAGTTCATTGTAGACCCTTAGTGCCTATTCAGGTTTATTGTGTACTACTTAATTCAGGACTTCTACTGGGATGTACGTTGATTCCGGTGCTTCGTTTGATTTTAGCTTATTGAAAGTTTTTAGGCAAGCTTGTTGCTGGTCTATTCCTTAACCTATCTAGAGCTTTCGATCCGCTTGATGTTAAAATCAGTATAGTAATAATCTTAAAGTCAATATTGGTGTTTGCAAGGTTCGGTGCTGCGATCATTAATTTTTCTATTATCTGTAGATGAATTTCTGTCATGCGTGGCAAAGAGAGACATTACCAAGTTTACGGACGATAACGCTTTCGGCATCTCTGAGTTGAATCTGACAGCTTACTTGATGGCATTAATATAGTTTTGAGGAAATTTAGTCATTACTGCACAAAGAATAATTTAATTTTGACTATCAGGAAAACAGCGTGTGCGTATTTCTCCCACATAAAGTCATTATTTGAGGATGTTAATATAATCACTAATTTTCTAGGAATTCACTTTTGCACAAAATTGAACTGGAATACTCAAATTAGAACTTCGCCAGAACTCAATAAAACATACCATTGCATTAGTTTGCTATAAGGAGGGTTTCAAGACTAAATAAGGGGTTGGAACTGGTATTTAGGGGATAAAGTCAAAAATGAAAACCCCGATATGTCTAGGAATATAGATACGTCACAGTATTTGCAGCTGAAGTGTTCGTAATATAGTAGTATGTAAAGGAAATAGGTAATAAGGCAAGGCACTGTTTACCAATCGTTCATCATTTTTTCCGATACCCAAGCAACGCTCAATGCAATCGGGTCCACGCAGGTCGATTAAGGATTAGTATACATAAGAAAAATAAAAGGCCGATGGACTGGTCAGAAAAGACACGTTTAAAGACCTGGTAGGACTCCTTTTGCGGTGTGGTTAAATCATACACACGATCGTCCTTCAATAAATGGGTATCATTAGCATACCTAAACTAAGATTCCAACTACTTTGCAGAGTTCTAGAAAAACTAGGACAGGAGACTACAATAGGTCCATAGTGAGTCACAGAGGTCAAAGCTAATCAGCAGGCTCCTCGTTTCTAATATAATCTAATCAAATCTAGTACCATTGCATATTTAAATGAATGAACTCTTTAGATACCTTCGCGTTTGTAAATGTTTACTACTCTGTTGCTTATTCTCATGTGTCATACAACGTCACATTGTGGAGGTGAGCCATTAACTTACTTTATTTTACTTTTTGTCTACCAAAATCGCATTATACCAATTTCAACGTTCCAATCTAGATCATACTGCCTCCTGTGAAAATAATTTAAATAGCAAAAAAATCTTATTGTGTCATCCATATACATTGTACATCTTTCAATAATTAAATAATATTAATCAAAATATAAATCACCAGCGCTGATTATCATATTTATAATACTCGCTATACTGACATATTATCTCTACCCCGTCATAATACAATTTTTTTAAAGTCTCCTTATTCAGGAATTAGCTTTTATAATGCGACAATTTTAATTTTTTTAAATCTAGACTTAAACAGTTCTTATTAAAAAAAGTATTTATTCTTATCATGAAATAGGAAGACATCATGCAAAGGTGGCTTACAATCAATTTAGTTACTTATTATTTGTTCGATGACACTTTCAATACATTTGGGGTAAAGGCAACATCCAAGATCCATTCACCTGTGATCAGATTGACAGCATAATTTCGGAAAATACAAGATGTGCCACTAGTAAGGATATTTTGTATAGGATAACTCTTCTTAATATATTTTTCAAATGCATTAATAAGGTCTTGCAGCTCAAAAAGCAATCTAGAATATTGCATATTATTATGCATAGAGGATAATTACATGTGGCCACTCTCTACTTGCAGCTTCGAATTTAATGCAGATTTATTTCAAGCGTTTATGTTGCTATCATCATTAAATAATGCTACTGCATACTGTAAAGAAACTTTTTTCATTTGATGAAATACCATCAACTATTCTGGCATATAAAAATATAAAGTAAAATATAATCACGCAATCATGAGAGATGACGTGATATTGTCAGACTTACCATATAGCAAAGAGAAGTTAGCTAGGCCTAGAATTCTTGACGGAAGTAGAATAGAACAATCGCGAGAAAGTCTGTATTGAAATTCACAAAACGGTATTCTTGAATTAATTTCTATCGTTATGTCTATCAAAAACTGATGAACATTACTCCCTGATACCTCTCTTGGTTATTTTCAAAGGAATAGTCGGGAAGTGCCGCGATTTTCTGTTTTTCTAACCTAGAGAGGTGAATGTTAACAAAAACTGAATGTTTTGTTATTTCGCTTTTGATTAATATTTTTGTGATTTTGGACTTAATATAAAGATAAATATGTCTGAAGTAGGTCCGAAATAATCCGAAACGTGAACGATTTTCAAAAACTCGCAGAGGTTGAGAGAGAGAGATTCTTCCTCACAGAGATCAGTTTTTATTATCAAATGAAACATTTATGAAATTGTTCCGTTTGACTAATAGTCCAGCAGCATATGTAATCCCGTGTGCTGCTTAGTGTTACAAGCAAATGATGAATTTTGTTTTATTTTATGGTCCTTCTGGAACTCGAAACCAGTTGATGGACATCTGGAAATCGTGTCTGATTGGTGGAATACCCCACCATCATAATCACTCGAGGAAGGGAAACCTCCCTTCATCTCATAATCGTAGTCGATAAAATGAGCATAGAAGGTTCCAAAATAACCCACACTACTGTACAGATAGTAGAAATCACAAAATAGTCGTCAAAGAGGATGCAAGTGATGAAGGTGGGGGGCGAGGGGGTTGAGTTGGTAAGCTTATTTGACCGCACAAAAATTTGCATTTCGACAACAATACGACGGATAATGAGCACAGTTCCAGTTAGTGATCCATATAATCCACATATACTCCCCGCCCCCCCCTCTCCTCTGGGAAAGTTAACACATATTGCAGTATATAAAGTAATTGCTATATAACGTAAAAAATATAAATAAATAAAACTGCGGCTGAAAAGGTTCTTAATACAGAGAAATTTTAATAGGAATACATTGGCTAAACAGTTTAAATATATATTGTTAATCAAACACCACATCGATATCGTCTGTGATTTATTCTGAATCATCATCTAGTAGGGATATTTTCACAGCTTTCTTCATCCGCTTCACATTTGCACATTTCTGTGCAGTAAAGGCTATTTAATAAACATTTGCAAGGTGTACATTTTCCTCGCTCATATGAACAGTTTGTCAGTTCTAAAAGACTGGTTGGAGCACAAGGTAGTAAGCACATAATTGGAGAATAACCTCCATTTTTCAAATGTAATTGATTGGCTATGGGGGCATAGGATGGGGTAGTTTGTCCCTATGCCATTCCACGACTTGACAGTGCGCCCGAAGAATTGCAGGCTTCAGTGTTCCTTTGGTTGGAGGCAAATTTTCTCCTTCAACTTGTTTCTTTTTAAATAGGATCCAACGAACATCACCTATATTATCAAGAATAGTTTCCGGATTACTGATTTGTTCAGCTTCACCCAACTTCTCAAGGGCTAACAATACGTCATCTTGAACTTGACAGAATGTTTTCCAGCAAGACACTTTTCCTTTCTTTCTAAAGCTGCCTGTTATATCTGTTCCGGTTATAGCATGAAATCAAGGAAGAATACATTCCAGCTATATCAGTAACGACTTTGCGTAGCTTATTATCTCTTCCACCCTCTCTGTCGCAAAAAAAAACATTTATCTTTATCCGAATTTTTTATCTGATTAAAGTAAAAGGAGTACTAGGACCTTGCTGATCTTTATCTTCAACATTAAATAGCTTCTCTTCAAATTTTTTTGCTCAAAATGTGGAAACTTGTTTTGTGTGTTGTGCCATAAAGTCCTCTTCTCCCCATAGTGCCCTATCAGAAATACATCTTAAAATTCAACAAAAGCTATTAGCCTTTGGTGCATGTACAAGATTTTCATTTGTCTTGATACCGCAAATTAAACATTTTTTAGGGTCGAGCTTTTCTCCCTTACATTTACATTAACTAAAACAAAAATATATATTTTGTTAATTTATAATATTGCCCTGTTGTTGTCACAACTTACAATCTTTTAAATAGTTTTAATCTGAAATAAAGAAGCCGTTTCCATTAATCCACGGCATGCACGTGTCAAAAAACAAATAGTTTTTATCACTACAAATCTATAAAACACGAAACAATAATTTCTCATAGGTATTGCGGTTGGTTCTTAGTACAACTGTAAGTTTATTGGTCGAGCAAATCGAATTTAAATATACAGTGTGTGCAATTTAATACCGCAGCACCCCGTTCTTTTGGAACGTGTTGACCGATTTTTTTTTGAGATGAGCTCGATGAGCTTTATTTGACTGTTTTGAAAAATTTGTAATTTTCGTAATTTCAAGGCCTACTAAGCTCCCCTAAATGGGTCGAAATTTCGAGGTCGACTATTAGGCAATTTTTTATCGGCAAATTGGATAGAGTATTCGATTCGCAGTTGTCTCAAATACCTTTATACGAAATTTTGGCTCGATACCTCATATAGGGTGTTTGTTATTCAACAGCAAAATTTAAACTTTCTCACTTTTCGACTGGCCCTGTATAAAAGACGGTTAGGTTTACTAAAAAGATAAAGTAGTCATTCGACTTAAGAAACGTCAGACACTAGATGAGGAAGAAAAAAGAAAAGTTATTATTTAACTAAATAGTACTATATACATTATTCGGTTGCTGTACGTGGGCGCCTTAATGAAAATTTTTCAAACAAATGGGTTAGACGGAATAGCTTTTCTTTTTTCTATCTTATTTGGTATCTGATGTTGGTGTCACTAAATAAAGAATTAACAAGAAAAGCTATTCCATCCAATCCATTTCTTTGAAAAATTTTCGTTCAGGCAGCTACGTACAGCAACCAAATCATGTATAGAAGCACTATATATTTAAAGAATAACTTTTCTTTTTTCTTCCTCATTTAGTGCCTGATGCTCTTTAAGTCGAATGACTACTTTACCTTTTTAGTAAACCTAACCGACTTTTATACAGGGCCAGTCGAAAAGTGAGTTTAAATTTGGCTATTGAATAACAAACACCTTATAAGAGGTATCGAGCCAAAATTTTATATAGAGGTATTTGAGATAACTGCGAATCGAATACGCAATCCAATTTGCCGACAAAAAATTGCCTAATTGTCGATCTCGTAATTTCCACCCATTTAGAGGATCTCAGTAGGCCTTGAAATTACGAAAATTACAAATTTTTAAAAACAGTCAAATAAAGCTTATCGAACACTATATCTCAAAAAAAAAAAAATTAAAATCGGTTAGCACATTCCAAAATAACGAGGTGTTGCGGTGTTAAATAGCACACATTATTTTTCACTATAAACATCAATACCTCGATCAATACACCATACACTAGTTCTTAAAATTGTGAAATTCACTCAAACACAGATCTACATAGGTAAAACTATTGAAATCACTTACAGTATAGCGCGCGAATACAGTGTCAATATGCCCCACCCCTAATTATGACGTAGAATCACTCTGCAACATTTCTCAAGTGTCCATCAAGTAGATTCGTGTTGAAAAAACCTTATTAAATCCAAAACCGTTTTTCATTTGCTTGTAACACTAAGAAGCATACGGAATATTTATTTTTAACCTTACGCTGCCGCACTATAAGCCCGTTTGCCAGGATTTAATAGGGATGGTTACATCCTATATTGAAGTAGGCAAAAGAAGATCAGCTCTGTCTGTATAAACTGTACAAAATATATTTTAGGTAATTTTTCAAATAAGAATACCTACTGTGGGCTCAACTTTGTACTTAAGAATACATATTGGGATACCACGGCACCTATTAAGAGATCATTCTTATCTCTTTTCAAAACATAATAATCACATATTGCTCGTTATTCTTTATTACAAATCTTTCAAAACACTGCTTAATTTTTAGGTTCTAGCAGATCTGCGTTTCTTTGAATATGGTAGTTATGAACTATGGTTATGAAGATAATCGATGTGGATTGTCAAAAATTGTTGGTATGTGATTGGTAAGTTTGGCAACGATGCGTCTTATTCACTAATCGTTTATTCTCTCTTTTCTGTTCAAGAATACAGTGTAATGTTCTCAGTAGAATGACAGTAGAAGAAATCCGGGGATCGCTCCCTGTGAGACGTTCTATTCTATCATGGTCAAGAATAGAGGCCCTCTAGAATAATATACGAATCACAAAATGCCCGTAAAGACGCGAATTAGAAGATAAAATGAATAATCCTCTTCGCTAGCTGCCATCTTGAACTTTACCATTTTAAGAAAAGAAATACTCAAGAACTAGCCTCTAGCACTTAACGAATTTAAAATCTGCGGGTCAAAAGCGAAAAAGAGATTCATAGACTATTGACTTGAACTATGGTGAGTATTACATTTTAATTTATAGCTGCAATGACCAGGCTATATTAATTAAATCTTTCGCGGCTCGAACATCTAAACATTTAGACCAGCATTGCTACAGGTAAACGGGACTGCTCATATACGTTCGAATAAATCTCTTTGTGCACATGCTGGTGAAATCAAGACATGTTGCAATTAACAAATAAATGGAATTTTACTTCTGCAATATCAAATATGAGATTAGAGATAATATCCAGCTAGCGCAGCTGTTGTTGTTTCCAGCTTATCTCTGTACATTGGTGTGATATAGAACGAGCGGCACACCACTGCATCAGTGCGAGTTCGGGGAAGACAACAAGGGTAAACGAAGAGCACAGGGTGTTGAGGATGCTGTGTGCGTGCTTTGCCCTCGGGGACTGTCAGGGGGACATGATGGGGGATATGTTATAGCGCAGAGAATCTCAGGCGAATCAATATCACTAGTTACAATAGACTTCGTTCAAACCAATCCTTAATTGGATTTCATTAAACCGATACCCTTTGTGATAGAAAATTGTCCAGAAAGTTTGGGAAAAAATACCGCCAGCCGTCAACCGACAACAAATAAGTGAGTTTTATAGCTGACTATTGATTTGAATTGGCCGCTTTCTCATTTATATCTTGCACCTTTTACGACCTTATAAATAGAAAGAGATCCATTAAAGGAAATGTGTTTGGATTATTGGATTCGCATTTATTTTATAGAGGAGTCGTTGGAGTAAAACAACTCTACAAATCCTTGCGATACTTATGGCGCATTGTATATTGGAAAAGATTTGAGTAAAACTTTACCAAATATTTATATATCATCGTTCAATTGAGTTAATACTTTACACGTTAAGTTATTTAACTCTATAATATATGAATAAATATTGTTCTGTGGAATAAAGAAGTAAATAATATTTCAGAACATGAAAGTAAAAATACATATCTGTCAAATTAACTAAATATTCCAATGTTAATCTCAACGTGACTTAAAAGAATAATTACCATTTTATTTTGTAATAGTAATTTTATTTCGAAAAATGTATGTACTATCCTGAAGATTTCAGATGAGAATGGAAAAACTTGTCCAGCTTTTCAGTGGCTTGAGTTCTTCGACATTAGAAGGAAATATTTTATTTATTAAGACATGCGGTGAGTGAGATTTTACATTCTTTTTTTTTAAATAAATCTTAACTATGAAATGTTACAAAAGTTTTATTTATGATGTGTTTTGTTACAGAATAAAGTATATTTTAGGTAGGTCTAAAAATACTTCCCGGACAATGATATCTTATTATGTTTTCAGAGTGATTAGTTTTATTAGTCTAATGTGATCAGAATTAGATCAACATATGCAGAGAATAAAAAATTTGTTGTTTTTTTTTCATATTAAATATTAGATATTAAGTGTCTAAAAGACTTTCACTTAAGGAAACTAGTTTAACCTATCATCACATTAGCTGGTGAAATAGACACAAAGCTTTTTGTGTTCAATAAAATTATAGTCATCAAGCATCAGTACAATAATCAGTTCAAAGTAGTAAAGCATTTTAGCCTTCCAATTTCATTCCAAACAATGGAAATATGAGAGAGTGGCTAAGAAATACTCCGATACCTCCAAAATTGCCAATTATCAAGACCACGAATTTAATAAATAAAAACCTGGATACATCTTACTAACAAAAAGTCTGTGTATATCTATCTCGTTTCTGGATCTGTTTCGTTTTAAACATTTTCTCTGCTATACCAGAGAACTCAGTAACAACATCCATTCTCTTTTCAATTAAATATAGAAGCTCTAGGTGCCAGGCTTCGGCACATGTTCATAATTTTCGTGATTTCCCTATCCAGCGTCTGTATCTCATTTTTCGACCAACCAAGGATATCAAATGAATACGAGAGAATAGACCAACATATTTGTTGCAGAAATGTTGTTCTTGCTGGAGACTCGAGACTTCTATATGCGTCTTCTAGCGTTCTGCATCTATTAGAGATAGTTTCTTTTACGTTGCATCCTGAAGGCTTTTTTGCTTTTTTGCTATTCTTGTCTTTGCCTCACCTTGTGAAATCTGGCACATTTGCTTAAACTCAGGGTCATCCCGATCGATATTGTATATAGAGGAGTGGTTAATTTGACGTTCTCTTCTGTTTGGATTTATATCATTTTTCTTTTCTAAGCTAAATAGAGAGACATACACCAGTCTGCAAGCAAGTTATTTTTGCAGCTTCCTGTTCATAATATATTAATCCAGACCTCCGATTAAAGAACTTATATCTAGATACATAACATGCTATCTTTTCACTATATACCTTGTTTGCTCCCAACATAGTCACATTATATGTCCATTAAAAAGAATAGATGAACATCACATCCCATAGGCAACAGTGGCGTTGTGTGTGTAGAAAATGTGTAGAATGGTAAATATTTTCAGTATGAAAATTCCTGCATTACTGGCTCTTTATACAACGTGATGTAGGCATACGATATTATAGTAAGATAAATATGTATTGAAAGGATATTCAAATTTAATTACTATTCACTTTATAACTGTAAAGTGAACTTCATCATGTTACGACTATGGAACGATCGATTTTCTTCTTTTCTAAACTGCTTTCTGCAAACGGCACAGCACTTAATCATTTTGCACTAAATATATTGTCACTAACCTGTGTAAATATGAATAGAGAATATTATTTAGGTATTAAGCAAATCACAACTTAAAATAAAAAGACTTCTTCACCGCATTTTGATCGAAAAACACGAAAAACACTTATTAACATTAATGGTGGACACTGTCAAAAGTGTCAAACTGAGATTATGATAATCGAACTTACCGATCGTGCCCAAATCAGTCGCGAATAGATCGACTAGCCAATCAAGAACTTATGGGAAGAAGTGCCTTAGATTGTAACTATATCAGCAATATACAAATTAGTACAATTATGTATCTAGATATAAGTTCTTTAATCGGAGATCCAGACAGAGCCTATTGCGCTTAATATACATTGATCGTACTAATGAAGAATTTGTACAGCGTGTGGAGACTAGTGATAGGATGGTAATACAATTATTATTATTATTATTATAATGTTCTCTTGCTTTTCTCATGCTAACGGTGAATATAATATTTTCGGTTATCCAGCAAGAAAATATTATTAGGCAGGGTGTTTTCTGCCAGTGTTATAAACGTTTAGAATCACAGATTTTTTAATGATATTTTGTAACTCTTCTGGTAAATGAATTTGCTTTTGCGAATCTTTGAAACTTAGTGGCGTTACTCCAATTGAAGATATGCCTGGTGGTACAACTATTACTATTTCCTATTTTCAAACGCTATTGATTTCTATTGCCAACTCTGTGTATTTATTAATTTCATTTGCAATAGTTTTTTGCACGTTGAAATTTGAGATTGCCACATCGATGAAATATGTTATTTTGGTCTCTCTCTCTTAGTGAGAGTGGCATGTTTCTTAGCAATCTACGATTGGTTATAATTGATCTATCCCAGTAATGTTTGGATGTGGCATTTTCTAATACACTGTACGGCTCGTACTTGTAGTAGTGCATCTCTGCATTGATAAGTTCTGAGCCAATCGCTGATGGATTATACGAGCTACTTAACCTATGAAGCTAATCCGTGTTGGCTAAGATTTTGCAACCAGCGATAACATGCCGTATTGTTTCTGATACTATCCCACACCTTCTACATAAATCTGGTTTTATCCGAGGATCTTTGATAAGATGGTAGTTTCTTACAGGTATCACCTCATACTGGATGGCAACCATGAAACTCTTAGTCTCAGCGAACAGGTAACTCCCCTCTCAGTCAGTTGCGAGACGCATTTTTGCCGACATGTGGCTGTTCCGATTGATGGGGGTGTCCGTCATATAGGTTTTTCCGAGTTAAGGTCTGAAGTTTTTGCTGGTTGGATACAATTTCTTTTTCAACATTAAGTTCGGTGTTCTTTAGATCTAGTGTGGTAAAGTCCTGATGAGTTCGTACTTCGTACAATATTAAGTTATTGCTGCTCCCCTACCTACGGCTGCTCTCAGTAATGTTGTTCTTTCTTCTGCATTTTTGGGATGATGGATGCGAAATTGAGTAAACAGTTTGCGTGTTTTGGTTCCTAATATATCCATGTCTGTTTTATTCCATCTAAGTACTCCAAAAGTGTAAGTAAATAAGTATATAAGAATTAAACGCTTTAAATTTATTTCGGTTGTTGAGATTTCAGTATTTGCTTAACTCTCTGTATATCTTTTTCCATTATAGCATCTTTCATAAGTTTCTCCTTGATGCCTAGAAACTGCTGGAAACCAAGATATTTGTACAGATCGTTATTTTCCATGCTGTCTATGGCCTCTTGTGCATCTGTTAAAAACAGTTCTCTTACAACAATTATTATTATTATTTTTTTTCCATCACAGCAATAGCTGGTTTGTGAACTCGTGGGAAGGGGAAACCTTGCCAACTTCTCACGGGTGAGCCAGAACCCGGCGGATTGTGCTGCAAGTAGCTAAAATCGCAGCTTTTTGAGCTAAACTGACAATATGGGTTGGCTCAACAAACCCCATTTTTTCCAGATTGACCACGATGTTCTTCTCTATCAGACCGTTAGAAGTAATTATTTTTGGGATAATGAAAATGTTTCGGAGCTCATATATATCACGCAGTTCGTTACCAAGATCTTGGTATTTCGCAATTTTTTCTGTTCTGGCGTTTCGGATATTTTCATCCAGAGGTATTGTTATGTCAGCTATGTATGCTTCCTTGTCTTTTTTCTTCAGAACCGTTATATCAGGTCTGTTGTGCCTAGGGTTGCCATAAATGTCCGGAAACTATATCGGGACACTATGTATTTCCCTAATAAAAAGACATATCCCAAACAGCACGTCCAATTGTAATTACGTCTCTACAAGATATATACATGAGAAACAAAATATGTTAAGGTAGATCTAATTGTTAAACTAGTACTGACGTACACATATGAGATACACTTATGTTTATATTGACAGATTTATGTGATACAACGTTTAATAATTGTATACTGTATGCACTCAAGATTCTAAACATTTTTATATAACGTAAAGAAGGATCATTAGAATGTTGCAATTTGACGTCCGTAGAAGATGCCTACAAGGTTTAAGTCATATGTACGTGTGATGCTTTATATGCTTTATATGTGTGCCTACTGCATACACCACATAAAAGTGCGATATATATACATGATACAAATAACTATATATACACTTTTTAGTTGTGTCTTGTCGTGTCTACATTCGACTATTCGAGCATGGAACAGTGTGCGCGCGCAAAGCGTCAGCGTGAGCATACCAGCCATGTGTATCTCATGTGTCCTCTTTCGTCTATAAGAGTGGTCATAGCCACACATACAGCAGGCATTTTTGTTTTTTAACAATATCCAAAACAATTTATATTCGAAAGAGTAAAGATTCGGCAGTTTTAAAGATATCGAGTTCTTTTAATAATAAAATTAGATTAAAATGCATTAAAAAGCAAAATCTAGTCGTTGCGTGTTCTACTATAAAGTCTTTAAGCAGGTATTCAAACAGAAGTCAGTGGTTGAGTGAGTTAAACATTAGGCGGCGAGGCAAGAGGTACGCGGTTCGATCCGTGCTCACTTCTGTCTTTTTTTTTTTTTTTGTTAAAATAGTTGCGAAAAAACTTTCAGTTGTTTTTTTCAAGGTAATAATTGCTTATAAAACCGATGTACGAATATACTTCTTTTCAATTTTAGGTCTGTTTTAGACCATTAAATATTCTATTTATGTTTCACAGGTTTGTATAAGTACTTCAACTTAAAACTTTAATTCTTAACTCAGGTGACACTGGTGACAGTTTAATTAAATTAAATAAGTTCTTAATAATTATAAATAAATAAAAATACTAGTAACTCGAAAAATTCAGGTTTGGGAACACGTAAAAAATAGAAAAAAAAAGAGAACTTGAAAGATTTTCATATATTTTAAATAAGGCTAGAAATTCAATTTCACACATAATAAAGACTTCATACACATCATAAATACTGCTTTTATCATCCGAAATAACAATCACCACGATAGCTCAGTTGGTAGAAGCGTCAGTACTGTAATACGGACAACAGAAACGTGTAGGTTCGATCCCTACCCACCGCAATTGGCAAAGGTAAGTAAAAATGAATTTAATAACTTAATAAACATTATAATTTACAGGCAACCCTTGTGAGAAGAAATTGGAGTGATGGTAAACTATATTAGATAGTTAATGTAAATAAAATATACGGATGGCTAACAAATAAATTCATAGGACAAAACGTATATGCATTAATTACTTTATTTTTATCAAGTAGACTTACTAACTAGTATGTAGTTTTATATGTTCCCATTGCTAAAAACCTGTGGGGGGATTACCAAATATAACCTGAAAAAATTAACGTCTAGCATAAGACGTCATTCGTCTGACACATTAGGAAGTCAATCACTGTGCATCCGATAACACACTGTGGATCAAATTATTTGTGTGTATGTAAATGGTATACTGTGGCTACATTGTGAGGCGGACGTTTAACCTTTGTGCATACGTGTTTGTCTACAATGTGTAAACGTAGCACATTTACATCGTAGAATTGTGTAACCTTGTGTCTGCATCTAGATACATCGTCACAATGCGAACACTTCGTAATCGTTATTTGGTGTGCTGTATGGGATATCTTAAAGAAAAATATATCATTGTCTTTTTAACAAAATTAAAACTGCTCCTTATTTTAAGAAATTTCATTGTTTTTATCGTGACGTCAAGACACAGAGGTCAATAACGGTGACTGTCCCGACGACCGTTCCGATATATCGGGACGGTTGGCAACCCTAGTTGTGCCTCACCATTCTATCCGTTATTATATCTGTATCCCAGTAAATTTTTACGTCATCATTCTCCATTAGGGTCTCAGGTACGTATTTATAGTATGGGGTCTTGCTGTTAATTAGCCCATATGTACTGCAGAGTTCCTGATGAATGATTCCAGCGACTTTATTGTGGCGATCTAGGTAATCTCTTGGTGCAAGATATGTACAACCCGACGACAGATGCTGAATGGACTCCGCAGTTGCGGAGCACATTCTGCACCTGTCGTCTGGTATGTTTTGCTTTAGAATATATTATTATTATTATTATTATTATTATTATTATTATTATTATTATTATTATTATTATTATTAATATTATTATTAAAATCGGGAAAAGATTAAAACTATTATAAGAAAGTAATAGAATTGTGTGCCACCCAATATGTTCGTTTGAATTTTTCATTCTAATATTACATGATGAATCTACCCTAAAATTTCATTATGCTTCAATATTTTCTGAAACATTAATTAAACACATGAAATGCATATTACAGAAAACGCACGGATTCAAATTTTACATCAAATTTTTGTTGGTTCATTTTCAAATGTGTTTATTGATCCGCGCATAATTTTTTAAAACACTGCAGTTTTATTATTATCATTTTTAATTTTAAAGGTGCCATTAAAAAACTATGTAAGCGGATATAGAAAATAAGGCAAGGCCTTTTAAATCTAATTTTGAATTTTATTGCAGAAAATAGATTATACGTAATGTATCCGTAGTCTGTCCTATATCCAATCTCCCAGAATGAAGATTAGTAGTAGCTGGTAGCCTAACATAAGGGTAATAAATATTGAGCGACGTTTAGTCGACACTGATCTCGGGGTAATAAATAGAACTAAAGGGTGACTTTAGACAGGCTGTATAATGAGACTAATTGGGCGACTGAAATACTGACCAGGGTTAAATATACTGCGGGTGAGGTTAAATATATCAATATTTCATTAAGTTTTGTTTGTTCTGGCTATTTTAAAGCATAGGCAGTAACCGATAAATTTGTATACACCTAACGCATTAAGAGTATGTCAGTATGTTTAAACCTTTTACCTATCATGTTTGATTAAAACAAATTTGGTAAAATTCGAGGTAAAATATTTGAAAAATATTATCTTTCATAGTACGGGGTCTGGGAAACCATGATGGAAGAAAACAGCGTGTTAGTAATTTTTTTCAGATCCATCGTATTTTATGCGTGGTATCATTGGAAATTTGATATTCGTTGTTAATACAGTAACATTTGAGAATTATTGTCATGCCATAGCCCAGACGACAGAGATATAGTGAAACCTACAAAAACTTGCAAAATGAATAATTTTTTTAATGAGTTCGTGAAAGTGTACAGAATAATATCCTGAAAAGTTCACATTCCGCTCGGATGCAGAACATAAAAAAAGTGAAAGAATAATTTGTTTTCATCCATTTTTCCAAAATTTTGAAACTAAGTCAGGGTAGGAAAAAATGAAAAATACAGGTGGATAGACCACGTGTTTGTGAACAAAAAAATGTCCTAATAAAATTTATCGCTAAAGCCACGGTATTCCTGGAAAAAAATAGTGAAGTCACCCTGCGCGGCTAAGCACTCGGTTAAATGCATACTATGGAACCTCTAAAAATTCATAGCAGCTCTAACGAGTCAAATAAAGGTTTTTTTCTCTTTCTGATTACACATTTTTAACATCTTTCTTTGTGAATAGGAAGATAAATAGTGAGTATGGAGGGAAAATACATAATTATGAATGCATACACAGACAGCACACATAGGCGCTGAATCGCTCGCATGAATTTTTACGTGCCTTTACTGTATTGTATTTATTACACTTCAGCTATATCCAATGGATTCCTTGTACATTTGGTAATGTATTGGAAAAGTTCCAGAATTTATATTCAAAACAATCAAAGATATTTTCATAGTTATAAGGATAAGATCGTGAAAATCGCAATTTCTTATCATGATCTGATTGATCATATTTTCGAAAAAATGCTTACAAGTAAACAAATTTGTGTTTGAACATTCGAAAAGTATACATTTTTTCCGAAATAGTGATATTTTATTTTTTCCAATGGGCCAAGTTCTCGGCAAGTTACAGCCTCCAATATATATATTTATCAAGAAAATCATCAGGTGAGGAAATTAAAATGATTTGAGATGTACTCTTTTGTGAATTCACGTTACTCTAACTTAATAAACCATAATAATCATGAAGTGTGCTTACTTTTTAATAGTTCTCAGGAGAAAGAATTTTTTTGAAGGGCGTTTAAACTATATAAGTATATTTTTCTCACCCATCCTTTGCTTGTATTGTTTAAAACAAAAAAGCATCAGAAAGCTACAATTTCCATCTTTTAAATGACCCAACACTCATTTAGATTGAACAAATTCTGATTTAGTGACATGTAATTCAGTGCGTCGGTGTCAGAGTCATGCGTATTCAAGCGCGCGCACGCATAAATCTCGC
This sequence comes from Rutpela maculata, assembly GCA_936432065.2. Taxonomy (NCBI): domain Eukaryota; kingdom Metazoa; phylum Arthropoda; class Insecta; order Coleoptera; family Cerambycidae; genus Rutpela; species Rutpela maculata. The sequence goes on from OW386288.2 coordinate 153,775,750, forward strand.
GTTACACTATTTTTTTCCGGGAAAACCGTGGCTTTAGCGATAAACTTTGTTAGCACATGTTTTGTTCATAAATACGTGATCTATCCATCTGTATTTTTAGTTTTTTCCTAGCTTGACTTAATTTCAAAATTTTGAAAAAAATTGATAAAAAAATTTTTTTTTACTTTTTTCTTATGTTCTGCATCCGAGCGAAATGTAAACTTTTCAGGATATTATACACTTTCACGAACTCATTAAAAAAAAATCATTCATTTTGTGAGTTATCGATTGGGCTACGAATTAAACTTCGATTTTTAAAAGTTTAATAGTATCAAAGGATTTTTTCTTTATTATGCGGGGACTTGACAATTTATAGGGTGTGAATGCTACCCCATGGCACCCAAAAAAATAACCATTGAAACTGAAACAATAAAATTTGATGAAAATAAGTTTCGAGAAGTATAACGACTGGAAAATTTTGACTTGAGGAGACAGGTTTTTCGCCGAATAACTCGAAAAGTATCATATTTGCGAAAAGATACTAGAGGCTAATAGGGAAGCTTATGAATTGGGATTAATATTATTTTTTTCTAATTTCTGTAAAGTTAACGGAAATATGGCATTTTAAGGAAGGTGTCCGAACACTTATAAGAAGAAGAATTTAATTTAAATGTTAAAAACCTTAGAAACTACGACATTAACACCAAAAATGCTAACAGCTGAAACGCTAGGTTAGATATGTTTTATCTGCTTCTGTAGCATAAAAAACGAAGAAGTTATGACAGAAACAACGTGTCTCTTCACATTTTCTTTAAAAATATCTCATGCTTTTATTGCAATCAGCCAGTAATGAAAAAAAATCTCAAATACTGTTTTTCGTTAACATATAGCATGGCCTGGAATCGCAAAATGTTTTGCCCGTTTAGAGCACTTGCGTTAGAAAGAACTGCACACTAAACTATGCAGGTATTTTCTAAAAAATGTTAAATTTTTATTCTTTCTTGCAAATATAATATTATTTTCTGCAAAAAATAGTGGAGATCTAAAGTAAAGCCTTTAAACATAAGAATTTTTTAAAATTTATGTGAGATTAATAGTTTCGGAGATGTGAAAATTTTAAGATTGATACCTTTTTAAGATGAAGTATTTAATTTAAATGTTCAGTACCTCGGAAATATGACACCTGTGTCAATAATGCGAAATAAAGAATTAAATTAAGGGTTTCGAATTATTTCTTGTTTGTTTCTGTTGCACAAAAAACAAAGAAGTTATCCCCGAAAGTATAGGCGTCTTCATATTTTCTTAATACAAATGTCATCATTTTGACAGATAATATCCAATAATTTTAAAAAAGATTCTTAATTACTGTCTATAATGAATATATAGATAGCATTTCGTAGATGTTCCAAATTTCGTCCTTTTAAAACATTGGCTTTAAAAAAATTACATCCGCTATATTGGGACCACAATTTTTCATTATTATATATGACATAAACATAAACATAGACACAGACACAGACACAGATATAGACACAGATAGAGACATAGACGTAGACGTAGACATAGACATAGATAGAGGCATAGGCGTAGACGTAGACGTAGATGCAGACGTAGACGTAGACATAGACATAGACATAGACAGAGGCATATACATAGACATAGACATAGACATAGACATAGACATAGACATAGACATAGACATAGACATAGACATAGACATAGACATAGACATAGACATAGACATAGACATAGACATAGACATAGACATAGACATAGACATAGACATAGACATAGACATAGACATAGACATAGACATAGACATAGACATAGACATAGACATAGACATAGACATAGACATAGACATAGACATAGACATAGACATAGACATAGACATAGACATAGACATAGACATAGACAGAACATGATAGGCAGTCGATCAGCTTGTTCCAAATTACTAAATTAATATATTTTATTTTCTTTTACTGTGGTTTACATGTCAGCTTATATGTCTCAGTTATATTCATTTTACAGTCATAAATTATTACATTGCGTCACATACACGCGACCAAGCACGTTAAGATGACACAACGGCCAGGCGTTGTTGGCAAGGGATTTTCAGATCATATATTAGATAATTATTTGACGAAGATGGAGTTTGTGTTTTAAAAGGTTATATAGGGAAAAGTGTTTGAAAAAAACCCTACTTCAGGTGTCAGTGGATAAAAACAGTTTTGCACTGAGCAAATTTAGTTATGTATAAAATTTCAGAGGGGGGTCAAGAGGGGTAGAGGGGAAGATTAAAGGGAGGGTGGTTTGGAGAGGAAGTGTTTAGCCATATAATACGCCTTAACCGACTAAGCTACCGCGCATCCTTTCTAAATTTTGCATATTTTACTTCCGGCTAAAGGTTTAATAATTTCAAAATTGATTTGTCTATGCAAGAGACGAATTTGAAAATAGTGAAAATTGTTAGCATATTCTCCAGAGAAATAAAAAAATGGTGGGTATTATTTATAATAGGAGTTCCTCTAATCCACCAAACTTTAGAAATTTCAAAAATGAATATCTGTCTGATCTTCAACTAATTACTTTTTGCTAATTCGTTTCAGCAATCTCATTATTAATTCGAAAATATCACGCAAAATTTTAAAAATCTTGTTGAAAATAGCTCACATTTAAATATGTCCCTTTTTAAAGACGCCGGAGTATTTACTGTATTAAAAAAATTTAAACCTATATTAACCTCTGGGCCTGGTGGTATCCCCGCATTCACATTACACCACTGTGCTACTATTTTTTGCTGAACGAACCCCTTACTACAGTATCTAACCTAACTTAAGGTCCTTCAAATTTTCATTACAAAGGAAATTATAAATCATAATTCCAATCTCTAAGAAGAGTGACAGATTCGCAATTTCTAACTACCATCTGACAGTAATTATAAATAATCTTGCTAAAGCATTTGATATTCTCTTGCACCATTGTATTTTTAAAAGCTTTTATTCAACTTGCAATGTTTGTATGTTTGTTGGTTTAGGTCAAATCTTGCAAGCTGAAGTTCGACTAGTTCTAATTAAGCTAGAGCTTTAAAATTTGGCACACGTGTATAAGTCCGGTGACAATGCAACATAGTATAGCCATTATCGGTCTAAATCCAATATGGCGGACGTCCCAAGATGGCGGATTGACTTTTTAGTCATAACCCCCTTGATATGGGTATCAAATGAAAGGGTTTGACGAGTAAAATACGATAAACATTGTGACGTCATTCTAAATCCAATATGGAGGACGTCCCAAGATGGCGGATCTGCTTTTTAGTCACAACCCCGTTGATATGGGTGTCAAATGAAAGAGTTTGATGAGTAAAATACGATAAAGTGTGTGACGTCATTCTAAATTCAATATGGTGAACGTGAGAGAGGTGGGGAAGGGTAGAAAGAGGTGGGAAGAGGTGGTAAAGGGGTGGGAAGAGGTGGGTAAGGGGTGGGAAGAGGTGGGGAAGGGGTGGGAAGAGGTGGGAAAGAGGTGGGAATGGTGGGAAAGGGGTGGGAAGAGGTGGGGGAAGGTGGGGAAGAGGTGGAAATAAGTGGGAAAGGGGTGGGAAGGGTGGGAAGAGGGTGGGAAGAGGTGGGGAAAGGTGGGGAAGAGGTGGAAAGAAGTGGCGAAGAGGTGGGAAGAAGTGGGAAAGAGGTGGGAAGAGGTGGGGAAGGGGTGGGAAGGGGTGGGAAGGGGTGGGAAGAGGTGGGAAGGTTGGGAAGAGGTGGGAAGAAGTGGGGAAGAGGTGGGAAGAAGTGGGGAAGAGGTGGGAAGAAGTGGGGAAGAGGTGGGAAGAAGTGGGAAAGGGGTGGGAAGAGGTGGGAAAGAGGTGGGAAGGGTGGAAAAGTGGGAAGAGGTGGGAAGAAGTGGGGAAGAGGTGGAAAGAAGTGGGGAAGGGGTAGGAAAGGGGTGGGGAGAGGTGGGGAAGCGGTGGGAAGAGGTGAAGAAGGAGTGGGAAGAGGTAGGGAAAGGGTGGGAAGGGATGGGACGAGGTAGGGAAAGGGTGGGAAGAGGTGGGAAGGGGCTGGAAGAGGTGGGAAAAGGTGGGAATAGGGTGGAAAGAGGCGGAGAGAGATGGGGAAGGGCAGGGGAAGTGGTGGAAAGAGGGAAGAAGTGGGAAGTAGTGTTAGAGGGGTGAGAAGACGGGAGAGGGGAGGGGTGGACGGCGATGGCAAATGAAAGGGGTTTGTCTGTCTGTTTGTAAAATAAGTGGACTAAAAAGTAAAAAATAAAATTATATAAAAAAGTATTTTTAAGAAAAAGCTTTTATCTGAAAAAACTACTAAAAAGTAAAAATAATTTTTTTTAAATTCATACACATGGAAACCAAAAGCTTTGGGGGTGGTCAATTGAGCAAAGTAACTATGCAATATCACTATATGACCGCCCCCCAAAGCTTTTGATTTCCATGTGTATGAATTTAAAAAAAAATATTTTTACTTTTTAGTAGTTTTTTCAGATAAAAGCTTTTTCTTAAAAATACTTTTTTTATATAATTTTATTAACCATATAAGACATCAAAACTCAATAGCTCAACATGGACTTTTCAAAATCAGGTCAGCAGTCACCGCAATATAGAATTTATTTCTGATTCTATTGGTAATAATAAAAGAAGTACCGTTTGTAAACCATATCGAGCTTACTGGCATTAAAGGTATAGAACCAAGGATATTATCATAAGAAATTCTGCATGTTCTAAAACATATACATTATTGCAGCTATATACTACTTTTGTTAGACCACATCTTGAGTATGCTTTAAAAATATGGTGTCCACTTTATAGTGTACGTATACAAAATTCACCTTTCATAAAAACCATGTTTCTTTTCATCCTCCCCTGTACCCTCCCTTGACCCCCCCCCCTCTGAACTTCTATCTACATCCAAATCTGCCCTTGCAGAACTGTTTTTATCCCATGACACCTAAAGTGGGTTTTTTTAGGACACTTTTCCCTACATAAGCCGTTACAACACTCTATTCACTTACTAAAACAAATTTAATTTTTGAATGGCTTTAAGTCTATGACATAAAGAAATAAACGCGATTGAACTTTTGTAGATCTTTTAAAATTAATAAAATACATGCTCGGAGAGTCGTTTTGCCAATCACATCTGGCCGTTGCGTCGCTTCGACGTGTTTAGTCGCGTTTATGTAACGTAGCGTTAATAAGATTGTAATTTGAAATAAATGAAGTAATAATACGATAAACTGACATGTCAAACATAGATAAACAAAATAAAGATGTTTTAATTTGGAAATTTGACATACAAAATTTGAAAAATACTCAAGGCCCTATTTTAAAATGTGCCTCAGTTAATTCTCATGAGACTTATCCTTCCAGTGATTAACCGCATCAAGAACTGCTCTCTAAAATTTACCTAGATAATCTAGAAATTCATAAATATCTATCAGATTTAAATTTCTTAAACAAGATTTTACATAACATCGATTGTGGATATCTTTTGGGTATGTTTAATTTTCAGTAAATGTATAGTACATATGATAATCAGAAAAATCCTTGCGACATATTCACTTGCAGCCTTGCAAACAAAAATATGTCTCTAAGTTTTTATTTTTGTCATTTTTCTTGTTGACTTGAGAACTGTTAGCCCAATTTTAAATTGTACTTAAATGCAATTTATGTTTTGTGTATTGAAAATATATTATATTGGTTTATTTTGATTTGGTTTATAAGTTTAATTCAGATATAAGGATAATAATAATAATAATAATAATAATAATAATAATAATAATATAATGTTTATTTACGAATTTTCATAGATATATTACAAACATAGAAAAATAAATAAATAAATAAATAAATAATAAACAAACATAAATAATCACAGAAGTAGAGTATTCTACTTGTTTGTGATACCTAGTAGACATATTCAGAACTAAAGTTAGTTCTATTACAATAAATATTATATTTCCTTTATTCTTTATTCATTATTTGGTGTTAGTCAAATTTAGTGAAAGAAGACACATTCGGGTAATTATGACACAATCGGGTAAGTGACACAGCAATTTTTTTATGGGTATGGGTCTATTCATATATTTGAAATAATATTATTTATTTGTATTTTTGATAATTTCACCCAAATTTTTATATTTTTCTTAAATAAATATAAATTATTTATATTTTTCAATTCATTGGGCAGGATGTTGAATATTCTGGTAGTAAGGTATACATAGCATTTCTGACCAATGGTTTTTTTTTACATCTAGGATTTATACAATTATTTTCTTTAGTTCTAGGTTCATACTGGTGTTCAATTGGCAATATATTATTCTTATTCTTAAAACTGAAGGTAAGTATACTAATACAATAAAGCTGTCGTAAATCAAATATTTCACTTTCCTTATACAGATCATCTGACGAGTAATTGTAGTCTTTATTATACATAATTCTTAATACCCATTTCTGAACAACAGTTAATTTTTTCAGATAGCAGTTGCATACTCCACCCCAGCCTATTATACCATATGTGAGTTGGGATTGTATTAAGGCATAGTACACTATTTTTAGTTGCTTAATGGTTAAATAAGGTTTTAGATATTTAATTTTTGGGAGCAGTCCTCTAATTTTATTTACTACATTATTAATTTGTAGGTCCCAACGTAGATGTCTATCAAATACTATCCCAAGATATTTAATAGATGTTGATTCGGGGATTAACAGATTACCGTCTATTCTTAGTGGACCAAATAAGGGTAAGTTATTGCTATATGAGGTGAAAGGCATATAAAATGTTTTATCGAAGTTCACCGTCAATAGATTGTAATCAAACCATTTTTTAATGAAAGTGAAGCCCTTTTCAGCAGATTTTTTTAAATTTTCCCGCGTACTTTCTTTAAAAAATACGGCCGTATCGTCGGCAAAGCTCAGAATCTTACAATTATGGTCATTTGTTTTTAAAAGCGAATTAATATATAAAGTAAATAAGATAGGACCTAGCACTGTTCCTTTCGGAACTCCGTACTGTATTGTCTTGGGCTCACTAACAGCATCATCAATTTTCACGTATTGGATTCGCCCCGATAAATAGTTTTTTAGTAAGCTCAAGACAATGCCCCTGATGCCGTTCTTTTCTAACTTATATAATAAACGCTTGTGACACACAGTGTCAAAAGCTTTTGCAAGGTCAACGAATATGCAAAGGGATGGAGCTGTTTCGTCAAGTTCTTTATATATGTAATGTGTTAATGTGGCTATTGCATCTTCCGTTGACTTATTTTGCTGAAATCCGAGCTGAAATCCAAATTGATTTTCCGATATAATTTTATATTTTTTAAAAAAGTTAGTAAAGCGTATCTTTATAATTTTTTCAAATATTTTTATTACATTAGAAATTACTGAGATGGGTCTATAATTAATTAAAACATTTTTTTCTCCTCCTTTATATAATGGTTTTATTACACCTATTTTGAGAGAGTTGGGAAAATCACCTGTACTAAAACATTTATTTATAATAAATCTCAGCGGTTCTGCTATTTCTTCCGATACCTCTTTCAGTGTTTCAGCACGTATGTTATCAAAGCCAGGAGACTTTTTTGTTTTTAATGATTTTATTATTTCTTTCACTTCATCAATGTTTGTTGGATACAGTTGTATAGAATTTTTTAGGGGCTCTTCCGTTTCGATAAAATCAGTTCGTATTTTTATTTTAGTTGCATACTTTCTACCCAGATTACTATAATAGTTTAAAAACTTATCTGCAATTTCCTTTTTATTATTTATTGTAGTGTTATCGTCTGTTTTTATTTCTTTTATTGGATTGTCTGATTTATTTTTGTTACATAAATTATTTATAGTATTCCACAAATTTTGAGAGGACCCCGCATTCTTATTTATTTCCATTTTGTAGTATTGGTTTTTGGTTGTTTTAATTAATTGACACAGTTTATTTTTGTATTTTTTGTATTCCAGTTTTAAATTATTATCATCTGGATTTTTTAACGTTTTCTGGTACATATCATTTTTTGTTTTAATCGATTTTAATAAACTTTTAGTTATCCAGTTCTTTCTAGGCTTGTCTGAATTTTTTACTTTGACTTGTTTAGTGTTTTTTGAAATATATTGTGTTAATTTATATATATTTCATGCCAGTTCTCGTGTTTTAGATCATTCTTTAATTTTGGATAATTAATGTACTTTTTATAATATACTTGGTTTACTTTTTCATTTTGAAATTCATTTTTAATAAAAATTATAATCGGGTAGTGATCTGTTATATTTTCTTCATATATAATAGGGTATATTTTATCAAAATTAGTTTTTATGAAAAAATGATCTATGCAAGATTTTTGGGTATCTTGAATCCTAGTATGTTTATTAATGTATGATATGAAACCATTTGAATTTAAAATATTTAAATAATCTTGTGCAAAATCACTGTCAGAATCAATGTTAATATTTATGTCACCTACTAAAATATTTATATCTACTTTTTCTTCACTGTTCAAGTAATTTAACAAATGTCTATTAAAATTGTGAGGACACGTACTGGGGTGATCCGTATAAAGCAGTTATGTTTATCTTTTTATTTGCAAGTGAAATATTTAATTTAATTGCATTTATTTCGGAAATCTGTTTAATTGTATAACCATATTTTATATTACTTTTTATGTAAATTAAAACGCCATCATTTTTATTTACTTTACCCTCATTATATAACACATCATATCCAATCTTCTTAAATAAATTTAAATCAAGTATCTGAAAAGTTTCACTTAATACTATTATATCGAAATCTTGTTCAAACTGTTCTAGAAATACAAAAAATTCATCTGCATTTTTTGTTATACTTCGAATGTTCATATGAAAAATTTTAAAATTTTGTTGTGCAATATCATTTAAAGTATTAAATTCAGTAATATTTTTAACGGTATATGTTTCAATGGGGTTATTATTGTAATTTCTTATATAGTCATCCATTTTTGTGAGAATTTTTTTTTTTGTAGGAACAATTTTAAGAGTATATTTAATAAGTCGAAAGATAATAATAGTAATTGTATAAAATAATTAATTGTTATTTCATGTTATAATTCAGTTGCTTATTAATTTGATTGTTTTCTTAGATATTATATAATATAAATGCATATGAATATATTAATTTAATTTTCCACTGCGAAGACTGGTGACTATTTTGTTAGTTGATGTTGCTGAATTCTCTGATGGTTTTTCAGTTTTCTTCTTTTCCTTTTGTCCTTTTCCTTGGAATGGTCTTCTTGTTTATTTTCTTCTTTATTTTCCAATTCAATTAAATCTTCATATGTTATCATTTCCCCTTGTATAATGAAAGTATTGTTTTTTATGTAGGCTGGTGTATTATCGTTTTTAGCTTTGTTCAGGTATTTCCTCAATAGTTTATGTTTTTCACGATTTTCTTGTGACATATCATTGTTTATGTATATTTCTTTTCCTTTCAGTTTATGGCAATTTTTTAATTCCAGTTTTTTAATTATACTTGTAAATTCTACTAGAATTGGTTTCTCATTATTGTCCTGTTGTCCTATTTTATATACATTATTCAAATCCCACTGGTTTATTTTAACTTCTAGTAAGTTTTCTAAATGACTCACAGTATTTTCATATAGATTTTCCTTGACGTCCAGGCCATATATAACCACATTATTTCTTCTTAGTTTATTCTCTAAATATTCTACTTTATGTTTTAGATATATATTTTCTTCTCTCAGTTTCTCTGTAACTTTTAAAGAATTTTCTACTTTAGTAGCCAAGTTTTCTGATAGGTTATCAAATTTAGTTTCTAGGGCTTCTATTTTTTTGCATATTCTGCTGAACAGTTCTTCATTTGTTAAGTCTTTCTGCGTCGCAGGATTAGGCATATTTTTATTCTAACATGCAGCATATAGCCTCCAGCGCGAGAATATTACTAACTAGTTTGTTTTGTTTCAGCGCGTAGTCGTCACTGTGATATTAGTGGACATCGTTTGGAAGGGATGGGCACTGATAAAACTGTCTATTAATGTTGTACTTACAGTTTTATTAAGTGATAATTTTTTCCACTTATACTGGCACTTTTGTTTTATTTTCACAATTTATAGTTTAAACTATTACTTTTCCATATAAGTACCAAATTTCAATAAATAATAATTGTTATTTTCACTAAAAATTTGAATTTGTTTCAGACCTTCATAAACAACACACTAACACAATGCCGCCATGATAGAATACTAATACTTATATAGTTTAACAACAGGTATATTTTTATGTACCTTTTAAATAGCGTGCCAAATAAATAAATATAAAATGAATTGTTGTTTCGAAAATAATGAACTAAAAAATTATATTTCACTCCAGTGACGAGGGTCTCTGTCTTTACGGACATAATATGATACAAGTGATATGAGTTTACCCTCTCTACCGTTGCATCAGCATTATTGCTAGTTATGCTTTCATAATAGGAAGCAATTTGTACTTGTTTGTTTTCTACTTTATCAACACTGCAAGTTCTTGCTCCCGTATTTATTTATAAGATAACCCTGGGACACGCAATACAAGGAGCAAGTGAAACCTGCAAATGGTACAGACGTAACTTATTCACAAAAGCGTTTGCAGTAAATAACAATTACCTCCATATGAGTATCAAGGGGTCAAGGGTTGCAACAAAACTACAATAAGTTTCCGTCGCTTGGGGCACAAACCCACTCTGTTAATAAATTAATCTCCAGAATTAATTTATGATCTTCTAATAATGAAGGCTCGAGAAACAAATACTTGAGATGAGAATGAATAAATTAAGCGTTGCTGAATTTCAACTACAGAGCTGGCCGTGAACAGGGCTTAAATTAATTCACTGTCAAAATAAAAGCAACGAGAATGGAAATGATTTGCAAATTGTTTCACTTGCTTATTTATTGCTTTTAACTAATTAATGTCATCCTGATTAAAATTTATGACTGCGAAAATATAATTGTATTTTTATTCAATTAACAACATCTAAAGGTTCTCATTCTTTGCTTTCTGAAATTTGCACCATGAACATTATTAAGTCATCCCACTGAGAAATTTTTGAATAAATTACAAATTTGGAATGGGTAGACAGAAATAAATTAATTTTAATGTGTGTGTTTAATGATAACAATAAAATAACAATATTTTTATAAATCAGCTTCATTAAATAGTAGAGTAACTAGGTGATCTCACTTCGAACTAATTCTATAGCAGTTTCAAATTCGAATATTTTTGGATAGTTTGATTCAAAATGGGTCAAATATAAAATATTAAAATGGAATAAGGGTGCTTTTTTGTTGGGGGCGAGTTTCACCCCAACTCGGGAGTTTCTAAAAAAAAGTGACTATTGGAACGTGATCGTCAAATTTTACCTCAAAAAAACCCTATACTTACCGTTATTTTTGCTTTAATACACGGCGAGTTACAGGGGCTTTAAAATGTTGATTTTTAAGAAAAAGCACTGATTTTTCAAGCAAGTTACTCAAAAAGGATCACATTTTCGAAAAAGTTTATCATAACAAAAATAATCCATGAACTAAAAATTTGTTTAGGCTCATCGTCGCCGAGAGACAGTTAATGTTAGGTGCATTTAACGTAATCTTGAACCAAATTCAAGCTTATTGCAGTAGCTTAAAATTTTCTTTTAGCAAATATTGATATCTGCAAAATCAAAAATGATACAAGGAAAATAAAGGCAAAATTTTGATTTTTTAACAAAGATGTTCCCGTTTTTTGGTTTCAGTAAATTCAAAATTGAAAAAAAATATTCAAATCTTGTTTTTTGTTATTCCTTACTATTATGTATATGCTCATTTTTTTTACCGGGATGTATGCATTATCTAAAAGATGTTACAGTTAATATAAAAATGTTTTTTTTTTGCTTTAAGGTTAAATAACTTAGCAGGGAGTATCTTAGCTGAATGTTACTAGAGACAAAAAATTATGGCAATAAACTAAGGAAAAGGATACTTTTCTTATTTTTTTTTTTTTTTGATAATATAATGAAGCAAATTCCGAGGCCCAAACAAGTACCCCATTATTACATATTATAAATATTGTTATTTAATTTTTGTATTGCTTATTTAAACCCAACCGGCTACGAACAATTTATTACCGCGTAAAACTACATTCCCGCGTTAAACCCCCACCTGCCCAGCGCCAACAGACCGTCTGCACTCACAGTGGCATCAGGCAGTCGATCCGAAGCAGTAGCAGTGAGCAGAGGTGCCCACCCGTGACTAGCCTTCAAGCGTAAGTGAATATTTCTGTAAATTATTTCAAGTTCAACTTTTCGGACTCTGTCAATATTTCTTAAAATATACCATTTTACGAAGCTGTACTTAGTCCGTAATATCCATTGTAACGAAAATTTCACAAGTTCCGTCTACACCGCTCATGGCCTACGCGCATTCACTTCTCCCACTACCGGGCGAGAGAAGGGATACGAGCCTACTAGCTATTGAAAGCGGCACCGAAAGTTAAGTTCCTCACGAGCTTCCGAAGCAGGTAGACGTGCCAGTCCAGAAGTCAGTCGGTGTACCGCCCCGTATTCAACCAGACGCGCTAGGAGCAACTAGAGGATATAAGTAAGAATAATAGTAATAATTATAATAGGTAGCGGTTTGGCTGATACTGTGAACTTTTATTTGTCTTTGTATTTATTTTACTGGTTGTGTCCTCAAGGTATCAGTAATATTTGCCAGTGCGGGTACCCTGTGGTCATAAAGTAGAGTAGAGGTTCCTGGAGTCTTCGTAGTATCTGCTAATGCGGAGAAATCAGGCCCTTTAATTCTAATTACTGTCTGGTAACTCTTGTGTGCCCAGGGTGCGTGTAATATCTGCTAGTGCACGCAAACTGTGTCCATAGAGAGAGCGTTTTGGAGTCTTCGTAGTATCTGCTAATGCGGAGAAAGCAAGACGCTCACCCAATTTCAGGTCCAGGGTACTAGCTCACATCCACGTGCCAACAGTCGTGCTAGCGTGGCTGACTCCGGTGTACCCAGGGTATTCGTAATATGTGCTAGTGCGCTTACCCTGTGGGCACAGAGGAAGCGTCTCCGAGGTCTTCGTAGTATCTGCTAATGCGGAGAAATCGGGACGTAGCCCGTTTTCAGGTTAGGAGCTGCAGAACGCCGTCTTGTCTTAACTAATCATTCGTCTCTTTTCGGCGTTGGGGTTCCTGGTATTAGCCAAGCCTGACACCTAGAGTAGCCATTTTTCTTATTGTTGCATTAGTTATTGTTTGCTTGCTCCTTCCTGGTATCCGACGACTGTACATAACCTAACTGCTTTTCGTCACCTGCATCGTAACCCGTCACCTTGTCATTTTCGCGCAGTTAATCATCCATCACCACCATTACCTCGAATTCACGCTGCTTCGCTCCCGCCTGCCATAAGTAACATCGCTATAACTGCACCGTAACTGCACGATAGTCATATCATAGCCTGGGTACTGTCTGGTATATATTAGTAGATTTAGACTAATTTAGAGTTGACATTGTAGCTTATAGGGAATAAATAGGTATTGTTTACCGAATTATGCGTTTTACTGTGTGTGTGTGAAAGTCTGATACATCCGAATTGACCCACTGGATGTTTCTGTTTTTCTCCGCTGTAGCTACTCCAGCCCTACTGCAACAGGCTGTGCTAAGAGGCTAGTGTGGGACCTTTGCCCCACGTAAAAAATTGTAAAGCTGGCGCCCGAGCCACCCAACCTTTGCTAAGGTGTCAAAAGTGACCACTTTCCGGCCTCACCGGAAAGTATGCGTCACAATAAAGATTATAGTTTAGGAGAAGTGCTTGAAGTTAGCTCTTAACATTTTCTTTTTAAATTGACGCATTTTTGTATTATTTTGACCTACCTGACTTTAAAGATGAAAGATGAAGCTTTTTTTGGATGATTTTTAGCGTTAATTGCGAAGGAGATATTACCGAAATTACGATATTGCTCGATTGGCGGTGAAATCTCATAATATTTTCAATTATATAGGAATAATTATAATAATTATATTAAGTTTAGGTTATATCTCTATATAGTTAATAAAATTGGAAAATATTAATTATTATTTTATTAATTTGCTACACCTTAACACAGAAACCCGATCCAAATTCGTAATCAGCAACCCCAAAATCATAAATAATGTTAATTTCATTAATAAATTCTCAGTAACTTCCTTTATACTTATTTTTTATCTTTGGAGGTGGTTTCACGCTCTTGGAGGTAAGAGCAATTATTTTTCTTATTAGGATGAGTTTTTTGTCTGAAAATGTAACAATCTACTAAGAAAGTCCTAATTTCTCAAAATAAACAAAAGATAAGAGCAATCATTTTTCTTATTAGGATATAGTTCTATATCCTAAAATATAAGAAATTGCAAAAAAAAAGTTCTACTTGCTCAAAACATAAAATATAGCTAATTTTTTCATTGTACCCCTATTATGTCGGCCATATTAAAGGTGCAATAGCGAATTTTAAAATTCTGACTTCAGATTTGTAATCAACGATCTCAAAAACAAATACATGAATTTTTTCAATAACTAACTCTTAACACTTGAGTCAGTATTTAATTTAGGAATTCGGAGGTGGTTGTCTTCCTCACATCTATTCATTTTTAATATTTAACTTTGATACCCTAATGTTTAAGAATCCGTAATAAAACAAAAATTCAAGCCTCCATAGAATTAGTCCGAAGTTAGCTACTTTTTGACACCAAGTGACTGTACTAAAAAGCATAATGTGGAATACAACGTAGATAAAAAGAAATCATACAAGAAGCGGAAAAACTGCACGAATTTTGATAAACTATTACAACTGATGGTCTTCCAAATGAATTTAGAAAATATATAAGTTAGCGAGATAAGTAGATAACAGCTGAATCTCTAACTAAAATGATGACTCAAGTTGTCAACGCCGCTTTGGAATCGAAAGAGCATAATAGACTAACACCAAGAATTCAGACTTTGCCTGAGAGATAAGAAATCTCATCTACAAGCGCCTGTAAAGAAGTGGTGTCACATGTTGATCACAATAATAGCAAGCACCTTTTGCTAACAGTAAAGGTGATTAGGCGTAAATTTAAACCAAAACGTGGCCAGTTAGGTAGTTCATATCTACTTTAGAAACTGGTGGGGATCCGATTATTGAGGTTTTGTTTAATACTGTGAACAGATTTTCAAAAGTCATCATTTCGGACCAGAACATGACTAATAGTAGAAGTACAGTCGCGAATCTTCAATAATGAAATAAAAAACTGGTAAAGCAGCTGGTTTGAAAATATCACGTCTGATGATTTTAAATTAGTTGGTGAAGACGTATTGAGAATCCTGCACAGATTATGGAAAAAAATATGGGAGACTGGAATCTAGTCCGATGACTGAAGAATCTCAATCTTCTTACGCTTTTAACAATGCCGAGTTTGACGAACTTTAAAAATCTCCCAAAAATCTATTTTTTTTTATTCGTCGACTACATAAGAAAATGTAAATATGGCAAGGGTGTCAGACAGAAATGTATTCTTCTATCAATCTACTATCAAAAAATTTTGTTTGTTGACCGAAAAAATGAGAACCATCAAAATATGCTAAAGATAGATGATTGTGAAGCAGTAAAAAGGATAATGTACTTCGGAGAATATGAGATTCAATAAAGAATACGTATATCAAGACACTTTGAGCAAGAACAAGTTGCGAGTCCAATTCTGATTTTGTGTTTGCTACGTTTTTACTCGGTCGAACTATTTCCTTTGTTTTAGGTTTGGTTTGAAAAATTGAAAAATTATTATCTACCCTCAAAATTAGTTACTCTTTTAGATAAACTATCGGAATTTCCATAGACATCGCATCGCATTTATTATCTTCACTCTTTGTTATTTCCCTGACCCTTCGCTACGGAAAAATCGGTGCTCCTTGCCCAGCTGCTTAATATTTTTTTTTCCTGAGGTTTCTCATTTTGATCTGTATATTTTTCTTTGTCTTTATCGTCTTATTAGTTAGAAATTTCTCAATCAATTGTGAAAAATCTGTTTAATGTTCTGCTTCTTTCTGTATGGATTGGCGGCTTGAAAATCTTCTAAACAATATCTACTATTGCAATTGTTATATACATATTATATATAGCAGATTATTAAAGATATGCGATGTTTTTTATTATTTTTTTGTAAAATTTAGCTAATTATTGTCTTCTATTTTACGATCAACGATTTTTAAGTAAGTTTTTCTAAACCTTGTTACACTAAGTGCGAAAACATACAAATATCAGAAATTAAGAAATTTGTGACTAAAAATTGTTAATTGCATAAATAAAGTTAAACAATAATTTTTTATAAAATTGGCTAAATTTTATGGAAGGAAAGAACAAAATCGAGGCTCTTATGACTCGGTTAAAGGTAAGCATTCTGTTTTAAAAAAATTGAATTATAATTAAAATCACAAATCAAGATGCTACTAAAGAGGGTGAAAAAGAGCTGTTCCTAAGAAAACTAAAATCTGAAATAAAATTTAACTTAGATTATTAACACTTTTGTGTTGTGCAGCGCTTAGTTATTTTCAATCAATTTGAAATATTTACAGTTTTCTTTATGAAATATTTTCTGTTCTGTTTTTAGAAACCAGTCATATTCATTTTCATAGAATGTATTTATTTTTGTAGTTTTAAAACACATAATTCTACGTTATTTTATATGACAATGCTTTTGGTTGGTGTAACATAACTGCGCGTTTTATTTTTCAAAGTGTCTAAACCAGTAATCAATTTATTTTTATAACTTTTATTTGAGAATAAAAAATGACGTTTTAATTGGGAATAAAAAATATGCTGGTAAGGGTTTAGACCAGAAAGGTGTTAGGAAAATAAATGTTTTAAATAGCAGACGTTTCGTCACAATTTATTGACATCCTCAGGACTATTTAAGTGGATTTCCTTTGTTATATTGGATTTAAATAATAAAATACAACACATTGATATAAACGAATACAACAAAATTCCTCAACTTATCAGTAACCTAGTCTATACTGAGTATAGACTATAGACTAGACTGATGATTTACAGTGGTTTAGCAAAATCTATATTTAAATATGGTATTATAAACTGGGATAGGTTATATGGCAGTAACTTAAAAATGATGCGAAGACGCAAAATTATTTATTTAAAATCATACATAAAAAAAGATATTTTACGAACAACTCTATGCTGACACAAAATCCAATGTCAAAGTACACATCACAATTAATACAGTTCATCTCAAACTTATAGCAACATGAGGCCCAGTGTTTTAATGCAAAGTTAAGCACTTTATCCTACAAATAAATTAGACAGAAGTTTAGAATATGCTTTTATTAAACACTTTAATATTGCAACTTCATATTTTAAACTTCTAGCTAATTTATTTGTAGGATAAAGTGCTTAACTTTGCATTGAAACACTGGGCCTCATGTTGCTCTAAGTTTGAGATGAACTGTAATTTTTATTCACGCAAAATTTGAAAAACATGTAAGCCATAATTATACCACAAGAACAATAACAAACAATAAAATATGGTAAACTCTTGACAAAAAACGTCCTAACAAAGATATGCATCATATATAAGGTCCTAAATATTACAATGTTTTACCATTAAATTATAGATCTATTACCAATGCAAAATTGTTTACAAAATATGTTAAAGGGTAGTTACATGAAAATAAAAGTGTTTTTTATTTAAATTTTAAATTATTTTAATTAAATTCATCAGAAAAATGGTAATAACTATTGATCAGTGCTACGTTCTCGGAGCCTTCATATCATTTCTTTCTTTTTTTATTAATTACTGTTAGATTCTGTTACAATTATTACTACAAATATGGTATTTTTTCTCCCACTGTTCAATATGCGTATGATACTATTTAATGAAGAATAGGAGCACAACACAAATTATTATTTAATTTATTATTACATCTGTTGGTATTGTTTTTTGTTGCTCTTCCAAGAATTAGTTAGTGTATTGTAGACGTATATACAATAATTTATTAAAGCAATTAAAAAACTGCTGCCCAAGGAATCACTACTTCCACATCCAATTCTCTATCCAAGTCACTCACAACGAAAAAACTTTGTATGTGGAAGTAATTGTTTATGGAAATTTAATAATATAGTATTTGAAATCCTCTACCCCAAAAACCCCTAAAACGATACCCCACATCGGTAGTGGGGTGGGGGTTGTGATAGGGGGGTGGTAGTGGGGGTGGATGAAGTAAAAAAATGTTTTGAGGTTTCTGGTTCTTGTACATACACTAAATCATAATTTTTTTTCATCCCCTTTAATAAGGGGGTGGGGGTTGGTAATGGGGGGGTGGCTAATGCCAAAATTTTTTTGAGACCTTAGCGTTTCTTGTATATACTAAATACCAATTTTATGGACTCTTATCTGCTTGATTTACCCATTTACCTCGAACTTACCCCAATTTACCCCCCACCCCTTCGGCGGAACAAGATGAAAATATAATCTAGTTCTACATCTCGTTAAAGTACATATGTGTACCAAATTTCAAGTCAATATCTCAAATGGTTCCAGAGTAAACGTGCGCACAAAAAAAAGTTACAGACAGACCGACAGACAGACAGACCGACAGACCGACAGACCGACAGACCGACAGACAGACAGATAGACAGACAGACAGGCGGAAATTTTTTTTTCGCTCAAACTTAAAATCTCGACGTTTCATGACATTTTAAGCCTATTTGAACAATAAAAATTTTTAAAAATTTTTTTGTCGTTACTATACTTCCACTGGATGTGGAAGTAAAATAAAAAAAAGAAACATAAATAAAATATAGTTCATATAGATTTTGCTTTTTGGTAGAAGCTGTATTATTCTTTTAAGAACCAGTTTGATTTTATAATGAACTCTAATTTGCATTATACTGAATAAACTTGCTCTTACTTATTTGTATTTCTCTTCTAATGTTCATAGTATAGTACACTTCTCCATTCCCCAATAGACAATACATTAATATACGGTTTTTATATATTTAAAATTTGTAACTCAACGATTTACAAATGAAAGATCAAAGCCGACTTACAAGCAGGCTTTCGAGTTGATGACTTCAGTAGCTTAAATTTTATGACTTAGCAATTTTTAAATAATAAATTTAGTCGTCCCCTGTAATTTGTAATACAGGACTTGGTTATCTGAAGTAATATCTGACCCTTTTTTCTGGAAAGAAAAATAATAACCGTAATTTATAAAATTATTAAATTACCTAACCAATTCTCTACCACATAAAAACAAAAGTAATGCAACTTTTATACCTGTAAGCCCCGTGAAATCGTAAGGTTTTTATGTTAAATACGAAAAATATTATATTTTAATGATGAAGTGGACAAAGTAGTAAAATTTATGACCCGACACAATTTAAATAATTATTGTTGAATATGTTTCTCGGAAAGCTCATGAAATTTTACTGCTTGTTTGAGCAAATCATTAAAGGAATTTAAAAAGAAATTTTTTTTTACAGTTATTTGTTAACTTTAAAAGGGTGAGTAATATCACACATATTTGAAATGATTCGGTATCTCAGGAGATTTACTTTTATATTATTATATTATAGCACTTTGAATTTCAACAAAAAAGGTGTCTCCTACAAATTATAAAGCACATCCCTAGGTATTTTTTGTGCAACTATTGATTTTCATAGTACAATTATACTCTTGATTTTGATACTCTTTGGTGACCTTTATTTCTCACGTGGTCCATGTCAGTCATCTGTAACATCTGATTATTGTTTGAAAGGTTGATTAACAGGTACTTTTTAACAAATAATAAACACTTTCTTTGTTAAATATCACTATATTTTTCTCTTCGCGACTGCAGTTTCGTTGTATCTAGCCTACATTTTGGAGTACAGTGAATTGCAAACTCCAATATTCTTGGCTAGAGATGACGATCTCGGATGTCTGGGCAGGACGATTGCTTTTTACTCTAGTGCATCACTGTAGATCTGGACCGGCCTTGTGAGGGGCGGGTGAGCTTACTTACAGAATTTTGTCCTTTCACTGTTCTTCTAAAATCAATATGTAAATTATTTTTATTTCTTGTATCATGACATCAAAATCTTTGACATATTTTATTAAATCTGATAAATATTTTGAGAGTAAATTATGTACGACTTTATATATAAATATCATAGTTTGCATGATTATAATCCCTTTCACTGACAAAATTTCTAATGTATTAAGCATTAGTTCAATGGGTGTATATTTGTCAGAACTTAAAATAGTTTTCATACATTTATTTTGGATTATCTGAAGTTCATTTTTATTTCCTTGATTTAATGAAAATAAGACCGTAGTACGATACATTAAATGAGGCATAATTGTACTTTTATAAATAGTCAATTTAGTGTATATAGATAAACGCTGACCAATTCTTCTTAAAAAATAATTTTTTTTACACATTATTTTTTTACCTATGTATTGAGAATGAGGTGTAAGCGACAAATACTGATCAATAATAACACCTAGGTATTTATATTCTTTAACAAATTCCAATTTTGTGTCTGATAGATACACTGCCCAACCACCGGCATGGTACATTTCTACATTATTGTGAGAACCAATGACTATACACTTACATTTATTTACATTAAGCTTTAGTTTTTCACAATCACAATATTTCTCTATATTTGTTATGTTTTCGGTCATTTTTTTAGTAATAAATGCAGCATCCTTGCAAATCAGAGCATCATCAGCAAATAAATACAGTTTACATGTTTTCAGTATATTAATCATGTTATTAATATACATCAAAAACAAGAGCGGCCCCAGTACACTACCCTGAGGAACACCAATGTCACTAATTATTTCTTACGATTCATAATTATTAATTTTAACCTTCTGTTTCCGATTACACAGATATGACCGAAACCATTTATATACAATGCCGTCTACACCATATAATTTTAGTTTTTGCAACAAAATACTCCTACTCACTGTCTCGAATGCTCTTTTAAGGTCTAAAAATACAGCTAAAATTTTCTCACCATTGTCTAAGGCTTCATGCCACGATGTAATTATGGATTGCACTGCTGTTTCACATGGTTCTCACCAAAGATGTATTTATCTATATATTGCATTAATTGATTGAAGGCTACACATTCTAAAATTTTTCTAATTACAGGGGGTACATTTAAAGATCTAAACTTGCAGACCTCGATAGTACCTTTAGTTTTTTTGTACCAGAGTAACAACACTTATTTTCAAATTACTTGGCACCTCACCAGTATTTAAAGATACGTTTATAATATTTAATATATTTCAGCGCACCTCAAAAATAGGTTTTAGTAGTTTGACATTTAATATTTTATCGGAACATCCTGTATCTTTTAAAGAGTTTACAGTTATTTTTAAGTCCTTTTATGTTATTGTTCCAAATGTTTAAAACTTTGGATAACTAATGTTCACTACATTATTACCGGCTAACTGAGGAACTACATTCGGTATTGTCTTTAATATTGTCCACAAAATATATATTAAAAACCTTTGCTCTAGTGTATGTTCCACTAACAAGCCCTGCTGAAAACCTGATTTCATTTGGGATATAATTATTTTCTTTCTAATTGACTAGTGCTTTCAGAGTTTGCCACATTTTTTTGCTATTTCCTTTTTTTCGTCTATAGTTTTTTCATAATATTCTTTTCTCTTTTTATTTATAAGCTTCACAGCTTCGTTTCTTTTTACTTTATATAAATTCCAGCCTTCTTCAGTATTTGCTTGTTTAAATCTTGTATAATAACTGTCCCGTTCTCTTGTTACTATTTTTACTTTATTGTCATATCATTTCTTATGATTTTTATTATATTTAATTTTCATTGGTGGTGCAACTTTGTCCACAACGTTATTCACAGTATCAATGAAGTTATCACACAAAAAAATTATGTTTATTGCGTTTAAATTCCACGTAGCATTCAACAAATTTAACTGAATTTCATAGACTTTGCTTTCATCATTTTTTCTGTAACATTGTGTTTCATATTGCTTCGCAATAATTTTACTTGCTATCGGTACATCAACTTGTATAATTTTGTGGTCACTAATTTTAAGTGTGTTTAAAACTTTAACTCTCAAATTATGTTCTTTATTAGCTATAACATATGATAGTACCACTGTTCATATTTATACGAGTGGGTTAATTCACTATTTGAACTTTTTGGCATCTTTTTATTATACGTAGTATTTTATCACTATAAAATGATTTTTTACCAATATCGATATTAAAGTCACCAGTTAGTATAAAGTCCTTATTCAAGTATTCTTCAGATTCCAAAATATTTTCAAAATTCTCCAAAAAATCACTCCAACATAAATATCTTAGTTATTTATTTTAATTTTTATTACTAATAACCACCATTTCTTTTCACTATATTCCTTTAAATGTATGTAACTAATTATATTGTTATGTATAATTGCCATAACACATCCTGTATGCCTGTTTTGTGCTTCAAGATAATAATTTTTTACTTAATCATTAAAGTACCAATATATTTCTACTGAAGCTGCACTCATGCTGAATGTTCATACTTATTTTTTCATTTCTAAATGCCAGGATACTCATCGAGATAATTCAGCATCTTGTATTTTCTTGTAAATTTACTTTAAAAATTTAAGTGAATTTTCAAACTGGTATTTATTTGCAAATTTATTTTTATACGCACTAACTTAGGAAGATTTAAGATATCGAAATTCATCGACCTGTCTACGCCAATGAAAAAATACTATTAAGAGAAATTGCGCGGAATGCCGGTTAACTGAGGGAAGCGGCTACAGTACTTGAACCCATTACGAACCATATTTGCTAAATTATAGGTCTCTGCTAAAACTGTCAGATGCTCGGCGGCAAATAAGGGCCAACTAAGTAGCAGATAAAATGCCAATTCGTTAAAACACAGGGGAGTTCTATTTTATGTCCATTGTACATGGGTTTCCTTTTATAATGGTTTTAATCATTTTTATCGAAATAAAAAGTTTGTCTTTTTACATCGCGTAAATTTTTATTATACAGCATCTGTAAAGCTTTATATAATATTCTTTAGTAGATTAATTTGTTGCTAGTAAACCGTGGATGTTGGTACTCTCTTCTATTCGAAGGAAATTAATGTATTCCAAGGGGTGCCTCGGGGGTCAGTACTAGGGCCTTTATCATTGGCGGTCCTAGAAATTTCAATAATTTTTTTCTCCTCTATGGCGCATGGGACCCATATGGCGCATGGGACCCATATGAAATATGGGAAATAACATCTCGAGAAGCACTTCTTTAACGACCCCTAAAAAAATTTGAAAAAGCAGGACTCCTGTTTAAAATTAATTTTTTTTGTCATATGCATTTTACTTTTCATGAAAATACAACAATACGTTTTGAAGTTAATGAAAATATTTTCAGTACTAACTGAGATACAACGAAGTGAAATTTTGTGATTTGTTAAATTGAAAATCACAAAATTTCAATTCGTTGTATCTCAGTTAGTAATGAAAATATTTTCATAAACTTCAAAAGGTATTGTTGTATTTTTATGAAAAGTAAAATGCATATGACAAAAAAAATTAATTTTAAACAGGAGTTCCTAGACCTGGGGGGGGGTAACCGAATTTTGAAAAAAAAATTCGCAAACTGCTTTTTCAAAATTTTTTAGGGGTCGTTTGAGAAGTGCTTCTCGAGATGTTATTTCCCATATTTTGTATGGGTCCCATGCGCCACAGACCAGAAAAAAATTATTGAAATTTCTAGGTCCGCCCTTGGTCTTTATTTTTTATATTGCATGCTAAAGATCTACCAAACCATATCAAAGGTGCGTCAGTTAGTATGTTTACTGATGGTAGTACCATAACTGAACAGACCCAAATATATGTAGATACCGGGTGAATAAAAAGTCCGGGAATGATCAAATATCTCCAGAAATATACATCAGATAGAAGAACAAAAAAATACGTGTTGAATATTTTTTAAAAAGCTATCCAATTATACAAAACTCAATCCCCACCCCCAACCCTGGGGGTGAGGTGTGAGGTAAACTATTTTCATTGCAGATTCGGATTTTACGCTACAAAATACGTGAGTTTTTTCTGAAACTTTTTTGATTCGCGTAATTTGGCGTTGTAATCGCAAAAAATAAGATTTTTCGCTATTCTCGAGAAATACACTTTGGATTGTAAAATAAAGAAATACGCGTTCAATATTCTAAAAAAGCTATCCAGTGATACCAAACTCGACCCTCTATCTCCATTTCATTTTCCAATATTCTTTTCATTTCCAGCTTTCGACGAGACCAAAGCTCAATTTGTATCTCCACTGGATTTTAAGATACATCTGCTGAGTTTTCCCATCACTATTTTGTGGGGTCTGCTTCGATTTGTTGTTTTCCGTTCATCCGTTTATTTCGAAAAATTTGTTTGTGATGTCTCTTTCAAAAATGGAAAAAGTAACAGTCATTATGATGCGGGGATATGGAGATAAAATAAGGTCATACCAGGAGGTTGCAAATTTATTCAATGTCACTAATGGTGACCATGAACCTTTTTCAAAATCTATTGCATTTCGAACAGTTAATCGTTTTCAACAAATTGGTTCTGTAGATCAAGATGAAGCAAGATCTGGAAGATTTTAAAAACGCTAGAAATGAAGAAAAGTTTAGAGGTGTTAATTCATTTTCAAGATAATTGTCATACATCGAGTAGAAAAGTAGCTCAACAATTTGGAATAAGTCAAGGTTCAGTTTTTAAAGTTATAAAGTTGCATCACTACCATCCGTATAAAATCAAACTAGTACAAGAGCTTA
Source organism: Rutpela maculata (assembly GCA_936432065.2). Classification (NCBI taxonomy): domain Eukaryota; kingdom Metazoa; phylum Arthropoda; class Insecta; order Coleoptera; family Cerambycidae; genus Rutpela; species Rutpela maculata. The sequence continues at coordinate 153,800,550 of OW386288.2, forward strand.
CGAAAGTGAATTTGATCATAGAGTTCAATTTTGCGATGAAGTGATGACACTAGGTTCTTGTTCTGGACTTGCCTTTCTGATGAAGCTACTTTTCAATTTAATGGTTCTGTAAATCGACATAATATGACGTATTGGGCTGTTGAAAATCCTCACTGGATGAGGGATTGTCATACCCAATATCCGCAGAAAGTTAATGTCTGGGCTGAAATTTTGTGTAATAGGATAGTGGGGCCATTTTTTTTGACAGAAATTTGAATACTCAAAAGTATGTCAACATTTTCAATGATGAAATAATACCTGCAATTCAAGAAATCGTTGGATATGAATCGATTATTGTGTGGTTCCAGCAAGATGGGGCTCAAGTGTACTATGCTTTAATTGTACTCAATTTGCTGAATAATATTTTCCCGGGGAGATGGATTTGTCGAATGGCCACCAAGGTCCTTGACTTGACCCCTCTCGACTTTTTTATTGGGGATATTTAAAAAGTAAGATCTACGAGACCAAACCCAACAATATTGGTGAGCTGAAAGAGAGAATACTCAATCTCTCAAACTCAATTCGTGAAAATCACCCACCAACAGATGGCGCTTTTATAATAGTGAACAACAAAATTTTGACATATAATTGAAATTCGTGACATTAGAAAAATAGTTTAATACAGTGAGAATTGTGTTTGGTAGTCTTTATAGCTTCCTAAAGTATTTAAAAAAACGGACAAGTATGAAAAAAATGCCTAATATAATGTTATCAAGTGAATTTTGTTTTGACAGTTTCAGCAAAAAAGTTATCCTTCCATCAAATATCAATAGAAAATGGATTTGTTGTTCACCATTATATAAGTTAATGTAGATGTCGCCCACTCCGTGATTTTCGCAAATAACACCAGACATATTGGAGAATATTTCTCAACAAGTTTACCTTGGGTTAACACACTGCCAAGCGCAGGAAGCTGGTCTATTTGAACATCTTATGGTATAAATTTTTACTTGCTTCGTAGTGTTTAGTGAAAGGCGAGGAGACTCACCTAAAACAAGCACCTCGAGGAAACAGAAACCTACTACGTCCACGTTGTTGTTTCTGGGTAACGTTAAAAGCAATTCTGCAACGAAAATGGGGGTTCCCATTTTAGATTTGAAAGTTGCCCCTCACTCCACCCCCCCGGGGGTTGGGGGAGTGGGCTCAACTGTTATCAGTGGATGGGTTTTTTAAAAATATTGAACACGCATTTTTTTATTTTTCAATCCAAAGTGAATTTCTCGAAAATTGCGAAAAATTTGATTTATTGCAATTACAACACTATCTATCACGAATCAGAAAAAGTCTCAGACAAAGGCTAGGTATTTTGTAGCATAGAATCCGAATCCGAATTAGAATTTCAAAGTTGCCCCCACCCGACCTCCAGTGGGTGGGGGTAGGGGATTGTGTTTGGTATCATTGGATAGCTTTTTTAAAAACATTCAATACGTATTTTGTTGCTTTGCGATCAGATGTATGATTCTCGAGATATTTGACCATTCCGGGACTTTTTATTCACCCGGTATATAGAGTCTATTGGGAAAGGGGGGAGAAAAATTGTAAGTTTTAAATTATTGATAACGGGCCCACCAGAAAATATCATACCGTCTTGAGGTTTGCCTCTAACGCTAGTGAAAATTAATATATTTTCAGTCTGAATGAAATAAGTCATTAAAATATTAGCCAACTACCTAACTAAATTCAGAATCGTTAGTCCTAGACAAGAGAAACTTTTTTTGTGTCTAAATGTTGAAGACATCGATTCCCTGGACAAAAATGGAAAATAATAAACATGGGGGTAAAAGTTGACACGAATAATGTTTGTAATCCTCTGAAGAAAAGTCGCTATTATATGCCCATATTGCCTATATACTTAATCTCATTTCTGTAGTTTACACGTTTTTAGGAATACTAAATATAAATTAGTATTTGGGGCTCATATTTGAAGGCCTTTTGCTCCCTTGGGAAACATTTTCAAATACCTGTGCAGATGAACTATTTCCAATATTTTTGGATATAAGGTCTCGAATTTCTCAATCTTTATTAAAAATTGCACGCCATCTAATTCTAGTGCATTCTGTATAAACTAATTTTATATTAATTAGATAATGCAATGGATTATAGGGTCCCATTTAAAAGAGTTAAGTAATATTTGATTTGAAGAAATAGATTACTTATTTTTTTGTTTACTATAGTAAACACCACAGGCTCCACACGAGGCTCTGGGAGAGCCTTGAGCGGGAGGAACTACACATTTAGGGATAAGGGACACACATCCAAGTATACTGAAATTATATTCTTTTGATAAAATCTTAATTCCATTACCAGGAATCGAACCCGAGACTCCCGAGTGAGACTGAAGTATTCTTGTCTCTCAACGAAGCAGTCATATAAGAAAAAGATGTCACAGCAAATTAAATTAAAACGTAAAAAAACGGAAATTAATCTGACTTATTAAAATATGTTAATTTATGAATTTATCTTCTCTGGTGACAAATAAATACAAATAAAAACTAAACATTCGTTTAGTAAAGCAAAATGTGGAGCTTTTTATTGACCAATGTTAATCAGATCAAGTCGTTTTTTATTCCGAGCACAAGCATTTAAATTAACAAAATTTATACCAATTAAGTTAACAAGACATCCGTTACCCTATCTCCGCTTTATTTATTATCAAGTTCTCTAGAAGATATAAATCCAACTATTTTATTACTTAACACCTCTCGGGGTCAATTAAATAGAAACAGAATAAGGTTCCTTAATAAAACTCGAATTTACATTTGTAATTCGATACGTTTCTTTACGGGTCAGCTTGTACTTTGAGATAAAAGCGAAGCTTTCTCGTATATTGCCATTAAATATGTCCGATTTAGGTGTCGACATGGGACTAACAAAACGAATGTTTTTATTTTTTTAACTCGTTTTAAAGACATTGTATAATAATGTTTCGAACAAACGCCCCCTGTTTCCCATAATGTTTATGTAAACCAAAAAAACGACGCGGTAAATTGTCCGTAGAAAAGCAAGAATGGAAATTAACTGCAGTTGTATTTATAAAGATATTATCGTGATCATAATGATGAGAATTGTATGTTAAGCTGCCTTAAGTGAAAATTGACACGCGATAAATATATTTTTACATTAAAAATCTAACAGTAAAACACTCTTCCTTTTCCATTTGTTGTTAAACTCTAGCTAAATATTCAGGAATTTAGATACATAGACTTTTAAAGTGAAAAGAAAATACCTACGTATATATGTTGTATTACGTTTTACGTGGATGAGTGTTTAAAAGTAACTTATTTAAATAATTGGAATCCATATTGACACCGAATAAAAATATACAATAAAAGGTTTAACTATTTAATATGAATTGAGCATGATAAATGAATGTACAAGTGCCTGCTACTAGTATCTGTAACATTTTATAGTTTACAATGCCAACTATACGTTGAATAAGAAAAGCAAGTGAACAATACTGCACAATATTGTGAGTCGAAATGAAGTTTACTACCTAATGTTACTAAGGATAGCTGTTATCTAATCTGTAATATGATCCTACCGACTGCGCCATTTTTATTTACCAAATGTCATTTCATTTTGATACAACTCTAATAGGAGACGACCAGGGAGAAATTGAGCAAAAAATCAACTTGGAAAAATTTCGTCGAAAAAAACGTTATAATGTACACACAGGTGACCAAATTTTAGGCATCAGCGCCATTTAGCATGAAAAGACTTTTTCACTTTCGCGAAGACGTGTGGTACCAAAAGTAAAAAATTCAAATGTGCGCCGAATTTTGAAAATATTTTCATGTCGCCCGCCGGCGACAACGTTCAAGGCACATAATTTTGCTCACTTCACAACACATGGAGGAATTAAGAAGTACTATAAAGGTGAACTTGACTTAAATGACAAAATATTAATCACAGGCACAGTGGAAAAAAGTGGCAAAAGCGTGTACCCTAAATGAAATTTTCGGCCAAAGAATGCGAAAATTGAGAGTCGGTTATTTAATATGAATTTAAATCAATCGGGTGGCTCGTTCTTGGCACTGGAGGATCATCAGAAAAAAATTGTTTAATGCCGGAAGGCAGGTTTTTAAATTTAGCGAAGATAAGGGGAAAGCCGATTAGCCCATAAATGTGTGCATGCGAGGATCTCCACAGGAGTCGCTCGGAATGAAGTCATGGTACGAAACCTTTATTAGGTTTCATGCCTCCGGCACATTTTCGAAAGGGAGCAAGAACATCTCATGTAATTTATACTGCCGTAAGACGCACTCCCAATTGACAAGTTCTTGGTAATGATGTAATCACTATTGAAACTATAAATCTAGCCACATGTACCCCAAAATTCTTAGTAAAATATTCTCAAATGAAAACCGGCAGTTCCAAGTCAAGTTCTTGGAAGTAGTGAGTATTTTGTTGCCATACTCTCCATTGTATGGTAGTTGAGATAAACGTCCTCTGAAGGAGGCGTTCGCCTTTGCCATGTTTGGTAGGTAGATTCTTGTAAATATTAGATAAATTCTTATACATTTACAGTACATCTTGTATTAAACCAATAAGTAGTATTATTTGAACGTTTGCATTTTCTTGACTGAATGAGTAACTTTAATTCTAACCTCTAGGGAGCTTTTGTGTGTTAGGGTGACACTGGATGAACGGGCTCCTCAAAAGATCCACACGCCTGATATTCACTTCGAATAGATCACAGCATCTGAATAGATGAACTTTAAAAAGTAGTTAGGATATCCAGAAGTGATAAATCTACACAGTTTTAAATATAAAACCAGTACATCGTAGGAAGAGAAATCTTGAAGAGAGCAGTTAAAAATCAAAACTATGTAAGAACTTATACCTTTCTCGTCTATTATAGTACCCCGGTCCTAGGTCGTCTCTTGGAACTTAACCGATCCCAACTGAGAATAGAAATTAACCAGACACAGTCAAACGGCGGAGCGCGGCTGGCGCCCTTAATAAAATAAATAGAGGCACGTCCTCCAGACGAGTGGTGGTGAGTTTTTCTACAATATAACATAACATTTTACAGAAACGCCCACTAAACTTGAACAAAAAAACAAGTAAGCAATTCAGCATAAATTTGTGACAAGTCAAGAGAAGTTTACTACTTAAGATTACCCAGAGCAGTTGTTACTTAATCTGTAATAGGATCCTTTCGACTACGCCATTTCTATTTACCATTTTTTTTATATAACTCTAATTCGAATGGACCTGAGAGAAATTGAGAGTTTAATTACACTTTGTTAGATTTTGATAGTTTCTATTAAAGTTTACCCTAATTTTTTTAACTGATTCTAGTTTAATATTTGAGAGACTGTTTTAGGGGTTTGTTATTATTTATAACTTTAATCAAACATTCTCCCTTGCGTCAATTTTAACAATTATATTCGATAAGCGTACTTTTCTATTTTTCTGGAATAGTATATGCCCGGTATTTTGTAAGTTGCCTTTTAATTCGAAATTTTTTTCGACATGCGGTGTATTAGAAATTAAAAACATAAAATTGGAAATTGACGTACTAATGTCACTCCTCGAAATGAAAAATTATGTAACATATGCACACAAATTTTTTAAAAGTTATAGGATTGTAATAAATTCTGATGGTAATAAATGACTGAAAAACTTTTCAAAAACTTCTAAGCTTTGTTAGAGCCAAGAATAGAATTCTGTGTTTTTAATATATAAAATACTCATATAATTTACTTAGAGATCCCACACTATAAATTATTAATATTTAGTAATTTAATATTCGCTGTTTATTGAATCCTGCACATATATAATTAGTGTTCTAATAGAGATGAAGATTTCGAAATGAAGACAATTCCTTATAATACTATATGAGAAAATAAATTTATTATATGAGGTAAATATAAATGATTGAGAACTATAATGTCTTAATTCATTTGATATGTTATAAATATTTTACGAACAAATTCATAAAGGGAAATCGATAGTTTGCTATAAATGATCACTTGTAATAGATAACAAAATTGATATATAGACTATACTATTACCCCATATGAAATGATGAGCACACTAGGTGGTAACCGATACCGCAATTTAATAAAACAGAAATGCGTGTCGTGACACGTGCTGCAAAATTTTCTAGAAAGAAATGAGATAGATGTGACCTAATTCTACCTAAGCGACCGTATTATATGATCTAAAAAATAATCATTTTTGTTGAGGATTTAAGAACTGAGATTAAATGAATATACCTATCAAAAACTCATATTACTTCCACATCCACGTAGTAGAGTGGAAGCTTAGTGACGCTGAAAATAAATTTAATTCTTTTTTTTGTTCTAATAAGCTCAGAATGTCATGAAACGTCGAGAAAATTTCTGTCTGTCGTTCTGTCTGTAACTTTCTCTGAAACCGTTTATCATATTGACTTGAAATTTGGCCCACCTATGTATTATAATGAGATCTGAAACTGTATTATATTTTGATCTTATGCCGTTGAAGGGTTGTGGGTAAAGGGGGTAAATAGGTAATGCAAGCAAATAAGATCTGAAACTGTATTATATTTTGATCTTATGCCGTTGAAGGATTGTGGTTAAAGGGGGTAAATAGGTAATGCAAGCAAATAAGATACATGAAATTGGGATTTAGTGTATGTACGAGAAGCTAAGATCTCAAAATTTTTTAGGCATCTGTCCCCCACTATCACTTTCATTACCTCCCCTCATTGCTGCATCAAACGTTTCCATTTTATGCCAGGGCATGTCATTTTTTTAAGGGCTGACTCCACCCCTTTTCAAAGGGTGACGCCTTTGGAACTCGAAGAGAATCACGTTCTACGAAAAAAAGGTTTTATACAATTTCTATTGAAGTTTAAAGATTGTGTCCGAACGTTTATAACACGAAGTATTTAGTGTAAATGTCAGAAACTATGGCACTAAAAGAAACCGCTACTAAGGAATCACTACTTTCACATCCAGTTTTTCTATCCAAACCTCTCACAACGAGAAAAATTTTGTACGTGAAAATAGTTATTTACGGGATTTTAATAATATAATATTTGAAATCGTCTTCCCCAAAAATCCATAAAAGGATATGCCACATCGGGAGTGAGGGTGGGGGTGCTGGGAGTGAGGTGGTGTAGTGGATGAAGTAAAAAAAAATGAGGCCTTTGGTTCTTGTACACATACTGAGTCACATTTTTTTTTAAACAATTTTATAATAGGGTAGCAATGTGGGTGGCTAATGCCAAAATAATTTTTGAGACATTAGCATCTCTTGTGTATATTAAATACCAATTTTATGGACTCTTACCTGGTTCATTTACCTATTTACCATTTACCCCAATTTACCCCCCAACCCTTCAACAAAATAAGATAAAAATGTAATCTAGCTCCAGATCTCGTTAAAATACATACGTGTACCAAATTTCAGGTCAATATCTTAAACGGATTCAGAGTAATCGTGCGCACAAAAAGTTACAGACAGACAGACCGACAGACATAAATTTTATTTCGCTCAACCTTAAAATCTCGACGTTTTATGACATTTTAAGCCTATTTGAACAATAACAATTTTTTAAAAATTTTTGTCGTTACTATACTTCCACTGGATGTGGAAGTAATACTAAATACCAAAATTAAAAATTACCAATTAAACTTTAAAATGGTTTCTTTTTGTTTATGTGGTATAAAAAATAAAGATGTCATGACCGAGACAATGTGCATCTTTTTAAGCAAAAGTGTCGCCATTTTGTTCCTGTAATTGTAGAGTAATTTAAAAAACATAAATACTGTTTTTCGTTAATCAATAGCATTAAGTAGATGCCCAATTTTTTTGCCCGTTTCAAGTATTTGCTTAAAAAAATGTACTTTAAACTACATACAATTTTCATTTTTATTGCAAATATCTCAATAAACATAAATTTTATCGAAAGAATGGTGGATATAAAAAAAGGCTTATAAACTAGTAATAAATTTATTTTTTATTGTTGTAGGATATTTTAATAATATCGAAGATAATGAGGGAAACTTAAAGGTGGCGTCCTAATGTTTTTGAGACTAAGGCATTAAGTTTGAATGTTAAATATCTCAGAAACTATTGCCCTTACGTCAACAATACTAAGGATCTAATTAAAAGATGTTAATTAAACTTTCATATCTCTTTTGTTTCTATATCATAAACGTAGAAAAATTAAAACCAAAACAGAATGCGTCTTCACATAGAGAATATCGCCATTTTGTTACTGAGGTTAGCCAGTCATTAAAAAGAAATTATAAATACTGGTTTTCGTTAATATGGCGTTACCTAGATGTTCAAATGATTCTTTGGCCATTTAAAACAATAGCTTTAGAAAAAATGTCCATCTTTCATATTATAGCAGCCATTTTGAATTTTTAGATCGCTTACGGAAGGGAAGTATTTTAATCGTAAAAAATCACCCTCCGTGATTTCTGCGTATTTTCACGTTTCAGACTATGTAGATTATGCAAATTAATGTCTTTTAATTCCGCCAGTCTGTCTGTCTGTCTGTCTATTGGCGCTATATCTACAAAACCATTCGACGGAGAAGAATAATATTTGGTAAGTGGTTGACGCTATTGTCAATGAAGAATTAGGATATACTTCCAGTGAAAGTAATTCAGGGTGAACAACTGAGAAAATAATGTGGCTGAAGACAGTACTATTTGACATGTAGTTAACACAACTGTCAAGAAAGAAAAATATAAAAAATATAGAGTGTGGTTAACCTAAAAATATAAAAAATATATACAGGGCTGTAACCTCAAAAATATTTAAAAAATGTGACATTAAGTTAACACAACTGATAAGGAAGAAAAATTAGAAAGATATACAGGGTGTTCCCGGCTAAAATATTATGAAAAAATATGACTCAGGGCAATTACAAGATGGTCATTTGAAATTAATGTAAAAATCTGACGGAAGACGATAATATTTCGCATGCAAATTATACAACTATCAAGGAAGAAAGATATTAAAAGTATGCAGGGTGGTCATTAGGGTGGGCTGAAAAACACGAAAATTTGAATTTGCAGATGGCCTAGTTTCTAATTTATTACTATGTATCTAAAACTAATTCGGGTAGATTTTTAGCCAAATCGGTGAATATCTAGCTGGCCCCCCAGGGACCTGAAAATGAAAGAAAGGGCCAATTTTTCGATTTTTAACATTTTTTAAATTGACATTTGAAATTTTTTTTGACTCTTTATTAATGCCTAAATGCGTGTAGCAAAAGTTTTTCGAATAAAATATTTTTCAGTTCCAGGGAAATTAGAAATTTGTCACTAAAACGTAGAATTCGACGAAAATAAGGTTTTCTGTATAAAATTTCTAATTTCCCTGGAACTGAAAAATATTTTATTCGGAAAACTTTTGCTACACGCATTTAGGCATTAATAAAGAGTTAAAAGAAATTTCAAATGTCAATTTAAAAAATGTTAAAAATCAGAAAATTGGCCCTTTCTTTCATTTTCAAGGTAAAAAAAAGTTTAGTTGCAGACAACCAGATAGTATTTTCTGCAACTCTAATATAATCAATTAGCATTTTAGAAGCGTTAATAAAATAATAATAAAACAAAATAATTATATAACGTTTAGATTATAAACAAATTTGCTGGTTGAGGAGCTATAGGTTTATCCATACCCTTCCTCCTTTTTCAATTTAAATATGTCGTTATTCCCAGAGGAAATTATATAAAATATTTGCAATTTAAATATGCCGTCACGAGCGATTATTTTTTCTTTAACCAATCTCTTTAAATCATATTATATAAAATTATTTTAATGAAAATCACTATCAAGTTGAAGAATAAAAAGAGCAAAATTGTAACTAATTGAAATAGACGACCCTGTCTGGCATGTTAGTTTTCTTTTTTGTAGTAATTACAGCACCGGCGGGAAATCTATTACTTTTCTAATTAAGCCTCACGGAATCTAATTTAAACTAAATATATCGAGAATTAGATTATAAAATACGAGGTTTAATATAAATCGTTTATCAAAATCACGCGCCATGAAATTATTCTCGCTGCTCATATAAATTATTCACTTGGCCTTTCTCGTCCCTCTTTCCCGAATTTATGACATTTTAGACGCAGATTATTATAAAAAGTCCAATTTAATTCAAACATATTACCGCAACCTAATATTCAAGTCTTGTTTAAATGTTCCCGCAAATGTACCGCTGAATATCGTTTGTATACTGATTTCTCCTGGGAAATTATGCTTTTGAATGTACAGCTCTGTTTGGGAAGCTTTTCGTACGTTTGCGGCAAAATACACATCATAACATTATTTTCATAAAGCATAACTGATGCCTAAGGTTTTTATCGTTACGATAATTAACCGCTGCGATGATTAACAAAATTGTAGTAAATTTTAATTTCACTTTTATGCACAGGACTTATGCTAAATTACCATATTTTGAGCCAATAATGGTTCGAAATCACATAGTCATTAATTCCTATTTATTATGCTAACGGAAAATAAAATGTCTCTACTAATAGCGCAGGAATTTCAGTCAAAATATCGCTTCTACCCGGAATTAATTATTGTAAAGCTGAAAATTTCCAGGATTGTAGTTTTGGTCCAGGACAACACGTAGCAAAAAGTCCCCTACTCTCCCCCGTCGGCTTCCCTGCTTTTTTCGGAGCAACAAGGGCCTACGTCGCAAAAATTGCAGAGCTGGCTATAAAGTGCAACAGGAAGATCGTTACTGATCCGATTTGGGTCGAAATGATCATAAAAGATTAGGAGAAGCATATCCGTTCATATTTCGGATATTCCATACATATTTTTGTTCATAATTTTCCGTTCTAGTTCTGTCAACATTTCAAAAATTTAAAAAAACTTAAAAAATTCCGAAGTGGCGCCATTGCGGATAAATGGAGACTCGGAGGGGAAAACGTACCCCAATAAACATTTCTCTTCATACCTTGGGCTTTCCATTGTTATGTCTACCTTCTCTGTAGCGTCACCCGTTACGGAGTTACGCCACTCCGAGTGTCGCAGCGGCGACAATCGGACATTTAAGTGCGTTCATTGTTGCGTCCATCACGTCTAGTCTAAACAATCAAAAAGGCGCAAGACTGGAGGACTGGGGGTGGAAATCAGGACTCCAGGGCCTAGTTCCGATTCCTGTTCCTACCACAAGGCAGCTAGCTCCCGATAGCCTGCTACGGCTAATTTCTTCTGCCTACAAGAGTGTCTGCGGTGCCCGGTGCGACTGCAGGAACTCTGGTCTGAACTGCAGCATCAGGTGCCGAATCTGTAGAGAATCCAACTTCACAAACAGCCAGTCGTAGATATGGATGATAATCCGGACGACCCTACTTCCCAGTAGATCAATAATGTCAATTGTCTAGCCGAATAAAGTCATTTTCTGAGTCTAACAACTTAAATTTCATTCAACGAATCTTATAGAACACCAATAATATATAAACAGGAATTCGCAACTGGTCTCATCAGCGTAGCCAGGGTAGTTCCACCTTGCACATGGCGGGCGCGGCCGCCCCGCGCTGACTCTCAAAGTTGCGCAGCTCCTGAACAAAAATATGCATGGAATGTCTAAAATATGAACGGATATGCTTCTCCTAATCTTTTATGATCATTTCGGCCCAAATCGGACCAATAACAACCTTCCAGTTGCACTTTATAGTCAGCTCTGCAATTTTTGCGACTTAGGCCCTTGTTGCTCTGAAAAAATAGGGAAGCCGACGGGGGAGAATAGGGGACTTTTTGCTACATGTTGTCCTGGACCAAAACTACAATCCTGGAAATTTTCAGCTTTACAATAATTAATTCCGGGTAAAAAACTAACATTCCTGGGCTATAAAGACTTCAAAGCTACGTTTCAGGGAAAGGTGTGTGATTTGTTAACTTCTTATCTTTCTAGCAGGAAGCAAGTCGTGGACATAAACGGTGTTCACTCTAAAGAAGTTAATGTAAGTGTTGGTGTTCCTCAAGGATCAATTTTATGTCCTTTGATGTTTTTAATATTCGTGAATGATCTTCCTTATATAGAGAACTGTGAAAGTAACTTAACAATGTTCGCGAATGATAACACCTACTTTTGCAATGAATCATTAATTACAAGTGCAATCACAGAGATGCAAAGAATGATTATTCGTTTTAAAAATTGGTTGAACAGAAATAAATTGTGTCTCAGTACTTTCAAAACATAGTCTATTGTCCATGTACTGTAGAAAGGAACTAAAACGTTAAAGGGTTTTTATTGTTTCTTATGTTCAATTGACCCCACGATATGAAAAAACCGCGGAGTGCTACCATTTAAAGTGGTGCGTTTTTGAGATCGAAGTAAAAAGGTCCACTTTTCATATTTTTTTTGCTCGAAAACTATGAATTTTTTCTATAAACACGTCAATAGAAAAGTGTGTAGAGATTTAAATTTCCAATCGAAATGGCACCTTCAGAAGTCAAAAAAAATTTTTTTTTACAAAAATACGTCCAAAAAACAAAACAAAAAAAAAACGAAAAAATGCAATTTTTTATTATTTTTTTTTTTTATTTTAGCCTGTAACTATTTTTCGGCTACATTTAGGCATAGACATTGCTGCATAACAAAAAAAGCTGGCGTTTTACCCGTTAAAATGAGATTTTGTAAACAGTTTTACGATTAATAGTCACCGAGATCTAGCGTTTCAAAGTTTGCAACTTTTAACTTTTTTTGCTAATTTTTACTATTTTTTTTTAAATTTCGCCCTGTAACTTTTTTCTGAGTGAATTTAGGTGTAGACAGTATTATACTAAAGTAAAAGCTGACTTTACGCCCGTTGAAATGGTGGCTGGTAAAAGTCTCTACGACAAATAGAAACCTAGATACAGCGTTTCGAAGAGTGTTACTTTTATTAACTTTCTTCCAATTTTTACGTTCTTTTTTAAATTTCGGCCTATAACTTATTTGTCAAATACAGATATTGCTACATGGAATGTACTCGCAGCATTCTTGTTTAAATAGTCTGCAATAGAAGTTTATGTGATCAATAGTAACCAAGATACAGTCTAGATATAGTAGATTATTGTACTTAAAAAATAACTTTTTACATTTTTCAACTTCTGTTTTTTTTTTGTTCAAATAACTTATATTAATAACTTACATTATGAAATTATTCAAATGCTGGATTTAACATATTGTCAAAATCAAAGTCGATTTCTTCATCGGCATCTATGTAAACATCGTCTTCCGTTATTTGAGGTACATCAGCGTTTTCACAGTTCATTCCCATACATTCTTTGCAAAAATGGAGCAATTCATTCCCAATTTCCTGCAACCACAGTTTCCTCTGTATCCTTTGGTGCATTTACAGGCTATTTTCTCCAGCAAAACTTGTGGTGCGGGAGGTTTATTTGTCAAAATTGGTACTAGTCCATTTTCTGAAGTTTTCCAACCCCAGATGAGAGGATTTACAATATTTCCTTTCCAATGTTGCATTTGCAAGTAAGTTCTTAAACCATGATGTTTAGCAGCATCAGTTGTTGGAGGCAATCGGGACAATGAGAATTTCGCACCTGTTGAGTACTTCTGAAATAACTTATAGCAACAGGTGCTTTGGCCATCAATTTTCATATCGTATAGTAATGTTACAATACATTCAGAAGCAGAACCGATGGTTGCTGGACTTGCATTTTCACACAAAAATTCATTTAAATACTTTTCCAAAAGCAAAATATTCTTATTAATGAAACTCAAGAATGTCTTTTTACCAATACCAAAAAAGGAAGAGGTTGTATCACAGCCACTGAATGCATGGACGAATCCAAGGTATTTTTGTAGATGATTAAATTTGAAACTATTATGGTTATATAATTTGGCAGTTACATTTCCTATACTAGGTTTAAAAAAATATATATTTTCATTTTCTTCTGGTAATAATGATAGGATAATAAGAAGATCGACATCTTGACCAACTATAACAACATTTTCTGATTGGGATGCCTTATCTTTTGCAGTATTTACAATTAGTACGTCTGCATCCTCTTGGAAGAAAGTTAATAAAAGTAACACTCTTCGAAACGCTGTATCTAGATTTCTACTTGTCGTAGAGACTTTTACCAGCCACCATTTCAACGGGCGTAAAGTCAGCTTTCACTTTAATATAATAATGTCTACACCTAAATTCACTCAGAAAAAAGTTACAGGACGAAATTTGAAAAAAAATAGTAAAAATTAGCAAAAAAAGTTAAAAGTTGCAAACTTTGAAACGCTATATCTCGGTCACTATTAATCGTAAAACTGTTTACAAAATCTCATTTTAACGGGTAAAACGCCAGCTTTTTTTGTTATGCAGCAATGTCTATGCCTAAATGTACCCGAAAAATAGTTACAGGCTAAAATAAAAAAAAAAATAAAAATTGCATTTTTTCGTTTTTTTTGTTTTGTTTTTTGGACGTATTTTTGTAAAAAAAAAAATTTTTGACTTCTGAAGGTGCCATTTCGATTGGAAATTTAATTCTCTACACACTTTTCTATTGACGTGTTTATAGAAAAAATTCAGTTTTCGAGAAAAAAAAAAAAATGAAAATTGGACCTTTTTACTTCGATCTCAAAAACGCACCACTTTTTTCATATCTTGGGGTCAATTGAACATAATAAACAATAAAAACCCTCTTTTTTTGTACATAGACAATAGCCTAACAGTATTCATAAATTTTACACCCCGAACATTTACAATTAATGAAAGCTATTGGAATTTTCTCAAATTTTTAAATTACATATTTTTGAAGCACTACAGTTTCAATGTTTTTTCATGTTTTTTCGGAAAAACTTCATGAAAACGCACTTTACAGAAAAGTTGCAAATAAAAAAAAGTCACATTCATACATTCACCTGAAATTTTTCAGATTTTTTTCAACTTTTATGTTTCCCTTCGCTCACTTTTAGGAATTTCAGAGTGGCCATTTCTCGAAAATAAGCATTTTTATAAAAAATTCACAAGAGTAAAAACATCTTATTTTGGGCCACAAAAGGTAAACATATTGTTTTTTTTTTCATTGTTGACCTAATTCTACATTTTCCGGTTTTTTTTTACACTTGCCGATTATTTGCTACTCTAATCTTTTCTTCATATTTTTTATTAACGTCATTACATGCACATTTCACAAGGTTTCATCAATATCCACTCATTAGCACTCAAATTAGAGGTGAACCCACCCGTTTACTGGACAACTGGTTATTGCGTCAACTACCTACCAAATATTATTCTTCTCCGTCAAATGGTTATGTAGATGTAGCGCCTACAGACAGTCAGACAGAGAGACAGGCAGGCAGACATGGAATTGACTTTGAACTTTAATATTTGTAATCTACAGAGTGTGAAACGTGAAAATCCAAAGAAATGTTTTCACGATTACAATATCCCTTAGGGAGAGGTTTGAAGTGAAAACGGTTTGTCTTTCTTTATTGTTGCAGTAGCTTATAATACCAATAAAACTGTCATTTTAAATTGAAATGTGTAACTTGTAGGCAGACCTGAAGACAAGAATTAGACCAGGAAAGTGCTGCAAGTACACAAGTTATTTAAGTTATCCATGTCACCCGCATTATACCGTACTTCATTCCTGCGTTCATAAACAGCAGGAAAGAATGTCCAACTCTTGGTATATAATTAATATCGGCACCTTCGCCAAAATGTAGAATTTATTTCACGTCGCGTCGCCATGATGATTCCTAATTAAGAACACTCAAGTGTTCATATTTACGTCTTCTTATGATTATGATACCATAATTTGAAGAGGTATGCATGGTTAATATTTTTTACGAAAGTTGATTCAAAACTCAAGAATTATAAAAAATAAAGCACTTTATAAAAAAATACTTTTTGAAAATAGAAAGAAGGTGGCTATGACTCCATCAAAGAGATTATACGTTCCTGCTCACTTGGTATATCAAAACATTTATTAATTTGCAGTTTCATATAAAAATTATAAAAAGACAAATAATATAAAATATTCCTTAATGCATACGAGTGTTTCATTAATTCCAATATAAAAACATAATTACAGCTGAAAATTAGAATAAATCAAAAACATCACGAAATATTTCTACTCTTCGTAATACCCTCCTATTAAAATAATGATTATAATAATGAGAGAACCATTTCAAAGGAAAATGAAATTATTTTCAGAGATGATGAACTCTTTTTGTTCGGAATGAAATAAAAAAGGGAAACAAGGATCAGAGAAGTTAATAATTTGCAGTATTTTGTGAGATTCTAAAACACTGAATAATTAAAATAAATATCTCAACACAACTCGTAATTATATTATTTATATATAGCTTAGGGTCACACATTTTAAATTATTTAGTTAAAAATTGAGCATATACTTTGTTTTGTTAAGTATATTTAAAATTGGCATGCAAAATTAACTCTGTTAGGAAGTACAGAAATTTTTAATTATTCAAGTATTTCGTAGATAAATTGTGAAAATTAACATCTAATATCAAATAAGTCTAAATTTATTAAAAATATGGCCAAGAAAATAATATAAATTTTTATTCTAAACGTAACACTCACACTTTTTAGAAGGAATTACAAATATACTTAATAAAAGGAACTTGTATTCAAGTACATCCCCCTAAATAAGTAATAAGCTATAATATTACAGGTAATAATAAACAATATTTCCCTAATTTACGTTTAAACCGAGAATCAAACCCATTTTATTTTAAGAAATATATCATTATAATCCAGTCAAAGAAGTCCAAAAAAGGCCGATTAGGGGAAATGATTCGTGTAGAGGCCAATTTTTTGTACAATTGTCGGGGGGGGGGGGGGGCTGAACAACATACTAAAAGTCCTGACGGGTGGGAGGTGAGTGGGGGATGAGGGGTTGTTTAAAGGTCCCCTTTTCAGGTTTTTCTTAAATAACTCGAAAACTACGACCTCTAGCGAAAAAGTGTCCTTATACAAAATTAAATTAGATGAAACTTTCTTTCATGTGTGTGGCCATGTGTGTCGAGCATCGCGCATTGTTTTCATAACAAATGTTAACAGATTTTCCCTTGTAACAGACCCAGGAAAAATATGCAAAAGATTCAAATCCGCACATAAACAATTGAAAAAGTTATAAACAAATGAAAATTGAAAAAAATAACGAGTTTCGTGTTTTGTAAATAACTCGAAAACTATTAATATTTAAGAAATTTAAAAAAATGATTCTTAAAAAGGAAGACATTTCCAATAAAAAATTCCCAACTCCCGAAACTATTATTAATAATTTTAATTTAATGTTGAAAATAGAGCTCCGCGCGGCGAACACTAAGCCGTTGCCATGCTCTTTTAAAAAAATATAGTATTATTTAGATACTTAAAGGACCAATATCCTGTTGGAAAAAGAATGTTTCACCGATTTTTCATAAAATGAGCCTATTGCGTTTATATTTCAAGTCGGATAATTGTTAAACAAAAGCCACTAAAATTATTTCGCTTCGTGGAGACTATATACTTTATGGGATTATGACACTGCCACGTTTTTAATTGTTATAGTCTATTAATAATTAATTATTTAACATAACAAAAAACTAAAAGATGAAAAAGAGAGGTTGAAAATTGTCTTTATTAATTTTAATTATTATTGCTATTCTTATATTAAAAAATACTATAAGATTACATAAACTTTAAATTTTTATTGCTATTTGTTTAAACAAATTTTATAAACAACTAGATAAATTACGTATTTAAAAAAAAAATGCCATTATATTTGTTATAAAATATTCTGAATAAAAAAAAAAATTCTTAAAATTTTTTTCTCGTTTTTTTTAATTGTTTACAATCAATTTTTGTCTTTCCTTTTTTCATTATTTAAACAAATTATTAAGAAAAAATTGTATTCTTCAAATTTATTATTTGCAATTCTCTACAAGATGGAAAAAGTTGTTAATTTATTTGTTTATTTAATAAACAATTTGTTATTAACAATCGCCGAATGTGTTTATATTTTTTTTAGATAGAAAAAAAATAAAAACAACTGTATACATATCAACAACATGTCAAAAAATTTTGTTTAATATTTTTTATAGAATTTTAAATTTAATTTTTTTTTGACATGTTTATGTATACGACTGTTTTTGTTATTTTTTGCTAAGAGAAAATAAACACATTCCGCAATTGTTAATAACAAATTGTTTATTAAATAAACAAATAATTTTAAGAATAAAATTTTTTCTTAATAATTTGTTTGAATATTGAAAAAAGGAAAAAATGATTATATACAATCAAAAAAATTTTCTTAAGAAAATGGCAAAAAAAATTATTCAAAAATATGTAATTTATCTATTTGTTTAAAGATATAACAATAAAAATTTAAAGTTTATGTAATCTTATAGTATTTTTTAATAAAAACAGTAATAATAATTAAAATTAATAAAAAAAAAATTTCATTTTTTAGTTTTTTGTTAGGTTAAATAATTAATTACTAGTAGACTATAACAATTTAAAACATCGCAATGTCATAATCCCGTAAAGTATAATTGACATAAGGTATCCACGAAGCGAAATAATTTTAGTGGCTTTTGTTTAATAATTATACAACTTGAAATATAACAACAACAATTTCTTAAATATTAATAGTTTTCGAGTTATTTGCAAAAAACTAAACTTGTTATTTTTTCAATCTTCATTTGTTTATAACTTTTGCAATTGTTTATGTGCGGGTTTGAAATTTTTGCACATTTTTCTAGACGTCATTCCGAATCCAATGAGCCCCCACTCATATTTTTAGCTTTATCAAGCATTAACACGGCTTTGAACTTGTGAACTAGTCTATAATACTGTATTATATAATTGAATGACACTTTTTTTCCTATTTATAGAACTTTCGCGCTTAAAAATAGCTTGAATAATACCAGTTAATATAACGAAAGAAAAATACATTATTTAAAAATCAATGAAAGGGAACTTTTATTTACATTACTTTAATACAGTTTATTTATTCTTGCGCATCGTTTGATATTAGACTTTCAATGTCGCTCTCTATTAGAACAATACGTTAATTTTCAGGCTTTGCTAATAAGAAGGAGAAATAAATATTCATTTTTGTTTTAATATCATACTAGTCGTTAATTAATTTAATATGGTAATTATTTGCAATTAGCATGTTCTGCATGTAAAGAGGTTTCCCTTTGTTCAGGCTATGTAAATATTATTAAATAAGACCCGAAAAACATCATTATATTTATTAATTACCAGGCAGAAATGCTGAATAAAACTCCAGTGGTTTATATATCCACAAAGCTAATTTGTTCATTAAAATTGTATTTATGTTTATATTTCATCAAAAATAAAACAGAAACTAGAAATAACTTTGTTTCGAATATATTCCAACTGTAGTCTCTGCGGCTGCTGTATACATCCTTAGAATTAATTCGGAATGAAACGCGAATTCAGCACAATTCGCAGATTGTCCTAAAGGCCTAAATAGGGTTGCCAATGGTAAATATTATGAAACTACATTTGTGGAAGATGAAAACTGTTAATGCACGGGAAACGCGTAGATACACTTCGTTAGTTTCATCTCAGCATTTACACTGTATTGTTATTAAATTCTGCTGTAAACTCCAGTAAATTTAAGTAAAACTGTTGTGAAAGCATTCAGCTCCAGTTTATTTGGAAATTAACCAAGAATATCTAAAAGCACAGGCTTTGCATTGAACGTACACAAAAGGGTAAAGAAATAGTCTGTGGTGTGGTCTGTTGGTGAAGTATGACACTGTGAGAGATTTCACGTGGAATGTAATTTAATAAATGTATTATACCTCTTTAAGTTATAAAATAGCGTTTGAGAGAAATCCTTTTTTTCTAAAAGATATCTCCATGATTTTATCGAATAACTTACATACAATGTGTCCCCAAATGGGATACCGCACTCTTATTTTTGATTTCTTATTTCTAATATGCCGAGAAAAAGCAATTTTTTATAAAAAGTTTTGTTTGTCTTAGGAAGTCATAAACAGTTGTCAAACTTAAAATGAATTATACAGGATACTCCAAAAATTAGACTTTAAGCAAACTACCTTTTCTTTACCATTTTATTGAAAATTTTATTTAACAAAGTTTATTCAATTGTGAAGAAAAGCTTAACCCTCTCGTTCACGGATTAAAATTTTTGAAGGCAAAAATATAAAATTTGGTACATTGTACCTACAATTTTTTTGCAATTTTTTTATAAAAATTTCATTAAAAAATTGTATTTATGTTTATATCTCACCAAAAATAAAACAGAAACTAAACAAAAGGTGATAAAAGTTACGTTGAAAATTATCGTCCTATTACGATAATTTGTAATTTCGCCAAAATCTTTGAAATTTCTTCATATGTCCAAATTTATAATAATATGCGAGAGCAGATCAGTATATCTCAACATGACTTTGTAAACGGTAGGTCAACAGTTACAAAGGGCAAAGCAGGATAAGCATGTGTTAGGTGCCCCCGCACCAATCGGGTCGAAATTTTTAGCACAAGTTGATAGTAGTGTTAGATGAAATTTCCCAAAATATTATTTTTGGAAAATCATTTTTACGGGAGTTATGGGGGTAAAAAGAAAAATGAAAAAAAATTTTTTTCTTGAGAACGGGTAAACCGATTTTCATGAAAAAAATATATGTTATGGCTTTTGATGGTGCAAATATGGGAAAAAATTATTGGACCCATTCGTCAAAAAAAAGTGGTGAAAAAATTTTGTTTAGGGGATGTTCCAGAGGCACACCCACCATTTTCTTCCAAATAAATGCTTATATGCCCCTTTAAAACATATCCAATTTTCAAAGCGATCGGAAGGGTACAACATACTCAAAATTGATAATCATTGGCAGACTGCGGGCGGCGTGTAGTCTATGTAATGAAGCATTATAAGACGACTCTTTTGTAAATATTTCGTACAAAGACGAGATTACCTCCCCCTTCGTTTTCGAGGGTGCTGAACACGATGCAGGTGGTGGGAGAAGTTTTTGACCGCCGCAACCCCCTGAAACGGCCATCCCTCTTATGGATCCCTTCATGTTTTCATATATAAACGGATTTGGGGAGTGATTTATCAACGGGTTATACTTGAAATAACATGGAAGATGATTATAGAGTAAGTTGAGTCCAGACAGCAGGTCTAAGGGGTTAATTAAACCCTTCCGAGGAGTGGAAAATCATTTTTTATCAAATAATTCGGGTTCAAACGCGTTCCCCCCGTTTTTGGGCTGATCATGGGAAAAATATTTATTTTTAGCTCCAACCCCCTCAAACGGGCAGAAATCACCTCTCACTCACCGCTTGAGAGATGAAGAGGGGTTGGAGCTAAAAATGAATATTTTTCCCATGATCAGCCCAAAAACGGGGGAAACGCGTTTGAACCCGAATTATTTGATAAAAAATGATTTTCCACTCCTCGGAAGGGTTTAATTAACCCCCTAGACCTGCTGTCTGGACTCAACTTACTCTATAATCATCTTCCATGTTATTTCAAGTATAACCCGTTGATAAATGACTCTCCAGACCCGTATAGAAAACAAAGAGATCCATAAGGAGGTTTTCGGCGGTCAAAAACTTCTCCCACCACTTGCATCGTGTTCAACACCCTCGAAAACGGACGGAGGAAGGTAATTCCGTCTTTGCAAGAAATATTTACACTATTTCTGCCTTTATTACATAGACTAGCGGTTCATTACTACATCTTACTATATCTTACTACAACGGTCACTGGCGGCCATTACAACCCTACCATTTAAATCAGTATCAAACTTCAAGAAGTGTGGTGCAAAAATTCTCTGACGTCAACTGTGGGGTCAAACAAAATCTAGTTTGAAAATCTGAAGATTTTGCAAGGATGACGTCCGCAGTCAGCGTACGAAAGAACTAGTTTTTAAAGTCCACTACGAGGAGGTTACAGTGCCTTTCACTAGTGAAGGTGCCTGTTTATTGTGAGTCCTCTTGCCTCTCATGAGTCGGGGTGTTTATTTATCGTGAGTCTCCTTGCCTCTAAATAGTCGTTTGTTTATTGTAAGTTCCCCTGCCGCTCATTAGTCGAGGTGCTTGGTTATTATGAGTCCCCTTGCCTCTCACAATTCGGGTTGACTTTTTTGCGTGAGTCCTCCTGCCTCTCACGAATCAGGTTACTCTATATTGATGAGACTTTTCTTAGTCTTCATTCTTCAAGAACATCCCATAAAAAAAATTTTATTTTGAAAAAATTTTTCAAAAAATTTGCAGGGGGTTGCGGCGGTCAAAAGCTTCTCCCACCACTTGCATCGTGTTCAGCACCCTCGAAAATGAGGGGGAGAAGGTAATCTCGTCTTTGCACGGAATATTTACAAAAAAGTCGTGCTTCATTACATAGACTGCGCGCCGCCCGCAGTCTGCCAATGATGATCAATTTTGAGTATGTTGTACCCTTCCGACCGCTTTGAAAATTGGATATGTTTTAAAGGGGCATATAAGCATTTATTTGGAAGAAAATGGTGGGTGTGCCTCTGGAACATCCCCTAAAAAAAATTTTTTTTTATTTTGAAAAAATTTTTTTACCACTTTTTTTCGACAAATGGATTCAATAATTTTTTCCCACATTTGCACCATCAAAAGCCATAACATATATTTTTTTCATGAAAATCGGTTTATCCGTTCTCGAGAAAAAAATTTTTTTTCATTTTTCTTTTTACCCCCATAACTCCCGTAAAAATGATTTTCCAAAAATAATATTTTGGGAAATTTCATCTACCACTACTATCAACTTGTGCTAAAAATTTCGACCCGATTGGTGCGGGGGCACCTAACACATGCTTATCCTGCTATGCCCTTTATTCACTGTCACACAATTTATTTCTGAGGCTATCGATGCGGGCAAACAAGTTGACATTATATATACTGATTTCTCTAGAGCTTTTGACAGACTTGACTACGGCATTCTCCTACATAAACTTACAGTACTCGGTTTTTCGGACTTGCTAACTTCCCTCCTGTCATCTTTTTTAACTGGAAGGAGCCAATACGTAGAATACCGTGGCTTTAAGTCTGATCAATTCCTAGCTACTTCCGGAGTGCCCCAAGGCTCAGTACCGGGGCCTCTATTATTTATTTTTTTATTAATGATTTAGTAACTTGTGTAGATGTCAACTGCCTGCTATATGCTGATGTATTATACTGTTGATACCGACGAAGATTGTGTGTTACTTCAAAGTAATTTAAATGATGTTAATGACTGCCTTTAAACATCGCCAAATGTAACGTTCTGTCTCTCAGATGCAGAAGGCGGTTATCTTGGGGTTCCTTCGTCTACTTAAGGCACACGATTTAGGTATTTACAGTCACTAGCTCCACAGGTCGTGAGGAGTGGCTGCAATGAATTAGCCGGCGCGGCTACCGTGTGGTGTCGGAGGCCACGGAAGCCCTGTCCAGCAGCGGGGAAAAATAATAATAGTAATAATAATAAAAAATGTCTTTTAGTCCAATGAGTGGGGTATTTTGCCCTGCAAAAGCTAGAGTAGTAATGATTTTAATATATGTTGTTTAAGTCGAGGCCTTGATGAAAAATACAAGTTTTCGATCATGGGGAAGGATGTGCGAGCCGCCATCTGGAATGAAAGGTGCAAGAAACTGTTTTTTCTAAATAATTCGGCAACTCTCCATGCTACAAGAAAAATGTTGAAGACAAATTTGATATATTTTTGTATATACATTTTTATTTAAGTCTAATGTGTAACGAGATGCGGCAACAGAAACATGGCTTTAAAAAAAATATTATATAATGTACGTTTACAACTTAACATATTTCATATTATTTATATTATTATAAAACAGATATACTTGTATTGAAACTAAAAAAATATTAAATTGACGAGATAGTATTACAGTGGTTTACGTTATACCTCGAAACTACAGACAGTTATTCAGATGAATTGGCTATAAAATATGTAATACCTTAAGGATCGGTACTTGCTCCTATACTCTTTTTATTATACATTAACGATATTTGTAATTTTTATAAGAAATGTGACCTGAAATTGTTTGTGGATGATACAATGTTTTATGTGAAAGGTAAAGTAGAATATATTGAAATTAAATTAAATAAAGATTTAAAAAATATATAAAAATGGAATTAAAATGATATTTGTATATAGACAATTTACAAACAAAAATGAAGTTTGACGATTTTTTGAAAAAAAAATCGGTGTTTATCTTTTAGCGACCTCTTTTTTTTCCTTTATAATAATGGCGCAGTGAAATAATATTATACCAAAAAGATGTGTATTTTAGGCGCGTGTTTAATAATAATAATAATAATAATAATAATAATAATAATAATAATAATAATGTTTATTTGAATTTAAAAGATTAGATACATCGTTTGACAAAGAAAGAAATTTTCCAAATAAACACTCAGGTTTCACAGAAGTATTCTAGTAGATACTTGTTTGTGATTTAGGGAGTGTGGACATTTTATTATTACATTTATATCTAATATCTATGTATAATATAATATATACATATACATACACATATACATTTACTTACATACTAGACACTATAAAATCAAATATACACATACCACATAACTTAATAAATAACGATAAATTTTTTTTTCCTTCTAAATATGGCCTTACATACACAGTGTTTTGGCCACGAACATATTAAAAAATATATAGTTTTTTAAGTAAAAAGTAATTAACAAATAATAGATATAGATAAAATTATTATGACCGATTATTATAATATATGAAACAAAAAAAAAAATTTCACTATTCCTACACACAACTAAAACATCATTCATACTCACTCACTTAACGATAAGTATATAAACACATCATATAAATCTCAATAACTTCTCAAAAAATTGCCTTGCAGGATATTATTCATTTGGTTCCTAGGAAATTCCAAAATCCATGTTTTTACTTTCTTTTTAAATATAAACATATTTTTCGCATTTCTTATATCATCAGGTAAGTAGTCATATAATTTTACAGATAAATAAGTGTGATTCTTTACACCAACTCTTTTACAAACTTTTGGTTTTACTGTAATTATATTTTTTAGTCTGGTGTCATAACCATGTTTCTTAAAATCTATATTTTTTGTTTTTTGAAGGTTTATTAGAAGAGAGTATCCACATAACAGCCATTTCTTGTAGCAAACTATTACTTGAATAATTATAAGTATATTATTATATGATTAGAGTACTTCTTTAGCCATTTTTTCAAACGCAAGTTACTTTTTTTATGTAAGTTGACATATTAAATGATAAAATTTCAACGCACCCTCAAAATAACCTTTTTTTTTGTAATTTTTTGACAAAATAATTTAAAAAGGCAAGATTGAAAAATTTAAATATTTATTAGGGAAACATTTGGAATACTTTCAAAATTATTTTTCGTAAAAGTTTCTGATAAGATATTAACATAATCATTGTCTATTTTTGATTAAAACCAATTTTTTTTCTAAAAATTTTAACAACAATAATGGCCGATTTTAACAAAGGTACTATAAAGTTAGGCCCTCCACCATAAAGTATAGAGGACCTCCCCATTTTACCTCTAAAAGATCTGTGACTTTGGTGACCTAATAGCAACTATCCTGATGTGACTATAGTATCAGATTCTGTTTTGGAACTGTAAAGTACCAACAGGAACTACTAAAATGCCATGATACTTTAAAGTTCCAAGTGATGGTCACTGGAACTATTCTGGAACCTAGATTGCCTCTCTATGTACTCAGTTACTATATTTAGGCATCTTAGCGGCACTGGTGGGTAGCAGTAACTGATTCACTGGTACTATATAGTTTTTGCCACTATAGAGTGACAATAAAATGATGCTGCCTAATTTCAGTAACCACTCAAATGTTACTTTGACTCTGGGTGTTTACAGTTCCAATAAATGGTATCGCTGTGGTAACAGTTACTTTAAAAGAACCATATAAAGCAGTCTTACCCAATAAAGTAGCAATATTAGTACCAGGAACTAAGGTTTCGTAGCAAAACCGAAACCGAAAGGATTTCGGCTGTCAATAAATGTCTTATGCCAAATTAGGCATTAAATTTTGACCTAGTAACATCATCAATACTCGAGTTGTGATCTTCAGCTTCAAGGACTCGATATTTTTATCGTATGAATTTTTTCAGCATATTATATCAAAAATTATTTTAAAACTTTCTTTTTTGGCCTTTAACTTAATATAATAAAAAAGGAATTTTTTTTCAACATTTGGGCTTAGAGGATTTGTGGGAATTTCGGAAAGCATTAATTAAAAAAAAAATTGTTAATTTCCGACAAGATTTGCGCCCTCTAGCCATTTTTGAACCAAAAAACTCAATTTGGAACCACTGTGCAGCGCTCCTATTGACATGCGCATTAATTTTGAGAAATTAACCAAAAATTAAAAAAACAATAATATTCTGATCAATGAACTAGCATCACACGCATAGCACTTATTGCGTACAACAACTTGCGGGATGTGCACTTTTGGCTTTACCCACGCTTTTGATCTATATTTACCACACTATTCTCTTTTAGTCCAATCAATGAATGCCCAAAAAGGGATTGTAGAGAACATTTTGGCGGGGAGAATTTTTCTCTTCAGGGATGTGTTGGGGGTAGTCAGGAGGTAAACACACTAAAAGTCCCCGCCCCTAGCCCCGCCGCTTCAGGGGGGAGGGGGGTGGAAAGGTTCCTTTTTTCGATTCTTCGCTTATAACTCGGAAACGATGCGTCGTATGGGAAAAGGTAATCTGTGCAAAATTAATCGTAATTAAATTTCCCACAAGAATGTTTATATTCATTTTCTTCCCATGTGTTATATTTTACGAGATATTCGCCAGCGAAAATCGATAATTAATAAAAAAAAAATCAATTGTGTACCTTGAATATTTCTATCAAAGCGGTTTACCGTGGTCTGCTAATAAATCACAGTCACAAAACAATATTTATTTTACAACACTCGACGTATTTACCAACGTAATATTTTGCGGAAGTCTAGACATTTCCTTAAATATACAGTGTGACTCACTTAAAATGAAGATACACTTATAACTTTTTCATTTTGTTTCCGATTTGAATCAAATTTTACTTAAGTATAGAACAAATTAGGATCTACTTATGACCAGAAAATCATTCACCTGCTATGAAGGCAAAGCCACCTGCGGTACCAAAATATGCTGAAAAAAATAAAACATTTTGAATGTTAGAAATTCTAAAAAATGCATCCAATCGGCGCCACAAACGTACATACACCAAAATTTGATTTGATTATTGATGGAGGATATGTCATACATAAGCTCATCTGGCAAAGGGGGTTCTCAGCTTCCGCAATTTGTGGTGGCTACGTAAAATTCATCGTTCGTAAGATTAAAAATCGATATGATTTTTAATCTTTTTCCTCATATTTTGGTACCTCAGGTAGCTTTGTCTTTATAGCAGGTGAATGATTTTCTGGTCATAAGTAGATCCTAATTTGTTCTATACTTGAGTAAAGTTTGATTCAAATCGGAAACAAAATGAATAAGTTATAAGGGTATCTTCATTTTAAGTGAGTCACACTGTATATTTAAGGAAATGTCTAGACTTCGACAAAATATTACGTTAGTAAATACGTCGAGTGTTGTAAAATAAAGATTGTTTTGTGACTGTGATTTATTAGCAGACCACGGTAAACCGCTTTGATAGAAATATTCAAGGTACACAATTGATTTTTTTTTATTAACTATCAATTTTCGCTGGCGAATATCTCGTAAAATATAACACATAGGAAGAAAATGAATATAAACATTCTTGTGGGAAATTTAATTACGTTTAATTTTTCATAGATTACCTTTTTTCGTACGACGCATCGTTTCCGAGTTATAAGCGAAGAATCGAAAAAAGGAACCTTTCCACCCCCCTCTCCTACTGAAGCGGCGGGGCTAGGGGCGGGGACTTTTGGTATGTTTACCTCCTGACTACCCCCAACACATTCCTGAAGAGAATAATTCTCCCCTCCAAAATGTTCTCTACAACTCTTTCATTGACTGGACTATTTGCATTGAAAAAGTTACAGCAACTGTTTTAATTTATTCTCTTTACACTTTGAATTAACGTATTTGAATCTACCCA
The DNA here is from genome assembly GCA_936432065.2 of Rutpela maculata. Taxonomy (NCBI): domain Eukaryota; kingdom Metazoa; phylum Arthropoda; class Insecta; order Coleoptera; family Cerambycidae; genus Rutpela; species Rutpela maculata. Next base: position 153,828,658 of record OW386288.2, read on the forward strand.
GTACATTGTCACATCCTCTCATATTACATTTTCTGAGAATATTCGCTTTTATGACAAACGCCACCTGATAAAAACATAATATCCAATATTGCATCTTGAAACATTTACATAAAATTTGATACCGGTTGTAAAAATTTTGCCGATAAACAAAAAATAACTGCCATAAATTCATTTTAAATTTGAATATTAAACATCCTGAGGAATAAAAAACTGGTCGTACATTAAAACTAATTTCGAAATAAACGGCCTCAGTACACGCACATTAACAACGTATGATATTTTGCTTCCCTGTCAGATGTATACAGAGCGATCGCAAATATTACATTTATATAGCTGTTGTAAAACTGCCATAAAAATATATGAATAATATTGTACCAACTCCCTATGCAACAGCGCATTAAAATAACTACTCAACTTTATTACTACGGCCTACACTTCGTTATTATAGTACGCCATTTTATAAAAATATGCTTCCGCTTTATGTAGGAACACATATAACACACCAATTTTATTATATTAGAATTACTATTGTCCAAATTCTAAGGTACCAAAAATCAAGTTCCTTATATACCGTAAAGGATTTTTTGTAAATAGTGGAGCGAAAAAGAGGTAAAATTGTGTCGGTTTTTTTAATGAGCTTAGAACAAGATCAGACTCAGTGGGTATTACTAACAACATCATTTTACATATAAAAACACAAAATACGACATTTTTTAGTGGTCACAGATATTCTTATTTAAAAAAAAAGTGTAAAATTTAATTTTTTTTTAAATCATGTTTTTTTGTACATCCATTGCCATATCTCAAAAATGAATTGAGCTATCGATGTGAACTTTTTTTTGTTATAAAACACAAACTTAAGCGCTTCTCTCTATTCATAGAATTGCTGATAAAAAAAAATGTAAACATGCCAAAAACGTAGATGACCCTGAAAGTTTAGAGAATACGCCATCAAATTTTCACTAAGCGAGGAAATTTTTTGTTTTTGAAAATTTTGTGTAACATGCTGTGAAGAAAATGAAGTCAATAGACTAAAAAAGTTTTTAGAAAAAAAATATTTTCATTATTAGCAATAGTTTGCTAGTTACGAATTTTTTAGTATGGAGGAATTGTCGAAGCGTACGCGCGCCGTACTTAGAATAATAATGATTATGTATTGTGTGTAACTGAACTTTTCATTATTATTTTTTTATGTTTAGGACTGTTTTATCACGTTTTAGGATCTGAAAGGATAACTTATTTTTTCCAGTGACACATTAAGGACTAAGGTTGAAGGCAAAAAGGAATTAAAAATCTTAAATGGAGTATGCATTGCATTGGGATCTCGGAAACGGTGAAAAATAATATTATAGTAAAATGGAAAAATGTTGCGTAACTAGGGGGTTAATAAAATCCCATAAACAGAAGTTTAGGAAAAGTAACAATTTTGGAGTGTTTTGATAAAAAGTAAACTATCGAGTTTTCCTTTTTTTGCGTTATTATTGGAGCTAAATAAAAAAGACAGTTTCTTAAAGCACGTGGCAATCTTAATATTTGTATCCGACATTTCCTCTGTCAGAGTCCCTATCCGAAACTCCCATGCATTGCATTTTTACTCTAGATCCATACAATAACACAGGTCGACCAAAAAAAAAATTGTGCTCCAAGGACTAAACCTATCATGCCTTAAGTATTTTTGTGTGCTGAATCCGAATTTTCCACTTAGATTTCGAGCAAAAAATCGTATTTTGACGATAAAAACCGGGATTTACTCGAAATCTACGCGGTAAAAAAAAATTTAAATTGAAAATTCGGATTCAACACACAAAAATACATAAGGAATGACAGGTCTACAAAAAAAGAAATTCTGTTCCAATGACTAAATCTATCATTCCTTATGTATTTTTGTATGCTGAATCCGAATTTTCAATTAAAAAAAAATTTTTACCGCGTAGATTCCGAGTAAATCCCGGTTTTTATCGTCAAAATACGGTTTTTTGACAATAGAAACCGGAATTTACTCGAAATCTACGCGGTAGAATTTTTTTTTAATTGAAAATTCGATTCAGCACACAAAAATACTTAAGGCATGATAGGTTTAGTCCTGGGAGCAGAATTTTTTTTTTTTTTGTAGACCTGTGAATTGAATAAACGTGTTATTTTCGCCTAAATTAGGTAACAAAAAAGAAGAAAACATCCTAAATTAAGTCTTTTTTAATTTCCTAATTATAGTCTCTAAACTCTGTTTCCATGGCTTGTGCACAAGTTTATCGTTTTCCTCTATTACTACGCCACATAAAATTCACTCCATTTTACAATGAAACTTAGATTGCTTATTTATCTTAAATATTTTTTAAGTAGATAATCCACGCACAATGACCATACGTTCTACAATATAATACAAGTGGTAATAAGAGAAAAAATATCGTTACACATTATACTTCCACATTCAGTGGAATATAGTATGGACAAAAATATTTTTGAAAATTTTTATTGTCCAAATAGGCTTAGAATGTCATGAAACGTCGAGATTTTAAGTTTGAGCAAAAAAAATTCTGTCTGTCGGTCTGTCTGTAACTTTTTTGTGCGCACGGTTACTCTGGAACCGTTTAAGATATTGACTTGAAATTTGGTACACATACCATGTATTTTAACGAGATCTGGAACTAGATTATTCCGTTAAAGTGTTGGGGGTAAATGGAGGTAAATAGGCAAATCAAGCAAGTAAGTGTCCATAAAACTGGTATTTAGTATATATAAGAGACGCTAAGCTCTCAAAATTTTTTTTTGGCATTAACCACCCCCATTACCAACTCCCACCCCATTATTCAAGGGGGCGAAAAAAAAAATTGTCATTTAGTGTGTGTACAAGAACCAAAGGCCTCAAATTTTTCTTTACTTTATCCACCACTACTACCACCCCCCTTCCACCACCCTCAGCCTCACTACCGATGTGGCATATCGTTTTATAGGTTTTTGGGGTAGACGATTTCAAATATTATACTATTAAAGTTCCATAAAAAATGATTTCCACATTCAAATTTTTTTCGTTCTGAGAGACTTGGATAGAAGATCTGGATATGGAAATAGTGATTCCTTGGGCAGCGGTTTTATAATTTGACCTTCGACGAAAACGAATAACGTTGATAGTACACCGCCCTGAGACTAGTTAATTTTAGTGGACGCGGGCGTATTAATACTCAATTTCTGCAATTCGCGCGCTATAAAAAAAATCACTGTACCTAAACTATAAAAGACACAATAAAAATTATGCTATCAAAAACTTTTTTGGTCTTTTGGCTTTATTTTCTTCGCAGCATGTTATACAAAATTTCCAAAAACAAAAAAGTTTGTAGCTTAGTGAAAATTTGACTGCGTATTTTCTGAACTTTCAAGGTTATCTAAGTTTTTAACAAACTTAAAAATTTTTTAGTTAACAATACTATACACAGATAGAAGCGCTTAAGTGTGTGTTTTATAACAAAAAAAAGTTCATGTGGATAGCTCCATTCGTTTTTGAGTTATGGCATTAGATGTTCAAAAAAACATGATTAAAAAAAAATAATAATTTCACATTTTTAAAAATAACAATGTCCGTGACCACTAAAAAATGTCGTATTTCATGATTTCTAATGAACATCGACCTACTTAACGAAATGGTATATATCTAGGTTTGTTCTAAGATTAAAAAAAAAAACTCGAGAAGGAAGCGACTTTTCCCCTGTTTTTTACTCCACTAAAAGGGCAAATCACCAGTTCATTTACTACTACTTTGCTTATACTCCAGTCAACCTAGGGGTGGTAGAGGACATGGAGGGGGAGAATTTTTCTCCTCAGGAATGTGTCAGGGGTGGTTAGGAGGTAGTTAGAAGGTAAACATATTAAAAGTCCCCTCCCTGCCGCTTCAGAGGGGGAATGGAAAGTTTCCTTTTTTCGGTTATTCGCTCATAGATTAAAGACAATTAAATTTCCTACAAGAATGATTGTATTCTATATATTTCCTTAAATATGCAGTGTGACTCACTTAAGATGAAGACATTCTTATAACTTTTTTATTTCGTTTCCGATTTGAATCAAATTTTACTCAAGTATAGAACGAATTAGGATCTACTTATGATCACAAAGACATGCTACAAATGCAAAGCCACCTGCGGGACCAAAATATGCTAAAAAAAAATTTAAAAAATCATATTAGACATTTTTTTATCGGAAAATTTTGTTAATCAAACTTATTCAAAATTGTCAAAATAAAAAATATTGAAATTTTGATTAAAATATCATTTTAATGGGTTTTCTTGTTTAGAAAACTGTACTATGACAATTTTATTTGAAACTAAACCCAAGCTGCCAGGTAGTTGTCAAGCAATTTGCAGTTTTTTTTAAATAATTACTTATTTTAAAAATATTCTAAATTTTCATTTTTTTATATTGGTTAAACTTTTGATCCAAGGTTTTTGGACAATTCTGAAGTTTCATTAACAAAATTTTAGAATAAAAAAAATGCCTAATATGATTTTTTAAATTTTTTTCCGCATATTTTGCTACCGCAGGTGGCATCGAGTTTGTAGGAAGCGAATGTTTTTCTAATCATCAGTAGCTCCTAATTTGTTCTATAGTTGAGTAAAATTTGATTCAAATCGAAAACAAACGAGGAAACAAAATAAAAATGTTATAATAAGCGAAATACCGAAAAAAGGGACCTTTCCCACCCCCTCACCCCGGAAGCGGCGCACAATGGTGCTTTTTTATAAAACAGGCGTCAAAAATCGGCAAGCTAGCCAATTTTTGATAAAAATGTACAAAACTTGGTAGAGTTAAGTATTTGCATATGCTAAATTCAGTTTTGCTGCATAAATTTTTATTTTCAATATGGCGGCTTGAAAATTTGAGTCAGAGAAGCAAAAAAGATGAAAATAAAATAACCCAGCCATAAAAAAAGTCCTGATCCTGGAACTCGACCCAAGTACTTGACGCTGAATTCGAATCCAACCTTAGAAAAACACAAACACCTTCAAAATTTTGAGATAGAGCGAAAAAGCACCCTTAGAATAGGGTAAAATTGCCCCTCATATATGGTGACAATGAGTACATGCAAAAAGTATTCCTTATTGTATAATCCAGAGTTCTTGAGGTTGTTGATTTCAAATTTCAATATGAAAACAGCCAAAAATGTATTCTTAGGGTGAAAATCGAGAAAAATAGAGGTTGAAAGGGGTGTAAAAATTGAAATTTGACAAAACACGTAATTTTCATTCTAAGCTTGTATTTCTAGAGGTTTTTGAGGTTGATGATTTCAGATTTCAACATGCCAGAAGCCAAAAATTTATTGGGTGAAAATCAAGTAAAATGGGGGGTTGAAAGGGGTGAAAAATGAAATGTTTCGTTTGTGCAGATTTTAATTACAATTTAATAGACAACAGCTGTAATAAATCTCAGTCTGTAATAGATTTATTTACCTTATTTGGCCTTAATAAATGTTTCACTGAATTTTCACGCATAAAAGGTGAAAGTAAAACGGTGACTGACAATATTTTTTCAAACATAGACATAAACTGTTTAGAAACTCAGACTTTCAATATTTTATCCGACCACAACTTACAAATTATTTTATACAAAACAAATAAGTCACAAAATGTTTCAAATAATATTTATAAGAGACATTTTTCAGATGAAAAATCATTTTAAATACTTGTTATCTCAGAGACATGGGATGAAGTATACACTGAAAGAAATCAGCACTTCAAAGTATTTTTTTCAATATTTACATATTTATTTAATACAGCGTTTCCTTTAAAGTTAGTTAAAGTAGGAAAATGTAATAAAAGAAATCCCTGGATCACCGCAGATATTATACAGGAAAGTATTCTCATTAGAGATATCAACAAGGCTCTAAAAGCAACAAATGATCCAGATCTGTGTCTGAGGTATAAAATTCTTAAAAAAAGACATGAACTAAATATAAAAAATGCTAAAACGACATATTTTGACCAATTTATAAAAAATGCAACTAATAAATCTCTAGAGACATGGCAGGTCATCAATAAAAAGTAAATAACGAAAATAGAAAAACACATGAAATTATAAATAATGGTCATGTCTACAAGAAACCAATGGACATTGCAAATGGATTTAATAACTTTTTCATAGACTCTATTTACGAACTAACTTCAAATACTCCGGTAAATACAAATAATTTTCAAAGTAAAATATTCTATAATGAAAATACCTTTTATCCCTCGGCCATATATACTGAAGAAGTTTTCAAAATAATGTTAACAGTCTGTACAAAAAAATCATCGGGACCAGATGAGATTCCATGTTACCTTTTGAATGATATTGCCGAATTTATAATTACCCTCTGACTTACTTGATAAACGTATCATTTGAAAGTGGATGTTTCCCAAAACAGTTGAAAGCAGCATTAGTAGTTCCAGTATATAAGAAAAACAACCCCAACGATATTACAAACTACAGACCTATCGCCCTCCTTTCAGTATTTTCTAAGATATTCGAAAAAGCATTTCAAATATATATACTGACTGCAATATTTTTTAGTGGAAAATAATATACTGACTGCAAAACAATACGGATTTTGCAAAAACAGCTCTACGCAAAATGCAGTACTTTTCTTTTATGGTAAAATCTTGGAAAATTTTAATAATAACTTGACACAAGCTGATATATTTTTTGGCTTCTCACGGGCGTTTGACATTATAAATCATGCCCTATTATTAAAAAAACTCGAATCATATGGTATTCGCAATGTAGCATTATCATGGGTTAAATCATATCTAAGAAAGGTCACAAAATGTAGAAATAATGGAAGAGGGCAAAAAAATATATCTCAAACAGCTTAAATATTAACACCGGAGTTCCGCAGGGGAGTGTACTAGGCCCATTATTATTTTTGATTTATATCAATGATATAATACAAAATATTGACAAGACTTTTTTAACACTTTTTGCTGATGATACGTCTTCTATTATTTCTGCCAATAACATTGAAAATCTTAGCAAAGATGCTACAAATTGCGTTAAACAAATGACAGAGTGGTGTCAAAAAAATGGCCTAGTCCTCAACACTCAAAAAACAAATCATTTATTATTTTCCCCTATTGAAGTGAGCAATAATATCAGTTTAATTGTTAAAACAGAATCTGAGCAATTACATCAGGATGAACCTGTAAAATTTTTAAGTATAGAAATGGACCAAAATTGTTTTTGGGGTTTTCATGTTAAAAGTCTAACCAGCAAACTTGCTACAAAAAATTATGCCATCCTGCCGCTAAGGGGTGTAGTAAATATCGAGACAATTAAATCTTTTTACTATGGGCAAATAAATTCGATTCTCTCTTATGGTATTCTATGCTGGGGTAACTGCTCTGGGATAGAGAAAGTGTTTTTATTGCAAAAGAGAATAATAGGGAGTCAACTTCCTGCAGGCCCTATTTCAAGCAACATGTAATCCTGACGGTTTACTCATTATATATTTTAGAATGTGAGTGTTATGTCACGAAAAATATTGATCAAATGACATAAACAGATACACTACGCGTGTAGCTAATGACTTATATGTTCCGCCGAGTAGGTTGGCTCAAGTGGGCAGGGGACCATATACAACTTCTATTAAGCTTTACAATCACATACGTCAGAGTCTGAAGGATTTAAGCAGCTTCAAACAATTTAGAAACCATGTTAAAAACCTATTTAAAAATCAATGTTTTTATTCCCTATCCGAATTCTTTCAGTTTCGAAATAGCCATTAATTGAGGATCTGAAAAATCTAATTTTATTGACTGGTTTTTTTTTGTTGTCAAATATTTTAAGTGTCTTGGGACAATTTTTGTGATAATAGGCTAGGTTGTGTATACTTTTTATGAACTTATTAATTTTTGTATTGACTACATATATTTTAAAAATGTGTATTTGAAGATATTCTCGTATTATTTTAATGTGTCAGGTGTTACGTTGTACTGTGTGTACTATTTGACAATGCCAATACTGTTATTGCAGTCTAACTGGAAATAAAATATATTATTATTATTATTATAAAATTTGACGAAATACGCAATTTTTATTCCAAAAGTATATTTCTAAGGGTTTTTGAGGTTGCTGATTTCAAATTTCAAGATGCCAGAAGCCAAAAATTTATTCTTAGGATGAAAATCGAGTAAAATAGAGGTCGAAAAGGGTGAAAAATGAAAATTTGACAAAATACGTAATTTTCATTCCAAAAGTATATTACCAGGGGTTTTTAAGGTTTTTGATTTCAAATTGCCAAAACCTAGAATTTGTTCTTAGGTTGAAAACAGAGTAAATTAGTGGTTGAAAGGGATGTAGAAATAAAAAGTTGAAAAAATACGTAATTTAGATTCTGAAATTATATTTTTAGGGGTTTTGAACTTGTCGAGTTCAAGTTCGAATCCGATATATAGGCTTTTAGCATGCTGAAATTTGAAATAAGCAACTTCAAAAACCCCTAGATATATACTTTTGGAATGAAAATTACGTATTTTGTAAAATTTTCATTTTTACCTTCCACCCCCATTTTACTAGATTTTCAACCTAAGAATCAATTTTTGGCTTTTGGAATATTAAAATTTAAAGTCAGCAACCTCAGAAATCCTAGGATTGTACATTAGGAGTACTTTTTGCATGTACTTATTGTCAGCATATATAAGGGGCAATTTTACCCTATTCTAAGGGTGTTTTTTGCTATAGCTCAAAACTTTGAGGATGTTTGGGCTTCTCTGGGGTCGGATTAGAATTCAGCTTCGAGTATTCGGGTCGAGTTCCAGGATCAGAACTTTTTTTGTGGCTGGGATATTTTATTTTCAAGTTTTTTGCTTCTTTTAACCCAAATTTTGAAGCCGCCATATTGAAAAAAATCATTTTTGCAGCAAAACAGAATTTAGCATATCCAAATACTCAACTCTACCAAGTTTCGTAAATTTGTATCGAAAATTAGCTAGGTTACCAATTTTTGACGTCTGTTTTCTAAAAAAGCACCACTGTGCGGCGGGGCTAGGAGAGGGGACTTTTAGTATGTTTACCTCCAAACTACCCCTAATAAATTGCTGTAGAGAAAATTACCCCCCCCCCCCCCCCCTCCATCTATGTCCTCTACCGCCTCCTTTTCGGCATTCATTGATTGGACTATTATGACAATTGAAATTAAAGGGAATGACATAATAATAATAATAATAATAATAATAATAATCAAGTCAAGTGTTGACCTGTCAAGGTCACGCAATGTGGATTATTGTTTTAAAGGAATTCAAACGGTAGGTGCACAAACAAGCATGCATCTTTTTTTACCGTTGGGGGTAAATTTAGTTGTTTAAGTTTTGGGTCGTCCCGTTATGATTTGACAGTACAGCGCGTAGAGGTTATGTATTGGTGGACTAAGATAAATATTGCTTAATAGATTCAAGCGAAAGCATTCATCCCTTGTACTTTGTAATTTCCTTATTCTGTGTGTAATATATTAATTACTTACCTTGTTCCGTGTGTAATATATTTTTATCTCACTTCATGTTTGTATAAGTACTAACTTTACAATATCTTGTTATCTCATTATATTTTATCTCTTTTTTCGTTTGTTATAAGAATGGACGTAAGGCATGTTATTAGTTTAGTAATATATATTGAGTAATATATATTTTTATCTTTTATTATGAAAGCAAATCATAATAAATACCTGTTTCTAAATTTTGTAGTATACCTTTTAGAGTATCTTGTTGTCTTATTATGTTGGTTATGATTATGAATAGCTATATATAATGCTATTTTATTATCTTATATCTTTTGCATGTATACTATATATATCTTGTCTATTGCAATATGCTGATATTGTTTGTCGTAATATATTTAAATTTCCCTTTTGTTAAGCTTATTGCAATATATTGTTATTGCTACCTAATTTCGATTTTCTTTAACCTCTAGCTTTCCTTTCTTGATTACACTAGCTTAATAATGGCGCCCAAGCCTTGAACCTACTGACCTTTTGCTCTACGTACCTTTACTGTGCTAGTCAGCGTAAAACCGTGACGCTAGCCACGTCACACGTAGTTGTGGCTCACCTAAACTTAACTTGAGCAACATAAATCTTCTTTAACGCCACAGCCTTTCAAAACGATGGACTGATGTCTCTAAAAGGCTTGTGGGAAAGAGCTTTAATGAAGCTGTACCCCTCAACCACAACAGGTTGCGTGATGCTACCAACCGTGCTGTGCAGCAGGCGGAGGCCAACTAGAGTAATTTGTGCATTACAAGACGTTGTGAATAAGAACAATATGATATCTCGATGATGCCAACGAGGTTACTGAAAGACACGTCGGGTATTCGGTCAGTGTTCTGGTGTTGGTAAAAACAATTTTACTTCCCAATCGTATTGTTTATTTTTTTAGCTATATTATATTTTGTTAATATTGGGTTTAGCTGAGATACGAACATTACATTTATTGAGCTGTTTTCCTAAATAAACAAATAAATACACACTCAAATAAACAGGATAAAATGCGGTAAAGAAACAATTGCAGCCAATATCCATTTGCAATTTGTTCATTTTAATTTAAGTACATTTGCATAATTTGTTCAGTGAAACGATTAATAATGCGAGCTTACTCGTTTAAATTCTTAATATATAAATAATTCATTTATTGATTTATTTTCCTACGTTCAAAGTACGTACCCATATCGTCTCATTAACTGTTAATTACCAAAGAAAACAAGGTTTGACATCGCCTCATTTATCCTTTGGTCGTTTCTTTTCTTGTAATCAGCATCGCGTGAAAAGAGCAGGTATTTTATTATTTTTTATTTACTCCGTTCTTACACACACATGAGTGGGTAGATAAATGAAATTTATTCCTAAATATTCACATATAACAGTTTCGTACAAGGACTAATTGTGCTTGCAAATTGAATTAACAACGATCAGATACTTCTCCATATTCTACTGTTAATTTCGTGTAGGTTTTCATATAATATTACCAAATGAAACTACTTAAAAAACAGTTTAAATATTTAATAAATGCTAGGCTATTAAAAAAAAGCGCCGCGTTGGAGCCAATAAAACTACTTAAAAAACAGTTTTTAAAAGATAAAAAACAAAAACAAAAGTTAAACCATTATTTAAATCAAAAACCTAGCTTATTACTTAAAAGGAAGAAAATAAATCCCTATCTGGGATATAAAAATGTAAAAATCGTAGATAAACTAAGGGACTTTTGAAATAAAAAATAACTATTTAACAATAACATTTATTGTAAAGATAAAGATATTAGTACAGGAAAACTTTACTGTAAGTCGAAAAAAAATTGTGCAGACCTTAAACTTTGATTTTATGTTCAAAATAGGCCAAAGTTCACGAAATAAAAAAGTTTAGGAGTTTTGCGGATCCGCGGGAACTTATAGGGGTGGAAGGGGATAAAAATAGTTAAAATAAAAGTCGTTTCTGACAAAATTGTCTTTAATTTCATGTTTTTAAATTTAATTTTATAGCAATAATTAATCGAAATGCTAGAGGTTTTAACTTCGGGATAATGTCTTATGAATTAGATCTTGTTTATTTTTGACAGCTTAATAGTAAAAGCATAAAAAAGGAAGTTCCTACATTATGCGAGGGCTTACTAATTTATAGGAGGTGGATGTCACCCCTTTTCAGGGGGTGACATCCACCTCCTATAAATTAGTAAGCCCTCGCATAAGGGGGTGGCACCAAAAAAAAGAAAAAAAAACATTGGAGCTGAGAGAGAATTAAATTTTAAGAAGAAAAGGTTCTATGCAACTTTTCTATAAATTGATAGATTTAAGTTATAACTACTAGAAAATTTGGGATTTTAGCGTGAAAAAGTGGTATTTCAAATAAGTTTTCATCAAATAACTCTAAAGGTATTACATTGAGCAAAAACTTGCTAGAAGCAAATAAGAAAACTACTAAATTAAGGATGAATTTCGTTTTTTTTTTTCTAATTTTTGTAGAGTTAATGGTTTCGGAGAGTCTAAAGGTGGCGTTCGAACGTTTATAAGACGAAGTATTTAGTTTAAATGTAAAATATCTCTAACTACTATGGCACTTAGGCCAAGAACGCTAATAACCAAAATGAAAAACTATTAATTAGGCTTACAAATGCTTTTTTCCCTATTTTTATAGCATAAAAAATAAAGAAGCTATGACAGAAACAATGTACTTTTTCACATTTCTTTTTTTAATAAAAACGTCGCAATTTTGTTAATGTAAGTAGTCAGTAATTAAAAAAAATATATTCCCATCTACTGTTTTTCGTTAATATATAGCGTGAGCCAGACGCTCCAATCAGCTTACAGCGCTTGCTTTAGAAAAAAAATTGCATTTTAAACTGTAAAGGGATTTTAGAAAAAACGTAACGTTCTTGTTAAATATTCGTTTAAAAGGAAATATAGTACATCAAAAATTAAGCTTATAAACTGAGAATAAAATTTTGTTTATATATTTGTGTACGATGAAGTATTTAGTTAGTTTAAAATGTTGAATATCTTAGAAGCTGTGACACTTCCATCAAAAGTTCTAGGAAACAAAATTAAAGGCAATTAATCAATCTTTCAAATTATTTTTTGATTGTTTCTGTATTACAAAAAATAAAGAAATTATGGCTGATTCAATGTGCGTTTTCACATTTTTATTAACAATAAGTCAGCATTTTGTTATTATAATTGCCTAGTTATTAATTTTTCTTTCAAAAATGCTGTTTTTCGTTAATATATAGCATCATTTAGATTCATTTTCATTTTGTACCTTTAAAACACTTGCTTTAGAAAAAAATTTCATCCGCCACACCCCATCGAAAAATTGCCATATTTCGGTTAATTCTTGCTATAAAACTAATTAAAAACACCAAATTAAAGGCAACATTGCCAGGAACAACTTTTATTTGACCTATTTTTTTGTAAATGCCATATTTCCCGAGAAAATAGAGAAAAATCGATTTTTTTTCCTGTTACAGTCATTTTTTTCAAACTTTCCCTGTACTATATCGGTAGAGCAAGGAGACAAATCAGGGTGCAGGCAAAAACTGGTACTGACGAAATTAAAGTTAAACAACAATTTATACAAAATGAATATAGACTGGCGGTACATGACCAGTCAGGTGTAACGTTTTTAAAATGCAATGAAATTACCATGAATATGCCAGAAATGCAAATTTTAGGCAGTCGTCGCGTGCAAAAGGGTGTGCAAATCGATATTTTTTGTTTTTTTTTTTTAATTTTAAAATGGATGCCAATAGTACCAAATAAAAAGCCGTGAAAAAGAATCCAGCGGAAATTCATTGGCATGCAGTTTCCGCGCGCAAAACAACTTTTGATGAGCACATTAAATCGTAAAATTTTTTGGTGTTCTTGATTTTGGATGATTTTGATTTTGGATTTGTTTTCAAGGTTTTTCATTTGGCACTATTGGCATCTATTTTAAAATAAAAAAAACACAAAAAAAAATCGATTTGCACACCCTTCTGCACGCGACGACTGCCTAAAATTTGCGTTTCTGGCATATTCATGGTAATTTCATTCATACATATGATTGGCATGCATTTTAAAAACGTTGCACCTGACTGGTCATGTACCGCCAGTCTAATAGTACACAGAAAGACATACAGGCGTGAAAAGAAATGTAAGAGACTAATACTTAGTAGGACAACGTAATAATACTAGAAGAAAACCTTAACTAGAATATTACTAATAAGCAATATAATAAATGTAATTACAAAGGAAATGAAATAAAATATATTAGAGTGGGAGCTAGATGGCTTTTTCGGCAGCTCATCGTTTTATGAACTTTGAGATATTTTTATGGTTTAATGGATGATAACGATTCATAAAATCGACTTCTAGCGGGGCACCTCCTGTCAGGAGCGTCACGGACACTGTTTAAAAATCAGTGAAATCATGTAATCGTTACAAGGCTCATTTTTTCTGTGTGTACACATTTTATGTTTAGAGAATGTATAAAATAAGATCGCCAGAAAGTGTGGGCCGTCAGGAGGCGCAGTGAGAAAGGTAATAATGATACAATACATCTGAGGCACGGTACGGAGTCAAGTTAGCCGGAAGTGTTAAATTCCTGTATATTTAAGAGCCTATGGTACTTTTGTTGACACTAAGAACTTTACGGGGAGGCTATTCTATTGCTGAAGGAGGTTATATTTACGTTTTAAAAAGGAGCCAGAACTTGTAACGATGAGTTTAGAGTTCTGAGATGAAATATGCGAAAAAAAATAATCCAAGTTTCTTCAAAAATCCTAAACATTTTTTTTCTGGCTAGCCTTACTGACGGGAGATTCTTTCTGGGATTTTTTTTCTGTGTTCAAAACATTTAAATAAACATGCTCAACCTTAGAAAAGTTTGTAACGATCATGTTATATAACTCCGTTTTTTTACCTCTTTGACCTTTCTGGTTGCGCCCCTGATGGCCCACACTTTCTGGCGATCTTATTTTATTCATTCTAAACATAAAACATGTACACACAAAAATAATTGGCTCTGTAACGATGTTATAATTTCACTGATTTTTATAGAACCATGGCCAACTCGACGGGCTGACATATCCCAGAAGTCTATTTTGTCGTTATTTAAGTTCGATAGAATTAATCAGCGCATAGAAAATGCTTGTAAGGATGAGTGTCCGAAAAAGCCACTTAGCTCCCGCACCATATAGTAGTATATTACTTTAAGAGAACATTAAACAAAAGTTTACAAATAAACAACATGCCGTGATTACTTTAAATCAGCAAACGAAACAAATCATTAAACGTAAGTAAAGGTATTAACAAATGAAATGAAATGCATAGTAGCATGTTCAACTAAAATTTACATACATAAAGATAATGTGCTCGGTACAATATTACTTTACAGGGACTAGACAAGAAATATCTACATACATAAGTTTTTCGAACTCGCGAAGGCATTTTTTTTGTCTGTTCAAACAACGGGATAGGCATGAACGTTGCAATAATTCCACAACGACGTGAAATTAAACGAAAACGTACAAAACATGTTGAATGATGCCAAATATAGCATTCACAGCAACTATATCCGGAGGGAAGCAAGGGATACAGCCTTTAGATACGGCAATTCAATGATAGGCACAACGAAGAGATACAAATGTTTTAGTGCTTACAGAAACTGCTGGGAACTGCCGGATACACTATATAATGGTTGCAGAAATAAATTATATGTTATCAGGTGTAACTCGACCAAATTGCGAATCTTTACCATTACTAGGCAAACTATGCACTGTCACCATTATGTACTTTATTGTTAAAATGCACTAAGAGCAACACTAAAAGCTATAACTATATAATTATTAATATGTGATTTCCGGTTCAGGGATAAATCAATATGTATTCCAAGTAATTTAAAGTCTTTTACCAGTTAAATAGTTTTATTTTCAAGCTAAATAAGAGGACTAGCAGTGTAATTTGAACCTATAGGATGAAACTGCAAAAAAAAGGTTTTTTTCTCTGTTTATTATCAAATGGTTGTTTGTAAAATATTGTGAAATTGGTAACAAATTGGAACTTAAATTTTCAATTGCTGCAATTGTAATATCTTCTGCAAATGCACAATGGAAAGATGGTATATATTGGTTTATGTCATTTATATATAATAGAAATAACAACAACCCCAGAATATTGCCTTGTGGTATACCTAAACTAATGTCAAGTTTAGTAGACTTTGCACCAAAATAGTGAATAAATTGTTTCCTGTTCGTAAGGGAAGATTTAAGAAGGCTATTGATCATTGACCACGTAGACCATAACACTCTAGTTTACTTAGAAGAATGTCATAATCTACGCAAAATTCTTTTGAAAGATCGACATAAATTACCTTTTTTCCCATGTCTAAATTGCAGTACACATAATCTAAAAAGCTTTTGATCTCTTGAAAATGATCTTTTCTAAAACCGTGTTGACTAGGAGAAAATATATTTTTTGTTTCTAGAAAGTTAATTGTCATTAAAAATAATTCTTTGAAATATTTTTTAAAATACTGATAAAAGATATATGTTTTTGTAATTTGTAATATCCTGAGGGTCGTCTTTTTTAAACAAGCAAATGATTTTTGAAATTTTGAAATCTGGATAAGTTCCTAATAATACAGTAAAATTAATAGTTGACCCGGAACAAATTTGTAACAAGCTGATTTCTTAGGGATTGTATTCTATGGCTTTCAGGACTCTGACTGAAAATCCCAAAAAATCCGCCATACAGAAATGAAGAAAAAATGCGCCGCTATGTTGAAATTAGGCACTTTTTTCCTTTAATCGGTAATAGCTACACGGATGACACTTTAAGAAAAAAAGTAAAGAGGCAAAATATTGAGAGAAAGAGCTAAGTTTTAATGTGGTATAAAGTTTTTTGCAATCGGTTAAATATTAGCAAAGTTACGGTTGTCAAAATGTTATATAAAAAAACATTCTTTTTTGTATTTTAATATCCAGTTCTCTGGATTAAGAATGTTGCCTAACCAGACTTGAATTTGCCAATACCCTTTATAAATATGATATTTAGTGGCATCGAATGTTGACGGAAGAACTGCTAGATCGATGGTATGGAAAATATTTTGCCTAGCAGAAATCTGATTATACCTAACGAACCTGTAATCATTTAAACTATAAGTTTTTTTACTACCATACCATCTTAAAATAAATTCTTCCCCAGTTACTGCAAGCTGATTTGCTTCAGCAAATTTACTTTTGAAAATTAATAAGGTGTTACTTCAATATTATTTTCTTGAACTGAAAATACTGTTTTTTTCGCCCTTTTTATAAAACGCAGAGGTGGTATCGCATCCGGAGATGGCATGTGTAAATAGAATATTTTTTACTACATTTTCACTTAGTTCTGAACGTAACTTACATAAAAATTTGGTGTTTCAGAGATTGTTAGTTTTACAGCAGTATACTCGAAAATCTTATCTATTCTTAAACTATACTGACATTTCAACACTTGAGCAGGTGCTTTTTGACAATATTAAAATTATATTCGAAATAAAGTTAAAAGCTGTCGATACTATTGAGTAAATACTTGGATACAATAATAGATTGCTATTTGAGATGGGACGAACGCATCAAGGTATCATTCGAGAAAATTCGGTGCTTGATCCCAAAATTTAAATTCCTAAAATTATTTTTGGATGAAAATATACTCAAAATGTTGTACTATGCGCTGACTCAGTCACATTTAAGTTTTGCAATTATGGATTGGTGACAACAGTACAAAAGTGCGTATTTAAAGTTATATATGGGAAACCCATGATTTATTCATCTAATGAATTATATGTAAAGTTCGATCTAAGGCACGTGTTTTGTCAATTTTTGTTGATATGTTGTTATAGAATTAAAAGATATCTGGAATTAATTGACCATCCTAATAATAGACAGTACAAATCGGACATGGCTAAAATTCCAAAAATTGACAAAACAGTTGGCCAAAGCCAAGTTACTTAGGTAACTGTGGCTTTGGTTTTAAATAATAGGATAAACATACCTACTTATATGTTTGTATATGTATGAGTATTATATGTATATATACAAGATGGACCATAATAAGCCATAGTTCAAGGATAGATTCTTTGGACCAAAATATGAGGATATAACCAAGCACGCTTTAGTAAATTGTTGCTGTGGAAACAGATACAGGGTGCCAAAATTGTATTTTTTTTGCCATATCTCAACTACCCTTTAACCGATCTTCTCCCAATTTGGCAAGGAACCTTTTTAAGCTAGGAAACAATAATTTATGTACTACATCACGCTAGCCCCTGGAGGGCACCTGTAGCGCACTTGCCTACATATTATTAAAAAACTCTGTTACCATAGTTGAATAATATAACAAAAATTTATTATATATATATATTGAAAATATATTTTTAAAAGTTGAAATACAAATCATCCTTAGAACGATATTTTAATATTTATTATTATAGCTTTAATAGTACGCTATAATTTGGTGACCCCGACCATTGCAGCAAATGGGTCTACCATCCCTCGACAACTAATGTCACCTTTTCGTTTACGATCAATCCAGCAGGTTATGTTTTTTGGTTGACACCGGAGCTGATTTGTCAGTTATTCCCAGAAATTATCTAACAGATTTTAAAAGGAATCCTGACCCTGTTTTAACTGCAGCAAATGGGTCTACCATCCATACCTATGGTAAAAAATTGTTGCAGGTTAACTTAGGTTCACGTCGTGTATTTCCTTATGTATTTAATATCGCTGATATTTCAGTACCAATAATCGGTGCAGATTTTTTAGGTCATTTCGATCTAATCATTGACTTGAAAAATAAACGGTTGACAGACAATAAAACGTCACTGTCAGTTATGTGTTTCCTTGAACATATTACAATTTCTTCCCCAAAAATTTTTTCATTTGAAGATCAATATACGAAGTTATTGCTACAATTTCCACACCTTGTTAGTACCCCCAACTATTTTCTACCAATTAAGCATTCCGTCAAACATCACATCATAACTGAAGGTCATTTGCCTTTTTGTCGTCCACGTAGATTAGACGCGACTAAACATAATGTTGCAAAAAATGAATTCAAACAGATGGTTGAATTGGGAATTTGTGAACCATCTTCTTCATCAGTCTCTTCTCCATTACATATGGTGGAAAAAAGAACATCGAACGACTGGAGGCCGTGTGGTGACTACAGAAAACTTAACACAATCACCATTCCTGACCGATACCCGTTACCCCATATTCACGATTTTAATTCTCAATTATTCGGTTGCACTATTTTTTCAAAAATCTAGTTCGGATACCCGTCGCAGACGCAGACGTTTATAAAACAGCAATTACCACTCCTTTTGGTTTATTCCATTTTTTAAGAATGCCATTCGGATTACGTAATGCTGCACAAACATTCCAACGTTTCATGAATGAAGTTCTTATAGACTTACCTTTCATTTTTATATATTTAGACGATATTTTGATCGCAAGTAAAGACTCTCATGAGCATTTATTGCATTTACGTCAAGTTTTTGAACGCCTTGACACTTACGGAATTAATATTAAACCGTCAAAATGCGTTTTTGGTAAAAGTTCTCTAGATTTCTTTGGACATCATGTTTCCGCGAACGGTATTTCACCTACCGATGACCGTATTAACGTTATTAATAATTTTCCAAAACCTGCAACTCTCAAGCAACTACAACGATTTATAGGAATGATTAATTATTATCATCGTTTTGTTCCTAACTTTGCCAACATTTTAATCCCTTTACATTCCTTCAGTACTGAGTTAGCCCGTAATAAAGTTAAAGTTATAGACTCCTGGCCAACTAATTGTACTGATAGTTTTTTAAAAGCTAAACACGCTTTAGCAAATGCAACAATCTTATCTCATCCTAGCTACAACAAAGATGTAACGCTTACATTATCTGTAGATTGCTCAAATGTATCCATGGGTGCAGTTTTAGAACAAAGAATTGGAGACTTATCTACTCCTTTAGCATTTTTCTCTCACAAATTAAGTGATTCGCAAGTCATACTCAACTTTTGACAAAGAATTGCTATCTTTATATACTTCGATCAAACATTTTAAACATGTATTAGAAGGTCGTACTTTTGTCTGTTTCACTGATCACAAACCATTAACAAAAGCTCTTTTTACTAATGCTGAAAAAGCTCCTCGTCAAATACGACACTTGGAATATATTGCACAATTTACTAATGACATACGTCATGTTCACGGTAGAGAAAACCTCATTGCGGATACTTTGTCGCGTTTAAATGATCTTTCATTACTCGAACAGCATGATTTTTTGTAACCTAATTCAATTTCTCAAATAAACTCAACCAATTTCAATCTACAATTATTGAAAGACGTTCAATCAACCGATTGTGAACTTTCCTCTTAATTAACCAATCAATCAATTGTCAATTCTAAAGTCAAATACTGTTTACAAAAAATCAATATTGCTAATTCAGATCATAAAATTTGGTGCGATGTTTCTTCTTCTAAATGTCGACCATATGTACTAAATTCTTTACGACGCGCAGATTTTGATATTTTTCATAATTTAACGCATGCTGGTATTTGTGCTACAAAAAAACTTATCAATTCCAACTATTTCTGGCCAAGGAAGAACACCGACTGCATCTTGTGGACTAAAACTTGCTTAAATTGTCAAACTTCTAAAGTAAATAAGCATACCAAAACTCAAATTGGTAATGTCGAAGTTCCCAAGGGTAGATTTGAGCATATCCATATTGATCTCGTTGGACCATTACCACCTTCACATGGTTTTTCTTATATACTAACAGTTATTGACCGTTTCACTCGTTGGCCAGAAGCTTATCCTTTATCAGACATCACTGCAAAAACTGTTACTAAAACTTTATTTCGAAATTATATCTGTCGCTTTGGCATTCCCGTTCGTGTCACGACAGATCAAGGAGTTCAGTTTGAATCAAATCTTTTCCGTGAATTTTCAGAATTTTTAGGATTTCACCGAATTCATACAACTTCATTTCACCCAGAATCAAATGGCATGATTAAAAGGTTTCACAGAACCGTTAAGACTGCATTAATCGCCAGAGCTAACTCAGTTCATTGGTTTGATGAATTACCAATTATTTTATTAGGTTTACGGGCAATGCCTGAAGATGATTTACTTTGTTCATCTGCAGAACTTGTCTATGGCCAAACTTTACGTCTTCCTGGTGAATATTTTATTAAATCACATTCTGATATTAAACTATCTTTATTTATTAGCAAATTACAAACAAATTTTAATGATTTACAATTCACAAATCCTAAACGGGATCATTTTCGAAATACATTTGTCAGTCCAGACATTAAAGATTGTAAGTTTATTTTCATTCGGAAAGCTAAACTTAAACCATCCTTATCCCCCTGGTACGAAGGGCCTTTTAAAGTTCTTTCTAGAACAGACAAAATTATAACGGTCCTTAAACGTGGAAAGAATTATACTGTATCTTTAAACAGAGTTAAACCTGCATATTTGTTAAATGATATCAATCTACCCGTCACTTCTGACTGTAAAAAAAGTCCGTTTTAATATTGATACTTTGGTAGGTTGATTTTTTTATTTTGCAGGAGGGTGTAATATGTAGCGCACTTGCCTACATATTATTAAAAAACTCTGTTACCATAGTTGAATAATATAACAAAAGTTTATTATATATATATATTGAAAATATATTTTTAAAAGTTGAAATACAAATCATCCTTAGAACGATATTTTAATATTTATTATTATAGCTTTAATAGTACGCTATAGCACCTCATGAGCTATACCTGATGATGAATATTTTTTCTCTTTTTTTACGAAACGTTGTGGCAATTTTGACTAGAAATTATCATGCAGAAGTCATTTCTACGTAAAAAGGGACATTTGATAAAACTTGATAATTCCAACCGTTTTCGAGAAAACTGCCGCAAAACATTTCAAGAATTTTTTGAAAACAAACTCAATTTGAAAAGACAAACTGTATTTATTGCACAAATTGCACAACGTAAGTAAAAACTAAAGAGTGACAACTACGCAACTCACTTTCTTATGAACTATTTGCTACAACTTAGAGTAGTTGAGATATTACGGAAAAAACGAAAAAAAAACACAATTTTGACAACCTGTATCTTTTTCCACAGTTTACTAAATCATGTTTGGCTATATCCTCATATTTTGACCCAAGGAATCTACCGTTGAACTACGGCCTGTTATTAATGGTTCACTCTGTATATTCATTCGTCTATTAAGTTATTTAATATTTTATATTATTAAAATAATGCCTAGTAGTAGGGCCGGATAACTACGCGCGGATTTTTTTTGTGGATGCTCTATTGGGCATAGCAGGATAAGCATGTGTTAGGTGCCCCGACACCAATCCGGTCGAAATTTTTAGCACAAGTTGAAAGTAGTGTTAGATGAAATTTTCCAAAATATTATTTTTGGAAAACCATTTTTGCGGGAGTTATGGAGGTAAAAAGAAAAATGGAAAAAAAAAATTTTCTCGAGAACGGATAAACCGGTTTTTATGAAAAAAATATGCGTTATGGCTTCTGATGGTGCAAATATGGGAAAAAATTATTGAGTCCATTTGTCGAAAAAAAGTGGTGAAAAAATTTTTTCAAAATAAAAAAAAAATTTTTTTTTGGAGATGTTCTAGAGGCACACCCACCGTTTTCTTCCAAATAAATACTTATATGCCCCTTTAAAACACATCCAATTTTCAAAGCGATCGCAAGGGTACAACATACTCAAAATTGATAATCATTGGCAGACTGCGGGCGGCGCGTAGTCTATGTAATGAAGCATTATAAGACGACTTCTTTGTAAATATTTCGTGCAAAGACGAGATTACCTTCCCCCTCCCTCGTTTTAGAGGGTGCTGAACACGATGCAGGTGGTGGGAGAAGTCTTTGACCGCCGCAACCTCCTGAAATGGCCATCCCTCTGATGGATCCCTTTATGTTTTTATATATAAACGGATTTGGGGGGATGATTTATCGACGGGTTATACTTGAAATAATATGGAAGGGGGTTATAGAGTAAGTGGA
Organism: Rutpela maculata; assembly: GCA_936432065.2. Lineage (NCBI taxonomy): Eukaryota > Metazoa > Arthropoda > Insecta > Coleoptera > Cerambycidae > Rutpela > Rutpela maculata. The sequence goes on from OW386288.2 coordinate 153,851,215, forward strand.
GTCCAGACAGCAGGCCTCGGGGGTTGACTAAACCATCCCGAGGGGTGTAGTTTTTTTTTTCAAATGATTCGGTTCAAATGCGTATGGGGTATACGCATTTTGGGGGTCGCTGGTCACGGGAAAAATATTCATTTTTAGCTCCAACCCCCTCAAACGGACAGAAATCACTCCTAACTCACCGTTTGAGAAATAAAGAGAGGTTGGAGCTAAAAATGAATATTTTTCCCACGATCAGCGACCCCAAAAACGGGGGAAACGCGTTTGAACCCGAATTATTTGATAAAAAATGATTTTCCACTCCCTGGCCTGCTGTCTGGACTCAACTTACTCTATAACCATCTTCCATGTTATTTCAAGTATAACCCGTTGATAAATCACTCCCCAGACTCGTATAGAAAACACAAAGGGATCCATAAGAGGGGTGGCCGTTTTAGGAGGTTGCGGCGGTCAAAAACTTCTCCCTCCACTTGCATCGTGTTCAACACCCTCGAAAACGGACGGAGGAAGGTATTCTCGTCTTTGCAAGAAATATTTACACTATTTCTGGCTTTATTACATAGACTAGCGGTTCATTACTACATCCTACTACCACGGCCACTGGCGGCCATTACAACCCTAGCATTTAAATCAGTATCAAACTTCAAGAAGTGTGGCGCAAAAATTCTCTGACGTCAACTGTGGGGTCAAACAAAATCTAGTTTGAAAATCTGAAGATTTTGCAATGATGACATCTGCAGTCAGCCTACGAAAGAACTAGTTTTCAAAGTCCACTACGAGGAGGTTACAGTGCCTTTCACTAGTGAAGGTGCCTGTTTATTGTGAGTCTCCTTGCCTCTAACTAGTCTGGGCGCTTGTTTATTTTAAGTTCCCTTGCCTCTCATTAGTCGAGATGCTTGCTTATTATGAGTCCCCTTGCCTCTCACAATTCGGGCTGACTTTTTTGCGTGAGTCCTCTTGCCTCTTACGAATCAGGTTACTCTATATTGATGAGACTTCTCTTAGTCTTCATTATTCGAGAACATCCCATAAAAAAAATTATTTTGAAAACATTTTTCAAAAAAGTTGCAGGGGGTTACGGCGGTCAAAAACTTTTCCCACCACTTGCATCGTGTTCAGCACCCTCGAAAATGAGGGGGAGAAGGTTAATTTCGTCTTTGCACGAAATATTTACAAAAAAGTCGTCTTATAATGCTTCATTACATAGACTACGCGCCGCCCGCAGTCTGCCAATGATTATCAATTTTGAGTATGTTGTACCCTTCCGATCGCTATGAAAATTGGATATGTTTTAAAGAGGCATATAAGCATTTATTTGGAAGAAAATGGTGGGTATGCCTCTAGAACATCCCCTAAAAAAAATTTTTTTTAATTTTGAAAAAAAATTTTCACCACTTTTTTTTGACAAATGGACTCAATAATTTTTTCCCACATTTGCACCATCAAAAGCCATAACATATATTTTTTTCATGAAAATCGGTTTATCCGTTCTCGAGAAAAAATTTTTTTTCCATTTTTCTTTTTACCCCCATAACTCCCGTAAAAATGGTTTTCCAAAAATAGTATTTTGGGAAATGTCATCTAACACTACTATCAACTTGTGCTAAAAATTTCGACCCGATTGGTGCGGGGGCACCTAACACATGCTTATCCTGCTATATACCCTTTGATCTGTGCACAGTAGAGGAATATACAGTATACCCACTCTATTTTTTCATTATGGACTTCAGTGGACCTTAGTTTGGTTTTTTATGTCTAGTCCAGGACGAGTGAGTGTAGTCCACGCGCATGTAGGGGAACGCGCCAATTTTAAAATCGAGCAACTAGAGGTGCTAGACCTGTGGTGAAATGTCACTATGGCTTGTCAAATTTGTTGGTTATGTTGTAAATCAGAATACAAAATGCAAATAATTTGAATATTTAAAACAATAAATAATATTCTCATGGTGCTACACAATATACACTATAAAGGCAAGAATCAAACAATATTAATGAAATTCGTAGGACTCTAAAAATTGTATTGGAAACTGAGCTTATACCAGGTATGTTATTAAATTTATTCTTAAATAATTTAAGATCTTGTAGTTTTATTATTAATGGATAAATAAATAAACCACTATTTTGACATAAAAAATCGTATCTTAATATTTTTTTTGTTACAGAAGTTTAAATCATGATATTATAATGTCGAAGGCCAAATTCTTACTTAAAGAGTAATGGAAGTAATAAGAAATGTGGACCAGGTATGTGTATTGTACAAAAATATCTGGTAATGGGAGTATTTTATATATTAATATTAAAATTAGATTTACATATAAATTGACCAAAAAAATATTGATGTTTTGTCCTTTCTATAATATATACATTGAATCGCAGCTCAACAAAATTCATTACGTTTTTAAAAATTATTTATCCCTGGTCTTTATTTTGAATAGTATCTCATGGACTTATGCAATCATTTGGTAGATATTAGGAGTAGCATAAAATCATCTTTGGTAAAGAGTCAACCGCTGGAATTTTTTTTTATGGTATCTCATTCTCCAGGTAATTTCGGTGCTTCATAGTCTAATTTGTCTAGTGTTTTTTTATATTTTCTTCCTATTTTTTTGAGTATTAAGCATAAAACATATACATACATATATACACAACTCTCAAGTCCAAAGCCATTACCCACCGACATTGCAAGCATCGGAACTGGGAATCAAACCCAGTACATGATAAACCGTGTGGCCAAGTGTGCTCTTCTCCTATGCGCTTTGGCCCACTGCACTACAATACCGATATTCCATATCTGTACTACAAGATATTCATGGTCTAATTTATGTGGACATGTTTCCTCTTAAGTACTTAATTGACGATGTCTGTACACCATATTGCATAGGGATAAACCTTTCGCTTTGGGTGCTTCATTTCAAAATTAACAATCAGTTGAGGGTAATTTGAAACATTCACAAAAATTCATTGTTAAACTCTAAATAATCCTTCGTGTATTTTGTCAAATTCAAACCAGATCTATTTTTAGTTAGTTATGTAACATTATAATTATATAATTGTTCATTTTTCCTTACTACTGCTGGAATATATTACAGATTTATCAGCATGCTGGGACATTTTGGGTTCATGATGAATGGAATCGGAGGACATGAAGAAAATTTTTATGAAGATGAGGGCATAGGCAAACTGCGAAAGGTGGAAGGGCAACTATATTTCAGATCACAAAAATAAATCTAGAATAATTTATTAGGGAAAAATATGCCTATAGAAGAAATTGCAATGTTGAATTAAATGGTACAGTACATAGGAATATTGTGAACAATTTAAGTAATATTTCAATTGAGGATTCTTTATGCTTCTCAACTAAAATAATAGAAGCAATTAACATATCATTAAATCATGCTGTTTCGACAAAAAATTACTCAGAAAATAAATATTCAGAAACGAACATACTGCCTGCAATCGAAGAGAAAGATGAGACATATCTATGATTTTAAATACATGTTTTGTACTTATAGTAATAACAAAATAATGTTATAGGTATCTTTTGAAAAAAAAATTTAAGCAAATTTACTGTTGTATTAGTTTCTAATTGTAACTTCTTACAGTAATGATACCTTGTGTTACTTTCCTAATATACCTTAATCGCACAAATTTGTTTAATGATAGGTTATACATAAAACATTGTAGATTTATAGTTAGTTAATTAAAATTAAATAAGAATTTGCTTTTTAAACAAACAAACATAAATGTATAATGTTTTAGACTTAGTTATTTTTTATTTATTTGATAATTTGCACGGAAAAAATTATGTATTTTGAGATTTAAGTAAATTTATGCTGGTATGTTATTTTATTAATTATCTGTTAACAAAATAATTTATAAAATAAAGTAAGTAAAATCTGAGTGTTTTTTTTTTAAGAGTAGGGCCTAAAAAATTTGTTAAGAAAACATCTTTTAAATAAGTAAATAAATTTTTATTCAAAATATTTGTATTTCCTCCCCCGTTATGAAATGTCAAATTTTAAATGCATTTTTGACGTTATGAAACGTCACATTTTTCATAATTGTCAGTTTCCAATTTCATTACTGAACTAATGATGTAATGAATTTTTACGTATTGATTTCTGTCATTTCCTTTCTATTTTAAAGTGCGATTAGATAAAATTTTGTACTTAACACGTTATGAAAAATTAATTTTCATAACTGGTTACATAATAGTTATTTACGTAACCAGTTATAAAAAGACTAATTTTATTTGACGAATGTAATATTTGCCAAAACAAGCGAGCGAATAGAGCGAGTTTTGCAAATTACATGAGCCAAATAAAATTACTTTTGCATAACGTTACAAAATTTTATCCTAATAGGAAAAAAAAATTCATTACATCACTAGTTATGTAATGAAACTGGAGACTGACAGTTATGAAAAATGTGACATTTCGTAACGTCAAAAATGCATTTAAAATTTGATATTTCATAGCGGGGTTAGATAAATAACTATTGAAAACTATAATCACATATAAATTTCCAATAAATATATTATAAACATTATTTAATAACAGATTAATTCTATATTTGCTAATGATTAACAAATAAGTAAGAAAAATATAATAGATGGATATATAATAATATAATACAGTGAGAAACCATCAATAAATATAAACGTAAAGTATATAAAGTATTATGAAACTTAACAATCAGGAGTTTGTATTTTTTTTTCAATTAAATATTACGACTATTTTATTAAAATTAAGAATATAACACATTTTAAAAATATTTCTATTTATATTTACCTACATACGTGACAAAAGCAATAAAAAAGACGAGAGTACAAATTGCAAGTGATGATAAAGCAAGTTGGTACCTATTACTAAAGTAAAACAACACTTGATGGCTTATATCTTCTAAACGAGACGTTGAGGTTATTAGACGATGGTCATCCTTACTTTGTATGGATTATTCTGTAAAATAAAACATTATTTTTAATAAAAATATGTTCCTAAGTAGGTAACTAACAAATAGAAAATAAGAATACAAAGCGAAATGATTTTTTATCTAAAAATTATTGTAGTTCACCTTTTTTATTTATATTTATATTGCAAATTTTGAACAAATGAATTCTCTAAAAAACGAAAATTATAACAAGTATATTTTACAAACTGAATAATTATTTTTTTCTATTTTTTACTACATACTTATGAAATAAATAATCGTGCTCATCAAAATCATCAAATCATATTTTTATATTTATTTAATAGGTATACTCACCAAGACGAAACAATAAGGGTAATGCATCATTTTTATATGAATCGTCTTGCATACTCGTTTTTGAAATGCACACTGCATACCCAAATTGTTGAACACAGCATTTTTCTGAACTGTATTTATTATCTTCAGATTTATCTACGAATTGTTTCCACAAGTAACCTGGCAAATATTAAATTATATTAATAAAATTATAAGTACATATATGTAACACAGTTTATCCAACAAACAACTACTGCTTTCAAATGCGTCAAAGTATTTACATCAAACCATGCACTTCACATGATCATTGAATATGATCGATGAATTTAAACTACATATATAAAATTTTCCTGTTCAAAGTAAAAAACTTCTTCTTTTAATACTAAAAAGTGTGGCTACAAAATGATATGAAAAACATTTGCTTTTCTAGTTACCTTATTTGGCTCTTATTAACTAAATTAGAAGAAATCGATACAAAAATTATAAATGCTGACACGAGTACTGGGCACAATTATTGAAAAAGTGTCCATTCAATACAAAATTCGATAAAGAACACGAAAAAAAATTATTATTGGTGACTTTAACTTACCTTGGTTCAACTTTAGGAAAACGGGAAAAAATTAAACGATCACTCTAGCACAGGTAGTGCTTGAACAACCAGGGAGCAGAATGATACTTTCTATCAGTATCAGTATTGGTTTTTACAACTGTTTCTAACTATTTGCATTCAAAATAAAATAATAACCTAATTTTGCGTTTAGGTTAGAAACACAGTATCAACAAACCAACGTTGCTACTGAGTGTAGTCCACGCGTCGATAGCGTGAGTGGGGGGTCTTGGACAAAAATGAGGGGAAGTGACCCAACTGTATATTTTTAAACTGTGATCTGTGTTTTTAACTACAAATTTGATGTTGCCACAACTGTGAGTGTAATATAGTACTTGCGGACAAATATGTCGCACAAATAAATTTATGTTATTATTATAATTTCTTTTTTTTGTAATTTTTTAAATTTTTCTTCAGGATATTACGGTTTCTTGACGAAATCAGTACACGTTAACTTCATTTCTCAAAAAATAGTAGCCATGCTTATGCCGTGAAAAAAACTTAACCTGAATATAATAACAACTATTAAGCTTTCCGTAATTATAGCTATAGCCTTGGGCCACCATATGCATCAAAAGTTGTAAGCCAATCTGACACTTTTGAAATTGAATATGTGCACGTTACAAGAAGTCTAGTTGACGACTTAACTGGTGGTCAATATAATTAATATGATGTGCCTAAATTATATACCGAAGAGCGGATCCTCAATTATTCTTAATTTGTTTGCATTTTAAGTAGCTGAGATACATTCTTATTACATTTCGAAATTTCTCGGCGTCGTATAATTTACATAAGAAAACAGTTACATACATAAATTAATTATCAGAAACTGTTTCAATTCTCATTTCGCATAATTTCTCTGCATTGTTTGTGAATCATTCACATGCATAATAAATAGATGGATGGAAAAATAAATTCTTTCCATCTACCTTTAAGAGATCCATAGTTTTTCTGTGTTTCTTGTTGGGATCCTATGCCACATATATAATAATATAATATAATAAATAATATCAACAAAGAAGTATGTAATCTAAGAGATAAAAACCAGGCAATGGAAAAACTTATTGATAATTACGAGCAATCTTCTAGAAGCCTCAATGTGAGAATTTTTGGAGTATCGTATCAGGATGGTGAAAACTTGCATAATATTGTTCTCGACATATTCAAAACTAAAACGAAAGTTAATATAAAAGAAAGCGATATCAAAAAATGCCATCGTGTTTATGCAAAAAACCACAGAGACGATAGTGATAAGCCGCCGGCAGTCCTAGTACGTTTTTGCAATGATAGATCCCGTTTAGCGCTGTTGAAGAATCGCAAACACCTAAAGTCGCAGGTATTGTAATTAAGGAGGACCTTACGAAAATGAGACTCTCACTCATGGTAAATGCTATGGACAAGTTCGGCAATAAAAATGTGTGGTGTCTCTATGGAAACATATACGTGAAACATAATGGGGTAGTGCATCGTATAAATGATCTGGAAAACTTTAACGTGTCTTAAAGTTAAGTACCTACTCTTTGTTTACTACCATTCTAGCTTATTTGTTACTTGCATAACGTGCTTGTATATTTATGTCCTATTCATACAAGTAATTCTGTAGTGTATAATGATAAATACACCTTGTTTATTAATTATCAATCTAGCTTTTTTGCTACATGCATAACGTGCATTTTTGCCAATACACTGTAATCTATCTATACAAGTAATTTTGCTACACAGTTTACGATTTGGTTAATAGAGTTTAATATATAAAAATATAAATATATTTTTTATGTTTATTAGCAGTAGGTATATTCTACTTGTGCGTATTGTACACGTGCAAGGTATTACTCTTTATTTTATATTTCTATAGTTTACAACAGTTTAGTTCTATCTCTCTTTCTCTTACTCTTTCTTTTTCTTTTTTCTCTCTCCTCTCGTTTATTTCACTGATCTGTACTGATATTTGCGTGTTTCTCTATCTATCTTTATCTGTCGATTAAAAACTTGTTATTTATAAAGGTTTTACTATTAGCTGCACTATTTACTTAAACTGTTTTTTTAGTTGACATACTTTTCATACGACTTACATGAACCTGAAGGTTGCACACATAAATGTAAGATCTCTTACTGCAAATTTTAATCAGTTTCAAGATTGCATTTTAAATTCAAACTATCATGTCATCGGGGTAACTGAGAGTTGGTTGCATCCAGGTATTGGCAGCAATGTTGTAAGTATGAATGACTACGTTTTTGTCAGGCGAGACCGGCTTGTTCGAGGAGGTGGTGTGGGCTTGTATTTAAAGAACAATTTAAATTACACCATTTTATTAAGTGAAACCCACGATTATATAGAGATTATTATGATCAAAATATTAATAGAAAATCAGGCACTTGTCATCGCTAATGTATATAGACCGCCAAATTCCGATTATGATTCCTTTCTAAACTACTTTGAGGACACGTTTTTCAATGTTTTTGCAAGTTATGATAATATAGTGTGTTTAGGTGACTTTAACATTAATATGCTAAACTTAGATACTAATTATTCTACGCAGTTTAAAAATATATATCAAACTTTCAATTTTCTACAAGTAATAAACGAACCCACTCGAATTACAGATACTACCATGTCATTGTTAGATTTAATTCTGGTAAATTTTGAAAATGTTTGTGACATTGGGGCTAGCCGATGCACAAATATCCGATCACTTCTTAGTTCACTGTACTATAACGTTTAATATCATGGAAGAACCGGAGAGAATATTTAATTATAGAGCTTTAAATCATATAAATTTTGAACAATTTCAAATGGATTTAGAAAACATACCTTGGAATAATATTTTCTATATGAATAATATTGACGATAAGATTGAATTTGTTACTGATAATATTTTGCAGTTATTCAATACGCATGCGCCTAACAAATCTATAAAATGTTCCAAAAGAAGCTATGCTCCGTGGATAACGGATAACATTAAATTTATGCAGAAACTACGTAATAAAGCTTTGGCAATATTCAAACAAACAGGACAAAATGGCCACTGGGTCGACTACAAACAACTCAGGAATTTAACTAATGCAGCTATTAAGGCTGAAAAGAAGGCTTATTTAAGACATAAATTTAATAATTGTAATATTAAAGAGAAATGGGGTGAGTTAAAAAAATTAAATATTACTAGAAACCGAAAGATTAATATACCTGAACAGTTAAGTAATGTGGATGCTATTAACGATTTTTTTATCAATTCCTCTAATAACAATGATGTACCTAAAGATGAGTTAATAAATTTTTATAATACCAATGTTAAAGAAGGTATAGATGGTTTATTTTCTTTTGAACTGATTTCTGATTTGGACGTAATTAAAATCATTCAAAATATAAAATCCAAAGCTTATGGATATGATAAATTAAATATAACTTTAATACATTTATGCTGTCCTTATATAGTTCCATTCTTAACACACATATATAATGAGTGCATAAATATACACTACTTTCCTAAAGCTTGGAAAATAGCTTTAATATTTCCTCTACCTAAAATCAATCAACCTAGCCAATTGAGCCACCTGAGATCCATTAGTGTTTTACCTGTCTTATCAAAAATTTTTGAAAAAATCTTAGAATTGCAAATTAGAGAATTTGTGAATCTCAATAATATTCTACCATTGAAACGGTCGGGATTTAGATCTGGTTTCAGTTGTGCTACAGCCCTTGCTGACGTAACTGATGACATCATTGGAGCTACCGATAATAATAAAATCAGTGTATTAGTATTATTAGATTATACGAAAGCTTTTGATATGATAAATCACCAATTGCGTTTTTCAATTTTACACTTCTGTGGCTTTGAACGAAATTCCTCCAATCTAATTTTGTCATTCTTGTCGGATAGAATTCAACAAACAGTACTTAATAATAATATTTCACAATCACTGACGGTAGTTTCAGGTGTCCCGCAAGGAAGTATACTTGGACCGTTATTGTTTACAATTTTTACATCAAATTTTCACAATTCCTTGCAGTACAGCAATTATCATTTATATGCTGATGATACACAGATTTATTGTTCATTTCATGTTGAAAATCTACAGGAATATAGGAATTTAATTAACAACGATATAAAGAATTTGGTGTCAGTCTCTACTGACCATCTACTTAAAATTAACCCAAATAAATCATCTGCTATAATATTTTGCAATGACAATGCACGTGAATTTGTGTCGAGAGAAATGAATATACAGATCGGAAATGATACAATCGCCTTTAATAACAGCTCGAAAAGTCTTGGTCTTATTATTAATTATAAATTAAGGTTAAACAGCATATTACGAGAAAATTAAGAACAGCATATGCTGCTCTAAAAATGATATATACTCAGAGACGCTTTTTAAGCATGGAAGTAAAAAAAATGTTGTGTGATTCTCTAGTTTTGTCCCATTTTAATCATTGTGATGTGGTTTATGGCCCTTGTATTGACAGCATCGAGACCCGGCGTATACAAAAAGTACAAAATTCTTGTCTTCGTTTAATTTTTGGAATTCAACGCCGTCAAAGAATATCTCACAAATTGAAAACTGCAGAATGGCTGAATATGTACAATCGCCGCAAACTTCACATGGCTTGTTTTTTTCATAAAATTTTAAAGTTTAGATCACCACCTTACCTCCTCAACAAGCTCTCTTTTATAAATGATATTCATAACATTAATATTAGACGAAGAGATATTCTCACCATACCACAACACCGTAAGGAAATATTCAAAAGGTCATTCTCTTATAACATTGCTGCCTGTATAAGTAAGCTACCCTTCAATGGAATCACCCTTTCATGTGCAAGTTTTAAAAAAACATTTAAAAAATATTTAATGCGAAATCAGTAAAGTGTAATCTTACCTTTTCCTGTAACTTCTCTATCTTTTTTTATTTCTTTGTTCCTTCCTTTATTAAAATTTGTTTTTCTCCTCTCATTTCCTAGCCTTCTCTCTCCTTCTGCTCTAGTCCGCCTCTTTTTCGTTCTGCTTTGATGTACTTCTTTTTTAATTTTCTTATGTATTATATTTTGTCTAGGTATGAATATAAAGCCACATTACATGTACTTATATTTTTCTACTTCTGATGTTTTTATAGGCGGTAGTGGAAGAACAGTTTACTGGCTTCGACAGTAAACTGAACTACTTGCCTTTTATTTACCTCTAGTGTAAATGTAAATTTATTTTTGTAAATTTTTTGAATTTGGGTAAATAATAAATGCTTTATTATTATTATTATTATATTATATATTTTCTTCTAAAACAATGTGAAATCTACAAAATAATACCATTATCCAGTATTTTACTGAAAAATTACCTCTACGCCTGTGACTTTTACGTCAAAGGAGCAGTTAGAGAGCATTTTTGACAAACAATTAATAAGAACAAAAATACAAAAATAACGTATTTTGCTTACATTTCGGGAACCGAATCTGTCTCCTTTCTCAAAACTTATTATGAAAAAGTCTATGTGCTGTTTATACTAAATACTCAGTTTTAAGAATATATTTCTTATATTCAAATCCATAGATACTTACTGTTTACATAGAACTGTTATATCTAGCTGATAGTCTTACTATAATTGATCAATTTGTTATGTTCTTCTTTTCACATCAGTAACCAGGTTGTGCAAAATATACGGAACAATTTGACATGCATTTATTCTCATTCAATAATATTATGACCGATTATTTAATTTTTCTTTTCTTGCTATCTGTTCCTTTGTAAAAATTCTTGCAGAGTCTCAGTTTATTCTATATCTGTTCTCCCAGGCGTGTTCGCAAGTTTTAGATTTCTGAATCTCATTGTTTCTAATTGGGGGTGCGCGATAACTGAAATTTATTATCGATTACCTACCGATAATGGAAAAATATGGATAACGATCGATTACTCGATAATTTCGATACTTCGATAAACGCAATAATTATTGATAAAAGCATTAATTATCGATACGTCAGTAATTATCGATACATCAATAATTACCGATACAACAATAATTATCGATACAATAATTATCGAAATTGGCCATTTTAGCAAAAAAGTATTTACCTCAGAACACTCTTAACATTTAATTTTTTTTCGTACTGAAATATTAATATAGTATTATTAATATTTCGGTACGAAATTCCCATGATACTACCAGATGAACTATAATAACAATGTACGATACGATATCAATAAAACTGTTCCTTGCAGATAGATGAATTTGGTTCTATTTTCTACAAACCATAACTGATCGTCAAATCGATAAATGATAATTTATCGATGAATGATATCTGCCAACGATAATTTATCGGTAGTTATTAATTTATCAATATATCGATATTTTTCTTCAAATTATCACTCTTCGATATGTCGATAATTACCGATACATATCGATATATCGAAATTATCGTGCACTTTTATTCTTAATGTAACCCTTATGCTCACTCAATCTAACACTAAATGGTCTGGATGGTCCACCCACATAATGTTTATTACACTCACACAGAATACTATAAACGCAGTTTTTTGAATTTGACTCATGATTTAGCGGTTTTGTTTTTGTTAAAATAGATCTCAACGTATTGCTCGATTGAAATATTGTCCTAATATTAAATCTATCGCCTATAGGGCGTAGCTTTTCCGACAATCCAAATACGTAGAGAATTGATTATTTTCTTATTTTCTGCATATGTAAAAGTTCTATCAGCAAAGGCTTCAGGGTATTGATTGTTTATAAGAACCCCTTTTATAAAAAGTCTCTGTAATATTTCATCATTAGAAGAAATTATTTTAGACCTATCGTATAAACATTTTATGACGCCCTTTTTAACATGCATCGACCGATTTGAGTTAAAAACCGCTGCCCAAGGAATCACTACTTCCACATCCAGATTCTCTATCCAAGTCACTCACAACGAAAAAACTTTGTATGTGAAAATAATGGACGAAGTAAAAAAATATTTTGAGGTTTCTGGTTCCTGTACATACACTAAATCACATTTTTTTTCATCCCCTTTAATAAGGGGGTGGGGGTGGTAATGGGGGTGGCTAATGCCAATTTTTTTTTTGAGACCTTAGCTTCTCTTGTATATACTAAATACCAATTTCGTGGACTCTTACCAGTTTGATTTACCCATTTACCCCAAATTTACCCCAATTTACACCCCAACCCTTCGACGGAACAAGATGAAAATATAATCTAGTTCTAGATATCGTTAAAGTACATATGTGTACCAAATTTCAAGTCAATATCTTAAACGGTTCCAGAGTAAACGTGCGCACAAAAAAAAGTTACAGACAGACAGACAGACCGACAGACAGAAATTTTTTTTCGCTCAAACTTAAAATCTCGACGTTTCATGACATTTTAAGCCTATTTGGACAATAAAAATTTTTAAAAATTTTTTCGTCGTTACTATACTTCCACTGGACGTGGAAGTAATTCAAATACCTGTTGGTATGTGTTGGTTTTCTATAAGCGCTTATTTCAGCTGGATTATTTACTCTTTTAATTAAAACAACTAAAAATCAACTGTCAACTATCAACAGTTCTGTGTAAGCAGTTAGTATTTGTGGATATTGAATATAACAAATATATTCCTAAAGCTCTGTATTTAATATACACAGCACACAAAGACTTTCGAATTAAGCTTTGTGAAAGGCAGATGATTCAGTTTCCGAAACGTCAGCAAAATAGGTTATTTTTATATTTTTGTTCTTATTCAATATTTGTCAAAGAAACACCTTCCTATTACTCCTTTGACGTAAAAGTTACAGGCGTAAAGGTTATTTTCCAATAAAATACTGGATAAAGAAACACAGGAAAATGAAAAAAATTCCACAACCAGCATTTACACAATATCTAGATCCATAGTTGTTCCTTTATTTAAAAATGGTGATAGAATGAAAGCCGCCAACTATAGATATATATGTCTCATTACAAACTTTGCCAAAGTCATTGGGAAAATTATTGAGGTCAGGATAAATGAACTCCTCGAGAAATATAAAAAACCGCTGCCCAAGGAATCACTTCTTCCACATCAAGATTTTCTATCCAAGTCTCTCACAACGAAAAAATTTTGTATGTGGAAATAATTGTTTATGGATCTTTAATAATATAATATTTGAAATCGTCTACCCAAAAACTGATAAAACGATATCCCACATCGGTAGTGGGGTGGGGGTGGTGATAGGGGGTTGGTAGTGGGTGGATAAAAAAATATTTTGAGTTTTTGGCTCTTGTACACACACTAAATCACAATTTTTTCGTCCCCTTTAATAATGGGATGGGGGTGGTAATGGCGGGGTGGCTAATGCCAAAACATTTTTTGAGACCTTAGCTTCTCTTGTATATACTAAATAAAAATTTTATGGACTCTTGTTTGCTTGATTTACCTAATTACCCCCAATTTACCCCAATTTACCCCCCAACTCTTCGACGGATTAAGATGAAAATATAATCCAGTTCCAGATCCCATACGTGTACCAAATTTCAGACAGACAGAATTTTTTTTTTTCGCTCAAACTTAAAATCTCGACGTTTCATGACATTCTAAGCCTATTTGAACAATAAAAAACTTCAAAAATTTTCTACTACTTTCACATTGACCTCATGGGCATCCGATGCATATGACGCAAGATATTTGCAAAAAATTTTGATCTTCAATATCTTATGTAGCCATGTTGGAATTTTTGTGATTTTTTGTGGGTATGGGTTTGTGACACCTCAAATAACGTCTGTGAACAAATTCAGATTTTTACTACTTTTGTCGAGGTTTCTTCCTTTTTTTGCTAATTTCATTGTCTTATAAGTAAATAATAGTAATATGAACGGTACTTCAGTGAACATTCAATGGGCAATACAATAGTATGTAGGATTTCCCTATGCATCTCTTCTAGTTCACCGTACTGTATGCTCGTTACATATTAAGTGAGAATCAATAAAAATAAAAATAAAACTAAATATAATATCATCTCTAACATTTAGAGCAACACAATAATTGGTTTAGGGCCGGTTTTAACCTAAGTTTAACTAGAAGATTCTGTTGAAGTCCGAAATAAAAGTAAATAGCGTGTTTAGCAAAGTGTATATTAAGCACACTCATCAAACAGGAAATTAGCAAGAACCTTTTAACAAGAACTCAAAAAGACGCTTCTCACAGCAGTTTTTTTACTACAAAAATCATTCGATAACGAGTTCGATAACTATCGATAATAACTCAATAACAACTATCAATACCACAGAATCTTTATTCAAATTTAATTAATAATTTTCTATTTGATGAATGTGCCTAATATACACTTTGCTAAATAAGCTATTTACTTTTATTTCGGACCTCAACAGAATCTTCTAGTTAAACTTAGGTTTAAACTGTACCTATAAAACCGGCCCTTAGTCCTTGGACTACATTTTTAAAGAATGACATATTAATTTACAGCTTACAATTCCCTGTTAAATTTATTTTATCCATTTACTTTTCATTTCGAGATTACTTCCTGCCATATTGTTTGATAGCTGAAATCAGATTGGAATAATCTGTATGCAAAATAGATGGGTAAAATAAGAAAAGTATACTCCCGACTTTGCAATTCAAAACTTTTAATTCAACAATTTAACCATCTTGCAATTATAAACTAGGAGGGTAGCAAGTTCGTCATCAAAGACGAAGAAGATTAAAATTTTTAATTGTCGTTCATTATAAAACCACAATCAGTCAACTTGGTGTCGCTATAAACGCACATCCATTCCTTTAGAAATTAAAAGTTATTTTTCATTGGCTTCGTACAATAATTCTTATTCAAGAGGTTTTTCATCTTTGAAACGCATTCAGAATAAAAATGTCTTAGCAGGCAGCCGCTGGCAGTAAAACTCAGATTAATCAATATATAATCAAAGTGGTATTTGTAGGTTTAAATCAATGTTTATTCAACTAGATGGAATTGATTGACTGCTCTCCAAGCTCATTACCATGTTTAAATATTGAAGGAGAATGTTTGTATATATCCGTATTTTGAATCAATATATAGCTACAGATGATTTACTTAAATCAACATTTATGATTAATGGATGGCATTGATATTCCCTTTTGGAATTAAAATGAATTTTTTAATGCAAACTGTGAAACTTTACTCTCGCTGGAATTATGGTCCACAAATTAGTATTCGCAAAGTAAATCTAATAGAAATTCAATTTCTTTGCAGCCGCGGTTGCCAATTGCAGAGAAGTCGTACGTAAAAATAAATAATGCAAGACAGTCGGAAAATTGGAAAATTTAAGATTAGTGGAGGAAAACTAAGACTTCAAATGACCTAAAAGTGATTCTCTTGCATTAGAAATTTTTCAGCTGGTACTTGTAAACATTATAAGAAATGCATGAAGAGGTTTTGGTGTAATCTTAGTTATAGTCATAGTCACTACAGCGGTAATAACAATATTGATAGAAATGATAAGCAAGCAATACTACCCCCAAAAGTTAAACCTTATCTGTAGAAAGACATTTTGTTTAAACAAAATAAATTTTAAAATTGGTGCTTTTGTCACTTTTGTTAAATATCTCTAGTTGCATAGCTTGTATTGCAAAACAATGAATTGTTTATTATGAAATTTTGAGGAAAACTACACATGCCCTCACCCTTTAGCAAATTTGTTAAATAAAAAAAATTGAAAAGTCAATTAAAACTTACCATTTTTAACCTCAGTGTACTTAGTAACAATATATCTTTTTTGGTCTTCCGAGCCGGATGTTTTTTATTACTAATTTCTTTTGAACTTTGGTGTTTTATTAGTAATTACATTAGAATATTTCAGAAAATATTTATTTCTTAGTTTTCATTATAGTCTTTTTCCGATAGTGGGTACATACCATATATATGTACTTATTTTAACGAATGAAAGGATTTTAGACAACAGACTTATTTCTTAATTCACATTTTACGTGAGCAATGAGTTTATTTCAAATTATCTTTGTAAATTATATTTTACTTCCACGTCCAGTGGAAGTATAGTAACGACAAAAAAATTTTTATTGTCCAAATAGGCTTAAAATGTCATGAAACGTCGAGATTTTAAGTTTGAGCGAAAACATAATTTCTGTCTGTCTGTCGGTCTGTCTGTCTGTCGGTCTGTCTGTCTGTCGGTCTGTCGGTCTGTCCGTAACTTTTTTTTGTGCGCACGTTTACTCTGGAATCGTTTAAGATATTGACTTGAAATTTGGTACACATATGTACTTTAACGAGATCTAGAACTAGATTATATTTTCATCTTGTTCCGTCGAAGGGTTGGGGGGTGAAGTGGGATAAATTTGGGGTAAATGGGTAAATCAAGCAGGTAAGAGTTCACGAAATTGGTATTTAGTATATACAAGAGAAGCTAAGGTCTCAAAAAAATTTTTGGCTTTAGCCACCCCCATTACCACCCCCACCTCCTTATTAAACGGGATGAAAAAAAATTGTGATTTAGTATGTGTACAGGAACCAGAAACCACAAAATATTTTTTTACTTCATCCACCCCCACTACCACCCCCCTACCACCACCCCCACCCCACTACCGATGTGGGGTATCGTTTTATCGGTTTTTGGGGTAGAGGATTTCAAATATTATATTATTAATGTTCCATAAACAAATATTTTCACATACAAAGTTTTTTCGTTGTGAGTGACTTGGATAGAGAATCTGGATGTGGAAGTAGTGATTCCTTGGGCAGCGGTTTTTTTGGTCCACTTTATTAATTTAGTTATTTCACTGGTATTTTTTTTATTGCCTTATTTACATTAACGTCCTAGCGAAGTTTAGCTTATGTTACCACTTTACCAGGATGGCGAGATGAGATACGGTCACCCATCCAAGTACCGGGCTCGTGCGGCGTGCCTTAACTTTGCCGATCGAGGTCTCGCCTCCATTAGCCATTAAACTATTAAAAATTCGTTTATTCAATATTCACATTTTAACCTATCATTTATCTCATATACATAGTATATAATGTTATATAAAAATCGAGCGTTACAAGCATCCGAGGACGCGAAACATCCGACCTGACGATGTTAGGTCAAAGAGAATTTTATAACATGAATTTATTTATCAATTGATGGCACTCCAAGAAATAAATGTATTTTTGAAAATACAAAGTTTAAAATAATAAATAATAATTATCTTGCCAGGAAAAAATGCAAATTAATATAAAATATAGAGGAACATATTAAAGAAAAACCTGTTTAGCGAAACGTTGTTAGTAAATAAAGATGTGGCTTCGAGGGAAAATAAAAGTTTATGCGTGAAATGCAATGTTAAATGATAAAATAATTTATGTTAATATCCTTTCGCTGGATTCCTCGGGGGGCAGGGGGGGTACTTTGGAGGGTATGTCCGTATGCGTTGATTGATGGAAAGGTTGAGATGTTTTCTGTGGTAAGTTTGGTCATGTACGTCTCATATGATAAATGTCTAGTTTTTGGTGTAGTATGTAAGTATGTTGAGGTCTCGCCACCGAAACCAGTACCGTATCTCACCTCACCTCATTTAATGTAGGTATTTGAAAATTACTGATAAAAAAACAGAACTAAAAGTTAACTGGCAGTATAAAACCTTAGAGTTAAAAGACGAGATTTTGAGAGAGTGATGAATCAGAATAATGAACTAAGTTTAAAAATTGATTCAGAATTTGTACCAAGTTTTAAATCATTAGAAAGTTTTGATGAATTGTACTGTTACATTCAAGTAGTTGATGAAAAGGTTCTAGTTACGAATCAAACTGATAAAGCAGAAACTCCAACAGGAGTGCGTGCATATATTAAATCTATACCTAGACTCCTAAAATTAGAATTGTGCACTTTTTTAGACGACATGAAGGACTGACCGATTTTTTACGAATGTTTTCAAAATTTAATTTACGATAACCCGGACTTGATTGTTGTTGATAAAGTACACTTTTTAATTAGTCAGTTATCTGACAGAACTTTATCTGTATGTGGGTATTCCTCCAGTAGGTGATAACTATGAAATAATTTGAGATGCTTTAATAGAAAAAGATCAAGATTAAGAGCCTATTAATATAACTTTAATGCGTTTAAACCTTTGACAGTTTCAAATTGCAGTCTAAAAAAATACCAGTTTCAAATTGCAGTCTAAAAAAATACCTTTTTCAAAAATATTTCACTAAAAATTAGAAAATCTACATATACACTATACAGTAACGCAACTTTTTATTCTCCTTTGAATTACGATAATTTTTATGTCCGAATGAATCCGATAGCTCAGGGGGATATAGGGCCACAGAGATTTGAATGCTTCACCCTTCGAGGGGATGTAAAGGATGAACGACGCGTACTTGGGTTAAAGTCTGTTCGCTGATAGAGTCCCGATTGTATAGTGTAAGGAATATCGTCCGGAGCTCTATCCTTCCGTGTCTTTATTGAAATATTGTTTGTAACCTAATCTGAAACGTAAATTTTAATATTTGTGGTCAAGTTATGATCGACATGCGGCATTTCTAGTGTTCGACAGCAAACCAATTTGCGTAACGCGTGTCGTCGTCGAATGCGGCTGGCGATTCCAGAGGCGGATCGATTTTCTCGGAAGTTGGGTATAGCAGGTATAGTGCACTTATTTCAATTAGTGCCTAAGAGGGTAATTTTAGTCTTGCTCTATTGTTAAAATAGTAAACATGCATCCTGGTGAATTTTTAAATCCGCAATCACAGCAGTTAGTTTTGAATTATTTGGAATATTTTCAAAAGGAAAATGAAAATGGTGGACCTTCATTGTCAATAAAAGCTGTTCAAAGGCGAGTGGGTGAGGCTTTAAAAATAGATGAATAGACTAAGAAAAATAGCTAAAAACGACAAAGAAAATGTGGAACCTCAAGCTTCGGTTAAAGGGAATCGCAAAATGTCCAAAACGGCATCTTAGTTCAGACGTTCGTGACGTCACACCGGGACTCTATAAGCGAACAGACTTTAGCTAAGCAGTAAATTGTTGTTGTGATCACATTGTTTCAAGATTCCCAGCCCACGACCTTCGTATTTTGAATTTAAACTTTACGACTAACAGACTTATTATTATTTTTTGTGTCAGTTGTATAATTAGGAGTCGACTGCAAACTAATCACATTATCAATTTTTAATGTAACAACCTAATATTGTACATCAGCTTCTCTCCATCTAAGCAATATAGAACTAATTTTCATAATATCAAATTTTATTAATTTATCGGCACGTTTCACTATTAAAGTAACTCTTGTATTAAATTTTTATTGGCTGGTTCTGCAAATTCTATTAGTTCAACAAAATCTGTAATTATGTTGCATTCATCGTTTCCTCTGCGGACGCCAATGAGTAATTGGTACGTAGAGAACCGGAATAGCAATTAGAGCAAAATTGTGTTTTCGCTAAGTGATTGGCAGTGGCAAATGGGCGTGTGTAAAAAAATTGGGTTATTCCTGTTAAAGCGGAACTTCAATCTATCTCCCATGTACCTTGTCCTGTACATGTTTTTGTAGCTATACGTCTAGGGGAGTAAAACTAAAATTTTTTAGGCAGTTGTCTTGAAATGGCAATTTTTTTTGCTGGAAATTGTTACAAACGTTACAAGAAGTGCAGAAAAATGTTTTGGCATAAATCAAAATCCCAGAAGTCATTTGATTACACATAGAGGCTATAATAGCCTCTACTGATTTATTGAAGTTTTTATATAATTATTGAATATTCTATATTTCTGTTATGTTTTCTTTTAATAAAATAATTTTTTAGGTGTAATTGCTAATTTCTTCATTTTAATAACATCCCGAAGATTTGTTACTGAAATACTCATTTATATTCTATGCAATGTGTAATACTGTTCTTTTTTTTTGAAGACTTATTAAAAACCACAACATTCCTTAGGTACACATGTTTTATTAAAAAGTTTAATAACTTTTTTATTTACCGATTAATTTTTTGAAAGAAAAATAATAGTGGAGAGTCGTTAGGCGTAAAAAATGCCGAAAAATCACCAGTGAATAAATTTTCATGCCATTTTTGCATTGTATTGCTAAGACCTAATACTAAAATATTTACTGGTTAGAATTTAACGATCTTTGTTTAATAGTTTAATGAAATTCAGGAAATAATTGTAATGGAATGGTTAATCCAAAGTAACTGCAATAATTTTAGGCCTATGGAAAAATTATCATTATTTATGTTTTTGCAGTTGGTAAATATGAGTTCAAGGTCAAAGATTGCAAATTTAAAAAGGAGGGAATTTTCGTGGTTTCTGAGATTTTTTTCACTTTGGTCGCTTATAATTTGAAAATTAATGGAGATATTGACTTCCCGCTTACGCCTTTAGTTTTTCTCGCCGAAATCCATAAACTCCATTTTTTCGAGTCATTTCGGCCGACAAAAAAAAACTTCAAACTTGATATAATCAAATAGAATTTTACATCTAGTCCAGTCAACGAAAGAGTTGTAGAGAACATGGAGGAGGAGAGAATTTTCCTCTTCAGGAATTGGCTTAGTTAGGAGGCAAACATACTAAAAGTCCCCACCCCTAACACCGGTGCTTCAGAGGCGGAGGGGGGTGGAAAGGTTCACTTTTTCGATTCTTCGCTTATAACTCGGAAACGATGGGTTGTATGGAAAAAGTAATCTATGTAAAATTTAGCATAATTAAATTTCCTAAAAAAATGCCTATATTTATTTCCTATATGTTATAGTTTACGAGATATTCTCCAGCCGAAATAGATAATTAATAAATAAATTAATTAGGTACTTGAATATTCCTATCAAAGCGGTTTACCGTGGCCTGCTAATAAATCAGTCACAAAACAATCTTTATTTTACTACACTCGACGTTTTTGCTAACGTAATATTTTGTCGAAATCTATAAATTTCCGTAAATGTACAGTACGACTCAATTAAAATGAAGACATCCTTATAACATTTTTATTTTGTTTCCGATTTGAATAAAATTTTACACAAGTATATAACAAATTAGGATCTATTTATGACCAGAAAAACATTCACCTGCTACAAAGGCAAAACCATCTGTGGTACTAAAATATGCGGGAAAAACTTAAAAATCATACATATATGTACAGTGTGTGCCAGGATAATGTAACAAGAGGTGTAATGGACCAAAAATTTTGGAATTTTGGAATGGTATTTGGGGATTGAGTCCTGCTTGTTGTAAAACTAAAGTATACCAAAAATGACTGGATTTGGTGTTCTACATGGTGTTTTATAAGCAAAGTTGTAAAAATCACCACTAATAAAGTACCTTTATTTTTCAAAATATGAAAAAATTCCACTAAGAAAAGTTATTTAGAATGCAATTTTATACCTCTATACCAAATTTCAGGAATATAAAATTATTTTTTTGAAACTTCCCATTTTTTCAATAAATTAGTATTTTATTTTGCACCATTCAATTAAAACTGCATAGAAATAATTTTTTGTGAATTAATATTTAAAGTTATGTAGAAGCTAAAAGTAGGCTATGAGAAAAGCAGTGGATACACATTTATCATTTATTATTGACATATCTATCAAACGTAGTCAATATTGTCCTTAATTTCTGTTTCAAATTAACGAACCAAGCATAAAAAATTAAGTGAAAATGGTACTCACAGTGCGTGAAAAAATTTATATTGTGCAATGCTACGGAATTGGCGGTGAAAACTCGCTAAGAGAAGTGGTAAACCAATTTAATTTGAAATTTCCGAACAGTGCTTTGTCACGTACTCAGGCTATGAGAATAATTAAAAAGTTTCTGGCTACTGGTAGTGTTCTTAACATGAAAAGAAAAATAAAAGCATATGATGAAGACAATGTTGGGGCTATTATAGCTTATGCATCTGTTATAGAAAATCCTAGGATGCCACTAAGAGAGAGAGAACAGCTCTTATTAATATTAGCAAGTCTGAACTCCAAAGAATTTACAAGGCAAAGAAAATTAGGGCATATAAAGCAAATTATAAACATAAGCTTGAAGAGGGAGATGACGGCCGTAGGTTGGATTTTTGTTTAATCATTGGAGAAAAAATCATGGAAGAGAGATTTTTTCATCATTTCATAATTTTCTCAGATGAATCCACATTCACAACCAATGGTGTTGTTTCATCTCAGAATTGTCGGTATTGGGCTTCTGAAAATCCAAATTTTAGAATTCACTGTAGAAAACAATATTATAAAAAAGTGAATGTGTCTTATCACGTTGGAGTTATTGGACTTTATTTCATTGAGGGAAGGTTAAACCAGCACACTTATTTACAGCTTCTTGAAAGATTTTCTGAAGAACATTTAAATATTTTAAGAGATATGCCTTTAGTTCATTTTCAACCTTATGGTGGCCCTGGCCACTCCACAGAAATGGTTAATCGGTGGTTGAATTTAAATTTTGAAGAAAATTGGATTGCCAGGAATGGACCGATCAAGTGACCGGCGAGATCCCCAGACCTATCAATATGGGATTTCTTTTTATGAGGTCGCCTCAAGCAGTTGGTTTACGCTGAACTACTTCCTAACGATGTAGCAGTATTGAAGCAGAGAATTACAAATGCCGTAAACTCCATACCGTTAGATCATATTCGAAACAGTTTTAAGGACTTCAGGCGAAGGATCGAAATGTGTATGGATGTGGGTGGTAGCTACGTCGAACAATAAAAAAATTGTAAACATTGTTTTGTATTGGTCAATAATTAATTTGTTTGTGAATCTGTTATGTTTTTGACATTTATTACTTGTTATAATTTTTAAACCTCATTAATCTTCTGTTGGTAATTGTTTCTTGTTTTATCTACGATCACTACTGTAAATAGTAAAAAACACACTACCTGCTATCTATGTAAGTTGAATTTTACGTATTGTAAACAAAACGCACTGCAAACAAATCGCACGGTAAACAAAACGCACGGGACACGCAATTATAGGTGGCTTATATCGCTGATGCGGGGTTTCAAAGAACAAATGCGCCTACTTACTGACATAATATTTGTTGAATAATATTGTTGACTAGTAAACTAAATCCAGATTTTACTAAATAACTAAGTAAATATGATCGTAGGTAAAGTATAGTACATAATTCGAGTTGTAAGGCAATTACGCACTCATGGAAATACGCACTCGCCACTACGCGGCATCGTGCGTAACTTTTCCATTCGTTCGTAATATGCTTCTTACATCACTCATTACGTAATATACTATTACAGTTAGTTCGATTAACATTTTATATTCTTACATCTCGTATATTCAATTTTTTATTTACCAATAGTCTACTTTTTGAGATGATTAACATTTGCTCCTACAAAACTTTAAATATGAATTCAACTCTTAATTCGCAAAAAATGGGAAGTTTCAAAAAAATAATTTTATATTCCTGAAATTTAGTATGGAGGTATAAAATTGCATTCTAAATAACTTTTCTTAGTGGAATTTTCTCATATTTTGAAAAATAAAGGTACTTTATTAGTGGTGATTTTTACAACTTTGCTTATAAAACACCCTGTAGAACACCAAATCAAGTCATTTTTGGTACACTTTAGTTTTACAACAAGTAGGACTCAATCCCCAAATACCATTCCAAAATTCCAAAATTTTTGGTCCATTACACCTCTTGTTATATCTATCTAAGACACACTGTATATCATTTTCAGCATATTTTAGTACCGCAGGTGGCTTTGCCTTTGTAGCAGGCGAATGTTTTTCTGGTCATAAGTAGATACTAATTTGTTCTATACTTGAGTAAAATTTGATTCAAATCGGAAACAAAATAAAAAAGTTTTAAAATGGTGTCTTCATTTTAAGTAAATCACACTGTATATTTAAGGAAATGTAAAGATTTCTACAAAAGATTGTTTTATGGCTGTGATTTATTAGCACACTACGGTAAACCTCTTTGATAGAAATACTGAAGGTACCTAATTAATTTATTTATTAATTATCTATTTTGGCTGGCGAATATCTCGTAAACTATAACACATAGGAAGAAAATTAATATAAACATTCTTGTAACAAATTTAACTATATTTAATTTTGCATAGATTATCTTTTTCCGTACGACGCATCGTTTCCGAGTTATAAGCGAGGAATCGAAAAAAGGAACCTTTCCACCCCCTGAAGCGGCGGGGTTAGGGGCGGGGTTAGGGGCGGGGACTTTTAGTATGTTTACCTCCTAACTATTCCCAACACATTTCTGAAGGGTTATTTTGTGCACCAATATTAGGAGAGATCGCATTCTATTCTCCTATCACCCTACATATCCGCCCGTAACTATTCTGATATCTATTTTTACAACCAAAAAAAAAATCAGGACGCCATCTGGTACAGATTTTGAGTTAAGGGATATTTTTCGAACCGATGTCACGAAAAATGGTGATTATTTTCTACATTTTCTCGTTTAAAATATTGTAACTTTTTCAATAGAATATTGACCCCCCCAAAACAAATTAACAACTGCCGCTCTCCCCTCCACTACCTTTTTCTTACCTGCCACCCCTTTTTGTGTACACTGAAAAAAATCTGTTCGTAATATTAATGAATGCCTGTTAATCGGCGAACCATAAAGAGCATTTCCAGACCCCTGCTTTAAGAACGTTTTTTCATATTTTCCGTTCCCTTATTTTATAGACACCCTGAATGTAGGTAATAGTATTTGAAAATCACGAAACATATTTTTAATCGTTGTTTTCATTATTACGAAAAGAGAAAAATTGTAAACCAACATAACGTTGAAAGTTGAGTTTTCTTCTTTAAAACTATTTTTTTTTATTCTCTGTACGATAATGCTCAAATGAGTTATCAATTTTTTGCTTATGAATATGTGTGAATTTTGTGTCAAACCTACCTCGCTCATTGTCCATATACTGACAGAAACACAACGCTTTAAATCTTATTTTAAACGAATAGATATTTAAAAAAGACGTTTAAATTCATTGTTTGTTCATTTTTAAATCCAAATTAGGTTCATTTAACTGGGCAACGCTGAAACCTTCTTTACTTAAAATGTATTTAAAGTAAAGCAAATGCAGCACCCATGCAAACTTTTTTATTACGATTACGGTATTAAAAACTATACGCAGGTGAAACTTACAATTACTTGGTATTAATGAAATGTCAAAAATTCTGCGACACATGGCGCAATAATTAGACACACATGCATTAAACAAGTCGTTTCTTTATTCACCCACCTTAAGAATCAGTATATGTATTGTACATTAATGTATTCCATTACAATTAAAAAATTATAAACTTAAGAAATTGCCCTAAATTACACGTTACATTTTTAGTATTGACTTCACATACTCTATATAATGTCTTAATTAAGAGGAATTTATTTCATTAAATTTTGGTACTGGCCCTGCATTCGACAAAATCCTTCATTAGTCCAGGACTGTCCCAATTTGAACTTGGGTCGTTGTGGTCCAATTAGAAGATAGGGTGTATTTAAATTATAATACTCGCTCTTTGACCATCGACCACATTTCCAGCGGTCTCTGGTCTCTAACTAAGTATAGTCTTTGCTTGCTTTAATCTTGTTATCTTTAGAAGCCGTAGAATTACTGGGAGCTCTAATTTTGTGTAGCAAACCCTGCCGTCAGGATACATGCGACTTTTATAGTTTTTTTTGAGAATTGTAATTCAGAAAAATTGTAAACTATTTCCTATAAGTAAATAATTTGTAACCTTTACTGGTTAAGAGTTTCATATATTAATTGAAAACTTGAAAATTTAAAGAACCTTTTAAAGAAGGATTGGAAAGGTGGTAAAGAAGTGGAGGTAAATAAATAAAGAATAGTAAAAGTCTTCACTGATTCATCTGTGCCTCTCCTATTTATAGTAAGTATATGAAAAAAGCTAAAATTTGACATAGGTTTCGCTTATAGAGCACTTCTAATAATGTCGAGTAAATATTCATAAATCTTAATAAAGAATGAAAGATAATTTATATTAAATTCAATCAGCAAAATATTCTACTTTAAGATATCATCGACGATTGATCAGAATTCCAGAACAGTGCTATAAGTTACCTATAATCAATCGAATCTGAATCTTTTTCTTTTTGTGTATGATTAGCTGTCTTAACATATACCTTATTAAGGTTACTTCACCCACCGACTTTCTCGAGATTATCTCGAAACAAATAAAATCGTTCTCAGAACATACAATTTGGAATATTTTTAAATTATCTACAAATATTAGTCATTCATACTTGAATTGAACAAACAGATCATCTACATTATTTAAAAATTTAATATTGGAATCATGCGGAACACCAGATAAAACAGAGTATTTTGATACAAACTTTCATTAAAATATAAATTTCTGTCTACCTGCCAAATTTAATGGAGAAAAATATAATAATTTTGAGCTAAATTCAAACTTTACCAACTTTAGTAGTAGTAAATGGTGGTTGACACAAAAGTGATGTCTATATAGTCTACCAGTCCACATTTCTGCACAATATTAGAATTTCTTAACTAAATGTTACTAAAATAGTTGATGTGTTAGGTATGAAACCATGATATATGCCGTTAATGTGTCTATTGTAGATAAATAGGCAGGGTTGTATATACAACAATACCTGAAATCCATTAAACCAAAAAGTAAAGGAACTAAAGGTAAAAATATGTTATACATTGATGATTATAATAAAAATAGTGAATATAGTTCACTAGGAATATTGAACGATGAACGTCTATGGGAAATAAAGAAAGTATATATTCGTCCCACTACTGCTAACATCCACCGCAGTTGTTCCTAAATCTCTAAAGAAAAGTCTACTATTATTGAAGTTATAAGAAAATATCTACCTGGCGATGCAAAAAGCAGTAGCTCTACAGATTTGCAGTATTATCGGGAGTTTCCTGCTCTGAAAAGGAGTGATTCTTGGTGATAACCCGAACTACTTCATCATGATACCCTAAAAATGAGAAAGACAAATAATAATAATAATGATAATAATAATAATAAACCCGCTATGGTTTTACATGGCCCTCAATCCACTTTCCAATACCTTAAACAAACAAAAAACAGGTGTTCGAATCACAGATAACATCAAACTTACCTATCTCCTGTATATGGACGATCTAAAGGTATGCGCAGAATCCAACGAAGATCTGGAAAAAGTTTTAAAAATTGTGAAAATGTTCAGTGGCAATATAAGTATGGAGTTAGGACTTAATAAGTGCCGCATAAATGTGATGAAGAGGGGAAAATGGAAGAAACATCAGGGGATTGATATGTATGAAGAGGAAGGCCACATCATGGGAATGGAAAAGGAGGAGTTGTACAAATACCTTGGTTACCAACAAGCCAGAGGTATAGATCAAAAAAAAGCTATAGAGATTCTGAGAAATAAACTGGAACAACGGGTAAACTTAGTAATGAACACAAAATTGTATGGCAAGAAAGGCTATCAATACATACTCCATCTCAGTGCTGACGTGTAACTTTGAGGTAATCACATGGACAAAAATGAATCTCGAACAACTAAACCGGAAGATGCGCACTCTAGGCACAAAGTTCAGAATATACGATCCTCAAAGTAGAAAGATTCCACCTCGCACGTGAATTAGGAGGTAGAGGAGTGGTCAATGTCATTGAACTCCACCAAAAGCAACTTGAAAACTTCCGGAAATATTCCCATGATGTCGGGCCATAATTCAGTTTATAGGGTCCTAACCAACAAAAATAAGGAGCTCACACCACTCAATCTCTCTGATAGACAACCCGAAGATCTGGAAGACGTGGATTATGTCGGACAATGGTATGCAAAGCAATTCCATGGACGGTACCCTGAAATGCTCAAACAAAACCATATAAACGAAAAGGCCTCGTTGGAATGATTAAAAAAGGGTTGCCTGTATTCAGAAACAGAAGGCTTTGCTATGGCCATTCAAGACCAGGTGATTGCCACGCATAATTACCGGTGTTACATGATAAAGGTAGCAGAAACAAAAGGTGTATAATGTGTGGCGACCAAACGGAGTGCATTGACCATATAGTCAGCGGATGTAGAGTAATTGCGCCAATAGATTACACCAAGAGGCGTGACAATGTTGGAAGAGTGATTCATCAGGCGCTGCTAGAGAGGGTTAGTCCCGGATCTGAAAAGATGCCCTATTACAGATACAGCCCAAAGACCATCATCGATAACCCGAGCTACAGGTTGTACTGGGATAGGGAAGTAATAACAGACGTACAAGTACAACACAATAGACCGGATTAATAGTGATCGACAAAGCACATAAACATACTTACCTCTTGGATATAGCAATACCATTGCCCACTAACCTGCAGAAAAAACACTCTGAAAAATTAAATAAATACTTACTGAGAGTTGTGGGAACAGGAAAGAGTCACCATTATGCCAATTTTCATCGGATCCACATGTGAGATACCATACGCCACTCTCGCAAGTGTACAAAAACTGCAATTGAATGAGCGCCTTTTTATCAAAATGCAGAAGATAGTGCTGATTGAAACCTGCGGGATAGTCAGAGAAGTTCTAAACATATAAATCTCCTAAGAATATAATATATTTTGGTCGCGAGAGGCTGCCCGCAGGGAGGTGTAATATCACCACTGCTATGGAACTTAGTTCTCGACAGCCTCTTGCCACCTCAACTCAGAGGGTTTCCACAAAATCGCCTACGCAGATGATGTAACAATACTGCTCAACGGAAAATTTGAAGGAGTCCTCTGTGAAAGGATGCAGGGGGGCTCTAAGAATAATTGAAAAATGGTGCAGAGAATACTCGCTGTCTGTTAATCCCAGGAAGACAGAGATGGTTCTCTTCACAAGGAAAAGGAAACCAGGAGCACTGAAAGCACCAGTTCTCCTGGATATAACACTAAGTTTCGCATCAGAAGTGAAATACCTTGGGGTAACCTTTGACGCCAAACTAACATGGAATCTTCACTTAGACAGAAGACTAAAAAAGGCTTACATTTCTTATGAGCAGTGTCGCAGGACCGTGGGGAAAACCTGGGGAATGAAACCCAAAGTGGTCATGTGGATATACACTGCCATCATAAGACCAATGATAACCTATGGAGCTGTGGTCTGGTGGTCTAAGAGTAAACAGACTACAGCGAGAGCCAAGCTCAGCCAAGTGCAGAGAGTTGCCTGCCTAAGCATAACAGGAGCTATGCGAACAACGCCAACGAGAGCAATGGAGGTAATGCTGTGTCTGCCACCACTGGATCTATATCTAGTAGAAGTGGCCTTAATAACAATGGCACGCCTCAAGTCCGTTGGCCTACAACCAAATGTAGGCTGTGGGGAGACCAGAAGTCGCCTGTGGAATGAGGCTGTGAGGAAGACGCCTCTTCTACAGGCATGCACAGATGGTATCTCTCCCCGATTTGTCTTTGACAGACCCTACACAATACAGACAAATAGTGAAAACGAGACCGCTGGTGAAGGTGTGATAAACATTTTCACAGACGGATCAAGGAAGAAGGAGGGGGCAGGATGTGGAATATATTCCAGAAGCCTGCAAATCCAATACAAATGGACTATGGATGAGCGAGCCAGCATAGTACAAACTGAACTGGCGGGCATAACCATAGCCGCAAAAGAGATTGTCCGCAGACAAACTACGGGCAAAACAATCAGGATCTACACAGACTGTAGACAATCACTACTAGCCCTGAGAAGTTACAAAATAACCACAGGAGCAGTATGGGAATGTCATCAAGTACTTGTGGGTGCCTCCAGTACGAACAACATCTCGGTATGCTGGGTGAAAGGACACGCACAGTGCAGTGGCAACAAAAAAGCCGACAAACTGGCCAAGAAGGCAGCAGGCCAACTTATCTTTGGACCAGGCCCGGCCAGCTTGTTACCGATTACGGCGACAATACAATTAATTAAGGAGAACACCCACAACGAATTTAAGAAGCTGTGGGATGAAACAAGCAGCTGTCAGCTCGCTAGGGAACTACTCACGTATCCCAACAAGAAAACAGCAATGGACTACCTGGCAATGACCAGAAGGAATCTACGTTTTATAACAGGAATCCAGACTGGACACTGTCCGCTAAGGAAACATCTATACAATATGAGATTAAGCGAAACACCTCTTTGCAGAGGTTGTGAACAAGAAGATGAGACGGTTCAACACGTACTCTGTGACTGTTCAGCCGTCTCATCAATCAGAGAATCCATCTTGGGAGAGCGTTGGCCTACCTTGGCCAATGTAAGGGAGTTGCCCGTAGGCAACATCACCACCTACTTCGAAAGATTAGGTTGGTTGAAGGCCTAGGCGAGTGTCTGCCTAGAGGGAGGATGTACAAGGGGTCCAATGGGGCCTAAGTGCTGTGGTTTTTGACCACCCTCCTGCTAATTCCATACTCCAATATATTTTAAACTTACCATCAACATTTAAGCACTGACCTTATCCTTGTACACGTGTACCGGAATGGAAGTCTAAACCAAATCATAGAATTTGTGCAACCCGTAAATAATAATAATCTGTCTTCGATGATCTCGTATCAACTTAAGCAACTAAGTATGTTCAAATTTTAAATTAAATAAAAAAATATATTAGCCATGAATTAATTTACACCCGTCAGATATATTAGCACGAATATTAGCCGGACCATATATATTGCATAAAAAATCGTATTAAATAACTATGAGAAGTATAACGAGTTACCTACTAATGTGATAGATTGAGATAATTAGAGCTTACAGCAGAAAAGTGGTATAGGCGCGTGTGGGGTCATACAATTTAAATAACATGATGGGTTTTTGTTTGAAGATGTTGACCCAACACCCGTTTACAAAGGGTTATGAGAGGTTATACTTATTCGAGAATTTATTTAATAGAATTTTGAACCCGTCATCTCTACATACATAATTAATCAATCAAAACTTGAAACTAACAATTACTGTGCCACTTTTTTATTTCTCTTTTCGGTGTCAAAACGAATGTTGCTAAAATATAATTAAGCTCTTTTTGTTTATTTAACGTGTGCTTTGATACAATTGTACGCATGCACTCAACAGTATTAAGAATAGAGTCACGCCCTCGCCACATTATACGCTGTGGTTCGAAAAGTAGTACTCGAGTCGTTTTAAACATTGCTTAATACGCGTATATATTTTTAATTTTATTCACTTACTATTATCATTTTCATCGCTAAAATGCAGTATTCGACCAAGAGAACAAATGAAATGCAGATGTAAAATAGATTCTTTTTCCAAAAATCTTCTTCATTGCGCATTGATAATAACTAGTGGAAGCATTATACTCTTCGCCGATTTACTGAGCTTTTTATATAATTGTTACACATTCTATAGGATACTATTTGCAGTTTTTTTGTAAATAATGTTAGTTTTTGGACATTCTAAATTTTGTGTTACCAACTTTATTGTGAAAAAAATAAATATAACTCAACTTACTTTCCAAATTTCAGTACAATCGAACTTTTCTTTTTTCAGTTATCGTACTTACAAGAAACGTGACGGACGGACAGACGGGCAGTCAAATAGACCAACAGACGGACGGACAAACGGACATTTTGAAAGTTGTTCAGAATTCGTTCACTAACGTAATGATATGAAATTGTTTTCTCTACGAGCGATATTTACTGGTTTAGAAATGTGCCGATCAAATGCAATATTTGCCGACCAGTGGTGCTTCAGCGTCCTCTCCAATCTGTTAACTATCGTTCAAAAATTGTTATTGTAATTCTTGTTAGTGTTTTTGTGTGAATATTCTTGTGAAAATATATCCTTTACTTTGTGAAAAGAGTGCAGAGGCAGTCCTAACCTGAAGTTTCACATATAAGTATAATTGTAAGTACTTCTCTATGCTTTACCTTACTGGTCAAAGAGATTTCAAGTACTGTACCGCTGAGCTTTAGTTTCTAGCTCCGATAGCTTTGTTCGAATGAAAAAAATTATAAATATTTTTCACGTAAAATTTCCTCCTCTTTTTTTTGTACTTTTGCAGTTTTCCGAAAAAAATTAAAATAACAAAATTATTTACAAAAACTATATCTGTGCACTTAATCTATTATATAAAAAAAATTTCATAGAGGTTAACTCGGTAAACTTTTTGGATTATCATTTCTGCCATTTTTGAGAATAACTTGCAAAAATGGTACAAATTTTAAATTATCTGAAAATCAGTGAAATCACATGATTTTGAATTCAAAGAATATTGTTGCAGGGACTGGGCCCACTTGTAAAGGGGAGCCCCAAAGGCTGCTAAACAGCGAACGCGGGATAGGGTGGTCACCCTGTGCCCTGAACAGAATTTTAATGTTTAACGTGCAATACACTGGTAAGGAAGGTGAGGCCGACTAGTCAGATCCTTGGGGGTGGTTTCGATAATTGGGGTGGTGAAGGAGGGTCAAAGATATAAAGACAATGTCGTTCTAATCAAGCATTTAATAACAAATCCGGGGTTGTATCTCCCAAAAACGATACTTAAATACCAAAATGGAAATAAGAAGACTACTTTTGTCATAGTCCAATAATTATAAAAACTTCCATCACAAAAAATGTTATCTGAGATTTTCCTTCAGTAACTGTTAGTTAAAAATTCGTTCTGGGGGGGTGCCGCAACCCCTCCAAAAACCACCCCTTCGGTGATATAAGCCTTATTTTACTGATAACTCGTTAACCGTTGAAGATATAAAAAAAATGCTCGTCATAAAAAAGAAAGCTTGACTAATTTACTAAAAAAAAGTCCTATCATAATTTTGTTGTATATGGTTTTTGAGAAAATCGATATTGAAAAATATTCCAAAATTTGTATTTTTAATGCGCGCGAATTTTCGTTTATTTGAATTTTTTGCGCGCAGCCAATAGAAAAAATTGAATTGCTCGAAAACCATACAAGCTAGGAATAAAAATCAAAATGGGTTTTAAAGGGGATATAAAATACTCTCTTGTGTTGCTATTTTTGATGGCTATTGATATTTATTAGTATATAAAAATAACAATATAATATAGTTATCTCTTAATTTTTTGCGATTCTAACTATTCACAGGCCCATAAAAAAAATGACTTTAATATAAGTTATAAATGCATTATCTTTTAGTTCAAGGTAGTACTTCAATGCATAAAAAATTAGGAATAAAAGTATTTACATTTACAAATTTACCAGCATGTTGAAATTAGCCAAATTTTGGCCAATTTTTTTATTGCTTAATAAAAATTTTAAAAAAGACCTCATCTTGAAAATTTAACTCAAAAAATTATTCAATAAAATGGAAGAAATTGAAAGAGAGGAAAAACGGCCAAACTTTGGATTACCTATATGAAAATGGTTATATTGGCAAAATCAAAATAAAAAATAAAAAATTGGCAAAAATTTGGCTAACTTCAACATGCTGGTTTTGTAAATATGAATATTTTTATTCCTAACTTTTTCTGCATTGAAGTACTACCTTGAACTAAAAGATAATGCATTTACAACTTATATTAAAGTGAGTTGTTTTTTATGGGCCTGTGAATAGTTAGAGACGCAAAAAATTAAGAGATAACTATATTATATTGTTATTTTTATATACTAATAAATATCAATAGCCATCAAAAACGGCAACAAGAAGGGGTGGTTTTTGGGGTTGCGGCACCCCCCTAGAATCAATTTTTGTGGTTTTATGATTTATACTCCACTAACAGTTACTGAAGGAAAATCTCAGATAACATTTTTTGCGAGCTTCTGGTGTATTTTTTACTTTACCGACTGGAGTGTCATGCTGAATACTAAATTCCATAAATGGAGCAAACTTACAATATCGCTAAAACGCATATTCACACGACTCAATTTTCCAGCCAGCCAAAAGGAAAATGACCAAAAAGATGTTCCCCTATCAAATCGTCAGATTCTCGTGACTTCCGTCGGTTCGTTCGGAATTTCCCATTCACTGCGTACTCCACAACTCAGAATAGATTTTCTTAACTTCGTTTACATCCATAAATATTATCGTAATATATTCCGGAGGCCGTCCTTTCATAAGTCTACACACCAACAGAAAGGTTAATTAACAATATCGGGCTTGTGGAAGCTTCACAAAGGCGTTTTTGCAATGCGCTCTCTTAAAGAATATTCGAACGCACCTCATTCGGCCGGCTTCCGTTACCAGCAGCGCATAGAATGGCCCGAAATAAAACATTAGCTATCACTATTAGGCACCTTTACACTCGCTTCGCGGTCAAAGGAATTATCTAGTGGCATACGATATACCTTGGGAAGATCTATGCTCAAATACACGATATAATTAGGGAAGACAACGAAATTAGTACCTAAAATTTCCGATATTACTAAATGTGAAAATAGACTGTAACAATATATCTGGTTCTTTGCAAACAATTATAATTTAGTGTCATACTTTTACATCCGATTTTATTAGAAATGAGAAAAAATATAATTTTTCCCGCAGCGACTCTCCTAGCTATTCGTCACAACGAGTATTGAATTATAAAACATCGGAAATTTTACCCACATATTATCGAATGCAGCTATTGATATGAAAACCAATTTGAGTGAGGTGTTCGCGATACGTAAAATGCTCCATATAATATATGTAAATCGATGCAAAAATATTTTCCGCTAAAAATTCAAATGGATATCTACGTGCCTCAGCATCGTTAAATGTCGCAGCGGGTGGCCACAACATATCTTACATTCGAATATTAATATCCTTCGCTGTTGGCATACATCAATACTTTGTTTTTAAATACTTTTATTGTGTTTTTATCTAATATTAATGCTGTATGTAAATATACTTATAAAGTACTACAGTTTGTTATACTCGTCAATATAAAGGTATTAATCCAGTCTGTAAGGTCCAACTCGACCGAAATTTTCACGGATCCGAAAATGATATTCATCATTGATGTGATCAACAAACTATTACCTACTAAGGACAGCATTAATGTAGGAAATAATTATAATTATAAAGTATGTATGACGGATGCAACGAATATATTTAGATCTAAACTAAGAAATAATTGGGATTACATGTGGAAAGAATCAGCTTTCATAAAACCAACTAGATATTCCCTTATTCACTCTGAATTGCCGCATTAGTTTTGGCATGAAAACTATAACTGCCCAACAAAATATATCACAACGATTATCCGCTTGAAATTTGGACATGCATATTATTCTGCACACTTGTTTAAAATAAAGGTTTACAGCTCTGATATCTGCGAATATTGCAATGTCACAGGTGACCTGGATCATATATTTTTTTAATGTACAAGACACGTAGAAGCAATTGATATATTATATAACAATGTAATAAAATATAGCAACATCGTTCTATATACTATATCTATTGTCCTTAAATAAAAAGAATATTTTTGACTATCTTATGGATTTTTTGGTAGAGAGCTTTGTTCCCTATGTTCTATACCTTTGTGTTACATATAACCTGCTAACCGTGGTCTTATTTTGTATGTTAGGAAAATGCCCAGAAAGACCTCTGGACGAGAAGTTTGTGATCTATGTACATCCTTCGTTTTGTTTCTGACAGTATGTCATGTAATTAAGTGTTTAGATTAGATGTAGCTTGGCAATTTCTCTTCTGTGCCTGGCTGTATGGCTTTGGTCTTTATACTAAAAAACTGCAGTTATTTATGGCCCTTTTTGGTGTCAATCATACAGCAGACACAAATTTCAAATATATTAATTATTTTTCGAGAGACTGGCCCGGGGACTTTTAACTGAAATGCCCTGTATATTATCTGTCATTGTCTCTTAATAATTGCGAGAAATTTGTTCTCATTAGTTAGACTTGTATATATTATCATACTGCTTCTAGCTATCTGCCAATTTCCAGTGTTTAGAATTATTCTTTAATCAACTCCCCTGCAACAGACTGGACTACATAAGATAAAGAGGAATCGGTCCATGGACGCATGGCCCACTGCTATTTATTATCAAGTAAACTGCCTACTTACATGCAATTGTGTAGTAAACATGAATTTAGTTGAGTTATTAGCAATGCTTTCCTTTCAAGTGGTTTTAATAGATTTTTTTTGGTATCGGAAGAACATAAACATAAATATCGACGTTTCAAACTTTGATGCCCCCCTCTCGTGTGCACATAAATTTAAGTTATCTGCTGTTATATACTTTTTCAAAATAAAACACGTTTTAATTTAGCAATCTCAAAAACATCATAAATTTAAAAGCAAAGCGATATTTCGTATATTAATAAAAGTTTATACGAGACGGCTCAATCCACAGGGAACGTAACGGTATACTTTGCAAACGAAGGGACTTGTTCATTTATATCAAACTACTTTTCCTTTTTCATTTAACTCATCGAGATATTTAAACATTTGCAATATTTTTTCACATAATCGGAATAAATTATAGAAAAACAACATTACTACTTAATCACATGCATAATTCTAATAGGGGATAAATTAAATATGGAATACCTTAATATTAGAGTTAGAAAAAATATATTAAACTCGATTTGGCATATCAAAACATGATGGCCTTCACAATCGAAGTTAAAACAAAAGACACCTTAGCCTTTTAGAACAGATATCAAAAACCTCGTAAATTTTACGAGATATATTTTGATACGAAACATTACAAACGAGGAATTTGAAACGGCAAAGGTACAATATTCAAATCAATCACCGGAAATCTAGACGCAGAAGACGGCAAGTAGTATTTTAACTGCATTAACAAACTGAATCAAGATGTACATCAGCTAGAAAACCTAATCAAAAATCAAATATCGGTCACAACTTCCGTTATTAAAAACTTCAGTTTGACTATTCAAAAGTTACAAATCGATGAAGAGACATTTAATAAAGATATAAAAGAAATTGAACACGAAATCCTAAGTGCCGGGCGTGATATGCAAATAGCCCATGTAAAACTAAAATTCCTAGGAATTTGCGAACAACTCATGGCAAGTTACCTATTCATTGAAGATCATTTAAATGACATTTTAAATTATATTACTTTCGCAAGACTTAAAATAATTCATACGTCAATTATTAATCCTCGGGATCTAGTAAACTCTTTGCAAGAGATTTCACAGAACTTACAGAGGAACAATTTACCACTTTCAATTAAATTATCAAAGGTTGCAGAGTATTTAGACATTATTGAGCTGAAAGCTTTTCAAGTAAATTCAGAATTAATATTCGTATTAGACATACCTTTAGTAGACCCTGCAACATATTCTGCTTTTAAATTATATCCCATTCCTATTTTGAATAATAGAACTGGCTTATGTCACATTTTGTCAACTTCTACATTGCGAGAGATGATGATTCTTTGATGTACATACCTATCCCGGACCTCAAAGAATGCAAACAACTTAACTTCAATACCAAATTATGTCCAAATTTATTTGCATACTCAATTGACAACCACGCCATATGCGAAACCCGTCTTTTCAAAACCTCAGAACGCTGCCAGAAAACTGCCAGAAATCGGTCATCATCAGTCAAGGCTATAATGTCCAAAAGTTAGAAGAAGACGCATGGTTAGTGATTAACGCGGAACCTCTACATGTGATTATCAATTGTCCAGAGAAAACTTCCAAAACTGATGTCATCCTCAAAAACTCAGTTATAAAGCTACAGCCAAATTGCTACGCCTTTGTAGGCATCACAAAAATTCAAGCCAGTACGAACGAGGTAACAGAAAAAAAAGACGACAGTCATCCAGTCCAAATCTCATACGAATGTTGCAGCCAAATCCCAGATAAAGTTCGAGTGCCCAATCTGAAACCTCTAAAATTAAGCAACTTAAATACTAAGGACCTCGAAATTGCCAAACACAAACTGGATCAATATTCAAAGGACATAGATGACCTAATCAACGACCCTTTATTACGAAACCATCTATCTCCTGGTTCACCTACTTCACAATTGTTTTAATCTTCGGACTATTATTTCTCTATTTATTCTGCAAATGCAGAGCACGAAGACGAAGATTAGCCATTGGTGTTTCCACATTGCCTCCATCTCCACCGAGGCCTACTAAACCTCCCAGGACATTTAGTAGCATATTCCCTTCACGAAGACGACCTCCACTAAGAAGAGAAGATGAAGAAGACGAAGACATAGAACTTAGCTAAACCCAGACTGTTTTGTGTTTTTATTGACTTTTGTGCTAAGAATCCTCAGTGAATTTTAGTACTCACTATATTTTATAATCCTGTTCATTTCAACTTATTAACATTTTATTGCTTTTCTACTATTTTTTTTTGGGTTTAACCCTTGCATTTTTACGCTTAGTATGTTATATTTTATATACATGTACAGTGTTATAGTGCTTTTCTACATTTTTGCATTCTTATAATTTTACAATTCTTCATTTCTTTTTATTATTTATAAAAGTTGTTGTATAAGCATCCATTTATTGTATAAGGGGGAAGTTGTTATATAAAATGATGGCATGTTAGCCAGAAAACTTAGAACCTTCTAACAGAAGATTTACAGTTAACCTTCACAGGCATCTCATATTACATGTAGCAACTACTTCTTCAGCTATGCAGCATACTCATATTTCATGTCAATTTCCCACAATAGGATTGCATCATGTTGCTTCCTTTGTTCTAGACCTCTTCAAGTCAGCAGGTTATAAATATATGTAAATTGTATTTTCAAGTCGGTTAATAGAACTCACTCATTAGAACAACATTAATCCAGGATAGTACGTACCATCATTTTTGTAATGTTTAATAAAGTTTTTAAAAAGTCTCCAATGTAACTTGTGATATAACATACATACATTATGTACTGTAAACTTAAACGAACAATAAACTATTATTATTATTATCATTTATTTATTTATTTATTTGTTTTTTTTTTTCGGTTTCCCGCTGCCGGACAGGGCTTCCGTGGCCTCCGACACCACACGGTAGCCGCGCCGGCTAATTCATTACAGCCACTCTCCACGACCTGTGGAGTTAGTGACTGTAAACACCTGAATCATGTGCCCTAAGCAGATGAAGGGACCCCAAGATAACCGCCTTCTGCATCTGGCCCGCCAGCCATTCTGCGGAATTCTGACAGGCCGGTATGATCTTTAAGTCTGAGAGCCGCGGAGGCTTCATCCCTCTGAATACGTTGATTATTAGGACGACCATCTTGACCGAGCAGTCTGGGTATAGCACTTGGAGCTCATACCGGAGATCACGATATTTGGTCCGTTTTTCCCCCTCCTTCAAAGCGATGTTTGTCTCAGCAGGTGTTGAGAATTCGATTACAAACATCACTTTGTTCTGACGGTCGAGGAGGATTATGTCAGGCTTGTTGGCTTGAATTGTTATTATTATTATTATTATTATTATTTCGTTTGTTTTCTCAGACTGCTCTGGTGAGTAAGCAGTTAACATCGGTCCGTAGACAAGATGCTCCACTTTTTGTATGCGTTGAAAATGCTTCTATTCATGTTGGCCAAGTACTCTTCGCACTATGCTGCAAGTGTCTAATATTACAGATTTCTGTATTGATATGCACAGGCTCTTTTGCAGGTTTAGTGTTGTTAGTCCTTCATATAATTTATGTGGTATTTCCCCAGTTGCTCCTAGGACTATTGGCACTAATGCTATCCATTTTCCACATCTTTCTAATCTCGTCCGATAGGGGCAAATATTTATTGATTTTTTCCGCTTGTGTTCTCAGTATATTCGCGGGTAGAGGAATATCAATAATGTATGCCCTCTTTTCATATTTCAGAGTTAGCACAAGATTCGGTATGTTGTTAGTAATCGTTTTATCAGTGATGATTGGCCTGTTCCAATACAGGCGCACATTTTCATTTTCACAGACCAGTGGAGGCTCAAATAGACAGTAGGGTATGAGACCCATGTACTCTGCTCGTAGGTTTTGATGGATGATCCCTGCCACTCTATTGTGTCTATCCAGATATGCTTTTTGTGCAAGTACGGAGCAGCCTGATAGGATATGGTCACCACACATACGGCACTTCGCAATACTATTATTATTTTTTTTTTTTGCGTGCGCGATGCTGGACAGTTCTCCCGTGTCTCCAGCATTCTCACGGGAGAAGCGCCAACGAATTATCCACAGCCACTCCCCGCATTCCGCAAGGTTAGTGACTGTAGATGCCAGATTCGTGTGCCCCAAGAAGACGAAGGGACCCCAGGATAACTGCCTTCTGCATTTGGCCTGCCAACCACTCGGCTGACTTTTGGCAGGCTGGTATGGCCTTTAATTCCGAGAACAGCGTAGGCCTCATTCCACCAAGTACACCGATTATCAGGACGACCATCTTGACCGAGTAGTCTGGGTATAGCACTCGGAGCTCATACCGGAGATCTCGGCATTTAGTCCATTTTTCCCCCTCCTTCAAGATGATGTTTGTCTCATCATCTTGGTTTGGTGGTCTAGGAGGACTATGTCAGGCTTGTTTGCCTGAATTTGCCTGACCGTTGGGAACGAGTAGTTCCAATATATTCGGCACTTCTCGTTCTCGACAACGGAGTCGATCTCTCCGGGGACGTAAGGCAGCACTGGTGTTT
Source organism: Rutpela maculata (assembly GCA_936432065.2). NCBI lineage: Eukaryota > Metazoa > Arthropoda > Insecta > Coleoptera > Cerambycidae > Rutpela > Rutpela maculata. Next base: position 153,892,522 of record OW386288.2, read on the forward strand.
GGTCTACTTCGTACGAGTGCCGAAGGTGGTAGTACAGCACTTGTAGAGCCGCGTTATGTCTATGGATGTAGGCCGAAGTCGCATATACTGTACATACAGATAGTAAGTGCATGAGCGACTCCGGCGCCTGACGGCAGGTCCTACAATTAATGTCAGGGACCTCCACACCCATAACGTGACTGCGGTAGACCAAGGTGTTATTAACACCATCTTGGCAGGCCACAATGAATCCTTTGGTCTCCGACTTTAGCCCTGCTGACCGTAAGAAAGCAAAGGTTACTATTATTATTATTATTATTATTATTATTATCAAGAAATATCTTATTATTATTATTATTATTTATTATTATTATTATTATGTATGAATCACAAAACGTCTGCCAAGATATGAATAAGAAGAAATATATTTCAAATTTTAATAAATGCACACATTTTTTAATATTTTGCTATGTTAGAAAATATTTGGGACTCATATTATGTAAACTGTAAAAACATTCTAGTGGAGAGAGATTTTTTCAAACAAATTTCATATTTAGTTACAGATTTATGAAGCAAAACCTTACAGTCGACTGATTCTCGAATTGAGATAATTCCCCAATATCATCCGTAACTTCCATTTTTATAATATGAACCGTATGAGTAATCAAGGTGTAAAATAGAGATGGAACAAAACTGTTGAATAAAAACTTTTCTACGTTGCACATATCACAAGCTCCGCGGAACATAGGTAATATCTATAATTGAACACGGTTGAAATGTGTCTGGTAACACTAATCAACGGAAAATTAGTCTGCGAATCTGGGAATGGGAGTTTTCTAAATTAGAGAATGCTTTCAAATTCGCATTCATTCGCTCTGTATGAACATCTGTGCTAATTAATCTACTTAATCGAAAATTTTAATCAGACTTCCACTTCACCGTTTCAAACCGATATCTAATTTAAATAAAACGATTTGAACGTTTATTGTTACGATCAAAGTTTTACAATAAGTCCCAAAGTGTTTAATATCGTTTTCCTTTAACTGTTCAACTGTCCAACTAACGTATGGATGAACTAGTCGGCAAATTTGTTTTATTTGAATGTTTCATCACTTCGGGTTTCGTTGTTTTTGTTGCATCAGGCTTTGTTCAAGTTTATCAAGCTGCTTTAGTAGATTATGGAAAATATGCAGTAGAACATTCCGGGTCAGTGTTTATTTTTTCCATGTCATTTTCTGTTTATGATTAAAAATTTAGAAATATTCTACTGATATACCTCAATAGACATACAGGGTGATTCACGTAGGCCGTTCATTAGAAGTTTTTCAACTTGCAGTTGAATTACAAACTTAAAACTTGGTGTGCAGCCATAATCGACAATACCCGTTCTACCTAAAATATTTTCAGTCCTCCAGCTATACAGGGTGTGCCAAAAGTCTGTACCAACTTTCTTATTTTAAATGGAAACCTACATTTTTTTACATGATTTGATTGGCCTTCTAATTCTGAGTTTAGACAACCCAAGTTATGTCAACTTATTTGTTACAGGTTTTGATACATGTCAATTATTTTGAAAAAAAATTGCCGCTGTAGTAGTTTACGAACAAATTTGTATCTCGCAAACCGTTCAAAATTATGAAACCAAATTAATGAAGCAGTTAGCTGGAAGTCCAGCCTAACACCTGATGTACCATCGGTGGCCCTCTCCTGTACCATATGGGCGCAGGCGATTTTCAAATGTCGCAATAAAAAATCGTCAAAAAGTCGATTTTTTCAAATAGCACCTACTGTTGTTTTTTGACATCGTTCGAAAGAAAATTGAATTTTAGGGAGAGTTACTTAAGCATTCCCTATACCTATCACCCTCTATCGAGTTACTTAATAAAAATCAAGAAATACTTTATCTTGTCGAGATATTGCTTGGTTTTTCAAGTATTCCATGGAAACAAAAGATAATTCTAACAATTTACTTAAGAATATGCATGCATATCTTCTGTCGTCTTTGACTTATTGCCATTTTTTGTAGTAGGCTTTGGAAGAAATGCCAAATGTCAAACCCAACCACTATTGTGTCATTGTTATCTTATTGTTTGTCTATTAAGTATTCATGATCGTAATTTTTTACAAAAAATCATCTGGACGGAGGAAGCAAAATTTTGTCAACGAGAGGTATTTAATCGAAAAAATCGACATTTTTGGGCTCACGAAAATCCTCGTATTGTAATGAAGGTGGAAAATCAAATTCAATTTCGCATTAATGTTTTCAGTCTCTTAATGGACAGTGAGATGCGATATTTCATGTACGATGAAAACTTGAATGGCGAGGATTATTTGAGAATCTTAAGAGAAGCTGTGGAAAACTACTTGGATGATATGCCGCTCAATCGACTTATCAATATATCAATATCATTGGTATGAAATGGACGGAGCTCCAGCACATTCGACTAGAGCCGTAGATGTCAAATTAACGGAACTCTGAAGATTGTTGGTGTTGTTGGTGGGGACTTTGGCCCGCCCGATCTCCGGAACCTACTCCGATGGTTTTTTATTTATAGGGTCGGGTCAAACAATTAGTGTACACAAATCCGATTTTAAATTACGAAGACTTGATAATAAGGATAGTTGGAGCTTTTGATCGTTTGGAATCTTTCAAAATTCGGAGAGCAACGCAGTCTGTTCAGGAGCGTATCAATGAAAACGGTGCACACATTGAGCATTTCTATTGAAATAAATTATTTTGTTATTTTGTTGTTACCATTTGTTATTGCAATACGATTTTTGAATAAAAATTCAAATGAAACGATTATTTCCAAAGCCTTTGAGGAAAAAAAATAATATTTCTTTAAAAAAATGCCAATAACTCAAAAACGATAGAAGATACATATTTTTAAGTAAATTGTTAGAATTGTCTTTTGTTTCCATGGCATATTTGAAAAATCAAGCAATATAAGGTATTTCTTGATTTTTATTAAGTAACTTGGTTGAAGTTAGGTATAGGGAATAAGTAACTTACCCTAAAATTCAATTTTCTTTCGAATTATGTCAAAAAAGACACTAGGTGCCATTTGAAAAAATCTACTTTTTGACGATTCTTTATTAAGACATTTGAAAATCGCCTGCGCCCATATGGTACAAGATGGGACCACAGATGGTAAATCAGGTGTTCGCCTGGACTTCCAGCTAACAAATAACAAATAACTTTCTTGACGGGATTTTACCGCATTGCAAGGAAAAAAGTTTAAATCGGTCAAAAAACAAAAAACTTACAGATCTGTGCCAAACTTAAACAGGACACCCGGTATATAAAAAATTAGGCTCCTTCCAATAGAGAACCTGCATAAGAAACATGTACCTATGTTTGACCTCCGACAACACTTTAAACAGAAACAGTAGAAAGGCAAAAATGATCTTGTCATAAATATCACACAGGTTATAAAATTAATGTTTCTAAATTACCCAGGATGGAAAAAATAATCGCTCAACAGTATTACAGCTGCCTTGGTCCAAGATATATTCTCAACTTCCATGTGGAATAAAAATAATTAATTCAATAATAGCGCAGGAGTTTTGGTCAATATATCGCTTCTACCCGGAATTAATTAGTGCAAAGCTGAAAATTTCCAGGATTGTAGTTTTGGTCCAGAACAACACGTACCAAAAAGTCCCCTACTCTCCCCCATCGTCTTCCCTGTTTTTCGGAGCAACAAGGGCCTAATTCGCAAAAATTGCAGAGCTGCTATAAAGTGCACCAGAAAGGTTGTTACTGATCCGATTTGGGTCGAAATGATCATATTTCAGATGTTCTGTGCATATTTTTGTTCATAATTTTCCGTTCTAGTTCTTCAAAAGTTAATTTTTTTTTTTTTAAATCCGCCATTGCGGATAAATGAAGACTCGGAGGGAAAAACGTACCCCAATAAACATTTCTCTTCATACTTTGGGCTTTCCATTGGTATGTATACCTTCTCTGTAGCGTCACTCGTTATGGAGTTACGCCACTCTAAGTGTCGCAGTGGCGATACTTGGACATTTAAGTTCGTTCATTGTTGCGTCTATCACGTCTAGTCTAAACAATCAAGAAGGCGCAAGACGAGCTATACTCTTAGTTCATTAACTATGACAGTTCTCTAAGTGTATGCATCGGTTCATTGGTGTGGCAAAATTGAGTGATCTTAGTTAAGCTATGTAGCAGAGAAATTTTAGTTTTTGACTTTGAATTAATTATTGTAAAGCTGAAAATTTGCAAGATTGTAGTTTTGGTCCAGGACAACACGTACCAAAAGTCCCCTACTCTCCTCCGTCGGCTTCCTTGTTTTTTCGGAGCAACAAGGGCTTAGTTGCAAAAATGCAGAGCTGGCAAGTGCAACTGAAAGGTTGTTACTGGTCTGATTTAGGTCGAAATGATCATAAAAGATTAGGAGAAGCATATCTGTTCGTATTTCACATGTTCCATGCATATTTAATTCATAATTTTCCATTCTAGTGCTGTCAAAATTTCAAAAATTGAAAAAATTTCGAAATGGCTCCATTGCGGATAAATGAAGACTCGGAGGGGAAAACGTACCTGAATAAACATTTCTCTTCATACTTTGGGCTTTCCATTGGTGTGTTCTCTGTAGCGTCACCCGTTATGGACCTACCCCTGACTGCGCTGATGAGACCAGTTGCGAATTCCTGTTTAAATATTATTGGTGTTTTATAAGATTTATTGAATGAAATTTAACTTGTCAGGCTCAGAAAATGACCTTATTCGGCTAGACAATTGGCAAGTAGGGTCTTCCGGATCATCGTCCATATCCACGACTAGCTGTTTGTGCAACTGGATTCTCTACAGCTTCGGCACATGATGCTGCAGTTCAGACCAGAGTTCCCGCACTCGTACCGGGCACCGCAATCCGCCTTGCAGGCACAGGAAATTCGCCGTAGCTCTGGCTAAGAAGAGCTGGCTGCCTTGTGGCAGAGAAATTAAGTTTTTGGGATATTTGTTTTTATGGTTTCGTTGGAAACTATTTCACCAGTTATGACAGCAACAATCTGTAATGACAGTGGGTTACAAAAGTTGCAGTACTATAATATTTTTAGTGACTTTTCGAGGAAATAAAATAAGCAATAAGCAATCAGTAAGAGAACAGAAAACATATAAGAAGAAGTCACCAGAGATCAAACAGATGACGTGTAAGTTGGTAAGTATAAGTAATTTTATTACAAAAATGATACGGGGTTTAAAAAATTATATCAATTGACACCAATAAATGTAGCTTGAGTACGATCCAAAGACAATTTCAAATTCACCATAGCAAAATTACATGTACGTCGACATCGAAGTAAAACATCAAGGCGAAATAAAAAGCACAATGCAAAAATAAAATATCACATCTCACCAATGCACGACATTAAACAACGCGGGAAAATAAACCAGCTGAAAATTAGTCTTTAAGGTAAATTCTATTGGTAACATGCTTTAAATGTTATAGATTCGTATCATTCGCAATGATTGAATTTGTGCCAACACCGACATCACTCCCTTATTTCTTATTTGTTAAAATTAATGTTCATATATTCGAAATTATAAGTTAATAGTAAAGTAGTTTAAAGTTCTCAACCTCTACACTATTAATATCACCTATAAAAATTGTTGTTTATAATGTACAGTGCCAACCATACCCACTAAAACCCACTAAATCCACTAAACCCACTAAAATTTTCATAGTGTAACTTTAGTTTTAAGCTGACACCGCATTACTGCCGAAAATCAATTTAAAATTGTATTACATATGCATGTTAGGTTAGATTATGATGTACTATTTGACACACTTGACAAATTCAAATCTGTAGCTGTAGTTTATTTTGGAATAAAAGACATACATTTATTACCCAATGATATTGCCAGTGTAGTTTACTATACCATATAATAATAGGTCCTAATTTATTGATTTGTGATATCGAACGGTAATATTTACGAATTGTTAATATCGACAGTGAGGAAGGACTTTCCATAAATCCTCACAAAACTACACTCGTCACATTTACGCAAAAAGGTGCTTTGGGAGGCCTAAAACCCTTAAGGCTCAATAAAGTGGAAATATCATTTGCCAGCGAGTTTAAATACCTAGGAGTCATTTTCGATCAAAAGCTGACATGGAATTCCCACATCCAAAAAATCACATATAAAGCAACCATTGCGCATTGCCCTGGAAAGGTGAAGGCAGATGTGTCGGAAAAACTGGGGTTAAACTCCAAGATGACCCTATGGTTATACACTAGACCCATGGTAACCTATGGATCGGTGATATGGTGGACCAAGACATTGAAACGGGGGGCAATAAGGCTATTGGCGTATAAGGGCGTATAAAGGGCTTGCTTGCCTGTCCGCCACTGGGTTCATAAAAACTGCTCTCACGGATGCATTGAAATTTGTTTTAAACCTGACACCACAACAGATATTTATCCAAGGGGAAGGTCAATCAGTGGTAGACAGTCTAACGTAAGGCACAACACTCATAAGGCAACAACATGGAACAGAGCACCACAAGTTATACGGAGCTGATCTCATATTGAGAATGCTTAAGGACACTATGGTCCCAAAGCATAACTTAATAATAATAAATCGTCTTTATTGTACAATTAAATTACATTATGAAAGAAATGCAAAGTAAATAATAATACTGATTTCTACCAAAATGTGGCGAAGTCTAGCTAAGTAGCTACTCTACTCAACCACACAGTGGTAGATGAAATATACAAATACATATATAAACAACTTTGTAATGGACGAATGCTTTGAGTACAAGTTAAATAAAATACAGTATAATAGAAATACAATACAATACAACTAATAAGGTTTGCTAGACATAATTACAGGTATACATAATGTTAAAATTACTGCTGATATTACTACCTAAATGAAGAGTGCGCCGATTTTCCATATTTAACCAATTAAGAATTTTAACGGTATGCGATACATGATCATATTTACGTAATCCGAATATTACTCGACAACAGGAATTTTGCATTTTTTGAATTCTGCTTTGGTCATTTTGATCAAGGCATGGCCCATAAATAAAATCACAACAGTTGAAATGTGATAGCACTAGGGATTCACAAAGAGTTTTTTTAGTTTGAAATTCAATATATGTCGACTGGAGTAAATAAGTTTAAGTGATAAAAACGCCTTTTGTTGCAAAGCTTTCACGTGTTGTCTGAATCTAAAATCGGTCTCTAAAATTACACCCAAATTTTTTGCAGAGTGCCGTGAATTCAGTTTCAAATTATGGTTTTTAGATAATTCATTTATGATATGCTTCTATAAACATTTTCAAATCAAAGTTCCAGACAGAGGGGACTGGAAGTACGGTCTAGTATACGGATGGCTCCAAGACAGAATAGGGAGTCGGAACTGAGATTTAAGGGATAAGGTCGAAAACTAAAATCTCGATAAGTCTAGGAATACACGTCACAGTATTTCCGGCTGAAGTGCCTGCTTTAAAGTGATGTGCAGAGGAAATAATGAGGCAAGGAACTGTTAACAAGTCAATTGCCATTTTCTTCGACAGCCAAGCATAGCTAAAGGCAATCGATTCCATGCAGGTCGATTCAAGACTAGCATGGGATTGTATAAGTGTCTTTACGGACCTAGGAAGTCAGAAGAAAGGTGACCATGACATGGGTACCAGGACACGAGGGACACAGGGGAAATGAGAAGGCTGATGAACTGTGCGTTTAAAGCCCCATATAGGACCCGAACCCTTTTGTGTTGTGCTGAGCCATGCGTACGAACATCCATTAATAAATGGGTACAAAGTAAATCTCTAGAGTGGTGGAAGGCAGAGACTCAAAAAGTTCACTAAAAGACGATCGGTCAAATTCGCGGAAGACATACCACGTCAAAATAGAAAAGCCATTACGATAACAGTGGGTCTTCTAACTGGAAACTGTAGTTTAATAGACATATGAGTCTAAGGGGTCGCAGAGGATGCAACATGCAGATTCTGCCAAGAGGAGTACATGTGCCGTATCATTGCGAAAGCCTAATCAAGACTGAGACTCTAACTACTTGATGAGAAGAAACCAAGGGTAGATAGCTAGAACGATGAGCTCTTACCAAGGCTATGGAGTCTGATACAAGAGACAAAGCTGGATAATGAGATCTAAGTAAAATTAGATAGATAAACAGAGGTCTCGGTGGTCAAGGCCAATAAGCCAACTCACTAAAATACACTTTTTTATGGCAGTTACGATAGCAGTTTGAGTGCTCAAATCCGACTTGTTTGGAAAAGGGGTATTTTCCGTATTATTTAATATCAATTAAATTTAAAATAATTTATCTCTGGTGAGGGTCTAACAAACCGAAATGGTAGAGGAAATTTCATGTCTTATTTCAATGATTAATAAATTCCTGGAATTGAATTAAATATTTTACTGTCAATAAAGAAAACAAAGTAGAATCCTGATAAGGTAACTCGACTCCATTATACAAAATATATATTGTATAAGTATCAATGCGTTGGGAGTTCTCTCAAATTTCGAACGATAATCATTTATCTAGACCTGTCAAATGGTGCACAACGTTGCAATTAATAAAGTAAATAAATGCATTTCTTAATGGTGTTTTTATCAGCAGATAGGGTCTTCATATTCAATAATGTAGTCCTCCATTTAACATCTGTGTTAGTCAAGTTATTTAGCCTTGCATATCACATTATACCCATTATACCTGTAATCATTAATCACTCGAAAAATAAAATAAACATAGACAGCGGACGTCATCGAGCCATGAAATAAATTCATTTTATAGGATTTTAATTATCTACATGCATAATTATTTAAGCTGTTAGTAATTGTTCAGGAAAAATATAAAAAAACAATTAACATTCACTCAATTTTTGTAACTTAATTTTTTAGACACCTACTCTTGTGTGCGGTATAATTGGTACAGCATAATTTTTCGTTGCATACAGGGTGATTAACGTGAAAAGGGACATTCTGTTTTGTAGATACAGTCCGTTTAGATAAATTAGAAACGACTGTTAGAAGAAATCTGAGTATCTCACTTCCCTCACTTACCGAAAGGAAGTATTGTTATAGGACTATAAAGTGTGTTTGGATATTGATAGAACATGTTCAGAGAGTGATAGAGGGGCGTTATTTAAAACTGATATTATCATATATACCATACAAATTATCAGTTTTTGAAATATCAGCCTTTTTATATATTGTTGCCAACGGGGTCTCCACACTTGACAACTCTCGACTTTTACATCTGGGGACGAATGAAAAAACTTTCTGAGCAAGTGCAAGGAAATAAGTTTTGGCTTCACCGCCACCGAAGTAAGAAGAAGACCACGTGGATGTATTAGAAACGGTGGCTGGCATTTTAAAAAGTATTAAATTGTTCTTAATTGTACGTTCGTTCCATTAATTTTAAACAATATACTAGATAACACAACATAACAACAACATAATAACAACATAATAGATAGATCCAAACGCTGCCTTTAGTTTTCTACCTAATAAAATTAGTAAAAGTAAACAGGAATATATTTTTTATTAAATGTATTAGCATTTCACCGCTTGATACACTATTAAAAAGGGATAAAACATAAATTTTTAAAGTTACTTGAGTGTATTTTATGTATGCAATATTCGAGAAACTGTTTAAATTTTTAATTTAATTCTGCGCAAATGCACCCAAACATTTTAATTTGTATGCATAATTTTTGTAATCACGTTTCTAACTTTTTTATATTTAGTTTCCAGAGCTGGGCAGTACTCGAGTAAATTGTATTCGTAACTGTGCTGAGTACCCAAAGTACTCAGTAACAAGTACTTTTATTTGGATGGCACTCTGTACTCGAAATTTTCAAGTACTTTTCATTATTAGGTACTCGAGTACTTTTGGAAGCCACAAATGACGAGTAACGAGTACGAGTACCGACGTGCAACACAGGTAAGTCTCAGCTTGTCTTTTTCCATACAAGTATGCAGGGCAGTCAGTATCAGTCAGGCGAGAAGTGAGCATTTGACGTGTGAAAAATTACGCCCAAGTAACAATTTAAATGCCAACAAGTATTTATCGGGTTTTATCACAGATTTAAGAAGGTAAATAAACCGAACTGGGTTTTATTATTTCTTTTTTGCATACCAATTTTGCTGCAGATAATATGTACTTAAAAAAAGGCCTTCAAGTTATCTTTAAAGCAATTTGTTAAACCTCTTTTCTCCTTAAGACCTACTGGTTTTATAGCCACTTAATTTCTGCATTATTCAAAACCACAATAAACACATTAAGTTTTATATTGGATTTTAAATATTTTAAGTTTTGTGGTAGACACCTATAAATCTTTAGGTTTTATGGGAGTTTTAAAATATGGTCTATAAGTAGTCCTTATGATCAAGCAGTAAAACTAATAACTCTTAAGTAGTCTTACCCTTAATATATTTTGTCATAAACACTATTTGCTTTTAAGGATAATTGGTAAAGGTTCTTTAAAACCTAATAGTTTTTTGGTAGCTTTATTAAGCTACGTTAAAACTTTTTGGTTTTTATAAAGCACTTATAAATCCTTTGGTTCCCCCACTTACGCCTCTAAACTTTGAGAGAGGGGGCATATAACGCATAGTAAACGCCATTTTGTGATTGCTGATTTTAGTGCAGTGCAATGCGGCGCAAAAAAAGCATTTTAGGTACCTAGGTACTTAGTAAAATGTTATTAATGATCGCACACCCAAAAACACAAGAAATATATAATGTTTTTTTAGGTTATGTTATCTAAGCTAAGTACATTTGGATTAGAGATTATCAGAGACAAATCTTAAGGGTTTTAAAGAAAAGTAGTAGGACTGGGTAAAGTCTTACAGGCGTTAAAATAGTAATAAAGTAAAGCAATTAGAATTTAACACAACCTTTTGTTTCATAAAAATATTTCCTAAAGCCACAAACTCTTAATAGGGTATTCTATTAAAATAAACGGTTTTATTGATTTTTCAGCCATGTTTTTTTACGTTAACTATGGCAGACATGTTTGAACAAAGTTGAAGCAACAGTGTTTAGTTATATTTCTCTTATTCTTACTGTTTACATTTAGCCTGCAACTATCTAAAATGTATTAATATGTCATATAAACCCCTAAAAAGCCCAAAATCATACTGAGTACTATTTTTTTATTAATTATAAATAATAATTAATAAGCTGACAAATGAAAGGCGCGTGATTTTTTAAAAAGTTTTTTGATACACTTTATCAATAAAGTGGTCTGTGTTGACAATGTTTTGATACTAGGTTGTTTATTAATATCAAATTTGAAAACTTTAACACATGCAGATATTTCAATCGAGGCAGACATATTTTATTACTTGACGACATTTTCTGATTTAGACAGTTTAAGTGCAACAAATTTTAGACAAAGAATTATTAAAGACACCATTATTTATGAAGTTCTCAAAGCAGGCTTAAAATGTGATTGCAAGTACTAACGGTTTTAAGAAGATTTTATAAAAGGTTTTATGGTAGAAAACATCTTGCAGATTTGGGTTCTAAAGTACTGTTGGTTTTATTAATAGTTTTATGGAAGATATTTATAACCCTTATAAAAGGTTTTTCTTTTGGTTTTATGCCGGGTTTATTGTAGCTTTTAAGAGGTTATCTAGTATAAACAGTTTTACGATCAGTTTTATTCTATAGACTTAATACCCTCTTGTAGATTGTGATAAAACTTCAATTGTTACTTGGGCGGAGTAGTAAGTTTCGTAGTTCTTCAGATTTGTAATAATAAGTGCGGATTTTTAAAAAAAGAACTGACAAAAAAAATCAAAAAGTTGTGGTGATTCATGTATCATGTTATAGCTAGGGAGCTGGTGGCAGAAATTTTTATATAATCTTATTGTGTGACTGAAGTTGAAAAGTGTAAAGGCGTCATAATAAAAAACCGGAAAAATCATTTCAGTCTCGATTTCAGTCATAATGTCGTTGTTGATTTTTTATTTAACAATTAATTAAAAATGCAGCCAAAATATACTCGTACTCAAGTTTTCACGAGCACTTTTTAAAGGTACTCGTTGTGAAGTACTCGTGAGTACTTTAGTGCGGTACATTGCCCAGCTCTGTTAGTTGGTGGTTTTCTTCAGCGTTGACTTTGTTTAGCGCTTGACATTTCAACCATCTTGTCGTGAAGTCTTCTGAAGCGAAGTGAGCTCTTCTGGACTGAGCCCCTCCGTTTATACAGATTATCAGGAGGCCTGTTGTGGATAATTGCTCATGCGGAACATTGACTCCCACGTTATTTGTAATTGTAGTCCGGTGTCACGATTATAGTTATTAGATGTTTATTTACTTCAATGGCTTCTCTGTATCTTCTTGGCCAGTTTCTCTTGGTGTTAGCTAATTTCTTTGTCTTGTCGAATTTTATGAAACGGTCGGTTTTTTCTGTGTTCGACAACTGCTGATTTTGTAGAATTTGTATAGCTAATGTGTTCTCTGAGTCTGATCGTTTGCTCTCTCCGATGTAAACCTGTTCGCAGGAACATGGAATGCTATATACTCTTGATGTTTCAAGTTATTCTGGACCTTGGTATTTCGGAAAATATTGTGTTACCTTCTATTTCGCATTATACATTACTTTGACGTTGCTTTTCTCCAAAAGTCTTCTGCTGTTTTGGTTATAACTTGTCTCTTTATTGCATTGTCTATGTCCTTTTCTGTTGTGACGTTTTTAAAGTCCGATATTTGGAGATGTTCTGTCTCGCAAATTTGCTTTGCCTCAGTATACTAATGTGCTAATGACGGCCTGTTTTTGTGCTGAGTGGTGGTAAGATAGAGTTAGCGTGTGGGTATCTATCTCTATCCGCCGGTTTCCTGTATGCCTTGTGTCCTAATCCTCCATTGTCCTTCTTAAACACGAGAACGTCCAGAAATGGGAGTTTACTATCTGTTTCTACATGGTGAATTTGATCTTATGATGTAAGTTGGTAGTTCCTTGAAATTCTTCAGCTCCTCAAGGCCATGCAGCGATCTAATAAAAATGTCGTCCACATATCGAAACCAACATTTTGGTTTCAATTGGTAGCTGCCCAGGGTGTATATTTCGAATGGTTCCATAAATAAGTTGGTTAGTACTGGTGATAAAGGTGAACCAATTACCGATTTTTATATTGTCTTGAGCAGAGCCGTTCCTAAGCACTGTGCTTAGTGCTTGTCTAAGCACTCTAAGCACTTTTGTGCTCGAGAGCACTGTGCTTAAGAGCACTTCTTAAAATCGGTGCTTAGTGCTTAGGGCTTCGAGCACTTTGCGAAAGGGCTTAGTGCTTAGTAATCCCGCAAAGTGCTCGCGAGCACTCAAAAAAGGCTCGCAAGTACTTTAGTGCTCGGGAGCATTCGAAAGTGCTCGCAAGCACTCTAAAAGGCTCGCAAGCACTTTTTTTAGCGCTCGCGAGCACTAAAATGCTTGCGAGCACTCCAAAAAGCTCCCAAGCTCTTTATGACTCGTGAGCACTTTAAAATTTTCGCAAGCAAAGAATCATTTCTGCATTAAATTTGTGAATTCACACCCAATTTAGAAAAAAAAATTTAGACTAAAGAGAATTTATTTTATGACAGATTTCGTGCAATAATAATAATTCTTAAGAAAATCCTTTATAATAAACTGTTTTCATTCATTATTTTTTTCAAAATATTTTTCTGAATTGGGTGTGTGCCAAGTTAATGATGGTTTCCTGTTTCATTTTTGTTGAAAAACTGCTGGGATTATCAAATTCATCTATACATCATCATCAGTCATCATCTCCGATTAAAGAACTTATATCTAGATACATAACAGGCTATCTTTTCACTACATACCTTGTTTGCTCCTAACATAGTCACATTATATGTCCATTAAAATGGATAGATGAACATCACATCCCATAGGCAACAGTGGCGTTGTGTGTGTAGAAAATGTGTAGAATGGTAAATATTTTCATTAAAATGAATTATTGCAATTCCTGCATTACCGGCTCTTTATATAACGTGATGTAGGCATACGATATTACAGTAAGATAAAACAGTAAGATAAATATGTATTGAAAGGATATTAAAATTTAATTGCTATTTACTTTATAACTGTAAACTGAACTTCATCATTTTACGACTATGGAACGATCGATTTTCTTATTTTCTAAACTGCTTTCTGCAAACGGCACAGCACTTCACTATTTATTTGCACAAAATATATTGTCACTAAACTGTGTAAATATGAATAGAGAATATTATTTAGGTATTAAGCAAATCACAACTTAAAATAAAATTACTTTTTCACCAGTTTTTGGTCGGAGAACACGAAAAACATTTATTGACATTAATGGCCGAACGTGTACGAGCAGCCGCGAATACGCCGATGGGCCAATCAACAACTTATGGGAAGAAGTGCCTTAGAATGGGAGTCTTTCGGGATCATAAAATTCATGCCATTATGTATCTAGATATAAGTTCTTTAATCGGAGGTCATCATATTATTATTATGTTACATTTTACATTACATGCATAATAAGCATACTTAGCAAATTCACGTAAAGATGACATTTACCATATTATTAACTGTATTCTGTTAGAAGTACAAATGGTGTACCCTCCTACCCTCTACCTAAATGCATGATGTGAGATATGATAGTGATAAATTGTCTCTTTCATTAAAAAATAATTCTCCACCAAGGTGAATATCAGAATAGTATACAGTATTACAGTGTGTCCCCGGACGGATCTAACACCTAACTACACTTGCAGTCTTTCTTATTTTGCATTCTTATTTTGAATTTTTGAAGAAAAAGTCACTCTTCATAAAATGTTTTTCTTACTCTGAAAAGTCCTTGGCTATAGTCAGAATTTCGAAATAACGTACAGGATAGTTAACAAATACGGAAACGTGAATTTGTGCCAAAAGTAAACTATGAGTATTTTGAGAGGAGATTGTTACAGGAAAAAGTTGTTTCTAATGTCAACAAAAGGTCAGATAAGAAATTTGAACGTCATATCTCAAGTTGATATTTCTGATAATATTATGATAAAAATAATTAAAAAAAGAACGCTGCCTAAGAAACCACTACTTCCACAACCAGACTTCCTATACAAGCCTTACAACGAAAATACTGCACTCCGCTATGTGGAAATAATTGTTTATGGAACTTTAATAATATGATATTTGAAATCGTGTACCCCAAAAACCCATAAAATGATATGCCACATCTGTAGTGGTGGTGGGGGTAAATGAAGTGAAAAAAATTCTGGATGACTTTGATTCATGTACATACACTAAATCAGAATATTTTTCCACTCCCTTTAATAATGGGGTGGGGGTTGATAATGCCAAAATTTTTTTTGAGACCATGGCTCCTATTATATTTACTAAATACCAATTTCATGGACTCTTATTTTCTTGATTTATTTATTTATCCCAATTTACGCCCCAACTCTTCAACAGAATAAAATTAAAACATAATCTAGTTCCAGATCCTTAAAATACATACGCGTGCCAAATTTTAAGTCAATATTTTAAACGGTTCCAGAGTAATTGTGAGCACCAAAAAGTTACAGGACCAACATACCGACCGACACGACAGGCAGACATTTTTTTGCTCAAACTTAAAATATTGACGTTTCATGACATTCTAAGCCCATTTGAACATTGAAAATTTTCAAAAAAATTTTTCGCATCAGTATTCTTCCACTGGACGTGGAATTAATACGCAGACAATGGCATGATAAAGGTATAACAAATCATTGTGTGCCGTGGAGTAAAGCTTCTACTTCATGCAGTTTCTTCAAGGAAACCTACTACGCATCCATACTACTCGAGAAAACCCACTGCGCATTCATACTACTTGAAGTAATCCATTGAGCATCCGTTTTATCGGAGAAAATCCACTGCGCATCCATACTACTTGAAGTAATCTACTGCGCACCCATACTACTTCAGATAAGCCACTGCGCATCCATTTGACTCGAGGAAACCGAAGAGGCTGCATGGTATTCTAATTTGATATCGTAGAAGCTAGACACTGACGCGATGACGCGTCTCTGACGCATCTCCTCATTTATTCTTGAAACATTGATGTCAATTTAGCAACCTACTAAAATAATCTTGAAAGGCAGGTACGCTGATGTTCGTGTGTTCATAGGACTCGAATTATAAGGCAACCTGTAGTATTTATAAATCTTAAAATTCCACACCTAGATTTTCTATCCAAGGGTCTCAACGAAAAACATTTTGATACTATATTTGAACTTCACTATGTGGAAATTATTGTTTATGGAACTTTAATAACAAAATATTTGAAATCACCTACCCCAAAAACCTAGAAAACGATATGCCACATAAGGGGATAAGGGTGGTGGTAGAGGTAGTAGTGGGGGTGGATGAAGTGAAAAAAAATTTGAGGCCTTAGGATCTTGTATACACGCTAAATTACAATGTTATTTTTTTCACCCCTTTAATAATGGATAGGGGGTAGTAATGGGGGTGGCTAATTGCGAAAAATATTTTGAGACCTTAACTTCTTTTATATATACTAAATACCAATTTTACGGACTCTTATTGCTTGATTTACATATTCACCTTTATTTACCCCAATTTATCCCCTAACCATTCAACGAAATAAGATCAAAATATAATCTAGTACCAGGTCTCGTTAAAATACATACGTGTACCAAATTTCAAGTCAATATCTTAAACGGTTCCAGAGTAAATGTGCGCACAAAAGAAGTTAGACAGACTGACCGACAGACAGAATTTTTTTTATCAAACTTAAAATCTCGACGTTTCATGACATTCTAAGCCTATTTGAATAATAAACATTATTCTTTTTTGCGTTACTATACTTCCACTGGATGTGGAAGTAAAAATGACTTAAAGAAGTATGAAAAATAAAAAAATATATAATATTTCTATTCTATTGATGTTTTGTTATCATGTTATTATGCACTTTGGTTCAATTTAATTATTTTAATCATAATTTTAGCAAAAATATCAACTTTGGGATACGACGCCGACGTTTAAATTTCACCAATGAACTTTCATTGGAACTAGAAAGAACTTTTTCCTGTAACATATTTTCTCTCAAAAATCTCTCAGTTTCTCTCTAGGTTGTTTTTGTTGACCCTTTTTTTATAAATGAAATTCTAGCCTCAATCAATAGATACTCCATTATTTAAATTTTTAAAAAGTGCTTAGTGCTTAGTGCTCCTGAATTTAAAGCACTTTTTCGGAGTGCTAAGTAATCGTGAGCACTCTACTATTAACAGTGCTTAGTGCTCGAAAAAATAAAGCACTTTTTTTGAGTGCTTAGTGCTTAGTGCTCGCGAGCACTTTTTAGCAGTGCTCGCCCAGCTCTGATCTTGAGGAAATATCCTTTGAAAATTAGAAACAAAAATAATACAGATAAACTCTTTCAATAGTGCAATTATATTTCTTACTAGCAATAATCCCAACAATAAACAAAATATCTAAAAAGGATGGTACTTAAAAATTTACTAGAATTCTTTTATTACTTGCAAGAATTACATAATTTCATTTCTAAAATATTGATGGTATATTTGTTCTGCAGGAAATAATTAGATTACAGGATCAGGATCAGCCATTCCATTAAACCCGTGTCCTGGATTGCTGCATGTCACTAATCCTGTGATCCTGTCGTAAATTTGGTTTTATCGCGACAAGCGTTGTTATTCTGTCAGTCGTTAGCCTTAAATTATGCTGGCCAGGACATTGTTCAAATACTAACAAACGTATTTCTTACACGGCCAATACTATTTACTGGCGTGCTATTGGCCAAATAGAGGCATATTTCACCATTTCGCTTACATAACAAAGGTAATAGGAAATTGTGGGTTTCGTGCACATATTTCTTTACAAAATAAGTGAAAACTAACCCCGCTTATGATGAAGAGGTAATCTAAAGACCCTAGACATGTTTATCGGTAAATGCAGTAAGTGCTCAAAGTATAATAAACTGTGATTCACCCGCATGTAAATCTAACTGCCGTGACTTACGGCGTAATTCTACCAGCCATTTTACTTCCGGTAAGGTATGATATGATGTAAGATATATTATACATGGGGGGGAAATCAGTTACAGTATCTTCATTACGTACACTCAGAAATTGCGAAAGATGAGACATGATAAGTAACTTCTTGCGCATAAAATTAATTAAAAATTAATTTATTATTAACAGGAATATCTAATTATATTTTTAATAGCAACATAGCTCAAGATTCGAAATTATGTTTGTGATTTAACATAATCAGAATGCTATCAACTTATATCAGATTACGATAATGCTGTTAACGTTACTCTATTCTCGTTTGTCTTCTAACCAAAAAAATATTTTATGTGTTAGTATGGGCTCTCTTTTGTAAAAACGAGTTCCAAAATATCTCGCAAAATATCATTTAGTCCAGGCAACGGAACGCTAAAATGACCAATATCTCTAACTTGAGTGCTAATGAATAGATTTTGATGAAACTTTGTGCAATGTTGTTTTTTTTTGACCTGATTCTACAAGTTACAGAACCCGTGATAAAAGAGGTGTTTTCTACCCCCTTTTTTATTAACGTCATTACAAACACATTGCACAAGGTTTCATCAAAATCCATTTATTAGCACTCAAATTAGTCCCTTGACTGGACTAATTATAAAAAGTTATACAAGGCTGCTAGTAACACCAGTTCAGTAAAACATTAATATTGTAATATATCGGACAAAATTCAGAAAGTTTTGAAAATTGGTTGAAATGTTAAGGATAACATAAGAATTAGTAGACCGAAAAGTTCCCACCCCTAAATAGTGTGCTTCGTCCCCTAGGAAGTCGTTTCCACCTCCATTTTGAAGTTTTCTAGATTATCTCAGGAACATTGCACTTTTTGATAAAAATACCTACTCTAAAGTTCACTTCTTAACGCAAAAGCAGTAACTACTAAACTCCACTTAAAATTATAATAAATATAGCGCTTCCACCCTCCCACCCTTAAAAAATATCGCAATTTTTAAAGAATTATTTGCACAATTCATTCGAGTATGGGGTTAAAAACGTGCTTTAGTTTTGAACTGGCTGCGGTACCTCTTTCCCTTTTCGATGACAAAGGTCCAATGAGAAAAACTAACAAGGCAACTTTATACCAGATTATTAATACTCTTCCATAAACAAGACCATATTTTCGAAATTAGTGAGTAGGTATCTAATTGATACTTGCTTCGCGACGTAATATGGCCAAAAAAGGAGAATTTAATAGCGTTTACAACGCTTACGTTAGTTACATAAGAAAACATTATGGTAATAGAGTAACTGTCGTGTTCGATGGTTATTTGGATAATGCAAACGGCACGAGGAGCCTAAAACAACAAAGGCGAGTACTGCAAAAAACCTGTCCTGAAATTATATTTGATGAAAACATTGCTGTTTCTGAAAGGCAGCAGAAGTTCCTTAGTAATTTGTTTAACAATGAACGTTTGATTGAAGAACTGGTGAAAAAATTTAGTAATGAAGGAATCAAGGTGTTCGTTGCTGCGGATGACACCGATTTATTAATAGTACGAACTGCTATCGAAAATTGTCGTAAGGCAAGATATTTTTATTGCTCTTTCTCTCTCCGACAAAGACATTACATTTTTAAATGAAAAACAAGGTAATACCAGCAAAAGGCTTTACAGTTCAAGAGATTTACAATCCTCAACTTTTTTTAAAAAACTGTAAAGAAATAATATTATTTGCACATGCTATTAGCGGTTGCCAAACTCAGCGTTTCTTTCCAAAGGAAAGGTTAATGCAATCAATGTGCTTAATAAAAGAGATGACTTACAAGACATCGTGCAAACTTTTAATAATGAAAAAGCTAGTCATGAAGAAATTGTAGACGTAGGAGAGCGATTTGTTCTAGCTTTATACAACTCTACCTCCGCAGAAAAAAGTCTAGAAGTATACAGATTTATATCTTTTAACAAACTTGTTGGTAAAGCGAACAATACTCTAATACTATCAAAACTACCAGCAACTTCTGCTGCTGCTCGGCAACACTCATATCGCGTTTTTTACCAAATTCGAATATGGAAAAACGTTATGATTAATTAACGCAGGTAACCTTCTGATAATTAGTGGATTAGATATACAGGGGACACCACGTAAAAAAACGGCCAATTACTTTACCTCTGTGGTGGCGTGGCAACAAGTACAATATACAATATTCTCGCTTCTTTAAAAATTGCGATATTTTTTAGACGTGACATTTATTATAATTTTAAGTGGTGTTTAGTAGCCACTGCCTTTGCGTTAAACATTGAACTTTAAAGCAGATTATAGTAAAGATTATAATTTATTGTGTTAACTGGAACCAACCCTTATGTGTGCGCCTTATTTCCCACGGTACTATTAATTTTCGGAAAAAACATGTAGATACGTTTTTGACAGAAAATTTTATATGGAATAATTTTGTATTTAGGGATTCTTATCAAAAAGTGCACCGTTCCCGAAATAAACTTGAAAATCTCAAAATGTGGGTGGAAACTACCTCCTAAGGGACGAAGCACACTATTTAGGAGTGGGAACTTATCTGTTTACTAATTCTTATACTATCCTTAACATTTCCAGCAATTTTCAAAACTTTCTGAATTTTGTCCGATATAAATCGTTATATTACTGAACTACACTTCAATTTGTATCTTTCGATATCAGTACTCTTCGAATGCCACAAAAACTGACCAAATTTATCGATTTGTTTTACACATTTACACTTACTTTATTTTACACTTTTTAGCATGTGTCAATCTCCGTTAGATTATTATATAATTAGAACTAATATGTACTCATTAAGTCTCATAAAAAATAAGTGCTGAGATATTCTTATAAAAAATTATAAAATATCTACTATACCTTAACCGGGAAAGGAGGATGGTGATGAAATGAACTGGTAATAGTGTCAAGTCGGAGTAAGATAAATTGGTCTAGGGTAGGCATGCCGGTGACGTTATATAGAAATGAAATGTATGTAGATTTAGGGAGGTTAGCAGCTTTTCTTAGATTTTTGTTTTGGGCGACTTGTAGCTTTTTTGACGGGTGGGGGTGGGTGTTAGAAAAGGGTACCAAACTTGGGGGGCGTAGGTAAGGATTGGGCAGTACGCATTTATGCTTTATGATAACATTTTGCAACTTGTCAAAATATAGTTATCGGTCTAAGAAAACTCCTAAGTGCTCAATTTCATTCGACCACGCAATGTCTTTGCTTTTGATGTCAAGTTTTGCGTTCGGGTATGGGAGAGTTCGACTTTTTGTTATGGTTAGTACCTCGGTTTTGGTGTGGTTGACTTTGAGTCCCCATTTTTCAAAATATGAGATGGTTCTGTCCGTTTGTTTCTGCAAGATTTGTATCAGCAGGTCTGAGTTTTTTGATGTGGCCATAAGTGCGTCTACCTATATTACATACATCACTGTCGTTGATATACAACAAGAACAGCACTGGGGCTAGAGCGGAACCTTGTGGAACTCCGGAGAAGATAGTATTTAGGATTTAGGGATGAGCATTCCTGATTGACTGCTGCTCGGAATTCGCGATTTAGAATATATGATTGTATTACGAATCGAAATTTTCGCGGTATTGAACTTGTATAGCAACCCAGGATGCCAGACTTTGTCAAACGCCTTCTCAAGGTCTAGGGAGACTCTCCCTGTGAGGAGATCCGATTGGCGTTTGTGATCAGTCTTTCACCAACGCGGAACAACTGTTGGGATGTGGATTTTTCTGAAAGGAATCCACACTGGAAGTCGCTGAGCGGATGGTTGGTCTCTACGATATCCAGTATGTGGGATAAGATGATGGAGTCTAGAATTTTCCCCAAGGCTGATAATAAACTGATCGTACGGTAGCCTGCTGGTATTTTTTTTTGTTGGCTGTTTTGGTATTTAAACATTTAAACATTATTTTCAATAAGGATCGGGGAGTGTACGCAAGCACCAAATAGACCCAAGACGCTGTCCGTTGAAGCGTTCACAAGAGTTCGTCTGCGTCGTAGATTTGTAGAGGATTGTGATATTTGTAAGTTGTGTTGTTTTTTCATTGTTTTATTTTTTGTTATTAATAAATATTGTTTTATTAAAACTGATTGGATTTAATTTGCCCTTTTCAGATACCTTTAATTTTAGAGTTATATGTTTTAGACGTGACAATATATTCCACACTGATTGCCTTACATTGTTATTATCATTCTTAATTAAGTATTTAGCTAGTTTTTCTTACTTTTGTGAGGTAGGTACAAAAAAATTGTATTTTTTTTATTTGGTAGTATGGAATCCATCTACCGTTTTTATTTTCAATACCTATTTCTTGTTTTTTATTTCTTTTATGATTTCCTTAGGTTTGATAATATATTTTTGGGTTCATTCATAATTTTTTCGTTTACCTTTTATTGCTATTTTATAATACCAACAGAAAGTTTCTAAATTTTTGCCAAATAATATAAAGAACTTACATCAGATATCAGTTGTGTGTACACAAAATACCAAAAATTATCTGCGCTGACCTTTTCACACCCATCATCATGAAAATCCTGAAAAGGTGGCTGCGTGTTTTAAATTATTCTTTGGAAATTAATAAATCTTTTTCCACATGATTACCTACCTGAAATATCTGCTGTAGTTTATTTCGGTTTATTAAAATTTAGCGAATTCAGTATCTAATGACCTAGTTGTTAGCGAAACCACTAATCGATGTGATTTAATATAGGAATGCATATCCATATAGGTATGTAGTTAATAATTATCATTACAGGTGCAGCTTCGCATCAAGTTTGAGCACAGCTTGCGTTTTCTGAAATTCATGGAGCGAAGAGGGTTATAAACAAACAGAATAATGTACCACCATTGCATGTGTAGGAGTCATACGTACTCATTATTCAGTACATATTCATTACCTTGGATACGTTACTATATGTAAGCCTCGTAAAGAAAATGTGCTTTCTTCTTAGAATTTAATTATACTTGCAGAGGAATATTGTTAACGAATTTCCATTCAAAATATCCACCGGAGTGAAAATTTTACAAATTATGTGTGTTGGAGATTGCTGTTTTAATCTAAATCAAAATATGGAATATATGCAAAGCAGGTGCTCAGTTAACTAACGGATTGCAAAATGCACAAATAATAATAATTTTCATTTACTGAGAAGTTTTACAATAAGTATGTGCATAATTATTATTACTCTTTATTTACAAATAAACGAAGATCACAAAGCCTAGGGCTGTCCGTCGTTTAGGATATCTATTTATCGATTAATGTAATAATGCAATAATAATGATGCGAAACACAATCATAAATTTACCAAGAATGGAAAATTTAGTAGGAAAAAAGTAATTATATTACTACGCTAGAGAAACATTTCTATAAAATATACTAGGTGTACGTATAAACATAAAAATATATTTTCATTCAACTTTGTAACATCAAATTTTACGAGGTAAGCTTCAGAATTTTGTGATATTAGTCATTTTTCATTGTTATTAAATCATGAATTTTTGTTCTATTTACTTTAGAGATGAAATATTTGGAACGTTTTTAAATATATGATAATTAGTTAGATTTATAATTTTTTCGGGGATTTCGGTGCGAGAAGTATAAGTCTTCTCTCACCTATGCACTTTTATATATTTATATATTTTAATTTATGTCTTTACATGGGAATGATGTGGTTGGGTTAAAGTATCCTTATTTTTAAAGTGGTACCAACTGGTACGATCATTCTAAGCCAATAAGAACGAATTACGTCATATTTGATGTCGAGACCAGCGGCACAGGTAGTTTGCAGTAGAGTTGAGTTCGCCGGCGGTGATTAATTTAAGTGATATAAACCTATTTTGAGTGTGAAAGATCTTCACATTCCTTCGCCACCAGGGAGTTGTGTGTAATCTATGTAAATACCAAAGTTGGCAGTTTTAATCTACTACATTCCACAGCTCCTCGACCTCGAAAGTTTTACTGCAATTACACATCCTTATATCCCAGATGACGCTATGCATCTGGTAAAAATATTCGCGCACTTTGGCTCCGCCCCAGGCATCTTCTTGTAATGATACTACTCTACTGCATCACCACTACAAAGTCATTAAAAAGACTTTTCTGTATCTTTCATAAATGCTGGTATGAGTGTAGTCATGTTTTTTGTTTGGTGGACTCTTTCTAGTTCTATCAAGTGGATTGGAAATTCTAATACGTTTGGTACCTAACTACTTTGATTGATTGATTGCTTGATTTACCAGCGTGCGGTAGGCATTGCTTCCACTTACGGGTATACAGCTGGACCTGCTACGTCCACGCTGGGTTGGACTAAGGTCATGCTTGTTGCCAGCAGCGAGAGCCACATGGCGCATGGTAAAGGAATGTGGGATAGGAGGTGTAGGTATTTGTGAGATGCGTTACCGCATTGTGTTATGAGGCAGCGTTTAAGCTCCCTTTTCTGTATTTTTGAACTTCTGCCTCTTCTGACTCTTCTTGTGAAATATGTTGCCGCGTTGTTTCATAATATGGAGTGTTTGTGCTCCTCTTTTTGTGTTTCTGCTTCCTCGAATCTTCTTTTTCTGAGTCTTCTGATTCCTCGCTTTTCGATTTTGGCGATGCATCGTTGCGATTTTTTGTGATATTCATTTTTTTATCCTGATCCTCTCAGTTGTTGTTCCTCCACTGTAGCATGGTCTCCCTATTTTTTGTTGATGACCGGTGCTAGCGATTACTTCAGTAGATGTGTTGGGTCCCTTCCTTGGGTATGTCCCCAGTACTTTATTGCGTAAATTTCTATCCTTTTTTAATTCTTTCCTCCTAATAGTGTTGACGTTTTATGTCGCTGTTTTCGTTTTGCCGTTTTTGCCAGTAGTTGGACGATATCCCAGTCTGCTCTTCTCAAAATCTTCTTCTGTTGGCTTTTGTTATTGCCGCGTTTTTTGACTCGTGTCATCATTGGCCGTTTGACGGCTATGTACCGAGAGATCAAGAAAGACTGAACATGACACACGGAAAAGTCACTGAAATTATCAAAATTGATTCCTATTCTACATACATTATTAAAACTAATTTCCTATGTTGCTAGTAGTAACGACTGGTTCCCTAATCACTGTTACCAATCTGATGTCTGCTATTTTCGTGAATGTCATTCTTGTTGGCTTGTGTTTGATTTATCATTTATCTCCCTTTTTGACTAATAAATTAGTGTTTTTCAATGGTCACTCGTGTGGTAAGTTAATAAAGAAACTCGCATTTTGTGTAAATACTGCAATTAACTATATTTAAGGCTACTGTCGATAACGTGAAAATGTTGAAAGTACCAGAAAATAGTACATATGTATGTAGTATGTGAGCGGCACAAAAACAATCTATAGGGAGCGGCACGTTCAGTCTGTCTCGATCTCCCTGTACACACATTTGGTATTTTTCTCAGTTGACGATATGATTGCCCTTGTGACTCTGTATGCCGTTTTGATTCACTCATTTATCGTTTCTCTTCGTTACAGTTGGTTCGTCATGTCTGTTCCTAGGGACTTCAATTTGTTTCGTTTTTCCTAGAGAGTATTCGTCTATTTTGTGTTTCTCTCCGCTGGCCCAACTATCTTTTGTTGACGGGTCTCGCTACATTATTAAGCTTTTCTTGAAGTTTGTTTTCAGTCCAGATGTATCCTGCGGCGATTAGGAGATCGGAGATCATCGGTGTATGTGTGTGTCCATAGAAAATACCATTTTTCTGAAAGAAGCCTGCACCACGCATACCTCTTGAAATGCTGAGAAAATCCAGTTTTGATGCAGTATATCAACAATGAGTTTAATTTAAATTAAAATTAAATTCCTTTGAATACTTTTAATAATTATAAAAAACCTCACATTTTTAAGAAAGTATTGTGACCCTGTTTTAAGAGTAATGCATTTGATTATTACGGGTTTAATTTATATTAAATTCGTTTGAGTATTTTTAATAATTATCAAAAAAGACTTATTTGAGGGTTAACAAGAAATTTACATGACCATGCTTTACGAACAATATGTTATTGATTATTTTGGGTATAATTTAAATTAAATTCATTTGAATATTTTTATAATGATTAGAATAATTTACTTGGAGGTTTAACATTTCAATAATTCATTGTTGTCATAAATTTGTCGACAGATGTCGAGTTTTCAAGGGTTTGGACCTAAACACTTCAATGGTTTTACTTAGAAATGTAAAGGTCGTTTGTTTACATACTGGTTTCTTTAAGCTGGTTTCTTTAAGCTCGTTTCTTTATACACCGCACTAATTTCCACTAAAATACTCTGTATTAGTTGTTTTCAAATATTAATTCTATTTCAACTCTGTTCTTTTGTTATAACACATCGATTTACGCGGAACTTTTTGAGCTAAAATTCACGTGAGCTTTATAAAATTTTACGCAGTTTTACCCGATATTTAGCGTTATAACGGGGAACGTTTCAGAGGCACATCCCCTCACTCCGACCTATCCCACTGAACCATACGTTTGGTACAGAACTACTTCAATTAAAAAATAAATTGTTAAATTCATCACGTCCTTTTATCCAAGTGCCTTAATTGATGATGATAAGTTGCGAGCTGGTACTTCATTAAGACGGCAAACGGATGCTTTGTAAAGGTTTCAGTAAATTATTTAAACTTTTTTCAGGTGTTTCTCATTTTATTAAAAGCGTTATATATTTAGGATGCCGACAACGCATTTCAAATAAATCTAATAAAGTTTGTAATTTTCTAAGCCTCAAATTCTTCAACATACGTTTGTATAGCTGACAGTTATTTATTAGGGAGCGCGTTGAGTAAATTTCGCTTATTTATTGAACTATAGAAAGTGACAGGCCGGTATGTCAAATAAAACTGATCCCAACATCTAATAGAAGCGAGGGGTGTTTTGACACATTCCCGTTTCATGATCCTGTCCGTATCCTGTCACCTTTTATTGCGCTTTGAAACTTTATACTTTCTAACTTAAAAGTTGGGAAGCGATAAGAGTGAAATACAGTTTCCGTTCAGATTATTTCTCCTGACACTTACGGCTTACGCAACATGCAACTCGGTAGTTGCATTTCTTTAATCATATGTTATTATTCAAAAATTTCTTGTTACAGCTGAACAAATGTCTTTTGGTAGGGCGGACAGAGTGTATGAATAAGTCAAACATTTTTCATTAAATCCAAAGTTTTTACACACGTAGTAATAACCGTTTCAATCAATAATCTCGATCCGCTACCAGTCAGGGGCTGGAAACATATTGAAATTATGAAAAAAGTTGTCTTTGCCCGTAAGTTTTATAGGCCAGGCATCGAGTAACATGAATGATAATCATAGAAAGTTTAAATCATCTAACGCAGTTTTCTGAAAATCCCAAGGTAAATCTTTACTCGCTAGCATTGAAATGCAATTGGTCATTTAAAGTTTGAATTGTGAGAACTCTCTGCATGCTTTTAGATTGCGACAGCATCTAAGTCGCTCATCTCTATAGGGGTGATTTTTTTAAATTTTTTGCGTCCCATTATACTAGAAATTATAGTGAAAACAGGTAAAAAATTGCAAAAAGCGTCAACAGACAGGTAATCCAGCTTTCGACCGATGCCAGATTGTCATAGAAATATCGGTCTTTGGAGAAATAATGAGAAGATGGAGTAT
The DNA here is from genome assembly GCA_936432065.2 of Rutpela maculata. Lineage (NCBI taxonomy): Eukaryota > Metazoa > Arthropoda > Insecta > Coleoptera > Cerambycidae > Rutpela > Rutpela maculata. Next base: position 153,920,161 of record OW386288.2, read on the forward strand.
TAGTAGAAATGCCACATTTTGGTTTTAAGAACAGTTAGATTTGCTGCAATTAAAGGCTCGACCCTCTTTTTTTTTTCTGAGAAATAGTACTTAATACACATCTCTTTAATTAAAAATTAATATTTAACTTCATATTGTTGGTTTATGAGATAAATAATACACACTAATAAAAATAATGTTTATTTTCTAGCTTATTAAATAAAACTTTATTTTCTTGTAAGAGAAGGAAACGCACTCGGAAGGTATTATCTTCTTTCTACTCAACGATCTTCATTATTTTTTAATCATCTGAGTCATAACTGTCTGAACCACTGCTATCATCTCCAATACCTATAATCAAAGGAAAGACTTTCTTTCGGTCAAGTATATATTCTCTATCATACCATTTCCTAATTTCTTCTTCTGTATGTTTAATACAATTTTTCCACATCTCAGGCGTTATAGTTTGAAGTGCCTCACGCCATGTGTTCAGATAATCTTGTTCTGTATTACCATCTCTATTCATGTGTCTGTTAAAATAAGTTTTTGCAATGGCCCATATAAGTTCTATCGTGTTATAAATGCAGTGGTATGGAGGAAGACGTAAAACTTTATTTTCATGTTCAGCCAAGTGATCAACTAAATATTTTCGTTCCGGTTTATTTCTACAAAAATGTAATTAACAAATTTAAAATGTTAACAAAAAAGCTATATGTAATAAATACTGCTTTACAATTCTTAAAAGCTCACTTTTAAGCATCTGGGGTGTAAATGCTATGTTCCTATTAGTTAACCAATCATGAGTGGCAGTCTTAGTTCATGAGGTATTCGGTATTTTGGTTGGTAGCATACTATGGTAAGGAACATTATCCAACATTATTAACGATGGTTCCTCTAAGTTCTTTAGTAGCTGATTTTCAAACCAATTTAATTAATTTTCTCTGTTCTTTCTCCGGTACTCACTAAGTTGGGTTTTTGATCAAAAAATAAGTCCAGCAGCTTCGATAAAGCCATCTTCGTTTCCCGCATGCAGTATAATGTATCTAAATCATAATTTGCCATAAAAGCTTTCAAATTAATTCTAAGTTTAATTGTATTAATTTTTTTTTTTCCATCAACTTTTGTAATTTTAACACTTTTTTGTTTTCATTTTGCCATGAATGACGTATGACGTATTTTCAAAAATCCATGTTTCATCTAGAAACACAAATTTGTACAATTTTTCTTCTTTTTCTTTTACATAGGTTCTTGGAAAATCAACTCTTTTCAAGCCACATCGGGAAGTTCCATAAGCCCTCGCCTTAGGTCATCCTTTTTCCATTTAAAACCTATTTCTTTTAATACAGGTTTTTCTGAAAATAGAATGAACGTGTAGGTAAATCTCTAAACTGCTAGACCCAAATAAAATATTAGTTAGTTATTATACAAAAACTTGCTTTCTTCATACACTTCGTAAATTGTGTTACGAATGGAACATGTATCCAATCTTACAGTATTGGTAACACGCTTTCGGGGTGAGAAATGTACTGAAAACTACCGATCATAACAAATCAATGTTACCAATGCTACCAACCTCAAAACAGGCTCGAAATTTAAAATCAAAAACAATTTGACATCAGGTTTCTTTTTTTAAAATTTAATGTAGTGGTATGACTACAGTAGATTTGTAGCATCATCGATGACGTGTAACGCTTTCTATTTTGTATAAACTATATATAAATATATGCCCGTTTACCTGTTTTCTCAGAATGTTTTTCTGGTTTAAGTATTTTAACCATGAAATTTATTATGGTACATTTGGTAATAATTTTTTTTGGAAAACGGTAGGACTCCATTTCAGTTTGCAACTGTTTTTTACAGAGGTGGCATTCAGTTCCAGCATGCGTCCTTTTGTAAAAATACATTTAACAATGTCCGATGTCAGACTAGACACCACATATAATTGGCAATAAATTTCCCTCTAGTGGACAAATATTACGAGTGCTCTCTTACAACATGCGCGAAGTGAAGCTTATTCACGCGGAAGTGCCATATTTAACTATTAGGGAAGTTTCAGTTTTTTAGGATAAGGTTCGCATTCTAATGCGTAGGGATGTTCGTTGTATCGAAAAACTTGAGAAGATTTATGCAAAGGGGAGGGTGTTGCAAAAATTAGTTACAAGGCCTAGTGTGAGAAAGAAAAAACAAATTTTTGTCGAAAAATTGAACGATTAATTTGACCATCATCAAACAGTGGTACATCGGATTCAAATGAAAATGAAGATGAAAGATTCGAAGCCCAAGAATAGTTCTTACAAGACGAGCCTGGTCCATCAAAATCAAAAGACAACTCTCTAAAGTTTTATTGAAGAACAACAGACTAATATTGCGTTTTGTCGTCCAGGTGCTTTTCATCACGCACGTTGTATGTCCAAGGATGTCTAAAAATATTCTTTTTTGAAAATAAATTCTAAATTCTACTAACTCGCAAGTAAAAGACAACTGTTGAAGGCATGCCTTTTATTATAAAGCTTTATATAGAGGCTTGCTTTAAAGCTCCATATGCTAGTAAAGCACAATTTGATGATTTAAAGTTTTGTAAAAAAAACTTTTTAATTACAAAAATATTAACAGAGAAATATTTTAACTGGCAAGTAAGAAAATAGTGACATTAAAAACAAGTGCAGGAATTCATATACGAGAACATCAAAGAGTTTTTTCAAAAATTAAGCTTGTCTATAAAATTCTTAGAAAATGATTCAGTAAATGAAAATGAGTCTTATAACCACTGTTTTAATATTGTAAATAAACTTAAAGTTGCAAATGATGCAGATGTAGGAGGTATTAAGCTTATTGGTGACTACAATGAAATTTTATCAAAAAATAAAGACCAGAAGCAATTTTTATTCCTCTCGCTGCGCTCGTGTTCCTACTTTCATACATCTAGTCTAAGATCCGGCATAAGGAATTAATACCTCATCTGTTATTCAGATAAGAAATAGTTTATATAAAAGATAACATGTAGGCTAATAGATCGCCACTAGTTTGTCTAGCCATATCTTGACCTGATGCCATTTAATTTGAAAATTGTTGTCAGGCGAAATCGAAATTATGTTTTTAAACGTATATAGCAGCGAAATCATTAATCCTACAGGAATTTTTCAAGGAAGCAAATTCATCGTCATTTTATAATCTTTCTAATAGATCTCTACCAGTTTTTTCCTAGAACTAATGTTTATCTAGATATTCGCAAGAGATGAGAAAAAACACGTTTCCTTGGAAAATGTAAACTACCAGGACCTCTATTCTGTAATTATGGGGAGAGTGAGCATTCATCGAGCAAAGCGAGAGCTCCCATCACACGCATCTCACCCGACCGTTCTACACTGCATTCCGAAAGGGCAGTGAATAAGTGATAAACGTGAAGCGATTCATCGAGAATAGCCGAATTTACAACCAATTTACAACCAAAGCATCGGCTGTTCAGTGGTCGATTAATGATGCAAAGGGTTAATCTTATGAAGAACTTGCCGTTCCCCTTCCAAATCCTCCTCGGCATCACGAAGATGTCGTAAAACCTAGAATTTATTTATTGACCAAAAATTCCGTAAGGATATACCCTCGTTATTGGTAATTTATATTTAAAAAAAATATGAGTATAATAAACTAAAAGAGTAATTGTGATATTTGCTAACAATTATATTATTACTACCACATTGGCGATGAGCAAATCCGCAATGTCCATTCTGGTTCACATATTTAACAACAATAATTTTTGGTTGACGCAAACTGTCATAAAAGTACGGTTGGAATCGCCGTTCTCCCGGGGAACTGACTGATTCCCTCGCGATATACCAGGACCTCTATTCCGTAATTATGGGGAGAGTGAGCATTCATCGTGCGAAGCGAGAGCTCCCATCACACGCATCTCATCCGACCATCCTAGATTGTATTCCGTAAGTGGAGTGAATAGGTGGTGAACGTGAAGTGATTCAGCGAGAAAAGCCGAATTTACAACCAATTAGGTTGGCGCAAAAGCATCAGCTGTTCAGTGTTCCGTTGTTATTTTATTGGGTCCACCTTTGGAGAAACTTAGTGATAGTATTTACTTTATGCTCGACGGTGATTCCTGAACGTCGTATGGGGGCTTGCATGAAAGAAAAGAGAAATTGTAATATTTGCTAAGAATTATATTATTGTTAACTCATTGACGATGAGCAACTCCGTAATGTCTATTCTGAGTCATAGATTTAACAACAATAATTTTTGGCCGACGCAAACTGTCATAAAAGTACGGTTAGGATCGCCGTTCTCCTGGAGAGCTGACGGATTCCCTCGCGATTTACCAGTAGAAGTAAGTTCACGCATTTTTCGCACGAGGTGATCACTCCCTTAGTTACAGAATAGATTTTTATTCATTTTTAAGTGAACTCCGCCCACTTCTCACGGGAATGTGCTTTCACGCTTATACAGAATGGAGGTCCAGTAGAAGTAAGTTCGCGCATTTTTCGTACGAGGTGATCACTCCCGTAGTTACAGAATAGAGTTTTATTCATTTTTAAGTGAACTTCGCCCACTTCTCACGGGAATGTGCTTTCACGCTTTTACAGAAAGAGGTCCTGTTGTATCGCTCCTAGCGTCCTTATTTTTTGTCGTAGGGCAAAAAAATAAAAGATAGCTCGACTGATGTAACGGGTTTTTGAAGTAAAATTCTACACTCTTTGCGAATTTGCACTAACAAAGGCTGGTGTGGCGACCACATACGCTTTGTTTTATTTATGAGTGGACTGTCTAGATTTACGAAAGTAATAGATACAATTTATTGCAAGTTTTCCCTTACCCCAATTCGGCAGCTCCGCTCCTTTTTGACTCCTGCTTTGGATATCAGAGACGGGAATAATAAGGTGGAAGTGGAAGTTGGGATTATCTGATATTCTATGCACTTTGCACATTAATTAATTAACTAAAATGCTATATTGGCCTGTGCCAAAGGGTAAAGTAGAAAAATTATTAAAACTACAAGTTCATCGCACGTGTCGCAATTCTACGCACATTACTATACCTATACAACTGTACTGTTTTAAAAAGGAATAGTTAAATTAATTTCTATCGGTGCGGTAGTGTCCCCTATTATCAAAATTAAAAATTACTGAAATAATTACAGGAAACCAATAAAAAGCTAAAGGTGCGGCCACACCAAAGGCTTTTTTTAAATATACCTGACGGGATCGAGACAGGTGCAAGTCGATTTAGAATTAAATTCTACGTCTGTTAGGTTATCTTTCTTTGTTGTATTATTTATGGTTGATTAGTTATTAACAGAGGAAGGTCGACTATCTCTTTTTTTGCGACGGAAAGAGATGGGCGAAAGACACTCTTCTAACACAAAATCGCGATCGAAAAACGTTAAACGAAAAATGCCAAAAATGTCGATTTTGATCTGCGTGCGTGCGGGTTACGATGTGGATCAACTACAAGTTCGACATGGTGCGGGCGTCGCGGTATCGAATTTTTGAAAATATAAGTGTATTTAGTTGTCGGATTTTCGACGAAAATTTTCCTTCGGATGGCGCCTCTCTGAAAACGGTTTTCCGCCCGTAACTTGGAATCCGTGAGAGATAGCTAAAAATAAAAACTCTCAAAGGAAACTACATAATGTGAGGAACGTTTTGCCATGTTCCAAATTTTACTGTGAGTCTTGGTTTGGGCCCTGCGGACCTTTTAAGATAGCGGTGTCTTGCACTTTTTTGCTTAAAACGCCCATAACTCCTAAACAGTGGCTCCTACGGCAAAAAACTATGACCCAACGAATTTGTGGAGAATTTAATAAGCCCAAGTCTCTTTTTTATTTTTTGCCCTACGATAAAAAATAAGGAAGCTAGGAGCTATATAACTGGAAATTTAGATTTTCCGAGGAAACGTGCTTTTTTCTCATCTCTTGCGAATATCTAGAAAAACATTGGATCTAAGAAAAAACTGTTAGGGATCTATTAGAAAGATTATAAAATGATGATAATTTGCTTCCTTGAAAAATTCCTGTAGGATTAATGGTTTCGCTGCTATATACGTTTAAAGACAAAATTTCGATTTCGCCCGACAAAAAAAAAGAAAAAATCAATTAACTTTTTTCAAATTAAATGGCATAGGCATCCTAATCGCAATCTATTGGCCTACATGTTATCTTTCATAAAAACTATTTCTTATCTGAATAACAGATGGGGACATTAATTTCTTATGCGGGATCTTGTACTAACTGTTTTGCAATGAAGCCCTTGCCACACTTGTATTACAATATACTATTATGCAGTGAAGAGGAAGAGGTCGATGATGGCCCTGCAGCCTCTAGAATCCACAGGGTCTTGGCCAAGGATGGTTGCACTGCAAATGAAGTAGGCCTCCTTAAAAAGGAGGACGGAACCTACACGGAAACACTGACGGAAAGTATTGAACTGCTCATGGAGGCACACTTTCCGGGCTCACTGGTAGTGAAGGGATCGGAGGCCGTGCAATTCCCAGATCAAAGGCCTGAACGGCCCAGACCTGAGGATTGGAGGCTAGCCAACGAGGTAGCGAAACCCAACAAAATCAGATGGGCAATTAACAAATTCCAACCATACAAATCTCCTGGTATGGATGGAATTTACCCGATTCTGCTCCAAAAAGGGCAGGATATAATAGTACCACATCTGTGCAAAATATTCAGAGCCTGCCTGGCCTGGAAATACATACCACACATGTGGCGGAAGGTGAAGGTCACCTACCTACCAAAAGTAGGCAGGATATCAGACCAAACGCCCAAGTCATACAGACCCATAAGCCTGTCCTCTTTCCTACTTAAAACGTTGGAAAGACTACTGGACAGGTACATTAGAGACGAGGTACTAAGGGAAAACCCCCTTAGTGAACGTCAATATGCATACCAGCCGGGAAAGTCAACAGACCTCGCGCTGGATGACTTGAACAGGCTACTGTCAAAGTCATTGGATGACAAAGAAATAGCAGTGGCAACATTTCTTGATATAGAAGGAGCGTTCAACAACGCGACAACGCAATCATTAACGAACTCGTTGTCAAATAGAGGAGTCCCAACAGTACTCTGCCAGTGGATTAAGGCCAGCCTAGATAAGAGGGTAATAGTATCCAATCTGGGCGAGGCTACCATTGAGGCGAAGGTGAGTACAGGCTGCCCTCAAGGAGGAGTACTATCTCCACTACTGTGGGCAACCCTCGTTGACGAACTCCTCCGGAAAGTTTCCGCAGAAGGCTTTTATTGCCTAGGATACGCTGACGACCTAGCAATAGTAGTCAAGGGGCGATTTGCGAACACCATATCAGAGCGTTCGCAAAGAGCCATAAACATTGTTGACAGGTGGTGTAGTGAGGAAGGACTATCCATAAATCCTCACAAAACCACAGTGGTCACTTTCACACGAAAAAGATCCTTGGGAGGCCTAAAACCCCTGAGGCTCAATGGAGTGGAAATTCCATTTGCCAGTGAGGCTAAATACCTAGGAGTCATTTTTGACCAAAAACTGACATGGAATACCCACATCCAAAAAGTCACACAAAAAGCAACTATTGCCCTGGGAAGGTGCAGGCAGATGTGTGGAAAAAACTGGGGATTAAACCCCAAGATGTCCCTATGGTTATATACTAGGGTCGTTAGACCCATGATAACCTATGGATCGGTGGTATGGTGGACCAAGACATTGCAGCCGGGAGCAGTAAGGCTATTAAGTGGCGCACAAAGGCTTGCTTGCCTGTGCGCCACAGGGGCCATATAATCTGCTCCCACGGCGGCTTTGGAGGTCCTTCTAGATTTGCCACCACTACACATTTTCATCCAGGGGGAAGCTCGTTCGGTGTTGCACAGGCTAATGCAAGGCACAACGCCCATAAGGCAGCAACACGGTACAGAGCACCAAAACTTATACTCAGAGCTGAAGGCAGACCCCATTCTGGGAATGCCCACGGACAGCATGGTCCCAAAGTATAACTTCTATAAAAACTTTCAAATCAAGATACCAGACAGAGGGGACTGGAAGAATGGCCCTCCGATATCAGCACAAATAGTCTGGTACACGGACGGCTCCAAGACAGAACATGGAGCAGGAGCTGGAATTTACGGGATAAGGTCGAAAACGGAAATCTCGATAAGTCTAGGAATGCATGCCACAGTATTTCAGGCAGAGGTGGCCGCTATACAGTGGTGTGCAAGGGAAATAATGAGGCAAGGAACTGTCAACCAGTCAATTGCCATTTTTTCCGACAGCCAGGCGGCGCTAAAGGCAATCGATTCCATGCAGGTCGACTCAAGACTAGTATGGGATTGTATTAACGCCCTTATGGACCTAGGAAGTCAGAACAAAGTGACCGTGGCATGGGTACCAGGACATGAGGGACACAGGGGAAATGAAAAGGCTGATGAGCTGGCTCGGGAAGGCGCATCTAATGCCCTGGTAGGCCCCGAACCCTTTTGTGGCGTGGCTAAGCCATGCAAACGAGAATCCATTAATAAATGGGTACAAGACAAATCTCTAGAATGGTGGAAGAGTTTCCCGCGACAGAGACAGGCCAAAGAGTTCATTAAAGAACGGTCGGCCAAATTCACGGAAGATCTACTAGGCCAAAGTAGAAAGGCCATTAGGATAATAGTGGGTCTTCTAACTGGACATTGTAGACTCAATAGGCATATGAGTCTAATGGGTCTGGCAGATGATGCAACATGCAGATTCTGTCAAGAGGAAGAGGAAACCTCAGTACATGTGCTGTGCCATTGTGAAGGCCTAGCCAGACTGAGATTCCAAATACTTGGTGAGGAAAAACCAAGAGCGGATAGCTATACTAAGGAGCCCCTATCAAGGCTATGGAGTCTGGTACAAAAGACAAAGCTGGATGAGGAACTCTAAATGAATTAGATTAGGAGCGCCACAATAGATCCAAAGGGGTCGCGGTGGCCAAGGCTAAGCGGCCAGCTCCTCCCTTCAATCTAATACTATTATGCACTAAAAATAATGAAAAAAAGTACAGTTTTTTCAACAGTCGTAGAAGCATAATATTATTTATAACTATAATTATATTCTAAATTATTCACAATCATCAACTGCATTGCATTATATAGTTGTAGTCAAAAGCATGGATAAGTTAACAACAAATGAATTATATGCATTACAATCTTTAAAATATCTAGATTAGAAGATTTCAGTAATGACCGTTACAATAATACTTGATACGTTTTGCAAATAAAGGTGTTTATTGATCTGTGATTATAGGAATTGATTAATATTGATTCATCAATAGAAAATTGCCTGGATTTATCTCTATCAAAGTAAGCATAATATCATTAATCACCCAAGGCATACCGCATAAAGTTTATGATCAAATATAACTGTGGATTTATTAATGCTCGCACCGTTTCAGATACGTTCCAAGTGGATAAATTACTGAGGCTGTGGTTCTGTAATTATATGTATTTCAAAAAACTCAGAAATTATGGCTGCAATTCACAACTCTGCCGTTCATACGGCACGTACTAAAGTTAATTTAATATGTTTGAGTTAATTTCTATTATTAGTAGAGCTAGCAATAGCATTCCAACCATTGGAATTGCTGAATAATTGCAAATTGTTTAAATTAGAATATTCAGTTAAGATTGTATTGATTATATATTTAAAGTTGACTGCACAATTCTTATGCGTGTAAAGAATGTCGGCTTCTTTGTCGGTGCAGTATAGATCAAAGACGCCGACATTTTTTACACGCATAATAATTGTATAGTCAAGTATACTTAAGTAATAGAATAATTAACTGATGGAATATTGAAATATATAGGGGCAAAAAATATACGTAAATATATACTAGTGGATGTATGGTGTCGGAATTTTCTCGAAAAACAGCAAAATCGTGCTAAAGTTATGACCCACCCCCGCTTGTGAGGCTACTGAACGGGAATAACAGAGTGAAAAAAGTTTTTAGTCATGCGCACCCCCTCAAATAGCCAAAAACCACCTTTTTTCACTAATTTTTAATATATGACAGGTTGGCATCGATTGCACAGCCACACACACAAAAAAAAGTGGTCTGGCCTGCGGACCGGACCAGTGTATATATATATATATATATATATATATATATATATATATATATATATATATATATATATATATATATATATATATATTTTGACCCGCTGAAACCGAATCCGAAGTCATAATTGTCAGATTCGCTCGTTTTTCACCTCCAACCCCATGATCAGTGCTCATCAGGGCGTTCTTGGAGGGGAATGGCTGTAAATTTCGGCGAAGTTCACTGATAAGCAAAGGACAATGGTAAGAGTGAATTGTGACAACCTCAGGGGGTTGGTCTCACCCTCTCAAGGGGTGGAAAATTGATTTTGAGTCTCTCTCTGGTTTAACCGACTCCCCCCCCCCTGCTTTCGAGGAGGCAAAAAAATAAAAGTAAAAGCATTTGATTCTTCCTGTTTTCCAATCAGTATATCTTGTTTAAAATTGTCAGATTTAAGAAACATGAATTTCAAATCCTTGCGAGGATAGGTTTATCTTTGATGATGACTTTGAAACCACTCCCACTCAAATACAAATTAGAAACTAAAAGAAAAACCCCTTGAGGTTGTCACAACTCACTCTTGCCATTGTCCTTTGCTTATCAGTGAACTCCGCCTAAATTTCTAGCCATTCCTCTCCAAGAACGCCCTAACGAGAATTGATATCGTCAAGCATATGAAAGAGGTGGTTTTCGTATGTTTAAGGGTGCAGGGAGGGTTGAATCGGCGCAAAACCATTTTTCCTTGATCAGCGTCGGTAAACGTGTTTAACGAGAAACAACAAAGGAAACAATTTTACACCCCCTGACAGGGTAGATTCCATCCCTGAGGGCGGTTGTGGTCCACTACCTGACATAACCTTTCACCATCTATTATATCCCCATGAAAAAACAAAAAATTCTTGCAAGAATAGTCAATTCCAAACTCTCATATGAGATATAAGCAAAAAAGGGTGGTTTTTGGCAATTTGAGAGGGTGCGCACGACTAAAAACTTTTTTCACCCTGTTATTGCTATTCAGCACCCTCGAAAACGGGGCGGGACATGTTCCATAACTTTAGCACGATCTTGCCTGCTCTTCCGACTCCTCACATCCACTAAGTGGGGATGTGAGGAGTGATTCATGCTGGAACTGAAAGCAGTGTGGTTCTAGATGGAAATCCTGATCTAGATGTAAGATCAAACACTGTCGTCCAGCTTGCACAAACACAACCAAGATATGATTGGTATAAATTATTTTTCGGTAATTGATTCAACAATATACCATTACAAGTTTACTTGACAAGAGAAGGTTTATTTCCATTGGGAACTGTCAGAATTAACAGAGTTCCAAATTGTAATATGCTCAAGAAATCAGAGCTCAAGCTACAAGGCCGTGAAGCTATGACAGAAAAAGTAGCCAAAGTTTTCTAGTACCATGGTGGGGCAATAAAGTCGTGGACATGATGTCAACTTATATTGGCAGTTATTCTAAAATTGAAGTGAACAGATTTTCTAGAAAAGATAAAACCCATATTACTAAATGTAATTACTGTAAAATGTCCACAGTCTGTAGCTTCTATAATAAGTACATGGGTGGGGTGGATCTTCTGGATTCTGTGTTAGGATATTACAGAATAAATATCAGATCTAAGAGATGGTATATGCGTATATTTTTTCATATTGTAGATCTAATTACTGTCAATGCCAATGGATTCATTGGAGTAGAAACAACAATGAAATTGTATTGCCGTTGGCACTAGCAGAGTATCTGTGTAAGGCCAATAAAACACTACTTAAAAAATGATCTAGTATGGACTTTATTATCTTCCTGTATGGTATCAGGAAAGACAAAGATGCAAATATCCAGGATGTGGAGGAAATAATTTTATTAAATGTGAAACGTGTGCATTGTCTTTTTGTTTGAATAAAGGAAGAAATCCTTACTATGATTTTCATGTTGTATAAAAATTAAGAGAAAAGTTGTTACGTTATTGCGTATTGTGCCAAATATGGCACGTACCATATTTTTTCATTTTATTTTTTTGTAATATTTTCTACTATTTTTTACACTATTGTAACTTAAAACACTAATTAAAAAAAAATTATTGTCAAGAAAAGTCTTGCAGTAAGGGGTTAAGTAATTTTGTGATTTATTTATTTAACGCTTTGCTAAATAGATTAATATTTAGTTTTGGTTAAAACTCTTTATTCATTTGTAATATAAAATTTGTTCTCAAGGAATTTTTTTAATCACCATAAAATAGAAAAGCATCAGAATAATTATTCATGAGTAATTTCTTACGATATTATTTGATACCATTTATGTAGAATGAAAAACGACGCACTTATAATTCAATATTTTTAAGGAGAAACATGCAATTAAAATATATAGCATGGTAATAACTTCTAAATCTTCCAACCTACGACCAATCAAACAACTTGTTATTTTAAATTAAACCAGTCTTTATACACATAAATCAAAGTTCAACTACACATTGCTATATTACCATTACTAATTTATTATTGTTTCAGTGGATTTCTGCATAATAAATTGATTTTAATTGCACATATTCAAACAGATGAACGGAAAATTGCTGTCTTTTATTTGCGGCTACAATTAACTGGTTTTAATTTCATCTGTTGGAGAAAAACAGTGTTTAACAGTAATTTCATAGAATTTATGAATTGTTTTGTAGCGCAAAGGAATTGCAATTTTTAATGAGCTTATGTAGGGGCAGTAAAATCATTACAAACATTATTATAATGTTTTATTACATAACATTATGCGTGACAAAAAATCTTTTGGAAAGGTAAGTTTTTAAATTAGTTTCTATATTTTTCATTTTTTACAAAATTATTTGTAAAAACATCGACAATTTTATAAAATGGAAACCATCATTTTAGATAAAGCTGCTTGCGAGAACATACTTATTACGCACGAAGCACGTTGCACATAATATTTTTGAAAGAGAAATTCTAGATGATAATTTAAAAATATATATAGGGTGGACCAACTTAAATGAGATTTGAGGTTTTTTCTAAAACTATGGCAGATAGACAATAACCAATATGTGTCCTGATATGAGCTCAATTTTCGAGAAACAAACAATGGCGTAAACTGCATCGTATCTTTTTCAGCTGCAGGTCATACGTTAAATGAAATTATTCAAATGCTCAATTTAGGATAGGTATCTATATATCACTCAGGACTAGTTTATCAATGTGTTGTTAGCTAAGATAACTAAATTAAAAACTAGCTATTAATTTAGCTAACTGGACATTAATAAACAACAAAGTAATTTAGATATTGTTTAATTTTTAGGAAATAATGGTCCCATTTTGTGGCCAGCTAGATCTCTCGATATAACCCCTGCCGACTTTTGGCTTTGGGGTTATTTAAAAAATATTATATATCGAGAACATTCTAATAACGTAGAAGAATTGAAAAACAAAACATTAGCTGCATTTAGGCAATAACTCCTGTCATGTTTGGACATTTATTGTAGTTTAGTTTTTCCCATTTTTGGCAAAATTATATTATATTATAAGAAGTTGTTGTTAATAGTTTTCCATGGCCTCCTCACAAATATATTAAATTTTTCGAAAATTAACCGCTTTTCTATAAATAAATATGACATATGACATATTGTTGGATAGCTAATTTAAGTTGTGATCGAATAATGAAATAATTTGCAGGGTGTTCCATTTAAGAAACACAAAAACGTCCCTGCTCGGGTGCCAAATTTGTAATGTAGGTAGTAATCAGTGCAGTAATTCCAGGGATGCTTTTAAAGTCAATTTAAAAAATACTTCCGAGTCGATTTTTTTTTTTTACTAAAAAAAATAAGTCAGTTTGGGGAAGCTTCGCATCACTCCGAGACGGTGTATAGACGTTTGCGAGATAACTAACTAATTCAAGAATTTCCAGGTCAATTCATAGGTAGGTTTCCGGAATAAAATACTTTTAGTATTTTCCAGTATCATAGATAGGTTTCTATAAGCGTTAATTCCTTTTACGATCATGTCGGACGACGAAATACAATTAGAAACTGAAGTATCAGATTCGCGCATCGAATGGATCAACGAATTGGATCGTAATGGTTTAATCAAAGAGCTAAAGAAATGGAATGTAGAGACGAAAGGAAAGATGGAGGAATTACGAAAACGACTAAAACGATTCGTAGAAGCTATACAATCAATTAATAACTACCCGAAATCACGGAGACGAGGCAAGGCCAACAACACGAAATTCTAGCGCAAAGGAGATCCTTAATCAAATCCGAAAATGGCAAATATTTTATAATGGAAAATCCAACCAAGAAGCAATATTATTTATCGAAAGGTTAATCGATTTGAAGGGGGAATACGATATCGAAGAAGAAGTATTACTACGAGCTATTCCCGAATTGTTGAAAGATAAAGCGGGTACGTGGTACCGAGTAAACAGAAAGTATTGTACGTCCTGGGTCGTATGTCGAAAACTGAAGCATGCATATTTTTCTTCTTATCAGCAGCGGAGTCTACTTAAAAGGTGCTTTAAGAATGTGTTACTCGATTTTCGACACTTGGTAGTTGAGATATAAAACAGACGATCGCGGTTTACGCCATTGTTTGTTTCTCGAAACTCGAGCTCAGGACACCTATATTGGTTTTTATCTATCTGCCATATTTTTAGAGGAAACCCCAAATCCCATCTAATTTGGCTCACCCTGTAGTTTAATATTAGTTCAATTACTTCCACGTCTAGTGGAAGTATAGTAACGACAAAAATTTTTTTAAAAATTTTAATTCTTCATATAGACTTAGAATGTCATGAAACGTCGAGATTTTAAGTTTGAGTGAAAAAAATGTCTGTCTGTCTGTCGGTCTTTTTTTGTGCGCACGTTTACTCTGAAACCGTTTAAGATAGTGACTTGAAATTTGGTACACGTATGTATTTTAACGAGATCTGGATTATATTTTCATATTGTTCCGTCGAAGGGTTGGGGGGTAAATTGGGGTAAATAGGTAAATGAAGCAGGTTAAAGGCAATAAAATTGGTATTTAGTATATACACGAAAAGCTAAGGTCTCAAAAAAATGTTTGGCATTAGCTACCCCCATTACCACCCCCACCATTATTAAAGGGGATGAGAAAATATTGTGATTTAGTGTGTGTACTGTGTACAAGACCCAAAAACCTCAAAATATTTTTTTCCACCCCCCACTATCCCCTATCACCACCCCTACCCACTACCGATGTGGGGTATAGTTTTATGGGTTTTTGGGGTAGAGGATTTCAAATATTATATTGTTAAAGTTCCACAAACAATTATTTCCACATACAAAATTCTTTCGTTGTGAGAGACTTGGATAGAAAATCTGGATGTGGAAGTAGTGTGTTCTCCTAAATTACACCATCACCATTACACCAAAAATGAAGATTGCCATTTAAAAAAAATATGACATGAGTTAAGCAACATTTTTTTTTCAAAAAGAGCGAAAACGTATTTCAAAATTGACCTAACCGACCGATGTTTTATCACTACTCCCTCTGTTTGTACTTTTATTGAATTTTTACCATAGTTTATGAACACAATGTATTCATTCCCTCGGCAATATCCTCGGAGAAGTCATTAGTTTGAAAACAACTTAATAAATTATTACTTTTTATTTCATTATTAATTTGTATTCAATGTTCATTTCAGAATTCCACTGAATAACGCACCTCAACGTGTTAAGACAATAAAATTGTCACTATTTTATAAAAAATATTGTATTTTCAGTTTTACTAGAATTCAAAGTAGCATTATGCTTAATAAATATTTATTTCTAACACCTGTCTGCACATGGGTATAAATTTATTACACAATTCACATACGTGACTCTCATTTTTAACTATAATAGAAATATTAATACCGAGATTAACACCTAGATTGTCTTCCTTTGTAAAACAAATGTATTTTTAATAGTCTTAACTAACTAACTAATTGTACGCTTGTACAGCCTTGCAACAAAAAGATTTCCAATCTGAAATATATTTTCTAAGCCGCACTTCTATTTTGGTAACAAATATGAAATATTATTATTAAGGCCACAGTCACCAGTAAATAATTCGTGTTGTTGGTAAATAATACAAGATAATAAACTTTATTTTCTGAACAATACGGAACGACGATAGAAAATGTCGCTTATTCGATATGACATTATATTTTATAAACTATACTAAATTACATCCACTAAGTTTCTTCAGTACGTCCATGGCAAACGATAAATCTTTTCTGATATCGGAAATATTTTTTATGCAAATGGATTTCGGAAGCGGAATTCGAAATGGGTGATTCTGTTGTTGGTTTACAACTCATCTACGGACATCTGTCACTAGCAGATGATCACAACCCAACTGGAAGATAACTTTGTATTATCCTAATTCATTCGTTTGAAATACATATACAGCGTGAGAAGGACTTACATTAAATTTAATTAAATAATGTGTAAATCAATGAGAATTTGGGAAGATGCTCAGATATATCATTTTTTACTGCCCTCGCTTACTGAAGGGAAGTATTGTAATCACGCAAAAATCACCATCTCAGATTACCCAGGATTTTCACGTTTCAGATTATATAGATTACGAAAATTAAAGTCTTTCAATTCCGTCAATCTGTATGTCTATCTGTCTACCAGTCTAGTGTCTGTCTGTTGGCGTTACATCTACAAAAGAATTTTTTGGAAAATAATGATATTTGGTAGGTAGTTGACGCTATGGTAAAGTGACCATATTTGATCTTACTAATGCGGAACGTAATAGGTTTCATAATTTATGGCCTGGGGGGAAGGATTGATGAGTGGGAGGGTAAATTTGACTGACATTTGTAGGCTAATGAACCGATGTGGAATTTTTACGCCGATGTGGAACTTTTGCGAGACAGCTACTCGAAAAACGGAACTGTTCCCCCTAATCCGGGACGAATGGTCACCTTACGCTAATGCCAACGAAGGAGTGGCATATATCTCTAGCGAAATATATACAGATATAGTCTAAGCTGGCATGTCCAAAGGTCGCTTCATCATATAAACTAAGAGAATAAGACATACGTAACTAGTTCATCTCTATGTCACTGCGATAACTTTATGCGCATCGCATATCAAATCGTACGTCGTGTTACCAACTCATACATACACCACTGGACTATAGAGACTAGTGTGGGTCGAAAAACGCATATCATTTTAATTTCTAAAATTTCATTTTGTAATAGTTGCAGAAATTTGCCTACCCAAAATAAAACCTAAATGATATTTTGGGATATTATAATATGTTTAGGCCCCTACAATTCCTTGAAAGTGGTGTAACATGAACAGTAAAATATATTACCAAGAAAGAGTTTTTTTGCGTTAATTACACAAATAAGATATCATTGTAAGGTCACAGTAACATCAAAGTATTCCTTGTATACAATAGATACCGTTTTTAAACCGAAAACAGCAGATTTTATAAATTATTGATAAATTCAAATTAAGTTGTCTTCAGACTTATTTTCGTTACGATCCCATCTCGGCACTAATTTGAAACATTTAAAATATATTAAAATTACCTGACATTTGCATTGCAGTTGCAGCCTTAAAATAATATGTTGAAATTATTACAGAAGATCATACAACCAGGATAACTGATAGAAGCAAGATAAGAACTAGGACAAGAACTAGCGAGTACCTGCATTTGCAGAGAACTTCAGAGCCATTTAAAGCCATATACTTCGATAATAATAGAAAAGACTAAGCCTTTGTGATGCAAAAAATTATTACCAAATTTCCTCGAAGAACAATATTTGAAGAGCACATTTCTTTGATACAACATGTGTTCGAATCTAGTTTAGAAACTACCAATTATAGCTGAGATAACTTTGTAGCTTTAAGATGTGATGGAACGGTGATTAATACAAGATCCAAAAACTGAGGTATAATGAATAGAATCTATTCTCATCTTCTTAGAGGCTAATAGTTACAACCTTGTAGCTGTTGCCAATACAGGATTCAAAAACGCATGTTTGGTAAACGGGGTGATAATTAACCATAAGTTAACGATAAAACGGCCTTTACAAATATTCATGTCAACCTTATATAAAATATATAATCAAGTTGTGCAGGTATTTGGGACAAAAAAGGATTTCAACCGGTGGCGGTTTCTGTTTGGAGTGGATGATGAAAGGGGGAATTATTGTCAGTTTTGGGTTGTTTGATAAACAGGCGAAGAACTGCTCTTGATAGTAGTCGACAGCAAATGGAAATAATGGAGAAAATCAACGCTATTTCTTCAAAATTACCTCTCTCAGGGGATGATATCGAGGTGGTTGAAGATAGAAAACTTCAGTGTGCTAAATGATAATAATTGCATTAGTTAGTGCAATGATTTAATTCACATAGAGTTGGTTTTGATTTTCAAGTCAAAGATGTGAAAAATGGTATAATTCCAGATTTCCCTAAATTTAAGGGTTGGTAGAGCCCTGAAGAAATTGTTCAAATGTAATAAAATTTTATACGAGTACTAAGAGACCACAGAGGCAATTTTTTTCACTGTTACAAATACGAGTTGAAAAGTTAATTTTTTTGACCCACCCTAATAGACACCCTAAAAAATAACGCAATAACAATGATATTTGTCATGTTGTTAACACGAAGAAAAGGTGATAAACTTTTAATGAAAAATATAGAGTAGACACCCTTAAAAAAAATTATTAACTAAAAAAATATGACGTGGACAATAATATTTCGCATATAGGTAATACAACTGTCAAGGAAGAAACCTGTTATACTTTTAGTGATATACAGGGAGATCACTCTAAAAAACAATTATTAAGAAACAACAGAGGAGAATAAAATAATATATGGAACATAACTATGTTAACTTATCATCGTAATGCCAGAAAGAAAATTTAGTACACTTCTAGTAAAAAAATGTAAAGATTAGTTGTTCTCCAACAGAAAAATAATTGATAAATAAAGGATGCCAAATAGGGAGGGAAGTTATGCGTAAACGTTTAATTATTCCGGGACAGGTTAAGAGTAAGAGTAAAAGCACGCTTTCAATACTGTTAAAAAAATACAGTCACGTCATAGACAAAAGGCTGAAACTTTTTTACTAACAATTTACTCCTTCCTGATAGTCTTGCCTTTGAATTTGGGGGTTGTCTACTATATGTGGTGTGTTTCCACTGTGCTGGTTACTATAATCTCGTCCTCACTATTATTTGAGGAAATATTCAAAAATTCATCGATTGTAGTCAATTCCCTTATTCTTTCTAAATTAATCATACGCATCATATTGCACTCTGCGATTGCACGAGCTGCCAGAGCTCATATCAAAAATCCGCACTCAGCGAACACTATATGAAAATCATTTTTCCAGTGGAACATAAGAAACTGCTAAAGTGAGTTTTACTTTCTCACTGGAATATGAAAGTTGCACTGAGTTTCATAAAGTGCAGTCACTGGAAAACGCTATAAAATTGTAGTGACCTGCTCTTTTACAAATGTATATAATGTAGATAATTATATGTTTATGCCATAAAAGGGAGAATAGGTAAGGTACGAATGTCAGTATATTAACTGTATTTATTAATTGTAATATTTTTATTGCAGTTAATTGCGCAATACAAAATTTAAATTTCGTAAAATTGAGTATACATTTTTAAGTTTTAAATTCTTTTTTCTTAAATTTTCAAGTTTAGCTTTTCTAAGGGTGGTAGTGGGGGAATTTAGTTGCACATCCTATCCTCACCGAACGCTAAAACCCTTGTAAGGAAAAATACATTGTGGCACTCCCATCTAATCCTCTTTGAGTGTGTACATGCAATGTACTATTATATCACCAGTGGCAAAATAATGGATGGTACATTGCCTGTACCTCTGAGCCTGATAGAGCTACCATGTAAAGACTATGATAGCACAGCTAACAGAATTATGTGGCACAAAATTTAAATTACTTAGTTATTTCAGCCCCACCCTGTAAACATAGGGTGCTGATATTTCGATTCTGAATACGACCAATAATATTGGCGAGAACCCCGTCTGAAAGCATATAATCTAGGAAAGATTATTACTTTTAGAGACGATAAACCGTTTTATCTCATGTAGTTACTAACGAAACATCCATCTTTATTTTTACAATACTGCGCCTTTATCACGGTTCCCACAGGTAGTCTAGTTTAATAAGTATAGAAAGAATATTACCTATAAACAGAAAACATACGACTAACTTAGCCAAAGTAGCAATATGTTTCGGTGCATTGCATTCGGTAATGGAATTGAAGACGCCATGTGGAGATATTTGGCATAAAATGTTGTGATAGTCTCGTATACAACTCTCGGTGGACATTTTTACGACTATAGTGGTACACGCGTAATGACCGTTTCCAAACGGCTGGGTTGTTTTAAGAAGCTATTAAAGGTATATATTTCACAATTTAGGGAAATGTTCAGTAGTGTTTATTTTAAATTTAAATTATAATTTTTCTATTTTTCTTTTTGGAGTTCTCTTCTATAAATAATGTCAGTGAAATCCACAGAATAATAGAATCATCCAATATTTTACTGGAAAATATCCTCTACGTATGTGTTTTTTTCGCCAAAGGAACAGTTAGAGGGTGTCTTATGAATAAGAATAAAAATATAAAAAAAATATATTTTGATGACGCTTCGGAAACCAAATATGTTTCCTCTCTCAAAATTTTTACATTTTTTTCTGTGCTGTATGCACCAGTGGAAATCTTAGGCCGATCCTTATAATAAGATAGAGTGAAATATAAATAGCAAAATAATATAAGAGAAAAAAAGCGATTAAAATATTAACATTAATGCCAGGCACTTCAGCATGTTAAGAGTTCCGCCGACAACTAAAAGTAGCTAAAGAGAAAAGTGGCAACAGCGTAGGATAAATCTGTTTCTTTTCAGCATATTATTTGTCCATTTCTCTTCTTTTCTACCTTACATTGACATCGACTCAATATTTTAAAGTATCACTACTGTATATTGAATATGCAGCTTTAGGAATATGTTATACTCTATATACATAATTATTAACCTACACGCGTAAATTTAGGGAATGTTAGCTTTATGATGAATAATGAAAAATAATGAATAAAAAGTTTAGTAAACTTTTTTATTTACGGAGATAATCCAGTATGTGGTGTAGTGGAAATTCACATCTATTCAAAGTTATCGCCGCCATTTTGAATGCACTTTTCAGCTAACCGAATCCATTGCCTTAAACACGCACGGCTTAAACCGGGCTGTTCTCGGATTGCCATAGCTGCAGCCTGTATGCGATTTACCAACCCTTCCTTAGCGTTAACATCTTAGTTTTTGTATTCCCAAAGATAAAAATCAATGGGTTGAGGTCGAGCGAACGAAAGAGCCAGGCAATTGGACCACCTCGGACTATCCACTTTCCGGGATACATATTATCTTAATGTTGTCTCACTTGTTGCTGAAAATGTACTGGAGCACCGTCATAAAGAAACCATATATGCTGTCTAACGTCGAGAGCAACTCCTTCGAGGAGAACTGGTAAAGTATCACGCAAAAATTGTAAATAAAGAGCACCAGTTAAACGATTATCAAGAATAAGAGAGCCAATAAGTACTCCGTTTACAATAGGTTCGCTTCTTTCAGCAAAATTTACAAAATACTGTTATATGATCAAAGAGTATATTAAATATACAATATTATACATTGTATATATTGTATATATCATATTAAAAAAAGTTCTAATCATCACATGCAAGAACAAATTGATTTTGAAAATAAAAAGGCGGTAAATAATGACGTACATAATGAGAATTCAATTCTAGAGAATTTTCATGTTTTCATTTATCATGTTGGTGATAGTGCTCTGTTGAATTGTTGTTTACGTTTACATTGTGTGTTTAATATTTGTTTATAATGGAACCTAATTTTGTGAAAGGTACTTCCGAGAATTTGCCCTTAGTGGATTTTTATATGGTATACGAGTTTTATGTAGACAATTTGAACTATTTAAGTGCCGAATCCCGAAATGTTAAAAATTTGAGGTTAGTATAATAGATCAGTATATTTAAAAAATTCGATAAATAATTACCACGGCCCTAGAATAGCATGCCAAGGACTGCCACAAGGTTCTGCGCTTAGCCCTACTCTTTTTAATATTTACACTGCAAACATACATGAAATATGGGACGAAACAATAACTTGCGTTCAATACGCTGATGAACTGGTTATTTATTCCACTCAAACAACATACAAAGACTGTGTCACGGTTCTGAAACACATTATTTACTGCCTCAAACTCTGGCTCACAGATCATAATTACAAATCCGCTGTAATGATATTTAGTCGCCACAGAACTGACCCTGGTACCAGAATTTTAAATTTAGCCACCTATTCAATCCCTCTTGTTGACAATTATAAATATCTTGGCATTATTTTAGACAAAAAATTACTCTGGGCCAAACATATAAATTACATTAAAACAAAATGTGAAAAGGGTGTAAATGTTCTGAAATGTGTCACCAATGTCAAGTGGGTCAAAACCGCGCTTATGTTCTACAAAGCCTATATTTTGTCAATACTAGACTATGATAGCACCTTATATGGTTCAGCTTCTGCCTCTAACCTAAAAACAATAGACAGAATTCAACATAAGGCTTTACGTATATGTATCGGTGCAATGCAATCTTCACCAAATGAAGCTGTCTCGGCTGAATCACAAGAACCACCCCTTCATCTACGAAGGCAATATCAGGTAAACACATTTTTTTGTCAAAATTCAAACATATAATAAGGAGTTATACAATAAAGTCTGTTCTTTAACAATAGAAATTCTGAAGATTGCATTTTGGGCACATCGTAACAGTCCACCTTTGTCCGAATCATTTCTGGAATATCAACCCTATACAAACTTAGTCTTCCCTCAAAATAATTACTCCATTTTCCAATACGAATATGGTTTTGGACATAAAATCAAATGTTTTATTTCCACAATATTCAAATAACGATTCCTTAAACTCGGAGATCCTTAAAAAAAGCCTATCTAATGGTCCAACTTTAAAAATTTTCACAGATGGCTCCAAAACTACAGAAGGAACTGGGTGTGCCTTTTACCTCTCCAGTATGAGCTTATCAGCTACCTTTAAATTATTCAAAGAATGCACTATATACAGTGCTGAAGCATTCGCAATATACCAGGCTCTAACCTGGACCTCCGACTTTTACATAATGAAACCTAATCCTGTTCTTAAAAATATCACCATATTAAGCGACTCTAAATCCGTTCTGTTACCTATAAGCAATTTTGGACAAGAGCAATATAAAAACGATATAATTTGTAAAATAAAGCACCAAGAGTCAATAGTTATTGCGGCGGGTTTTGAAGTTAAATATGTTTGGGTGAAGGGACATTCAAATATCATAGGAAATTGTATAGTAGATAATCTGGCCAAACAATCCGTTAAAGAACGAGGTGTCATTCAGCCTTTCTATCCGGTGACAGATTTTTCCCATATCTATAAACAGGACCAAAAAAAATAAATGGCAAATTATTTGGAAAGCGTACGTGGCCAGCTCAAAAAATCACTACACAAAAATTCACCCCGTGTTACCAACTTTTCTTCCCCATATAAGCAGCCACAAAGTATCTAGGTATTTTTCTACGACTATTACCAGATTAAAATTAAACCACGGCCGTTTTCCACAACACCTGAATCGGATCGGGGTCCTTGAAAGTCCATTTTGTAGTTGTGATAGTGAATCCACTGCAGATCTGAACCACATTATTTTTAATTGTAAACATAACACCGAGGCTACAACAGAACTTATCAAAAAACTTTCTACACTTAACATTCAACTTCCCACTAATCTTACTATTTTATTGCATCACAACAATTTACAAATTTTTAACACAATTGTAACTTTCCTGAAAAATATAAAACTTGACCGATGAATCGATCAAAAAACAAACTTCTATCACATTGCTTTAGGTTTAGCTTTGTTTTTATCCATACGGTTTTTGTCCTTTTTCTACCATCCGTTGTCCACCTTTCTGTGAAAAATGCCCTGATAGACCCCTGGGCGAGAAGTGCGTCTTATACCTTCCTATTTCCTGGCGTTTATTTTTATTTTGTTCGTGTTAGGTTAGCTTCGTCTGCGCTGGGATAATTCACGGTAAATTTTCATTTGTTAGTCATTGATTATTATAATATTTTTTTTGCTATTGCTACAGTTTGTGGCGTATGAGTTTTCATAAGCTCGAAGCCAAAAAAAAAAGTATTTCTTTAAAATAATTTGACAATGACTCACATCGATACTAACACTAACAGTAAATAAGCAAAGCAAACGACGTCCGTCGATTATTCCTTTGTCTAACTGCGCATGCTCTCACGTCTGACGTGGCGATGGACGCGAATTCAAAATTTCTTAATTTAAATAATTAATTTCACTATTAAAATGACTAGACTGTAAAATAAAAAAATACGAGTCAAATTAAATTTAATTAAATACCACTCCACACATTTACATTTACATTAAAATCGTTGTTGGAAATTTTTTTGTCAAGTGGCATGGGGATTTTCCAATGCCCAATAATGCGTGTTCCGGAAATTACGAATACCATTACATTGATGCTCACAAAAGTTCACTTGAACCAAAGAATCCCTTGGTAGTAGAGCTTACACCCTCTGCATGTGAAATGAGTAACGTAATGCGTGTCCAAACTGTGGATTGTGATATACAAAATTACGCTGCAATAATTGTCCTGGTGCGTATGCTAGGCTGCTGCTCTATTACTCCACATTCAAAATATGCCTAGGTCTAACCGTTCCCCATGTTATCCAGGCCTCTGCCGCAAATTACCAGTATTTCTATCATGCTGAAGCACACGTTAAAAGGCTTCACGTCCCGAATGATACGTTCGAGGTAACCTTAGTACATAAAGGCTAGCAGCCGCCACTAAATTTTGTCTTACTTCATCATACATCAGTACCATATCCATATATTCTTCATTGGAGAAATTATATACCATGATCTTTATTTTATTCGTGAAAATAAACCTCTAATACGAACCACAACAACTGCTAACAAATAAGTGATAATAGCAAATATGTATGTTGTCCTGACTTATTTACTGCAGAACTAATTTCAATGAAACTTTTCTTAAAATATTTGTTAAGTAGTAAGGAATCTAGTATCCAAAAACATGCGTCTAAAATGCCGAACCCTGAACTCGCGGGTATAAAATTTAAAAAATGTGGATATTATCCAGAATTTTATGCCGAATCCGATTCCAGAGGGCGCGATGTCGGCCAAGATTACGAAATTGCAAAAAATAATAATTTCGAAAAAGAATTGGAACTTAAATATTTCATTATCTTTCGTTTACATTGCATTTACGAGCTTATTTATAAAGATTTTTTAATAATTCTTATATCAATCGCAAGCTTAATGTTTGTAGTTTCATACAAGTGTAACAGAGAGACATTATTTTCATTATAAACAACACTAGGTATAAATTGTTTAAACAATATGTGCTCGGAAAGTGTAGTGTAATTTTCGGCATCGAGGTACTTTTGTTATTATTGCAGATAGATTTGTAGTTATTCCAGATAAAATACGTAGAATAGACCAACGAACATTTTTTATTAAAAAATTTTTTTAATTAGTTAAATAATTTAGGAGATATGATTTTTTTAAAATGAAGCGCATTGTTTTGGTCTACCGCGCGCGCAGTCTTGTCTGTAGGCTATTTACACATGATTTCGAGGCATTGCTGTTATAATAAAAGTATTTATTATTACGTACAGTGCTCGTCACAATAATTTTGCCACCTATGGCAAGTTTTATTTGATTTATCAGTTATATAAATCCGCCATCCTTTACCACAACACAATTGACATTTTATTTTTATACAGCAGAGGATAATTAACAAAATAAACAAAAAAATTAATAATATACATCAAGAGCAAATGTAGAGAATTTCGAAAAATGTAGGTTGGCAAGATTATTGTGACGGGCACTGTACAATATTTTATTAATTTTTTTTGTAAGGTATAAGCAACATTTTTGTAACATCTTTCATATGAAAGTTCGTACAGATCATAAATAATGCTTACAAACAGAACAAATTATCTGCATTTAATTTAAGAACAACTACAATGAAATTACAATATTACTTCCACGTCCAGTGGAAGTATAGTAACGACAAAAAAATTTTTAAAAATTTTTATTGTCCAAATAGGCTTAAAATGTCATGAAACGTCGAAATTTTAAGTTTGAGCGACAAAAAAATTTCTTGTCTGTCGGTCTGTCTGTCGGTCTGTCTGTCTGTAACTTTTTTTTGTGCGCACGTTTACTCTGGAACCGTTTAAGATATTGACTTGAAATTTGGTACACATATGTACTTTAACGAGATCTAGAACTAGATTATATTTTCATCTTGTTCCGTCGAAAGGTTGGGGGGTAAATTGGGGTAAATTTGGGGTAAATGGGTAAATCAAGCAGGTAAGAGTCCATGAAATTGGTATTTAGTATATATAAGAGAAGCTAAGGTCTCAAAAAAATTTTTGGCATTAGCCACCCTCATTACCACCCCCACCTCCTTATTAAAGGGGATGAAAAAAAATTGTGATTTAGTGTATGTACAGGAACCAGAAACCTCAAAATATTTTTTTTACTTCATCCACCCCCCATTACCACCCCCCTATCACCACCCCCACCCCACTACCGATGTGGGGTATCGTTTTATGGGTTTTTGGGGTAGAGGATTGCAAATATTATATTATTAAAGTTCCATAAACAATTATTTTCACATACAAAGTTTTTTCGTTGTGAGTGACTTGGATAGAGAATCTGGATGTGGAAGTAGTGATTCCTTGGGCAGCGGTTTTTTTCTTCTTGACAAAATAATGTATTGTAAATTCTGTGTACATAATACATATTGATATAACTAAAATTGGAGTATTATAGGTAAGTCGTTATACATATGATTGATGTTATAATGCCATAATTAAGTGTATAAGTTAACATCTTTGACATCGGCCTTCACAAAAACAACCTATTATGCACGCCAAACCGGCCTTAGCACAACTGCAGTTTCCAATGCAATTTTGGAATTGTTTGCATTTACAAAATATGTTTCCAGGCGTTACATTTGGACGGTCACTTTTTGTCATAAGTCTTGGTACTAATATATTGTCGTTCGAAACCCAACCAAAATCTTTAGGGTTGGGAAGCACTGGATTGACGCAACTTGCTGTCTTTCAAATAATTATTTGGTAGGCAGCTCTAAGAATGTGCTGGTGAAATGAGTCTTCAGTTGGTGGCAAATTTTGAATATCCGATTTACAAGTGTGAAATAAATGGGCTAACAAATTGTCCAAATTACCAATGAAAAACCACATACTACAACCATATAAGACTTTAAAGAAATATCGTGCAGAGTTTTCAAATTCAGCAGTATCAAATGAATTGTCGAGTGGGAAATTCAATATTGACTGTAACTTAGGATCAATGGCATATTTGAGGCATGTTTTGAATACGTAAGTTTTTCCTTTTTTGAAAGGAAAACTGACCGTATCGCAACCACTTAAGACGTAAGTACACAGAAGAAAATTGTCAAATAAATTTATGATATATTCTGCATACTGGACAGTTTTTGTATTATGCAGTGAATAGGTATATATACATCGCATCTATGTATCCACAACTCATTTATGTTTATTCTAGTAGCATAGTATAGTGCCATTACAAAAATGTCTGTATCAGTAACTTTTATTATTTCTTTTTTGTAATTCAAATTTGAGGTACTGAACTATTGCAAATATTCTACTGTCTGCTTCGCAGTGATTTGAAAAGTGTAAGTCTGTTACAATTTTACTTTGTTTCATGGAGGAAATCGTTGTACTGGCACTATCTTCGGCCATCCCTTTATTATTACGATGAGTTATGACTACGGCCGCGCGCCCTACATTTAAAAAATCATATCTCCTAAATTATTCAGCGAATTAAAAAATTGTTTTAATAAAAAATGTTCATTGGTCTATTGTACGTATTTCGTCTCGAATAACTACAGATCTATCTGCAATAATAAGAAAAGTACCTCGATGCCGAAAATTACACTACACTTTCCGAGCACATATTGTTTAAACAATTTATAGTGTTGTTTATAATAAAAATAATGTCTCTCTATTACACTTGTATGAAACTACAAACATTAAGCTTTCGATTGATATAAGAATTATTAAAAAAAAATTATAAATAAGCTCGTAAATGCAATGTAAACGAAAGGTAATGCAATATTTAAGTTCCAAATTTTTTTCGAAGTTATTACTTGTTTTGCAATTTCGCAATCTTGGCTGACATCGCGCCCTCTGGAATCGAATTCGGCATAAAATTTGGCGTATTTTTTAAATTTTATACCTGCGAGTTCATACCCCATGATCGAATTCGGACCTTTAGATTCTGGACTAAAGCTATGTTATTTGAAATCAAAAACATTTCGTCGGAAAGATTAAATTTTTTGAAAATTAATTTTGAAAATTTTGAAAAGCTAGATAATAATTTGTATTATTTAAAGATATCTTACATTAAGTCCTATTTTCGACGAGAAAATATTACCTAGGAGGTCTCTGGAGTCACTTATTACGGATCTGAAGTCAACATTAAAACATTTAATATGCCAGCTACAATATAGCGGATGAAATTTTTTGTAAACCAAGTGTTTTAAAAAGACAAACAAAATTGAGCATCTAGGTGTTGCCACATATTAACGAAGAACCGTATTTATGAGAATATTTTCTTAATTGCTGGACAATTACGATAACAAAATGGCGTTATTTTGTTAAGAAAAATGTGAAGACTCACATTGTTTCGGC
Organism: Rutpela maculata; assembly: GCA_936432065.2. NCBI lineage: Eukaryota > Metazoa > Arthropoda > Insecta > Coleoptera > Cerambycidae > Rutpela > Rutpela maculata. Next base: position 153,949,040 of record OW386288.2, read on the forward strand.
CATAACTTCTTTGTTTTTAAGATACAAAAATAAGCAAAGAATCATTTTAAAGTTTGATTAATCACTGTCTTTAATTGTGGTCCTTAGAATTTTTAACGCAAATATTATAGTTTCTAATATGTTTAACATTTAAACTGAACACTTCGTCCTATAAACGTTCGGATGCCTTCTTTAAATATTTCCAAGGCTGTTAATTCTATATAAATACTAGCTGACCCAGCAAACGTTGTTTTGCCATATAAATTATAAATTTTTGTCCAAAAAATAAAAATAAAATTTCTGGATAGGGCCACCCTTATCACCTAGGATAGCCTACGACCTATTCTCAGACCTACCAAATATACACAAAAAATTTCATAAAAATCGGTCAAGCCGTTTCGGAGGAGTTCGATAACAAACACTGTAACACGAGATTTTTATATATTAGATAAAAACGAAACATTCATTTTCAGTTTATAAGCTTTATTCTTGATCTCCACAATTTTTTCGCTGAAACTAATATTTATTGAAATACTTTAAAGAAAGAAAAATTTTATATTTCTTCGAAAATCCCTTGATAGTTTGATAGTTATGCAATTTTTTTCTAAAGCAAGTGCTGTAAACGGACAAAATATTTGAACGTCTTGGTTTAATGGAGCGGATTTGGCGAGAAAAAGAGGAGTTTTGAAACCAATTTTTTTTTTGGCAATTCGGTTACACGCGTTCTCTTTTATCATGTTATCAACTTAGTTCAGCTTAATCAAAGTAAAATTATAAATTGAAGATCTCGCGGAAACGCATAATATGGTAAATTTTTCAAATCGGACGGGAACTTTTCGAGAAAAATTTTTTTGAAAATACTCGTTTTTTTGCCCCAACCCTAATACACAAAAAAGTAATTCCTTAATTTTTTTACGAAAAAAAGAAGATAGAGGGATGAGATTTTTTGAGGTAGGTGAAACAGATAAGAATTGATGGAGCCGGATGATTGGGATGGTAGGCCCATTAGGGGAGGGGAGGTAGGTAGGGAAAGGAAAATTATTCAACCCCCTCGAACTTTTTTCCCTGTTGTGCGATTTTCAAAAACCAAAATGGAATTTGTTCGTTATTACGTCTAATATTTGACTGAATAATTTTTTTATTTTTTTCAAATAAACAAACTTGTGGGAGGGGAAAAACCTTTTGCATTTTTTTTTAAATGCATTTTTGAGTACAAAGGAAAGGGCTCTGAAGAGAAATTTTTTTGCAGGTAAGCGAGATTCTTTTATCTTTAATTTAAAAAAAAATTATCGCAATCCAAGCAATGGGAAGGGAGGGAGGGGGCATAATGCGTTTTCGGGAATAAAAGGTTAAGGAAAAGGGATAGGAACTTCGGAGTGAAATATTTTTGTCGAACTCCTCTATACGTTTCCTTAAATATATAAGGAATAAAAACCAGACTGCAACCAACAGCTATTCTCCGGACTAATGCCCCGCCGAGCGCTGAATTACGAATTACAAGCCTGGCCGCGTTAAGTGCAATAACTGTGTATTGCCACAAAACGCTAAAGTTTGGATTTTAATAGACACCAGCCGAAAGACTTATTCCTACTTAAAGGAGCTCTCGTGCCAGCCACCCCATACCACTTGCAGACTGCAGTTTCGAGCTATTGGCTCTCGTCAGTGCAAGGTAGGTCTAAAAGCATACCTACTAAGGAACTTCGGAGCTTAATGTTCGGATATATAAATCTTTTTTCCATCTTATTATTTTATCAGTCTACCCTCCATCCAATATTAAACTTATTATAAATAATTATTTAACACCGTCACGAGTTTTCGCAGCGCATTTCTCTAGTTTTAGGTGTGTATTGGATATATATAACAATTATTTTTCCGCTCAACTCGCTCTTACCTCAAAAATGGCACAATGGATTACTCTCAAATTATTATCGTGTTATCACTATATATTGGTCAACATAATGTGTTAATATGTAGGTCAAATTTTAATAAGTGTAGAAAGCATTATTTTTTGTCTAAGGCTATGTCGAAAATTAGCATCAAAGGTAACATGCGGGAAACTTTTTTATCTTTCGAAATAGATACCAAGTGTATCGATAAGTAACGAAGAAAAAAGATAGACGTAACTTTTTTATTTGAAACTTTTTTTTCTAGAATTAGCAGTTTTCGAGAAAATTGCAAATGAATGATTGTTGGCCAGGTACTGCAAACGTGTGGAAATCTAATAGCAATTATTTTACAAGATTATGCGCTTCCGCGAGATCTTCAATTTATAATTTTACTTTTTTTCGTCAGGTCAATAATAATAACAAAGTTATCGTGGAAAAACGTGTTTTTGCGAATTTTAAATGCGAATTCCTCCGCCACCCCGTGTGGTTAAGCTGAACTAAGTTGATAACATGATAAAAGAGAACGCGTGTAACCGAATTGTCAAAAAAAAAAAATTAAAAAAATTGGTTTCATTTCAAAACCAGATCCGCTCCGCTATTCTACCAGATGTTAAAGAAAAACAGTATTTGAGAATTTTATTTTTATTTTTTTAATTTGTCATCTTTTATTTATTGATCGTTAGCATTTTTTATGTAAGTACTAGTTCCTGAGATATTCAATATCTAAAATAAACATTTTATAACTGTTCGAACGTTACCTTTATATTTTTAGGTCTTCGAAAGCAAAAATATTCTACAGAAATTAGAGAAAAAAAAACACAAGATTCATCTGCAGTTTATCGGTTTTCTTATTTGTGTCTAGGATATGCTAGTTGTGAACGAAAAATAGTATATGAGAATTTTATTTTTATTTTTTAAATTTGTCATCTTTTATTTATTGATCGTTAGTGTTTTTTATTTAAGTACCATGGTTCCTGAGATATTTAATATTTAAGATAAACATCTTATAACCGTTCGAACGCCATCTTTATATTTTTAGATCTTCGGAAGGATAAATATTCTACAGAAATTAGAAAAAAAATCGGCAGCTACTGGAAACGACTGGAACCTCCCCACTCGGTGGATCTTTAAAGCCAAAAAGAGCACTAAATTGAAAAAGATAGACATAAACAAAACAATTTGATCGTTTTTTTTGTTTTTTTTAAAATTTTTTTCACGGAAACCAAATCGAAAGGGTGCAACTGTGATATATCGTTGAAATCGGAATTTTTACTGCTTTTCAATGGTTCGATTACAAATTGTAAGCGATCATACAATAAACAATTTGTTGTGCCAAAACGGTAATCCGATCTCATGCAAAGTTTCATCCAAATCCGTTTAGTAGTTTCTCATGCTCATGTCTTAATATCCATCATTAAATAGTTGTTGCATAATATACTATTTTAGACTTTTGCTCATGGTTTAGCGGTTTTGTTTTTGTCAAAATAGATCTCAAAATGTTACTCGTTTGAAACACCGCTCTAATCTACTACCACTTATAGTCCCTTGAGGTAAAGCTTTGACCCCAAAATTCCCGTGGCTGGACCGCGAGACATCTACTCCCCCGTTTTTGAAGGCAGGGAGCACGATGGTGACAATATTTTTCGACCTGCCCTTCAGCCACTACCTCTAAACCGGAAAAACCATCCTCTTTCCGATTTTACGGTTCTAGGCTTGCAAGGGCTTATCGGATCGGGTATTTTTGCCAATTCGAATAAAATAAGTAAACTTTGACCACCGAGGTTGAACCTACCCCCACCTCCAATAATGAAATGCCACGAAAACAACGAAAGTTAGCTGGAAAATGGTATACCCCCGTTTTTGAGGGCGGTGAACACGATGGAGACAATTCCGACATTTCCCGACTCACTCTGCTACCCCGGAAAGCCACCCTCTTTCCCGATTTTCCGGTGCTATGCTTGCAAGGACTTGTCAGATAGGATTGTTTGTCATCAGTTCTAATGAAATAAATAAGCCTCGATCAGACGAGAACCAACCAATCCGGGGGTTCAAGCAGCTTTTACCAAAGTGAATTTTGACTTCAGTGGTTTGTAGTGAATTGATTGAGACGGATCATTGGTATATATAAATATTTTAGTTTTTTCATTGGTTTTATGTGTAAAAATATTCTCGTTTTTATTCATTCAATGATATTTTTACATATACAGGGTGGACCATTAATAATAGGCCATAGTTCAAAGGTGAATTATTTGGACCAAAATATGAGGATTTAACCTAACATGTTTTAGATAGATAGATAAATTTATTGGCCAAAGATAATACAAAGTACATATGGCACGTCACAGATTACAAACAATAAGTTTATTTAATAGAAACTTATCAAGTACAGTTTAGTTTTAAAACCTGAAGTTTAATACATACGTAATTCTGTAGGATTAAAAACAACATACAATAATAAAAAAGAAAGAACGATAGACAAACATACTATAAGTATATACGATTTTCAACTTAATAATAAAATTAGTAATTACATAAATGAGCAAACTGAGTAAAAGGACTTGACAAAAAATAAAACTCGGCTATAAAAAATGTTTAGTAATAGGCTCTATATATATATACTCATATACACACATATACACACATACATACGATTCCTTATAAGAAAAAAGTATTAAAACTTGCTTAGAGTTATAAAAATAAAGTCCGTTGTCAATTACTCCCTATTCACAAACTCATTTATAGAATAGTACGCTCCTTCAAGGAAGAAGGTTTTAACTGCTCTTTTGAAGTGGTTGTAATTTTCTATATTTTTATATTCAGGCGATAGAGCATTATATAAAGAAACAAACTTATAATGTGGCGATTTCTCATATGCAGAAGTTCTGTGCTTAGGCAGTTGTAGGTAGTGTCCATATCTCGTGTGATGCTCATGTCCTTCATTAACTTTAATGAAAGTGTCAATATTTCTTTTCGTGAAGATGATACATTTTAAAATAAATATACAGGGCACTGTTAAAATTTTATTATTTTTAAAAGTGTATTTACAAGTTTCTAGCCAGTCTAAATTAAAGATTAATCTAATGATTCTTTTTTTGAGCGATAAAAACCCTTTCACTTTCCGTTGCAGAACCCCATGTGGCAATGTTATATGATATGTGGCTATAAGCTAGAGCATAGTAAACATTTAAAATGCCTTGCAAATTTAAATATGGCTTAACCTGATATTTAGCAAAGTAAGCTTTGCTTAACTGGTTGCAAGCATGGTTTATATGCGACTGGAATGATAGATCAGAGTCAATTAATGTTCCAAGTTTAGTATTTATAGAGAGCGGAATAGCAAGGATGTTAAAATTTACAGGCAGTTCTCTTCTCAAATGAAAGTTAAGACAAACTGTTTTACGTTCATTTAGTATAACCTTATTTTTTTGACAATATATACTATATTCATCACATACATGTTCAGCTAATGTTTGGAGTTCCTCTGGAGTGTCTGCTGAAACAGTGATTGAGACATCATCTGCAAACATTGTAACTTTTCCAACACTGATATGTTCAGGTAGGTCATTAATAAAAAGCATAAATAATAATGGTCCCAACACTGACCCCTGAGGAACTCCTAGAAGAACATCAGCTTGATTGGATGTTTGCTGACCTATTTTTACAATCAAATTTCTATTAGTCAAGTAAGAACTAATCCAATTTAACATCATACCTCTTATACCAAGGTTGTACATTTTTTTTTTAATAGAAAATCTGGATTGACACTATCGAAAGCTTTCGTAAGATCGAACAACAAAGATATAACATATTTACCTTGATCAAGTTCCGAGTACACATAATTTAATAGATGGTATGATGGTCTGTTTCCACAGATTTGTTAGATCTGAAACCGTGTTGAGATTCTGTTAATAAATTGTGGTCTTCTATGAAAGAAATTATTAAGTTATACACTATTCTTTCTAAAATTTTAGAGAATTCTGTCAGTAATGAAATTTGTCTATAGTTGTCAGGTATTTGAACATCACCCTTTTTATGAAGAGGAATAACTAAATCCGTTTTCATTATCTCAGGAAAAATACCTGATTGAACAGAGCCGTTTATCAGGCTGGTTAGTGCAGAAGATATATAAGGGAAAATTATTTTTATAATTTTTGAATTTATTCCGTCATTGTCCGTAGTATTTTTATTTTTTAGGTTAGTGACTAACTTATACACATCATTTTCGGAAATAGGGTTAATTAACATAGTGTTACTTACATAATCTGAAATTGTGAAAGGTTCTGGCCAAAATGCCTTGATAATGCTGTGCTGCAACTTGTAGTAAAAAATATTGCAAATGTTTCCGCAATTATGTTGTTATCGGTAATTATCTGATCATTATCCCTTAATGTGATTGTTTCTTGTCTTTTTTTTATTCTACCTAGTTTCTCATTCACTATCAACCATGCTTCTTTGGTCTTGTTGTTTGCTTTGTCAATCCGGTTGTTGAAATATTTTTGTTTGGCTATTGTAATTTGTTTTTTATACTCTTTTATGTTGGCAGTATATGTCTTTCATCTCAGGTTGGTTAGTAAATTGTTGCTGTAGAAAAGATACAGGGTGTCAAAATTGTATTTTTTTTTCTTTTTTTTTACAATATCTCGACTACTTTAACTCGGAGCAAATAATTCTTAAGAAAGTCAGTGACTTTGCATAGTTGTCACTCACTGTTTTTACTTATGTTGGGTATTTTTTATCAATAAATACAATTTGTCCTTTTCAAATTGAGTTTGTTTTCAAAGAATTCTTGAAATCTTTTGCGACAGTTTTCTCGAAAACGAGTTCTCTTAAGTGGGTGATATGATACATGAATTATTGTTTCTTAGCTAAAAAAAGATTTTCTTACCAAATTGGGAAAAGATCGGACAAAAGGTAGTTGAGATATTGCAAAAAAAAGGAGAAAATTACAATTTTGACACCCTGTATCTTTTTCCACAGCGAAAATTTACTAAAGCATGATTAGTTATATTTTGGCTCAAAGAATCTACCACTGAACTGTGGCCTTATTATTAATGACCCACCCTGTATATTCAATGAAAAAACAAAAATAAAGTACATACCAATGACTCGTCTCAGTCAATTCCCTATAAATCATTAAGGAAAACCCCACTTAGTGTAAAGGCTGCTTGGTTGGATCTCGTCTGATCGAGGTTTACTTATTTTATTGGAAAAGAAAAAATCCTGTCCGACAAGCCCTCACAAACCTAGCAGAGGAAAATCGGAAAAAGGTTTTTCTGGTTTAGGTGTAGTGGGTGAAGGGTAAAAATATTGTCATCATCGTATTCCCCGCCCTCGAGAAAGGGGGGTAGATATCTTGCGGTTCAGCCACTGAATTTTTGGGGTTTTTGTCTTTTCCTGATTTACCTCAAGGAACTTACTGTATGGAGTACTTTTCATATAAATCCGTGTACATAAAGAAGCTCATAAAGAAGTAACATTACGTAATATTGTTCAGGATTTTGTCGTATATCATTGTTATATTCAATATTCGGGAAAGTTCTATCAACAATGGCCTCAGGCCACTGATTATTTATAAGAATCCCTTTGATAACACGTATCTCGTTCTTTATGTAATATAACAGTTTTAAAATGATTTATTCTAATAATGAAACATTAAACATTTGAATGGTGTTAATTATATATTTTCTCTTTATAAAGACTTGGTAACAGAACTATTATCCTTTATAAACCTCCTCATATTTTTAAGCAAAGATATTTAGAGAGAATCTATATTTAATAATTTAAATTTCAATAACCGCTTGGCGCTCAGTTTTACTGTGACCGTAAATACAATATTCATATTCAACTACATCTAGATTGTCAGAAGCGAAAATCTACAATGCGTCAATTTACGATCTATTCTATATGGGTACGTAAGGAAACGATGTTTATGCCTCCTTTAAATCGAAGCACGCATGAAAAGGGAATGCAGACATAAAAAATATCTCACGCAGCCTCATCTCGCCTGAATATAAAACGGATTATTTAATATGTAAATAAAAAGTGTGTTTGTATGTGCAAGATTTTTTCCTAACGTTTTTTCAGTTCATTTTAAAATGTTGAATTGCTCCAACCGACATTGACAAATGGCTTGTTGATTAATTTGGAAAATTGTTTATTCTCTCATCGGATAAAACAGACTTTGAAGTTATAGAGGTGAAAAGATTCAAAACTTAACAGGAAGGTCATATGTATATATCTAAGTATAGAGTAAATTAGGATCTACTTATGACAAGAAAAACATTCGCCTCCTACAAATTCAGATCCCCCTGCGGTACCAAAATATGGTGAAAAAAATCAGAAAATCATATTAAACATTTTTTGATCGGAAAATTTTGTTAATGAAACTTTTTCAGATTTGTCCAAAAACCTTAGTACAGAATTTAATCAAAATGAAACATTATTGAAATTTCGATTGAAATAATCTCCAAGTTCGAAAATATTTTAATGAGATTTTTTGTTTAGAAAACTGTACTATGACGATCTTGTTTGAAATTAAACCTAATAGCTTAGGAATTTTAGTTTTTGACCCGGAATTAATTATCGTAAAGCTGAAAATTTGCAGGATTGTAGTTTTGATACAGGACAACACGTACCAAAAAGTCCCCTACTCTCCCCCGTCGGCTTCCCTGTTTTTTCGGAGCAACAAGAGCCTAAGTCGCAAAAATAGCAGAGCTGGCTATAAAGTGCAACAGAAAGGTCATTACTAGTCCGATTTAGGTCGAATTAATCATAAAAGATTAGGAGAAGAATATTCGTTCATATTTCAGATGTTCCATGCATATGTTTGTTCACAATTTTCCGTTCCAATTCTGTCATTTCAAAAATTTTAATTTTTTTTTTAAAAATCTGAAATGGCGCCATTGCGGATAAATGAAGACTCGGAAGGGAAAACGTACCCCAATAAACATTTCTCTTCATACTTTGGGCTTTCCATTGGTATGTCGACCTTCTCTTAGCGTCACCCGTTACGGAGTTGCGACACTCGGACATTCAAGTGCGTTCATTGTTGCGTCTATCACGTCTAGTCTAAACAATCAAGAAGGCGCAAGACGAGCTATACACTTAGTTCATTAATTTTGACAGTTCTTTAAGTGTATGCATTGGTTCATTGGTGCGACAAAATTGACTGATCTTAGTTAAGCCATGTAGCACAGGAATGTTAGTTTCTGACTTTGAATTAATTATTGTAAAGCTGAAAATTTGCAGGTTTGTAGTTTTGGTCCAGGATAACACGTACCAAAAAGTCTCCTACTCTCCCCGTCGGCTTCCCTGTTTTTGCGGAGCAACAAGGGCCTAAGTCGCAGAAATTGCAGTGCTGGCTATAAAGTGCAGAAAAAAGGTTGTTACTGGTCCGATTTATGCCGAAATGATCATAAAAGCTTCGCAGAAGCATATCCGTTCGTATTTCACATGTTCCATGCATATTTCGTTCATAACGAGGCCCTGGAGTTCTGATTTCCACCCCCAGTCCTCCAGGTGAGGAGAGGGGAGGAGTTAGAGATAATATTGTGAGGATTTAATCTCCCGAAAAGCTTGCAGCACTTAACTAATGTGCATGTTCCTACCATAAGGAAGCCAGCTCCTGATAGCCAGCTACGGCTAATTTTCTGTGCCTGCAAGGCGGACTGCGGTGCCCGGTGCGAGTGCAAGAACTCTGGTCTGAACTGCAGCATCATGTGCCGAAGCTGTAGAGGATCCAGCTGCACAAACAGCTAGTCGTTGATATGGATGATGATCCGGACGACCCTACTTCCCAGTAGATCAATATTGTCAATTGTCTAGCCGAATAAAGTCATTTTCTGAGTCTGACAAGTTAAATTTCATTCAATAAATCTTATAGAACACCAAATTCGCAACTGGTCTGATCAGCGCAGCCAGGGCAGTTCCACCGGGCACATGATGGGCTCGGCCACCGCATGATGACACTCAAAGTGGCGTAGCTCCGTAACGGGTGACGCTCCAGAGAAGGTAGATATACCAATGGAAAGCCCAAAGTATGAAGAGAAATATTTATTGGGGTACGTTTTCTCCTCCGAGTCTTCATTTATCCGCAATGGCGCCATTTCGGAATTTTTTAAAATTTTCTTAAATTTTTTTAAATTTTTTTAAATTTTTTTAAGTTTTTTTAATTTTTTTTAAATTTTTTTGTTTCTTAAAATTTTTGAAATGTTGACATAACTAGAACGGAAAATTATGAATAACAATATGCATGGAGCATCTGAAATATGAACGGATATGCTTCTCCTAATCGTTTATGATCATTTCGACTCAAATCGGACCAGTAACAACCTTTCTGGTGCACTTTATAGCCAGCTCTGCAATTTTTGTGACTTAGGCCCTTATTGCTCCGAAAAACAGGGAAGCCGACGGGGGGAGAGTAGGGGACTTTTTGGTACATGTTGTCCTGGACCAAAACTACAGTCGTGGAAATTTTCAGCTTTACAATAATTAATTCCGGATAAAAGCGATATATTGACTAAAACTCCTGCGCTATAAGCTACCAGGTAGTTGTCAAGCAATTTGCAGTTTTTTTCTTAAATAATTATTTTTAAAACTTTGAAAATTTCAATTTTTTTTTTAAATTTAGATTAAATTTTGGACAAGTCTGAACAAGTTTCATTAACGAGATTTTCCGATAAAAAATGCCTAATATGATTTTTGGATTTTTTCCTCATATTTTGGTATCGCAGATGGCAGGTGGTAGGGTGGCAGGTGGCTTTGTATTTGTAGGACGCGAATATTTTCCGGTCATAATTAGATCCAAATTTGTCCTATACTTAGTAAAATTTGATTCAAATCGCACAATAAATAAATATTTTACAGGGTGACTCCAAAACAAATGGGTCACACTGTATATTAACAAGAAACAGAATTCGACACTTTTATTTAGCAAATGTGAAGACGCACATTGTTTCGGTCATAACTTCTTTATTTTTTATGCTATAGAAATAAATAAAGAATCTAAATTGAATCGAAAATTTAATAAATACCCTTTAATTTTGTGTTGCAGTTTTTGAGATTTAATGTAATAATGTACTTTAAAATAAATGCTTAGTGTTATATACGTTTGGACGCCATTTTTAAAGTAAACTATACTATAATCCCATCCTCAGTTTACAAGATTCCTTTATGGTGTTTGGTGTTTACCATCTCTTATGCTAAAACTAATATTTATTGAGATATTTTCAAAAATACCAACAATTTTACGATTTTTCGTAGATACTTTCATTAAGTTCAATTTTTTCAAAAGCAAATGTTTTAAACGGGTAAAAAATAACCTTTAATTTTGATTCTTCTGACATTTAACATTTTAAATTAACGCTTCATATTATACACGATCAGTCGCCATCGTACATATCTTCAGAGCTATTAATTCTACATAAATTAAAAACAAAATAAATGTATCATGAGTTTATAAGCCTTCTCCTTGATTTTTCGCTAAGTGTGATATTATGTGTGGAGTTATTTAAGGAAATCCGGTTTAAGATGTTTCCTCCAGCTAAAATCGCAATTTCTGAAACCTCTATAACTTTAAAACTCAATTGATATTTAAAAAATTGTGTAGAACACTTTTTCTTAAAATTATATTCTCTTTCAGTTCCAGTGGTTACTTTTTTGAGTGCCAACCCTCTTAAGGAGCTCGCATTCAACCTCTATAAAATGGAAAGCCCGCACATAATATAGAAACCTTTCTTTGATGCATTAACTATTAGATTATTTAAAAAAATGAGACTTAGTCCATATGACAATCTTTACACATTTAAAATCTCTTTACTGTACTAGTAAATTTCAAATAATTTGCTTCTCGACCGACTGAGTGCGTTTACCTTTATTCTTTGAGATTTAATTGTGAAATGAAAGATCGAGGATACATTTTTTTTCTACTCCCTTATGTAAATTTGCTGTATTCTGTACAATCTGTAGAATGGATAAGTAGGCAATTCCAGTTAACTGAACGGATATATTTCATATCTAGGATGGATATGAAATGAAACCGACCAATCACAGTTCGTGTATTAAGTACATAGACAACTATTCGTTTTAAAATCAAATTAGTACGTAACCTGTCAAAGTAACTGTCAGTGTGTACAGTCAGTGTGTATTTGTGTAATATATTAATGTTTAATAAATTTTGTAGTTTTTTTAAGCTGGTCATAGAAAAAGTATACTTTACAACTCGAGTGGATTATCCATATCCTCTCTTGTTGCACAAACTACTATAGTGTACAAGTTTATTCTGTTTTTTGACTTTATTTCCTCAGATAGCCCTAAAATATGTGGCAAAATAATGGATGGTACATTGCCTGTACCTCTGAGCCTGATAGAGCTACCATGTAAAGACTATGATAGCACAGCTAACAGAATTATGTGGCACAAAATTTAAATTACTTAGTTATTTCAGCCCCACCCTGTAAACATAGGGTGCTGATATTTCGATTCTGAATACGACCAATAATATTGGCGAGAACCCCGTCTGAAAGCATATAATCTAGGAAAGATTATTACTTTTAGAGACGATAAACCGTTTTATCTCATGTAGTTACTAACGAAACATCCATCTTTATTTTTACAATACTGCGCCTTTATCACGGTTCCCACAGGTAGTCTAGTTTAATAAGTATAGAAAGAATATTACCTATAAACAGAAAACATACGACTAACTTAGCCAAAGTAGCAATATGTTTCGGTGCATTGCATTCGGTAATGGAATTGAAGACGCCATGTGGAGATATTTGGCATAAAATGTTGTGATAGTCTCGTATACAACTCTCGGTGGACATTTTTACGACTATAGTGGTACACGCGTAATGACCGTTTCCAAACGGCTGGGTTGTTTTAAGAAGCTATTAAAGGTATATATTTCACAATTTAGGGAAATGTTCAGTAGTGTTTATTTTAAATTTAAATTATAATTTTTCTATTTTTCTTTTTGGAGTTCTCTTCTATAAATAATGTCAGTGAAATCCACAGAATAATAGAATCATCCAATATTTTACTGGAAAATATCCTCTACGTATGTGTTTTTTTCGCCAAAGGAACAGTTAGAGGGTGTCTTATGAATAAGAATAAAAATATAAAAAAAATATATTTTGATGACGCTTCGGAAACCAAATATGTTTCCTCTCTCAAAATTTTTACATTTTTTTCTGTGCTGTATGCACCAGTGGAAATCTTAGGCCGATCCTTATAATAAGATAGAGTGAAATATAAATAGCAAAATAATATAAGAGAAAAAAAGCGATTAAAATATTAACATTAATGCCAGGCACTTCAGCATGTTAAGAGTTCCGCCGACAACTAAAAGTAGCTAAAGAGAAAAGTGGCAACAGCGTAGGATAAATCTGTTTCTTTTCAGCATATTATTTGTCCATTTCTCTTCTTTTCTACCTTACATTGACATCGACTCAATATTTTAAAGTATCACTACTGTATATTGAATATGCAGCTTTAGGAATATGTTATACTCTATATACATAATTATTAACCTACACGCGTAAATTTAGGGAATGTTAGCTTTATGATGAATAATGAAAAATAATGAATAAAAAGTTTAGTAAACTTTTTTATTTACGGAGATAATCCAGTATGTGGTGTAGTGGAAATTCACATCTATTCAAAGTTATCGCCGCCATTTTGAATGCACTTTTCAGCTAACCGAATCCATTGCCTTAAACACGCACGGCTTAAACCGGGCTGTTCTCGGATTGCCATAGCTGCAGCCTGTATGCGATTTACCAACCCTTCCTTAGCGTTAACATCTTAGTTTTTGTATTCCCAAAGATAAAAATCAATGGGTTGAGGTCGAGCGAACGAAAGAGCCAGGCAATTGGACCACCTCGGACTATCCACTTTCCGGGATACATATTATCTTAATGTTGTCTCACTTGTTGCTGAAAATGTACTGGAGCACCGTCATAAAGAAACCATATATGCTGTCTAACGTCGAGAGCAACTCCTTCGAGGAGAACTGGTAAAGTATCACGCAAAAATTGTAAATAAAGAGCACCAGTTAAACGATTATCAAGAATAAGAGAGCCAATAAGTACTCCGTTTACAATAGGTTCGCTTCTTTCAGCAAAATTTACAAAATACTGTTATATGATCAAAGAGTATATTAAATATACAATATTATACATTGTATATATTGTATATATCATATTAAAAAAAGTTCTAATCATCACATGCAAGAACAAATTGATTTTGAAAATAAAAAGGCGGTAAATAATGACGTACATAATGAGAATTCAATTCTAGAGAATTTTCATGTTTTCATTTATCATGTTGGTGATAGTGCTCTGTTGAATTGTTGTTTACGTTTACATTGTGTGTTTAATATTTGTTTATAATGGAACCTAATTTTGTGAAAGGTACTTCCGAGAATTTGCCCTTAGTGGATTTTTATATGGTATACGAGTTTTATGTAGACAATTTGAACTATTTAAGTGCCGAATCCCGAAATGTTAAAAATTTGAGGTTAGTATAATAGATCAGTATATTTAAAAAATTCGATAAATAATTACCACGGCCCTAGAATAGCATGCCAAGGACTGCCACAAGGTTCTGCGCTTAGCCCTACTCTTTTTAATATTTACACTGCAAACATACATGAAATATGGGACGAAACAATAACTTGCGTTCAATACGCTGATGAACTGGTTATTTATTCCACTCAAACAACATACAAAGACTGTGTCACGGTTCTGAAACACATTATTTACTGCCTCAAACTCTGGCTCACAGATCATAATTACAAATCCGCTGTAATGATATTTAGTCGCCACAGAACTGACCCTGGTACCAGAATTTTAAATTTAGCCACCTATTCAATCCCTCTTGTTGACAATTATAAATATCTTGGCATTATTTTAGACAAAAAATTACTCTGGGCCAAACATATAAATTACATTAAAACAAAATGTGAAAAGGGTGTAAATGTTCTGAAATGTGTCACCAATGTCAAGTGGGTCAAAACCGCGCTTATGTTCTACAAAGCCTATATTTTGTCAATACTAGACTATGATAGCACCTTATATGGTTCAGCTTCTGCCTCTAACCTAAAAACAATAGACAGAATTCAACATAAGGCTTTACGTATATGTATCGGTGCAATGCAATCTTCACCAAATGAAGCTGTCTCGGCTGAATCACAAGAACCACCCCTTCATCTACGAAGGCAATATCAGGTAAACACATTTTTTTGTCAAAATTCAAACATATAATAAGGAGTTATACAATAAAGTCTGTTCTTTAACAATAGAAATTCTGAAGATTGCATTTTGGGCACATCGTAACAGTCCACCTTTGTCCGAATCATTTCTGGAATATCAACCCTATACAAACTTAGTCTTCCCTCAAAATAATTACTCCATTTTCCAATACGAATATGGTTTTGGACATAAAATCAAATGTTTTATTTCCACAATATTCAAATAACGATTCCTTAAACTCGGAGATCCTTAAAAAAAGCCTATCTAATGGTCCAACTTTAAAAATTTTCACAGATGGCTCCAAAACTACAGAAGGAACTGGGTGTGCCTTTTACCTCTCCAGTATGAGCTTATCAGCTACCTTTAAATTATTCAAAGAATGCACTATATACAGTGCTGAAGCATTCGCAATATACCAGGCTCTAACCTGGACCTCCGACTTTTACATAATGAAACCTAATCCTGTTCTTAAAAATATCACCATATTAAGCGACTCTAAATCCGTTCTGTTACCTATAAGCAATTTTGGACAAGAGCAATATAAAAACGATATAATTTGTAAAATAAAGCACCAAGAGTCAATAGTTATTGCGGCGGGTTTTGAAGTTAAATATGTTTGGGTGAAGGGACATTCAAATATCATAGGAAATTGTATAGTAGATAATCTGGCCAAACAATCCGTTAAAGAACGAGGTGTCATTCAGCCTTTCTATCCGGTGACAGATTTTTCCCATATCTATAAACAGGACCAAAAAAAATAAATGGCAAATTATTTGGAAAGCGTACGTGGCCAGCTCAAAAAATCACTACACAAAAATTCACCCCGTGTTACCAACTTTTCTTCCCCATATAAGCAGCCACAAAGTATCTAGGTATTTTTCTACGACTATTACCAGATTAAAATTAAACCACGGCCGTTTTCCACAACACCTGAATCGGATCGGGGTCCTTGAAAGTCCATTTTGTAGTTGTGATAGTGAATCCACTGCAGATCTGAACCACATTATTTTTAATTGTAAACATAACACCGAGGCTACAACAGAACTTATCAAAAAACTTTCTACACTTAACATTCAACTTCCCACTAATCTTACTATTTTATTGCATCACAACAATTTACAAATTTTTAACACAATTGTAACTTTCCTGAAAAATATAAAACTTGACCGATGAATCGATCAAAAAACAAACTTCTATCACATTGCTTTAGGTTTAGCTTTGTTTTTATCCATACGGTTTTTGTCCTTTTTCTACCATCCGTTGTCCACCTTTCTGTGAAAAATGCCCTGATAGACCCCTGGGCGAGAAGTGCGTCTTATACCTTCCTATTTCCTGGCGTTTATTTTTATTTTGTTCGTGTTAGGTTAGCTTCGTCTGCGCTGGGATAATTCACGGTAAATTTTCATTTGTTAGTCATTGATTATTATAATATTTTTTTTGCTATTGCTACAGTTTGTGGCGTATGAGTTTTCATAAGCTCGAAGCCAAAAAAAAAAGTATTTCTTTAAAATAATTTGACAATGACTCACATCGATACTAACACTAACAGTAAATAAGCAAAGCAAACGACGTCCGTCGATTATTCCTTTGTCTAACTGCGCATGCTCTCACGTCTGACGTGGCGATGGACGCGAATTCAAAATTTCTTAATTTAAATAATTAATTTCACTATTAAAATGACTAGACTGTAAAATAAAAAAATACGAGTCAAATTAAATTTAATTAAATACCACTCCACACATTTACATTTACATTAAAATCGTTGTTGGAAATTTTTTTGTCAAGTGGCATGGGGATTTTCCAATGCCCAATAATGCGTGTTCCGGAAATTACGAATACCATTACATTGATGCTCACAAAAGTTCACTTGAACCAAAGAATCCCTTGGTAGTAGAGCTTACACCCTCTGCATGTGAAATGAGTAACGTAATGCGTGTCCAAACTGTGGATTGTGATATACAAAATTACGCTGCAATAATTGTCCTGGTGCGTATGCTAGGCTGCTGCTCTATTACTCCACATTCAAAATATGCCTAGGTCTAACCGTTCCCCATGTTATCCAGGCCTCTGCCGCAAATTACCAGTATTTCTATCATGCTGAAGCACACGTTAAAAGGCTTCACGTCCCGAATGATACGTTCGAGGTAACCTTAGTACATAAAGGCTAGCAGCCGCCACTAAATTTTGTCTTACTTCATCATACATCAGTACCATATCCATATATTCTTCATTGGAGAAATTATATACCATGATCTTTATTTTATTCGTGAAAATAAACCTCTAATACGAACCACAACAACTGCTAACAAATAAGTGATAATAGCAAATATGTATGTTGTCCTGACTTATTTACTGCAGAACTAATTTCAATGAAACTTTTCTTAAAATATTTGTTAAGTAGTAAGGAATCTAGTATCCAAAAACATGCGTCTAAAATGCCGAACCCTGAACTCGCGGGTATAAAATTTAAAAAATGTGGATATTATCCAGAATTTTATGCCGAATCCGATTCCAGAGGGCGCGATGTCGGCCAAGATTACGAAATTGCAAAAAATAATAATTTCGAAAAAGAATTGGAACTTAAATATTTCATTATCTTTCGTTTACATTGCATTTACGAGCTTATTTATAAAGATTTTTTAATAATTCTTATATCAATCGCAAGCTTAATGTTTGTAGTTTCATACAAGTGTAACAGAGAGACATTATTTTCATTATAAACAACACTAGGTATAAATTGTTTAAACAATATGTGCTCGGAAAGTGTAGTGTAATTTTCGGCATCGAGGTACTTTTGTTATTATTGCAGATAGATTTGTAGTTATTCCAGATAAAATACGTAGAATAGACCAACGAACATTTTTTATTAAAAAATTTTTTTAATTAGTTAAATAATTTAGGAGATATGATTTTTTTAAAATGAAGCGCATTGTTTTGGTCTACCGCGCGCGCAGTCTTGTCTGTAGGCTATTTACACATGATTTCGAGGCATTGCTGTTATAATAAAAGTATTTATTATTACGTACAGTGCTCGTCACAATAATTTTGCCACCTATGGCAAGTTTTATTTGATTTATCAGTTATATAAATCCGCCATCCTTTACCACAACACAATTGACATTTTATTTTTATACAGCAGAGGATAATTAACAAAATAAACAAAAAAATTAATAATATACATCAAGAGCAAATGTAGAGAATTTCGAAAAATGTAGGTTGGCAAGATTATTGTGACGGGCACTGTACAATATTTTATTAATTTTTTTTGTAAGGTATAAGCAACATTTTTGTAACATCTTTCATATGAAAGTTCGTACAGATCATAAATAATGCTTACAAACAGAACAAATTATCTGCATTTAATTTAAGAACAACTACAATGAAATTACAATATTACTTCCACGTCCAGTGGAAGTATAGTAACGACAAAAAAATTTTTAAAAATTTTTATTGTCCAAATAGGCTTAAAATGTCATGAAACGTCGAAATTTTAAGTTTGAGCGACAAAAAAATTTCTTGTCTGTCGGTCTGTCTGTCGGTCTGTCTGTCTGTAACTTTTTTTTGTGCGCACGTTTACTCTGGAACCGTTTAAGATATTGACTTGAAATTTGGTACACATATGTACTTTAACGAGATCTAGAACTAGATTATATTTTCATCTTGTTCCGTCGAAAGGTTGGGGGGTAAATTGGGGTAAATTTGGGGTAAATGGGTAAATCAAGCAGGTAAGAGTCCATGAAATTGGTATTTAGTATATATAAGAGAAGCTAAGGTCTCAAAAAAATTTTTGGCATTAGCCACCCTCATTACCACCCCCACCTCCTTATTAAAGGGGATGAAAAAAAATTGTGATTTAGTGTATGTACAGGAACCAGAAACCTCAAAATATTTTTTTTACTTCATCCACCCCCCATTACCACCCCCCTATCACCACCCCCACCCCACTACCGATGTGGGGTATCGTTTTATGGGTTTTTGGGGTAGAGGATTGCAAATATTATATTATTAAAGTTCCATAAACAATTATTTTCACATACAAAGTTTTTTCGTTGTGAGTGACTTGGATAGAGAATCTGGATGTGGAAGTAGTGATTCCTTGGGCAGCGGTTTTTTTCTTCTTGACAAAATAATGTATTGTAAATTCTGTGTACATAATACATATTGATATAACTAAAATTGGAGTATTATAGGTAAGTCGTTATACATATGATTGATGTTATAATGCCATAATTAAGTGTATAAGTTAACATCTTTGACATCGGCCTTCACAAAAACAACCTATTATGCACGCCAAACCGGCCTTAGCACAACTGCAGTTTCCAATGCAATTTTGGAATTGTTTGCATTTACAAAATATGTTTCCAGGCGTTACATTTGGACGGTCACTTTTTGTCATAAGTCTTGGTACTAATATATTGTCGTTCGAAACCCAACCAAAATCTTTAGGGTTGGGAAGCACTGGATTGACGCAACTTGCTGTCTTTCAAATAATTATTTGGTAGGCAGCTCTAAGAATGTGCTGGTGAAATGAGTCTTCAGTTGGTGGCAAATTTTGAATATCCGATTTACAAGTGTGAAATAAATGGGCTAACAAATTGTCCAAATTACCAATGAAAAACCACATACTACAACCATATAAGACTTTAAAGAAATATCGTGCAGAGTTTTCAAATTCAGCAGTATCAAATGAATTGTCGAGTGGGAAATTCAATATTGACTGTAACTTAGGATCAATGGCATATTTGAGGCATGTTTTGAATACGTAAGTTTTTCCTTTTTTGAAAGGAAAACTGACCGTATCGCAACCACTTAAGACGTAAGTACACAGAAGAAAATTGTCAAATAAATTTATGATATATTCTGCATACTGGACAGTTTTTGTATTATGCAGTGAATAGGTATATATACATCGCATCTATGTATCCACAACTCATTTATGTTTATTCTAGTAGCATAGTATAGTGCCATTACAAAAATGTCTGTATCAGTAACTTTTATTATTTCTTTTTTGTAATTCAAATTTGAGGTACTGAACTATTGCAAATATTCTACTGTCTGCTTCGCAGTGATTTGAAAAGTGTAAGTCTGTTACAATTTTACTTTGTTTCATGGAGGAAATCGTTGTACTGGCACTATCTTCGGCCATCCCTTTATTATTACGATGAGTTATGACTACGGCCGCGCGCCCTACATTTAAAAAATCATATCTCCTAAATTATTCAGCGAATTAAAAAATTGTTTTAATAAAAAATGTTCATTGGTCTATTGTACGTATTTCGTCTCGAATAACTACAGATCTATCTGCAATAATAAGAAAAGTACCTCGATGCCGAAAATTACACTACACTTTCCGAGCACATATTGTTTAAACAATTTATAGTGTTGTTTATAATAAAAATAATGTCTCTCTATTACACTTGTATGAAACTACAAACATTAAGCTTTCGATTGATATAAGAATTATTAAAAAAAAATTATAAATAAGCTCGTAAATGCAATGTAAACGAAAGGTAATGCAATATTTAAGTTCCAAATTTTTTTCGAAGTTATTACTTGTTTTGCAATTTCGCAATCTTGGCTGACATCGCGCCCTCTGGAATCGAATTCGGCATAAAATTTGGCGTATTTTTTAAATTTTATACCTGCGAGTTCATACCCCATGATCGAATTCGGACCTTTAGATTCTGGACTAAAGCTATGTTATTTGAAATCAAAAACATTTCGTCGGAAAGATTAAATTTTTTGAAAATTAATTTTGAAAATTTTGAAAAGCTAGATAATAATTTGTATTATTTAAAGATATCTTACATTAAGTCCTATTTTCGACGAGAAAATATTACCTAGGAGGTCTCTGGAGTCACTTATTACGGATCTGAAGTCAACATTAAAACATTTAATATGCCAGCTACAATATAGCGGATGAAATTTTTTGTAAACCAAGTGTTTTAAAAAGACAAACAAAATTGAGCATCTAGGTGTTGCCACATATTAACGAAGAACCGTATTTATGAGAATATTTTCTTAATTGCTGGACAATTACGATAACAAAATGGCGTTATTTTGTTAAGAAAAATGTGAAGACTCACATTGTTTCGGCCATAACTTCTTTGTTTTTAAGATACAAAAATAAGCAAAGAATCATTTTAAAGTTTGATTAATCACTGTCTTTAATTGTGGTCCTTAGAATTTTTAACGCAAATATTATAGTTTCTAATATGTTTAACATTTAAACTGAACACTTCGTCCTATAAACGTTCGGATGCCTTCTTTAAATATTTCCAAGGCTGTTAATTCTATATAAATACTAGCTGACCCAGCAAACGTTGTTTTGCCATATAAATTATAAATTTTTGTCCAAAAAATAAAAATAAAATTTCTGGATAGGGCCACCCTTATCACCTAGGATAGCCTACGACCTATTCTCAGACCTACCAAATATACACAAAAAATTTCATAAAAATCGGTCAAGCCGTTTCGGAGGAGTTCGATAACAAACACTGTAACACGAGATTTTTATATATTAGATAAAAACGAAACATTCATTTTCAGTTTATAAGCTTTATTCTTGATCTCCACAATTTTTTCGCTGAAACTAATATTTATTGAAATACTTTAAAGAAAGAAAAATTTTATATTTCTTCGAAAATCCCTTGATAGTTTGATAGTTATGCAATTTTTTTCTAAAGCAAGTGCTGTAAACGGACAAAATATTTGAACGTCTTGGTTTAATGGAGCGGATTTGGCGAGAAAAAGAGGAGTTTTGAAACCAATTTTTTTTTTGGCAATTCGGTTACACGCGTTCTCTTTTATCATGTTATCAACTTAGTTCAGCTTAATCAAAGTAAAATTATAAATTGAAGATCTCGCGGAAACGCATAATATGGTAAATTTTTCAAATCGGACGGGAACTTTTCGAGAAAAATTTTTTTGAAAATACTCGTTTTTTTGCCCCAACCCTAATACACAAAAAAGTAATTCCTTAATTTTTTTACGAAAAAAAGAAGATAGAGGGATGAGATTTTTTGAGGTAGGTGAAACAGATAAGAATTGATGGAGCCGGATGATTGGGATGGTAGGCCCATTAGGGGAGGGGAGGTAGGTAGGGAAAGGAAAATTATTCAACCCCCTCGAACTTTTTTCCCTGTTGTGCGATTTTCAAAAACCAAAATGGAATTTGTTCGTTATTACGTCTAATATTTGACTGAATAATTTTTTTATTTTTTTCAAATAAACAAACTTGTGGGAGGGGAAAAACCTTTTGCATTTTTTTTTAAATGCATTTTTGAGTACAAAGGAAAGGGCTCTGAAGAGAAATTTTTTTGCAGGTAAGCGAGATTCTTTTATCTTTAATTTAAAAAAAAATTATCGCAATCCAAGCAATGGGAAGGGAGGGAGGGGGCATAATGCGTTTTCGGGAATAAAAGGTTAAGGAAAAGGGATAGGAACTTCGGAGTGAAATATTTTTGTCGAACTCCTCTATACGTTTCCTTAAATATATAAGGAATAAAAACCAGACTGCAACCAACAGCTATTCTCCGGACTAATGCCCCGCCGAGCGCTGAATTACGAATTACAAGCCTGGCCGCGTTAAGTGCAATAACTGTGTATTGCCACAAAACGCTAAAGTTTGGATTTTAATAGACACCAGCCGAAAGACTTATTCCTACTTAAAGGAGCTCTCGTGCCAGCCACCCCATACCACTTGCAGACTGCAGTTTCGAGCTATTGGCTCTCGTCAGTGCAAGGTAGGTCTAAAAGCATACCTACTAAGGAACTTCGGAGCTTAATGTTCGGATATATAAATCTTTTTTCCATCTTATTATTTTATCAGTCTACCCTCCATCCAATATTAAACTTATTATAAATAATTATTTAACACCGTCACGAGTTTTCGCAGCGCATTTCTCTAGTTTTAGGTGTGTATTGGATATATATAACAATTATTTTTCCGCTCAACTCGCTCTTACCTCAAAAATGGCACAATGGATTACTCTCAAATTATTATCGTGTTATCACTATATATTGGTCAACATAATGTGTTAATATGTAGGTCAAATTTTAATAAGTGTAGAAAGCATTATTTTTTGTCTAAGGCTATGTCGAAAATTAGCATCAAAGGTAACATGCGGGAAACTTTTTTATCTTTCGAAATAGATACCAAGTGTATCGATAAGTAACGAAGAAAAAAGATAGACGTAACTTTTTTATTTGAAACTTTTTTTTCTAGAATTAGCAGTTTTCGAGAAAATTGCAAATGAATGATTGTTGGCCAGGTACTGCAAACGTGTGGAAATCTAATAGCAATTATTTTACAAGATTATGCGCTTCCGCGAGATCTTCAATTTATAATTTTACTTTTTTTCGTCAGGTCAATAATAATAACAAAGTTATCGTGGAAAAACGTGTTTTTGCGAATTTTAAATGCGAATTCCTCCGCCACCCCGTGTGGTTAAGCTGAACTAAGTTGATAACATGATAAAAGAGAACGCGTGTAACCGAATTGTCAAAAAAAAAAAATTAAAAAAATTGGTTTCATTTCAAAACCAGATCCGCTCCGCTATTCTACCAGATGTTAAAGAAAAACAGTATTTGAGAATTTTATTTTTATTTTTTTAATTTGTCATCTTTTATTTATTGATCGTTAGCATTTTTTATGTAAGTACTAGTTCCTGAGATATTCAATATCTAAAATAAACATTTTATAACTGTTCGAACGTTACCTTTATATTTTTAGGTCTTCGAAAGCAAAAATATTCTACAGAAATTAGAGAAAAAAAAACACAAGATTCATCTGCAGTTTATCGGTTTTCTTATTTGTGTCTAGGATATGCTAGTTGTGAACGAAAAATAGTATATGAGAATTTTATTTTTATTTTTTAAATTTGTCATCTTTTATTTATTGATCGTTAGTGTTTTTTATTTAAGTACCATGGTTCCTGAGATATTTAATATTTAAGATAAACATCTTATAACCGTTCGAACGCCATCTTTATATTTTTAGATCTTCGGAAGGATAAATATTCTACAGAAATTAGAAAAAAAATCGGCAGCTACTGGAAACGACTGGAACCTCCCCACTCGGTGGATCTTTAAAGCCAAAAAGAGCACTAAATTGAAAAAGATAGACATAAACAAAACAATTTGATCGTTTTTTTTGTTTTTTTTAAAATTTTTTTCACGGAAACCAAATCGAAAGGGTGCAACTGTGATATATCGTTGAAATCGGAATTTTTACTGCTTTTCAATGGTTCGATTACAAATTGTAAGCGATCATACAATAAACAATTTGTTGTGCCAAAACGGTAATCCGATCTCATGCAAAGTTTCATCCAAATCCGTTTAGTAGTTTCTCATGCTCATGTCTTAATATCCATCATTAAATAGTTGTTGCATAATATACTATTTTAGACTTTTGCTCATGGTTTAGCGGTTTTGTTTTTGTCAAAATAGATCTCAAAATGTTACTCGTTTGAAACACCGCTCTAATCTACTACCACTTATAGTCCCTTGAGGTAAAGCTTTGACCCCAAAATTCCCGTGGCTGGACCGCGAGACATCTACTCCCCCGTTTTTGAAGGCAGGGAGCACGATGGTGACAATATTTTTCGACCTGCCCTTCAGCCACTACCTCTAAACCGGAAAAACCATCCTCTTTCCGATTTTACGGTTCTAGGCTTGCAAGGGCTTATCGGATCGGGTATTTTTGCCAATTCGAATAAAATAAGTAAACTTTGACCACCGAGGTTGAACCTACCCCCACCTCCAATAATGAAATGCCACGAAAACAACGAAAGTTAGCTGGAAAATGGTATACCCCCGTTTTTGAGGGCGGTGAACACGATGGAGACAATTCCGACATTTCCCGACTCACTCTGCTACCCCGGAAAGCCACCCTCTTTCCCGATTTTCCGGTGCTATGCTTGCAAGGACTTGTCAGATAGGATTGTTTGTCATCAGTTCTAATGAAATAAATAAGCCTCGATCAGACGAGAACCAACCAATCCGGGGGTTCAAGCAGCTTTTACCAAAGTGAATTTTGACTTCAGTGGTTTGTAGTGAATTGATTGAGACGGATCATTGGTATATATAAATATTTTAGTTTTTTCATTGGTTTTATGTGTAAAAATATTCTCGTTTTTATTCATTCAATGATATTTTTACATATACAGGGTGGACCATTAATAATAGGCCATAGTTCAAAGGTGAATTATTTGGACCAAAATATGAGGATTTAACCTAACATGTTTTAGATAGATAGATAAATTTATTGGCCAAAGATAATACAAAGTACATATGGCACGTCACAGATTACAAACAATAAGTTTATTTAATAGAAACTTATCAAGTACAGTTTAGTTTTAAAACCTGAAGTTTAATACATACGTAATTCTGTAGGATTAAAAACAACATACAATAATAAAAAAGAAAGAACGATAGACAAACATACTATAAGTATATACGATTTTCAACTTAATAATAAAATTAGTAATTACATAAATGAGCAAACTGAGTAAAAGGACTTGACAAAAAATAAAACTCGGCTATAAAAAATGTTTAGTAATAGGCTCTATATATATATACTCATATACACACATATACACACATACATACGATTCCTTATAAGAAAAAAGTATTAAAACTTGCTTAGAGTTATAAAAATAAAGTCCGTTGTCAATTACTCCCTATTCACAAACTCATTTATAGAATAGTACGCTCCTTCAAGGAAGAAGGTTTTAACTGCTCTTTTGAAGTGGTTGTAATTTTCTATATTTTTATATTCAGGCGATAGAGCATTATATAAAGAAACAAACTTATAATGTGGCGATTTCTCATATGCAGAAGTTCTGTGCTTAGGCAGTTGTAGGTAGTGTCCATATCTCGTGTGATGCTCATGTCCTTCATTAACTTTAATGAAAGTGTCAATATTTCTTTTCGTGAAGATGATACATTTTAAAATAAATATACAGGGCACTGTTAAAATTTTATTATTTTTAAAAGTGTATTTACAAGTTTCTAGCCAGTCTAAATTAAAGATTAATCTAATGATTCTTTTTTTGAGCGATAAAAACCCTTTCACTTTCCGTTGCAGAACCCCATGTGGCAATGTTATATGATATGTGGCTATAAGCTAGAGCATAGTAAACATTTAAAATGCCTTGCAAATTTAAATATGGCTTAACCTGATATTTAGCAAAGTAAGCTTTGCTTAACTGGTTGCAAGCATGGTTTATATGCGACTGGAATGATAGATCAGAGTCAATTAATGTTCCAAGTTTAGTATTTATAGAGAGCGGAATAGCAAGGATGTTAAAATTTACAGGCAGTTCTCTTCTCAAATGAAAGTTAAGACAAACTGTTTTACGTTCATTTAGTATAACCTTATTTTTTTGACAATATATACTATATTCATCACATACATGTTCAGCTAATGTTTGGAGTTCCTCTGGAGTGTCTGCTGAAACAGTGATTGAGACATCATCTGCAAACATTGTAACTTTTCCAACACTGATATGTTCAGGTAGGTCATTAATAAAAAGCATAAATAATAATGGTCCCAACACTGACCCCTGAGGAACTCCTAGAAGAACATCAGCTTGATTGGATGTTTGCTGACCTATTTTTACAATCAAATTTCTATTAGTCAAGTAAGAACTAATCCAATTTAACATCATACCTCTTATACCAAGGTTGTACATTTTTTTTTTAATAGAAAATCTGGATTGACACTATCGAAAGCTTTCGTAAGATCGAACAACAAAGATATAACATATTTACCTTGATCAAGTTCCGAGTACACATAATTTAATAGATGGTATGATGGTCTGTTTCCACAGATTTGTTAGATCTGAAACCGTGTTGAGATTCTGTTAATAAATTGTGGTCTTCTATGAAAGAAATTATTAAGTTATACACTATTCTTTCTAAAATTTTAGAGAATTCTGTCAGTAATGAAATTTGTCTATAGTTGTCAGGTATTTGAACATCACCCTTTTTATGAAGAGGAATAACTAAATCCGTTTTCATTATCTCAGGAAAAATACCTGATTGAACAGAGCCGTTTATCAGGCTGGTTAGTGCAGAAGATATATAAGGGAAAATTATTTTTATAATTTTTGAATTTATTCCGTCATTGTCCGTAGTATTTTTATTTTTTAGGTTAGTGACTAACTTATACACATCATTTTCGGAAATAGGGTTAATTAACATAGTGTTACTTACATAATCTGAAATTGTGAAAGGTTCTGGCCAAAATGCCTTGATAATGCTGTGCTGCAACTTGTAGTAAAAAATATTGCAAATGTTTCCGCAATTATGTTGTT
This sequence comes from Rutpela maculata, assembly GCA_936432065.2. NCBI lineage: Eukaryota > Metazoa > Arthropoda > Insecta > Coleoptera > Cerambycidae > Rutpela > Rutpela maculata. Next base: position 153,976,475 of record OW386288.2, read on the forward strand.
ATCGGTAATTATCTGATCATTATCCCTTAATGTGATTGTTTCTTGTCTTTTTTTTATTCTACCTAGTTTCTCATTCACTATCAACCATGCTTCTTTGGTCTTGTTGTTTGCTTTGTCAATCCGGTTGTTGAAATATTTTTGTTTGGCTATTGTAATTTGTTTTTTATACTCTTTTATGTTGGCAGTATATGTCTTTCATCTCAGGTTGGTTAGTAAATTGTTGCTGTAGAAAAGATACAGGGTGTCAAAATTGTATTTTTTTTTCTTTTTTTTTACAATATCTCGACTACTTTAACTCGGAGCAAATAATTCTTAAGAAAGTCAGTGACTTTGCATAGTTGTCACTCACTGTTTTTACTTATGTTGGGTATTTTTTATCAATAAATACAATTTGTCCTTTTCAAATTGAGTTTGTTTTCAAAGAATTCTTGAAATCTTTTGCGACAGTTTTCTCGAAAACGAGTTCTCTTAAGTGGGTGATATGATACATGAATTATTGTTTCTTAGCTAAAAAAAGATTTTCTTACCAAATTGGGAAAAGATCGGACAAAAGGTAGTTGAGATATTGCAAAAAAAAGGAGAAAATTACAATTTTGACACCCTGTATCTTTTTCCACAGCGAAAATTTACTAAAGCATGATTAGTTATATTTTGGCTCAAAGAATCTACCACTGAACTGTGGCCTTATTATTAATGACCCACCCTGTATATTCAATGAAAAAACAAAAATAAAGTACATACCAATGACTCGTCTCAGTCAATTCCCTATAAATCATTAAGGAAAACCCCACTTAGTGTAAAGGCTGCTTGGTTGGATCTCGTCTGATCGAGGTTTACTTATTTTATTGGAAAAGAAAAAATCCTGTCCGACAAGCCCTCACAAACCTAGCAGAGGAAAATCGGAAAAAGGTTTTTCTGGTTTAGGTGTAGTGGGTGAAGGGTAAAAATATTGTCATCATCGTATTCCCCGCCCTCGAGAAAGGGGGGTAGATATCTTGCGGTTCAGCCACTGAATTTTTGGGGTTTTTGTCTTTTCCTGATTTACCTCAAGGAACTTACTGTATGGAGTACTTTTCATATAAATCCGTGTACATAAAGAAGCTCATAAAGAAGTAACATTACGTAATATTGTTCAGGATTTTGTCGTATATCATTGTTATATTCAATATTCGGGAAAGTTCTATCAACAATGGCCTCAGGCCACTGATTATTTATAAGAATCCCTTTGATAACACGTATCTCGTTCTTTATGTAATATAACAGTTTTAAAATGATTTATTCTAATAATGAAACATTAAACATTTGAATGGTGTTAATTATATATTTTCTCTTTATAAAGACTTGGTAACAGAACTATTATCCTTTATAAACCTCCTCATATTTTTAAGCAAAGATATTTAGAGAGAATCTATATTTAATAATTTAAATTTCAATAACCGCTTGGCGCTCAGTTTTACTGTGACCGTAAATACAATATTCATATTCAACTACATCTAGATTGTCAGAAGCGAAAATCTACAATGCGTCAATTTACGATCTATTCTATATGGGTACGTAAGGAAACGATGTTTATGCCTCCTTTAAATCGAAGCACGCATGAAAAGGGAATGCAGACATAAAAAATATCTCACGCAGCCTCATCTCGCCTGAATATAAAACGGATTATTTAATATGTAAATAAAAAGTGTGTTTGTATGTGCAAGATTTTTTCCTAACGTTTTTTCAGTTCATTTTAAAATGTTGAATTGCTCCAACCGACATTGACAAATGGCTTGTTGATTAATTTGGAAAATTGTTTATTCTCTCATCGGATAAAACAGACTTTGAAGTTATAGAGGTGAAAAGATTCAAAACTTAACAGGAAGGTCATATGTATATATCTAAGTATAGAGTAAATTAGGATCTACTTATGACAAGAAAAACATTCGCCTCCTACAAATTCAGATCCCCCTGCGGTACCAAAATATGGTGAAAAAAATCAGAAAATCATATTAAACATTTTTTGATCGGAAAATTTTGTTAATGAAACTTTTTCAGATTTGTCCAAAAACCTTAGTACAGAATTTAATCAAAATGAAACATTATTGAAATTTCGATTGAAATAATCTCCAAGTTCGAAAATATTTTAATGAGATTTTTTGTTTAGAAAACTGTACTATGACGATCTTGTTTGAAATTAAACCTAATAGCTTAGGAATTTTAGTTTTTGACCCGGAATTAATTATCGTAAAGCTGAAAATTTGCAGGATTGTAGTTTTGATACAGGACAACACGTACCAAAAAGTCCCCTACTCTCCCCCGTCGGCTTCCCTGTTTTTTCGGAGCAACAAGAGCCTAAGTCGCAAAAATAGCAGAGCTGGCTATAAAGTGCAACAGAAAGGTCATTACTAGTCCGATTTAGGTCGAATTAATCATAAAAGATTAGGAGAAGAATATTCGTTCATATTTCAGATGTTCCATGCATATGTTTGTTCACAATTTTCCGTTCCAATTCTGTCATTTCAAAAATTTTAATTTTTTTTTTAAAAATCTGAAATGGCGCCATTGCGGATAAATGAAGACTCGGAAGGGAAAACGTACCCCAATAAACATTTCTCTTCATACTTTGGGCTTTCCATTGGTATGTCGACCTTCTCTTAGCGTCACCCGTTACGGAGTTGCGACACTCGGACATTCAAGTGCGTTCATTGTTGCGTCTATCACGTCTAGTCTAAACAATCAAGAAGGCGCAAGACGAGCTATACACTTAGTTCATTAATTTTGACAGTTCTTTAAGTGTATGCATTGGTTCATTGGTGCGACAAAATTGACTGATCTTAGTTAAGCCATGTAGCACAGGAATGTTAGTTTCTGACTTTGAATTAATTATTGTAAAGCTGAAAATTTGCAGGTTTGTAGTTTTGGTCCAGGATAACACGTACCAAAAAGTCTCCTACTCTCCCCGTCGGCTTCCCTGTTTTTGCGGAGCAACAAGGGCCTAAGTCGCAGAAATTGCAGTGCTGGCTATAAAGTGCAGAAAAAAGGTTGTTACTGGTCCGATTTATGCCGAAATGATCATAAAAGCTTCGCAGAAGCATATCCGTTCGTATTTCACATGTTCCATGCATATTTCGTTCATAACGAGGCCCTGGAGTTCTGATTTCCACCCCCAGTCCTCCAGGTGAGGAGAGGGGAGGAGTTAGAGATAATATTGTGAGGATTTAATCTCCCGAAAAGCTTGCAGCACTTAACTAATGTGCATGTTCCTACCATAAGGAAGCCAGCTCCTGATAGCCAGCTACGGCTAATTTTCTGTGCCTGCAAGGCGGACTGCGGTGCCCGGTGCGAGTGCAAGAACTCTGGTCTGAACTGCAGCATCATGTGCCGAAGCTGTAGAGGATCCAGCTGCACAAACAGCTAGTCGTTGATATGGATGATGATCCGGACGACCCTACTTCCCAGTAGATCAATATTGTCAATTGTCTAGCCGAATAAAGTCATTTTCTGAGTCTGACAAGTTAAATTTCATTCAATAAATCTTATAGAACACCAAATTCGCAACTGGTCTGATCAGCGCAGCCAGGGCAGTTCCACCGGGCACATGATGGGCTCGGCCACCGCATGATGACACTCAAAGTGGCGTAGCTCCGTAACGGGTGACGCTCCAGAGAAGGTAGATATACCAATGGAAAGCCCAAAGTATGAAGAGAAATATTTATTGGGGTACGTTTTCTCCTCCGAGTCTTCATTTATCCGCAATGGCGCCATTTCGGAATTTTTTAAAATTTTCTTAAATTTTTTTAAATTTTTTTAAATTTTTTTAAGTTTTTTTAATTTTTTTTAAATTTTTTTGTTTCTTAAAATTTTTGAAATGTTGACATAACTAGAACGGAAAATTATGAATAACAATATGCATGGAGCATCTGAAATATGAACGGATATGCTTCTCCTAATCGTTTATGATCATTTCGACTCAAATCGGACCAGTAACAACCTTTCTGGTGCACTTTATAGCCAGCTCTGCAATTTTTGTGACTTAGGCCCTTATTGCTCCGAAAAACAGGGAAGCCGACGGGGGGAGAGTAGGGGACTTTTTGGTACATGTTGTCCTGGACCAAAACTACAGTCGTGGAAATTTTCAGCTTTACAATAATTAATTCCGGATAAAAGCGATATATTGACTAAAACTCCTGCGCTATAAGCTACCAGGTAGTTGTCAAGCAATTTGCAGTTTTTTTCTTAAATAATTATTTTTAAAACTTTGAAAATTTCAATTTTTTTTTTAAATTTAGATTAAATTTTGGACAAGTCTGAACAAGTTTCATTAACGAGATTTTCCGATAAAAAATGCCTAATATGATTTTTGGATTTTTTCCTCATATTTTGGTATCGCAGATGGCAGGTGGTAGGGTGGCAGGTGGCTTTGTATTTGTAGGACGCGAATATTTTCCGGTCATAATTAGATCCAAATTTGTCCTATACTTAGTAAAATTTGATTCAAATCGCACAATAAATAAATATTTTACAGGGTGACTCCAAAACAAATGGGTCACACTGTATATTAACAAGAAACAGAATTCGACACTTTTATTTAGCAAATGTGAAGACGCACATTGTTTCGGTCATAACTTCTTTATTTTTTATGCTATAGAAATAAATAAAGAATCTAAATTGAATCGAAAATTTAATAAATACCCTTTAATTTTGTGTTGCAGTTTTTGAGATTTAATGTAATAATGTACTTTAAAATAAATGCTTAGTGTTATATACGTTTGGACGCCATTTTTAAAGTAAACTATACTATAATCCCATCCTCAGTTTACAAGATTCCTTTATGGTGTTTGGTGTTTACCATCTCTTATGCTAAAACTAATATTTATTGAGATATTTTCAAAAATACCAACAATTTTACGATTTTTCGTAGATACTTTCATTAAGTTCAATTTTTTCAAAAGCAAATGTTTTAAACGGGTAAAAAATAACCTTTAATTTTGATTCTTCTGACATTTAACATTTTAAATTAACGCTTCATATTATACACGATCAGTCGCCATCGTACATATCTTCAGAGCTATTAATTCTACATAAATTAAAAACAAAATAAATGTATCATGAGTTTATAAGCCTTCTCCTTGATTTTTCGCTAAGTGTGATATTATGTGTGGAGTTATTTAAGGAAATCCGGTTTAAGATGTTTCCTCCAGCTAAAATCGCAATTTCTGAAACCTCTATAACTTTAAAACTCAATTGATATTTAAAAAATTGTGTAGAACACTTTTTCTTAAAATTATATTCTCTTTCAGTTCCAGTGGTTACTTTTTTGAGTGCCAACCCTCTTAAGGAGCTCGCATTCAACCTCTATAAAATGGAAAGCCCGCACATAATATAGAAACCTTTCTTTGATGCATTAACTATTAGATTATTTAAAAAAATGAGACTTAGTCCATATGACAATCTTTACACATTTAAAATCTCTTTACTGTACTAGTAAATTTCAAATAATTTGCTTCTCGACCGACTGAGTGCGTTTACCTTTATTCTTTGAGATTTAATTGTGAAATGAAAGATCGAGGATACATTTTTTTTCTACTCCCTTATGTAAATTTGCTGTATTCTGTACAATCTGTAGAATGGATAAGTAGGCAATTCCAGTTAACTGAACGGATATATTTCATATCTAGGATGGATATGAAATGAAACCGACCAATCACAGTTCGTGTATTAAGTACATAGACAACTATTCGTTTTAAAATCAAATTAGTACGTAACCTGTCAAAGTAACTGTCAGTGTGTACAGTCAGTGTGTATTTGTGTAATATATTAATGTTTAATAAATTTTGTAGTTTTTTTAAGCTGGTCATAGAAAAAGTATACTTTACAACTCGAGTGGATTATCCATATCCTCTCTTGTTGCACAAACTACTATAGTGTACAAGTTTATTCTGTTTTTTGACTTTATTTCCTCAGATAGCCCTAAAATATGTATGAGTGGTACTATTGATAGTGACAGGCAAAGATATTTTAATTTAAACAGTAAAAAAATGGTTAGATGTAATATACCGCAGACGAAATTAGATAATTCACCATTTTACAAAAACGCATTAGCGAGCAGTATAACAATGTTTAAATGACATCGGAAGCAGCACAAAGAAAAAACCGCTGCCCAAGGAATCACTACTTCCACATCCAGAGTTTATCCAAGTCTATCACAATGAAAAAAATGTTGATACTATATTTGTATTCCACTATGTGGAAATAATTGTTTATGGAACTTTAAAAATATAATAGTTGAAATCGCCCACCCAAAAACCTATGAAACGATATGCCACGTCGGTAGTGGGGGTAGATGAAGTAAAAAAAAAATGAGATCTTTGGTCTTGTATACACACTAAATCACAATTTAATTTTTTTCGCCCACTTTAATAATGAGCTTGGGGTGGTAATGGGGGTGGCTAACACTACAAAATTTTTTGAGACCTTAGCTTCTTTTATATATACTAAATACCAATTTTATGGACTCTTACTTGCTTGATTACTCCACATACTCCATAACTCTAAGACGGAATAAGATGAAAATAATAATCTAGTTCCAGATCCAGTTAAAGTTCATACGTGTGCCAAATTTTAAGTCAATATCTTAAACGGTTCCAGAGTAATCGTGCGTACATAAAAAAAGTTACAGACCGACAGACAGAAAGACAAACAGACAGACCGACAGAACGACAGACAGATTTTTTTCTTTGATAAAACTTAACATCTCGGCGTTTCATGACATTCAAAGTATATCTGAACAATACAAATTTTCAAAATTCTTTTTTGCGTTATTATACTTCCATTGGATGTAAAATATTTATCACAAATCTAAACAACTAAAGGAACTACGGAATCTACCCTGGAATAGACTGCGATTTTTTGTTGAGAGTACTGGTCTTTCCTAAAGGAGATCTCAAACTTCGTGAATAAACAACAGATCGACAAGCCGAAGTACTGCGGATCGCCAAATCTGTTCGCATATCTAGTAATAGTAATAATAATATTCTTTTAGCATTACACAATCGAATATATCGATTTGAACGAAGTGGGACAAGGTGGGGACAGGGGATGACAAGGTGGGAAGAGATGGGGGATAAAACAAGATTAAAATATGAAAGGGTAAACATGTTTATATTTAATGTTTGTAATGCAACATTCACTTGATCTTACCTCCACGCTAATATTCATAGAAATATCTTTCGATTTCGATTTGTGTAATAAAATATTTAATATACAGGATAACTTTTTTTTTTTTAACTATTTAACGTCGGCCTATTTCCGCTACCAGGGCCTATCACCGACGTCAGGAGACGAGCTACCCCCAACCTGGAAATTTTGCCGAACCTCTTCCCTTAAGAAGAGTAGGGATCTTTTACTTGCCTAACATTTAATAGACAAGGGACCGCCTGCTTTACATCCCCTCCGAAGGATGGTATATCCACTACGTAATCCTCGTCTGAAATTACGTAACTTCCGAGTATACACTGATATACAAGCCTCTAGAAGGTGGGGCGAGAACGCTGTATTTCCCAAGATAGGTGGGTCGCCCATCCAAGTACTAACCGCGCTCGACGTTGCTTCAACGGAATATCGACTGATATTCACATTGAAGTCGCCTCTACGCTCGCCCTTACAGGACAACTTAAAAGATTTGTTTTCATGAATTTTTTTCGTTTTGAGAGACTTGTATAGAAAATCTGGATGTGGAACTAGTGATTCCTTGGGCAGAGGTTTTTCTCTACTTTTGGCAGACGATTGACGTTTAAGAGGTCCTCATCATCGTATACGGTAGAACCATAAACTGTTGAATGTCAAATGGGGCGGCAGCAGATTATATCTCGTGTTCATTTCCACTCATTCCAAAAGTTAAATTAATAAATAAGACCACGGTACTTACCTTCTTACCTTCCTCCAAATTTCATATTATTATTGTAACAAGTTATTATATACTCTTCGCAAAAACGAAGAGTATATTGTAAATCTTGCGAAATGTTATCTCCATAATAATTTTTTTTGTTTATGCATTTTACTAATATATTTCATAAAAATATATCTAACGAGTTGAAATATGTATGATTGTCGAAAGATATGTATTACAGACAATCAATTTTCATGATAGTACAGTGGCTAAAGTTTTGCCTTGCGATCCAAAAATCGTGCGTTCGAATCCCACACAGGTTGGATTTTTTTTCATTTTTTTTTAATCGCCTTATTTATTTTCATATAATTTTTTTCACAACAAAGATGGTATCACAAAATTTAGGATGTCCAAAAACTAACATTATTTACAAGAAAACTGCTAAACTGAGACACATGCAGAATGTGTAACAATTATATAAAAAGCTCAGTAAAATGGCGAAGAGTATGTTTTTAACTTGTTTAAAGCATATAATGTCCAAATTATTTCTTGACCAGCTAGATTAACTGACTTTTCTTCTTCATTTATCATTCGTGTGTACTATAATAGGCAGAAGATAAGGATGCTTACGTCTTCGCTCACAAAGAAACAAATTTTTTCTACTCCATTATGTAAATTTGCTGTTTTCTGTACAGTCTGTAGAATGGATAAGTAGGCAATTCCAGTTAACTGAACGGATATATTTCATATCAGTTCTAGGATGGATATGAAATGAAACCGACCAATCACAGTTCATGTATTAAGTACATGGGCAACTATTCGTTTTAAAATCAAATTAGTGCGTAAGCTGTCAAAGTAACTGTCAATGTGTACTCTCAGTGTGTATTTGTGTAATATATCAATGTTTAATAAATTTTGTAGTTTTTTTAAGCCGGTCGTAGGAAAAGTATGCTGTACAACTCGAGTGGATTATCCATATCCACTCTTGTTGCACAAACTACTATAGTAGGTACGGAATTTTAGCACCCTGGCATGCGATTTTTACAAGAGGAAATATTGACTATTTTGCTTTATAACTGGAGGTGGCGTTTTCCATTTCACACGGTATACTTAACAACACGGTTTTAATTACCTTTTTTGCTAGGATAAAGTAGGGTAGAATGAATTGTTACTTTTTTATATACTTATTTTATAAGTTACTAAATCTGTATGTAGAATATTTGCCTTTGTCTTACCGCTTGCCATTGAAGTGATATAAAATAACACTGTGGAGAACTGAAGTGTAATATGCGACTCTAGGGTGACACGTTGATTGGCAATAAAATAGCCAATAAAATACGTGAAATTAAATGTGCACGGCAAGGGAGGATAATGTTTCATAAAGCATTTATAAAATAATAACTAACACCGATCTATTTTATAAAAACCTTTGTCCGAATTATCGAAATGAGAATGAAAATTTAAAAAAAGTTAGGGCGTATACCTCAGTTAAATTGGAATAAATTTCGACCTTTGACGGAAAAAACTGATAATGTTTTGAAACTAGGCAAAGATGTTCATTAAGTTTTATTATTAAACGTACCAAAAGTCCCCAGCTCAAATTGTTGCGCTCGAGCCACCATCTTGGAAAAATTTCGCTCAGATTCAGTTTTTTACTTATATCTCTCTAACCATTAACGATATCGAAATTAGGTTTATATAAAAAATAAAGCTTACAAAATTCTCTACAAAAAATATAAAATGCATTTTTTTTAATCTATTATTATACTCTTTAGAAATATGAAAGTGAAGCATATTGTATTTCATCGACACATTTGGGAAATTGTAAATATAGCTCGTAGAAAAAAAATCAAATCAATGTGTTATTCATAGAATACGCGAATGTTTGCCTTTCTGTCAGAGCGTTCGTGTGCCCGTCTGCCTCTCCATCCGCCATATCTCTTTTAAGCTAAATAACTTAAAAGAGAAAAGTATGATTATATTGAAATTTTTACAATAAATTAGTGTTAGCTAAAGAAAGAACTTCAGCAAATATAAAGGTTAAGAAACATTTTATGAAAAAAAAAAATGCAGATGAATAGTGTTGTAATCTTTGATAAAATTGTACTTGCAGTTTTAATGATCTCTCGATGATACCTCCTTGATTGTCGAAATGTTTTAGGATAGTACGCAGTATCTCTGTGTTTATAGAATCTTATGGAAGGTGTTACAAAACTCTTCACGTGCATTTTTTTCATAAAATGTTTTATAACCTTTATATTTACTGCTCGATTTTTTTCAAAATCAATAGGTTCTTCCTCTGACTAGCACTAACTTATTGTTTAAAGGGCAAAGGTAGATAAGCTATATAATTTTCGCCCACTAATTTCATAAAAAAAAAGTTCTCCTTAAAGTCATTAAGCGTTATTTATATAATAATAATAATAATAATAATAAGCTTTATTCATCTCTTTGCCATATAAACTACATGGATAAGACAAGTCAAACGTGCCCTTGCATGGGCTTACAATGATAACATATATACCTAGTAAGAAGATATAAATAAAATAAAGTAAAATTTAAAATATATATGTATACACATTTTTAAGTTTAGTAAATAAATAAATTTAAAATTACACAAAACAGACAAAAAGATGTGAAGAACATTAGAAAGTTCGAATAAAATCACAAAATTCATTAATTGTATAAAAAGTCTGACACAGTAAAAGTTTCTTAAGTTTAGTTTTAAAAATAACTTGAGAGTTACTATTTTTTATTTCATCTGGTAATAGATTATAAATACGACACCCAGCATTTACAGGTGATTTCTTAAAGAACTCGTGTTTGTGTTGACAGAGGGATATGTCATCTCTTCCTCTCGTGAAGTAATTATGGAAATCCCTGTTTCTTATATATTTATTTTTGCTGTTATAAATGTAGGTCAAAAGCTTTAGCAGATATATAGACACCACTGTCAATATTTTGTATTTTTTAAAAGTGTCACGACAGGATTCCTTGTAATCAAGATTGAAGATAAGTCGAATAATCCTTTTTTGATGAATAAATATTCTAGAGACCTCACTCGCTTGCCCCCAGACAACAATATTGTATCCAATAGCAGAATGTACAAAAGCATAGTAAACGCTTAAGAGAGCCTCCTTATTTAAACTATTTTTTAATGAGCTGATAACATAAAAACTTTTATTTAGTTTAGATGAAATTTTGTCTACATGTTGTTCCCAGAGAAGATTACTGTCCAGTGTTATTCCCAAGAAGGAAGCTGTAGTTTCTGTTTTGATTTCATGACTGCTGAATGTAAATTTTTGGTTAATGCTAATTTTATGCTTATTTTTAAATTCAATGCAGCTGGTTTTAACATAATTGATGATGAGACGGTTTTGATGACACCAATTATTAAACTCGGCAAGTATTATTTTTGCCTTGTCTAGAACAATGTCAGGTTTAGAACCGGATACGACGATGGTCGTATCGTATCGTATAGTTGAACGTATGCTCTTTATGTTTCTATATGTTTTACATTTGAAAAACAACAGTAGGTCATAGTAATATCAGTTCAAAGTGGGCATGTTTGCAGTTTTTTAGTAATTTTTGACCTTTTTCTGAACTTTCAATGTACATTTCAGTTAGATGCGCTCGATGAAACAAGATAAACTCTACCTCATTTCATTGTTGAGCATTTAAGTTTTTAAATAATGGTTAATTTATATTGTTTCATCAAGCGCTTCAATGTATAAAAAACAAAATCGTTTCCGCGGGAGTCGTAGTAGTGTCGACGTTGCGTGCGAATTTAAACATGTCAGCGCTCAAAACCACATATTGTGGTATGTATTGAATAAGAATATGTTTATCCACGACCATCGTATAATTCTTGCATTCTACATTTTACAATTGTCAAATAATGATAGTCATTATTCCAACCAAACGTATAATGAACATAATCTGATTCTAACACATATTTAACCAACTAGTTGTTTTCATTGTAATGCATATTTTACCAATCAGGAACTAGCAATTTTCATAAGGAAACGGCGAATCCATTTTTCCATGTTTTCGTGCATATTTCCGTGTTTGACGTTTAACACGTCAACGTTTTACTGTAAATGAACTTTATTTTTTCAGTTTTAAACGATTAAAACAGTTAAAATATGCGATAGTGGTGGATAAATTATAGTATTCAATTCGTGTATAATAGCTATTACACACTCGGATGATTTACGACACGCCTTCATCTCGTGCCGTAAACATAACCCCCGCGAGTAATAGCCATCATTATACGCTCACTGAATAATCTACTATTCCAAAGAACAGTTTTTTATTACTCGTCAAGACATATACTACTCGGAAAATATAATGACTTTAACATGGCCGATGGGCGGAAAAAGGCCCTTATCTACCCTTGTCCTTTCAATACAATCGGACTCTTGACTTTTAATTTATTGTATTTACAAAAGGGTGTGGACAGACTGACAAACATATGGACATACGATGGACATTTTAAAGTTATTCGGAATTCTATAACTAATATAACAACATAAATTTTATTTTTTTTATGAGTGATATTTCCAGTTTTAGAAATGTGTCGATCAAATGCAATTTTCTTATTTCCGGAGAGTAAATAGATGCAGAAAAGGGTGGGTGTATTACATTTTTTGTAGAGAATTTTTAAACTTTATTTTTTATATATAATTTCAATATCTCTAACGGTTAGGGAGATATACGCAAAAAACTTAATTGATGCACCATTTTTCCAAGATGGCGGCGCAAGGGCCAGAAATAGAGTTGGGGACTTCTAGAATATTTAACAGTGGGCCTTATTGAATATCTCTGCCAAATTTCAAAACTTCATCAGTTTTTTCCCCTAATTTTTCCTATTTGGCTGGAGTAGTAAGGAATTATCATGATAAAAAGATATTTTTCAATTTTTTATTATAATTTAAAAAAAATTCAATGGATATGATGAATATCAAGGGTATTATAAGCTTCTACTCACTTCTTTTTCAGAAATCTGGGTAATTTCGTTAACCTTAAAAGTATTAGGAAAAGAAACTTGACTAAAATTTAAATTTGCATAGATAAAAAAATATAAGTGCCTATTATTATCACACTATTTACAGCAGGGACGGCCCTAGAGGGGAACTGTAAGATTAACGCTCCTATTCATCGTAACAAAGGGCACTGACGGCTCCTTTCAAACGTTCCTATAGATATACAAATTCATAGATTTGACACAAAAATTCATCTCCAAGCTTTTGAAGAGTGTGCACAATACTTTCTTTTTTATTATTTTTGATCAGTCACTAAATATAAAAATTATAAAAAATGTTAGTAATAAAATGTTCAGAAAAAGGTTTCCATCTTTGAGAACCTTCCACAAAAACAAAAACCTGCATGTTGTACTGTAGTCCAATGCATTTAAGGTCGGGAACGGAACAAATCGCCCTAAAGCTAAGTGCTACAGATTTTAAAAGTAAATATCATCCTTTTTAACATACTAAAAGTCCCCACCCTTCAGTTGCCGGAACATCCCTAAAACCATCCTTAAAGGTACCTTTTTTTAGTTTTTGCGATATATCTCGACTGGCAATTATTTTAGAGAAAAAAGTAAAGAAAGCAAAATGAAAGCTCATTACATTTCCTATAAATTGATAACAAAGTACAATTTGGTTAATTCAGTGGTGCACAGTGAGAGTTAAAAATGATAGAACACTAAAACACCCTTAAAATTAAACTGTAGTTACTAAAATAATAAACAAATTATGTATTTAGTGTACTTATATTCAAAGAAAAAACTACGTTGAACATAGAAATTATACAAGTTAATTAAATAAACTAAATTTCTTCCACTGGATTTTCGTCATCTTCGGATACTTGAAAAACGTTGCTGCATGAATTTCCTTGGCACTGTCCACACAAATTTGAGCAGTTTAAACCAGATTTTCTACATGAACACAGCTTTCCACAATCAGTCTTGCAGTTGCAAAATATCATCTTAAGAATAAATTCTGGAGCGATAGCTTTTTCTGCGGTAACAGGTGTAAGAACTTCTCCTTGCTTTTTCCAACCCCAAGATATAGGTGATAAACTGTTGTCCAGCCATTCTTGAATTTGATGGTAAACTCATAAGCTATGTTGAGCTGTACCATCCGTCGTGGGTGGTAAAGTAGCTAATTCAAAATTTTTGTTCAAAGTTTGCCGCGCTGTAATATTATGAAACTTAGAGAATCGAAGGTTATTTAACGATTTCATTGATTTTTGTGCACCGTAAAGAGCTAGTAAAAAATATTCCCCGGTAGCAATAATGGCACCTCTTTCTGCATTGGGATCAAAAAAATATTTCTACTTTGGTACGTAGGTTTTGACGCTTTTCAAGAATTCTGTAGGTAGACAGTTTTCCCTTTTTATACATAGCTGACGTAGTGTCGCATCCAGAAACTGCATGAGCAAATAAAATTGAGTTTTTCATGAATCCTATCTTATCCTGTAGTTGATTGATATCCGTTATCCTATTTGGCTTTGCGGAACTGCCAGGTCGTAACAAATAAACATTATCTGTTTTTGTTTTAAACAATAATAAGACCATTAGATCGGTATCTTGACCTACTAATGTCACTGAATTTTCTGATTTCCTAACGTCAAGGACCGTATCTACTATGGTTCCATCTACATCACCTTCTGCTTGAACGACGTGGATACCGGCTGTCTTAAGATGTTGTGTCAGTTGATATATAATTTTTTTTTATTATATACTGAATATTTATAGTTTCATAACTTTTTAACCATTGATACCACATTTTTTTTGTAAACACAAAAAAATTATATTTTTCTATTCTCTTTAATTATCGTTTCTACATTTTTTCTTAAATTTTTCTTGGTTTTCAAGATAATGCCGAATATATGAAAAAATGACCGATTTTTGGAGTGGCACCCCTTATAAAAGGGGGTTCCGGCAACTGGAAAGTTGGGGACTTTTAATATGTTAAACAGTACCCAAATTACTGCGAAATTCCGCAACTTTTAGCTTTAGGGCAATTTGTTCCATTTTTACTTGTACGATTTCGTAACTGCAATGGACTACTGACCAGCCTTTCGCCAATTGAATCAACAGGAACAGAAGATTATTACAATTTTAAGAAATTATGTGTTCAATTTTCATCAAGTTTATAAAAAAAAAACTTTAGACTTCCCTTTATTTTAATTAGAATAGTAATAACATTTTTGGCGTGGCAATGTACTGAAAGGCGAAATCAAAAAATGTGCCAAAGGCGTGAAGCGTCTACATGAATTTATTAGATAAACGAGGCAAAAATGGCCAAAGCCGGTTTCTCGAATAAAACAAATTTTGATTCATCCGCCGACTTGTCACTGGGACAAGAGCGTCGGACAATCATCAAAAAGCAATGGTAGCAAGCCTAAAAGCAGATCTTTAAAAATGGTAAATTTTGCATATTGGATCGGCACTGAATAAACGGGATCCTCATGGACCCGTAGTCTGAAATTCAGAACACAGATCGCAAAGTCTCGAAGGAGGCATTCTATAAAAGTGATTAGGATTACTAAAGATCCAATACAGTGGTCAATATACGCTTAAGTGCATCGGAAAAGGAGCCAGTCTTGGAAGGGGAGCAGTTGGTAATCCATGGTAAGTGCAGCTTTTACCTTTCTCGTCTATCAAACATCTCAAAAATACATAGAACCAGCCTGAGAGTGGAAATTGCCACACACAGTCATATGGAGGTGCTGCTCACGCCCTTAATAAATAAATCAGTGTCATGTCCTTCAGATGAAGTGTGGTAGATTCCTCTACATGACCACATTGACCACCCTGTAAGATTATATATTTTTCACTAAACGGACTAGTTGGTTAACTACATGCCAAATATTGTTCTCCGTCACACTTTTTTAGTTAATAATTTTTTACATTTTATTGTACATTTTTCACCAAACTGTAGCAGTTTTCTACTTTGGCAACTGTGTTAACTGCATGCCTAATATTGTTGCTCTTTGTCGTTTTTTTCTAATTATTTTTTTAAGGTTCTCACTATTATTATTTTTCACTAAAATTATATCCCATTTCTTCGTTGACAGTACCATCAACTAATTATCAAATATTATTTTTCTCCGTGAGATGCTCCTGTACACATAGTACTGATAGACAGACATCAGATCAACGGACACCAGATCGACAGGCAGACCGACGAAATTAGTTTTCGGAGTCTACATAATCTAAAACGTGAAAATCTCAGAGAGTGATTCTTTCACAATCAAAAACTATACTCCTCCTCGGAAAGCGAGTGAAGTAAAATTAAAAATGACGGAGTCGAAGTAACTGCCACAAATACACATAAACAAGTTAAACTTTAAAAATCAAAAAGATACTGGATATCCAAGATATGCGGCTTAAAAAAATTGGTTAATTTTTATCTCAGCGCGCTACCATTTTTTCTAAAACATTTGCGTTATATCTTTTAATAATAATATACAACTTTTATATGCAACGTTTTCACGGGATTCCCATTAACCTGGAAAAATCTGGAAATCTGGAGAAGTCAGAGAATCCAAAAAGTGGTACTGGAAACTTCGAAAAGTCGGTGAATTCTAGAATTTTATCCACCATTTATAAAATACTTTGATTTTATGTTGTACAGAGATTACACCAGTTGAATTTTATATTTGTTTTGGTTATTCAATATTTAAAATAAATTTTGCAAAAATAGTTTCAATATTTCTACATATTGACTTATGTATGTATAAGTTTTACTAGAATGTGACAAATATTCATATTTTGGAGAATATTATTTAGGTATTATGCAAATCACAACTTACACACTTTTTCATTTATTATGAATATACCTACTTTCTGTATATTGTTGCCCTAATCTGGGCACGCTAATATACTAGTTAGGTAAATACTTTAAAACACTTATTATTGGAGAACCAATCAAAACAACTACTCTCCTAGCTAATACTGACGAAGTATTGAATTACATGATAGGATTCTTAGCATTTTAAAGAAAAAAATATTGGTAATACTTAAATTATTTATTTATTTACATTTAGTCATTCACACTTTTTTTTTTTTTTTTTTTTTTTTATTTAATATGAAATTATCTACTTTCTGTATATTGGTACCTTAACCGGGTCACCCTAATATACTACTTAGGAAAACACTTTAAAACACTCATTATTGGAAAACCAATCAAAACAACTACTCTTCTAGCTAATACTGACGAAGTATTGAATTACATGATAGAATTCCTGGCATTTTAAGGCAAAAAAAAATATATTGAAATACTTAAATTATTTATTGAAATTCATTCATTCACAACAATTATTATTGAACCTTACCTTCTATTTCAACTCTAGAAAAGTTGTACAAGTTTTTTCGAACTCGTTAGTTCTCATCAGTAGAGTATAGAAACATTCATTCATTATTTACAAGCCTATTCTTGATTTATTTTTTACAATTAATTATTTTTTATTTATTTGCTTTTATCATGATTAGAGAATATTATTTAGTTATTATGCAAATCACAACTTACACACTTTTTTATTTATTATGAAAATACCTACTTTCTGTATATTGTTGCCCTAATCTGGGCACGCTAATATACTAGTTAGGTAAATACTTTAAAACACTTATTATTGGAGAACCAATCAAAACAACTACAATAATATTCTCTAATCATGATAAAAGCAAATAAATAAAAAATAATTAATTGTAAAAAATAAATCAAGAATAGGCTTGTAAATAATGAATGAATGTTTCTATACTCTACTGATGAGAACTAACGAGTTCGAAAAAACTTGTACAACTTTTCTAGAGTTGAAATAGAAGGTAAGGTTCAATAATAATTGTTGTGAATGACTGAATTTCAATAAATAATTTAAGTATTTCAATATATTTTTTTTTTGCCTTAAAATGCCAGGAATTCTATCATGTAATTCAATACTTCGTCAGTATTAGCTAGAAGAGTAGTTGTTTTGATTGGTTTTCCAATAATGAGTGTTTTAAAATGTTTTCCTAAGTAGTATATTAGGGTGACCCGGTTAAGGTACCAATATACAGAAAGTAGATAATTTCATATTAAATAAAAAAAAAAAAAAAGTGTGAATGACTAAATGTAAATAAATAATTTAAGTATTACCAATATTTTTTTCTTTAAAATGCTAAGAATCCTATCATGTAATTCAATACTTCGTCAGTATTAGCTAGGATAGTAGTTGTTTTGATTGGTTCTCCAATAATAAGTGTTTTAAAGTATTTACCTAACTAGTATATTAGCGTGCCCAGATTAGGGCAACAATATACAGAAAGTAGGTACTTTCATAATAAATAAAAAAGTGTGTAAGTTGTGATTTGCATAATACCTAAATAATATTCTCTAATCATGATAAAAGCAAATAAATAAAAAATAATTAATTGTAAAAAATAAATCAAGAATAGGCTTGTAAATAATGAATGAATGTTTCTATACTCTACTGATGAGAACTAACGAGTTCGAAAAAACTTGTACAACTTTTCTAGAGTTGAAATAGAAGGTAAGGTTCAATAATAATTGTTGTGAATGACTGAATTTCAATAAATAATTTAAGTATTTCAATATATTTTTTTTGCCTTAAAATGCCAGGAATTCTATCATGTAATTCAATACTTCGTCAGTATTAGCTAGAAGAGTAGTTGTTTTGATTGGTTTTCCAATAATGAGTGTTTTAAAGTGTTTTCCTAAGTAGTATATTAGGGTGACCCGGTTAAGGTACCAATATACAGAAAGTAGATAATTTCATATTAAATAAAAAAAAAAAAAAAAAAAAGTGTGAATGACTAAATGTAAATAAATAATTTAAGTATTACCAATATTTTTTTCTTTAAAATGCTAAGAATCCTATCATGTAATTCAATACTTCGTCAGTATTAGCTAGGAGAGTAGTTGTTTTGATTGGTTCTCCAATAATAAGTGTTTTAAAGTATTTACCTAACTAGTATATTAGCGTGCCCAGATTAGGGCAACAATATACAGAAAGTAGGTATTTTCATAATAAATAAAAAAGTGTGTAAGTTGTGATTTGCATAATACCTAAATAATATTCTCTAATCATGATAAAAGCAAATAAATAAAAAATAATTAATTGTAAAAAATTCATATTTTGGTCCTGAAAAGTTAGGGAATTACAAATTTTAATGTTAATGGGAACCCTGTTTAATTTTAAATCGAATCACCAGAATATCTCTAGGTCTAAAGCAAATATGCTCTGCAAAACACATCGATTTAGTTTTCGAGGAGAAAATTGAAATACACCACAAAATATTATGTTTTATCCCCTCTCTTTCAGGTACCTCATCTCGAAAATTTCAAACGATACCTCTAGCTTGTAATACATCATCGTGAAGGATGTTTAAAAAAAATTCAATTTTTCACAGCCATATGCCGGCAATCACTCGATTTTGATGACACCTTTTGCATATTATTATACTCTTCGTAAAAACGAAGAGTATATTGCATTTGATAGCCACATTTCTAAAACCCGAAATATCGCTCGTAGAAAAAACATTTCATGTCATTGTGTTAGTGAACGAATTCTGAACAACTTTCAAAATGTCCGTCTGTTCGTCCGGCACGTTTCTTGTAAGCACGATAACTTAAGAAAGAAAAGACCGATTGTATTAAAATTTGGAAAGTAAGTTAGTGTTAGCTAGAGGAAGAGCCCTATTGTTTTTGAAGAAAATCTATCAGTAAATAAGAAAGTTATTAATCATTTAATTAAAAAACTATATATTTTCTTCATTTTTGTCGCTTGTACTTAAATAGATATCTTGGGAAATGTTATCTCTATAATATTTTTTTTTTTGTTTATACATTTTACTGATATATATTTCATAATAATATATTTAATGCGTTGAAATATGATTTCAGACATTAAATTTTCGTAGTAATCTGTGATGGTCCAGTGGCTAAGCTTTTGGCTTGCAATCCGATCGTGTGTTCGAATCCCACACAGGTTAGATGTTTTTTTTTTCAATTCTTTTCATCAATTTTTTTTCACAACACCGTTGGTATCACAAAATTTAGGATGTCCAAAAACTAACATTATTTACAAGAAAACTGCAAAGAGTATCCTATAGAATGTGTAACAATTATATAAACAGCTCAGTAAATTGGCGAAAAACCTACGTTTGTAGCTTATCATATCACAATGTTATTTTACTTCCACATCCAGTGGAAGTATACTAACGCAAACAAAAAAAATTTGAAAATTTTTATTATTCAAATAGGCTTAGAATGTCGAGATTTTAAGTTTGAGCATAAAAAATTTCTGTCTGTCGTTCTGTCTGTCTGCAACTATTTCGGACGCACGATTACTCTGGAAGCGTTTAAGATACTGAATTGAAATTTGGTACACGTATGTATTTTAACGAGATCTGGAACTAGATTATATTTCGATCTTATTCCGTTGAAAGGTTGGGGGGTAAATTAGGGTAAATAGGTAAATCAAGCAAGTAAGAGTCCATATAATTGGTATTTAGTATATATAAGAGAAGCTAAGGTCTCAATAAATTTTTTGGCATTAGCCACTCCCACCTCATTACTAAAGGTGGTGAAAAAATAAAATTGTGATTAAGTGTGTGTACAAGAACCAAAGGTCTCAGTATATTATTTTACTTCATCCACCCCCCCTATCACCCTCCTTCCACCAACCTCACTCCCACTACCGATGTGATATATCGTTTTATGGGTTTTTGGGGTAGACGATTTCAAATATTATATTATTAAAGTTCCATAAACAAAATATTTCCACATACAAAATTTTTTTCGTTTTGAGAGACTTGGATAAAGAATTTGGATATGGCAGTAGTGATTCCTTGGGCAACGGTTTTTTATGTTAAGCTGAATAATAATAAAATTGCACATTATCACCTAATATCGACAGTTAAGTCGGTGTAAAAATGAGCAAACGATATAAAATCAAACGTACTCTTTATCATTTTCAGGCCCAATTATACAGACGATTAGGCGATATTTTATTTCGTAGATTTTTACCAATTTTTTGAGACCGACTCAACTTATAACAAATATTATTATTTAACACTGATGGTAAAAGTAACGACTACTTTTTACGCGCTTCTCGATGATGTGCAATTTCTAATTTGATATAGTTAAATGGTCCACTTCCGAGCTAATCACTGGATATAACAATTTTTTTCAATGGGTTTCCCAGACAAACCGTTAAGTTCTTTCATTCTTACACAATAAAATTATTAAATTGAGCCTGTAAAGACGGTAATCAATAGACTAACTAACCTTTGATTCCCCCTAAATTACAAATATCTTTATAAGTATAATGTAGCAATAAACTCAATTTTCATTACCAAGGTTGATACTGTAAAAAAGAAAATAAATGTTTTACGATTTTTGAATTATCAAATTTTTGCAAATAATTTCACTATAACATAACACATAATAAAATAATGCACCTCTGCTTACATGATTTTTACAGGCTTATTTACATTACTTCATCAAAACAATGTTTCAATATTTGATTAATGTTTATATTCTACAGTGTCCACTATTTATATAATTAAGATTATGAAAACACCAACAGAGAGGTTGTTAAACTCACAGGTGTGGAAAGATTAGTCGACTATATAAACATTTCATTAACCTGTAATTTAAAAATAGTTTTGCATCTCTATGCTATTCAAATTCATTAATTTTAAATTGACTTCGAGTTTTCTATGAATTTTACATTAATTCTTACTCGTTCCTCTTGTGTATTTATAATCGGCTGTCAACCTTCTACACGATTAAGATCCCATACGAAATTCGAATTTTCAAACCTTATCTATATTTGAATAGGTCTCTTTATGTTGTGTTGGATGGAATGTTTTTCACAAATTTGATTGCCGTGAAATCATATCTAAGTAGTTCCCAACGGGAAAAAATTGTTAATGATTATAGGTGAAATAAAAATTGGAATTAACAGTTTTACTATTTACAAAATAGTATAGACTTCACTAATCTATTTATAAGAGATTGCATATAAAACATTACAAATAGGAATACAGAATTTGGAATATGAGTTTCATATTATGTCATATTTTCAAAAATAAACATTCTTCCATGTGGTTGTTTAATGTGGTTAAATACACCTTTTAGTGTGCTATCATATTTTTCTGATTAACTTGTAAATTTAAGTGAAAATGTAAATCATCGTTTTACCTTGTGGCACATATTTATTCTAACCACAAGGTATCCACAATTTTACTAATGGTAACTCTGGGTTATAGGGAGCGAAGGTCATGGTTGGACACTTATTAAACTATAATGGTTCTTTAATTAATATATATTTTTTTATTTTGAAAAATTAAATGTAATTAAAGAACAATTCAAAAAAATTATAATGTTCAGGATGCCACCGTAGCTTATAAAATATATATTTAGAGTTGATATGCATGTACTATAAAAGCGATGGAAAATAATATCTACTTCATTATCGTTAATTAAACTCACCTATATCTTATCTGCTGAAATGTTATAGCAGGAGAAAATAAAACACAACATATTAACAAGCTAACAGTTTTTCTTGGTGTTGAACCTCCTACAAATTGATAAAGCATTAGGTAATTTGGTTATCAAGAATCAATATAAGTTCACTTGATCTGTAT
Organism: Rutpela maculata; assembly: GCA_936432065.2. Taxonomy (NCBI): domain Eukaryota; kingdom Metazoa; phylum Arthropoda; class Insecta; order Coleoptera; family Cerambycidae; genus Rutpela; species Rutpela maculata. Next base: position 153,999,007 of record OW386288.2, read on the forward strand.
CTTGGATAACATACAAAAAATATAAAAAAAATTGTAATTAACCAAATGCTGATATTTAAAACTTGTACTTTTAAACACGCCTATGACAATGAATTAAAAAAAAATGCAATTTAGATTAAGTGCTGGTACAATTGCTTTTGTTTTTTTGTTAAAACTAATGTTTAATTAACTTTATTTCAAATAAATTTTTAAACTAATTTCGACATGTTTTACTAGGGGGTGGTAAGATTTGGGAAGGGGGCTCAGCGTAATTATTTTTTTTTTCTAAAAGGTGGCAGCCCTGGTGACCACGGGTAATTAGGGCAAACAGTAAAATAGACACATAGGTGACAAAACTAAACTTATTCTGAATATTTACTTTTGGTTTATTTATAAATTAAATTATGGAATCCATTATAGGGTTCTTTTACCAGACCAGACCAGACTAAATTAAATGAGGTTACTATGTGTTTGATTAAATTTAAAATGTAAAAAAGCTAGAAACTACCTACGTTTCTAGCTTTCTTACATTTTAAATTTACAGATCAAATGCTAATTTCCCTGGACTATTACAGTACTGGTCTTAAATGTGGTCCATATCTCTGTTACAATTATTTTTAGGTTGAAAATATTCTATTTAAATGCATTATAAACAAGCTAAAAACATACTCTTCGCCAATTTACTGAGTTTTTTATATAATTGTTACACATTCTATTGAATACTCTTCGCAGTTTTTTTGTAAATAATGTTAGTTTTTGAACATCCTAAATTTTGTGATACCAACTTTGCTGTGAAAAAAAATGTATGAAAAAAAATCGAAAAAAAAACATCCAACCTGACTAGGATTCGAACACGGGATCTTTGGATTGAACAACAACAACAATAATATTTTATTTAAAGAGTAAGTACATACAATATATGTACCCCGCCGGATTCTAGCCCGGAGCCAGCCAGACAACCACGGCGAACATCGCCGAGGTAGGTCAGGGCGGGGTAGGTCCGGTTGGGCTTGGAAGTAATTTTGAGGGGGGGGGGGGGGGCTAGAAGCTCCTGTCTGCCACGGGACTTAAAAACTAGATTAAAATTTTTGATGTGTCCACATGGACCTAAATGTAGCTTAAAAATAAACACAATACTGAGAACACTAAAATCGTAGGAGAGCTCACTTCGTAATTTTGATTGTTGATACGGGGAACACAACTAAACAAAAAAAACCCGTTCGAACAAATGACGACCTTGTGGTCTGATCGCCGCAGGGGAAGGTAGTATGAAAATAAAATTATGGTTTAAAAAATTAGGATTTAGGTAAGTTTTCGGCCTAGATCGGATTTAGAGAAACAAAAAAGGAGCAAAAACAACAAAAAATAATAAAAGAACAAAATTGTACAAACATAAATGGGGAGAAAGAGGGATTGGAAAAATGTAAAGTTGAGGAAAGATACGAGTAAGGGTAGGGGTAAGTTATCGTAGAAGGAAGTGTGGCTAAGGGAGCTGCCGGAAAATAGGCAACGGCTGGTATGGTAGGGGGTGTCTTATATCGAAAAGTATGGCATTATGCTGTCTGATTCGGGTAATGTTGCGGGTAAGCGGGCTACCGTCCAGTGTAAACTGGTAGAATTTTTGTGAAGTTTCTTGGACGTAGTCGTGGCAACGTGCATAGAAATCTCTGGGGAGGTGTACATACCTACCGGAGTCTGAAATGAGGCGCATAAATTTGTGTTCTAAAACTTTTAGTTTCCGCATTGTTGTGGCCGGAATGCTGCACCACACCGGCGCCGCGTATGTGATGGCCGGCCTGATTACCATTGTGTACAACAACTTTTTATTAGTCCTGTTGAGTCCTTGGCAGGAGCGGATACAAACTCCTGGATCTTTGAGAAACAAAACTTTAGCTACTGGACCATCAGAGATCACTGCAAAAATTGAATGTCTGTAATATATATCCTTCGAGAACCATATTTCAACGTATTAGACATATTATAATATATATATTAGTAAAATGCATAAACAAAAAAATATATATTATAGAGGTAACATTTCGCAAGATTTCTATTTAAGTGCAAGCGACAAAAGTTAAGAAGTTAAGGAGTATTATTATTATTATTATTATTAAAATGTTTTTTTTTTAATTAAATGATTAATAACTTTCTTATTTACTGATTGACTTTTTTCAACAATAGGGTTCTTCCGCAAGCTAACACTAACTTACTTTCCAAATTTCAATACAATCGGACTGTTCTTTCTTAAGTTATCGTGCTTACAGTAAACGTGGCGGACGGACAGACAGACAGACAGACAGACAGACAGACAGACAGACAGACAGACAGACAGACAGACGGACATTTTGAAAGTTGTTCAGAATTCGTTCACTAACACAATGATATGAAATTATTTTCTCTACGAGCGATATTTCCGGTTTTAGAAATGTGCCGATCTCGTTTTTGCGAAGAGTATAATAATAATAGAATAATTAATGATACTAATAGACTATAATAGTACAAAACCAATGTTACAAACAAATCTTTGTTTTTTATTAATACTATTGTACTCTGACGAGGGTTAATAAACCGAAACGTAAGAGAATATAATAATTTCCATTTGAACTGACCGAGAAATCAATTATAATATAGAAATTTTTTATTTATTTATTTTTAATAGACTCTAAAACATCAATCTGTCAGTAGAATATATAAGGAAGTCAACGGAATCCTGATGATAATTACCTGTCGGTAGTAGTAGTGTCTCTCCGAAAGCAAGTTAACCATATCCAGAGAATATCGTGCCAAACAAAATAAAAATATTAAATCTAAATATAGGGTAGCACTGATCTCTTGGGTTAAATAAATACGAAGGGAGCCTAAGGCCCTAAAATTCTTATTTACCGGGACAGGATACAAATAATTAAAAGTAAACATTAAAAGTAGTATTAAATGTATCCAACACGTTCTGGATGACTATAATTGAATATCTTACGGTTGACGAGAAGAAGAGAAATGGCACGACGAAATTTATGGAGGACGTGAAGGAAATCTAAGATTAAAACAATTTGAGTGATGGGTGTACCATTAACATGCTGAATGCAGAATAACTGCCTCAGGTACTGAATATATTTATGCTGCCGTAAATTATTTATACGTAAGGACTACATCATTTATAAAGTCTGCAAAAATTCAATATATTATTCTCTTTTTTCTTTCTTAAACTATTTGTCGCGGATGGCGACAATCCAAGGACATTATTAGAATGCCTCGCCAAAATAATGTAAACCTAACATGAACCGTGGCTTATTACCTCGTTTTGTTTAATATAGAATATATTTTGAAATTACGCCAAGGAGAAATCAAATGAATCAACTAATGGTATTAATTTCTGTAGATGAACTGAATAAAATATGGGTAGATTTACTTACCTACAGAGTGTTTTGACTTGATCCAAAGAATGCAGGTTAGTTTCTTGTAGCAAATGAAGTGATAAACTTGTAAACACAGTCTTATTGTTTCATATTAAATATTGTTTGTAATTTTTATTGTAATCTGTTTGGTTCAACCAATTGCAACAATATCACTTACATACACGTAGTTACGTAGGTGCGGATTTTCCGTCTATTTCTAAACAAGTACAGAATATTTTCTAGATTTTATTTTTCAAGTCATTTCGTCTGTAAGAATAATTTATTTTTAAGGTATCTAAAATGTATAAATTCACGTTATATTATTCAGTGACTATAATGCAGCACGGAAGATTGAAATAGTTTTGTTCATTCTGATGAAAAGCAAAAATCATATTACTAAAATTATTTTTTGACAGATTTCAAAACAGTTAACAGTGAAGTTCGAAAATTTACCTACTGTAAAAGCTTTCTTGCAGTAATTAATACCAATGATTTTATTAAGACAGTTAACAAGATACAATTGCTAGAAGATGAAATTTTGTTTCATTTTGATGCTTGTTCGTTGTTTCCAAGTGTAGCAGTTCTACAGACTTTTCATGTTTTTCTTCCTAGGATTTTCTGTCGCATATGTATTCTCCGTTAAAAATAAAGTCCGTAGAATTTACAAAATGATACACTAGTCTATTACTGGGATGTAACTCCGTAACTTTTATGGGTATTTTTTGAATATGAATAAAAATAGGAATAAAGGTATAGGTATTTTGCTGAAGTTTCGGAAACGGGAGCTGTTTCCTTTCTGAACCATTATAAAAAACATTTTATGTTCTGTATATGTTAAATACAGAGTTTTACCAATATTATAGTCAATATTCATAGATATTTACACAGAACTGTTGATACAGTTGACAGTTTTAATTTTAACAATGTTAAAATTAAGCTCTTCTTTTAACCAAATTAAACAGACATCTATACAACAATTTGACACTGTCTTTATTCAATAAAATTGTAATTGTTGATTTCTTAATTGTTTTTAAAATTCACCGTTATAATATCCCTAACCCTGTCAACAAATCACTTATTTTTCCAAATATCTTTAGCATACAATTTTTTTGTGCCACAACGTAAACTGCATTATCGTAAGAATCAAGTTTACCGAATTCGCAGGTGCAGTTGTAATTCTACGATTTCATTTATTTTTATATCACTATTTTTCAGAAATTTATTTTAAATTTTTTGATATTTTGTGTTTTCGAATTTTTTGTTTTGATATAGAAACACTTTTTTAAAAAACTGATACCGAATACAAAAAACTCATTTTTCATAATTCATATACCACCAGTACATCTAGATTGAAATTATGAAAATGAAAAACAAAAAGCAAATTCGCATAAATAGAAATTTGAAAAAAAAAATTTTTGCCAAAATCTGTGGGCGGGCTTTCGCATTTAATAATAGGGAACTTGCCCAAAAATAAAATTGAATTAAAATACTCAAAATCGTAAACTAACGTCATTAAAAACCCCATAGACAACAAAAAATTAAAAAAAAAAAATTCCTCCAGAAATATAAGCGATTAAAATTTGCCGGATTTTACCCACTCCTGAAACGTGACGTCAGAGGGTGAAAGTCGGATGACGGCGTCAAGCGACACCGATTCTGCTTTGGTATGCTCATTTGTCAGAAACGAAACAACTAATAGTGAACACAAACTAACCTAAAATTCGTTGGAAAGACATCTTCAATATTCTGAAATGTCACAAAATGTTACTTTTGATTCTTTCGTGCCGAGCCGAATTTTCGAATTTCGCCGTGCTATTTACGATCAAGTTTATCTGGAAGACTTCCTCTTTACGTCGCGACATCGTACTGCCGTCCCAATGGTGTTTTTCGAAAAATATGAACTTGTCAAGATTGCATGTTTATGCAATTTTTTCGGCTCCGAAATGTAAGCTGTTTTTTGCTATTTTTCGCAGATATCTCCGAAACGGTGGGAGTTAACTCGAAATAAAAAATAAGGTCAAACGAGTATTTTCCACTACGAATCTTTTGCTATCACCAGACTTTTGATTTTTTTTTTTTTTTCGTTTCGGAGATAGCTACAGAAATGTCGACCGCGTACGGCAAAAAATCGCAAATTTTGAGCTGGCAACTTTTTAATCTTGGCTCCTACGCGAAAACACTACTCTAGCTCATTTAAATATAATTAAATTTGCTAAAACAATTTTTTTTATTTTTTGAATTCCGACAAAAATTAAGGAATTAGAGGGGGCGGGATTTGGGACTTTTTTTTTTCGGTAAAATTTCTCCATTTTGTCACCGTAATTAATCGGTAATTAACTGAAATCGATCTTATTTACGATGTTCACTTAATATCATGTACTATTTTGACGTTCCGTTAATCTCGGCCCTTCTAAACAAAGGTTTCTGAGAAAAAATATTTTTTTAAGATTTACATACACTCTACAGGGAAACGTGTAACTTCCTACATTTCCTCGAATATCTCGACAATTATCGTTTTTTTTTTTTCGAAAAATCTGTGGATAGCTTAAGTAAAGAGAATTAATTGAGCTTTCCGACACTTTTTTTATTTTTTCTCTAACATAAAAAACAAAAGACTTATGACCGAATATGCGGACGTCTCAAAGCTAACCGCCGCCCAGTCTATTAATTAGGGCGAATGGCTAAACTACGCCATCTGTTAGCGAGACTAGTTTTCACCCGGTAACGTCACAGTGCTTTTCGTGAGGAGTGGCGAGGATTTCAACTTTAATTATTTATTGCAAAGTAAGTAGTGCGATTTAAGAGCTGATATTCGGTGTGGCGTGTTTTTATACATAAATACACACTTTAATGATATTTTAAAAAAATGGGCAAGTTCCCCATTGATAACCCTGGGGGAGAAATTTGTAAAAAGAAATTGCCAAAATCTCTGGCGGGCCCTCACTACGGGCCCCTCAAAAGTCACCGGGCCCCCGCGCTTAATAATTGATGAGCGGGGAGAGAAATTTGAGAAAAAAAATGTTGCCAAAATCTCTGGCGGGCCCCCGCTACGGGCTCCTCGGAAGCCCAGGCCCCTAAACCTAGTACCCAATAGACCCCCATAAGGGGGGGGGGGGCTGACAGTATAGTACTTATGTCATCTTTTCGCTTAAGTGATACTCACACACAAACTGAATATACAGTTTAGGTGAAGTTGCCCTTTTTATTATAAGTAGAAATACAATGTATACAGGGTGAGCCACGGTGGGTGGAGTATTAAAAGTATATGGAGAACGGATCAACCGATTGCTTTGAAATTTTGGGTACCAAGATAATCGAGTATGATCTCGTGCGGTGTTGCCACTAATACGTAAAACTGGCAACATCTTCGCTATTTTAAATGGAATGCCCTATACATTTTTGAATTTTTTGGATCATCGGCTCTTTCTGAGTAACTTTTAATATTGTCCTGTACTTATCTCAAGCCGTTTTCGAGATAATAATTCTTTTCTGAATTTATTGCCAAAAATTTGACTTTCAGCAAATCGTGTTTTCTGCTACCTACGCAGCAATTAAAAGATAATTTTTTAGTTGCGGCTAGGCAAGGCCTGGGGGCATCTCCTTCATTAATCAAATGTTTCGATATCATACAGGGTGAGTTAGAGAACACTTTCTATAAGTGACTTAGAAAAAGGCACGAAATTCAATTTTTTTAAATGGAATGCCCTGTATATTATTACTGATTCGGAAAGGTGATACATTTACCTATTTATAAAGGTATACTGTATACCTAATGCGCACCATTTTCGATTTATGGGCACTTTTCTGTAACCTTACCAAGAATATTAGTCTTTTGTTATATCATAACGGGTGGGCCATGAAATTTTTATTTTGTCATTTTGTAATGACAACAGACATGTTATTTTTCTAAATAAATTTGACGTTAGTGATATTTGCACTTAATTTGAATAGTTGTGGAATATGGCAGAAAATAATTATACAAACACAGTTTTAATGGATTTGTTTATTATCAATGGAAAGTGCAATAAGATTATCAGCAGAACTTGTACAAGATTTAATGAGAAATATCCGAATTTGCCGCAGATGAAAAACAGAAAGTTTCTACGAATTCAGAGAAATTTTATAAATTTTGGTTCGTCATTAACAGAACAATAACAGTGTCAGTATTAGGTATTACAGAAAAATAATACCTAAGTAGCAATAACAAATAATACCAATAACAGTTATAAAAATCTTAAAACTATTGTAATAATTATAATTGTTCGAAATGTAGACCGTTAACTTCCAGGCGCTTTTGTATACGACGATGGACGACGTTTGTTGTAGCAGCTCTTATTTCAGCGGGGTCCAAGTTTTCAATCTCTTGAATCACTCTATCTATCTAATTCTTCCCTGTTGTGGACTGGAGTTTTATAAACTCCATCTTTAAGAGTACCCCCAAGATAAAAATCTAACGGGGTAAGGTCAGGGGACCTCGGAGGCCAATTCCACGGTCCCAAACTTCTAATCCAACGATCATCGAAAAGGCGTGCCCATAAATCGAAAACGGTGCGCATTAGGTATAAGGTATATTGCCTTTTTAAATAGGTAAATGTATCACCTTTCCGAATAAGTAACAGTTCATTCCATGTTAAAAAAATTGACTTTCGTGCCTTTTTCTAAGTCACTTATAGAAAGCGTTCTCTAACTCACCCTGTATGATATTCGAAACATTTGATTAATGGAGGAGATGCCCTCAGGCCTTGTCTAGTCGCAACTAAAAAATTATCTTTTAATTGCTGCGTAGGTAGCAGAAAACACGATTTCCTGAAAGTCAAATTTTTGGCAATAAATTCAGAAAAGAATTATTATCTCGTAAACGGAGGTATAGGGAAATATTAACAAAAGTTACTCAGAAAGAGACGACGATCCAAAAAATGTAAAAATATATAGGGTATTTCATTTAAAATAACGAAGATGTTGCCAGTTTTACATATAAGTGGCAACACCGCGCTTTCGAAAACATTTTAGTTGGAGAGATCAAACTCGATTATCTTGATAACCGAAATTTCAAAGCAATCGGTTGATCCGTTCTCCATATACTTTTAATACTCTCCACCCACTGTGGCTCACCCTATGTATATATTATGTGCATGCATATACCATGAATGTACACTTGAATATAGTGTAATTTTATTAACATAAATGTTAGATATATTTCTCCTATGTACATTTGTAATTTATAAATTTGAGAATAAAGCTGTATTGTATTGTATTTATTTTTAAGGTTTTTTTAAAATATAAATATTTCAGTAGAATTCGTATATAGGTAAATATTATAGTTTTATATTCATATATCTTGTATATCAAATACATTCTTTTATAATAAGTACCTAATAAAATATTTGGCTCTGTTTCTTTTTGAAATAGGTAGATGTACGAATTATAACATCGAATTTATTTATCCGTAACTAGAAATAGAAAGGAAACTCCAATTATTATTTTAAATGGCTATTTTGGGGAACGGATTAAATACCTAATGAATTTGCCAAGAGCCCCATACCGTCATAAATCTTATCCTTCCCTTGTACCTAGTAAATTTAAGTACTTACGTATTACTTTATATAGCAACCCTTTTAAAGAAACACTTTTGTTTTGAAAATTTTAAAATTCATTGTCAGCTTGCATATGAAGATATCTGAAATATGGAGGACTTGCCTGAATTCTGTTCTGAAAAATATTGGACAGTTTTGTGTTGTATCTCTTAAATTTTACCAGCAGCTCGAGATTAATTCTTTACGATAAGGAATATGTTTATGGAGCCAAAAGAAGATTTTTTTTTTTGGAAAAAACTAGAAATACTGCGTTGCTTCGATCCCCATTGACGATTTGCACGAAAGAAAGTTTGGTAAAAAGTGTCTAGATTGGTATCACTGTAATTCACTGCACATGTTGACCAACTCATCTAATTTCCAAACTTTGCAACAATTAAATACCTATAATATAATAATCATTACATTGTTTTCATTATCTTTAATGTTAAACGTACATTCATTGAATATAAAGCATCTTTATTAGGTTGCTTCGTAGTCTATACTATTTAAAAAATGTCGAATTAAGCATTTTGTCAATCACTGCTGCCAACACTTCTTCTTCTATTTGGGGAGTTGGAAACAGTGTTTGACAAATTGCATAATTCGATATTTTTTAAATATTGTACACTACGAAACCTAACAAATATCATTTATATTCAATGGAAGTAAGTTTAACATTAAAGATAATGAAAACAATGCTATGATCATTATAATATAGGTATTTAATTGTTGCAAAGTTTGGAAATTAGACGAGTTCGTCAACATGTACAGTGAATTATAGTGATACCAATCTAGACACTTTTTACCAAACTTTCTTTCGTGCAAATCGTCAATTATATTTTACACCCAGCAACCATCCCTAATGAAAAAACTGACTGAAACGATCACAATTGACTACAAAACGTTACTTCCAATTACTTCGTCATTTAAACTTTTTTAATCGTTCAAAGCACATCGAAATACATAAAAAATCACCACTCCCAGTCTTGGGTCTGGACTTTTTTTTTTAATTTGTTTTGTCCGAAATAACAAAAAAAAATCCCAATTAAACTCAATTGCCGGATGGCTTTCAGGCAGCACAATAATTATTATTGCGTTCGAGATCATTCCTAAATTTTTACATATTTACCTCTAGTCTCTGTACTATAAATTACACGTATAGTTTCTAGAATTTTTTCGATAGTGGGATGATTTTTGTAAAATTTCGTAATCTTATTTTCGGTTTACAAATGCTAATATCAGTATTAATTTAAATGAATGGAGATTTGAATTTTTTATTTACGTAGACATATTTTTTATAAAAGCATATTTTTTATCACAATTCAACACACCGTCTGGAAACTCAAGTTTTGTATTTGCAAATACACAGCTAACAAGGCGAGAGCGAAATGAGATTAAACAACTCGCAGATCAGCCAGAAGAAAAATTCCCAACAAAAGCCATTTCAACAAATTACGTAGGAGTAGGTTTAAAAAACACCCTTGGAATATGTAACAAAGCAAATTACTCTTTCAAGACGTACACTGAAGACGCTCAGTAATGACAAGTTAGACATTAAAGACTTCCACGGCGCAAATCTTTAAATTCAGCATTCTTTCATTTCATTTCTTCCTTTATAGATGTCGGTACTAAACGATTTCAAATTACCTTTGTAAGGGGAAAGTAACAATATAAACGTGCTCAGAATGTTGTACGAAATAAGTTGAAGTGCATTTAGATTCGTTCAAATGCACTGCTCGATTCTAGTAACGATAAAAATGAAGGACGTGTTCCACCAAATGTATACCGGATGTCAACGGAATCATTAGATAAGGCATAGTTTCCAGAATTTTCAAGGAATAAGACTGGCAGGGATAAAATATACCGAAAATTACACAATTACGTATTACTTCCACATCCAGTGGAAGTAATTTGTAATTTTTGTAACGACAAAAATTTTGAAAATTTTTATTGTTCAAATGGGCTTAGAATATCATGAAATGTCGATATTTTAAGCTTGAGCGAAAAAAATTCTGTCTGTCTGTCGGTCTGTCTGTCTGTAACTTTTTTTACTTTTTTCTGTGAGCACGATTACTTTGGAAAATCTAAAAAAAAAAAAATTCAATAAAAATTGCCAACTTACGTCTAAAATTTCCAACTTTTCCCAAGTTGGGGAGTTCAAAAATAAATTCTTTTATTTCTGCTTACATAATTATATCAAACTTAGGGTATGGTCAGATAATAATCAGAGCGAGGGAAGGAAATCTGGTGTACACTCAGAAGGAAATCCGGAGGAAATATTTTTTTTTCGGATTTCTTCCCCCCGCTTTTCAAAATTTATCAAAGAAGAAATCTCAGGAAAATCCGAGGAAATCTGTACAAAATTTTGGGTGCGGTAGACCCTTTGAATCAGAGTGTAACCTGTCATGTAATTAACAGAAACATAACTTCATTTAGCAGAGCAGACTGATTAGAGAAACATAAAGTATTTTCCCCCTATAACATTCAAAATGGGTATATTAAATACTAAATAATTATTTTTTATAAGCGACATATTGCCATATTCAGGTTTTGATAACAAATATATACAGAGTGTTTCACGAGTTTCGAGCGAGCGGATGTGCCATGTAAAACGAGAAATACCGGGTAAAACTTCGTTAACACGTTGACTGCCAGACCGATTTTGACCATCTTTCCTTATGTGCCGTGTCCACCCATAAGGATGGACACTAGTTATTCAAATTTTGTTGACGTCAACCCAAACGGGTAGACAACAAGATATTACTTATTATTCCATCTATATATATATATATATATATATATATATATATATATATATATATATATATATATATATATATATATATATATATATATATATATATATATATATATATATATATATATATATATATATATATATATATACATATATATATATATATATATATACATATATATATATATATATATATATATATATATATATATATATATATCCTGAACTCCTAGTTGGAGCATAGGGCCTCCGTAAAGACTCTCCATCGTGTCCTGTTTTCAGCCATGGCTTTTACTTCTCTCCATGTTTTCCCCATTGAGATGGCTTCACTGTCTACAGTCCAGCGCCAAGTGTTAGCTGGTCTGCCACGTCTGCGGGATCCTTGAGGATTCCAGTCTAAAGCCTGTCTTGCGGTATTTTCGCGGTTTCGTCGAAGGACATGTCCTATCCATTTCCATTTCCTCGACTTCAGTTCAATGTAGATTGGCCGTTGGTCAGCCAAGCTTCAGAGGTCATGGTTTGATATTGTGTCTGGCCAGAAGATGCGTAATATTATTCTAAGGCATTTATTAATGAATCTGTGTAGACGATGGGTTATTTGTTGATTTATCATCCAAGTCTGGCAACCATAAAGCAGTAGTGATTTTTACTAGCGAGTTAAAGAAGCGCATTTTTGTTCTAGTTGAGTATGCCCTAGATCTCCAAACTGGGTGCAGCATACCAAAGGTCTTTTTGGCCTGTTTAATACGATTTTCAATATCCATATTCGTTCCTCCTGATGTTGTTATAATGCTGCCCAAATAATTAAATTGTTGGACGTCCTCGATAGAGGTGTTGTGGATGCTGAACGTTCTGATGTTGGGTGTCATAATTCTCATTGATTTTTGTCTTCTTAACATTAATGCGCAGTCCTTTTTCTGCTTTGTTAATTAGTAGCTCGAGTTGTTGTTCCATATCCTGATACGTTTGTGCTAGAAGACAAAGATCATCTGCGTATTCAAGGTCTGTCAGTGAAGTTTGTAATGTCCATCGTATACCCCTCGCTTGTTGACTAAATTTCTTTAGAACACCATCCAGCACTATATTAAATAATAAAGGTGAGAGGACACAACCTTGCCTAACACCCTTCTTAATGGCTATGCTGTCACTTTTAGATCCTTTGTGTGTAACGTGACAGGTCGCTCCTCGGTATAGCTCCTGGATAATATTTATATTTTTCTGTGGGACCTGCATCTGACGTAGTACTTGCCATATGCTGTCTGGAATAATACTGTCAAATGCCCTCTGAAAGTCGATAAATAGGATATACAAAGGAGAACGCCACTCAACAGACTGTTCGACAATTTTTCGTATTGTATTGATGTGGTCAATACATGATCTTTCTGGTCTGAATCCAGCCTGATGTGCCCTCAGTTTTTTGTCAATGGAGTGGGAAAGTCGGTTATATAAGATACTCGCTAATCTCGCTAATATCTTGTTCCATGTGTTTAAAATCGTTATTCCTCTCCAATTATTACACTCTGATAGATCGCCTTTCTTAGGGATTTTCACAATAGTACCCACTTTCCAATCTGCCGGTATGGTTTCATTTTCCCAGATGTTCTCTATTATAGGGTGGAGCGCCTCTGCTAATAGTTTTGGATCACTCTTAAATATTTCTGCTGATAAGCCGTCAGGTCCTGGGCATTTACCATATTTAAGGTTATTAATGGCCTCGAAGATTTCAGCTGCTGTTGGAATTCCGTCTTTAATTCGCTCTCGAGGGACGTCAGGTAGCTGGATGTGTTCTGGATTATATACCGACGGTTCAACACCAACAACCTCCGAGAAGTGCTCATGCCATCTATGTAGCTGTTCGTCTCTTGTGACCAGTAGTGTTCCGTCCTGGCTTTTGATACGACCTTCCTTTATGAAACTTATCCTTGTCACTCGCCTAGTGATGGTGTACAATTTCTTTAGGTCATGCTGTTCAGCCGCTTCTTCTGCTTCAGTTGCTAACTTGTTCATCCATTCTCTCTTATCAGCCCTGGCCTGTCTTTTGATTGATCAGTTTAGCTGTTGAAAATTGCGATGTGCTTCCTGGCTAGCGACTATATCAGGGGTTCTGTTCATTAATGCTTTGGCTGCTTTCCGTTCATCTATCATTGTCCATGTTTGTTGTGTGATCCCTTCCTTCCTTTTTGTTCTTTTTTCCTGACCTAGAACTTCCTCTGAGATCTTGTAGGGAGCTTTTTGAAGAGGTTCCCAGTGTATATTGTCATGCTCTCTTAAGGTGTCTATTTCATGTACAAGTCTGTTTCAAAAATGTTGTTTTGTAGATGGATCGACAAGTTTGTCCAAGCAGTAAATAGCTAAACTAATAAAATATTTGTTTTCAAAATACTATAATAGAGGTCATATTCTGTCAGACTGTGTCCATCCAAATGGATTTGCAGTGATTTTTCAGACGTTTCATAACTTTATTTTTTGAACGATTTGTTGCTGAATATTAGTAGTTAAATATGAGTAATACGTCAAAAAGAAAACATTTAGTTCGGGTAAATACAGACCGAAAGTCACAAATACCCTTGACGGAAAAAGAGTTGCAAGAAATTGCAGAAAATTATTTACACAGTATTGAGGAAAAGCCGTTTCGAGACAGTGGCAGTGAATATCAGCAGTCTTCGACAGAATCCGATTCGACGTTTCATTCTGAAGATGGCAGTGTTTCGGATTTGGAAGACATTGAGGCTGAGGACAATTTGACTATTTACTCTTTGTTAAGCATATCAAAAACCGAAGAACGCGTTCGAACTCCTAGATTGGCAAAAAGAGCGAAGCATTATTTAGAGAAAAGCAAAGAGTGCACTAAGAGAAACACAAAAAGTATACCACTTACTTTATTTTTTGCTTGACATATTGAGTCATTTATTTTTTATAGGACTATTCGCCGTTTCTACAAATACTGCTACGAAAACATAGCAGCAACTTCTGGGCGAAAGGAAGCTAAGGGTAAAGGAAGAAAAGTTAGCACCTTCTACAAATCATGCCCTGACAACTCTTTTTTGTGCTTATGCTGTTTCGAAGATCCGCACCAGAGATAATTATTAATTTGTTATTTATTATTTTGTCAATTAATAAATTTTATAAAAATGATATAGATATTAATTTTGTTGATTACTTTACTGTTTTTAATGTCGGTCTGTATGGGTGGACACCGAAATTTTCATTTGAAAAAAATTACATGTCAACCCAATTGGGTAGACACCTAATAGTTAACCCTACAAACTTTTACATAAAAGACATTTTGATATAAACTTCACATATGTTAACTAGAAGGGAAAATAGCAAAATTTGAATAATGTTGTCAAAGTGGTCTGGCATATGTGGAAAGGCTACTGTCCACCCAAATGGGTGTATGTGGCAGTCAATGTGTTAAATTTGATAAAGCTTAAGTGAATTGTAGCTCAAAAAGTTCCTCGTAAATCGGTGTGTCATAACAAAAGAACAAAGTTGAAATAGAATTAATATTTAAACGAAAAATTAAAAATACCCATTTTATTATTAGAAGACTTCAACGCACATATAGGAAAGGACGAACAGACGTAGGAAGATGGAAACATCATTGGAAAATCTTTACTCCACACATGGTCTAATGGAATTGGAAACGCGCTGAAAACTTAACACATATGTTTGTCTTAAGAATAGAAAACACATGGTGCAAAAGTCAAACCTGTCTTGACATTTGGAGAAATCTCAGGAAGGTTAATCTTACAAATATATCATATCCTGTGGTAGTCTTTATTTGTATTAAAATTTATTTGTGAAGAAGAAATGTGTAGTTAACCTCTAGACAGTTTTAATAAATTATTAATTTTGCAATTCAACAGCTAAAAAAAGGTCAGAAATATTTGCAAGATAAAAATTGATCGTGCAATAAATAACACAGGCGAATCAGACACAAACGTGGGATTAGCTAGAAAGATGAGGGAACAAAGACGATTTTACGAAAAATTGCCAGGAAGGGCTATCAAACCAAGTAACTAAGAATACCACCGTCTACCCTCTCTGCGAAATTTATGAGTAGAGTTGAACTTTCCAAAAAATAGATTCTCTCAGAAAATTCCGAAAATTATGACACACGAAAAATATTTTAAGACAAAAAATTTTACCCCATTAATTCTCTACAAGCCATATATGGTGGCTGCAGCTCCATAATATCAGCCCATCTTCTCCTCTTGCTATCTGATTTTCCCTGAACTGTTAACCGTTCTATATTGACCTCTCTCCAGTTGAAGTAGTCAAAAATTATCTCATCTCGAAAGCATCAATAAACCATCTGCCTGCTTCCCTAATGATCCATGTCACAGTGACGTAAAGGAATATGGAGAAAACTAGGGCTTTAGCAAATTTGATCTTTGTGCGTCTCTTGATATTTCGTCAAATTTTACTCTTGCCAACTATATTATTCGCCGAACCTCATATTCGCAGTTGCCAATATTATTCACAAGGACCCCAAGGAATACCGTCTTCTTTACTGCCTCACAGTAACTTATCATTGACGTGTCTGAGTGTTTATCATTTGCTCGGTTTACAATCATTACTCTGGTTGTCTTGTAATTTACATTCAAACCATTGTGAGAGCTTATTTACCGAAAACTGCACGGCAGGTGTATGAGCCCGCAATGTATTTCTTTCCACATTATCCAAAGCCTTAAAATAGATTAGTCTACGAAACAGACCTACAGGGACATGTAATATTTTCTTGCCTTCTTGATGAGTCGTCAGTGTTCCCTCTCTAACGCCGCATTCATGAGGGTGAAAATCTCTCCTTGTCCTGTACAACAATGGATTCAGCAATTTCATATTTATACCACATATTGATGAAAATGATGTAATGCAAGAATTAGGCAAATTAAGAAATAAAAATTCCACTAGGCTAGAAGAATTAGCATAAAGATATTAATATCCATTGGTGAAGTAATATGCAAACCCTAATAGACCTAATAGACTCTTACACTTGGAATTTTTCTTGAATACTTAAAACTGCCTATGTAGTTCCGGTTTCAAACATCAGAAATGATAATATTTGACGATTTGTTATGTCAAAACTTAGACTTAAACTTATAGATAGAATAGTGTACAATGTAATTGTAAAATACCCACAAAGAATACACATAATATCATCAAACCAACATGGATTTAGACAAAATATGTCCATAGAAACTGCCTCTTATTAGCTACTAAATTTTGCGTATAAGGAATTGGATAATGGCAAGTATGTTCTATCTTTCAATGTTTGATTATTCGGTTTTGACACAGTGAAAAAGCATGTTACAATGGATCTCGCCGTATACTTCCGACAGGAAAATATTGGTTAAATATGAACATGTTAAATCTGAGGCAAAAAAATGTTAAAATGGAAGTTTCGCAGGATTCTGTATTGGGGCCTCTGCTTTTCATGATTTACGTAAATGACCCTACCATCAATTATATCCAAAGGCAAAGTCACTATGTTTGCCGACGATACCGCTGTAACTATAGCACCCCTTACCCAAGAAGAACTCTCAGTAAAACTGAATTGTGTGCGAGACGAACTAGAGGCACGATGACGACGGAAAAATCTAATTCTATATAACAAGAAAATAGACTCATTAAATTTTAATCATTAAATGTTTTTGTAAAAATTTACATTTTTTACATTTTTTTACGTGTTAGGTAGTTCTTACGCTTTTGACTCGGAATCCAAGGGTCCCAGGTTCGAAACCCAGCTGGGGTACGGTATCATTCTTTTTTATTCTTACTTTATTTTACACTAAGTCTCACCAACTAAGTTCGTACTATAAAATTAAAAATGTCTAAAACTAGATGTAGATTGTAGATTGTTTAAGGGGTCGCTTGGCCCTGGGTTGGCCTTTCTTCACCTCGACCTAAAAGGTCTTTTGTGAATTACCCTGCATCTAGTTGTTGCCCAGGATTCCAAGACTTTTTGCAAAGCTTGCGATTTTCCTGGGAGCTAATTTCCCTTTGTCTTTAGGCGTTAATTCCACCTGTTCTATGTACTTTAGCCTAATGCGGATTAGCACCCTGCATTCACAAAGTATATGTTTCGCAGTTTCAGTTGCAACTTCACAGTATCTGCATTTGTCATCTTCTGCCATGCCCATGTTCTTGAGATGATATCTCAAGGAGCAATGGCCAGTCCGAAGGCCTGTGATCAGCCTTAGATCGGACTTTTCCAGTTCGAGAAGCCTTGTGGCATTCTTTGTTGAATAGTTTATAAACCTTTTTGCTTGTCTTTGGCCTGGAGTGTTCCTCCAGTAGGACTCTTTTTGTTCCTTTTTCCATTTTAGGACCTCCTCCATTATGTGTCCCTTGGATAGGCCACAGAACGGTTCGGGTCCAAAAAACGGCCCCTTTTCTTGCGAGGCTATTAGCCAGTTCGTTGCCTTCTATCCCCTCATGCCCTGGCACCCACATCAAGGTAACCTTTTTGGTTGCCAGTTGCTTCAGGGATTGTCTGCATTCCCAGGCCATTTTTTGACTCGAAGGTATATGACCTGAGAGCCTTTAATGCTGCCTGACTATCTTTGCCCTTCGAGTGCCTCTATTTAGGCATTCTTGGGCACATAGATCTATAGCATAAATTTATGCTTGGAAGATGGTTGGGGTGTTACCAAGGACTTTAGATACCGCATTTAGGCCCTACTACTCCCACACTAACCCCTTCATCCATCTTGGATCCATCTGTGTACCAGATGTATGACTCATTCTCCAACCGCAATGCTCCGACCCTGCCCGCCTGACGGCTTTCAATCAGCACATCAAACAGGCAGTCAAAGTCATGCTTGATTGGCATTGAGTCAGTGGGTTTGGTCATGGATTCGAATTGGATTAACTCCAGAATCCTTAAGTGACCAACCAGGTCGCCTGGTCTGAATTTAAGTGCCTGATGCAGCCTTAAGGCACTAAGTGCTGCCTCCTTCCTCACATGCAAACGCAGAAGAAGTAAGTCCAGAATTGCCTCCATAGCTGCTGTGGGGCACGAGCGCATTGCTCCTGTAGTCCCTAGATAGGCAAGGCGTTGCAATTTCTGCAACTTTCCTTGTGCTACTTTTTCTTCTGTTTTTGGCCACCATATTCATGATGCATAGGTAACCATAGGTCTCACAACTGATAGGTAGGACCAATGTATCATTATCGGCTTCAGACCCCTAGTCTTACCAAACAGCCTACGTCTAAAACTAACATTATTTACAAAAAACTGCGAAGAATATCTTATAGAATGTGTAACAGTTATATAAAAATTTAGTAAACCGGCGAAGAGTACGTTTTTAGCTTGTTTCATGTTATTTTATATTTGTATTGCCATAGATTCTATGCTTACATCTTACACCTTATATCTTGACTAGGTATACATATATTTTATATTTATTTATCCTTGACTTGCCACATCTACATAATTTATGCATCTACTTATTGGCCAATAAACTATTTATCTATCTATCTATCATTAACACAGCCTGTGCGCTCAAAAGGCATTTGCCCAAACAGATAATGCTAACACATGACATCTAGAACGAAGAGTATACAGCATTATATTACTGGTAAGTAGATTAATTCCAGCAGTCTGTAGTTATCACAAATATCTGACATTTCCTTCGTATGCAGTGGTATGAATATTGAATCTCCAATCATTTCTCTAATCTCCAATCAATCTCCAATCATTGAAAAATTACTGTCACTCATATTTTCTTGCATATTCTGTGAAGGAATTTCACCCCATAGTCACCAAACTTAATCGCCTTGGCCGTGGTATTGTCGACACCAGCTGCTTTGCCAGTTTTTAATTTTTTTATGGTTGTCTCCACTTTTCGCTTCAGTATTGAAAGTTCGTGCTTGTGATTTTGTTGCTAGTCATCTTCTACCTCAGGATGGCTGTTTCCCAAAGCTAGGTCCTTAATTTACCAAGTTTTTTTGATACTTTTGCATGATTGAATTCTGACATATTATATCCACCATTTTATTTCTGAAAATTCTAATACTGAATTCGTAATCAGCGAGTCCAAATACCGATATTAATTTTAGTGTACATGCTAGATATTGTGACCAGCTATCCCAATATCCCAATCTACATGCACTTGTTATATGCGCTGTGGTAATTTTAGTTCCCAAGACTTTCGCCAAAATTACTCACCTCGTCAATTTAATTTTTCGTCACCCTTTATATAAAATATCAATTTTGAACTGTTCATATAAAAGTGTTTAATTAACATTTAAGAACTTGATTTCCGCACTAAAACAAAATATCCTGATAGGGCAAAGCTGGCCATAATTTTGATGGACTATTACGATTAAGCAGTGCTATTTTCAATGTTACGAGCAAATAAATCTTATTTTGTTGGTTCTCTCATTATTCTAGATCGCAACAAATCGTATTTATCTTGTGGTAAATTAGTGTATAGCGTTTATATACGTATATTCAAGGGAGGCGAATACAGTTTGCACCATAAAAATAATATGGGGTGAAAACAATGTGACCAAAAAAATAAATCACACAAAAGAATTGACACGTGTCTGTATAGATACTATAGACAGGCGTCATGGGAAATCCAAATTAATATTTAACTCTGAGAAGAAAATACGGCACCCCATGTGAACGTCGCAGTACATGGCTGGAATAAAAATGAGGTGCGGGAAAGTTCTAATATTAGATAAGAAAAAGAATTGTTATATTCCCATCATTTTCCTTTATTTTGTAGGGATATATCGCATATATGAGTTGTACCATAAAATCAATCAATATCAAGTGTTAAAATATTTTCTTTCAATTTTACTATTTCTGTGTTGCAAAGCGGACGTTATAGATTATACGTCCAGGAGCATGTATCGTACAAAGTATGGGAGATGTGGGGGAGTTGGGACAATTTTCACAAATTAATTTTTAAAATTTTTAATTTTGAAATTTTAAAAAAATTGAAAACAGTAATATATTCATAATCAGCGAGGACCACTTCTTGTAAATATTAGTTAAGTTTACTGGGTAAATAGCGGTATGGAAAATATTTTCTAGTGTCATCTATTTGTCCCAAGTCTCTCTTTTATGAGGGAGAGTTGGGACTAGCGATGGAGAGATTTGGGACAGGTAATTAAATCTTCACAAAGATATGGAAAAATATTTACTTATTGCAACAAATAACAAACAACGAGAAAGAATAAAATTAATTAAAAAATTCTGACAAATGCTCGGAAGAAAAACAAAAATATATTGCAACAAATGATAAACATTTTTGCTAAAGCAAATCGCTAAATTGTAAAAATTACTTTTGCATTCTGCAACCACTTCTTGAATGATATGGATTGGAACGATAGGATTGTTCTTTTTTTTTTTTTCTTGTAGCGTAACGGTGGCGTACCTAAAAACGATCCAAATAATATAAGAAAATTAATTCATACATGGAATGGGGGTGACAGAGGATGGGCCAACTCTCCCTTAAATTTACGTCCCAACTCAACCTCATCGCTCCGTGTCATTAAAAGTGACCATATTTATTTTTAGGTGAAAGTGAATCATGAAATGACCCCAACATTTAATAACCAAAACGCTGGTCCTTACATGTAAAATAACTCTCCAGCAACACTTGCACCCGCAAAGCAATGAATTGGATAATTTAAAATGACCTGAGATTTGAAGTACACAACACATGGGCGAAATACGGCAGTTTATTTACATCTCTCACCAATATACATAACCTGTCTGACACCCAATATCAAACTACCAACCGATCGATATAAAAGGTCTGACCCAATTATCCCATGGTACCAACTCTCGCACATCTCCTCTATCTTTTTGTAAAGATTGTTCAATATTAAAAAAAACTTGGATCCAGCAGGATGGTAGTTGCTTCGAACGGGTTTTTTCGTTGAGTTTTTTTTCCCGTGCCAGCAACCAAAATTATTTATTGCATCGCCAAGTGTTTTAATGTTAATTTTAATTACTTTAAGTCTCTTTGCAGATTGTTTCAAACCAATTGTTAATTTTAAACCTGCCATAGGCAGGTAGGAATTTTAACTTTTATTGTTCAAGTTCTTGTTAAACCAAAACGGACCTGCCCCGTCCAGCCCAACATCCTCCACGGCGCACAGTGGGAAATTTATGGCTTTTTTGGACAGAAATTGAGATTCGACTCATTTCACAATCTATTGCAGTATTTTTTTTAAGTAATCGTCAAGAGCTGTAGTTTACTCTACCACTGCTAAAATTTGGAAAAAGTCGATTCATATTTTTACTTTTGACCATTAATGCGATTATCCCTGTAAGGACGGAAAGTTTATTTTTACTTCTACATCCAGTGGAAGTATAGTAACGACAAACAAATTTTAAAAAATTTGTATTGTTCAAATAGGCTTAAAATTTTTACAATCAATTATTTTATATTTATTTGCTTTTATCATGATTAGAGAATATTATTTAGGTATTATGCAAATCACAACTTACACACATTTTATTTATTATAAAAATACCTACTTTCTGTATATTGTTGCCCTAATCTGGGCACGCTAATATACTAGTCAGGTAAATACTTTAAAACACTCATTATTGAATCAATCAAAACAACTACTCTTCTAGCTAATACTGACGAAGTATTGAATTACATGATAGGATTCTTAGCATTTTAAAGAACAAAAATATATTGAAAATACTTAAATCATTTATTCAAATTTAATCATTCACACTTTTTTATTTAATATGAAATTATCTATTTTCTGTATATTGGTGCCTTATTCAGGTCACGCTAATATACTACTTAGGAAAACACTTTAAAACACTCATTATTGGAAGACCAATCAAAACAACTACTCTTCTAGCTAATACTGACGAAGTATTGAATTACATGATAGGATTCCTGGCATTTTAAGGCAAAAAAAATATATTGAAAATTGTTAAATTATTTATTGAAATTCAGTCATTCACAACAATTATTGAACCATACATTCTATTTCAACTCTAGAAAAGTTGTATAAGTTTTTTCGAACTCGTTAGTTCTCATCAGTAGAGTATAGAAACATCCATTCATTATTTACAAGCCTATTCTTGATTTATTTTTACAATTAATTATTTTATATTTATTTGCTTTTATCATGATTAGAGAATATTATTTAGGTATTATGCAAATCACAACTTACACACATTTTATTTAATATAAAAATACCTACTTTCTGTATATTGTTGTCCTAATCTGGGCACACTAATATACTAGTCAGGTAAATACTTTAAAACACTCATTATTGGAGAATCAATCAAAACAACTAAGTACTCTTCTAGCTAATACTGACGAAGTATTGAATTACATGATAGGATTCTTAGCATTTTAAAGAACAAAAATATATTGAAAATACTTAAATCATTCACACTTTTTTATTTAATATGAAATTATCTACTTTCTGAATATATTTTAAAGTATTTACCTGACTAGTATATTAGCGTGCCCAGATTAGGGCAACAATATACAGAAAGTAGGTATTTTTATAATAAATAAAATGTGTGTAAGTTGTGATTTGCATAATACCTAAATAATATTCTCTAATCATGATAAAAGCAAATAAATATAAAATAATTAATTGTAAAAATAAATCAAGAATAGGCTTGTAAATAATGAATGGATGTTTCTATACTCTACTGATGAGAAATAATGAGTTCGAAAAAACTTGTACAACTTTTCTAGAGTTGAAATAGAATGTATGGTTCAATAATTGTTGTGAATGACTGAATTTCAATAAATAATTTAACTATTTTCAATATATTTTTTTGCCTTAAAATGCCAGGAATCCTATCATGTAATTCAATACTTCGTCAGTATTAGCTAGAAGAGTAGTTGTTTTGATTGGTCTTCCAATAATGAGTGTTTTAAAGTGTTTTCCTAAGTAGTATATTAGCGTGACCAAATTAAGGCACCAATATACAGAAAGTAGATAATTTCATATTAAATAAAAAAGTGTGAATGATTAAATTTGAATAAATGATTTAAGTATTTTCAATATATTTTTGTTCTTTAAAATGCTAAGAATCCTTTCATGTAATTCAATACTTCGTCAGTATTAGCTAGAAGAGTAGTTGTTTTGATTGATTCTCCAATAATGAGTGTTTTAAAGTATTTACCTGACTAGTATATTAGCGTGCCCAGATTAGGGCAACAATATACAGAAAGTAGGTATTTTTATAATAAATAAAATGTGTGTAAGTTGTGATTTGCATAATACCTAAATAATATTCTCTAGGCTTAAAATGTCATGAAACGCCGAGATTTTAAGTTTGAGCGCAGAAAAAATTTCTGTCTGTCGGTCTGTCGGTCTGTCTGTCGGTCTGTAGGTCTGTCTGTCTGTCTGTAGATCTGTCTGTCTGTCTGTCTGTAACTTTTTTTGTGCGCACGTTTGCTCTGGAACCGTTTAAGATATTGACTTGAAATTTGGTACACATATGTACTTTAACGAGATCTAAAACTAGATTATATTTTCATCTTATTCCGTCGAAGGTTGGGGAGTAAATTGAGGTAAATTTGGTGTAAATGGGTAAATCAAGCAGGTAAGAGTCCATAAAATTGGTATTTAGTATATACAAGAGAAGCTAAGGCCTCAAAAAAATTTTTGGCATTAGCCACCCCCATTACTACCCCTACCCCATTATTAAAGGGGATGAAAAAAAAAATGTGATTTAGTGTATGTACAAGAACGAGAAGCCTCAAAATATTTTTTTACTTCATCCACCCCCACCCCACTACCGATGTGGGGTATCGTTTTATGGGTTTTTGGGGTAGAGGATTTCAAATATTATATTATTAAAGTTCCATAAACAATTATTTCCACATACAAAGTTTTTTCGATGTGAGTGACTTGAATAAAGAATCTGGATGTGGAAGTAGTGATTCCCTGGGCAGCGGTTTTCTTTTTTTCTTTTCATATTCTATCAAATTTTTAAAAAGAGTATTTCGATAATTTAAATGTCTAACTTTATGTTTTTGAGGTCCTGAATTAATATCTGATGTCAAATTGCCGATATTGGCAGTTGGCAGCTGTCAGCTAGCTGACAAATAGCCATAAAGAATTAAAATCTTAACATCATTATATAACTTTATGTTTTTGAGGTCGCTGAGTTCATATTTGATGTCATATTGACAATATTCACAGTTGGCAGGTTTCTTAAGGGAAGAGATTCGGCAAAATTTCCAGGTTGGGGGTAGCTCGTCTCCTGGCGTCGGTGATAGGCCCTGGTAGCGGAAATAGGCCGACGTTAAATAAATGGATAAAAAAAAACACTATTAATTAACTTCATATTGATATTAATCATATTAATTAAAAAAATAGAAGATTTGAACTCAGTAACCTCAAAAATATGAAGTTAATTTTTGAGATTACTGAGTTCAAATCTTTTTTAATACATTTTTTTCTGGCTTACATACATTAACGAGATAACAACTCGAAAGCCCATGGTATTAATTTCTGTTTTTTCTATTTTCATGAATCCTTAAATCACTAATAAATGGAGCAGACGTAATTAAAAGTTGATGAAAGGTGTCTTTATTAGTTGACTCCCTCTGATACATCCTACTATGATAGGCTCGAGCTTTTCTAAAAGTTTTATTATTGGCCTCCTGGGCCTCTTCTGATAATAACCCTAAACGTCTTTCTATTGACTTGACGATTTCAGTCCCATGAACTCTAAATATCGACAACTTGACATCAGATAGGAACTCAGCAACCTAAAAAACATAAATACTATGGCTATTTGACAGCAAATTGACAGCTGCCAACTGTCAATATCGGCAATTTGACATCAGCTATCAATTCACGACCTCAAAAACATAAGTTAGACATTTAAATTATCAAAATACTCTTTTTAAAAATGTGACAAAATACGAAAAGAAAAATAGACTTTTCGTTGTTGCAGAGATAATCGCATTAATGGTCAAAAGTAAAAATAAGAATCGACTTTTTCCAAATTTTAGCAGTGGTAGAGTAAACTAGACCACTTGACGATTACTTAAAAAGAAATTAGTTCAATTGATTGTAAAATGAGCCGCGTTTTAATTTTTGTCCAAAAAAAGCCATAAGTTTCCCACTTTTCCCACCATTCTATATATTAAAATGTTTAATAAATTTTTTTGCTACTACTACACGTATTTCGATACTTACATTGAAGCAACGTTCATCGCGGTTAGTACTTGGATGGGGAAACACGGCGATCTCGTCCCACATTCTAGGGGCTTGTATATCAGTGTATACGTAGAAGCTATGTAATTTAAGATGAGGACTACATACTGGATATCCGTCCTTCGGAGGGGATGTAAAGCGGTCGGTCACTTGTCTATTAAATGTTAGGCAAGTAAAAGATCCCTCTTCTTCGACAGAGCAGAAGTTCGGCAAAATTTTCAAATTGGAGGCAGCTCGTCTCCTGGCGTCGATGATAGGCCTTGGTATCGGAAATAGGCAGACGTTAAATAAATAAATAAATGAAAAAAACATTAAAACCGGTCTTTAGACGGATTATGTAAACTTTTATTATTATCTTAAATATTAATAACAATGGCACGGTAGTTCAGTCGGTTATGGCGTATTGTGTGGCGAATATGCTGGAAGACTGTCTATCGCGCTCTGGGTTCGAGCTCCAGCGCCATTACTGACAATACCGGTGCGTATGGATGTATGTCTGCGTTTTCTTTCGGACAGTCTTAGCTTTGTATTTGGGGGTTGTCTACTGTATGTGGTGTGTTTAAAAAATATATATAATATTCGCTATAATCTTTCTTAAATTTCCTCATTGCTTCAGACTTTTTAGATTTTTTTCAGAATTTTAGGTCCAATTCTTTCGGGCATAAAGGGCGGAGTGGGGAGAGGACCTAATAAATATAAACATTATAAGAAAAAAAAAACTAAAAATATAAAATATAAAATTTTCGAATTATTACATTTAGTCCTTTCAAACGACACCCCACTTGGTGCCAAATAATTTTTAAAAAGTTCCTACGAGCGTGCTGGAAATAGCATTTTTCTGAAATCGACCAAGAATGTCTACTTTTTCGGCGCAATTTCAGATTCCAAAATAAGCTATTCTAGTATTTTAATCTGTTGTCAAGCAACTATAGAACACAGTCCGTGAAAGTTACTTTCCCAGCTTAGGCCGGGAAAGTTAACTTTTCCGGACTATTTTGTATATACAGTGTGGTCCGTAAATAATGGTCCATAGAGCAACAGTGGATTTCTGACATTAAAATATTACGATTTAACTAAACTTACCTTACTACAAAAGTTGATATTAACAGATATTAACAGAGATACAGGGTGTTAAAGTCAATATTATATTTTTAATTTTCTCATATAACTTTTGAAGTTTTCAAGTATTGTTGTGAAAATTGGTGAATGGGATTTTTTTTGAGATGAGAAACTCAAATCTGCTCTCATTTTTTGTGTAGATCCTAGAGGGCGCCACATAAGCATTGTTTAAAGTGTAAATGTACTCTTAACTTTTTAACGTTATCCCCTTTTTTATCAAAAAAATCCTAAACCTATCATCATTATAGCGAAAAAATAAGTGTACTTGTCATTAGTCTTAGAAATTGACCGTTTTCGAGAAAATCGCGTTTTAACATTCACCCCCATAAATCATTATAAGAAATATTAACGTAGTAGGTGCCGATGCCAACAATACTTTTCACATTTAAAAATTGTCGCGAGACATTCATTTCTTGCAACTTTATTTGTCTATTTTTCTTAATATCTGTTAATTAACGAAAATCAGAACATGCCCAGACAAAAATTATTCAAACTCAGATATGAGGTTAATATTTATTGTCAACTGAATTACAATGGACGTGCTGCGCAACGTGAGTATTTGCGAAAATTTCTAAACATATTACAACCTGATCGTAGACTATTTCAAAATCTGTTCAGAAATGTAGGCGAAAGTGGTTCATTTCGTCTTAAACGTGATAATTTAAGTCGACCAAAAATTGTTACGCCTGACCAAGAAGAAGAAATATTAGTTCGCATTGCAGATGATCCACAAGTTAGTACAAGACGATTATGTGCAGCTACAGGAATCAGTAAAACTTCCATTCTAAAAATATTGCATGCAGAAAAATACCATCCATTCCATATTCCGCCCGTTCAAAATGTATTGCCTGCCGATCTTCCACTAAGATCAGTTTGCAAGTGACATTGGGAACAGACAAAATATTGACCACTCATTCGTCAACAGAAAATTATTTACGGATGAAGCTGCATTTACCCGCCGAGGTATCTTCAATTTAAAAAATAACCATTTTTGGGAAATTGAAAATCCTCATATAAAACGAGAACGACATTTTCAACATGAGTTCAAAATCAATGTTTGGTGTGGGATCATTGGGGCCCGTTTTCTAGGACCACATGAATTGCCAAGAAATTTATATGGTAACAATTATTTACATTTTTTACAAGATGATTTTATTGATATGTTGGATGCACTACCACTCGATTCGAGACAAAATATGTTGTTCACGCAGGATGGTGCTCCGCCACATTTTTCCAATCGAGTACGAATTTATTTAAACGCCATTTTTCATGAGCGCTGGATTGGTCGTGGTAGTCCATTTCCTTGGTCAACACATAGTTCAGATTTTAACCCATTGTATTTCGGTATATGGGGCGCAATGAAAGATCTTATTTACAAAAATCCTATAAATACCCACGCACAACTTTGGCAAGAAATCAATGCAGCAGCAGCCTTTTTTGATCCAATGGTGTTATTTAATATGAGGCCATCTTTTATGAATCGTATGAATAAGTGTATCGAGGAGAATGGTGGACATATTGAACATTTACTCTGAAATAATAATATCTTTTGTTGAGTTTCCTTTCCCATTCTGTTTTTTATTCGTTGAACCCTCGTTTAAATCACAATCTTGTTTAATTAAATTTTCTCTTCATTGTTTTTCAAATAAAATTAATTAACTTGATAATTCGTGCTTTAATTCTACGTAATAGTGTCAATATTACAATTTTTAAATGTCAAAAGTATTGTTGGCATCAGCGCCTACTACGTTAGTGTTTCTTATAAAGATTTATGAGGGTGAATGTTAAAATGCGATTTTCTCGAAAACGGTTAATTTCTAAGACTAATGAGAAGTATACTTTTTTTTCACTAGTCAGATTGGTTTAGGATTTTTTAATAAAAAAGGGATAACTTTACGGGTAAAAAGTTAGGAGTACATTTACACCTTAAACAATGCTTATGTGGCGCCCTCTAGGATCTACACAAAAAATGGGAGAATATTTGAATTTTTCATCTCAAAAAACACTCATTCACCAATTTTCATAACAATACTTGAAAAACTTCAAAAGTTATATGAGAAAATTAAAAATATAACATTGAATTTAACACCCTGTATCTCTGTTGTATCTCTGTATTGGGCCACTATTTTGGTCGTTTTGTCAAAAATGTTATATGCAACCAACTGTGCAGTACTTTTCCTTCATTGTCACACTTAAAACAATCTTGCTTTAGATTGAGAGGACGTATATATTTATGGCATATATTTGCGTAATTTATACCTTCGGAAGTACCAGTTGTTAGTGTAAATGTTCTTTCTACCTTAGATTTAGTATCAATAGTTCTCACTATCAAAAACTCATTTTTATTTTAAATGTGTCGTCAATATATTTGTGAGTTCAATTCTTTGGCAAGAAAAAATTTAATTGCTTACTAAAATGAGTAAATGAGTAAAATTATTTACACAAAACTTCTCTCTATTTTTGGCGTCCATTGTTTATTAATATTTTTTTCTGTTGAACGACCGCCTTGTACTTCTTTTCCCCAGAAGTATATCCCCTTTCTTCGTTGACAGTAGCGTCAGCTACCTTAAATATTATTCTTTCCCGTCAAATAGTTTTGCAGACATAGCGCCAATAGACAAACACTAGACCGACAGACAGATAGACCATTCTAGACCAGTCATTTTGAATTTTACAAATCTTGAATATCCTCCATACTAAGTTCCTAGTTCATCAGGGAGTATCCAAACAATTCACCGGACAGGTAAATATAGGTATATATGTACGTAATAACATTGTTACACTCTGCTATATACAAACAGCTATAACGTAAATTTAGAAAGAATGATTTATTTATGAAATTCTGTGATTTAGCTGAAGAATTACATAATACTCCTTAATCCTTATATATTTTAGAGGAAGTAATCCATGAGGTATAGAGGCGAATGCATCAAAATAGATCAAAATTTACAAGCGACTTCTTTATATGCATATTGCAGTACGACAATAACATCCATCCTGGTTTAATCCTTCGCATTTTATCAAATGCTTTGTTTGTATTTTTCATCCATATATTTGGCTTAAGCCCTGGGAGTAAAGGACTTTAGAATTCAAGGGTGTGATAATCCTCCAGCCAGGCGTTCCAATACAGCAAGAATTGTTATAAGATTATGTACCGAGCGCTACCAAGAAATTGCCCTTCATTTCATGGCTTAGTGAACCGGCTAAAGAAATTATTAAATTGCATGCAAATTTATTTAGTATCTCATCTTTTATAGTGCTTAAGAATAAGGGTTTGCGGAAGAGAATCGAGAACACAAAGAACACACAAAGAAAAACAAAGATATTTAACTGAAAATTACTTTTCAGAAAATTAAGTAACAAAGGCTAAATTGTTATTAGATTTTCTTAAATAAGCTTCGTGGAAGTATTTTGTTTAAATTTTAATTGTACTTTTATCTGCAAGCTTCATTATTTAGAAAATGTAATTAACCGTTTGATGAAATTAAAGCAACTTTCGGGTAAACAACATTCAGAATAGAAATTACGAACCAGTTTTTCCTGAATATTGAATATAGTTTATACAGATTTTTATCATTTTAGTAGCGTAAGTTACTAAGTTTTTAAATAAAAAAAAAGTACAATAATTAAACCAAGAATAAATGAATTTCTAGAAAAGTATGATATTATTAGCGACTCACCGTTTGGATGAGAGAGGGCAGGTCCATACAGGATGAAATAGGATACTTAATCATATATTTATAAAAATGTCGATAACAAATCTACTCTTTTTATACTTGTGGATCTGGCAAAGAGTGTTGATACAGTGAGTTATAATAGATTCCGAGAGAATGTTTTGAATTTAATGATAACGTATTTGACCGACAGAGCGCAAGTTGTCTTAATTAAGTGCTAAAAAAACAGTAGAATACGATGTCCCACAAGGCACAGTACTCTGACCCATATTATTTAATATAACCTTACTAACTTATTTTATCAAGAATCAATTTAAAAGATAGTAGACGACACAGAAATTTTATAAACTGGTAAGACACGAAAATCCCTATATCAAAAATTAGAGTTAGAATATAAAAATTTTAAAAAGTAGTTTGATTTTCGGCTCTTACCAACAAATTTTGACAAAGGACCCCGGAACAAAACCCATGAAAATGTTGATTCAGTGAAATGGGCTGAAATTTTGGTGTATTTTGTAGTTCAAGTCATGCTGATCAAAATTTCTTATCACATCGAGCCAATCCTATGGACAGTTTTTGTGATACAGCTTGTCAAAATTAGGTAAGTAATTTGCGTCATTTTAGACATTCAAGAACTTTTTACTCTTAAACTATTAACTTTAGCAAAAAATTGCAAGGGTCGAAATATTTTTGTTCATGTCCAATAAAGTTCAAGAATTTTTGTCAAAATTTTTTTTATCAATTTTTTTAGGTTAGGTAAAATATATACAGGGTGTTTCAGCTAAAAGTCCCCAGGTCATTATCTCGTAAAATAATAAAGATACTTAAAATTTGTAAATCGCATATAATTGACACCAAAAAAGGTCTTAAATAACTGCAGTTAGAATTGTTCCTTCGCAGTGCACAAAGATGGCGCTGCGGTGAGAAATTATTTTTCGATGGCTGGAACCTTGAAACATGATTCTTAAGATTAATGAATAAATTGTGAAAAATTTTGACTATGTAAAAAATTTTGTAAATACCAGCCGTTTTGGAGCTACATGAATTTTTTTCTCCATTTTTTACAGAGACAAAAAAATTGAGAAAAAAATTCATGTAGCACCAAAACGGCTGGTATTTACAAAACTTTTGCATAGTCAAAATTATTCCCAATTTATTCATTAATCGTATGAATCGTGTTTCAAGGTTCCAGCCATCGAAAAATAATTTCTCACCGCAGCGCCATCTCTGTGTACTGCGAAGGAACAATTCTAACTGCAATTATTTAAGACCTTTTTTGGTGTCAATTATCAGCGATTTACAAATTTTAAGTATCTTTATTATTTCACGAGATAATGACCAGGGGACATTTAGCTGAAACACCCTGTATATGTCATATTTCGGCAAGTTTCGGTGGGATTGGCTGAAACTTTGCTATTTTGTAGTTAAAATCATGCAAAAGTTCCTATTGCACTGAGTCTATGCTATGAGTGGTTTTCGCTCCAGGAGTGCATGAAGGTCTTAACAACGAGGTGAGGGGTAATCTATTGTCTATTAATCTTGTACGTGTTTATGAATGGCTTCCAGCGTATTTGTGTACTGCGTGCATGCGTTTGTGTTTTGGATGTGCCAGTGTATACAGGGTTTTCCGAAAATATCGATGACAAACTTCTGGTGCAGATTCTACATGCAAAAATATGCCCGCAAATACCTTGAGCTACGGCTCTTTGAAAATGGCACCCAAAAACTGATTATTATTTTATATTTCAGAAATGCAAGCTTATTTTTACATTATTTTCAAAAATATTTTTTACCGTAAGTGGGTGATATTGAGGGGGGCTGTCGATATTTTCCATTAATATTTTATGTCTTTTATTTATTTCTTTCACTTTGGTACAAGAATGTCATTCACTGATTAAAAACACACATAGTGCCGGTAAGAGCAGGTTCTTTGATGAAAAAAATAATCACACACACACGCACGCACGTTCACAAACATGCTGGAAATCCATTCATAAACACGTAAATATACCTCGTTGTTAGGACCTTCAAGCACTCCTGGAGCGAAAACCACTCATAGGATAGACTCAGTGCAATATGAATTTTTGATCAGCATCTACAAAATAGCAAAGTTTCAGCCAATCCCATCAAAATTGATAAAAAAAAATTGAAAAAAATTCTAGAGCTTTATTGGACTTGAAAAAAAATATTTCAACTCTTGCATTTTTTTGCTAAAGTTAATAGTTTAAGAGTAAAAAGTTCTTGAATGTCTAAAATGACGCAAATTACCTAACTTTGACAAGCTGTATCTGAAAAACTGTCCATAGGATTGGCTCGATGTGATGAGAACTTTTGATCAGCATGACTTGAACTACAAAATACCAACATTTCAGCCAATTCCACCGAATCAACATTTTCATGGGTTTTGTTTCGTGGTCCTTTCAATTAACAAAACGAATAACTTACCTAATCTTTATATCACACAAGACAGAATGACATTCACAAAACTGATAATCGAATTTGCCCCTTTTTCAATTTTCATAATTACTTCCACATCCAGAGGAAGTAAAGTAAGGACAAAAAAAAATTGAAAATTTTTATTTTTCAAATAGGCTTAAGAATATTTCTTGATCTGATAGAGTTACCTATTTTTGCTGATATTTACTCATTTTGTTCAACTAATTTTGATGAAATTAAAAGTGTGTTAATAAATTGTGATTTTATCTTAAAAATTCAATTTTTATTATATTTGTTTGTGTCGATCTGTCTTGTTATTTAAGGGGTTAGTCATAACTTCAATATTTCTGTGGATGACGCCCTCGATTAATACCTTTATTTAAACTACCCCTGAATAACAAAGCAAACTAGCTTGGTAGGTTACTCTGAGAATATTGATTCTACCTCTCATTAACTAAAAATAAACAAGAACTCACGATATCCCAGCTCTCACACAAGATCAGCTAGTCGTTCGCCCTTACCATTGATGTTTTCTCTAAATTACATTATTTATTACCCTAACCGGTATTATTTAGTGTAATTTCTTGTAAAGCCCAATGGTAATGTAACATCAAGTCGAAGAGAAATCTTCGATAGGGATTTTTTTTAATACAAAAATCACAATAATCCAAAAACGTAAAAGCCTTTATTGCCAGTGAATAATTGAAATCACATCCTGAGAGAGCGCGAGCGTCGTTAACGATCTGAGGTAGTGCAGTCTTGACCTATTGCTTGTCTATCGACGTATATCTTATCTCGAACCCGCTTGGGAGTGGAAGAATGGGGCAGAACGCGGCTGGCGCCCTTCTAAAAATAAATTGGTGTCGTGACACCTAGACGCACGGTAATGAGTTCTTTTACATGGACATATCCCAGTATCAATGCTTTTTTAAAATTTTTGTGCACAGAAAAAACATGTGTTGTTAGAACCATTTATTCAATTTATTTCAATCGACTGCGTACCCGCTAATTAAATTGTTTAGGAACAAGCAAGGCTTTCTTTAATAGAAAACACATTGAATCTTTACAAAAAAAACTGTCACAGCGTAGGGTCTACGGTCTAGTACCTAATATATTATATGAGAAAATTTTATTTATGTACGTGTAATACATATACGCAGATATACTCGCTATAATTTTTCTTCCTTGCTGTGAGAGATACGATGAAGGCCAAACCCGTCATGTGCGGATTTACAGATCGCTTGTTTTAATTTAAATATCAGTGCATGTTACATATACCCACATAGGCGCAGATTCCTCACTTAATAAATCTTCACCTTAGGTGACCGACATAAGCGTTTCACAGTTAATTATAAAAAAATTATAATTTATGTGATTTGAAAATGTATCATTTAAAGTAGTGAACATAATCTTTAACATTATGCAGCTGTACAGGGCGTTACCAAATAACACCCGTACGATTAGGAAGTGATTCTACACTCAATACACGAACACGTCACAGATAGTGCAGTTGAATTGATTTCTTTCGGCGACAACATTCCACCTGAAATGTTATTGTTGATCGTTATGTATTATGATCTCCTTATTACGAAAAAAATATTTGTGCCCAAAAATTCCTTGTGCGTCAAAAGTTATATGCACTTTTTGATGCGCTTTCACGGATTTCCAATTTATCTGTTTAATATATCTTATACTAGTAATCGGATGGGAATTTAAAAAATACTGGCTTACTTGAAATAAAATTCTTAAAAAATATTGACCTGTCCGATAGGTATTGGTCAATCCGTTATCTTGGAAGAAAATAAGAAACACCAAAAATAGCCGAAGAAATCAAAACTAAATATCTTCTCTATAAGAAGGAGTAATTTCACCAAAGTTGGCAAAAATAAAACTGCATGGTCAAATATAATGCACCCATCCCGGACATCGTATGTCAAATAGACCGGTCAAATTGTCCTTTCTTTCTGAGCGAACGGACGCGTCCGAAAAACGCTGCCATAAACACGTGAAAACGCCCGCTAAAAGTCCGCTAAATTTGATAAAAATTAGCTGAATTTGTAGATTAAAGAATTCCGCGCAAATCGATATATCATAACAAAAGAACAAAATTGAAATAGAATTAATATTTGAAAATAACTAATACAGAGTATTTAGTGGCAGAATCGATACTGCAGTGCTATACATAAAGAAACAAGCTTAAAGGACCAGGCAATACATAAGAGGAATAGATAAGCTAAGTATCTTCTCATTTTTAAAGTACCACCCAAGTTTATTTATCCAAGTTTATTTATGTCTTAATGATTAACAAGTGTCTGCCGCATAATACCATTGAAATGCTTGTTAGGCCCAAGCCCTAGCTAAATACAAAGTGTAAAAAATATAACTTTTAAGGTGTGAAGTGCATAATTTGTATTTGTATCAAAAAGAATGTGTTTTGTGTGTTGTATATTTTTTATGAAAATTTTTAAGGTGTAAAAAGTGAGTGATAGGTTTGGGGAATAATACATACCTGGGACGTACGATTAGTCATTAATTTCGTACATAATTTGTGTCTGTATTAAAAAGAGTGTGTTTTTGTGTGTTGCATATTTTTTTGCAAACTTTTAAGGTGTCAAGTAAGCGACAGATTTGAGGAATAATACATATCTTGGGAAGTGCAATTAGTGATTAATTACGTACATAATTTGTATTTGTATTGAAAAGAGTGTGTTTTGTGGTTTTGCATTCTGCATTATAAATGCTGTAATAAACTGGTGAAGGGCTGATTCAAACGACTTTCTTCGAAAATCTGAGAAGTGATTATACATCTAAACCCTTGAAACTCTCGACCGCTGTCACCGCAAATTTATAGCAAGGCAATAATGGTGTTATTCCTTAAGAAAAACAGAGTTTCTAGATAAACAAGCGTTGACTTGGGTAATAAATGGACAATCAGTCGCGTACTATTGGCTTAATACGCCGGGGGCTGAATTTCTTGCAGTTCAATGGAAATGCATAGTTTTTCTCAGGAAATGGTATCTATACACAAGAATGATGAATCGAATAGAGAACATAGGACCAAAAAATCAAAGAAACGGGGGAACGAGTCAGGGGCAGTAAAGCGGCGGCAGGGGGGCATACAGAAAAAATAAAAACACATACACGAGAAGAGATATACCACCGCAACAGTGGAGATAAACTGGAGGAAGAAGAGAAAGCAAAAAATGAATGAATCAAATTAATACAAGAAGACCCTTCAATAAGTCACCATCCAAGGAATAACTGCTAGAAATCACGGTAGTGATAATAATTAAAATTAAACTCGAAATAATCAATGAGGTACTATTGATATACTGCGTCAGGGCTGAGTTCCCACAGCACTTCAGCGGAGGTATGCCTAGTGAAGGTTTCTTTCAGAAAAATGGTGTTCTCTAAGAAAACACACACATACGTCGATAATCTCCTAATCGATGCAGAAGAAGAAGAAGAGTTGGACCAATGGAGAGGAACACAAAATAGATGAATATTCCCTAAAAACACCGAACAAATTGAAGTACCTAGGAACAGACCGGACGAACCAGCTGGAGCGGAGAGAAACAGTAAAAGAGAGAATCAAAACGGCACAAGGGTAACATACCTTTCATTGAGAAAAATAAACTATCAATGGACCTTACCAAATGTATGTACATAGCCGTAATACGACCAACGATGATATATGGAGTCAAAAACGCGGCAACAACAAAAGCCAACAGAAGAAGTTTTTGAGAAGTACAGAAAGGACATCGTCCAACTAAACAACAAGACGAAAACAGCGACACAAAACATCAACATTATAGAAATATACGCAATGAAGTATTGGGAACATACCCGAGGAAGGGACCCAACACATTTACTGAAGAAAGCGCTAGCACCGAACAGCAAGAAACTAAAAATAGGGGGACCATGCTACAGTGGAGAACGACAATTGAGAGGATCAGGATCAACAAATGAACATCACTAACAAATCGCAAGGATATATACTCTACCACAATCCGAAACCGAGGAATCAGAAGACTCAGAAAAAAGAAGATTCGAAGAAGCAGAAATGCAAAAAGAGGAGCAAAAACACTCCATATTACGACACAACACGGCAACATATTTCACAAGAAGAGTCAGAATAGGCAGAAGTCCAGAATCAAACACACAAAAAAGGGAGCTTAAACGCTCCTTCATGACACAATGCGGTAACGCATCTCACAAATACCTACACCTCCCATCCCACATTCCTTTGCCATGCGCCATGTGGCTCTCGCTGCTGGCAACAAGCATGACCTTAGTCCAACCCAGCGTGGACGTAGCAGGCCCAGCTGTTTACCTGGGAGTGGCAGCAATGCCTACCGCACGATGGTAAATCAATCAATCAATTATCAAGCAGGCATTCTACGTCTTTTTTATTTTCGATTGTACGTTCTTTTATGTACTTTTAGGGGATAGGGTTCATTTTTTTTTTATTTTCAAGACAAGTGCATTTGCAATTTGCAAAAATGTATTCTTTTCTTTGACCCTCCCTTTCTCACCCAATTATCATCGAAACAAAATGAAATATACTATAGAAAGTCTCGTATAACTTCAATAATTTAATACAAAATGAAACTTCATTAATTTGAGAAGGAATTTATTAAGCGTACGCATGGTAATAACAATAATATATGAATATATGATCATTAATCGGAACCAGGCAGTCAAGACTAGAGTAGTATTATTTTTGACGGATATGCCAATGAACAGAATAGCACTAAGAACAACGAGCGCATTCGTCGTTTAGAATGAAATATTTGCGTAGATATTTTAATCACAAGTGACATTATGAAATCCTCGGTTAATCGAAAAAAAAAAAAAATTTCCGGCTAATAGTCAAAATAAGGATAGCTTTATAAAATTATTGTGCCAAGAGTTAATAGATAATGACTTTAATGTTAAAATATGCAGAGAAGACGCCGATACTACAATCGTTAAAACTGCTATTGATTTAAAAACCGAAGACAATCAAGTTATAATAGTTGTGTTATAATGACCCAATTCGCATGGAATCATTGATTGATTGATTGATTTACCAGCGTGCGGTAGGCATTGCTGCCACTCCCAGAGTTATACAGCTGGGCCTGCTACGTCCACGCTGGGTTGTACTAAGATCATGCTTGTTGCCAGCAGCGAGTGCCACATGGAGCATAGTAAGGGAATATGGGATGGGAGGTGTAGGTATTTGTGAGATGCGTTACCGCATTGTGTCGCGAGGGAGCATTTAAGGTCCCTATTTTATGTTTTTGGTTCTGGGTATCTGCCTCTTTTGAATCTTCGTGTGAAATATGTGTCTTGATATGGAGTATTTATTACTGTTTATGCTCCTCTTTTTGTGTTTCTTCTTCTTCGAATCTTCTTTTTCTGGGTTTTCTGATTCCTCGATTTCAGATGCTAGGTTGGGTTTGGGTCATGCTTGTTGCCAGCAGCGAGAGTCATATGACGCATGTTTTTTTTTCATTTTTCCCTTCGCATTTCTTTTCCTGTTTGTTTATGATTCTTTCGTTTCTTGTTTTCCACCTGTAACATGGTCTCCCTATTTTTAGTTTGCTGCTGTTCAGTGTTAGCGTTTTCTTCAGTAGGTTTTCTGCTGTCCTGTTTGCTTTAACCTTCTTGAACTTTTCCCTTATCTCTTTGCTTACGAGGATATGGTCTATTTGTGTGAATGAGCTTCCATAACTCTAGGTGTCGATGCGTGTTTGACTTCTGCTCCATGTATTTATTATTGTAATGTCAAATATGTGTGCTAGGTTTTTCAGCGCGTTTCCATTTTCGTTAGGCCATATGTGGAGTATATGTGCATTGAAATCTCCAGGTATGCGATATCACTGCACTATATATATATATGTATATAAACTATGATTTACTGCGTTAGAGGGAAGCACTGTGGAAAGTTTTGGTTTGTGTACCTAATTAAACACTAACTAATTAATATTTCCTATCAAGCTGACAATATTCCGAGGTATAAATTATTTTACAAACACTTTCACTTATACAAACTTAAATATAACTTCTATACGTTGTCACTTTGTATTTAACTTTTACAAGCTTTTATGGGTATCCATGGTGACAGAACACTATAAGTCATCTCCCTGCCTACCACGATATGATCTATTTATTGAGTTGAGTTTCCGCTGCTCTAGATATCAAGATTGCTCTTTTCTGTGTGTATTTTCTTGGAAACCATTTTTCTGATAGAAACCTGTATCACGCATACCTACATTGAGGTGCCATAAGGATTCAGTTTGGACGCTACACACTGACAGTGCCCCATTGATTATTTCTGATCCAATCCAAATTAAACTCGTTTGAATATTTTTAGCAATTATGAGAACCTCACCGGAAAGATAGTTATATTTTAAGAGTATTGCGCCACTGACCATTACGTGTTCAATTTTGATTAAATTTGTTACAATATTTTTAGTAATTATGAAAAACACACTTGAAGGTTCACACAGGAAATCTGTATAATCACACTTTAATAGCGATGCATTACTGATTTTTCAGGTTATTACTATCACCATTTTTATCATGCGTAATTCTCTTGATTGGCTGAAAGAAATTCGGTTTTGGCTATTAACTATTATTTGTATTATTGACCTAATAGTATGACTCTGGTTTACGCAATACTATTTAGAATATTAGGTTTTGAGTTAATAAATTAGATTAATAGAGATTAAGTTGATAAAGTTATTAAAGTAATTAAATTTAATAAAATAAAATAAATTAGTTTATAGCTTAGCTTTCTGTGGCTTCTGGCGTGATGATTGTTGTTTTTTATTCCCTCTTCTTTTTGGGCTTAGTACACTTAAAAAACTTTCCACTGCACACACAAATTTATTATTTATTTATTTACACTTTTACGTTTAATATGTCTGTCTTGCTTTGCTTTATAAACACGTGTTGTTCACTTTTGACACTGAATATTTATTGCTTTCTTTAACGCAATAAAAGCACTTGAAAGGGTCTTTTAGGTACCTATATAGATAGGTCTATTTAGGTCGACCGTCAACTAAGGCACAGCTTTACAGTCTATTTTTTGGTACTATTTAAAATACACTAATAGTAATTTTTAATTTATTAATTGTATATGAACTTTTTTTTTCCTATTATGACATGTCACGTTAAGCAAAATTTCTTGGCTCACCGGTGGCTTAAATTTGATTAAGTTTTTACGAGAATATTTTCGAATCCAAAAATGATTAGTTTCTAAGAAAAATCCGTTACAATTCGGGTAGCTTAAAACTGAGATTGGCTTAAAGCCTGATGTTATGAGTGAAAGTAATGCTTTTCCTAAACTAAGTGATATTTCTTGTAAATGTAAGAAAGGCTGAAAAAATAATCAGTGCACCTGTAGCAAACTATATATATTATGTTCTATTCTATCTGTCTATTTTAAAGGAAATAATTGTGCTAATGCTTCTTCTTTGATGAATCGGCTATCGATGAGGAATTTGCTGAAATTATTGCATATGACGATAATGAAACTAATATAGTATATTTCATTTTGTTTCGATGAAAATTGGGTGAAAAAGGGAGGGTCAAAGAAAATACATTTTTGAAAATTGTAAAAATGCACCTTTTTTGAAGATTAAAAAAAATGAACTCTATCCTAAAAATACATAAAATAACGTACAACCGAAAATAAAAAAAAGTGACGTACATGATAATTGACGAAGAATTAAAAATTTTATTTCATCCGTCATCTTTGACCATTCTATTCTATATACGGTGTCCGGGATGGGTGCATTATATTTGGCCATAAATAAGTTTTATTTTTGCCAACTTTGGTAAAATTACTCCTTTTTAAAGAAAAGATATTATTCAATTTCAATTTATTCGGCTATTTTTGGTGTTTTCTAATTTTTTTCCAAGATGGCGGATTGACCAATACATATCGGGTAGATGTACACTTTTTAAGAATTTTATTTCAGATAAGCCAGTATTTTTAAAATTCCCATCCGATTACTAGTACAAGATATAGTAGGCAGATAAGTTGAAAATCCGTGAAAGTGCGTCAAAAAATGCATATTACTTTTGACGCACAAGGAATTTAGAGCATAAATATTTCTTTCGTAATCAAGGGGTCATAATACATAGGAATCAACAATACAATTTCAGGTGGAATGTTGCCGCCGAAAAAAAATAATTTAAATCAATTCGACTCTACTGAGATATTAAACAATCCCAAATTCCTGTGCAAAAGGCGGGTTACACTTTTGAAAAATCGTAGACACACGCCCACCACTCATCAATATTGCCAATTTTGGACCTGGAGATAAGGTCTAGTAAATGATAAATAGTATGACCATACCATGCTCTTCGTATAATATGCCTGTATTTTTGCTCTAGCCCTTTGCCCTGCATAATGGTGGCAAGCATGAAACGTAAGTGTAAGGGTAACATCTTTTTGTCCTAGTTTGACAATCAAACCTGCCTAAGTTACTGCCAAAACCACAATTTTCACCCCTGAATTATGATATACTTTGAGGAATAATATTGACTGTTTCATTTATGGAGTTAAATATTAAAATTCTCTAAACTTTCACATGGTGCTGCGCTGAGATAATATTGCTTTTTATGTAAGTCGAAGCCAAAAGCAAGGTATTACTACAATTGGTAAACTAAGCTAAAATATGTTTGCGTGTGCTTTTATTGGTTTTCAGGATTCTACCGGGTGTCAACGAAATCATTAGACAAGCTATTGTTTTTAGAGTTTTCAAGGTATATGAGACAAACTTGATAGGCGTAATAGCCAATACGGTGATCCATTTAAAAAGTTGGGGTAACTCCAGGTGAAACCGGAAGTGTTGAAATGTGTCAAATATTGAAGGACTGGTCAATATTGATATATCACTCCTGCTAAGTTTGAGTCTTATACTTTGTAAACTTTGAGAATTATGATTCCTAATCTAATGATTTTGTTGACAACCGTTATTTAATTTGCATCTGTACATGCATTGTTATGGGCGGCTTATCAAAATTACTCTAGCTTTTTCAATCCTTCCATCATTTAACTTTAAGTAAAAAGGATCAATTTTGAATTAAAGTTTAACAGAATAGAATAAAACCTTATCTATATTTTGAATACTTGATAGTTCCTAGACAAATAAACTCTGGCGGATACTAATAAATAAAGGGTCGGTAATAAATTACAAACATTACAATAAATAACTTTCTTCCAGCAAAAATATACAAGCCAAACTAATAAAAAATCTGAGGCGTACTATTAGCTCAACGGTACAAATAATAATCAATAGGCAAGACCGAATTTCTGTCAGCCAATCAATAGAATTACGCCCAATATAATAATAATGATGATGATAATGGTGATAATTTTCCCAAGAAACAATACCTCCCCAAACTGACAGGAGAAGAATTAGACTGGACATCAATGGGAGTAAAAATAAAAATTGCAGCAAGAAAAACGTTAAAAAGGTCACCTAGGAGCCCGACAAGAAAGGAAAAAAAAACAGTTGAAACAGAATTAATATCTGAAAATCACTAATACAGAGTTATTTATTAAAGCTATCGGTAAGTGCACGTGCATCCATAAAATAGTGCAATTCAACCCTCGGCACTCAAGTGGGTTCAACATCGTATACTTGCAGAAACTCGATCAAGAACTAAGGGATCAAATAAGTGCCTATATTTTTAACTTGTATTAAATAAACACATTTTCTTACACTACTCTACAAGTCAATAATTTCCTAATAATTTTTACTTTACTTTATTTACTGGTCAGTGGCGTTCTATTAGTTTACTAGTATACCGTTCCAAAACTGAAGTTTTTACATCACATAAACGGATAATGGAAATGCATGTGATACAATTTTCTCTCATGCAAGGAAAGCAAAATGCCCATTATAATATTAGGAAACTTCAACGCATATATAGGAAAAAAATGACCAGATGGAAGATGAAAACATCATTAGAAAAACTCTACCCCACACATGGTTTACGAAAATAGACACGCGCTGAAAAATCAAGCACACATGTCTGACAACAATAACAAACACGTGGAGCAAAAGACAAACCTGTCTAGTAGGTAGAGAGATAAGAAAAGAGACCAAATACGTTAAAGAAAAAAGAACAGCAGAAGTCAATAAAGACCTCAAAATTCTATGTGGAAAATTGGAAATAAAAGAAGAGAAAAGACGTAAAGGAAACAACGATACACCTGAAAGTACAAACAGCTAAAAATTCACCGCAGGACACATCTGGACTGAAAACAAACTTCAAGGAAAGCCTAATAATGAAGCGTCAACAAAAGAGAATTGGACCAGCGGAGAGGAACACAAAATAGATGAATAATACAACGAACAAATTAAAGTACCTAGGAACAGACCTGATGAACCAACTGGAACGGACAGAAACGATAAAGGAGAGAATCAAAACGGCATACAAGGTCAATCATACCGTTCACTGAGAAAAATAAACTATCATGGGACCTTACCAAATGTATGTACATAGTCATCAAACGTCCAACGATGACATATGGAGTCAAAAAACGTGGCAACAACAAAAGCCAACAGAAAAAGTTTCTGAGAAGAGCAGAAAGGGACATCGTCCAACTACTCGCAAAAACAACAAGACGAAAATAGCGACATAAAACATCAACACTATTAGGAGGAGAGACAAAAAAAAAGGATAAAACTGTACGTAATGAAATACTGAGGACATACTTAAGGAAATGACCCAACACACATACTGAATAAAGTGCTAGCACTGAACTACAACAAACCGAAGACAGGGAGGCCATGCTACAGCGGAGAATAACAACTAAGAGGATCAGAATAAAAAAAGTGAACACCACAAAGCAGAAACACAAAAAGAGTAGCATAAACACTCCATATTACGACACAACGCGGCAACATATTTCACAAGAAGACTCAGAATAGGCAGAGGTCCAGAACCAAAAACACAAAAAAGGGAGCTTAAACGCTCCCTCACGACACAATGCGGTAACGCATCTCACACATTCCTACACCTCCCATCCCACATTCCTTTACCATGCGCCATGTGGCACTCGCTGCTGGCAACAAGCTTGACCTTAGTCCAACCCAGCGTGGACGTAGCAGGCCCAGCTGTATACCTGATCAATCAACATAAAAAACAAAAGACTTATGACCGAATATGCGGACGTCTCAAAGCGAACCGCCGTGCCGCCCAGTTCATTAATTAGGCTAAAGTACTTCATCTGTGGGACACCAAGTGAGACTAGCCCTCTCGATCTGACGTCACAGTACTTTTCGTGAGGAGTGGCG
Source organism: Rutpela maculata (assembly GCA_936432065.2). Lineage (NCBI taxonomy): Eukaryota > Metazoa > Arthropoda > Insecta > Coleoptera > Cerambycidae > Rutpela > Rutpela maculata. Next base: position 154,043,428 of record OW386288.2, read on the forward strand.
AGGATCTCAACTTTAATTATTTATTGCAAAGTAAGTACTGCGATTTAAGAGCTGATAATCGGTGTGACGTGTTTTTATACATAAATTTAATGAAGTTAAAAAAAATAGGCAAGTTCCCCATTGAATAGTTTTTATAAATTGTTTCTCATTATTTAAACTTTCGTCATTTGAAGACATTACAAGCATTTTAGATATTTGGACTTATATTTTTACTTATATTAATGCTGTGAAAATTGAAGGCTTGTATAAATGTAAGATGTCATTTATTTTTTAAGCAATAAAAATACGTTTTCGCGTCGGTTCTAACTTTGGGAAACTTATAGAAGCGTAATCCTATAAAGGTATAACAGAACGTGACAAGGAAAATTGGGAATATAAACGAAATTCTCGATTGTATTGAAAATCCTCCTGAGATTAAAAGTTTTATTGAAAGCATGCTTTATCATAAATATTGAATTTTTATTGTATACGCGGGAACTGCAAGGCATTCTGTAACATGTTTTAAATTCATTTTACATTTACATATTTAAGACAGTACTTTTAGGTATATTCGTAAGAATGCAATTTGCTATTGAATGAGTAGTACCGTAACTAGAAGTTTTAACTTCGGAATAATGTCATATTTAACGGATTTATTTTTGGCAGTATTATAGTAAATGCTTCACAGAAAAGTTTCTATATTGTACGGGGGCTTGCTAATTTATAGGGGGTGGATGCCACCCTTTCTCAGGGAGTGGCACTTAAAAAATATATATATTTATTGGAGATGAAAAAGAATCAAATTTTAAGAAGAAAAGGTTCTATACAATTTTTCACATAAATTGATAATTTTTAAGTTATCATGACTTCAAAATTGCGATTTTAGCTTAAAAAAAAAGATATTTCCAAACGGCTTTCGTCAAGTATCTCGAAGAGTATTACTTTATCGAAAAAATGTTACGGACTATTTACAGAAAGTACAAACTGGGAATTAATTATATATTTTTTTCTTGATGTAGGATTAATAATTTCGAAGATATTTTAGTTTATATTTTGCATCCAAGTGCTTCGAAATTACCTTTAAAGTTTAAAATGCATTTTTTTAAAAGCGAGTGCTTTAAATGAGCAAAAAAATTTGAGCATATAGGTAATGCTACATTTTAACGAAAAACTGTATTTGAGAGTATTCTTTTAAATAGCTAATTAGAGTAACAAAATTTCGACCTTTTTATATAAAAAAATATAAATACGCACATTTTTCCGTCATAACTTCTTTATCTCTTATGCTTCAGAAACGAGTAAAAAATAATTTAAAAGCGCAATTAATTGTCTTTAATTTCATTTCTTAGCATGCGTGACGTAGATGTCACAATTTCTTAGATATTTAACATTTAAACTGCATTTTTCGTCTCATAAACGTTCGGACGCCATTTGCAAACTTTCATATCTCCGAAACTATTAAATCTATATAAATAAATAAAAAACTGAAATTCATTATCAGTTTATGAGCTTTATTATTGGTATCTCCCATTTTCCAATAAAACTAATATTTATTGATATATTTGGAAAAGGAAAAAATTACGTTTTATCGAAAATACCTTTATAGTTTAAACTGTAATTTTTTCTAAAGCAAGTGCTATATACAAAGGAAAATATTTGAGCTACGTTATGCTATATATTAATGAGAAACAGTGTTTGAAATTTCTTTTTTTTTATTTACTGGCTAATTACAGTAACAATATGGCGACCTTGTTATTAAAAAAATGTGAAGACGCACATTGCTTCGGTCATAACTTCTTTGTTTTTATGCTACAGAAAAAAAAATTAAAAAACAGTTGAAAGCTTAATTAATTATTCTACCTATCAGCATTCTAAATAATTATCTTGTGAACACTTGGATGCCAAATATAAACTTAAATATCTCCGAAATTATTAATCCTACATCAATAAACAAAAAATATAATTAATTCCTAGTTTATACTTTCTGTAATTTGTCTGTAACATTTTTTCGATAAAGCAATACTTTTCGAGGTACTGGACGAAAGCTGTTTGGAAATACCTTTTTTTTAAGCTAATATCGCAATTTCGAAGTCGTTATAACTTAAAAACATCAATTTATGTGAAAAATTGCATTGCGTTTCTTCTTAAAATTTGATTCTTTTTCAGCTCCAATAAATATATATATTTTTTAAGGGGTGGGATCCACCCCCTATAAATTAGCAAGCCCCCGCACAATATAGAAACTTTTCTGTGAAGCATTTACTATTATACTGCCAAAAATTAACGAAATCTGTTCAAAATGACATTATTCCGAAGTTTTGCATATTTTTTTACCTCTGGTACTGTACTAGAGTATATACAGATATTTCTAATTTTAATATTTAGTCGATAGCTGGATAATAGCTGTTTATGATACTTATAAGTGTTAAAGACGTTTTACTTTATTTTGTGATAAGGGAAGTTTGAGAAATGATGTGTAGCGGAGTGACCCAAAAAATTAAATCACTCTTAACGCGCATATCATGCATAATTTTTTCTACAAACACTATTATAAGTTGACTAATGGTGCAAAAAAGGGAATAACTAAATGACTATTTAAAATCTATACATTTTCAAAATATTAAATTTATAAAATGATAAAGTATGTTAGGATTCGGAATCAAAACACACAAAAGATCCACTTTTAAGACTAGTGTTAAAAATAAACGACTTTTAACATTTGGTGTCAAAGAATTTCATTTTTAATACCGGCAAAACTGTTGTAAAGTCTACTTTTGATGGTATTTGAGAGAAAAAACAATAGAAAAACTTACAGTTGGTCTAGATTACCTGGAACCTTGAACTAAGCCATAAGTAATATGTATTGGAATGTTACCAATGTTTATTCAAAAAATTATGAACTAAGAGCACGCCATCAGTCATCATCAATTATATCAAATAATATGGAAAGTAAGATTAAAACGATGATGAATTTCATTACAGATAAACGAAAACCAATTTTCTCCAGGGGCAAAAGAACTGAGAAACTATTACGGAACAGACAGTTGAAGATGCTGTTAAAAATAAGTTACTGCAGATCTTAACTATATGGGAAATAGCGTATGAAACATTTAGGAAAGATAAATTCATTGATAAGAAAGCTAATATTTCAGATACCATCCATAGGACGAATTTACCACCTGTTAATAGCATCCTCACAGAGAAACAGACTACAAAAACCAAGACACCTAAAGAAAAACAAGCTACGGCTCAACGCACTATTCAACTAGCTAGAGAGGATTAATGAACTGTTAAAATAAGACATCGTTGACAATTTTTTTCCTTTTCGATGGACACGGGTTCTTTACAAAGACAAACAAGAGCACACTGTCCTCAGAACTTGAAAAGGTATTAACCAAAACAGATGGCAGTTCAGCAAACTTATCAAATCTTGCAAATTGTTATATTGTGAATTTCATGGCTTGCACTAGAAAGATTTCTCTGAAAGATTTGAAAACATTTGGAGATTTTTGCGAGGCTGTCTGTTCATATGTGAAAAATACTATAACAAACATAACAGCAAGAATTGACTTCATATTTGATTCTTACTTCGATAGCTCGCCAAAGAGTTTCGAACGAATTCGTCTTGGCACATGTGGATCAATTAACCTTGACTCCATTAAAAATACAACACCTATTACAATACAAAAAGGCAAATTTTGGTCTTCTAGTTCCAATAAAGTCAAACGTCAAGACTGTTTCAAATCATATCCATTAGAAAAATGCAGCAATATGTGGCCAAATATGCAGATCTTCTATAGTGCAACATCTTTTCCTAACCCAACCCCATGCATGTCCATACAGCAAACCTATTTAAGACGATCCCACGAAGAACTACAATTTGCCATATTAAAAGAGGCATTATGCCCCATATTAAACATGCAACAAACAGAGAGTGATGGTATTATCGAATGATACAGACGCAGACGCAGACGTTCCGGTTCTTCTTTTATATCATTGGACTACGTTCAAGAATCTTGGATTGAAGAAATTGTGGATCCGTCTAGGTGTTGGAGATACGTCAAGTTCGTGTTCATATAATTGTTGAACGAATTGCAATATGCGATGTACTTCCTGCTTTACGCTTCCTAACTGGGTCAGACTGGTACAAGACATGCTGGAATGTCAAGTACACCCAAAGCATTTCTCACAAACTTCGGAGCTCCCGCGAGTGAAGTAATGGAGCAGTAGATACAATTAGCAGAAAAATATCTAATACAAGTTTTGAAAAAGGAATCAGTTTGTTAAACAATAGACGAAATACGAATGTTTTCTTAAACACATGGGAAAAACATTTCCATAGAAGACCTCCCACCAACCAGTGCATCAATTAGATCACAAATTTTAAGAGCATCCTACAACACACATTTATATATAACATGTTTAAATGATGACGTCACTCTATACAGTTTGGTTACGAAGATGTAGGTGATTGTCTACAGCCCTCACGTACACTTCACTGTTTCCTCCCAGCACGGACCTTGTGCCTAGTTGCTCATGTCTAAATTGTGCAAGAGATTCATGTTTATGTTTTTCGAATGGAATATCTTGTTGCATTTACAGTCATTGCAGAATTGTATCCATTATTGATTGTCGTAATAAGTATTCTAATATTGCAACGTAAACTATTACATCTACTGTTTAAAATTATAGATATAAGGAGTCACATATTGTTTTTTGTTATATATTAGTTGTCAGATATTTAAACTGGTGATGTCATTAACTTATTTATTCTTGTTATTTCGTGTTGTATAAAACAATGTAAATCTGTTTAGTACAGAAATAAAATATGTTGATTCGTATCTTTCTTTCTAAATAATGATTAGCAACCACTTTTCAGTATTTATACCATCAGGAACGTGTTCAGCACCCTAAAAAAACATGTAAAATGACACCTCACACGTCTATGCAGTACATATTCAATAAGAATCAAAGATGGCGTCGACTTTCCAAAATGACCACTAGCACAGACCATCACCCATTTTTTTTAATCACTGGACAATTACCAACAATATCCAAATGGGTGAATCTCTGGTAAATGAATGATATACTTACAGAGGCATGCTCAGCGGTTGTATTAAGAAGGAAATACATAATTTTCAGTTTGTCGAAGTCGTACTAGCCTAGGTTGTTGAGAACTATTTCTTCAGAATTGTTAAACTGAATTGATGTAACTTTGCGTTTAAATGTACTGCGTTAAAATCAGATCGAATATCTTCTTCATTCCCGACATTTGATTTATGAAAATGAGTTATGGTCATCATTAAAAATACTCAATGAAATTTACGGCTTGTGTTTATATCGGTGGTTATAATTAAGATGACATGAGATGCATTTTACGAATTATTACTCCCTATTACCTGGCATTAAGTGCCTTCGTTCACAAATTGAATTTGTACTTTATTAGTTCATTCATTTTACCCCTTCATTTGTTCGTACAATGGAACAGCAGAAAGTTAATTAAGGTTTTAATGGAACTAATAATTCGGCGTATCAGTTTAAAACATTGAGATTTGTCATTTCAGGCACATTAGAATGCGGAATATTTCAATGGGAGATTCTTTTGTTAATTTAAATTAGCCGAGGTTGTGCACCATATGTGCTAGATTGGTTTACTCTAAATTAAAATTATTCGTTACATTAATTACACGGATTACATTCAGTTTCACAAAATAATTTCGTTATACATATGCTGGTTTTAATAGGAAACGAAATGCTAAGAATGCATTGTGTTGTTTTTTATTTTTAAGTACTGATTATTTAAGAAGTTAAGACATAAGACATGCACAAGGTGGTGAATTTTTAATATGTTATAGATTCAAACTGTCTGATCAATAGTCCTTAATAGGCCCAAGTCGATCTTACATCTAGTTCCTGAGATACAGCTCAAAAAATTTACAAGCGGTGAAGTAAAAAAAATCCGAATTTATGAATGTTTTTAACATATTTTATATTGTTATATATTCTAATATTATTTTATAATATCTTGAAGTAGGTAATAATATTTTTCGTTTCAATAAAAATGGCGAAGGAAAAAAATAGAATTTGAAAATTTTTTGCCAATGCGACATAGTTGAGTCAATCAGCATTTGACCCGTGATGCCTGCGAGGCTTAAGAAGGAGTATTGTATTAAATGAAGTGAGGCTTTTCTAATAAGCAATTTTTAGCTAAAAATTTTTATTGGCAATTCTCTAATATTCATTTCTTTATTATTTTTTTTCAGTTTCAAATTTTTGTTTAATTAATATTTTAAATTTAAATTGGTTACATTATGGCTGCACCGCATACTGTGTAGAAAAAATATTTGTTCACGACTATTAAATAATGTACTCATTATGTATGTGTTTCCTCGAGGATAATGCTATCCATTATTCCCTGCAGTGAATAATAATTTCATTATTCACTAGTGAATAATGAGGACAGTCAGTTGTTTATAAGAAGTCACGTTAGCAGATACTTCTTCAGTTGGAATGCAATCTCGCAACTTTTTAGTAGAATTTATGGCTAGTTTCTGAAACGTTAAATGGAATTATTCGTTAACTGTCATAGCTACAATTGTGTGAACAATTTTACTGTTATTATCAAATTTATGAATAGATAACTTTATTAAACGTTTCAGAAACACAATTTCCTTTTTAAATTTGATTGAGTAGGCTGTTATGTGTCAAAAGAGCGGCTTGTCAAATTAAATTTAAACGTCAACGTTATTTGCAATAATTTTACATATTAGTAGAAAAGGATAATATAATTAATTCATTAATTAATTTCTTCAGTAAACAATTTAATAAAAATATTTAATAGTCGTGGACAAACTCTACTCGCATATAACGGCTACTATTCACTCTGGTGATATACCACACTCGCCTACGGCTTGTGTCTTAAAATTAACCTTCATGAATAATAGCCATCATAGTATACTATTTTTCTACCAAACTGTGGCAGATAGCAAAAGACAAGAGGTAAGAAATGTTTGAGGTAAGAATGTCTGTCTGCAAAAATAAAATTAAAAGTATTGATCATGCCGTAAAAAAATATGAGCTTCATTGTAGGTTCGGGTGGAACTTAACTATAAGGTGTAAATAAACTTTTTTTGTTTCGATATGTAATAGTGAAATTTGTTTTCCTTTCTGGATTCCTAAACTGTTAGTAAAAAGCTTTTCTGGATATTCATTTATTTTCCGGTGTCGTACAGGCGTCAAAGTTTTAAAATCTATATACAAAGTAACTAGAAGAAAAAACGCAGCTCTTAGCTCAAATGTGCTATGTATTAAGCAAATTCTACTCAGAAGTCACCAAAAGGAGGTGGCTGCGTATCGACTTCCACCCTCCCTCCACCCTTTGTTATATTAGCTATTCAATCTATGGGCCTATAGTCCTTTTTAGTATTAAACTTTGGCATAACACTTCGAGACTTCAACTCTCCTAAGATAAAACCATCTCTAGCTTCAAATCCAGACACGACTGACGCGGCTTCCCTGACAATCTTGACGCACCTTTTTACGGCTTGAGTATGACACGGAAAGCGTGGAAAATCAGGTGTTTCTCCGACTTCTCCCATTTTTTTTACTTCTTAGTTAGATAAGTCCGATAAGACGGGGGGTTCCTTCACTTTACAATCATTCCAATTTATTAGATCTATATACTCAAGAGCTTCAAAGTTAAGAGGAGGAACTTCAAAACTCCTAACACGTTTATTAGACTTGGATCATTTTCAGGATTGCCAAAAAAGTCATTCCTTTGAATTACCGGATCGATGATATCCTTGTGCTGTTTCTTGATGTACCTGGAACATTTAATCATTTCCCACAAATGAATAGATCCATCCTTGCAAGAAGGTTTTACTTTAATTTTGAATCACATATAACTATAAACTGTAATAACATATTCGGAAAGAACCTGTAAATTTGGAGAAGGCGTTTCACAGGATACGCACGATAAACGCAAAATTCTGTTGGCTGTTATTAACCAACGGGTTCCTTTTTGCTAAGTCCTGCGGAAATATGCCGCTTGACACCGCTTGAAAAATTTCGAACAAGTACTTCTGGTCCGTACTCAAATCCTTAATGTCTATATCTTCGCATTTTTCAAGTTGTTTCCTATTGGACCAGAAAATCTTTAGGACCCGCAGTTTTCCCATCGGGCTGCTGAAATAAATGCCTTAAGGGAAGCTCGTTTGCATGTAGTAAGCAAATTATCCATTGTAAGGGTCTTTTTAGTCTTGTTTCCAATATTTTGATAACTCCAGATTTATATCCCGTATTGACGATGATTCCGTCGCACCCAATAAGTTTTAAATTTGAAATATTAATATTATTATTTTGAAAATACACCAAAATTTAATTTGCTATATCATTAGCGCACTTTATGTTAATTCGGGACACTAACCAAAACTAATCTGTTATGACTCAAGTAAAACAGACACAATTATACATCGGATTGATCCAACGCCTGCTACGCAGGCTAAGGTTAAATATCGTTACAGTGACCTTTTGAGGATCCAAAGTAAACTTTTCTCCATTACAGGACTTCAACACTTCTTTCTCTTACGTTTTGCATAATATAAAGTTATCGATATTTTTAAAATAGCTTTAATGCAATGATTGTTTTTTTTTGCATAATAGGCTTTGCGGCACCGGTAAATATTATTTGAAATTTAAAAACTAAATATTTTTGTAATACAGAGTTAAAAAGGAAAAGTATTTTCACTATTAGAATATAAAATTTGAAACTTCGTTTTTAAGTTCCACCCTATTGTAGGTGCTTCATTGAACAAATTTTAACCACTTACGGTAACACCCAAAAGCAAAAAATGATTCCAAAAAACACATCATTGCATTACACACTCACATCCAAAATTTAATCTCCATCGTTGAAAGAAAAATTTTGAATTTTGAAATTGAATAAAAATCGTTACGATCTCAAAAATATGTGATACCGTTTTGTACAAGTATTTCAGATAGATCCTGTATATATTAAATAAAAAATCACAACATGCCCCCAAGAATAGATATAACGACGTATTCGATGTCAGTAGACAGTTATACCTAGCTGTTAAATAAATTTTAATTTGGATACTTATATCATTTATAAGATAAGTCCCCTCGGTTTTAGGTTGCTGTATAATTACCTGCAAATTTTAACCTCTACTAGAGTTTGCAGGTATCTAATTTAAATTTTATTATTTAACAATAAACTATAAACAGTGTACGTTTGAAGAAGGATTTTGTTTAGATTAATGTTTGTAATAATATTACAATTAATTCATAGAAATCTATCTAGAATGAGAGGCAATTTGGACACAAGAAACGAATTTTAATTTAAGATCAGCTTAGGTATATTTTGTGAAATAAAATTTGATGCAATTTATATTGCTAATTAATTCGATAGTCTTTTGCTGCTTATAATAAGTAAATTCTTTTGTAAAATATAATGAGTATTTGTGGCTTTACTACTGTTTATCGTTTACTATTTATTGCCATATAGAGTTAATACAAAAAGAGCGACAAGGCTGCCACTATTTTTGTAATGCCGCAAATGTTTCTTAAATTTTTTAAAAGGCTTTAATATCCTTCAATGATTAATTAACTGACTGGCTCTATCTCTATATTTTTGTTATATTTCTCTTAGTATAAAACTAGTGGACTTACTATTACTTATTGTGATGAATCTTATTTTTTTGAAGAATTATTTTTAAGGAAATGAAATAATCATAATTTTTTCATACATTTTCAGTCTTCCATGTTGATATGAATTAAAATTCGAGATTTCCCACTCGTCTGATGAATGAAACTAACACAATTTTCACAAAAATCCAGCACCGGAACGTACTCTGACCTGTTTTTTTCGCATTTATCTTCCCAGGAATTTTTAATTATGTATTTCTCGTACTGCTCGCTCTGAATGACACTCAGGTATGAAGCCCAATTACAGGTAAATGATTGAAAGTAGAAAGTAGAATAATCAAAATTCAATGTGAAATATCTTTTTCTACGATTGTGCTGAAAGTGAAATTTTCTAACATCAAAATGAGTGCAGAAAATATCACTTTGCCGCACGCCGTGCGGCAAAGAATTTGTCACGCGCCTTGATTACATCTTCACGCACCGGAATAAAATAGTGTGTTTACCTTAAAGAATTTTATATTACTTACTGGTAATAACAATTAAATTCTATAAATGTACATTAATTACACATGAATTGCAATTACAAAGTCAAATTTTCTTACTTCAGAATGACAGCGGAAAATGTCACTTTAAATAAAATCTGACAAGCAGCAAATTTAAAATTTTGGAAAGACTTTAAAAAGGGAAATAACTTCACAACCGTAGAAAAAATAGTATGTAACACACGTGTGGCAAGCTTCATTGCAAAACTCGTATGACAGGAACACTCGCTGCGCTCGTGTTCCTACTTTCATACATCGTTTTGCAATGAAGCCCTTGCCGCACTTGTATTACAATCTACTATTTTCTACGATTGTGCTGAAAGTCAAATTTTCTAACTTCAAAATGAGTGCAGAAAATATCACTTTGCCGCACGCCGTGCGGCAAAGAATTTGCCACACGCCTTGATTACATCTTCACGCACCGGAATAAAATAGTGTGTTTACCTTAAAGAATTTTATATTACTTACTGGTAATAACAATTAAATTCTATAAATGTACATTAATTACACATGAATTGCAATTACAAAGTCAAATTTTCTTACTTCAGAATGACAGCGGAAAATGTCACTTTAAATAAAATCTGACAAGCAGCAAATTCAAAATTTTGGAAAGACTTTGAAAAGGGAAATAACTTCACAACCGTAGAAAAAATAGTAAGTAACACACGTGTGGCAAGCTTCATTGCAAAACTCGTATGATAGGAACACTCGCTGCGCTCGTGTTCCTACTTTCATACATCGTTTTGCAATGAAGCCCTTGCCACACTTGTATTACAATCTACTATTTTCTATGATTGTGCTGAAAGTCAAATTTTCTAACTTCAAAATGACTGCAGAAAATATCACTTTGCCACACGCCTTGATTACATCTTCACACACTGGAATAAAATAGTGTATTTACCTTAAAGAATTTTATATTACTTACTGGTAATAACAATTGAATTCTATAAATGTACATTAATTACACATGAATTGCAATTACAAAGTCAAATTTTCTAACTTCAGAATGGCTGCGGAAAATGTCACTTTAAATAAAATATGACAGGCAGCAAATTTAAAATTTTGGAAAGACTTTAAAAAACGGAAATAACTTCACAACCGTAGAAAAAATAGTATGTAACACACATGTGGCAAGCTTCATTGCAAAACTCGTATGATAGGAACACTCGCTGCGCTCGTGTTCCTACTTTCATACTTCGTTTTGCAATGAAGCCCTTGCCACACTTGTATTACAATGTACTATTTCTACCACAGTGTGGCAAAACGGTCAAAAATCGCTCTGAGTGTCAACTTTCGAGTTAACGTTTTTTTTTTATACTTGCAAAGGAGTCTGAAAGAGTCTCTACCGCTTTGACGAATTTTACTTCCACATCCACGTAGTGGAGTGAAAGTATAGTAACGCAATTTTTTTTTCTTTTTTTTGTTGAAATAGAATGTCATGAAACGTCGAGCAGGGCTGGCTCCAGATATTTTGCTGCCCCGGGCACAGTTTCATTTTGCCGCCCCTCTTATATAAATAACATTTGGGTCAAGATGAGACAAAATGACATCTTTCAATTTTTAGGTTGCTTAGAATCGAGTCATATTTAATGACATATGTAAAAATGACAGGAAAAACTATATTTCTATGTATTTTTTACTAACAAGTACCGTTAATTGATAAACAAAAATAAACAGCGTCTCATTTTTACCCTCAAAGTGGGGTAAAAAAAGACAGTGGAGGACAAATGAAAGACACTTGATTTATTCCAATTCTTATTGACGTCGTACAAATGGAAGTGCAAAAATAAGACAAAGGAGGGATTTTCCTTTTATATGGAATTTATTCAGATTTTTTACTAAACAAAAGAAGGGGCTTGCAGAACGGCTAGCTTCTCCTAAATTGGGAAGCTGAAATGTGCCTGCTTCAGTCTGCCCATTTGGTCTCTTTAGTCTCTTTTTTACCCCGCTTTTAATTTTTTCGTTAAAATCAAATTTTTGATGATTTAAAACTATCAGATTGATAAACTTGATCACAAAATGTGAAGTATGACACTTCTAGTTGACGTCTGCCAAATACAGATAATGCAAATAGAGAAACTATAAAATCCCCAAAAAAGTACTAAGGTGCGTTCAAAAATTTTTTAAAAGTGAATTAAAGAGTTTACTGAATGATATTTTTTCCCGCACTAACAGTAGGCATAGGACCTGATCGAATAACATAAAACAGTTCTGAATGTACAAAACAAACTTGAATAAAATATTAAGTTTAATTTATTTCAATCTAGGGTGGATATATCACCTTGTCTTTTATTAAATCCCGCTATCTGTATGTCTCATTTTTACCCCGCCTGTCCCGATCTTTTCAGTCCGTTATTTTTTATAACATTTTTGAAACTTAAAAAAAAATACCACACCACAGAAATTAGACAAGAACTAAAATCACATATAAGAAACAGAATGTATGTATGTAACCTACTATATATACAAAAAAATAATAATAACAAATTATTTATATAAAGTTAACATTACTATTACTATATTAGTGAAACAATTGTTTCCTAGCTTTTTTATATTTTTTGGTAACCGTGGATTTGAAGAATTTGCCGCCCCTAGAATTTTGCCGCCCCTAGAATTTTGCCGCCTGCTTCGCCCCCCCCCCTAGAGCCAGCCCTGACGTCGAGATTTTAAGTTTGACCAAAAAAAAATTCTGTCTGCGTATCTGTCGATTCCTTTGCAGGGTTTGGGAGTAAATGGAGGTAAATGAGGGTAAATAGGTAAAGCAAGCAAGTAGAAGTCCATAAAATTGGAATTTAGGTATCAGTCATCCCCACTATCACCACCCTTTACCACCAAAGGTGGTAAGAGAATATAAAATTCGTCAAAATGGTAGTGGCTCACTATTCCAGACTTCCTTGTAAGTATTTAAAAAAAAATAAAACGTTGATAGCTCAAAAGTTGACTTTCAGAGCGATTTTTGACCGTTTTATTTCCACAATGTTATGCACTATGTGTGTCGCATATGATTTAAAACCTCAGCTCGTTCTTATTTAGGAGTGGATTGGCTGATTTAATTTTGTTATTAGAGATAAGCTCTATTTAAGCATGAATCATTCATTTTTTAATGCCTACCAATATTCGGTAAATATATCGAAATTTCGAGGTGTACAATTATTACACTTTTCGACTAACGCTGTGTAAAAGTCTACTACGTTTTCAAGGGAAATAAAATGACCAATCAATTTAGGGCTACATCATATATCCAACTATGAAGTTTTATCCTTACGACTGCCACGGTAGATACCTCAATTTCATCTGTGAACTAATAAAACAAATATTTGAAAAAGGGTAATTATAGTATATTTTGTAATTATATAAATAACATCAAATACCAACAATATGTTTTAAATTAACAAAAACTATATAGATGAACAACCGACTAGAAATAATTTAAAAAATAGAAGTCAGTCGCGAGCCAATGCGCGAGCGCCAAAATTAGCTTTTTCCGTGCGTTTCGGTGCAAAGAATTTAATAACATGAGGCATGGTCGAATCGTAAATAAAAAATAATAGGGAAGAGTACAGCTTTCGTTTTGTAATCGTAACATAAAAAATAAATTCAAACTTTTTTTTATCATTTTACTTCCACATCCAGTGGAAGTATAGTAACGATAAAAAATTTTTAAAAATTTTTACTGTTCAAATAGGCTTAAAATGTCATGAAACGTCGAGATACAAAGTTTGAGCGAAAAAAAAAATTTCTGTCTGTCGGTCTGTCTGTAACTTTTTTGTGCGCGCGTTTACTCTGGAACCGTTTAAGATATTGACTTGAAATTGGGTACACATATGTACTTTAGCGAGATCTGGAACTAGATTATATATTCATCTTGTTCCGTTGAAGGGCTGGGGGGTAAATTGGGGTAAATTTGGGGTAAATTTGGGGTAAATGGGTAAATCAAGCAGGTAAAATTGGTATTTAGTATATACAAGAGAATCTAAGGTCTCAAAAAATTTTTTGGCACTAACCACCTCCATTACCACCCCCACTCCATTATTAAAGGGGATGAAAAAAATTGTGATTTAGTGTATGTATAAGAACCAGAAACATCAAAATATTTTTTTACTTCATCCACCCCCACTACCACCCCCCCAAATTCGTAATAAGCGGCCTCGAAAACTCCCAAGTGCTTCATTTTTACTTCCACATCCAGTGGAAGTATAGTAACGAAAAAAAAAATTTCTGTCTGTCTGTCGGTCTGTCGATCTGTCTGTCGGTCTGTAACTTTTTTGTGCGCACGTTTACTCTGGAACCGTTTGAGACATTGACTTGAAATTTCGTACACATATGTACTTTAACGAGATCTAGAACTAGATTATATTTTCATTTTATTCCGTCGAAGAGTTGGGGGGTAAATTGGGGTAAATTTGGAGTAAATAGGTAAATCAAGCAGGTAAGAGTTCATAAAATTGATATTTAGTATAGACAAGAGAAGCTAAGGTCTCAAAACAAATTTTAGCATTAGCCACCCCCATTACCTCCCCCCATTATTAAATGGGATGAACAAAAATGTGATTTAGGGGTGTACAAGAACCAGAAACCTCAAAATATGTTTTTACTTTCCCACTCCCACCCCCTGTCACCACCCCCACCCCACTACCGATGTGGGGTATCGTTTTATGTTTTTTTGGGGTAGAGGACTTCAAATATTATATTATTTAAGTTCCATAAACAATTATTTCCAGATACAAAATTTTTTCGTTGTGTGACTTGGATAGAAAATCCGGATGTGGAAGTAGTGATTCCTTGGGCAGCGGTTTTATGTATCTTTACGACATTTGCATGAGTTTCAAGATTAGGTCCTCTATTTTGAATTTGCTGTTTTGAACTTTGAAATCATAATATCAAAATCGTAATCAGCTATGTCGAAAATCTATGTGTGTATTTTTTTAAATAAGTTTAAAACTTGAATTGTTTGAGTTGTCATATATTTTTTTTTATTTTAACGCCTTATTAGGTTTGTTCAAGAACCCTGCACCAGTGCAGATAATAGAAGGAAATAGAGTGAGATTATACATAATTTGAAGAGAGACATATTTGCACTGGTGCTTTTAAAACAAACCTATTTATATAAGCGTCCTGGTGAAATTCAGCTGTAGCTATTCCACCGCTCAACCAGGAGCACGCACATATAGACAACAACACAACAACCATTCCCTGTGACATTGCCATCTGTCGCAGCTGAGACTCGAACTCAAGAGAAGAGTGCGACTAGCCGTGTTGTCTCTCACACAACCGCGGCCTAGCCCACTGCTACCGTCTCGGCAACAAGTGAAAGACGCCACTACACATCCAGACCTTAGCCAGGATTCGAACCGTGGTCGCAAGCCTAACACCCTAAGCATTGAATCACTGAATCGGATGAATTTCAAAATTCTTTCTGATAAAATATTGATTTCTTTAATTTTTTTAAAAAAATGTTGATTTATACACTTTCAATACGGAAACTTTTAAATTGGTTAGTATTATAGTACATTGCAAAATGTTTCATTAAAATCCCTTAAGTTTTATTTCCTTAATACCTCTTTCATCCAAACGCACTGGACTATTATGAATGACTTTCGTTATGTCGTATAATTACCAGAAAGGGTCGATCTTTTCAGTTTTGAAACGCGCAGTTCGAATTCCAAGACAAAATGATTAGATTGTTTAGTGAATTGTTAAGAATTCGATCTGGGTGATTCATTCCTACTTGATTTGAATAATGCTACAAATTTGTTACTCTCCGAATTTTAAACAAAGTTAAATTAAACGTCGATTTATGTGTTCCATCAGAGCGAATTTTACAGTTGAACGAAAACACGTGCATCTTTGTTTTTCAATTTTAGGAAATAAGCAGTTTCTAAGAAACTAAATTCCAATTTAGCTGGGAAAAGGTAGTGTAGGGGATGTAACATCAGTCAGACGGCCCCACACCACAATTTTGCTCAACTTCGGATAAAACGAAGTTAGAAAACAGCGTAAAGTTCTGAAACACACACACTACGTGATATCTGCGGAAGGAAACTGCTAACTTCACACGTGCTCGTGCATGTCACTTCGAATGGCTTCCAAAACAATAATTTACTTACAAAATATTTTCAGTAGAAGCGTGGGTTCGAAATTAGTTATACGGAATGGCATTGTCGAAAGTAGGGTAAAAAGTCTTTAATATCAGGTGGAAATTTTATTACAGCTTTTTGTATACAGGGTATCTCGGCTCTAATGATTTTTTGGTTCATAACTCTATTGCATACAAAGAAGATTTCACACAGGCACACAAAATAAAAAAAAGTGGTCTCTTCCTGGAACTCCATTGGGTGACCTCTATGTAATTCGATGTTCATAATATGAATCAGGTCCTCGTTTAGCCCCACCACCCACCATTTTTTTTTGTAAATCGCGAAAATAACCTAAAAAAACATAATTTAGGTTATTTTTGCGATTTACTAAAAATTGGTGGGTGATGGAGCTAAACGAACCTCTGATTTGTATTCAGCTCGTCGAAATACATAAAGGTTACCCAATAGAGTCCCAGAAATAGCCCGCTTTTCACTTTTTTTTTGTGTATGTCTGTGTAATCTATTTGTATACGCGGTTTTCTAGAACATGACGAAGGATCCGGTGATATTCATATATTACACAGGCACAAACTCCACTGGGCAACCTCAATGTATTTCGACGTGCTGAATACGAATCAGGTATCCGTTTAGATCCATCTATAGCTATAACTATTATTTATAAAAAAATAAATATTAGTTCATAATTTGAATGTATATACTAAATATTTAAAAAAATGTATTTCATTTATACATTCGACATTTTTTATTTTTCAATATCTTGTTATTCTTCTTTTTCTTCGTCTCCTTAGTTACTTCTTAGTAAATTGAGTAACTTGAAGAATCTTAAATTAAAGGTAAGTGAGACGCCCCGTTAGCAAAAAGAACAACGAATCAACTAAAGAATCGATATTAAAACGTACATTTTTAACTAGAGTAGGTCGAATATCACATCTGTCAACTAATACAAAAGCTGGTTTAACTCTATCAATATTGACAGTCGATACTTTATTTCTTTTATTGTAACATACCTGTTACAATTTTTGCCGTAGTCAAAAATCCTATTTTATTTCCGACTATATTTTGAGTATCACTCAGTAGGTTACAAAATTTTACCGTTCATTTAATAATAAGAACTACTGTAAAACACATCACAAAACTTCTCATTTTATATACTTGAATATTTCTACAATACAGCACCCTCTTTTTAAATATTTACTGTACTAATTAAGAAACAAGGTTACCATAGATTTCTTTAAGGATCTACATTTACTCGAGGTCAATCAATACATTAGTTTTCATTACTAATCTATTACTTTAAATATTAATAATACTACCAAAATCCAGATGGCGTAAAGCGCTTGACAGAACTGTTGTTTTTTAAACCATATTAGCTTTCCTTGTAATTGAAACTTAATTGGTATTCATTTTACTATTCTGAACTGTCAATGAAAGTTGTGCGACTCAATTGCGATATCTCCCAGACTTTGTCTAACTCTGTTGTATCGTCAATTACCTAGTGCATCAATAGATTTTGAGGTAAATTAGTTTTATTATTATTCTTTTATAACGTATAGGCACCTTCTGTGCTATATATTTTTTTGTTCAATTGACCATGTGGGTATTTGTAAAATCTAATATTGGTTTCCTTCTTTCTTATGATGGCGTTATAGTTCTGGCAGCTTAAGTAAATTAAAGTAAAAATATAAGTCAAACTGCTTAGAAGTAAAAGTAATTAAAATTTTTATTTGGGATTCAATCCATGAGGAGAATTTAGTTTTTCTATCTAAAAAGAAATCCTTGGATTCATTTGGTAAATTCTTCCACACGGAGCACGTGTCAGGAGGGAAACTTTTCCTATCGTAAAGAAGCCGATTAAACTTCACTTCATTTCCTAGAGATCCATTTTCATAAAAATAAATTTACACTACTAAGCCGAACTATATCGACAATCAAGCACAGGTCGAAATTTCTTGCCAACGTCTTCACGCTGTAAGCATCGAGACGACGACGTGGTCCACCAGGTCTAACGACACACCTTAGGACGCGGTGAGAGTTTTGTGTAGTGTTAAATTTTGTTGGTGAATTTTTAACATCCACTTGATGTTACATATATTTTTATGCAGGCCATGAGGTCCTTGATTAGCATAAATTTCGTTCTTATTTCATTGCTGTACATTGCTATATAATTAAGTTTACCATTTCATCTCTGTTGAAATTTGGAACATTTTATTAGTTATAATTATTTTAGATCGTAACCTTGATGAACATTTGAATTTGCTATAATCCTGTTTTTTCTACATTATTGATTATGTAAATTTGCTCACATAAATTTTAACATCAACCAGAATACTTTTAAAATAAATTTTATCTCACAATTTATTTCAATCTTTATTTTTTTTCTGAATCAAATATTATTCCTTTCTAAATTTACCTGTAGGAGTTTTCGTCCTGGTAAAAGGGGGTCAGTAATCACTATTAAGGTTGCAGGTGGCGCCCCGGATTAAATTCATTTTTAAGCCCTCCTTTTGCCAGACACGAATTGTGTGACAGGTGTCAAATAAAAAAGTGTGTAGTGCAATTTCCCCTAAGTTAAATAAGAGCCACAAGGTCGAGCCAAGGTAAGAGAACTCACGTTTAATCTCTAAATAAGAAGCTAGCCGAGAGCCGGGGTTCTTCTGGTTATCACGTTGTTCTTGGGACTTGTCCCGGGAATAACGAGGGAACCGGAAGGCTCCAAACAGGCGTTCACTCCACCCAACAACACCGGGAGGAGTGAAAACGTAACATTATTAAAAGTAATTAATTTGTTTGTATGGGATAAAACTTTACCCTCGTACAAAGGAGAAAAGGTACGATTAAAACGTTCTTTACGAACAAATATAAATTCTCATCTGAAAACGTTGATAAGCGATTTCTAACACAGCCCCACAAAAAAAAGTGGTATCTCCGACGGACCAGACCTGGGGCCATATTTTCGAGATCAATCGATGGCAGTTTTAAGAGTTCTATGAAAACGTTCAACCATTCCATTACTTTGGGGATGGTACGTGGTGGTACAAGTTCTACCTAAAAATTTTGCAAATTCGCCAAACAATTTTGATTCAAATTGAACGCCTTGTTTAATTAACAACTCTTGGCTTACCATATAGGAACCGCCGACAACGTTGACCTATAAAAATCTGACGGCTTAAGGTTTCCCATTTGTGAGCCAGAAAGCAAATCATCTAGACGTTTTTCCTCACTATTAGTAAGGCGTGAAATCAAAATATTTCTCAAATTAGCTTCTCAATTTCTAGAGATATTGTTAATTATCTCTAATGGTAAGCAAGCAATTACTTGGTCGTATCTCTTCTGTCATTGACAATTCTAGACACAGAAAATTGTGACTCAACTTCAGTAAACCATATTTCTGGTTTAGAAATCCAAAACGGAGGTAATTTGACAGAGGTGATATATTGGCTGTGAGGTACTACTAGATTGTCAATTAAAGAATCATTTGTTAATTGTGTCATAATTAATAATAATTAATTGTTTTCTCTGTTAACGAGGAAACACGGAAACACAACTCACTTATCGTATAAAGGAAAGTTCTTCAAGATGAGGAAATCAAAATTCTCGAATTATTCGTTTTGAAATTTCTTCTGTCAAAGGTATCTAATTTTCAAGAAGATCTTGTTGCATTATTAGATGTAGAAAATCCAGTGTTTATAATCTCAGAAAAAAAGGATATTACGTGGAAAGCCACGATAACGTGTAAGCTGCTTCCAAAATTATAGGGATCGTCGAGGTCACCAGTTTATAGCTATTGTAGCTATAATTATTTTATTTCTAAAAAAATAAATTATTAGATCATAATTTGAATGTATATATTAGATATATTTAAAAATGTATTTCATTTATATATTCGACATTTTTTATTTTTTAATATCTTGCTATTCTTCTTTTTTCTTCATCTCCTTAGTTACTTCTTAGTAAACGGAGTAACTTGAAGAATCTTAACTTAGAGTAAGTGAGATACTACACTATCACTCACCAATTTTTAGTAAATCCCGAAAATAACCTAAATTATGAGCTTTTTTAAGTTATTTTCGCGATTTACAAAAAAACAGTGGGTGATGAAGCTAAGCGGACACATGATTCGTATTCAGAACGTCGAAATACATAGTGGTCACCCAATGGACCACTTTTTTATTTTGTGTGCCTGTGTTATTTTTCTCGTTTTTAAAGATTTGTCATTTTAAATTCAAGGCTTTTTAATGGGCGCATCCGAGTTGTTACCCGCCAGGTAATTTTCAGGTATGGATCAAAAATGGTTATAGGTAAAAAACGAGGCTTTTAATTTAGAATGAAACAACTCACAAGCATTGGTGGTTCTTTGAATTGAAGAATTTTTCGCCCAAATATCAGGTGGAAATAGAGAATCATTATCAATATATGTAGAAACAAGGTAATCTACAAATTTCGTTACGGTGGATGATTTTGGCTGAATAGCGGGCAATTCAAAAGTAGAACAGTTACCAACATCTTCTGGGCGTAAAAATGGCAAGCCAAAAATATGAGTTAAATATTTTGCAGTTTTTGAGCTTTTCTCTTCATCTTATTACTAAATTGTTGCCTTTTTAACAAGGGACTGGGCAATTTCTCATGGTTATGGTTCAACACTGATTCTAAAATTACATTTTCTTGTACGTGTGTTTTAAAGTATTCTTTGCACAAAGTTTTTCTTGATGTAGATATCCATCAGCTAGTGTCTTTTGAAATGAAAACTTTTGTCCATTTATAACCAGAACCACTTTTCCTTTTTCACTTGAAATCACTTGTAAACTCATTTTCGCTCAACAACTGAATAGAGATACAGTCATAAAAGCAGACTATGAAACTAAGACGTTTTCAAAAATATGTTGGTATAAACAGTAACCATAATAGATACCTAAAATTTATTTATTTCCAAAAAGAATAATTTATTATTATTGAAATCCACAATAAAATGTTATCAAGGTATCTGTTGCATTCCGGAGACAACTTACCTATGACCCGGAGACAATTTACCTACCGATTTCTTCTACCTAAGGTACCCGGGTGACAACTAGTCTCCGCCGTTTTTAATATATTTATTATGCAACCTCCTGGGTCTCTATTCTCGCTCAGCATGCCAGCGCTCTGGTTCATTGATAAGTCATTTATAATTGGTTAATTTTGCAAGGAATCAAATTATAAGAACAGAAAAGATTCTGCTATAATAAAAGCTACTATTTTTAGATTGATTTAAACTTTCATTGAGGTCTAAAATTGCCATTTAAAATTGCCATCTGACTCCGTCAGAACATCATCAGCGAATGCACTTGACTTCTTTGATTTAATAAATCAATTAAATGGAGTTGTCGGTTACTTTGGGGATACTTCATTATAAGAAATAACGAACACAAAATTTGTGTCTCAAATATCACTATATTTTCTATTTGCGACTGCAATAATGTAGTATCTAGTCTATATTTTCAAGCACGGAGAATTACAAATTAAATTGTGGGGAATTTATACATTACAAAAGGATTATGCTAATTGGATATGATTAAACAGTGAGGTAGGCCTATTTTACAACAGGGCGGTAAACAAAGTGGGATTTCCTATATCTAACTGGTAGTATTTGAATTATTGCTATGTTTTTAAATTTCAATTGTTTTTAATATACAGGTTGTCCATTTTATCAGGGCCCTCGAGAATATCTCACTTAAATATCGGTCGTGCAAAAAAATTGTTTCTACGAAAATTGTGAAAATTTCTATAAGCTACAAAATCGTTTAAAGACATTTGAAATCCATGGCCTACTTTATTAATTTTCTTTATTATTTATAATTGTGTTAATGTTTGATTATAGTAAATATTTGAAGAACTTACTGAATTTTTTAATAGTTTTATTTAACTATGCTTCTTCACGGCAAGTATGATGCTAGTTAAAAAAAAAATTATTGGTATAAAGAATGTTTTTAGTTATTAGTTTCAACGAATATATATGGCATGTGATATATCGTCAAAGAGGGAGGAAAATACTTTATTTAATGCCGCCATTTCCCGCAAGTTTCAAAAAAATTAACACCCCAAAGAGCAAATCTCAAAATACAGCGGTTTTGACAAAAATTAGATAAAATCTCGTTAAAATACTCTGTTTTGCAAAAAATTGTCGCCTTAGAGTTTTCGTCTTATCTTTTCAAATAACAGAGATATTTTGCTTAGACATATTCCGCATTTTCGATATTTTCCGTCATAATTCTTAAAGTAGGCAATGTATTTCAAATGCCTTTAAACCATTTTGTAGCTTATAAAAATCAGCACAGTTTTCGTAGAAACAATTTTTTTGCTATTGATATTAAGTGAGATATTCTCGAAAGCCCTGATAACATGAACATCCTGTATTTAATTTTCAAGGTTTTCTTGAACAATGTAAAGCCTCTAGTTTATCAATAGACGTTGGTTTCTAAAAAATGATTTGCAAAATTTGAATTACTTTTACTTTTCTCATATCATTTTAAATGTTCAGAGTATATTAAATACGCTTCCTGTTTGACCAATATAACAGCTATTGCATTCTTCACACGATAGCTTATAAACTCCTGATTTTTATCTTTTATATGTTTTATGTTTGGCACCATAGAAAATATTTGACATTGTTTGGCTAAGTTTTAAATTCTATCTGAAGGTTACGATTTGATAACGCTTATGATTTTTTTTTCTGACAAGGAGCCAATTTATGCAAAATTTCTTCGGGATTTTTCTTTAATTAATTTTAGGGTAGATTTTACTCATGTAATATCCTTGTGTTTTTGTAATTAAGGAATCAATTATATTCACTGAAAAACCGTTATTAGTTGCTATTTCTTTTTTGACTATTTTGTTATTCAGGTTTTCTTCTGACAAGGGTATAACGAAGGCTCTATGCCGGTATAGTGCATCTGAAAATGTTGGTTTTCTGGAGATATTAGAAGGTTCTATGCAACTTTTCGCATAAATTGATAGTCTTTAAGTTATAGCGACTGGAAAATTGGGATTATTGTTTGAAAAAAAAATGTATTTCAAATAAGTTTTCGTCAAATAAATGAAAAGGTATTACATTAAGCGAAAACATGCTAGAGACAAATAAGAAAGCTACTAAGTTGAGAATAAATTTCGATTTTTCTAATTTCTATAGAGTTAATAGTTTCGAAAATCTAGAAGTATAAAGGTGGCGTCCGAAGATATAGTGGACATCGAAAATGAAGCTTATAAACTAAGAATTAATTTATTTTTTTATATATTTGTGTAGAGTTGATATTTTCGAGATATTTAATTTTATAGATGACATGCGATTGTTTTTAGGATGAAGTATTTAGTCTAAAATGTTGAATATCTTAGAGACTGTGACACTTCCAACAAATTCTAAGGATCAAATTAAAGATAATTAATCAACTTTTAAAATAATTTTTTGTTTGTTTCTGCAGCACAAAAAATAAAGAAGTTATGACCGATTCAATGTGCGTTTTCACATTTTTTGAACAAAATATCGCCATATTGTTGTAATTATGTCAGTAATTTTTTTTTTCAAAAATGCTGTTTTTCGTTAATATAGCACAATCTAGCTCCTAATTTTTTTTGTCTGTTTAGAACACTTATTTTAGAAAAAAAATTCCATCCGCTATATTAGAGCCGTCATTTTGAATTTATTAATTTTGACTTCAGATTCGTAATCAGCGATCCAAAAGCATAACTATCCTATATTTCAAAAATAAATTAGTAGTACTTTTCAAATATTGAATATTTAAATGTAGGGGTAGTTTTCACCCCTTGAGGGTAAGAGCAAGTATCCGGACCATATAGAAACTGAAGGCGATACCTTTTACTACAATAATAACCCATAAAAAAAATTATCATTACATATATATTTTTTTACCTCTATATACTGTACTATTATATATACCAAGAGACGATTTCTTGTGATAATGGGAATTTAAAAATATTTTTCTCAATTTCTTCCTTCTGAAAATTTAAAACTTCCATTATCATATTCATTCCATCCAATATTAAACGGAGTAAAAAGTAAAATTGTGATTTAGTGAACAAAATGCCTCAATTTTTTTTTGGCATCAGCCACCTTCACCATCACCCCCCTCTAATATGGGGTGGGGGTGGTAGTGGAAACTTGGATAGAAATCTGTTTGTGGGATTTCTTAGGCAGCGGTTTTTATGAGAAAATATATAACTAATTTTTTTACACCACATTCTTCTAGAAATATATTTTTTAATTTTATTTTTAGCCCCAATACCACCATTATAAACAACAGGTACAACCTAAGTCCTGTGGAATAAATACAACTAATGACTAAACTGTCAGATTACGAAATATTATTGTTCTTATCCATTTCAGTTACTGTCACCTTAATTTTTATCTGATAGACATATTTTGGAAAATGTTTGTAACTTGGGTAATTAAATGTAAGTGAGCTTAAAATAAATTGTTTCCAATACCTGAAAAATGTAGTATTGTGCTGTGTCGCGCAAAATAAGCATTGAAAAGTGATACATAAAATTCTTTAAGAAATTTAAGTCCTTAAAAATTTAATATATAGACCATTTTATAAAAATAAAAATGTTTAGTTATTTTGTAAGCACTCACCGTGAACACTTAAGCTCTTATTTAAACCTAAGACATGGAAAATATCTGATGATGACTTAAAAAAAAATCGTAGTAGGTTTGTATGATAATAAGTAATTTAGAAAATGTGACATTTTAAAATAAATGTATTGAATATTAATTAATATATAAAAATCTCGTGTCACAGTGTTTGTTATCGAACTCCTCCGAAACGGCTTGACTGATTTTTATGAAATTTTTGGTGTATATTTGGTACGTCTGAGAATAGGTCGTAGGCTATTTTTTATATCCCTACGTGATAAGGGTGGCCCTATCCAGAAATTTTATTTTTATTTTTATTTTTTGGACAAAAATTTATAATTTATATGGTAAAACAACGTTTGCTGGGTCAGCTAGTAATGTTATAATGTTTTATCAAAGTTGGTATATATTATATGGGTATATTGAAAAATAAAAGAAATTTTGATTCATTTCAAAAACAACTTTTTACACAGATATGATACGTTGAAATAAACTATTGAAGAATGGAGGATAACGTACTTATGGACTGATTTATGCCTATATTTATATAAGATTACACACACATACGTGTATAGAATCGTTTTTTAAGCACCATAAGTGTTCTTAACCTGTATCTTTAAAATTCTGACATCCAATTTGAGTAGTTACAGTAAATTAGCACTGATAATTATTACTTTTTTAAACTGAACTATATATGCATTATACAAAATAATTGCTGGAATTTAGTCGAGCATAATGGGAACACTCTGTATATATTTTTAGAATAAACTTCAATTCAAAGAGTGGTTTTATACAATTTTTATTGAGAATAGTATCAAATATGGAAGAGAAGAGAAGAAGGTTTTATTGGCAAATAAGCCTATTATTAATTATTTACTATTATTAGTTGCATTCGGCAATACCAGACTAAAATTAGTCGCTTCAATCTAAAATGAAAATAATACCAAGAATTAAGAAAAAATGCATAATGAGTAAATATGTGATTTATTACAACTATTTAAGAAACCAATATTTATTTACAAAATAATGTTTACAACGACTTAAATTATAATCTAGAATATACCCATTACATTTTAATTTTTACTTGTTTAAGCGCCATTTCGATATCTTCAATTTTATGTAATTCCAATAGTGGCTTAGTTCTTGTCATTGATGAATTATTATTTTTTACCAAATTATTTTCAGTTTCCTTGAATGGTTTGCTTTTTGACATTGAGGTATTATTATTTTTTACCAAATTATTCTTAGTTTCCATTAACGGTTTGCTTCTAGTCATTGACGAATTATTTTTTTCAAATTTAATTTTAGTTTCGTTTAGCAATTTACCTCTTGCCGTTGAAGATTTATTTTTAGTATCGTTTAATGAATTGCCTCTTGTCGCAGAAGTATTATTCTTGTTCTCTAAACTATTCTTTACTTCGAAGGAATGGCGTCCCTTTTGGCAATGCTTCTGTTTTCTCATAGAATACAACCTTTCGAATACGTTTAGGATTTGCTTATCCTCCTTGCAGTTTCCACACTCCTTGTCGCTGCTTGCAGGTGAATCTCCTAGAACTTCTTTCTTCTTCTTAGTATCTGGAGCGCCACGACTAACATCTGCCCGAAACGCTGTATCTTTGTTGGAGAAAGCCCTGGCTGATTTTATCTCACTGACGTTACAGCTAAATCTCCTGGAGGTGGACTGGCTCTGACTGTGTCTTTGTGGAGTAATTTGAACAGAGTCATTCTCGACAGACCTTTTTCTATTTAAGCCTTCTAGTATACGGGATGAAGCAGCTTGGTCTCTGCTAGTGGTATTCAATTGACCACCGGTCTTATACACAAACTCGTTACTAATTGCCACACTTCTCCCTACAGTATTTGCACTACACATTTCGTTACCATCACCGTGGTTTATGCTAAACTTCATTGTGAAATTTCCTTGCAGATTTTTTCGTTGGCTACCTCGTACACCAAATCGGAACAGTTCTGTGTTCCTCGCTGGAGAAGGACTTACGGAGGTTTCACTAGCTCTGTTAATCAAATCTTCAGCAACAGCTTTTAGTTCTCTTTTTGACAAATGTGGACGCGAGCGTCCGAGCACACCCATTGTGAAAGAATATACACTCTCGAACTCTTCGGGGTTGTTTTCTTTCTTGAACCGAAACATGTTTGACACCGAATAGATAACTTTGAGCGCGAATTATCTCACAGCAGCAAGCTTTACAATGATCGAATTGATACTAGTTTATTTAAATCAATTGTCCTTTATTTATATTTACTGCAATAATCCTTTTAATTTAAGGGTAATTCAGGTAGTTCTGGTAGGATGAGCGGTTGATTGACCCTTCTTAATCCTTCCGTGGAAATAGCTGTAATAACAGGCAATTACTAGGGATTTTCCAGTAAATGCAAATGCAATTTTATTACTGCTGAAAGAATTTCAATGAATTTAAAACAAGACATTTTTCTTCCGCGCAGTGAGGTATTAATAGGAATTGGTTAGGATAATTGCATTGGAATTGTTTTTCTTTTAATCAAACAATATTTTATAATTGTTATCTTATATCTATTTAATTTAATAGATAGGTGTATTATAATATAACAAGACAATTTTTTTAAATAATTATTGTAGAAAGAAAATTTTAGTACAGAAACTCTCTGAAATCAAATATCGGAAAAAGTCTATGCGTATGTATGTGTTTCTTGTAAACACCGATAACTTCTATTAGATTTAACATGTTTATTTAAAATTTGGAATATATTTAAAATAGCATAGTACAACACTCCTTACTGAAACTGGGCCATATCCGTCATACAGGGTGATCGCTATAAATGTGCATATTGTACTTTTCATATAAAACAAGTTTTTAGAGTAAAATATTGCTAAGTTTTTGATTAAGCACCCAAAACTGCAATTGATACTATGATATACAGTGTGTCTTTCAGGTTAGAAATAAATTTACGTAAATTGAGACCTTACTCTAAATTTATATTGAGATGTTTTTAATAAAACTTTTACGAATCCAATGAAGGTTGAAATTGGGGGCTACCGAATGGGGGCTACCCATCAATAATAACTTAGACTTAATTTTTTTATTTAAAATTTAAAACATTTGCAAAATGGCATGGTAGAACAATAAGTGTGAAAAAATTCAGGTTAATATATCATCGAAAAATACAAGTTTTTTTTTATTTGCAACTTTTCTGTCAAGTGCGTTTTCACCGAGTTCTTCCGGAAAAACATGAAAAACTAATCCTTTCTTTGAAATTGCAAATAAAAAAGTCTTGTATTCGATGATACATTCACTTGAATTTCAGAATTTTTTTTTCAACTTTTACATATCCCCTCCCCCACTTTTAGAAATTTTAGAGTGGCCATATCTCGAAAAATATGCATTTTTCGATAAAATTCACAACAGTAAAAACATCTTTTTTGGACCAAAAAAAGTAAATATATTGTTTTTTTTTCATGTTTGAGTTAAATCTACGTGATGAAAAGGATGTTTTCTACCTCTTCCGATTATTTCCTTATCTTTTATTCAACTTTTTTATACTCTTCGCAAAAACGAAGAGTATATTGTATATGATCGGCACATTTCTAAAATCGTAAATATCGCTTGTAGAGAAAAAAATTTTCATATCATTGTGTTAGTGAACGAATTCTGAACAACATTAAAAATGTTCGTCTGTCCGTCAGTCCGTCCGTCCGTTCATCACGTTTGTTGTAAGCACGATAACTTAAGAAAAAAAGTCCGATTGTCTTGAAATTTGGAAAGTAAGTTAGTGTTAGCTAGAGGAAGAACCCTATTGTTTTTTAAGTAAATAAAAAAGTTATTAATTATTTAATTATAAAAAAAATATATTCTCTTAATTTTTGTCGCTTATACTTAAATAGAAATCTTACGAAATGTTATCTTCATAATATATATTTTTTTTGGTTATGCATTTTACTAATATATATTTCATAAAAATATATATAATGAGTTGAAATATGTATGATTGTCGAAAGATATATATATCAAAAACAATCAATTTTCGTAGCAATATGTGATGATGCAGTGGCTAAAGTTTTGCCTTACAATCCGGAGATCGTGTGTTCGAATCACACACAGGTTGGATATGTTTTTTTTCATATAATTTTTTTTTTTCACAACAGAAATGGTATCACAAAATTTAGGATGTCCAAAAACTAACATTATTTACAAGAAAACTGCGAAGAGTATCCTATAGAATGTGTAACAATTAAATAAAAAGCTCAGTAAATTGGCGAAGAGTACGTTTTTAGCTTGTTTATTAAAGTCATTAAACACACATTGCACAAGGTTTCATCAAAATCCATTCATTAGCATTCTATAGATAGTGATATTTAATCTGCAGAATAAGGTTTATTCTGGAGATAAGCAACAAATCGGTATTTTCACCCACGAATAGTGATATCCACCAGATGAATATGCCTTATCCCTAGGATAACTTATTCGGCACCTAGACCTTCGGATAACGGTTTTATCTAACAGATAAAAATAGCTACGCCCACGCAGTTCCGCTGTAATTGACAGAATTGCTATTTTATCTTCTAACCCAAGTTTTTTAAAATTTGGTTTGTTTTGCATTGTGTTTTAACTTTAAATTTATAAGTAGGTACAAATAATCATATTTAATAAAAAAACATTTATAAAATCAAATCATAGACTACTTATATTGTAATATACACATTTTAAATACTTGTCCTAACAAAATAAGGCTATTTTTGTAGGTTAGAAATCTAACCTATAACTAGCAGTCTATTTTATTAATCATCAATATTGAAAAATTATTTGAGCGGATTTTTAAATGTTCACCTGAAGTTAGTATGTGGCTACAAGCTAAAAATTAACTTAAAATACTTAAAATTTCAGGTTATGCACAACTATTTCAAACAATATGATAAATAATCATGAAAATGACGCAGATGTCATAAACCGCCTACAAACCACTGTAGGGGGATCTTTTCTATATCTATTTGAAGCAGAAAACTTCCTTACTTTACAGTGTCTTAAGTTGGCAACACTTACTTTGGGAAGTATCTAAAGTCATATAACATATCGGATAGTTAACCGATGATATATTTTGAATGAACAAACAAGTTATCCTAAGGGCCGTTACTTTCGGTCCCGATTAAACCCGATTAAACGTTAACGGTGGGTCAAACCAATTCAGTTACCATGGAAACAATTGTACTTTCAATGATTTAGCCGACGGTTAAAGTTTAACCACGTTTAATGTTGGCAGAAAGTAACGGCCCTACACATAGCAAGTTATCTTATCCGTCAGATAGTTACTCGCCGGATAAAATCTATTTATACTTAGGTGAAAGTACCGGCCCTTTATATTGTTATTATTGTTTAAGCAATATACATAATTATTTCTACTTGGGATGTTTCTGATTTTGAATGATATTAAAAAACACACATTTAAAAAAAATGATCAAAACCGGAGCTGTTGCTGGGAATTAAGAGGTTTTGACGATTTTTAGGCTTCATTGATTCGACTAATATGCCAAAACTGAAGCATTCTCAGGAAATCGCGAAAGTTACTCTGAATTATACTTTTTTCCTAAATAGTGAACTTTTTTTTTTTTTAGTGAATTCAAAACTACTATTACTTTACAAATCTGCGATCTGTTGGTCGATAAATTCTTGTATTCGGTTAAATTTAATATTAAAAAAATATACAGTGTGTGTAGTGGCGGGCTAGACATAGGGAGTAAAAGTGCAACATCGCGTGTGCCAGCTGGCCGAAATGAAATAACTGAGAGCTGGGTTGCTTCAGTGGTCTAGCGCCGACTCTATA
Organism: Rutpela maculata; assembly: GCA_936432065.2. NCBI lineage: Eukaryota > Metazoa > Arthropoda > Insecta > Coleoptera > Cerambycidae > Rutpela > Rutpela maculata. The sequence goes on from OW386288.2 coordinate 154,074,144, forward strand.
ACCTATGCCGGCGACGGGCGAGTTTGTTGTTGCTAGGTTGTCATATCTCTAGCGCTACGTGGAAGTACATGCCTAATCGGCAATTACACGCACTGTATATATATTGTTACTATTAATATTATTATAGCAAGTTTATTTTTGTTAACGAAATAAAAACTAATTACAGTATATTGTGTGTGTTTGTAATTCTTTTGGTTTTACTAACAATGATTAAAAAATATATATATGCAACATTACTGCAGCAACTTTCTGAAAATTTTTCGCCCCTAGCATAAACATTCCTTATATTATGTATAGGCAGCAATCCTTACTATACTCGTTTTATTTTTGCCATTATTGTAATTCAGTAATAATTTCTTTGTTTTTTTGTCTAATTTCCTTTTTTCTCAGTGAAACTTATAAACAACATACTTCTTGCAACATAATTTATGGTATAACAGTTCTACAATGTTTGCTTTTGTGAATCGGTAGAGTAAATATGAAAATGTTATAAATTTACTAGAACTTGGAATTCTCATCTTCATGTTGCCAAAGCCAGGGTTGGCTTTAGCTGATGATTTAGCACGTAAAAATATTCATAAAGAAACACTATTTTACCTTATATTGATTTCTTAGCAAACAGGCAACCAGATAGATAGACAGATTGAGGGAACTGAAAGACTTTGACTTCTACATAGTCTGAAACGTGAAAATCAGAAAAAATCTCAGAGTGATTCCTTCAAAATTACAATACTTCTCCTAGGTAAACGAGGGAAGTAAAAACCCTAGTTTTTTACCAACATTATAGTAAAATATAATGTATGTAAAACCTGACTGTCCCCCCCTCCCCTTTTAATGACCACCTTGTGTGAAAGATAAGGCCCAATTTCAGTGTGGAGTATTCTCCAGGCTATCTTACATATGCTCCAAATTTGAAAGAAACATTTTAAGTCTAACAAATCGCTTTTAATAGGCATTCGAAGTTAGTAGTGTCTGGTTGAAATTTACATTTGCTAAGTAGTCCAGTCAATTTATTTTCGCGATATTTATAAAATATGGAGTTGTTTTTATTAATAGTACAATAATATTGTGCATTACCTACCGGCTTCTAAAATTTCTTCTAGCTCTGAAGTACTATTATTTAATATCTTATCTGATCTCTTAAATCAGTTTTCTATAATATTGAAACAAATTTTTTGCCTTTATTGTAGAACGCGGACGTTGTATCACATCTAGTGAAACAATGCGAAAAAAGGATTAATTTCGCATTGTTTAGATTATCCACTTCAAAACAATTTACATGCTCCAAAAATGCGACTGGTTTTTCAACGATAACTTCCTTAATTTTTAAGCTATCCAATCTCTCCAAAAATCATTTTACCGGGAATTTTAATGGCTACAAGGTGTGTAAAGTTGAACTTCCTTGAATCCTTCGTTTTTGAGATTTTTGAGTTTAAAGGACTCGGGGAAGGTGGTCCTCCCACTCAAATGCAAACTTATAACGGTGATATCTCAATTAATTTTTATCCTAGAGAAATTAAAAAAAAACTAAATTTTCAGTAGAAAAAAAACTACATTTTTACGTATCTTCTTTAGTTTTTTAATTACTGTGGAAAAATTAATTTTTTTTAAGAAATTTTAAAAATCCTTTCAAATTTGAATCAAACTTTTTTCAAATCTAGGCATACCAAACCGGTCAAACTTCTAGAACATATTGTCAGTACTTAAATGAAGTAAATTGTAAATGGATTACATTCAATTTCAATCCTTGCGGTGAGACCATTGGTTTCATTGCTGATTTTTTTCTCCAAAAAAAAAGAGACAACAATTTTATTTTCGTCATAACTCCGTTAGTTTTTATGCTAGCTCATTTTAAAGGTCTTTTCAAGTACTTTTAAAAATGTCTTCTATGTTGTCCTCCAAAAATGTTCTGTTTTTCCGTTATTTAACATTGAAAGGTTCGAATTCAGTTTTCCGCGAACAAAAAGTCACCTTCAACGAGCCATAACTCGGTTCGTATTGCATCTAGGGGGAGATGGGGTAGATTTATACGATTTTTTAAAAACAGTTATAGAAAAATAACTATATGCAATTTTGAAGTAACCTTTTTTTTGTTTAATCCTGTATTTATTATTGTTTAATACCAAGGAGCTTTATTATGTAATGTTGAATGAAAACACAAAAAATCGATTCAAAATGTAATGTGGACATTCGTGTCAATGTTCCCTGCACTGGGGTACATTTATACCCTTTGTCCGGTGCATTGATACTGAATATATAAGTATATTAATCTGAAGCAGCCATATAATTCCGCTTTTTGAATCGTTAATTATTTACTAGCTGATGGTTATCAACCGATGAAAACTTACTAAATACCTAATAAATATAAGTTAGATTTGTTACACAAATCACTTTTGAAAAAACACATAAACTAAGAAATTATGATTTTAAAAATTAAACCCGCCTTTACATGTCATTGAAATTAAGGAAATCGGAAGATAAATATTAAGCATTGAGGTATTGTAAATTTTATTAAAACATTCACTTATTAAAACCTAGACAAAATTATATTTTGTAAAGTTTTCTGCAAATTCCAGTAATGACAGTGACCTTTTGGTACCAGATTCGTTGACAAGAGTAAGCAGTCGCATAATATCATCAACAGAGGCGCAATGTTCATCAGGAACGTCGGGGAAGGTAAACTTAAAATTGGCAGGTTTTTTTGTCATGTGACTTACTTTAAACTCCATGGAATTATATTTTTCTATCGCTTTGGCTACATAGTGACATACAAATGTTTTCTTCTCGAATTTTATTAAAATTAAATCTCCACATTTAATGCTCTCACCAGATGGTGGTAAGTCACATTCTTCATGCATTTCATCTATCGCTTCTAGTTCATCTGTGTAATCTGAAAATTCTTCATCTGTCGATGTCATCTGTAAACTTTCTTCACTAGTCTCACTGCTGTCGATTTTCGGAACCTTCTTTTTAATTATTTTCCTTCCAGTTTTTTCTTTTAAATTAGCAAGTTCATTTATTGCAGACTGAGATTTCTTTAACATAATTCTTGCTGCTCTTTCTCTTTTAGCTATATCCATTTGATTAATTCTTTCTTTCTCGGGTGTGTCAGTATATACTCTGGACTTTTCTGGTTGTCTGCCTTTATTAGAACGTTTTCTTTTGTTTGCTTTTGGGAAAGGTCGTATATCTTCAGGTAAAACAATGGTCGAGATTGAGGTTTGTAGGCTGATGTCCAAATTCTGAAGATTTAATTTAATTAAAAGAGAATCATCTGCTGATTTTTTGTCAGTGTTTGAGGTAGAAGGCATGTTGCAAGTTGGTTCAGAGTTTGGAATAGCTGATGTAGATGCTGGTAAACACGTTTTCGTCAGTTGGATTTTCCCTATCTGTTACAAAAGCTGTCAAGAAATTATCGTCAGAAAATGCCATCCTATTGAATGGCCAGATCCCAGGTTTTTGAAAGCCTGAAGTAATATTTTTAAGCGTAAATGATTCAGAGAATGCAGTTTTGGTAAGACTTGGAATGTCATAAATGGTAACTGTTTTCCCAGGATGGCTCAAATGCCGGTTGTTGAACGCTATTTTGCATTTTGATTTAAAGGGGCCAAACACTGCAACATCCAGAGGTTGCATTTTGTGGGATGTATGAGGATGCAATGATAAAAAAAACGATGCCATTATCACGAGCATAGTTTATAGCACTTATAGATATATGTGACTCGTGATGTCCATTATCAATAAAATTGGAGAATCTTTAGTGCATCTGGTGTTTTTTTGAATGTGTTTCAATACATCCAAAAATAATCCGAATTTATCCATCCCGTTTTAGAAGCAAGGCCGATGCTACCCTCTGGAGTACCATTAATGAAATAATCTTTAACTTTTGCTCTTGGAAAAATATATACTGAAATAAAGGTACCAATCGCAGAAATTGTAACACCAAGAGTTACAAGTTGGCCACGTTCGGCAGATGCGATTTGGCCAACCTGACGCTGTTTTCTGTCTGCAAAAATTTTCGTTTTGAACTGTCATTACAGCTGTTTCGTCAAAGTTATAGATTTGTGCTGCTTCAAATTTATAGCGTTTTAGGACATTTTCATAATTGTCAAAAAATTCCTTTACTGTGTGCTGATTAAATGCATAAGCTCTTGCAGCACTCGTATTTTCTGGGGTTCGTAAGCTCAAAGTGGAATGCCTTGAACGAAAGCTGTAGAGCCAATCCTTACCAGCTAATTTTTTTGGGTTCCAGTTAGACGGATATTTGCAATTAGGGATTGTGGATGCATACTCACATGCAAGCCTCCTTACTGACTCTAAAGACAATCCATAAAGTATCTTGCTACACTTCACTGTAAAAACTTGTTTTGACGAATATTTTGATGCAAATTTTCGAACTGGCACGGAGTCTTCATGTGGTTAAGTCAAACGTCGAATTTTTTCTAATCTATGTTGTAGCGTAGCCTTTTTTAATCCATAGCTTTCTGCCACCTTCCCTATTGAAAGACTTGTCTGAAAAATTAAAAGAAAACAAGTGTTAAATAATTGACTGAAGTTAGTAACTGGTAGTTAGTTTATTGCATTACAAGAGGGGTACAATGATACACCGATGGGGTGCAATGATACGTATAAATGTATACCATTTGCATTCGTATCAAAGCACCTACAATGCGAGGTTAATTTTTAGTATTAAAAAAGTTTATAAAATTTGTTAGAAACGGAGCATAATTAAGAAAGTACAATAAGTGAACTTACCTCGAACGAAATTTGAGCTCGATCAGAGAGATATGTCTACGTGAAAGACGAATTTTACTAACTTGAGATTTATTTACGATCACACGTGTTAACACTTTTCACAGATCTGAAATAACTTGTACAGAGATGTTCCGCATTTTGTGTGGCGCTGTTAATGTAACAGCGTCATCTGTTAACTCATTCAGACAGTTCTTAGCAGATCTACTAACCCAGCTATTGACGTCGTATCAATGCGTCCAGCATATCAATGTACCCCATCTTCCCCTACAGAAATAAAAATCGATTTGTTATTTTATAGGCTTCATAATAATTTTTTTGGTAAAACGTATTTTCGAGTTATTCGTGAAAAATCTTTCTAAAATGCATTTTTTAGATGAAAAATCAACATTTTCTATCACGAAAAAAATTCGTAGAACATTTATTGCTTAGAATTCATTTCTCTATCGATTTCTGCGGTTACTTTGAACGTAATAATTTCCACCCCATCGGTTTTATCCAAAAGAATTCTGAGCGAAAAACCGCCAAACACTGGACTAAATTCACTTTTTCACGAATATCGCGAAAAAACATAAAAAGATAGATTTTTCCTGTAAAAGTTCTTATTATTATTTAAACAATATAAATAATTATCAACCTCCTACTGCGAGACGCATTTTTGAATTTAAATTTTCAATAAAAACAATTCAATGTTTTATAAATATTGCAAAAAAAAATTAATATTTTTTTCTGTAAATATTGTTATTATTGTTTAAACGATATAAATAATTATTTGTGCCACTTAGGATGTTTCTGATTTTGAATAATATTAAAAAAGACACATTAAAAAAAATAACCAAAATCGGAGGTGTTGCTGAGAATTAAGCAGTGAAAACCTTCATTGACTCGACGATATACCCGCTCTTAAGAACACTCAAAAATTATATTTAATGACATACCTAAATCTACAAATTGATTAAGACCACGTATATTACAGACTTGTTACATGAAAACCTCAATTATTGCTAGTTATATTTCTGTTTAGTGAGAAATTAACAGCGATATATTTTACGTGCGTTGTATGAAATAGAGCACTATTTCACTCCTGATACTTTGTTATGCTAATTTTCCGATTTTATATACCGCTTTAAAATTATATCGTTATTAGGAACTGTTGCCAAGAAACTGTGCAGTGTGCAGCATACATGTTTCTAAGAACGGCTGTTAATTTTCATTGCAGTAGAGTAGTTAATATGCTTTTTCATATTATGTAATACAAGTGGAAATTTCCTTGGATTATATTAGACAGTATTCCAGTGAAATTACGAATGCTTCTTCAACGTTAATAAATACAAATTTGCATAATGTAATAGGTTTTGTTGTTGCCTTAGTTTGATATATAATATTTACGATGACATGGTATCTGTTTCTATGAGCTCAATGTTCATCTACTGCATCTAACATTCCTTCTAAATTTATGTTAATTGAACACAGATATCTAATTAGGTTTATGTAGTAGTTTGAAACAAAGGTAATTTTTGAGTTTGCGAGTTGCTGAGGCATTGTAGCTTCTATTAAAAAAATTACATTCATCAGCAACATATGGCGAATGAATTCAATCAATATTATTCCAGTCTAGGCACAAAAATGGCGAAAAAAATTAAATATCTACCTCCCTCTACTCCAGAAAATTTCGAATACTCCTTCTTTCTTACACTTACAAATGAATCTGAAATAAAACAGTGCATAAGTGAACTAAAAAACAACAAGGCTCCAGGAATTGATGGTATCAAGGCAGAATTTATTCAGGAATATCAAGAATATATTTTAATGCCACTAGCTTATAAATATAATAAAATTTTTGAAACTGGCATCTACCCTCGAAGTTCAAGGAAGCCATTATAACCCCTATACATAATGGTGGTGATAAAACGTTAATCGAGAACTACAGACCAGTATCATTGACAAACGATTTTAATAAAATTTTGGAAAAACTGATCAAAAAAAGAATGAACTCCTATTTGAAGAAATATAACTTAGGAAAACGTTAGGATAAATAAAGTAATCAGTGAACAAAAAATTGTGGAATATGGAGTACCGCAAGGTACCGTATTGGGTCCTATATTGTTTATTATATATATGAACGATATACTCACCTTAAATACAGTAGGAAAATAATCTCATTTGCTTATGATACAGCAATTTTATATTCTTCTGATTCCTGGGACCACTTAAAGGAAATAGTACAAAGTGATTAAAAAAATTTAAAAATCACTTTGACAGTAAAAAACTTACCATTAATTATAAAAAACATATTACTTGCCACTGACATCACAAGACCACTATTTAAAGAAATTTAAGTAATACAGGATGACAAAAAACTAGAAGTAAAACTGCAGAAGAAATTAAATATCTGGGTATCATTCTAGATGGGAATTTAAAATGGAATTACCAAGTAAAATCGGTAGTCAATAAATTGCGAGGACCACAAATTTAGACAACTAAGAGATATATTGAATATTGAACATTTAATTGCACCATATAAAGCATAGGTAGAGTCAATTATAAGATATGGGATAATTGGATGGGGTGGAGTGTGGGTGACCATATTAAACCACTAGAGAACATTCAAAATAAAATTATTAATATCATTTTCAACAAAAAAACACTCTATTCAACAGATACTTTGTATAAGGAAAGTAATTTATTTGATATACGACAGATATTCTGCTATTGCATACTGATTCGCCAATTTAATATAAAAAAATTACAATAAAATTGTATAATTGAGTATAAAACCAGAAATAAAGAGAAAGGTAATTTAGAAATCAAAAAAGTTGCAAAAAGTATTGGTAAAAAATCATTTGGCTACCTTGTCTCAAAATTATATAATATATTACTAGAAAACATAAGAAACTTACGAAAAATTAAATCAAAAATAAAAAAGTGGATATTCTTTGATTGGTCTATGTGCAAAATTATTTATGTAAACTATATTCCTTCTCTCTTTTTATTTTTATATATCTACTAGCTGATGCCCGCGACTTCGTCCGCGTGGAATTAGGAACATTGACATACTAACCCACTGCACATCCATTGCATTTAACGAAATCCACTGCGCATCCATGGCACTCGAGGAAACTCACTTAGTGTCCATTGTACTCGAGGAAACCCACTGCCCATTGTACCCGAGGAAAAAAATAATCATTTTAATCCACAATAGAGCACATGGGCGGGTATGTGTCAAATTGTATGCTTAAAAACATCTCTCTCCCTGTTCACCCGTTCAGGGGAGGGGGGGTATCTTATTGAAAACCCTAGAATACGTGTCTCCTTATTTCCTCAGAAGAGCTCTTCGCTGAAATATCACGTTTCTGACTTACGTGATTTCAGAGATACGGGTACCCTTTAGACCATCTAGCACCCTGTTTTCACCTTCACAAAGTGAAAATCGAAAATCGAAATTTTGTCTTACTCGTGTCTAATAGATTCCAATAAAGAGTATTTCTGCCAAATTTCACGTTTCTAGGTCTAACCGTTTCCGAAAAGCCCAAAAACCTCCCCTCCTCGTTCACCCTTTCGGGGGTCTCTTTTTGAAAACCGTCGAATACGTCTTCTTATTTTTTCAGAAGAATCTATCGCTCAAATAATCACGTTTCTGACTTACGCGATTTCAAAAATACGGGTGCGCTTTAAAGCATTTACCATCCCCGTTTTCACCCCTTCAAAAAGTGAAAATCGAAATCTCGTCTTACACGTAACTAATATATTTCAACAAAAAGTGCCAAATTTCACGCATCTAGATCTAACCGTTTTCGAAAAAGCCTAAAATTTCAACCTCCTTTTTAACCGGGTCGGATTTTGAAAAATCCCTTCTTAGTGGTTTCCTACGTCATTCGAGGAACCTATACGCAAAATTTGAAGTTTCTAGACCCAGCGGTTTGAGCTGTGCATTGATAGATCAGTCAGTCAGTCAGTTAATCATTTAGTGAGTCAGTCAGCGTATTCCTTTATATATACATATGTATACAGGGTGTTTCAGCTAAAAGTCCTCGGGTCATTATCTCGTAAAATAATAAAGATATTTAAAATTTGTAAATCGCGAAAATTGACACCAAAAAAGGTCTTAAATAACTGCAGTTGGAATTGTTCCTTCGCAGTGCACAGAGATGACGCTGCGGTGAGAAATTATTTTTCGATGGCTGGAACCTTCAAACATGATTCATACGATTAATGATTAAATTGTGAATAAATGTAAAAAAAATTGTAAATACCAGCCGTTTTGGAGCTACATGATTTTTTTTCTTCATTTTTTTGTCTCTGTAAATTTTGAAAACTCCTGTAACTTTTCTGTTTTAGAACACCAATTATTTAGAACTTTTATCTTATTATATTCCATTCTTCTTAATTATTACATATTTTGAACATTTTTACTAATTTCAAATTTTAAAAATTAGTTGCATTTGAAAAATTCTGAAAATTATAAAAATATTCAAAATATGTAATAATATAAGAAGTATGGAATATAATAAGATAAAAGTTCTAAATAATTGGCGTTCTAAAATGATAAACAGAAAAGTCACAGGAGTTTTCAAAATTTACGGTAACAAAAAAAATGGAGAAAAAAATTCATGTAGCTCCAAAACGGCTGGTATTTACAAATTTTTTTACTTAGTCAAAATTATTCACAACTTATTCATTAATCGTATGAATCATATTTCAAGATTCCAGCCCTCGAAAAATAATTTCTCACCGCAGCGCCATCTCTGTGCACTGCGAAGGAACAATTCTAACTGCAGTTGTTTAAGATTTTTTTTGGTGTCAATTATCCGCCATTTACAAATTTTAAGTATCTTTATTATCTTACGAGATAAGGATCGGGGAACTTTCAGCTGAAACACCCTGTATATATAGTTAGTATATAATATTGGTGTTGTTATATATGGTACTATTATATAGTATTATTGTAGTAGATTATGTGGTAAACTGAATTCATTCTCTATTTTTATTTCTTATATTAGTGTATAGTTAGTAAATTAGTATATACCTACCTACAATTAATTATTTTTTTATCTATTTGCTTTTATCATGATTAGAGAATATTATTTAGGTATTATGTAAATCACACTTTTTATTTATTATGAAAATACCTACTTTCTGTATATTGTTGCCCTAATCTGGGCACGCTAATATACTAGTTAGGTAAATACTTTAAAACACTCATTATTGGAGAATCAATCAAAACAACTACTCTTCTAGCTAATACTGACGAAGTATTGAATTACATGATAGGATTCTTAGCATTTTAAAGGAAAAAAATATTGAAAATACTTAAATCATTTATTCAAATTTAGTCATTCACACTTTTTTATTTAATATGAAATTATCTACTTTCTGTATATTTAATCGGGTCACGCTAATATACCACTTAGAAAAATACTTTAAAACGCTCATTATTGGAAAACCAATCAAAACAACTACTCTTCTAGCTAATACTGACGAAGTATTGAATTACATGATAGGATTCCTGGCATTTTAAGGCAAAAAAATATATTGAAAATACTTAAATTATTTATTGAAATTCAGTCATTCACAACAATTATTGAACCGTACATCCGTACATTTATTTGCTTTTATCATGATTAGATAATATTATTTAGGTATTATGCAAATCACAACTTACACACTTTTTATTGGTTTTCCAATAATGAGTGTTTTAAAGTGTTTTTCTAAGTAGTATATTAGCGTGACCCGATTAAGGTACTAATATGCAGAAAGTAGATAATTTCACATTAAATTAAAAAGTGTGAATGACTAAATTTGAATAAATGATTTAAGTATTTTCAATTTCTTTTTTTTTAATATGCTAAGAATCCTATCATGTAATTCAATACTTCGTCAGTATTAGCTAGAAGAGTAGTTGTTTTGACTGATTTTCCAATAATGAGTGTTTTAAAGTATTTACCTAACTAGTATATTAGCGTGCCCAGATTAGGGCAACAATATACAGAAAGTAGGTATTTTCATAATAAATAAAAAGTGTGTAAGTTGTGATTTACATATGACCTAAATAATATTCTCTAATTAGTATATACCTAGTATTATTATAAGTGATTAGGTACATCTTTGGTTTTAGTTAGTTACGGCAACGTTAATATAGATTTTGCATGTTGTCATCACGCTCAAGAGTATTCATATTCTCTTTAAGTGATTTCTCTTAGATTAATTATATTCAAAATTCAAAGCACTATAAATAGATATCTGTAAATATTTTTAACAGAAAATATGAAATTCCTTTATGTATTCGATACTACTACTACTGTATTTTTGTATATTAATGTACTGTCTCTGGTATAAATAAAATATTATTATTATTATATTATACAACGGTTTTTCGAAATTTTTTTATTTGTTTCCAATAATGGAGAGGTCAATATATAATACAATTTTTTATTTTTTTGTCCGAAGGCTGAAGATCCTGCAATACACCATAACCATTTCATTTCCTTAAATCAAATGGAGTCGTAACAATTACCAGATGCAATAAAGTATACACTGTTGAAAAACTAATTGCCAATTAAGCATAATTACCCTGCACTGGTTCATCTAATATAGAGAGTGGATTCTATTAGTGCAATGTTAAACGTTGCAATTTTGTGCATCATTGGTTTTATGTGACCCAGAATGAAACTATTACTTGCTTCTTACGGCAACTGTAAGATTTACTTTACTTTTAGTTTGAGAATAGTTTTATTACTTTTCTATTTTAAACACCAAACATATCCATCACATTATATGTGTTAAAATGTAGCTTCTATACAGCTTTCTTAGTTTCTGAAGTTTTAGATTTAATGAACCGTTAATATTGGAAAACTTCGTTGTGGATATACTTTTATTTATTCTTTTTGACATCTGGAATTGACACTAGAAGCGAGAAAAACCTTCTGTCTGAGAAGTTATATTCGAGTTAAAAGCTGCTGAAAAGTAATGGACTAAACTAAAAGATATTTCAATAAATTGTGAAAAATTTTCATTATCACGTAAACATATAACTAATGTACGGGAAGTAGCACTAAGTATAATTAAGAAAATTTTAAATGAAATCAAGGAATACTAATAAGGATATGGACGAATTGATTTTTTTCGGCGACAACATTCCACCTGAAATTTTATTGTTGATTCTTATGTATCAAGACCTCCCGATTACGAAAAAAATATTTGTGCCCAAAAATTCCGTGTGCGTCAAAAGTTATATGCACTGTTTGACGTGCTTTCACGGATTTTCAACTTATCTGTACTAGTAATCGAATGAGAATTTTAAAAATACTGACTTATTTGAAATAAAATTCTTAAAAAATATAGACCTGTCCGATATGTACTGGTCAATCCGCCATCTTGAAAAAAAATAGAGAATACCAAGAATAGCCGAAAAAATCAAAGTTGAATATCTTTTGATAGGAAGGAGTAATTTCGCCAAAGTTGACAAAAATAAAACTCATTTATGGTCAAATACAATGCACCAATACCGGTCACCGTATGTCAAATAGAACGGTCAAAGATGGCGGACGAAATATATATTTTTTTTTTTCGGTTGTACGTTATTTCATGTACTTTTGGGGGATTGGGTTCATTTTTTTTAATTGTCAAAAAATTTGCGTTTTTTTTATTTTCAAAGAAAGTGCCGTCATTACCGGCATATACCATAATTTCACCGCATTCCCATCGACAGCCGATTCATCAAAAGTAAATAAAGCATTGACACAATTATTTCCTTTACAATAGAAACATAGAATAGAATAGTCCACAGTACAGCGCCCTTTTTTTAATGATTAGTAACGGGCTGAATTTTCGTGAGTAGCTTCGTTTTGACGAGACGCCCAACTTTTCTTTCTGCGAAAATTCTCGGTAGTGGTAGCTAATAGCTACGCTTGGGTATATATATAACGATTGGGTGATTGTTAAAATTTTATTAGTAACAGTCAGTTTTTTAGTTAGATCTTGAGATAATTTGATAAAAAACACGAAAAAACGTTTGTCCTACAAAATCGATGGTTTGACCGAAGCGTCCCCCACCCCCAACATATCCAAATAACGAAGTCACAAAAATGATTAGTAACCAGATGATTTTTTTACTATTGCTTAATAAATGTTTTTAAAATGAAATGGCCACATTGTCCTACAAATTGAATGGTATGTTTTTCCAGTCCTACGCTCGGAAATTGTCAGTTCCACGGTAACACTTTTCTCATTAGTAACTGTAGGACAAAGATAACACATGATAGGTTAGTGTATTCTCTGCCCAAATGAAATAGTGTCCTACAAAAAAATTGGTATGTATCGCTAGTCCGAATTAACGAATTATTTCATAATTGCGGTTTTGGTAAATTAATATTACTTTTATTACTTAAGTGGAATTCTGATATCTACTAAATTTAGTACATACATTCAGATTATAAAAAACAACATTTCCCTTGATTTTAAACCATAATTTACATTCGTTGGGAATATTTAAATTTTTCATGCACTTTTATATATTTTATTAAATGTTCGACTACAAGAGAAAAATTTCTTTAGAAAATTGTTTAATGGCATCTCTTTTTTCCTTAAAATTAGGTTTTCCACACAGTAAATTGCATAAAAAGCACTTCAGGGTCACTATTTATTTCGCACGAATTAGACAATCCGACAACCTGTCAAATTATTTTGGCAATATGTTGTTGTGGACAAACACGGGGTTTATTATAATTAACTCGCGCAAACGTAGCCAAGGCAACCGAAAAACAAACTCAGTCACAAACTTTTAACGAATGAAAAATAATATAAAACTTTACCTACATGGAATGAAATTTCAAAATAAGTCTTTTTAATTTTTTATTAATATACAGGGTGTTTCACAAGGAAACGGACATGCTTTAATGGCAGATAGCGGACACCTAGGGTAATCATAATCACCCATAGAAAAAGCTTGTTGGGCCCTCGTTGCTAAAATACAGGGTGTTTTATGTATTTTTGCCAATATTTCTCTTGGTTGTTACTTTGTAACGGAATGGAATAATAAGTTCATATTTGGCACATATAATACACTAGTGATCCTGAATAACCACTTGTATAACACATACGAAAAATCCAGGTCCGGACTCGAAAAAAATATATTTCTCTTGTTCTTCAAGAAAAAAATACCCTGTATATGTTTTTTTTAATTTCAATATTAAATTCGAAAAATACATAAAAAACTGAACAAAACCGCTTCATTAATTTTTTTGCCACACTTTTGCCGCATTCGAAATAAATTCCCCTAAATAATGCAATATGAGACTTCAACTATTAAACTAGGCGTTTACTTTTTTTTTTCAGCAATAATTATTATGTTCTTATTGCAAATTTTTACGAAGGGGGCAAAATAGATAGAATAATAAATCAAGAATCTATTTCATTCCTCTCATTTAATAACTAAAACAGCAACATAACATACCTATTAACAATAAGAATAAAGGTAGCAACAAAGTTGCATATCAGTAACGCACATTGTAACAAACTATCAACAGAATAATTGTACGAAAAACAAAAAATGCAGATATTGTCATAAAACGCATTCATCAATAGGGACAACTAACTGATTTAACGTTTAAAGTCATTGTTTAAAGTTGTCACTATCAGAGTAATGTCATGCCACTTGTTTATAAGTTTTTTAATAGTTTTCGTTATTTAATATTCCAAAAATGCGGTACCAATTTTCAAACGAAGAATATGCTAATATAATTTTGATCTACGGATATTGTAACGAATATGGCGGGGCAGCAGAGAGGGAATATCAATGACGGTTTCCTAACAGACGACGACCTGACCATAAAACTTTTGTGTCCGTATATCAGTATTCCAGAGAACATTGCAAGTTTCCTACAGCTGCAGTCGCGGAGCGCAACCTAAGGCAAGAAGTAAATTTAGAAAATAATATTTTACATATGGTTAATCAAAATTTAAGTCTAAGTACCCGAAACATTAGTTCTGTGATTGGTGTTCTTTATACTAGGATAGGAGGATATTGAAAAAAGAACATTTTTATTCGTACCATATTAAATTAGTACAACGTCTTGCATCAGGCAATAAAATCAATCACCTGACTTTTTGTCGTTAGATATCTGAAAATCGACGAGTAATTTACAGAACTTTATTCACAGACGAAGCGCAGTTTACACTAACTGGTAACGTTTATCTTATTTTTTTTATAACATACGCTACCGAATCTTTCAGAAAATGTAAATATTCGAGGTATGTTCTTTCAACATGATGGAACCCCACCGCATTTCTCCAACCAAATTACAAATCATTTAAACGATACATATCCAAACAGATGGATTGGTCGGGGAGGTCCACAAGTGCCGGCAAGGTCTCCGGATTTCAACCCTGTAGATTAGTTTTTATGGGTTCACTTAAAAAGTGAGGTCTACAATGTGGACATTAATGACAGGTATTAGTCAATTCAAAGGATGTTGATTACTGCAACGAAATTGGAAACAGTCCAGATAAGGAGATCAATCGGACATCTCGTGAACCGCATCATAAAATTTACTGAAGCTGAGAGCATTTTGAACATAACATTTAATTATGATTGTAATTTGTAAATACGTTTGATAGCAATATCTGAATATCTGAATTTTTTGTTTTTCGTGTAATTATACTGTTGATAGCTTATTGGTATTTTGCTATTTACATTATTTATTTATATTATTTTTGTGCAGTTTGGTAGTTTCCATTATTGTTGTTGTTTATAAGTAGCTTGTGTTGTTGTTTTACTAGTTTTTAATAAATGAAAGGAATGAAATAGATTCTTGATTCCGTGGCTTCTAACATTTTTTTTTTATTTATTTATTTTGCCCCATTCATAAAAATTGGTGATTAAAACATAATAATTATTGTTGAAAAAAAAAGTAAATGCTTAATTTAATAGTGGAAGCATTTTTTGCGCGTAGCATTCATCGATTTTTTCTAAAGTCTCATATTGCATTATTTAGTGGAATTTATTTCGAAAGCGGCTAAAGTGTGGCAAAAAAATTAATGAAGCCGTTTTGTTCAGTTTTTTATGTATTTTTCGAATTTAATATTTAAATTAAAAAAAACATATACAGGGTATTGTTTTCTTGAAGAACAAAAAAATATTTTTTTTTCGAGTCCGGGCCTGAATTTTTTATGTGTGTGATACAAGTACTTATTCAGGATAACTAGTATATTATATGTGCCAAATATGAACTTATTATTCCATTCCTTTACAAAGTAACAATCAAAAGAAATATTGGCAAAAATATATAAAGCAGCGAGGCCCCAACAAGCTTTTTCTATGGGTAATTATGATTACCCTAACTGTCCGCTATCTGCCATTAAAGCATGTTCGTTTCCTCGTGAAACACCCTGTATACCACTTTTTTTGTAGGACATTAGTAAAATCGTGTCCCACACTTTATTCCCAAGAGAAAAAAAATGAAAATTAAGTTGTTACTAATGAGAAAAGTGTTACCGCAGAACTGACAATTTCCGAGCGTAGGATTGGAAAAACATACCATTCAATTTGTAAGACAATGTCGCCATTTCATTTTAAAAACATTTTTTAAGCAATAGTAAAAAAATCAGCTGGTTACTAATCATTTTTTTGACCTCGTTATTTGGACATATTGGGGCTGGGAGACGCATTATATATTCAGTTTTCTACAGCTACACTGATTACTTTTACAGATTTTCTTACATTTACAAATAAAAATATCACTTAGTAAATCTTTACGAAAAGCATTACTTTCACTCATAACATCAGGCATTAAGCCATTCTCAGTTTTAAGCCACTCGAATTGTAACGGATCTTTCTCAGAACTTAACCATTTTTGGACTTGAAAATGGAGCGATTAACCTATATGTGACACACCCTGTATAGCAATGGAGATATTTGAATCATCAGGGATATTAATGATTAAAGGGCAAGTCTACGTGTCAAATTAAAATACTTCGTGTTGTGTTTGCAATAGATGGCTATTACTGGATGGGGGGGCACCCAAATAAAAAAATTATTGCCTCAGTCGTCATCTCACAAGGGTGTCTGGAATCAAATCCCGGTTCTTCGTTGACCATAGCGTTAATCACCTGAAACGTGAAAATCCGGGGAGTAATTTTTTCATTATTCTTGGACAAGCGAGGAAAGTAAAAATAAATTAAAACTAACGTTTCGGAAAAAGTTCGGTTTCCATTCTCAAAAATATCAGATAATTCATTGTTTATAAATTACAATAAATATTCTTTGATGGGTAATTTTCCGTTACTATTAAGACGTAAAGAAGGGTGCCAAATCTTATGGGACTTTAGGCCCAATACGCCCAAGTTTGTAAAGTGTACGAAGTTATTGGTCTTGCAAATAAAAAAGTCAATAGCTATAATCCCCAAAATTGAGCTAGTTCTAAGATATTAGTTTGCGAAGGCACCTGTAAATAAGAAGTCGAATTCTTAAAAAAAAAATTTAATAAAACTTTAACACAGAAAAAGATACACATTGTTAAAGTTACAAGTTAATGGAAATGTTAAAATAACCTACTACTAGTGCGGCAGTTTAGCTAGGATATTTCAACATATTGTGCACTTTTTGATAAAAGCACCAAATTTGGCACATAGGTAGACCGTTGTAATATGAACAATTTTAGATGTGGAGCCATCGGCCAACTGCCTCCTGGTGGCCGTGGCGGCCATTTTCCAAAATGACCGCCAGTGGACACCCGAAAGGCAACAGAATTTAGATAAAGTTTGCTGATGAAAGTTTTACTGAATGTTTATTGAATGTTTTGAATGAAAACATGCCAGATAGTTTGTAAGTTATATATATTTATTTAATAATTTTATATTTCACATTTCAAATTATATTGAAATTATTAAAAAAAAACACAATACAAAATATTAATTTAACTTTATAATATGACTCTGAAGTATATTGTATGTGAAATGTTTAAAGTAATTTAAAGATTAATGGAAAACTAAGATTTATTGCATTCAAATAAACTTTTCCATTTCTGTACATTTTTCATATTGCATTAAAAAATTAAAATTAAAAATCTGTTTTACAGTCCCAGTACAGTATACTGCCAGTTCAGAACATTCATTTTAAGAATGCGACTTCAGTTCTCAGAGCACTCCCCGTCGCAAGCCCACAGTGGTGTGCATTCCAGACCGGCCTTCTTTCACTTGCACTTTTTCTTACAGTCTTTGCATTTGCAAGAGAGGAGCTCCCTGCAGATCTGGGATGCTTCGGGTAGAGGTTCATACACGGCGCTGGTCTTGATCCAACCCCAGTCGGTTGGTGATGGCAGTGTTGGTGCAGGAACCAGGGCCTGACCCCAGACATGTCCGCCCTGGTATACTGCTCTTCGGACGTGCTGCTCCAGGGCTGCCCTTGTCGGTGGGATCAGCTGGACGTTGCTTTTCTTTGCAAATAGTTTGCGACGTGCCTTGTCGATATCAGTGTCTGTGCTTGTTCTGTCATAAAGCAGTATGATGGACCTTTCAATGGTGTGCATGGTGTCTTCATTAATATGATCTGGTGCAGTGGAGAGAAGAGTGAGTGTCTGGGTCAGCTCAGGTAGCACTGTCCACACTGCCCATGCTGTCCTCTTTCCACGTCCGGCGAAGCAGGAGACCGTATCGCAGCCTGTCAAAGCATGAAACATCGGTAGTGCCTGAGCTTTTTCAGGACCCAGAGCCCGAGCAATCTCATGGGCTGCCAAGAAGCGGAACGTCTTCCCCGAGCCGAAGGACACCCACACTTCAGTTTCCTCATTCAAGGTGTATATTATAACTTCAATAAACATTCAGTAAAACCTTCAGCAGCAAACTTTATCTAACTTCTGTTGTCTTTCGGGTGTCCACTGGCGGCCATTTTGGAAAATGGCCGCCACGGCCGCCAGGGGCAGTTGGCCGATGGCTCCACATCCAAAATTGTTCATATTATATCGGTCTACCTCTGTGCCAAATTTAGTGCTTTTATCAAAAAGCGCACAATAGGTTAGCTAATCCGCTGTACTACTACCTATTTAAAATTAAAAAAAAATTTAAATTTTTTTAATTAAGGGTAAGTTGCGTTACACCCTGTATAAACGGGTCTGGGGAGTGATTTATCGACGGGTTATATATATTTGAAATAACATAGAAGGGGGTTTAGACCAAGCAACGAATGATTATAGAGGGAAATTTTAGGGACAGAAAATTTGACTTCGCAACTTTGTTTGGACTAGTTTGGAGATGAACATATCAAAAGTCCCCACTCCTAGGTGGTGAGCGGGGGGGAGGGGGGCACTTTAAAGGTCCCATTTTTTGTTTTTTCGCTTATATCTCGGAAACTATGCGTTGTATGGAAAAAGGTAATCTATGCAAAATTAAATTTCCTACAAGAAATATTAAAAATCATATTAATGGCTCTTGACGAATTTCACGTATCCACCACAAATTGCGGAAACTGAGGACCCCCTTTGCCAGATGAGCTTATGTATGAAAAATCCCCCATCCATAACCAAATCAAATTTTGGTGTATTTACGGTTGTGGCGCCGCCGATCCGATGCATTTTTAAAAATTTTTAACATTCAAAATGTTTTTATTTTTTTCAGCATATTTTGGTACCACAGGTGGCTTTGCCTTTGTAGCAGGCGAATGTTTTTCTGGTCATAAGTAGATCCTAATTTGTTCTATACTTGAGTAAAATTTGATTCAAATCTGAAACAAAATAAAAAAGTTATAAGGGCGTCTTCATTTTAGGTGAGTCACACTGTATATTTAAGGAAATGCATAGATTTCGCCAAATATTACGTTAGTAAATACGTCGAGTGTTGTAAAATAAAGATTGTTTTGTGACTGTGATTTATTAGCAGACCACGGTAAACCGCTTTGATAGAAATTTTCAAGGCACCTAATACTTTTTTTTTAATTATCTATTTTGGCTGGCGAGTATCTCGTAAACTATAACACATAGGAAGAAAATGAATGTAGACATTCTTGTAGGAAATTTAATTATGTTTAATTTTGCGTAGACTATACCTTTTTCCATACGACGCATAGTATCCGAGATATAAGCGAAAAACCAAAAAATGGGATCTTTAAAGTGCTCCCTCCCCTCCGCTCACCACCTAGGAGTGGAGACTTTTGATATGTTCATCTCCAAACTAGTCCAAACAAAGTTCCGAAGTCAAATTTTCCGTCCCTAACATTTCCCTCTACACCCTTTTTTGAGCATTCGTTGCCTCGATTAGTTATAGAGTAAGTGGACTTCAGACAGCAGGCCTAGGGAGGGGATTGATTAAACCGTCCCTAGAGATGGAAAATCATTTTTTTCAAATGATTCAGTTCAAACGCGTATCCCCCAGTTTTCGGTGTCACTAATCACGAGAACAATATTCATTTTTAGCTCCAACCCCTCCTCATCTCTCAAACAGGCAGAAACCACCCCTCACTCACCAGAAAGCATGTTATCCAGGATTTACAGGTTTTTCGGCACATGATCGTTATTCCTGTGCATATCCCTTCATTTTTCATGGAAGAGAAGGTGGTAGCGACCTCGGGGGTTCTTTTCATTCCAAGTGGGGTAAAGTTATTATATTTTGATCGTGATCAGCGCCTGCGAAAACGGAGAAGGGCTTATTGACGATCCAAAGTGTAATTAATGAATTTTACACCTCTTGAAGCAACCCCCGAGGTCGCTACCACCTTCTCTTCCGTGAAAAATGCAGAGATATGCACAGGAATAACGATCATGTGCCGAAAAACCTGTAAATCGTGGATAGCATGCTTTCTGGTGAGTGAGAGGTGATTTCTGCCCGTTTGAAGGATGAGGAGGGGTTGGAGCTAAAACCGAATATTTTTCCCGTGATCAGCGACCCCGAAAACGGAGGATACGCGTTTGAACCGAATCATTTGAAAAAAAAAGATTTTCCATCCCTCGGGAGGGTTTAATCAACCCCCTAGGCCTGCTCTCTGGATTTTACTTACTCTATAACCCACTTTTATGTTATTTCAAGTATAACCCGTCAATAAACCACTCCCCAGACCCGTTTATATATGAAAACATAAAGGGATGGTTTTGGGCCGCATCAGGAGGTTGCGGCGATCAAAAACTTCGCCCACCAATTCCATCGTGTTCAGCACCTTCGAAAACGGGGGGGAGGGGGTGTAATCTCGTCTTTGCACGAAATATTTACAAAAAAGTCGTCAAATAATGCTTCATTACATAGACTACAGTTTCTAAATCGTTTTCTCTCTCCATTTCTGAAACCGCTCAATTTTCGTCAAATTGAAGGTCATATTTGTAATCAACATGCCAAAAAACATAAGATAGTACACTTTTCTAAGGTGGGCGCACTGGGCCCAAAATTGACACCTTCCTTTCATAATTCTGATAGACAGAAAATGATATGATCTGTTTATTATTCCTATTCATATTAAGCTCGAATTAGTGTGACCACTTCAAATGAAATCACGTTCTTCTCTCTGTTAGGCTATAAATTCAGCTGTTTGTAAGTCGACATTTTCTCATTTATGAAGTAAGAATTTTCAATTGGAGCTAGGTGCGTGAACACAATACGAAGGCTGCTAAATTATGCAAACGTAATGTTTAAAATGTCTTGGCAATGGCTCCCATAAAGAGTAATTTTTGCTTTACCTGTTTAGGCCTGAAGAGGTAGACAAAGTTGTTGGTTAATGATTTTATATTGCCTTGGGTCTTGATTTAAATTGACTGTTAAACATCTAACATGCCCGTTTGTTTATTATCCTCTGACTCTAATTTAAATACATTCCTCATTTTAATGACTCTCTTACATTTCACTAAAATATACTGTTTGAATTTCATTATTAAAATCAAATAATGTCAATTTGAATAAATTTCCAAAGTTCGTTCTATCTCAGAAGATTTATTTCAGGAGATTAATTCAGTACGCACGGGTTAAAATTAGACTTGAGTCTAACAAAATGTCCATAAACCTGAAAATTGGTATTCGATAACAATATGGTAATCTGAACAGCTAGTATAGTACATTGCAGACTTATAAGCAATATAAAAATCCGCCGATTCATTATTAAAATCAAATATTGTCAATTTGAATAAATTTACAAGCTCGTTCTATCTCGGAAGATTTATTTCAGGAGATTAATTCAGTATGTACAGCTTAAAAATGTTTATATACTTGAAAATTTGATTACAATATGGGCAACTAATATAGTACACTGCTGACTTATAAGCTATATAAAAATTCCGCCATTTCATTATTAAAATTAAACAATGTCAATTTTAATAAGTTTTAAATGTTCGTTTTATCTCAGAATATTTTTTCAGGAGTTTAATTCAGTATATATGAATCTAAGGACATAAATGAGAAAGTTTTTCGTTTTAGTCGTATTTTACTATATTTATTAAACATTCATGCACCTATTGTTCGTAAAAAAAATTATTGATCGACTGTTTACCCCGTGGATTACAGATACTATCAAAATTGTGATGAAACTTAGAGACAAGGCTCGTGAAGAATGTCTAAAAAACAAAGCAGAGGGCAATTATAATTATTATAAAGAATTACGTGATTATACTAAATCAACCATTCGCCGCGAAAGAGTGGCTTACTTCAATCAAATAAAAACCGATACGAAATTTTTTTGGTCAGCAGAGACATATACATAACTAAATTTATGAATATCTGCAAAAAAATAAATTATTGTCAACTTGTCAGTCAGGGTTCAAAAAAATCATAGAACAACTACAGCATTATTACACATAGTTGATAGTATCAGAAAAATAGACAATGGAAAGTGCACTTGTCTGGTACTGCTGGATTTCTCAAAAGTTTTTGACACCTTTGATCATTCACTGCTGCTATTAAAATTGCATTATTTTGGATTTTCAGACAGTTCACTTCAGTTAATGTCAACCTATCTTAAAGAACGTAGTCAATGTGTCGTTATAAATCATATTCATTTAATATCATATCAATTTAAAACTTCTAAAGAAAGATGTGCCACAAGGATCAATCCTAGGGCCACTAATGTTTTCAGTATGTGTTTCAGATATATCTAAAGTTATTAAAAATACCACTCTCCAGATAATGACTCTATACAAGTTAAAATCAATCAAGATTTAAATAATATATATAAACATGCATATGACCATGACCTAAAATTAAATGCATCCAAACCACAAGTCATTTTAATAGGAACAGTGCTAATGAATAAAAAAATTCAATCAATGAATTTAAATTTCAAAATAAATAATGAAATAATTCCAGTACAATATTCCTCAAAGATGTAAACAAATATTTTGTAATTTGTTAATATTATCTCTGTTTGATTATGGAGATGTGGTTTATGGTAATACGCTGTCTTCTTTAATGAAATTTGCCATACGAAAAGTTCAAAATTCTTGTATGTGGTACATTTATAATATTCCCTTCCGCAATCACACCATCCCATATCTGAATGAACATAAAATTTTAAATATGGATAACAGAAGACTATATCACATGTATTGTTTCATTTGGAAAACCATTAAAACAAATGAGCCAACTTATTTAATTTAAATTAATTACACATAACCACGGTCATGATACCAGAAATTTAACCAACTTTGTAATAATCCCTCACAGGACGGCTATTTTTCAAAAGTCATACATGTATATAGCAGCCCACTTATGGAATGAACTCTCAGATGAAATAAAAGTTGAAAAACCGCTGAATCTGAATCCGAGGTCAAAAAAAATCGTATACCCCCAAACTTTTGCGCTACAGCCAAAAACAACCCGGAAAATGGGGTAAAACCGTCCCATACATTAGGATTCAATGAATGGATGTAAATGAATGCTGAAAAACATGGGAAGGGAAAATGTTTTATATTCAGCAGTAACTCACTTGAATATTGACTGGAAAACTACCCTTATAATATGTTGAAAACTCCCCCTGTACAAGCATAGAGTATACAAATGCCAATAAATCGCGAAAAATTTTAAAGTTTTTATAGTTTGGAATATAGTACATGAATCTTAAGCGTGTCTCAAAACCACCCATATAACAGAGTGGAAATCACCCTTATATAAAAATAGACTGCGTGAATACCAATGGATTGTGGGAAATGTAGGAGTTTTCGATGTTTTAATTCCATAATAGAATCTTGGCTGACCCTGTTCTACCTTATTCTTAGTCGGTACAAAAACTACCCCTATAATAGGGTAGAAACCATCTTTATTACAGAATAAAGCACAAATGCCAATAAATCTCGGGAAATAATTTTTTTATAGTTTAAGTACAGAACATGAATCTGGAGTGACTCCCAGGGCACCTCGCTTACTCGTGACCCAAAATCTCTTCTATAAAGGGTGGTAGCCACCCTTATATAAGAATAAATTGCATGAATACCAATAAATCGTGGGAAATGTTGGAGTTTTCATTGTTTCAGTTCCAGAATAGATTCTTGTGTGACGTTGATCTACCCTATTCTCACTCGGTACCCAAAATCATTCCTAAAAAACCACCTCTATATAATAAAATGTACATATGCCAGTTTTTCAATTTTTTTTCTCAGAATATATTTTCTTCTCATTTTCAAATGATCTCCTCACTGGCTCTCTTTTATGTTCTTCGTGCGTGTCTCTTTTCATAGACCAACAGTAGTCGGTCATCATATGGACATCCCACCTTCCTTGATACCGCTTCTCCATCTCCGAAATATCCTGGTGAAAGCGTTCGCTTTGCTCTTCATTGTATTCGCCCAAATTTTCTGGATGGCGGACAACTGTTGGTCTATAAAAAGAGACACACACGAAGCACACAGTAGGGGCCATTGAGAAGATCATTTGAAAATAAGAAAAAAAGTATTCTGGGAAAAAATGATTAAAAAAATGTTCATATTCTTCGGTCAAGCTGCATTAACCTTTTCGTGCAATAAATGCAGCTTGACTGAAGAATATGGACATTTTTTTAAATCTTTTTTTCCTAGAATACCTTTTTTCTTATTTTCAAATGATCTTCTCATTAGCTCCCTATTGTGTTCTTCGTGTGTGTCTCTTTTTATGGACAAACAGTTGTCCGCCATCTAAAAAATTTTGGTGAATACAATGAAGAGCAAGGCGAACGCTTTCACCAGGATATTTCGGAGATGGAAAAGCGGTATCAAGGAAGGTGGGATGTCCACATGATGGCCGACTACTGTTGGTCTATGAAAAGAGTCACGCACGAAGAACATAAAAGAGAGCCAGTGAGGAGATCATTTGAAAATGAGAAGAAAAGGTATTCTGAGAAGAAAAATTGAAAAACTGACATATGTACATTTTATTATGTAGGGGTGGTTTTTTAGGGATGATTTTGGGTACCAAGTGAGAATAGGGTAGATCAACGTCACTCAAGAATCTATTCTGGAATTGAAACAATGAAAACTCCAACATTTCCCACGATTTATTGGTATTCATGCAATTTATTCTTATATAAGGGTAGCTACCACCCTTTATAGAAGAGATTTTGGGTCACGAGTAAGCGAGGTGCCCTGAGAGTCACTCCAGATTCATGTTCTGTACTTAAGCTATAAAAAAGTTATTTCCCGTGATTTATTGGCATTTGTGCTTAATTCTGTAATAAGGATGGTTTCCACCCTATTATAAGGGTAGTTTTTGTACCGACTAAGAATAAGGTAGAACAGGGTCACCCAAGATTCTATTCTGGAATTAAAACATCGAAAACTCCTCCATTTCCCACAATCTATAAGTATTCACGCAGTCTATTTTTATATAAGGGTGATTTCCACCTTTTATATGGGTGGTTTTGAGACACGCGTAAGATTCATGTACTGTATTCCAAACTAGAAAAACTTTAACATTTCTCGCGATTTATTGGCATTTATATACTCTATGCTTGTACAGGGGGAGAATTCAGCATATTATAAGGGTAGTTTTCCAGTCAATATTCAAGTAAGTGACTGCTGAACATAAAACATTTTCCCTTCCCATGTTTTTCACCATTCATTTTCATCCATTCATTGAATCCTAATGTATGGGACGGTTTTACCCCATTTTCGGGGTTGTTTTTGGCTGTAGCGCAAAAGTTTGAGGGTATACGAATTTTTTTGACCTCGGATTCGGATTC
This sequence comes from Rutpela maculata, assembly GCA_936432065.2. NCBI lineage: Eukaryota > Metazoa > Arthropoda > Insecta > Coleoptera > Cerambycidae > Rutpela > Rutpela maculata. Next base: position 154,100,005 of record OW386288.2, read on the forward strand.
AGTGTCGAAAAATACATAGGAATACTATGGTCAGTCATCCAGATCAAAAACTTTTTTTTTGTGGGGCTGTGTAGTAGTACTGGGCAAATGGAAGAGGGCAGTATTGTCGAATTTGTACCATTTCATTTACGAATAAATGTATTCATTATTATTATTATTATTATTATTATAAGTATACATCATCAGTTTAAAACTTCTTAAAAAGTTATCCCCTGATGATAATAGCCCAATGGACGAAACTTGCGTCGAATGAATTAATACTCAGTGATTTCGTGTTTGTGAAGTTACTTTATGTGTTCTGAACCAGTTTTCAATTTGTTGGAATTTAGTCAGATTCATATTTACCACAGACTAGACTATTTGTCAACGAAAAGAAGATCAATATACAGTGACCTTATTTTAAATGAATTATGCCGAACATTTTAACTCAAGTAGGTACATGATAAGAAAGTTAAAATAAGTTATTTGTCAAAGTTGATGCCATATCTTACCCGAAGCTATGACATTAGACATGGCGACTCAGAACGGAATATCAAGAAGGAAAAGAATTTTAGAAGGCAAAGTTCGACCCAGTTGAGAATAATCTAAAATTCTTTATTGTACACTATTGCAAGCAATCAAGTATAAATGGCAAGAAACCCATTAAGCTGAATTCAAATTTTACTTTTGCGAGTATTTAAAATTCTTGTGATTAATCCTTCGTAATGCAAAGCTTGAAGTAAAAAGAGAATAAGTGCATCAAGCAAATTACTTATTGAACTTTTACAAGAAATCAACGAAGGAAATCGTTTTATTTGTTTTTGTCGTAAAGCGTCGAGCACGTATATCGTAACTCACGTCATCATTGCTGAATCTAGTAAGAAGTTACAGAAGTTTGTGGTTTTTTAGTACATTTATCTTGATTCTCGAAGTTCGGCTTTGGCAAAAGTTTGAATGTCTATCATCGACTTTAATCAACGTGCTATCTCGCATTTCAATCCTTTCAGTTGCAAATCGGTTAATATTAAATATTCAGGAATGCATATCTTTGAATAACGTTAGCTTCGACCGAGGCGCAGGAATTAAAAAAGCACTCGACTTTCTTATTTGACTAGGACGTCTCCATCTTTGTTCATGTAGAACTCTTGCAATAATGTTATGTAAATACTGAGTTATTTGTTTTAACCCTAGTACTTACTCTTGAAGCAAACTTTGGAGCGATTGAACATATTAGCGGTCATCATTGACTTTGTCAACTGTCAAATATCTATTGTACTTTGTACTTCCAACCAATTCGGTGCTCCTCGATATTGAGAAAGCCTTCGATACCGTATGGATCCCGGGGCTACTCTACAAATTAAATTCACTGGACATCCCAACGCATATCATGGAACTTATTCACTCCGTCCTGTCGGTTAGATCGCTGCAGGTCAGGGTGAATAATAAACTATCAACTCGGCGGGACATTCACCGGGGCGTCCCCCAGGGGTCATGCCTGTGTCCAAAGTTGTACAACTTGTACGTCTCCGACATCCCGGAGTTCCGAATTCGAACCTTGCCAAGTACGCCGACGACACAGCCATGTATATGCACTCACATAACGCGCAAGCGGCTAATATGCTGCTGAAAGCACACATGGCCCATGCCACGACGTATTATTAAGTGGAAGATTCGGATCAACGCCGAGAAGTCAGTCAATTCTTTTCACGCGCCGCTTCACCGAAAACCGGACTCCAACGCCACTTTCGATCGGGAGTAGAGAAATTTCAATTAAGCGGTGCGTGAAGTATTTGGGGGTGAACCTAGACCAAAGACCGACGTTTAATACACACATTAACATTACGATACGCAAGATCTACTCCATGTCCAGGGGTCTGTATTCGCTCCTGGCACGGGGTAGTGAACTCAACAGGACTATTAAAAAGCTATTAATTGTACACGATGGCAATCAGGCCGGCCATCACATACGCGGCGTCGGTGTGGTGCAGCATCCCGGCCACGACAATGCGGAAGTTGAGAGTATTAGACACAGATTTATGCGCCTCATTTCAGACTTTGGTGGGTACATCTCCCTTAGAGATCTCTATGTACGTTGCCACGACATAACCCCACTAGCGGACTACGTCCAAGAAACATCGCAGAAATTCTATCAGTTCAAACTGGGTAATATACCCGAAATATTACCCAAATCAGACAGCATAATGCCATACTTTTTGATATCAGACACCCCCTACCGTACCAGGCGTTGCCTATTTTCCGGCAACTCCCTTAACCACATTTCCTTCTACGATAACTTCTATCCTCTATCCTTACTCTTTATCTTTCCTTAACTTTATACCTTTCCAATCCCCCTTTACGTTTGTATTATTTGTTCTTTTATCCTTTTGTTCTTTTTGTCCCTTTTTTGTTATTTTTGTTCCAAATCTCCTCTAGGCCGAAAACTTCTTAGAAATCCCATTTTTTTAAACCACAGCTTTTTCAACTACTCTATCTCAGCGAGTTAGTTATTTAGCCATGTTTGGACCCATTTAGGCCTATGCAATGACCAATTTATAGGACCATATCATTTACCAGCGGGCTGACTGGTTAAGCATTTAACCTTTCTCAGGGATCAGCTTTTGACGATTTACCCTTGGGCATGTTAAGGAGAATGTGGTTTATTCATGATGGACCCTCCCCCCGCATTTTAGTGTAGTGTAGTAGTGAAGTACGATGGTTTTTGGACACCGAATCCCACGTCGTTGGATAGATCGTGGTGGCTATATTTCTGGATCCTTAAGGAGCCCAGATATCACCCTTGTTGTTTTTTTTGTGGGGTTGCACGAAAAGTTTGGTGTACGCTAATTCCTAGAACTCCCTAGAATACTTAGAACAAACCATTGACAATGCCTCCAATCTAATTCGTGATCAAACAGACAAATGTGATAGCATACAGACAAATATTATTCTCCGCTTAGAACAGTGCATTGAGTGTAATGGTGAAACATTTGAATATTTTCTTTGACTTTTCGTTACTTTTAAGTTTTGTGCTGTGTTGTTTTCTACAAATATTATTTTAGTTTTTGCTATTTTTGTAGTGTGATTAAATCCAAGAAGTCACATCTAACTCCGCCAGCTTTGCTGTCAGCTCCAAGTCTGATAAAGAGGGAGGCGAAGTGATATGGTTGCACCGGGTTACGTCAGATTGGATAAGGTCATAGGCGGTGGATTTCTACAAAAAAAATAAGGTTTTTTGGTCACATTTTTTTAAATTTTTAATTTTTTAACTCCTTTCTGTGGGGACAGCCTATTGATAAATGTTCCGCATGTTGATGTAAATCACCCTGTATATATTTTTTATGTAAAATTTCCTCCTCTTCCTTTTTGCTGTTATCATTTACCGAGAAAAATCAAGTTAAAAAATTTAATTACAAAAATTCACATTTTTGCACCTAATTTGTTAAATAAAAAAAATGTCACTAGGGTTAACTCGGTAATCTTTTCGAATCATCATTTCTGCCAATTTTAAGAATAGGTATCTTCTCAAATTTTCAGCGAGTTCAGAGAATTTCCGAAACAAAAATCTAAATGCTTTGGACTACAAGTTATGGTCCACCGCACCTTTTTTTTAATGATTAGTAACAGGCTGAATTTTCGTGAATAGCTTCGTTTTGACGAGACGCCCAACTTTTCTCTCTGCGAAAATTCTCGGTAGTGGTAACTAATAGCAAAAATTATTTTTTCTATTTCACACGAATTAGACAATTCGACAACCTGTCAAATTATTTTGGTAATATATTTTTCATTCATTAGACGTTTGTTAAAGAGTTTGTTTTTCGATTGCCTTGGTTACGTTTGCGCGAGTTAATTATAATAAGCCCCGTGTTTGTCCACAACAACATAAATTGACAAGTTGTCGAATTGTCTAATTCGTGTGAAATAGAAAAAATAATTTTTGCTATTAGCTACCACTACCGAGAATTTTCGCAGAGAGAAAAGTTGGGCGTCTCGACAAAACGAAGCTGCTCACGAAAATTCAGCCTATTACTAATCATTAAAAAAAAGGGCGATGTACTATGGACTATTAATATTTTACTCACTATTCTAGTAACTATTCACCACCACGTATAACGAAGGGCACCTATTTTGACAACAGTAAACACCACACTATTGGCAATTGCTGCTACTGTTTACCTGTTACATTTAACATCAGCGTGGAACGATGAGTTACAAGGTCAGTGTTAGATGCAGAAAGAGCACCACATCATGGGCGTACTTGATAATTGTTTACAATATTTAACCTTTCTCGATTATTTTTGGGTATTTTGGTATATGAATATTTTTGCGTATACTAAGAAGAAGTATCTTCATAGATCTGAATACATGTAGATGTATTTGAAAAACGCCCCGTATTTAACATTTAAAGGATATATTCATCCTGTATGGTTACAAGACAAATATAACCCAATCCCACACATATTTTAAAATAAAAATCGACCCATCACAGTATTTTTTCTTATAGCCCAGTCAACGGAGCACTAAAATTATCAAAATCTCTAATTTGAGTACTAATGAATGGATTTTGATGAAACCTTGTGCAATGTGTTGTAATGACGTTAATGAAAAAGTTGAAAAAATAGTTAGAATAGGAAATTATCGGAAGAGGTAGAAAACACCCCTTTTATCACGGGTTCCGTACCTTGTAGAATTATTTCAAAAATGAAAAAAAAGCAATATATTTACTTTTTTTGGCCTAAAGTAAGATGTTTTTACTCTTGTGAATTTTTTCGAAAAATGCGTTTTCACCGAGTTCATCCGGAAAAACATGAGAAACTACAATTTTCCTTGAAATTGTAGCGCTTTAAAAATATGTAATTTATGAATTTAAAAAAATTCAGACCTATGCACTGAGGCTTTATAAACATTTTTTGTCTCTTGGATTTTTTTTGTAACTTGCCAACTTTCCTAGTTACAGGCAGTTTTTCACGATAAATAATGTACTACATTTTTTGCACAATAATATTATTAATATTCAGTTGCTGATACGGTCCTGGGTCCCCCAATCAAATTTTTTTTGTGGGCCTTTTGAGGAGCCCTTGTAAAACATGTTTTTTACCTGTTTGACCACTAAATATATGTATTTTATGGAACTTTAGATTTGGACAACAACACACTTGTCAATGGTATTAATTTAATATAATTTCGTTGGTGTTGAAGTATCTGGGCTGGTCCGTTCTGAGCCCCTAAAACTCCCGGGCCCGGGTTCCGCGAAACCCGAGGAACCCCTGTGGATCCGCCACTGTTAATATTATAATAAAAAAATATGAAACCTATATAGTTATACCATTTTTAAAGGTTAAATATAATTTTTAAATTGAAAATGAGAAAAAAATGTAGTACATTATTTATCGTGAAAAACTGCCTGTAACTCGGAAAATTAGCAAATTATAAAAAAATTCCAAAAGAGAAAAAATGTTTTGAAGGCCTCAATGCATACGTCTGAATTTTCTCGCATTTTAAAATTACATATTTTTAAAGCACTACAATTTCAAAGAAAGGTAGTTTTTCATGTTTTTTCGGAAAAACTCGGTGAAAACGCACTTTACAGAAAAGTTGCAATTAAAAATTTTTTTTTTCTTTCAACTTTTACATTTCCCCTCCCCCAAATTTAGGAATTTTAGAATGAGAAAGAGAAGAAGAGAAAAATATGCATTTTTCGAAAAAAATCACAAGAGTAAAAATATCTTATTTTGGACTAAAAAAGGTAGACATTACTTTTTTTTTCATTTTTGACCCAATTCTACAAGTTACGGAACCGGTGATACAAGGTGTTTTCTACCCCTTCCGATCATTTCCTACTCTAATCTTCTTTTCAACATTTTTAATAACGTCATTACAAACACATTGCACAAGGTTTCATCAGAATCCACTCATTAGCACTCAAATTAGAGGTGAAACCTCCGTTGACTGGACTATTACAAGTGTACCATTAAGTGGGTTTTAAAAAGTCATAAACAAAATAAATGAAACAGCAGACCACGCACCTTCACTATTAGTAACCTAAATAAATAATTCCTTACCTGATTGATTATATTAAATTTGTCAACGTTATTTAGGGGTTGGTGCATGAACATGAACCGTACATATCACGGTATCTCGGATTAATTGACGGTAGATTTACTTGAGTATATAATGCTCAAATTTGCGTGTTTACTGAGGTAAGCTACGAAAAGGGAATTTGTTGAAATTTCAGATTTATTGTTAATTGAATTTGGAAACCGTGCTCTCAACTAATATTTACGAACTAATTAATTCAGTGCGCGTACATACAGGGGTCATTAAATTTCAATAATCCACGTTGTTTGTTCTTTTATTTGTGTAGCGCCTACTGCAGCTGTATTTTTGGCATATTTCTAAAACAAGTAACTTTCAGTACCTAGACTTTGCATCCGTGACGTTGTCTAATAAGCAATTTTAATTGATTTCTATGCATGTATACTTTCTATATATTAAGAGTTAAAAAGCATTCCTGATAACAAGAAATATGTAAGTATTATGAGGAATATAACTTAGCTTAGCTTGCGATAGTTTTCCACTAGGTTGACGACAATTTCTCTATAGTTATGACTTTTTTGATTCCCAAGAATATTTTTAGTAACTTCTTTAAAACTAAGCCAAGCTGATGTGTTCCAAAAATTTCATCTGTGAGCATTGTACGTATTTGAGGTCCATCAAATATTCCTTCCTTTAACTTTGCTCAGTCTTCTCTTGATCCTGACTCATATAACGTTCTTTCAAGTCCTTTATTAATTAATCCAGAAAAAGTATTGCTCTCACCACTTTGTCTTATAAAACAGCTTGTGAAATCTTAAAATAAGGAACGAGAAACATTCAAATACATAGAACAGAAATATCCAAATGTTTCATATGCAAAGTTAAAGGAAGAAATATTTGATGGACCTCAAATACGTACAATGCTCAGAGATGACATTTTTGTAACAAAAGTGAATGATACAAAACAATCAGCTTGGCTCAGTTTTAGAGAAGTTACTAAACATTTTCTTTTCTATGTTGCAATATGAATCTGAGGCTCCACTTCTTAGATTCGCATATTGATGACTTTCCTGAAAACCTCGATAGTGAAGACCAGATAGAAAGATTCCATCAGGACTTTATCAAAGAAGATGGGGTATAAATATGATGGCAGGTTTTTGTTGGACGTTAAAATGAGAATTAGCGTGAAATCCAGTGCATAGATCTTTTGATAGTAAACACAAAAAGGAATAAGATCTTTGACACATAAACTGTCTCACCCTTTTAAAAATGTTAAAAGGTATCTTTAATTACTACTTTAAGTGTTAAGATGTGGTTGTTTGCATAGGACTTCTTTAATTTTTTTGGCAATATTGTAGATTTAAAGCTATTATTTTGAGGTTAGAAAATTCTGGTGACTTGATGGGGAAAATCTGACATCAAATTCATATTCAGCGTTTCAAATTACATGAGTATACAATATTGAAAACGTTTTCATAGGTATTTATTTTCTTTTTTCTACAATATTGTAGATATTAACCTATTTTTTGAGGTTAGAAAATTCTAGTAACTTTCTAGGGGAATTCGGACATTGATTTCATATTCAGCGCTTCAAAATTCATAGGAATACAACATTTTAGTCATTTGCATAAGTGTTTATTTTCTTTGTTTTACAATATTGACGATTTTAAGCGATTTTTTGAGGTTAGAAAATTCTGGTGATTTGCTGGGTGAATTTCAACATCGGATTTTTCTTTTGTGCGGCTGTGTAATTATTTCCAATAATCATGAGCTGACTATATCCAATAAATGATAAATGAGGCTTACTTCATAAGTTTTTTACATCCATTTTTATATCCATTTGTTGATGGATATAATCTCTGACTCCACTTTTTTTATTCTATTCTTAAATAAACTCAATGAATTTAATTCTTTTAAGCAAGCAGGTGACAGTTATATAATCTGGGGGATAAAGATAAATAGCACCTTAGACCAATTGTTTTTAAAGTTTGTACTTTAATACTATGGTCTTTACGCTTGGTTTCATCCTAGAGATTTGGTAAAAGAAAACTACGATTTAGATCTTGTTTCTAAATGGGAGGAAATAAATAAATTAAAACTCATTATTACAAAAACAAAAGATATGTCCATTAGTAATCAATAGAAGTTTAAATTGTTCAAAGATGCAAATTTATCATTCAATCTTCCACAATTAACTTGTCATTGGTTTCAGAGTTATTTTTGGTTGCAATTTTAATTTTAATAGCCATATCGATGTTCTTAAACGTGTCAGAAAACTGTTTATAACTGTATAATATGACCACATGGTTGATAGTTAAGGAGACTTGACTCTCACCCTGAAATCCCGGATTCGATTCTCAGCCGCGGTACCGGGATTTTCTCGAAAAAACAAATTAATCATAGTACACTCGGTTACTGATTATATGTCCCTTCTCTCGAAATGTGTAGCCTTCTCCCGCACAAAGTAATTTCAGGCGTCATTTTAATTATACTATACAGGGTGTCCCACTAAAACTCCCTGCGTCATTTTCTCGACAACCAAAAGCGCTATATGAATTCTGTAGAATATATAAATAACCAGTTTTGAGTAAAAACGGTTATTTTACACATTAAGGTCTAGATGGCGTTGCGATGCAAAGAAATTGTTCGATCCTAGGAACGTTGAAATGAGGTGCATCAGATGGAGAATTATATTCTAAGCAACTATTTTAATTTGAACTATTTTCGAAAAATCACTGGTTTTCGAGATATTTGACTTGACTTGACAATATAATTTTTCAAGTAAAAATCGCATTTTTTTGTATGTCTAAAATTTATAGTGTAAAATTCAGCCGAACATACAACATGAACATGACGCAAAAATTAGATAATACACAATAAACAGAAATGTCAAAATCTTTAATTTCCAAATAGTAGTTGCAGCCCCACCTTTGCTTTACTTTAAAAAAAAGTTATTTTATGTTTTGAAATAAATATGCTTCATTACCATCTAAACCAACCTGATTCACTATGAAAAATATACCAAAGGACTTATCGTCTAAAATTTATTTTAAAAAAGTTACGACAATTTTTATATTAAAAAAAATTATATTGAAGTTCAAATATCTCGAAAACCAGTGAGTTTTCGAAAATTGTTCGTATCATAAAAGTTGCTTAGAATGTAATGTCCCATCACTTGTACCTCGCTCCTAGGATCAAATAATTTCTCTGCGTCGCAACGCCATCTATACCCAAATTTGTAAAAGGACTGTTTTTACTCAAAACTGATATTATTTATATATTCTACTGAACACCTTTTACAGAATTCAAATATTTATTTTAGTTATCGAGAAACTGGCACCGGGAATTTTAAGTGGGACACACTGTATATGGCCAATCAGACCGGTTTAAAACGATTACAGATAATATGTTAAAATGCTTAAATGTACCTAGGAGATTTTTACAGGAAATTTTCTAAAGTATAATAGTATAATTTTCATTTATAAAATTGATAAAAACATCGTTCCAGAATATTTAAAATATTTTAGTAAAATAACGAGATGTACACGATTACAATATCTGAAGAAAACAATATTTAGTAATTTTTTTTTTGTTCATTTATTTAACGTCGGCCTATTTCCTTCACCAACGCCAATCACTGACGCGCAGTGGGAACTTATGGATTTATTTGGACAAATTTCCCCCGACAATTGAATTCGCAACGAAAGCTAACTTCTTTTTAAAGTTTGTCGCTACAACGTAGTGCTGCTACACATTAAATGCGACCTGCAAAATCTTAAAACAATTCCTATTAAACCTTTCAGTCTGGTCAATCCAAGATTGACCAGACTGACTGACTGACCATTGACGTTTTTACCAAAATATTTCAAATAGAACATATCTTTACTACAAAATCCAATGAAATTACATGTTTCTTGAATCGCTGATTACGAATACAATAGATATTCTGGACAACATTAGACACATTTCAAAATAATGGCCATTGCTGGTTATTTTATGACGTTTTTATCAAATTATTTCAAATATAACATATATTTATTTCAAAATTCAACGGATTTATATATTTTGTGGGTCACTGATTACTAATACAATACACATTTTGTTCTAATCATTTCACTGAATTCTGTAATTATCTTGAGACCTTACCAAATATGTGTATATAGCAGTCAAACGGCCAACTATAACATATGGAGTCAAAAGACGCGGCAACAGCAAAAACCAACAGAAGAAGTTTTTTGGAAAGAGCAAAAATTGACATCGTTCAACTCCTCACAAAAACAACAAGACGAAAACAGCGACAGAACACATCAACACTATTAGGAGGAAAGACAATTAAAAAAAAAAAGGATCGAAATCTACTGAAGAAAGCGCTAGCACCGAACATTCAATAAAGTAAAGACAGGGAGACCATGCTACAGCGGAGAACAACAACTGAGAGGATCAGAATCAAAAAATGAACATCACAAAGTGCAACGATATATACCGATATATACCCTACCACAATCGGAAACCGAGGAATCAGATAATTCGAAGAAGCAGAAACAAAAAGAGGAGCATAAACACTCCATACTACGACACAACGCGACAACATTTCACAAGAAGACTCAGAAGAGACAGAAGTCCAGAACCAAAAACACAAAAAATGGAGCTTAAACGTTCCTTCACGACACAATGCGGTAACGCATCTCACAAATACCTACACCTCCTATCCTACATTCCTTTACCATGCGACAAGCATGAACTAAATCCAACTCAGCGTGGACGTAGCAGGCCCAGCTGTATTCCTGGGAGTGACAGCAATGTCTACCGCACGCTGGTAAATCAATCAATCAATCAAATCAATCAAAGATATGTTCTATTTGAAATAATTTGATAAAAACGTCAAAATAGCCCACTTTTGTTTAATTTATGTTTACCAAAAACAAAATTTTTGAATTAAAAACTAACCAAAAAATTGGGGGCGTACATGACCCTTGGCCACCCGGTAAACTAAAAAAATTTTTTCAACAGTAGTACTTACACAATTAGCCCAGTAAATGAAGACATTTCGACTGGAAAAAATTACGAGAAAGCTGTTTTTTGTGGAGACCTTCATTGAGGTGCCCTTACTATAGCCTGAAAAATTCTAGCAATTTGAGCCATGGATTTTTTTTGGGGGGTTGTGTTAAAATGGAAATTTTCAGTTTTTTGCCATTATCTCGAAAAGTATAACTTTTTCCACAAAAATAGTTATGTGCAAAAATGTTTATTATAGAATTCTACACAAAAAAGGTCATTACACTTGTTTCATAGGATCAATAGGTTTTAAGTAAAAGTTACAAGAAGATACATATTTTTTTAACAGTAACAAACAGTAGGCCTAATCCACATCTAACACTCAAAACCACCCTTTGCATAAATCATTCGTTCTCTTCTAGCAGATATAATTCCGTGTCAACTTCATCGTCCTCATAAAAAGCTTCTTCAATTGGCTGATCAGTTGATGGTATCATACCTTCAACTATATCTTCATCTATAGCTCCGTTGTTACTATCTATTTCTTCCATCGCGGCGTTCAAACAAGATTGCCCACGGCAATGCCCGCATACCGCAGAACAGCGGAGACCTAGTTTTCTGCAGGTACAACTACCGTTACAGCCTTTGGTACAGTTGCAGAATATAGTACGCAAAATAAATTTACATTTATTAATCGGGAGCCGATGACAAGAGGTTTTGAATAGATTCCAATCTATTGTTGATGATCTTCCATCCCCAGTCTTCAGGATTTAACTCACTATCAAGCCATTTTTGGACCTGGAGATACATTCTATATACAAATGCTGTTGTGCTGCACTGAATGTGGGTGGTAGATTGACAATGATCTGTTAAGTCTGGTTGCCTTTACAAATGAGTAATACCTGTACTGATCAATAGAGTTTTCATTCGGAGTAGCACTGTACATTGTTAGAAGTAATTTAATACCATATTCCGTAATTAATTCGCGCGAAGTGTGTGGCATTTTGAAAACTTCGGCACAATCCTGTAAGTTCTCGCGATTTTGAAGCAACTTCATTATTGTTTTTTCCCAGTATGAAACAATGCAGATGTTGTGTCATATCCGCTAATGGCATGGATCAATAAAATATGCGTTTTGGTATTGCTGAACTGGACCAATCGCTTTGGGTAGCATACACTGTAGAAAAATTTGGACATCACTATCGTATCGTGATCACCCTGCATCTTTTTTTACAGATAAAAACATATTTCTCCCAAGGGTAAAATTTTTTCAACTTAATCACCAGCTCCCCCTTCATCTACTGTACTTTATTTTGTTATTTTGTTTTGAAAGCAGGACTGTGCCACATTTGATAATAATAATATGTATTAAAATAGGTTTAGCGCAGTTCTGAAGCTCTGGTATTACATTGTACATGCAAATAGTTTACATAATAAAAATATTCAATTAATGCTTAATACTTAGGTACTCTATTTTAAATGATTGGATTATTTTGATACTAATGACAGCTTACGTACAATACATACCTACTTTTATATCCATATATTTCTTTTGTAACCTTAATGAAATCCACATCCGTTAAGAGACAAATAAATTTTTAAAAAAAGTTGTCTAGTTTGTTTCTGTTTATTTTAAGAACAAATACACTTTTTACATTTCTTTTATTTCTTTTACTTCCACATCCAGTGGAAGTATAGTAACGACAAAAAAATTTTAAAAATTTTTATTGTTCAAATAGGCTTAAAATGTCATGAAACGTCGAGATTTTAAGTTTGAGCGAAAAAAAAATTTCTGTCTGTCTGTCGGTCTGTCTGTAACTTTTTTTTGTGCGGTCGTTTACTCTGGAACCGTTCAAGATATTGACTTGAAATTTGGTACACATATGTACTTTAACGAGATCTGGAACTAGATTATATTTTCATGTTGTTCCGACGAAGGGTTGGAGGGTAACTTGGGGTAAATTTGGGGTAAATGGGTAAATCAAGCAGGTAAGAGTCGATAAAATTGGTATTTAGTATATACAAGAGAAGCTAGGGTCTCAAAAAATTTTTGGCAATAGCCACTCCCCATTACCACTCCCACTCCCTTATTAAAGGGGATGAAAAAAATTGTGATTTAGTGTATGTACAAGAACCAGAAACCTCAAAATATTTTTTTACTTCATCCACCCCCACTACCACTCCCTATCACCACCCCCACCCTACTACCGATGTGGGGTATCGTTTATGGGTTTTTGGGGTAGAGGATTTCAAATATTATATTATTAAAGTTCCATAAACAATTATTTCCACATACCAAGTTTTTCCGTTGTGAGTGACTTGGATAGAGAATCTGGATGTGGAAGTAGTGATTCCTTGGGCAGCGGTTTTTTTATTATCGTGCAATATTTAAAGGACTGAATAAAATTTAGTTTCAAAAAGTATATCTTCTATAAATATATAATATTATAGTGACCAGCAAACACGCTATGTCTTTGAAACGATTGATCCTCCGAAAAAAAGTAATGACCTTTTATGTGTAGAATTTTGTAAGAACTATTTTTGTTCATGACTATTTTTGTCGAAAAAGTGATACTTTTCGAGATAATAACAAAAAACTGAAAATCGACCCTTGAAGCCCCCCCAAAAAAAATCCATGGCTCAAATTGCTCGAACTTCTCAGGATGTACTAAGCTCAATGAAGGTCTCCACAAAAAAAACACAGCTTGGTCTCCACAGCTGAAGGTCTCCACAAAAACAGTTTTCTCGTAATTTTTTTCTATTTTGGCCTCAAATTTGTCTTTATTTATAAACGAAATATGTTAGATATGCTTGAAATACTAGAGACCAAGAAGGCCTTAAATAATCAGAAAAATGTTATAAATAGACACCCTGTTAACCTAAAAATTAAAATTAAGTTCCTTGTAGCAGGTATTAGACAAAAGCGATAAAAGCAATAAAATGTAAATTAGGTTACCTCTTTCTAATCTTATAATGTTGTAACAATATACACATATATCTATATTTTGTAAATGGGTACTATTAGGTTAGTTATTAAGAATCTTCGATAATGGTCGCGATACCGAAACATATGTCAGACAATTTCGAATAAAAATTGTGAAACAGTAATGTCAAGTGTTCTTAATACTTATTCTATTTAATATGTTTCATCAAGAACCTACTGCAGACTCAGTTCAATTAACAATATTATATCTGCATAAACGCCGTCTCTGGAATGTAGATGTTCCGCCTGGACTTTGCTTAAAAAATTGCTCTGAATCTTGGAAATAACAGAAATAAAGTATTATATCATAAAAAATCTAAACGCTCACAGATTTGCATACATTTCGAAACGAAAATCGTTATATCTATTAAAAGACAACAATTTTTATATGCCACTCAGTACACCAGGTAGTTAGATAACAGCTAGAACATTGATCTGACGTTTAACATATAGCAGACACGAAATTCTAATACAATTAAATTTACAACAGCGAAATCTATTATGTCAAAGCTATAAATCAGTCTAACCTAATTTTCGGAGATAAGTTGACTCTAAGTTAGACCTATCAGTCTATTAGTCTATGTAAGGTAGGTAAATGTGTTTTCATTATCAACGATATAATTATAAAAAATTGTCATAGGTCATTAGTACTGATTTCGATAGTCTATTTGGTTTAAGAAACATTGGTTAAATTCCATACTAAATTAATGAGATTAGTGAAACGCAATTTCTTATACAAAGTATTACAAACATACACTCGTTGTGCTGGTTATTGTGAACAAAATAGAAATAATATTCATGAGAGATATGGAAAGTTTCGTTAAGATCTTTTCATTTAAAGATATACAGGGTGGACCAAATTAGATGGGATTTGAGGCTTTCTCTAAACTTATGGCAGATAGACAAAAACCAATATAGGTGTCCTGAGCTCGATTTCGGAGAAACAAACAATGGAGCAAATCGCGATCTTTTTCCGGCAATGCCGAGTTGAGTCCCGAAATGTGTAATCCGCCTAAATTATAGCCGAGTTAAGTCCCGCAGGTATATAAGTTGAGTACCGGCCTACTTAGGCATGAATAATATTAGTTAACCTTTTCCTGGAATAATTAAAATGAAACTTATTTTACAACATATATATTTTAATTAAATTTATATAATATATAAACATACATATTCATTTATTTATTTTAAAATGATGGCCTACAGTTTTAAGAAAATCAAACTTAATAAAAATACCACTATTTAATTTTAAAATTTGTTCGTCCGCAAAATTTTTATTTTTAATTGTTGCAGAAGAATAAACTTTTTTTACATTTTGTTTAACCCTTCTAATTTTTACGTACGTTCCACTTTGAAAGTCTAGTAAAACTGTTATGCACTGAAAAATATTTGGATGGGCTGCATAAAATGTCGAGTTATACCTTGAGTGAAAACTCTCGCAGGCATTTGTCGTCCGCTGCACACTGCTCGTCTTCTCAGCCCATATTTCTGGCAGAAATCTGGCTGATTCAGAAATGTAATTATCGACCAGATAGTCAGCAAATTCCACTCTTCTAGGATCCTGTGGTTGAACTGAGAACATATGTCTTCAACAAAACATGCTCCTACATCTAACGGATCTAGAAATGACATTCCAAAACAATAACTCAAATATTTCCCCACGTCGCCATCTTTGTCCTTGTATAACGACGAAAGGCCTAGTGCTTGAATTTTGCGCCTCCTGAAAAATTTATGGTATAAATTGTATATATATATATATTGAAAAAAAAAACATACACAACGTGAAATATGAATACTTACCAAGACTGTCCAAGATGGAATCGGCAGCCCTTTAATGAAACATCAGTCCAGACTTCTGCAATATTTTGGTGGACCGCTTCTTCAAAGTCGGCAAACACTTTTCTTAAATTAAGTACTTTATTACATTTGCCAACTTCTACAATTAAATATTTTAGTGCCAACGTGTATGTAGTTTTTCGTTTATTTGGCAATAAAAAGAAAACTTAAGGTATGTAATGGTCGCTTTTTAGTCCATGGATGGAAAACATTTGAAGATAGAACTTTGAGCAGTATTCAAAAGTTCTGTCAATGTAAATCATCCCTAAAAAACTACCCCTAGATAGTAAAATGTACATGTGTGCCAATAAATCGTGCATTTATTGCACGAAAAGGTTAATGTAGCTTGACTGAAGAATACGAACATTTTTTTAATGTTTTTTTCCTAGAACACTTTTTTTCTTATTTTCAAATGATGTTCTCATTGACTCCCTATTATCAAAAGTACGTTTTTTTATCTATCTCTCAAGCTTTTAATCTGAACTGGGCCTGAACTAGTCAATGGCGTACTATTAGTTCACTGGTATACCGCGCCAAACTTGAAAACTATCCTAGGAATATGATACTTGTTAGGTGCTATCCAGACAGCCAGAAGAAATACTGCGAAGAAATAGAAAAACCGACAGGAGAAAAATTAGACTGGATATCAATGGATTCAAAGATAAGAATATTGGCAAGTAAAAACACTAAAAAGGGACAGGTACGACAAATAAGAAAAGCTAAAAAAGATGAAGACTATAGACAAACAACACCCGACGAGGAACATAAATGAAAAACTAAAAGAAGCAAGAAAAGAGACAGAGAGAAACTACGACGGGAAAAATGTAGAAATTTCTTGAGAACATAGAGACACTCCCAGCAGGATAACGACTAAATCAAATCTTCACATATCTGGAAAAATACAGAAAAAACAATAATACGCACAAGAGAAGATATAAACCACTCCAACATTGGACCAAGAAGCTGCATGAAGAAGGGAATGCAATTCCAGAATATTTATTTTACCCGAAATCATCCCTAAAAAACTACCCCTACATAGTAAAATGTACATGTGTGCCAATAAATCGTGCATTTATTGCACGAAAAGGTTAATGCAGCTTGACTGAAGAATACGAACATTTTTTTAATCTTTTTTTCCTAGAATACCTTTGAGAAATAGAGAAAATACAATAATACGCACAAGAGAAGATACAAACCACTGCAACATTGGACAAAGAAGCTGCAGGAAGAAGGCAATGCAACGAAGAACGAACATAATTACTAATAGAAACGGACGACTGGCCCTTGAATAAGCCACCATCAAAGGACCAACTGCTAGAGATAAAAGCCAGTGCTAAAAGAAACACCACACCTGGAGTAGACAAAATAAACAACGGGCCGGAAAAACTAAAGGAGCAAATCCTGCCCATTCTGCTAATAGGAAAACAGCTGCATAAAACATCGACACTACTAGGGAGAAGACCATTAAAAAAATAGAAATGTACGCAATAAAGTATTGGGGATACAAAGAAGGGATCCAAGACATTTACTGAAGAAAGGTCTAATACTGAACAGCAGCAAATTAAAAATAGGGAGACCATACTACACGGGGAGAATAAAAGTCCAGAGGATCATGAACAAACTAGAAAGTACCAAGCACACTGGGAAAGAAGGAGGGAAAAAATGAATACCACAAAGAAATTGAAACGATATATGCTCTACCAGAACCAGAATCGGAGGAACTAGAAGGCTCAGAAGAAGAAGAAAATTTGTAGAAGCAGAAACGCAATAGACTGCAGACTAACAACACCCGACGTGAAACATAAATGAAAAATTCAAAGAAGCATTGGAAGAAAAAAAAGACAGATAAACTACGACTATAAAAATGTAGAGCATCTCTTGAAAACATAGAAGCATTCCCAACAGGACAACGACTAAATAAAACCTTCATATATCTGGAAAAATACAAAAGAAGCAATAATACGCACAAGAAGAGATACATACCACTGCAACATTGGACCAAGAAGCTGGAGTAAGAAGAGAATGCAACGAAAGAACGAACAGAACTAATAATAGAAACGGACCACCAGCAATGAACCAACTGCTAGAAATAAAAGCCAGAGCTAGAAGAACCGCACCTGGAGTAGACAAAATTAACACCGGAAAGACTAAAGGAGCAAATCCTGCCCACGCTGCTAATAGGAAAACAGCGGCATAAAACATCAACACTATAGAGGGAAGACTATTATAAAGAGAGAAATGTAAGAAATAAAGTACTAGGGACACAAAAATGGGACCCAACAAGCCTACTGAAGAAAACGCTAATATTGAATAGTAACAAACTAAAAATAGGGAGACCATGCTACACGTGGAAAACAACAATCGAGAGGATCATGAACAAATTAGGAAGAACCAAGCATACTGGGAAAGAAAAGCGAGGAAAAAAAATGAATACCACAAACAGATCGCAACGATATGTGCTCCACCAGAATAAGAAACGGAGGAATCAGAAGACTCAGAAAAAGAAGAAAATTTGTAGAAGCAGAAATACATAAAGGGGGAGCACTTCATATCACGATACAATGTGGCAACGCGTTTCACAAACATTACACTGCCTATCTCTCATTCCTGTACCATGCACCATGCGCCATGTGGCTCTCGCTGCTGACAACAAGCATGATCCAAATCCAACCCAGCGTGAACGTAGCCAAGATATACCCAGGGGTATATCTTGGGAGTGAGAATTAATCAATCAATCAATCAAATATTTATAAATTCGCTCTTATTAATGTGCGTATAAATCGACTAAAACCTTATTAATTTTTAGACAGAGTGATGTTGAAATGTAGCGCGAATAATTCTGCATAAGCTGATACATATTAGCATAGCAGCGATTGTGTTGTATAGTTGATATTTGATTAATATCGGTAAAGTGTTCCGATACGGCTTGAAGCGTTCATTTCATGAACGTGAGGCTAAGCCACTTAGTGACAACTGACAAGAAAGCGGGTACCCAACAGCGAAGGGACCGAGACATCGTACAGACATAAGTCAATACGTTTTTAATTTATAATAATAAGAAAGTTCGAAAGTTTTTTGCAGAGCAATAGATTCCCATTAAATTTTAATAAGGAAGGAAAATCGCACCATACACCTTAAAGAAGAAACACCAAGCATCAATCAATCACTCAATCAATCAAATGATGAAAATGATTAGGGTGACCATACGTCCGGAATTTCGCTGGACAGTCCAGCATTTTGGAGTACTATGTGTGATCAAAAAAATTTTTCCTCCCGGCCATCAAAAAATGTTGGGATCAAGAAATGATTTTTCGGATTTCTGCTCCCCCCGCTCATCAATTTTTTTCCGAGCAGAAGTGTCCAGCACAAAAATCTGGTCACCCTAAAAATGACATACTTCCATTTGAAACAGGAAGTTGTAGAAACTTGGCAGACAGACAAAAATAGTTTTGGTAACAATGAGATACCAATTTTTATCTTGATAAATTAATGAATAAAGATATGACGACCGGAAAATAATCTCGTTGACACCGGGAACATAAAATTTCAAGCAAGGATCACTAATGCATAAATTAAAAATTGACGTTTTACTGTATTATAAAGCGAAAACAATTTTTAATTAAACAAAATATTACATTTTCTTTGAACTCTGCAAAACTGTTTGTTGATTTTACAGCATCGAGTGTTAAACGGATTACGGTCCGCGTAAAGAGGAAACTGTTTATATTTCTCGTGAAAACACCGACGCTGAATCCTTATTTCTTGTATGGTAATCTTGAATATCGACTTTAGACTTAAAAGTTTCTGTTTTTGGTTTTAGTTGAACATGAACTATTTCATATGTATTAAAGTGGAAGTGTGATACTGATAATGAATATATGTGTCAGTTATTGAAGTCGTTATAATTACACAGCCCCACAAAAAAAATTTGTTCTCCGTGTGTATCTCTTTTTATAGACCAACAGTTGTCCGCCATCCAGAAAATTTGGGTGAATACAGTGAAGAGCAAGGCAAACGCTTTCACCAGGATATTTCGGAGATGGAGAAGCGGTATCAAGGAAGGTGGGATGTCTACATGATGGCCGACTACTGTTGGTCTATGAAAAGAGACACGCACGAAGAACATAAAAGAGAGCCAGTGAGGAGATCATTTGAAAATGAGAAGAAAAGGTATTCTTTGAAGAAAAATTGAAAAAGTGGCATATGTACATTTTATTATATAGGTGGTTTTTTAGGGACGATTTTGGGTACCAAGTGAGAATAAGGTAGATCAGCGTCACTCAAGAGTCTATTCTGGAACTGAAACAATGAAAACTCCAACATTGCCACTATTTATTGGTATTCATGCAATTTATTCTTATATATGGCATCAATGCGGATATCATAAGTTAACGAGAGACACTCTTACACCAGTGCAGCTCAGTGCTACAAAGGAATCGAGTCCATCACTTGGATGGGTGACCGTAACTCATCTCGCCGTCCTGGTTAAGTGGTAGAGTAGCATTAACTAAACTTCGCCAGGATGTTAAAATGCATGTGTACCAAACGAGTCATTATCTTAAACGGTTTCAGAGTAACCGTGCGCACAAAAAAAAGTTACAGATAGACAGACCGACAGACAGAAGATTTTTTGCTCAAATTTAAAATCTCACGTTTCATGACATTCTAAGCCTATTTGAACAAATAAAATATTAAAAAAAAAATGTTATGTTACTATACACTGGATGTGGAAGTAAATTAGAAAGAAAAACCTGACAGTTTTTGAATTTTGCAAAAATGTTCATTAAGGCGTATTATTAAACATACGCGAGTCGCTGCAGAGAGAAATTATTGCGATAATGCGTGCGTAGTAGTCATGAACTAAAACGTTTATGTGTCCAGCGCGTGTTTACACATTTTGAGTCAGGTGCCACATAGCTCAGCATGTAACTGGTTACCTCTCTCTGCCTCGGCGATATTCGCCGTGGTTGTCTGACTGTTTCTGAGCTAGGATCCGGCGGAGCATATATATTTTTACTTAAATGTTAAATAAAATAAATATTGTATTGTATTGTTGGTTACCCCTCAATACTAATGTTCCAGGTTCAAATCTTGATGGCTGCAACTTTTTTTTTGTTTTTTTTTGTGTCCGAGATATTTTTTCCTTGCCCTAAATTATTTTCATACCTGAATGTGTAAATTTCAGTAGGATAAAAAACAATTAGTTTCAAGAACCATAAAAAATATATTTTAAAAGTCCAAACACACGATAGAGAACATCTCCGCTTGCTCGGCCACATGATAATATTCAACAGTCTACTTTAGGTGTCTCATATTAAACGTCAGTCTGCACTTGTTAAATTATTATTTTTATGTAGTTTTTTTTTATGGATTTATTCCTTGCCCTAAAATGCCAAAAGTAAGAAATTAGATATAAATTTTGTAGTTCTTCAAATAACTACTACACGCGCCTTATCGCGATCATTCCTCTCTGCAGCGGCTCTTAAACATATTAGTCCAGAACTCAATCTGTGTGTTCGAGTCGCCATATTGTAAAACGGCTGCTCCGATTAAGTTTCTTGCTTATAACTTGTTAACCATTAGCGATATCAGAATTATGTTTATATGAAAATAAAGCATATCAAACTTGCTACAAAAATGTATATACATTTTTTTCCTATTCTCTCAGTTGTTGGCCACATCCAGAGAGGGGGTTGATAGTTCAAGGAAAACCAAATATCAGGAGACGTAGAGGAGGGCCTCCAAAACTTTGGGCTGATATTATCAATTAGGTGAAGGCAAAGGGTTTTGGTGGGTCTATGCGCCTAACAAGTATCCACGACAATTAACTTGATATGTTAGACGTGCCATACATTAAAGGTCAACTGCAACGTCTGTTAAGACCTTGTAAAAAGAACAGAATGTTCTTCTTTTTAACAAGTATGGTTATGTAATGACTTGTTTTACACATTTACTTTTCATATTTGTTTAGACTTATGGTACTCAAACTGAGTCGATGCCAATGTAAGGTAGAAGAGAAATGAACAAATAATATGCTGAAAAGAAACAGATTTAACCTACGCTGTTGCCACTTTTCTCTTTAGCTACTTTTAGTCGTCGGCGGAACTCTTAATATGCTGAAGTGCCTGGCATCAATGTTAATATATCACTTTTTTTCACGTACATTACTTTACTATTTATATTTCACTCTATCTTATTATAGGATTGACCCAGATTTCTATGTGCCACTTATGTATAAAGTCTGTCCTGTTGTCCACAGATCGTATAAACTATAAGTGTTAACGGCCAAAAATATTCGAATTTCGTAATATTTGGACAATAGTTGAATAAAATTGTAAGTATTTTTCCCCGATATCGCTTATATATTCAACCAATTTAGAAGTTGATGTTAATGTTTTTATCAAACTTGCAAAATTTTTCAGCAATATTTAAAATTCACGTCTTTATCGATAGTTTTCAATGGTTTTCTTATATTCGGAAATCTGTACCTATGTATCATTATTTTTTTTGTATTATGTATATTTAGTGATTGAAACTTCACCCACTTCCCGTTATCAAATCGAGTTAAAATTTTGCACACAGCTTTGGTTCTGAGGACAATACAATATAGTGTATCTAATATCGTACCTTTTTCTTCACAACCCCCTTGACACGGGTATCAAGTGAAATGGTTTGATGAGTAGAATACGAAAAGCTACGTGCCGTTATTTTAAACCCAATATGGCAGACGCTCTAAGATGACGGATTACCTTTTTCCTCACAGGACTTTGTTAGATTTTATATTTTTCGAAAATTGAAATAATGTATTTTTCCAATTGTATGAAATTTAAATAATTAATTAAGACTAAACAGTTAAAAATAAAAGATTCTCTAAAAACAAATTGCACTAAAAACTAGAAAATATAATTTTTTTTTACCAGTGATTATAAACTGATCAGAATAATTTTCAACTTTGTAAATAGAAAACCATTGGGCGCTCATAAAATATTACTTCGTCTAATTATTTTGATTTACGTATACATTTTCTGAGCGCCCAATGGTTTTCTATTTACAAAGTTGAAAATGATTCTGGTCTGTTTATAATCACTGAAAAAAAAGAATTCTACTTTTTAATACAATTTGGTTTTAAAAGAAAACCATTGTTTTTAAAAAAGAAAATTAATTTATGTTTTAAAATAGTACAGATAATTTTCTTGTACAGATTTTGATTTTCTTTCCGGAAACATAAAACTTTCGATAAGTTAATATTATGAAGTCTTAAAAAATATAATCGATATGAATTTTTAAAATATAAGAGTATGGACTTTCAAGCTACGAAATAAAATATTAAAATGTTAATTCTTTATCTAATAATAAACAGGAAACATAGCAGGTAGATATATCCAAAGAACTGAATAAAAAATAAGTTTTTGTTTCATTTCAAAATTATAATATATTCAAGATTTTACCAGTTGAAAATGTCTTACATAACATTATAATAAAATTTTATTATATATTACTGAATAAAAATATGTTAAAATAATATAAAAGCAGATGAAGGACGTCCTGGCATCTCTTTATAAAACACTGAACCAATGTTTCGCTAGTTCTGTGTTATCGACCGTAATAGTTTTGTGCGCATATGGGCCTCTAGTAAGCAGTAGAGTAACTAGCAACGGGTTCTACGGATATTATTCAAAGGCAACTATAAGAAGGAAGTTTTCAAGATACGAGGTACATTAAAAGTGTATTATAAAACATTAACTTAAGTGGTAATTTAAAGATTAGCTTTATAATTCTCAGAATAACGTACTCTTCTTTAATTTATGGAGTAGATTGGTCATTTTTAAAATTTTATTTCCTTTTTTCTGACAGGAATTTTTTGTGAAATGTGAAAAAGTAGGTTTCGTTTTTAGTAATCTGAGGTTCTGGCCTAATCCGATTGTAAAATTTCTGTGTTTTACCAATATACAGTGTGTTACCGGGCTTCTGTACATACACGAATAACGAAACAACGAAAAATTATTAAAACCTAAAAACTGAACTTTTAACTTTAGAAGAAAATGAGATATAAAAAATTTTTGTGAAATTAAAAAGTTGAACATGAAAATTGACCGAGAAAATCGTAGAAAATTAATTAAAAAAATAGACAGAAAACTTAATAACGTTGTAAAACAATGATCAATAATAATGTAACATGAATTACAAAGAGCTTTCTAGAAGATTACAGGAGGAGAGAACATTCTGGAGTTGTGATATTTGAGTATATAAGGAATAGAGAAGCCGTGTGTGAGCAGTTAAGTACAGTTCAGAAGGTAAACAGTTGGTGAGAACAGATCAAGGAGCAAACAAAGTGATAAGTAACTGAAGTAGTGAATTATGCTACTCAGAGTAATATTTGTGAAGTAATTATTTGTTGTAATTAACGTAAGTTAATAAATTAGTGTTTAGTGTTACCATGGTGTTATAATTTTCGAATCCACGATACAGGGTGTTTACAAAAGAGGTGTATTCACGTAACAATAACGTTACTCAAAAGCTTCACCTCCCATTTGTTCACATAACTTCTTATTTAGTGGAACGGTGTACTAGATACAGTCCAGTTGACAGTGAGTGTAAATTTTTTTCAACACTGCAATGTGGTAAGTCTAAAATTTGTCTTCTGTTATCGTTCCTTTAGGTGTAATCTTTCAGTTTTGATGGATGCCACCGGGGACTCCCTGGGTAACATTTTTTAATAATATGTAACATGAATTTGATTGTGTGTGTGGACCAAATAATACATGTAATAAAAATGTTTAATTTAAATGGGCTGCCTTAATTTATAAAAGGTTTTCATAATACATAGTGAATGATGGAATAAAATTATTTCACTGTATTTGTAAGTTTGAACGTCAATGAGCAATGAAATATATGGTACTCTATTTCTGATCTAAATAAGAAATGCAGGGTTATTTTCGACATACATCAATTACACGGGTCTGCGAGGTTTTGCTGTTGGGCAAATGGGGGTCATTTCCGAAGTAGTTTTTCTCGAAAGGTCATCTACGATGTTTCCTCGCAAAGTTATAGCCATTTCAAGATGACATGAATTTGAAACCATGATCCCCTACAATTCAGCAGTCTTAACTTAACAACTCCAAACGAATCAAGATTTAAAGCTGGGCGATGTTAGCAAGGAGCAAGGAGAGTGTTTCCATCAGGTCATCGAAGAAATGGAAAGAAGATACCAAGAAAAATGTCTACTTCGATGTTAGCTGCCTTTTGCTGGTCTCTTCAACGTGATAATCCTAATACTCATCATAAAAGGTGTTCTGATATAAGGCATTTGGAAAACAAGAAGAAGAGATTTCGTACAAATTTATAAGATTCCGGGTTCAGATTTTAGGGTTTTGAATTTTGGAAGTATGGTTTATGATTTTGGTTTTATGGTTTAGGGTTTTGGGTTTTTCATGTTTAGGGCTTAGTGTTAAAGACTTTTTAAGTATTCCGATGTTAGAATATGGGGTTGAAAAGTTCTCGATTTTTTCTTCGGTTTCCTTTGAGGTGAAAGCTAGATAGTTTGGTATAAGAATAGTTCTCACCATCCTAAGGGTTTAGTCTTGATACAATTTGGGGATACGTTTGTTGTTGCCCCAAAGATACATATTTTGTAATCGAAAATATGACAATTTGTCCATTGACTCATTGGTTAAGATTGTTGCGTTTTTCCTTCTATTGTGTTAAGCTTGATTTGTTTAGAGTAGTTTGGTGAAGAGCTAGATATATTTTCCCTATTGTGATGTCTAATCTTGATTCGCTTAGAGTCGTTTGTTTAAAATTGTTGGGTTATCCTTTCTGTTGTGTTAAATCTTGATTCGTTTAGAGTCGTTTGATTAAGATTGTTGAGTTGTAGGGGATCACGGTTTGAAATTCATTTCACCTTAAAATGGCTATAACTTTGCGAGAAAACATCATAGATGACCATTTGAAAGCTCATTTTAAAGATGAAGGATAGTACTAAATGGAGTATTTATTAAAAATAAGCTGAAAAATTTTTTGACATAACCTCAAGAGTTGCCAAAAACGCCATGTTGTCTCAAATATTTCAAAATCCTAACGTGATGGGCCAATTCTGAGGCCAGATTCGAATTCAGTTCGAAAAATTACTCCTTCAGCTGCCCAACAGCATTCATTCGCAGACCTGTTCTCTCATCTTCATCTGAACTAACAACATTTTAGTTTTTCTGCATATTAGGCTTCAAAGCCGTGTATGTCGTGAGTGGATTATTGAATTTGTAATCCTACTGAATATTTACAATACCATGTGCAAGACATATTGAGACAACAGGTACAGTTTTTAAGTAAACATGCGACGTCTGCAGAACATCCACATGTCACAATTTTATTCAAAAGCAGCCATAATAGGGAACTTGCCCAAAAAATAAAATTAAAATTCTCAAAATCGTAAACTAACATCATTAAAAACCCCATAGACAACAAAATATTAAAAAAAAATTCCTCCAGAAATATAAGCGATTAAAATCTGCAGGATTTTACCCACTCCTGAAACGTGACGTCAGAGGGTGAAAGTCGGATGATGGCATCAAGCGACACCGATTCTGCTTTCGCATGCTCATTTGTCAGAAACAACTAGCAGTGGACATAACCTAACCTAAAATTCGTTGGAAAAACATCTTCAATATTCTGAAATGTCACAAAATGCTACTTTTGATAAGTTCGTGCAGAGTCGCATTTTCGAATTTCGCCGTGCAATTTACGATCAGGTTTATCAGGTTTATCTGGAAGACTCTTTACGTCGCGACATCGCACGGCCGTCCCAATGGTGTTTTTCGAAAAATATGAACGTGTCAATATTGCATGTTTTTGCAATTTTTTCGGCTCCGAAATGTAAGCTGTTTTTTGGTATTTTTCGCAGATATCTCCAAAACGGTGGGAGTTAGCTCGAAATAAAAAATACGGTCAAACGAGTATTTTCCACTACGAATCTTTTGCTATCACCAGACTTTTGATTTTTTTTTTTTTTTCGTTTCGGAGATAACTACAGAAATGTCGGCCAGGTATGGCAAATTTTGAGCTTCTACAGTTGGCAACTTTTTAATATTTGCTCCTACGCCAAAACACTACTCCAGCTAATTTAAATATAATTAAATTTGCTAAAACTATTTTTTTTATTTTTTGAATTCCGACAAAAATTAAGGAATTAGAGGGGGCGGGATTTGGGACTTTTTTTTTCGATAAAATTTCTCCATTTTGTCACCGTAATTAATCGGTAATTAACTGAAATTGATCTCATTTACGATGTTCACTTAATATCATGTACTATTTTGACGCTCCGTTAATCTCGGCCCTTCGAAACAAAGGTTTCTGAGAAAAATAATTTTTTAAAGATTTACATACACTATAGGAAAACGTGTAATTTCCTACATTTCCTCGAATATCTCGATACTTAATTATTGTTTTTTTTTGAAAAATTTGTAGACAGCTTATGTAAAGAGAATTAATTGAGCTTTTCGACACTTTTTTTATTTTTTCTCTAACATACAAAACAAAAGACTTATGACCGAATATGCGGACGTCTCAAAGCTAACCGCCGCCCAGTCTATTAATTAGGGTGAATGGCTAAAGTACGCCATCTGTTGGACACCACGCGAGACCAGTTTTCACCCGGTGACGTCACAGTGCTTTTCGTGAGGAGTGGCGAGGATTTCAACTTTAATTATTTATTGCAAAGTAAGTACTGCGATTTAAGAGCTGATATTCGGTGTGGCGTGTTTTTATACATAAATACACACTTTAATGAAATAAAAAAAAATGGGCAAGTTCCCCACGAAATACCATCAACAGGTTTCATCCTAGAATTTCAACATACATTTCACCAAAGTATTATAAAAATTGCAGGTCATGTTTTCGCAGTAAGTTAAGAGCTGTTATCTTACCTCTAATATGATAATTGGTCGCATCACAAACCGTTAATGTATTCAATGGTAGTAGTACATTTCATGTTTCACCAGGGATTTCTACTTGAAATTGATGTCAATAACACAGGTTTACAAAAAAAAGTTTTGATCTGGGAATGGGACCTATTATTTCCTACGTATTTTGACGTAAAAAAAAAAAAATTTCTACCGCGTAGATTTCGGGTAAATCCCGGTTTTTAAATAAAACGAAACGAAATATACGCAGTAAAAAATTTTTTAAATTGAAAATTCGGATTCAGCACACCAAAATACATAAGGAATGATAGGTTTAGTCCTTGGAATAGAATTTTTTTTTTGTAGACCTGTGCACAGATCTTCAAAAACAAATTTCTGTTCCAAGGACTAAACCTATAATTCCTTATGTATTTTTGTGTGCTGAATCCGAATTTTTAATTTAAAAAAAAAATTACCTCGTAAATTTCGAGTAAATCCCGGTTTTTATCGTCAAAATGCGGTTTTTTTGACAATTTTTGACGTTTACTCGAAATCTACGCTTTAGAAATTTTTTTTAATTAAAAATTCGGATTCAGCACATAAAAATACTTAAGGCCTGATGTCCCATTTCCAGATCAAAACTTTTTTTTTGTAAACCTGTGTAATGAATACATTAACCTTCTTTGTAATAATAAACACAAAATATAGTAATATAAGAAATATGTCATTATCATCTGCAACGACTTGAATTTTCTTTTTGTTTTGTTCAATAAGGAAGAGATACTGATGATACTGACATTTACTTCTTTTGGTGTCAAAGATATTGACATTGCTGTCGGTGTTGTCATATAAACATGATTCTACAAGCTGTTTATTGTAGGTAGTATGAAAATCTGTGAATAAAAATTATTTCCAATTGTATCAAGGTGGTACCCATCAAAACTGAAAATAGTACATCCTAATAGTTAATAATCTGCAGAAATATAATAGAAATACCTCAATACAAGGTTGCACCATGTACCTGAAATTTCGAACGTTCACTTGAACGAGTTTCATTTGAAAAGGAAAAATTAATAAAAACCGAAACTTCAGGTACATGGTTGCACCTCTTATCTGTCAAATTAGTAATGCAATCTTTAAGTTAAATAAATCGATATTGTTATTAAAGTTGTTATTTTTAATAAATTGTTTCAAATATTCTCAAAAATGAAATAATATAGAAGTTAAATCGGGACAAAAGAAATTCCATTAATTCATTCATGGACAATATCAGCGGATTAAGCATGACAACTATCTTGCTGAGATTAACGTTTCTACGATATTCTCTATGCATTGTGGTAAAAAGTTTATAAATAATATTTTACAACATATTCAAATATAAATTTTGATTTAAATTTTCTTCAAAACTAATGCTCAATATTGTTACATGAAACTAATCCCCAACTTTCTTAGGATAGTGTCTTCTGCTAGATACGAAAATTTGGACTATCAGTGGTCCAGTATCTATATTTTTCAGGGCTTACTCTTGCATTAATATTCAAATTGAAATTAATATATTTACCATTTTGCTATATATAAGAGATATTGATGTATATACCGGTTTTGGAACTAAAAGAACTTCAAAGAAAAACAATATATAGGTGAATAATTGATAACGGCGAATCTCAATTTATCAAATATTTTCTTCCTAAGGGACTAACTGCAAATAATTCAAATTAAAACAAACAGATAACCGTTTGGTACATGAATGTAGGTAAAATGAAACGGAGATAGGAACATGAATATTCAAAAAGGCTTTGCCGCTTACGCTCTGATTCCAGTTTCATGCATTCATATTTTACATGATAAATGTGGTAATTGATTAGATCTGGATCATGGGGTGTTTTGTTAGTCTTACAACGGTAATTTGTCATACTAGTTTTTTAGTTTTAAAAATAGTTTTATTTAATTTGGAGCTCTGTGTTTCATTTCTAATGCAAGTTATCATTTAAATTTTTATATAATAAGAGTACCTACTTCAATTTTAATTATGTATTTCACAAAGGCAGCTGAATAACAGAAAAAAAATCCTGAAGCTATCACTTGTTAAGGAACTCTCAGAGAAACTGCAATTTGTGTTAAATACAAAACAAAGTTCACCAAATTAATTTATTAGCAAACGAAAAAAAGCTCATTTTCTATGTTTTACAGAACATTGGCAAAAGCCCTATAACATACAGTATATTAATATCCACCGATATAAAATGATATAAAATTTTTGTAGGTGGTGTAGCAGCTTTTGTTCAAGAACATATGATTCTAGAATGTAAAGAAATAAAATATATAAAAACATTATCAATTGAAAAATGTATTGAGGCTCCGGGAATAGCAGTAAGTAAGAATGTGTGTATTGTCACAATATACAGATCTCTTTCAGGTGAGTTCAAATCTTTTTTTAGAACTTTAGAAAAAATCATAAAATTTTATTCTAAGCTTAATACTGATTCTCAAACAAAAAACCTAAAACAAAAAACCTAAATCTATCTTCATTTAATTTATCGTCACTAATAAGTCAACCAACGCGAATCGCTAATATTCAGTCTGGTAATAGACTGGTGGTACATGACCAATCAGATGCAACGTTCTTAAAATGCATGGCAATCAGATATATGAATAAAATTACCATGAATATGCCAGAAACGCAAATTTTAGGCAGTCGTCGCGTGCAGAAGGGTGTGCAAATCGATTTATTTTGTTTTTTTTTGTTTTTTTTGTTTTTTTTTATTTTAAAATGGATGCCAATAGTGCCAAACGAAAAGCCTTGAGAAAAAAATCCAAAATCAAAATCATCCAAAATCAAGAACACCAAAAAGATTTACGATTTAATGTGCGCATCAAAAGTTGCTTTGCGCGCGGAAACTGCATTCCAATGAATTTCCGCTGGATTCTTTTTCACGGCTTTTCGTTTGGCACTATTGGCATCCATTTTAAAATTAAAAAAAAACAAAAAAAATTGATTTGCACACCCTTCTGCACGCGACGACTGCCTAAAATTTGCGTTTCTGGCATACTCGTGGTAATTTTATTCATATATATGATTGGCATGCATTTTAAAAACGTTGCACCTGACTGGTCATGTACCACCAGTCTATAAGCTCGTTATTAATAGATTATATAGTAACAAATATTAAACAAAACATTCTGGTAGAAACTATTCATGTCGGAGTTTCTGATCACTCGGCTCAATTTTTCTACTGGTCCAGTATGATTGACACAAAAAATGTAAAAGAATATGCACATCGGAGAATCATAAGCCAAACCACAGTCTGGGAGTAAAGTACGTTTTTCAATGCTGAGCATACAAACCTCGTTCCATCCGGTGATATAAATACAGTATTCGATTTGTTTTGGTCGCATTTTCATTGGTGTTTTTTAATCTCTCATCCAAAAAAGAAAATATATATTTTTATATATTATATTATATATTATATATTTTTTTGTGGCCACACTAAACGCTTTCTTTTCATATTTTTCCTTTTTTTCATATTCTTCTTATTTGATAGTTGTATTAACTGCATGCGAAACAATATCGTCCTTCACATTAAAAAAAAATTGGGTAACCACCCCGTATATTTCTTTTTTCATATTTATCTTTTTTGACAGTTGTAATAACTGCATGTGAAATATTATCGTCCTCCACGTCTTTAAAAAAATTGTTGAGTGGCCAACCTGTATATATATATATTTTTCTTCTTCAACAGTTGCGTTAACTGCATGCCAAACGTTATTGTGTTCGGCCACATTTTAAAATTTTTCTTTGGATGACCAACCTGTATATTTTTCCCCCATCGCGTTTTTTTTTTAGGTGACCACCCTGTATACATTTTTTTCATATTTTTTTTTCTTTGACAGTTGTATTAACTGCATGCGAAATATTATTGTTCTCCGTCACATCAAAAAAAAATGTATTTTTTCTTCATACTTTCCTTCGACATTGTGTTAGCTACATGCGATTATCTTGGTCCCCCGTCATACTTTTTAATTCTTTTTTAGTAACCACCCTGTATTTTTTTCATATTTTTTTTTCCTTGGCAGTTGTGTTAACTGCATATCAAATATTACTGTGTTCCGTCTTTTTTGCCCCTTTAATTACACTTTTTATATGGTCCACCTTGTATATTTTTTCCCGGTCCTTCGTTGGCAGTAGTGTCAACTGTCTAACCAAATAGTATCCTAATAATAGTAATAATAGTCTGGTAGATATAGCGCCAACAGAAAGACAAGCAGACTGATGGAATTAAATGGATTTAATTTTTGTAATCTACGTACTCTGAAAATCCTGAGAAATCTAGGAGGGTGATTTTTTCTCGATTACAATGCTTCCCTTCGAAAAGCGACAAAAGTAAAAAAAAATTTATGTTTAAATGTCTCTGTGATACAAAAATAATGGACCTTTTTTGTCAAAAGAAACCAGTATCATCCATATAACACAAGGCATGGTGATTTTTTGGGCATACCAAATCACTTGACAGCAACTCTTAAACATCCCTCACAATACAACCAGTGGCGCAGCCAGAAAATTCATCTGGGGGGCAAATAATAAATAAATACCAATTTCGTGAACTCATTTAATATATCTTTATTAAATAGATGCGTATAGATTCCTCTACTAGATAATATTGGCATTAATTACAAAATATTTATTTCAAGGGATAATTTGGATACTGCTTTGTACTGATAGAAATTATGCTTCTTTAGTTTTTGGTCATGGAAGATGGCTTGGGGGGGGGGGGGGGGGCTCGGGCCCCCTGCCCCCTGGCTGCACGCCTGAACACAACTGCATAGTATTGTTTAATAACCTATCACAGTAAATCAGAATGATTTTAAACTGTGTTAAATTTGACAAAGCTTAGATGAATTGTAGCTTAAGAAATCCGGATTAAATTTATGTGTTATAACAAAAGAACAAAGTTGAAATATAATTAATATTTTGAAATAACTAATACAGAGTTATAGTGGCAATCAGTGTGGTGCATAAAGAAATGAGCTTAAAGAAACGAATATATAAACACGACCCAAACTCAAGCGTATAAGAGATAAGTACATCTTAGTTTATTTGTGTCTTAATGACTACAAGTGTCTGCCCATAAAACCATTGAAATATTTAGGTCCAAACCCTTGAAGAATCGACATCTGTTGAAAAATTTATGAGAGCAGTAAAAATATGGCCAAATAAATTATTTTCAATCATTATAAAAATATTCAAATGATTTAATTCAAATTATATCCGAAATAATCAATAACGTATCGTAAAATATTGTCATATATTTCTTTCTCTCAAATAATTCTTTTTTTCGTAGTTATAAAAAATACTGAAATGTATTTAAAAGTAATGCATTTGATTATTGCGGGTTTAATTTATATTATAGTAGGGACAGAACAATTTCTTACGTAAATTTTCAAGTGAGGTTTTTATAATTATTAAAAGTACTCAAACGAATTTAATTTGGATTAAACCTGAAATAATCAATGAGACATTGTTGATATACGGCGTCAAAATTGAATTCTCAGATTCTCACAGCACTTCAACGGAGGTATGCGTGGTGCAGGCTTCTTTCAGAAAAATGGTATTTTCTAAGAAAACATACACATACGCCGATGATCTCCTAATCACCACTACCCCCTGGCCCGGCGTGGTTTAAGAAGTTTGGGATAGTGACAATTATTTCATATCTGTTTTTGCATACCAAATATTAGTTTAACTTTGTTTTTAAACATATGCCAAAAAAAAGTGAGGTTTTTAAGTCCCACTGTGCTGTGTTATGTGCTTATTTGGTCCCCCCTCAGAACACATTCCTGCTTACGCGCTTGCGCAGGACACATCTGGACTGAAAACAAACTTCAAGAAAAGCCTAATAATAGAATGAGAGCCGTCAACAAAAGAGCGTTGGACCAGCGGAGTGGAACATAAAATACGGAGTCAAAATTGAATTCTCAGATTCTCAAAGCACTTCAACGGAGGTATGCGTGGTGCGGCTTCTTTCAGAAAAATGGTCTTTTCTAAGAAAACATACACATACGCCGATGATCTTCTAATTGCCGCAGGTGCGTACGCAGGGGGGCAAGGGGGCAACTACCCCCCAGGCGCGGCGCGTGGTTTAAGTAGTTTGGGATAGTGACAATTATTTCATATCGGTTTTTGCATACCAAATATTAGTTTAACTTAGCTTTTAAACATATACCAAACAAAATGAGGTTTTAAGTTCCACTGTGCTGTGTTATGTATTTATTTGGTGCGCAGGACACATCTGGACTGGAAACAAACTTCAAGAAAGACCTAATAATGGAGTGAGAGCTGTCAACAAAAGAGAGTTGGTCCAGCCGAGTGGAACACAAAATAGATGAATACTCCCTAAGAACAATGAACAAATTGATGTACCAGAATCAGAAACGGAGGTCAGAAGAAGAAGAAGATTTATAGAAGCAGAAAAACAAAAATAGGAGCACAAACAGCAGTGACACAATGCGGCAACATATATCACAAGAAGACCCAGAAGAGGCAGAAGTCCAGATCCAAAAATACAAAAAAAAAAGGGAACTTAAACGCTCCCTCACGACACAATGCGGTAACGCATGTCACAAATACCTACACGTCCCATCCCACATTCCTTTACCATGCGCCATGTGGCACTAGCTACCGGCAACAAGCATGACCTTAGTCCAACTCAGCGTGGACGTAGCAGGCCCAGCTGTATAATCTTTGGGAGTGGCAGAAATGCCTACCGCACGCTGATAAATCAATCAATCAAAGGATTATTGAAATATTTGGGGCAGTTTTCTCGAAAACGGTTGGAATTAACAAGTTCTGTCAAGTGTACCTTTTTACGTAGAAATCCTGCATGACATATTCTAGTCAAAAATGCCACAATGTTTCGTAAAAAAAATGAGAAAAAATATTCATCATCAGATATAGCACATGGGCTAGCGTGATGTTATACGCAAATTAGTATTTCTTAGCTAAAAAAATGTTTCCTCACCAAATTGGGAGGAGATTGATAAAGAGGTAGTTGAGATTTATACCTGCGTTTATTTTGACGTTATTTAACTATTTATGACATCATCAATGTTCCAGCCGAGGCACAAAGTAGAATATTATCAACAACCAATAGACGAATTCTTGTGATAAAGAGGATTTAAAAATAGTTTTCTCAATTTCTTCCATAAAATTTGCCATAAAAGTACTCAGTGTTTACAGTGACTCAAGTTTATTAAGTAATCTAAATTCCCCACATTCGATGGATGGGTCATTAAATACAGGTGGAGGTAATAAAAGTTAAGGCACTAAAGGATTAAAGGGCTAAGTCTAAAAAAATAACATATTGTTCATCTATTCCCCCATTTTATTTAAAAACTTCAATTATCTGAATTAAATAAACAGGTCATTGAATTCAGATAATCTGCAAGAATATCGCTATGCATTGTATAGAATTCAAACGAAGTGAATGTTCTAAGAATATTTTATAAAATATTTTTAAACCGTTAAGAATTCTATAATTTTAAGAAACTGCAAAGGATAAATCATTTAGCGAAATCAAACGTCACATTAAGTTTATGTCTTATTAATAAATCCAGTTATCAGATATACATGACCCATAATATCTTCAACTCGGCATATAAAGAATGTTTATAATGTAGTATATTCCATTTGTTTAATTACATTTGTTCAATAATATAACATGCATTTCGGACATATTTGTGTGTTGTATATATTGATATTTTTTCTTCAAGTTAATGTAATTCAGTCCAAATATCGAAAATCAGGTATGTACAATTTTCATCTAATATACCGTGGCGATTTTTAATTTGAGACAGCCATATGTCTCGAAAACGATGCATCTTAGAATAAAATATTTTAAATTACATTCTGCCGAGTGGGGAATAAAATGGAGATTAATTGAACTGTATCTGTGTGTGGTATAGTCCGGCGATATTAGGAAAATGTTCCGGAAAGTTTTGAGACTGGCCAAAAATTAGTCTGCCCTCTACAGAATTTTCTCAGGAATCCGAAAAAAATATTGTTGACCACTCAAAACGGCGGTTTTAATGATTATTTAACTGTTTGTTAACAAAGTGAATTTTGCAACTTAGTTTTTTGCTTAAATCTTTGCTTCTAAAGGTCGTAGAAAAACATTCGACCCTCCAGATTCTTCATTATAAACTCCCCTATAAGGAAGGTATACACGAAGAACGAATCTTTGATTGTTAATAACATTTTAGGGCGATCCTCGAAGTTTGAAGTACTATAGAAATAAATATAAAGTCTGCATGTTAACGATATTATGACAAATAGTACATATTTTTACCCTTAATAAAGTGCACTTTGTCCCGTTGTAAAATATTAATTATTCTTTTTGGAATTAATTTATAAAAAAAAAAATCAAACTTTTATCTTACAAGATCAAATTAATATTTTACAGTTCTGTTTCGGCAAATACATTGTATTTCACATAGGTTTACATAATCAAAAAGAATATTGCATACAAATTTTAATTTGCGACCTTTTTACGCAAAAAATCAATTTTGCAACTTAAACAAATGTAAATATCTCAGTGGATTTTTCATAAAGTTTATTCCAACCAACGGCATTTCAATTGTCATAAAAAAAACACGAATTAAAAAAAATGTGCTCCGATGCTTTGGATCCGAGATATGAAGAATTTTTTGCGGTTACGGGCTTCGTTCCCCGAAGGGCTAAAGTGCTTTGTCATTCGCAAAGATCGCATCAAAAATCAGTCAACACGTGAGCTACAAAACCACCAGCGTACAATCATACGCCTTAAACGCAAGAAAATCATTCGAATATAGAGGGGGTAATAAAATTAATTACATTCTTATTAAATGGTATATCGTGAAGAGATTAGTAATTAGAGCAGTTATAAATATGTTTACAATGTTTTTAATTGCAATTATCTCAACTAATTATTAGATAAAATGTTACTACGCGTATATTATGTACAATAGGGTGGAGCGAAAATGACCCTTTTTTTTTCAAATCTTAGTATGAAAAAGTTGCTTTTTGTGCCTTTAGTTAACAGTTAGTTTTCACGTATTACCTTTTAAAATCAGCACATACTTATTTATTTATTTTTATTCATGTACGTACAGGGTTGCTAGGCCTAAAATTCGGACTTTACTTATAAATTTGGCCGGACATTTGATACAAAAAGGCGTACAATATTCGCTCGACATAAAAAAATAACTAAAATACGAAATCAGTCTTTTAATATTTTTATTGAAGTTGGTTAATTTCAAAATAAACATTTATTACATAGGAACAGAAAAAGTCATCGCAAAGCAACAAAGTATATCTACATACAAGCGACTAAAAACGATAAAATCATGTTTTAGGGCCTTAGGAAAAAGTCAAACAGAAGCCTGACAGGCCGGACATGTTAATTTTTAACCGGACGAAACCGTAAAAAGCCAAACATGCCCTGCTAAAGCCGAACGCCTGGCAACTCTGAGTACGTACCAGGTTGAAAACTCAAAATAGTACATTATTAACATACCCCGGATTTCACAACCGTCATGTCAGAGACGGACTTTTTATTTACTGTAATACGGTATTAGGCAAGAGTAAAAATACCTGTAAATAAAATTCAACTTTGTACCCACTATAACATGTATTTCCGTAACTTTTTGTATGAAGTGTTTAATATCAGTGCGTGTATAAATATATATTATTAGTAATATGTTTTTAAATAAAGTGGATATAAATTATTTTTTAGAATGCCTACAACGAATTATTCGACCACATATTTCCTTTTGAATCCTTTGATCTCGCCGCCCAGTTTTTTACTGCCGGACTGCTCATAACTTGAATGCGTATAGTTAGTTGTCTTTAGGTCTAAGAAGCAATCAAAAAATGTTGCCGTCTTTGACCATCAAACACGCCGCATCGCACCGCCAAAGACACCGACATTTTTTACACGCCTAACATGTGTGCAATCAACTATACTAATTTAATCTCTTCAGGCCTAAGTAAAGGCCATACAGGTCCGTCAAAGTGCCGCCACGGTAAAGATTAACGTCGCTTTCTCAATTGATATTGACAATATTAAGTGGTCTACAGACGATCCAACCAACCAACCAACCTTCTCGGTACAGTTTGAAAATTTCCATGTCAACTCTTAAAAGTGAACTGGTCTGATAATTCCAGCAATCTTCAAAGCGTACCGACAATGTTGGCTACAACAAGTTAAGGGGTCTACACACGATCCAGCGGCAGGGACCCGACATTGTCGGCATGCTTTGAACTCATTCGTAAAAGTGAACTGGTCCGCTGGAATTCCAATTATCTTCAAAGCGTACCGACAATGTCGGGTCCCTGCCCTGTCTTTAGATCGTGGGTATTTATAAACATATCTCGGTCAGCACCTATGACAGTATAAATAATAATAATTAACTTTATTGAATTAATAGATGCTGTATACAAAAACATCATATACATATTAGCTGTCAGACTGTGGGGAAGTTTAGCACCATAGCTATTCTATTTAAACACAATAAGACAGAACAAGAGAGAAAAAAAAAGCGAATATGGAATTATTATAACGAAAAAAATACAAATGAATGTAATTACAAGAAAAGCATGTACATTTAAATAAGTACACGCACAACTAACCCCAACTAACCGTTACCCAACTAACCCGGTAGAGGTAAAGGACATTATTATGAACTTAAAGTTAAATAAAGCTCCAGGTAAAGATGGTTTAACAGGGGAAATTCTAAAAGAAATCAATGATATAGTGTCAATACATTTTGCACATTTAGTAAACAAGGTTATTGCAGAAGGAATATTTCCTGATGAATTAAAAGTAGGAATTATTAAGCCACTTTATAAAAAAGGAGATAAAACAAATATTATAAATTATAGACCTATTTCATTGATTTCAAAACTCGCAAAGGTTCTGGAAAAAATTATAAAAAAACGAATTACTAACTTCACAACGAAATATAAAATCCTATCCGATATGCAATTCGGTTTTCAAGAGGGTCGCTCAACACAGGATGCTATAGCATACGTTACGCAAAAAATATATCAAAAGCTAGATAGTAGCTAACCTACAATTTGCATATTTGTTGACCTAGAAAAAGCGTTCGACACGGTCAGTCATTCTAGATTATTAAACAAATTAGAACATTTAGGGTTTCGTGGTAATGCACTTAAATTAATGGAGAGTTACCTTTCAAACAGAGAACAATATGTACAAATTGAGCAGTCACTAAGCCAACAAAGAATTGTAGAATATGGAATGCCCTAAGGTACAGTTTTGGGACCTATACTGTTTAACCTCTATTTAAATGATCTGTTGACATTACCATATAAAGGAACGATACTTAGTTTCGCGGATGACACAATCATTATGCATAGCGCAAAAACGTGGACACAATTAAAGCAAGTAATCGAAGAAGAATTTAAATTAATAAAGAATTGGTTCGATTATTTCACTCATTAACGCTATAGCCAATGAGAGCCCGTTTTTTCAAAACATTGCACCAATCAAACGTCATTATTAGTGGTAATTCAAGCTAGATCGGCTTTTGACAGGACCAACATGCAAAATTTATCGCTCTAAATTTTTAGGTCGCTGCAGCGGCAAATATGCGAAAATTTTTTGACGTTTTTGTCGTGAAATATTTTTGGCAAATAGGGCAACTCGAGCTTTTAAGTTTTATCTATAAATATCTTCTCTAGCTTATTATTAATTGTTAACGTACTTACCTTGTAAATTGTAATATTGTATTATGTAGTAGCAAACAAAAACACACCTCAATTCCAAAGCGAATCTTGTCTGAAATATATAGGCTGTAACTTTTGCCTATCCGTAACTATTTCAGTTTTCCTAGTGTTCAATCAGGTAACAATTACACACAAAGATTGTACTTAATATAGCTCATAATACAGGAACAAGTCAAGCACAGCTTTCAATAGCTCAATAACGTAGTTACAAAGGTAAGCAAATCATTTATTATAAATGTCAAGTACACATTCGCTCTGGAACAAACTAAAAATGTATAGTACTTACATATGGTAATCTACCAAAAAGTAACTCGTTGAATCAAAGCTGTGTATCAAACATAATTTGTTGTATTTAAAATTCTCTTTGCTTAACAAAGCAAACCTCAATATAACTCATAAACTTCGTAAGTTAAAAGTAAGGATTAAATACGTAAATATGAGTCGATGAACATTTATTTATTATGGAATATAACTTGTAGCGCTAGATGGCGCTCTCTATGTCAATCTCGGAACCATGGGTGTATATTTTATTTGGGCGAGACATCGGTACTAAAGTAGTGCTCTCTCTATCGTTCCTCGTCGTATTGCACCTCAGAAACGCCTGAAAGGTATTAAGCCAGTCTATATATTATACTATCTAAGGTTTCAACTCGTTTTATTTACTAGTTGCCATGGAAACGTCACTAGATTATTTTAAAATATAGCGAATCTCCTTTGTTTTTACTGCGTTTGTTTCAGATGTGCTGTTTTGACAATATGAGTCGGTTTGGAAATATTTCTGTATATCAAATTAATGATGAAATTGAAAATAAAGGTCAGTAAACTCCAAAAAGTGACAAGAAAACGTCTGAAGGCAATTAATGAGAAAACATAATATTGAAGATGTACTTAATGAATTATTTATTCGTGAAATATTCTCCTCAAATACCACTCGTGCTTTAAATTTTATCTAAAATTTTTTTCTCAAGCTAAGTCGCCCCTAGTTAATATAACTCGTGCAAATTGGCAGTTTATTATCAAAGATTAAATCCCTCCCGCTAAAGCGGTCGGGATTTAATCAGATAATAAACTGCCAATTTGCACTCTTTATATTACCAGGCAACACGCTTTCGAAAAAATTTTCGATAAAATTTTAAGCACTAGTGATATTACATACGATAAAAATCTACTAACCATCAGTTGCGAAAAAACTAAGTATCTTCCTTTTACATCATATCAATCAAACTTACCTAATCTTGGTCCATTACAAATTTATCCTGAAAAAAATAAAAAAATAGAAATCGAAGAAGCCGAATATATTAAATACTTAGGAATAATAATTGATAAACATTTTAGATGGGATATGCAAGTAAACAACACTATAAAAAAAATAAGAACTTTACTTTCAAAATTTAAATACTTGAGACAATTTCTAGACTTACCACAGATGTGTATGTTGTATTATGCTCTTATTCAATCTCAACTAACTTATGGCATTATTGGTTGGGGAGGAGTTAATAACAACTACCTAAAAAACTTAGAAATTCTACAGAAACGCTTCTTAAAAATTATTTTCCAAAAAGATAACACCTATCCATCCAATAATTTATATAAAGAAAGCAAAATATTCGACATCAGGCAGCTTTACTGTCAAAGCATACTAATATTTCAATTCAAACATAAGAACGAATTAAAATATAAAACACATAGCCACGACACTAGACACAAGAATACCATTAGTGAGAGAATAAAGGTCAAAAAAACAATAGGAGAAAGAAGTTATAAATACCTGGCACCTAGGATATTTGATCTTCTTCCATTTGAAATAAAACATATAAACTCACTAACAAAATATAAAACAAAAATAAAAGCATGGTTACAGGAAACTCCGCGAATGTTTATACATCAGATAATCAATTCAAAGAATACTTACCATTTATAAAATTACAATACTCTGGCTTATATGCATTACCTAATTGACTATTCCGTTCTGTATTAACTCTATAAAATAAAAAGTTCAAAATTTAGTTATAGTAAAATAAATCTTTTCTATGTTCCTTTAACTTATTTAGATGTTACATTGTTAAATATGCATAAAACCTATACCTAGAAACACTAAGTACACCGAAATGTTTACTCCAACTCTAGTTTTAAGTTTATATTTTCTTGTTTTAATCAGTCACAAGCGCAAGAACAATGTTCTTTTAGTGAAATGATTGAATTCATCATTATATAAACTCTGCATCACTTGCTCGTAAATAAATATTTAATGTTAAATAATTAGGTGAATTATGTAAAAATGTGTATGTGTGTATTATGTGTATTCAACCCACACACAAGTACATCTGTACTTTCGTGGGTTTCTGCATGTTTATTTTTATACAAAATTATATTTAATACTAATTTATAAAAAATGTTAATTCTATGCTTTATACTAATTGTATTATACTCTTATTTTTAAAAATAAACATTATATTATTATTATTATTAAATACCCGTATATGGGTCAATACGGACATTCACCTACCCATAATTGTGTCTGTTTAACAAAAAATATATTTACGCTTAAATTGTTTAGGATTTAAAGTGGTTAAATCAACAAGTAAAGAGTTGTAAAGTTTTACTGGATTATAAATGAAAGGCCTTCTAAACCGGGCAATACGGTGATGTGGCATAGTAGTTTATTTTTATTTCTAATATTTACAGAATGTACATTAGTTCGAAGTATTAGTTTATCTTTTAAGGCCATTGAGGAGCCGCTGTGAATCAAAAAAATTTAAAAATTACCGTGGTGATG
The DNA here is from genome assembly GCA_936432065.2 of Rutpela maculata. Classification (NCBI taxonomy): domain Eukaryota; kingdom Metazoa; phylum Arthropoda; class Insecta; order Coleoptera; family Cerambycidae; genus Rutpela; species Rutpela maculata. The sequence goes on from OW386288.2 coordinate 154,142,283, forward strand.
AGTTCTGCGCTCCTCCATAGCCAATCAATTTAATGCACTCAATTTGTGTGAGACATTATCGAATTTTCTTAAACCATATATTAAACGAACGCGGGAACTCTGAACTTTCTGGATCCGATTTTTATCAAATGCAACCAGGTCCACAAATCTTCAACGGTAGTAATACTATCAGCATTAACCACTCTAGCAGCTGTAGAAGTAAAAGCCGTAGCATTGTTCACTTGCTTTGAAATAATTTCGGCTGTTATCGTTTCATTTTTAACAGATTGGTCTCTGTATCCTTCAGCTACGAGTGACCCTCCGTGACGCTTCAACCCCATAATATCGTCACCCCCATGCACGTATTGTGTAGCCGAAGATCTCCGAAAGCAATGATCGGTGTTCAGGATTTGGCAAATTCAAATAAGTTGCTATGTGTTTTCCTGGTGTCAAAGTCTTGGCCTTTGTCGCTTCATATCCCTCAGATTTTGTTTTCAGAAAAGAACATAGTTTTCCATACTTCATACTTTTCCAAATCTATGTCGTGTTTTATTTTCAAAACTGCTTTTAGCATAGAATAAAATGACCATAATGAAGAATATTTGCATATGTCAGCTGTCAGCAAAATAGGCTGATAATACATTTTCAGAAAGCGAGTTAGTTATTTTCTGAATGCGTCAGTCCGTGAAACTTTGGTATATACGTTTTATCATAAAAACATTTTGTTTATAGTACGTGCCGAAGGCGAGTGTTATAAACCACACGAGTAAAAAACACACATTTTAGTCTCAAATTACATACAAAATTTTTTGTATCGCCATTCGAAATTAGAAAACAATATAATTTTGTAAAAATAGACTAAATTCTATTGCTGTTTCCATAGAAACCAATAAGTTTTATTATCCTAAAATTACATTTATTTAACAGTTTCAATGAATCAAAACAACTAGACCTACGGCCAAGAGGTAAATAAGTTACCTCATCGGGTACAAAAGATTTGAGTTTTTGTAGTCAAAGTACCACATATATGTAGCAAAAAACCGACCGTCTGCCGGGGCTCAATGGTCAACTTCTTATTATAAGAGCTTGTCAAAAAGGCGAAAAAACTCGCTAAAGTTACCTCATTGGGTACATGCTTAAAAACGTGACAATTCACTTGGAACACCATTATAATTTTTATTTTGTGTGGCAGACGTCAGTATTTGAACGCACACGTAGAGCAGACGCCCGTCGCGACGCCCAAAATTCCGACGTTTCTTACCTCATGAGGTACATGTACAAACCTGGGTTCAAATCAAAGGTCTTTTTATGTAGATCATAAATATGTTTCAAAAAGATCGGCAGACGGTCAACTATAAAGAGCAGACGCTCTATTTTCGGAAATTTGACAATGCACTAGGAAAACTATTACAATTATTATTTTGTTTGTCAGGCTTCCGTGAATATGTAGGCAAAACAACTTCGTATACAAGAAACAACAGCAATACAAAACAATAGTAGTAAATAAAAATAGCAAAGTTATTTGTTTTATTTGATAATAAATCTAAAGAAAAATAACTATTCGTCATCTTCGTCATCACATGAATCATTAAAACCCTCTTCATTTTCATCATCAATATCCCTTTGCTCCATGCCGGTTTCGCGTACAATTATTTCGTCTAGGGTACTAGGTAATTGAGGTCCATCAAACCAAATCAGTGAAAACTTATTATCATTTAAATTCCAACCATTTTCTGAGGGTTATAAAATTTTGGTTGTTTTTCGGTGGCACTATTCCATATGGCACATATTTGATTCGTTCTTTGTACTTTTAAAAGCAATACATTCTTGCATGGAGGTAACATAGTACTATCAAACTTTTTCAGGTTATCGAATGGACTCTGATTTGGTCTTGGTTTACAATGAGAGTAGAAAATGTCGAATCGAGCTTCATTGACATCACATAATGTGGATTTCCCATACATAGCACAAATAAATTTTTCTACATACGTAATCTGATCTTTGGAAATGCTTTCATTGTTGCCAAATGTACCAAATACTTCCTGCATTTTTTTGTCATTTTTAAGGAGTTCAAAGGGTTTTAGTTTCCCTTTTCTGGAGAAAGCTGCCGTGTAGTCACACCCTGTTAAAGAATGGAATGCTCGTAGAGATTTACAAACATTAAATCCTAGTGCATTGGAAATTGCATTGACATCTACAAATCGACAAGTATTTTTGGATACACTTCCAACTTCCATCCATACATTTACAGACTGCTCAATGTGATGCATATTTCCTAAAATAATTATTAGAATGTCTGTGTCAGAGGCTCTAATTACAACATTACTGTTTTTTTTTTATTTTGGATAAATGGTAAATAATTCGGCTATCAGCCTCTTCGTGGTAGCAATTTAGTATGTCAATGGTTTCTCTTTCGATATACCCGTTTACTACCGCAAATTTGTAACACTCGTTGTTACAATTTGCATATAAAGTTTTATTTTGAAGTATTTCCACAAACATATTATTTTGCCAAAACTGATTTAATGTAATGTACTGATTTTAAGAAAAAAGTACTGATGTAACTAAAATTGATGAGCGAGGGGGAGAAATCTCAAAAAAATTTTCTGATGAGCGCATGAGCGGGAGGAGAAATTCAAAAAATGTTGCCAAAAAAATATTATTGATTTTTTTAGTGTTCTTCTCCCATGCATATAAAATAACAGCTCGAATTTAATGTATTTCACTGTTTGAGATAAATGAAATTTTATTTTTACTCCTGCATAATTTCCAGGGCGTCTGCTCTTTATAGTTGACCGTCTGCCGATCTTTTTGAAACATATTTATGATCTACATAAAAAGACCTTTGATTTGAACCCAGGTTTGTATATGTACCTCATGAGGTAAGAAACGTCGGAATTTTGGGCGTCGCGACGGGCGTCTGCTCTACGTGTGCGTTCAAATACTGACGTCCGCCACACAAAATAAAAATTATAATGGTGTTCCAAGTGAATTGTCACGTTTTTAAGCATGTACCCAATGAGGTAACTTTAGCGAGTTTTTTCGCCTTTTTGACAAGCTCTTATAATAAGAAGTTGACCATTGAGCCCCGGCAGACTGTCGGTTTTTTGCTACATAGATGTGGTACTGTGACTACAAAAACTCAAATCTTTTGTACCCGATGAGGTAACTTATTTGCCTCTTGGCCGTAGGTCTAAACGTCTTATTGACAAGTGTAAAATAAAGAAGAAAGAGTGAAATAAAGACGTTTTTACAATTAATTATTTTTTATTTATTTGCTTTTTTCATGATTAGAGAATATTATTTATGTATAATACCTAAATAATATTCTATATTCTCTAAAGAAATTTTATTTCACAGTGTGAAATAAAACTTATTACTTTCTATGGAAACAGCAATAGAATTTAGTCTATTTTTACAAAATTACATTGTTTTCTATTAGCCCCCATATATAAAAAAAATCGATCCAAAAGAGCAATGACTGCTGAAAAAGCTCGAAATATCTAAGTTTTGTTAAAGTGTTAAGAAACATCAGGTCTGACGTAATCTTCATAAACTGCCCCTATAGGGCTGAGAACAACCACCCTTGAGTTCAAAGGACACGAGAAAATCAAGAAAAAACGTAAAATCCAACAGGATTTCTATTTTCATGGATGCTATGATTGGCTGAAATTGCGTAGTACTCTAAAATAGAACCAGAAACTTGCGAGATACCACCCCTATATCTGTAGGACGCTGGAAAAATAGAGAAACTAAACGGATTTACATTTTTATGGATGCTATGATTGGCAAAAATCGTGTTGAACACTTAAAGTTTGAAATTCATGTCCTATAAATGTTATTAAGTAACATCAACATCCCTAGAAAGGATGTAAACTACCGTAATTCAAGATGTAACGAAAAAGCTATACTGTTGCTTATTCGTTTCATTTCCATAGTTTTTTTTTATAGGGGTGGCGTCTCTCAACCCCGTGGGGGTGGTTTTCAAGCACAGCGTCGAACATAGTCTAGTTTCTTCTCTCTTCCACACAACGCAGGTGTTTCGAATTTTTATGGAAGTCACTGTAACTTTTTATAGTCAAACCTTACATGGGGGTAGTTTTCACACCCTCCGAGGGTTGACACTGTAGAATGTTGATGGTACGTAAGTTTTAGTTCTATTTTAGAGTACTACGCAATTTCAGCCAATCATAGCATCCATGAAAATAGAAATCCTGTTGCATTTTACGTTTTTTCTTGTTTTTCTCGTGTCTTTTAAACTTGGAGGTAGTTGTTCTCAACTCTATAGGGGCAGTTTATGAAGATTACGTCGGACCTGATGCAGTTTCTTATCACTTTAACAAAACTTAGACATTTTGAGCTTTTTCAGCAGTCATTGCTGGTTTGGATTGATTTTTTTATATATGGGGGCTAGTTTTAGCCCCTCCCTGGGGGTGTGTTTCATATCTATTGTATGTACGCTGCTGTTTACCCTTAATTTGTATAATTCGATTGATTAAGATGTAACAACTATTCTCGTAACTTAATATTCTTTTTACCTCATTTCAGGGGTGTTTTTTGGCTCTAGCTAAAGATTTTGGGGATGTACAATTTTTTTTGACCCCGGATTCGGATTCAGCGACCGAAAATACATAGGAATACATCGGTGTGGTTCGCTTTGAATCGCTACATTTACATTCATTGATACGTAATGCCCGAATAATTTACAGGGTTTTTGGTTCGAATTTTTTTGTAATTTTTCAACAAAATTTGAAAGTATCGATGACATGTGGTAGAAAAAGTGAATATAAGGCGAAAGGAGGAGTGACATTTTTTCGAAAAATGATTCGTTTCCAAGTTATTGATTATTTAATGTTTAAAAAATGTAATTATAAGGAGGCCGTTAAAATAAATAACTATCATTTCTGCTTACATCATTGTTAAAAATTATTATTTTGGGAATTCAGCAGATAACTTTCAAAGAAAAACGTTCGTTTTTTTTCATATACCAATGGTGCAAGTCTGACCAAAATAGAAGATCAACAAGTGCTCCCCCTACGAAACGACTTGTCGACTTCTTTCTTACATCTTTGTAATATCTAACATACAGCAAGAGAAACAATAAAACAACCACTATTTCTATATATTGATGATTTAAGTCTGATCATGCCAACATAGTATAAGAAGTCTTCTTTGCGAAGAATTCATTCTACTATCTAGAGGATACTACATCACAATCAAACATTTGTTACATTTCAAAGCCAAAAAATATTAAAAAGCATAAAGAAGAAATGTATAAAATTTCGCTCACCGCATACATGTCCCAATAAATGAAATATTTCATGTTTTCGATGGATTAAAACCTCTAAACATTGTACAATCTTCCTTGTAAACGAGGCTTTTTATACTACATTGGCATGATCAGACTTGAATCATCAATAGAAAGAGTGGTTGTTTTATTGTTTTTCATGCTGAATATTGATTATAGTAAGAAAGAAGTTGAGAAGTCGTTTCGTGGGGGGGGGGGAGCTCTTGTTGATCTTCTACTTTGGTCAGAGTTACACCAATGATATATGAAAGAAACGAATGTTTTTCTTTGAAAGCTATCTGCTGAATGCCCAAAATAATAATTTTTAACAATGATGTAAGCGGAAACAATGGGTATTTATTTTTAAAACATTGCATTAATTTTCCAATAAAAAAATAGTTAACATAGCCTTTCGAAAAATCGACCCCCCCCCCCCCCTTTTGTTTTACTCAAAAAGGATATAATAATGACTAATAACTAAAATGTGAAGGGGAAGCCATTATAAGTGGGACAAGCTGTATAATGTATTAAGTGTTTCAATACTCAATTTTTTGCCAACTACGAGTTTCCTAACGATATTAGCTTAAGTTTATGAGTATTGTTTCTCAAATTTAATTTTCATGCAAGTTCCCTATTGTCCCGGCACTCGTGCACCGTGGATGTTTGGCTGGATCAAGTCCGAGTGACCAAGTAGATCACCTGTATTTACTAATCGACTAACTATTTGATTTGGTACTTTGCGATGGGAACAATCTAGCAAATAATTACCAAAGAATTAAAATTGGTACATACTTCTGAAAGAATCTCCTATTATTCTAGGTGTAGTATTTGTAGTATTGCCGATTCCAGAACCTGGGTGTGTTCTCTGACTAGTGGAGTTATAGGTGGGAGTCCTTCTTAATGTTGTCGTGATTCTAGGTGTGGTAGTAAATCTCCCTTGGTTCAAAGGTGTAACAGTGACCTTCTGTATCACTGTACTATTATGTATATTGGTTTTTTGTTTAGTTGTATTAAAATGAGTCCCATGAGTCCTAGTTGTGTTGGTATTTGGTTTTATAAAAGTTCTATGGTGAGTCCTAGTATATTGAATTCGTTCGGTAGTTGTAGCTTGTGTTGTGCTTTTAGTTCTATTTTTTACATTATAATGTGGAGTAGTAGCGATTACTATAGGTTTTGTTTTACGTACAGTACGTGGGGTAGTAGTGATTACTTTTTGTTTTCTTGTATGTACGGGTTGTGGGGTAGTAGTTATTACTTTATGATGTCTATTGTTTCTATTTTCGTTAGTATGTCTCCCTCTTTCACTTGCTAGTAGTAAATCAGATGACTGTTTGTGACTGTGATTTTTATCCGAAACTGATTTGGTTCTCACAGATGGATGATGTCCTGTGGAACCTACAACAATAAATAAAAACTAGATGTAATAGTATTTTATATAACAAGTGGTTAAAATGTTGTTTTTTTTTACAAGTGTGGCATTTGCAGTACGAGCCGAAGGCGAGTGCTATAAACCACACGAGTAAAAAAAAATACATTTTATTCTCGAGTTATATACAAAATTTTTTGTATCGCCATTCGAAATTAGAAAACAATGTAATTTTGTAAAAATAGACTAAATTCTATTGCTGTTTCCATAGAAAGTAATAAGTTTTATTTCACAGTGTGAAATAAAACTTATTACTTTCTATGGAAACAGCAATAGAATTTAGTCTATTTTTACAAAATTACATTGTTTTCTAATTTCGAATGGCGATACAAAAAATTTTGTATATAACTCGAGAATAAAATGTATTTTTTTTTACTCGTGTGGTTTATAGCACTCGCCTTCGGCTCGTACTGCAAATGCCACACTTGTAAAAAAAAACAACATTTTAACCACTTGTTATATAAAATACTATTACATCTAGTTTTTATTTATTGTTGTAGGTTCCACAGGACATCATCCATCTGTGAGAACCAAATCAGTTTCGGATAAAAATCACAGTCACAAACAGTCATCTGATTTACTACTAGCAAGTGAAAGAGGGAGACATACTAACGAAAATAGAAACAATAGACATCATAAAGTAATAACTACTACCCCACAACCCGTACATACAAGAAAACAAAAAGTAATCACTACTACCCCACGTACTGTACGTAAAACAAAACCTATAGTAATCGCTACTACTCCACATTATAATGTAAAAAATAGAACTAAAAGCACAACACAAGCTACAACTACCGAACGAATTCAATATACTAGGACTCACCATAGAACTTTTATAAAACCAAATACCAACACAACTAGGACTCATGGGACTCATTTTAATACAACTAAACAAAAAACCAATATACATAATAGTACAGTGATACAGAAGGTCACTGTTACACCTTTGAACCAAGGGAGATTTACTACCACACCTAGAATCACGACAACATTAAGAAGGACTCCCACCTATAACTCCACTAGTCAGAGAACACACCCAGGTTCTGGAATCGGCAATACTACAAATACTACACCTAGAATAATAGGAGATTCTTTCAGAAGTATGTACCAATTTTAATTCTTTGGTAATTATTTGCTAGATTGTTCCCATCGCAAAGTACCAAATCAAATAGTTAGTCGATTAGTAAATACAGGTGATCTACTTGGTCACTCGGACTTGATCCAGCCAAACATCCACGGTGCACGAGTGCCGGGACAATAGGGAACTTGCATGAAAATTAAATTTGAGAAACAATACTCATAAACTTAAGCTAATATCGTTAGGAAACTCGTAGTTGGCAAAAAATTGAGTATTGAAACACTTAATACATTATACAGCTTGTCCCACTTATAATGGCTTCCCCTTCACATTTTAGTTATTAGTCATTATTATATCCTTTTTGAGTAAAACAAAAGGGGGGGGGGGGGGGTCGATTTTTCGAAAGGCTATGTTAACTATTTTTTTATTGGAAAATTAATGCAATGTTTTAAAAATAAATACCCATTGTTTCCGCTTACATCATTGTTAAAAATTATTATTTTGGGCATTCAGCAGATAGCTTTCAAAGAAAAACATTCGTTTCTTTCATATATCATTGGTGTAACTCTGACCAAAGTAGAAGATCAACAAGAGCTCCCCCCCCCCCACGAAACGACTTCTCAACTTCTTTCTTACTATAATCAATATTCAGCATGAAAAACAATAAAACAACCACTCTTTCTATTGATGATTCAAGTCTGATCATGCCAATGTAGTATAAAAAGCCTCGTTTACAAGGAAGATTGTACAATGTTTAGAGGTTTTAATCCATCGAAAACATGAAATATTTCATTTATTGGGACATGTATGCGGTGAGCGAAATTTTATACATTTCTTCTTTATGCTTTTTAATATTTTTTGGCTTTGAAATGTAACAAATGTTTGATTGTGATGTAGTATCCTCTAGATAGTAGAATGAATTCTTCGCAAAGAAGACTTCTTATACTATGTTGGCATGATCAGACTTAAATCATCAATATATAGAAATAGTGGTTGTTTTATTGTTTCTCTTGCTGTATGTTAGATATTACAAAGATGTAAGAAAGAAGTCGACAAGTCGTTTCGTAGGGGGAGCACTTGTTGATCTTCTATTTTGGTCAGACTTGCACCATTGGTATATGAAAAAAAACGAACGTTTTTCTTTGAAAGTTATCTGCTGAATTCCCAAAATAATAATTTTTAACAATGATGTAAGCAGAAATGATAGTTATTTATTTTAACGGCCTCCTTATAATTACATTTTTTAAACATTAAATAATCAATAACTTGGAAACGAATCATTTTTCGAAAAAATGTCACTCCTCCTTTCGCCTTATATTCACTTTTTCTACCACATGTCATCGATACTTTCAAATTTTGTTGAAAAATTACAAAAAAATTCGAACCAAAAACCCTGTAAATTATTCGGGCATTACGTATCAATGAATGTAAATGTAGCGATTCAAAGCGAACCACACCGATGTATTCCTATGTATTTTCGGTCGCTGAATCCGAATCCGGGGTCAAAAAAAATTGTACATCCCCAAAATCTTTAGCTAGAGCCAAAAAACACCCCTGAAATGAGGTAAAAAGAATATTAAGTTACGAGAATAGTTGTTACATCTTAATCAATCGAATTATACAAATTAAGGGTAAACAGCAGCGTACATACAATAGATATGAAACACACCCCCAGGGAGGGGCTAAAACTAGCCCCCATATATAAAAAAATCAATCCAAACCAGCAATGACTGCTGAAAAAGCTCAAAATGTCTAAGTTTTGTTAAAGTGATAAGAAACTGCATCAGGTCCGACGTAATCTTCATAAACTGCCCCTATAGAGTTGAGAACAACTACCTCCAAGTTTAAAAGACACGAGAAAAACAAGAAAAAACGTAAAATGCAACAGGATTTCTATTTTCATGGATGCTATGATTGGCTGAAATTGCGTAGTACTCTAAAATAGAACTAAAACTTACGTACCATCAACATTCTACAGTGTCAACCCTCGGAGGGTGTGAAAACTACCCCCATGTAAGGTTTGACTATAAAAAGTTACAGTGACTTCCATAAAAATTCGAAACACCTGCGTTGTGTGGAAGAGAGAAGAAACTAGACTATGTTCGACGCTGTGCTTGAAAACCACCCCCACGGGGTTGAGAGACGCCACCCCTATAAAAAAAAACTATGGAAATGAAACGAATAAGCAACAGTATAGCTTTTTCGTTACATCTTGAATTACGGTAGTTTACATCCTTTCTAGGGATGTTGATGTTACTTAATAACATTTATAGGACATGAATTTCAAACTTTAAGTGTTCAACACGATTTTTGCCAATCATAGCATCCATAAAAATGTAAATCCGTTTAGTTTCTCTATTTTTCCAGCGTCCTACAGATATAGGGGTGGTATCTCGCAAGTTTCTGGTTCTATTTTAGAGTACTACGCAATTTCAGCCAATCATAGCATCCATGAAAATAGAAATCCTGTTGGATTTTACGTTTTTTCTTGATTTTCTCGTGTCCTTTGAACTCAAGGGTGGTTGTTCTCAGCCCTATAGGGGCAGTTTATGAAGATTACGTCAGACCTGATGTTTCTTAACACTTTAACAAAACTTAGATATTTCGAGCTTTTTCAGCAGTCATTGCTCTTTTGGATCGATTTTTTTTATATATGGGGGCTAATTTTCGCCCTCCCTGGAGGTGTGTTTCATATGTATTGTATGTACGTTGCTGTTTAACATTAATTTGTATAATTCTATTGATTAAGAAGTAACAACTATTCTCGTAGCTTAATCTTCTTTTTATCCCATTTCAGGGGTGTTTTTTGGCTCTAGCTAATGATTGGGTCTGGTTTGCTGCTTTGAACTTTTTTTTGTGGGACTTTGATATTTAATGGCTATATATATTAAAAATATAATTTCAAGAGGGCCGTGATTTAAAAACCGTAAATCAAAACTCCGACTCGGTGGCGCAGTACTTAAGGTGTTAGTTAGGCTTGCGACCACGGGGTTCCGGGTTCGAATCCTGGCTAGGGTATGGATGTGTAGTGGCGTTTTTCTCGTGTTGCCGAGACGGTAGCAGTGGGCTAGACTGCGATTGTGTGAGAGATAACACGGTCTAGTCGCTCTCCTCTCCTGAGTTCGAGTCTCAGCTGCGGCAGATGGCAATGTCGCAGGGAATGGGTGTTGTGATGTTGTCTATGTGTGTGTCCGTCCTGGTTGAGTGGTAGAATATCCATCGGCTAAACTCCGCCAGGACATTAAAATAAAAATAAGGCGATTAAAAAAAAAATGCCTAATATGACTTCTCGAAAAAATCTATCACTTTTTTCATAATAAAAATGCACACCAATGACTGAAGTAAGTTTTGTTTTACTGAAAAAGGACATAATAAAGGTATTCGATACCGATACAAATTTGGTTGAAATCGGATGACTAATAACTGAGGTGTGAGGAGGGAGCGTTAAAAGGAGCACACGCTGTATATTGTAAATTTTAAGTTTCGTCCTTCCCGTCACCACTCCTCTCTACCTACGCCACTGGCGAGGAGTCTTAGGAGTCCTAGAAGTGTAGTCACTAGCACTGATATCTAATAAACATGTTGTTGCTTCCTTAAAGACAACTTCAGTACCCTGTGCTTTAACTCCTTGACGCCATTTGTCTTGACGCTGTAATTTTTTCCCACACGATTTCTAGATTCTCACCATGATACCAAGCTCATACCTGTTCCATTCAAAATCCCACGGAAGTGGATAAACACTCAAATAAAATAAAAAATGATACCTATGCAATTTGCCAAGTAGGGAGCAAAGAAGGTGGGTGACTTGTTTGCAGATTTTAATTAATTCTAATATATTTAGTTGTATAATGTAAAACCTCCAATGTACATATTGAGGGGAAAATATAGTCAGTTTCTAAAAATTGTTTTCAAAAAAGTTATTTTTACTATTTTTAAATGATTTTAAATATTCGGCATGTCTAATTAAAAACAATTTAATTGCTGTATCACTATTTACTACTCATATAAAATACCATAAAATACATTATATCAAATTTGTTTACTTGTAAAAAAATTAAAACCACCACCATCCTTTTACGATAATTGAAGATACTCAACTAATAATGCATACATTATAATGGAACTTGACGAAAAAATGATTCTAATTGAACTTAACTGTCATGCCTATTTTTGAATTAAAATATTTATTTAATCGGCAAAAAATTTAAAACAGAGTGTGAAAGAGAGGGAAATATCCCTACTACTCCAAATTATTCTATAAATAAATGGGGAAAGAATAAGACTAGAAAAAACCCGGACAAAATCCGCCGACCGATTTGAATTTAGTGAGACTTATCGTTGGAAAACCCAACCTACCTGATAAATCAGAGACACAAAAGGGCACAGTTACAGCTTGCAATGTAGTAAAACCTGTTTAAAATAACTATATTATCACTGCTACTATTCCTAAAATCGCAACAAATTTCAGAAAAACTCCTATATATCCTTGGCATCACACAAATATAACTTCTAATCATAATTTCACTATTCAGAAAAAACACTCATCGTTTATTTTAGGGTCTGCAATCAGCAATGCCACAAATACTACAACTGGAATTACAAAACCCAGAAGCAATACTACGTACCACCCCAGTGATCATCAAAATAAAACTTCTAACCATAGTTCCACTATTCAGAAGACACATTCATCGCCTATTTTAGGACCTACAAACAACAATGGCTCATTCACTCCAGCTGGAATTACACTACCCCGAAACTATTCTATGTACCATTCCAGTGATCATCAAAATATAAATTCTAACCATAGTTCCACTATTCATAAGAGTCACTCATCGCCTATTTTAGGGCCTATAATCAACAACGCTTCATTCATACCACCTAGAATTACACTACCCCAAAACGATACTACGTACCATTCCAGTGATTATAAAAATATAACTTCTAACTATAGTTCCACTATTCAGAAGAGAAACTCATCGCCTCTTTTAGGGCATAAAATTAACAATTCCTCATTCACTGTGTCTAAAATTACACTACCCCGAAACTATACTACGTACCATTCCAGTGATCATCAAAATATAACTTTTAACCGTAGTTCCACTATTCAGAAGACACACTCTTGGCCTATTTTAAGGCATAAAATTAACAATTCCTCTTTCACTGTACCTAGAATTAAAATACCCCGAAACAATACTACGTACCACTCAAGTGATCATCAAAATAAAACTTCTAACAATAGTTCCTCTATTCAGAAGATGCACACATCTCCTATTTTAGGGCCTACAATCAACAGTGCCTCATTCATTCCACCTAGAATTACACTACCCCGAAACTATACTACGTACCATTCCAGTGATCATAAAAACATAACTTCTAACCGTAGTTCCACTATTCAGAGAAACTCATCGCCTCTTTTAGGGCATAAAATTAACAATTCCTCATTCACTGTATCTAAAATTACACCACCACGAAACTACACTACGTATCATTTCAGTGATCATCAAAATATAACTTCTAACCGTAGTTCCACTATTCAGAAGACACACTCATGGCCTATTTTAGGGCATAAAATTAACAATTCATCTTTCACTGTACCTAGAATTAAAATGCTCCGAAACAATACTATGTACCACTCAAGTGATCATCAAAATAAAACTTCTAACTATAGTTCCACTATTCAGAAGACGCACACATCTCCTATTTTAGAGCCTACAATCAACAGTGCCTCATTCATTCCACCTAGAATTACACTACCCCGAAACTATACTACGTACCACTTCAGTGATCATCAAAATAAAACTTCTAACCATAGTTACACTATTCAAAAAACACACTCATCACATATTTTAGGGCATAAAATTAACAATTCTTCAGTCACTGCATCTAGAATTACACTACCCCGAAACTATACTACGTACCATTCCAGTGATAATCAAAATATAACTTCTAACTTTAGTTCCACTATTCAGAAGGCACACTCATGGCCTATTTTAGGGCATAAAATTAACAATTCATCATTTACTGTATCTAGAATTAGACTACCCCGAGGCTATACTACGTACCATTCCAGTGATCATCAAAATATAATTTCTAACCGTAGTTCCACTATTGAGAAGACACACTTATCGCCTATTTTAGGGCTTAGAATTAACAATCCTTCATTCACTGTACCTAGAGTTAGACTACCCCGAAACCATACTACGTACCATTTGAGTGATCATCAAAATATAACATCTAACCATAGTTTCACTATTCATAAGGATCACTCATCGCCTATTTCAGGGCCTACAATCAACAATACCTCATTCATTCCACCTAGAATTACACTACCCCGAAACTCTTCTACGTATCATTCCAGAAATCATCAAAATGTAACTTCTTACCATACTTCCACTATTCAGAAGAGACACTCACCGCCTATTTTAGGGCTTAAAATTAACAATTCCTCATTAACTGTACCTAGAATTAGACTACCCCGAAACTATACTATGTACCATTCCAGTTATCATCAAAATATAGCTTCTAACCATAGTTCCACTATTTATAAGAATCACTCATCGCCTATTTTAGGGTCTACAATCAACAATTCCTCACTCACTGTACCTAGAATTACACTACCGCGAAACAATACTACGTACCACTCCAGTGATCATCAATATAAAACTTCTGACCGTAGTTCCACTATTCAAAAGACACACTCATGGCCTATTTTAGGGAATGAAATTAATAATTCCTCACTCACTCTACCTAGAATTACAATACCCCGAAACTATACTACGTACCATTCCGGAAATCATCAAAATAAAACTTCTAACCATACCACCCCGAAACTACCCCGAAATTATACTACGTACCATTCCAGTGATCATCAAAATATAACTTCTAACCACAGTTCCACAATTCATAAGAATCACTCATCGCCTATTTTAGGGTTTACAATCAACAATGCCTCACTCACTGTACCTAGAATTACACTACCCCGAAACAATACTACGTACCACTCCAGTGATCATCAATTTAAAACTTCTAACCGTAGTTCCACTATTCGAAAGACACACTCATGGCCTATTTTAGGGAATAAAATTAATAATTCCTCACTCACTCTGCCTAGAATTACAATACCCCGAAACTATACTACGTACCATTCCAGAAATCATCAAAATAAAACTTCTAACTATACCACCCTGAAACTACCCCGAAATTATACTACGTACCATTCCAGTGATCATCAAAATATAACTTCTAACCACAGTTCCACTATTCATAAGAATCACTCATCGCCTATTTTAGGGTCTACAATCAATAATTCCTCACTCACTGTGCTTAGAATTACACTACCCCGAAACAATACTACGTACCACTCCAGTGATAATCAATATAAAACTTCTAACCGTAGTTCCACTATTCAAAAGACACACTCATGGCCTATTTTAGGGAATAAAATTAACAATTCCTCACTCACTCTACCTAGAATTACAATACCCCGAAACTATACTACGTACCATTCCAGAAATCATCAAAATAAAACTTCTAACCATACCACGCCGAAACTACCCCGAAATTATACTACGTATCATTCCAGTGATCATCAAAATATAACTTCTAACCACAGTTCCACTATTCATAAGAATCACTTATCGCCTATTTAATAATCCCTCATTAACTATTCCTCATTCACTGTACCCATAATTACGCTACCTCGAAACAATACTACGTACTGCGTCTAGAATTACACAATCCCGAAGCTGTACTACGTACCATTCCAGTAATCATCAAAATATAACTTCTAAGTGTAGTTCCACTATCCAGAAGTGTCACTTATGGCCTATTTTAGGGCATAAAATTAACAATTCCTCACTCAGTGTACCTAGAATTACACTACACCGAAACAATACTACGTACCACTACAGTGATCATCAAAATAAAATTTCTAACCGTAGTCCCACTATTCAGAAGACACACTCATCGTTTATTTTAGGGCCTACAATCTACAATGCCTTATTCACTCCACCTATAATTACACTACCCCGAATCTATACTACGTACCCTTCCAGAGATCATCAAAATATAACTTTTAACCGTAGTTCCACTATTCAAAATACACACTCATCACCTATTTTACGGCATAAAATTAACAATTCCTCATTCACTGTACCTAAAATTACACTGCCCCGAAACTAATACTACGTACCATTCCAGTAATCATCAATAAATAACTTTTGACCATAGTTCCACTATTCAGAAAACAAACTAATCGCCTATTTTAAGGCTTACAATCAACAATGCCTCATTCACTGTAGCTAGAATTACACTACCCCGAAACTATACTACGTGCCACTCCAGTGATCATCAAAATGAAACTTCTAACCAGAAGACACACTCTATTTTAGGGCCTACAATCAACAATGCCGCATTCACTCCACCTGGAATTACACTGCCCCGAAACAATATTACGCACAATTCCAACGATGATAGAAATATGACTCATCACCAAAATATTACTATGCAAAACAAAAGGTTACAGGGAACTACTGCTAGACCTTTCAAAAATATTACGTCGACAACAGGACTAATAAGTTCTGTTAGAGGTATGTAATCATTTTAAGTCTTTAGTAATTATTTGCTAGATTGTCACCATGTCAAAGTACCAAATTCAAAGGTGATCCATATATTGTAACCTTGGAATTTCTTCAGCATTACACTCTAAAGTTGTCCCAATTGTTTAAAAATGGACGAAGAAATTTCATCTAGTTTAGCTAAGGACCACCTATTGTGCATTGTAATTTAATATTTGTTTGACTTTGTATATGACGTATATGTTTGTTAATGAGTTGTTTGTCATATTAGTGTTTGTGTAACGAAGAAATTTTCTTTTTTTCCCTAATTACATTTAGACACAGTATGCTTGGTTGTCAATTTTATTTTTGAAAGTCCTTATTCCCTCAATGAATATGGAAAAAAAATTAGACCAATATTGGCCAGTGCTTCATGTAAATAAAAATAGTTTATTTTGCTTAGTATATTATTACAGACTAGTCGTGTCGTAAAATATGCTGAATTGTTTCCAATAAAGTTTCAAAGAGAACCGGTCAAGATAAAAATATTATGTTAAAAAGACCACGCACCATTATTATGGGAAATTGATTCTAGGCGAGGTTTTATAAATTTTTTCTATACCTATGCTGAATTTTAAACTCCTGAATACATCGACAGATGGATCAGATTCTTTATTGATTCCGTAAGCCAATTACAAAGAGTAAATTGCAAGCATAAAATAGTAATAGTAATAGTAATATATAACATATAGAACAAATATAAGATATATAACATATAACATATATAACACATATAACATATTATAACATATATAATATATATAACATATATAACATATATAACATATATAACATATATAACATATATAACATATATAACATATATAACATATATAACATATATAACATATATAACATATATAACATATATAACATATATAACATATATAACATATATAACATATATAACATATATAACATATATAACATATATAACATATATAACATATATAACATATATAACATATATAACATATATAACATATATAACATATATAACATATATAACATATATAAAATATATAACATATATAACATATATAACTAAATTATAGTTGGTCAAAAATAAATAGATGATAACACACAATGTAAATACAAATATGGCTTTATTTATATTTAACTATACAACTGTAATATACTAATTTTACTTTTATATAAACACATATACACATATTAAAATTACACGCAACAATATTCCTTTAATCTACATAAAAAAATCGTACCATTACAGTGATCATCAAAATATAACTTCTAACCATAGTTCCGCTATTCACAAGACACACTCATCGCCTATTTTTTGCACTACCCCGAAACTATACTACGTACCACTCCAGTGATTATGATGATAAAACTTCTAACATGGTTCCACTATTTATAACACATACTCATCGCCTATTTCTGGTCAACATTCAACAATGTCTCATCCACTACCCCTAGAATTACACTGCTCCGAAATTAATACTACGTACCATTCCAGTAATCATCAAAATGTAACTTCTGACCATAGTTCCACTATTCAGAAGACACACTCATCGCCTATTTTAGGGCATATAATCAACAATGTCTCATTCACTGTACCTAAAATTACACTACCCAGAAACTATACTACGTACCATTACCATTCCAGTGATCATCAAAATAAAACTTCGTTCTATAATTCCACTATTCAGAAGACACACTCTATTTTAGGGCCTACAATCAACAATGCCTCATTCACTACATCTGGAATTACACTGCCCCGAAACAATATTACGCGCAATTCCAACGATCATAGAAGTATGACTCATCACCAAAATTTTACTATGCAAAACAAAAGCTCATCGATTGCCTTACAAGGGACTACTGCTAGACCTTTCAAAAATATTACGTCGACAACAGGACTAATAAATTCTGTTAGAGGTATGTAATAATTTTAAGTCTTTAGTAATTATTTGCCAGGTTGTCACCATGTTAAAGTACCAAATTCAAAGGTGATAATTATATTGTAACCTTGGAATTTCGTCAGCATTACGCTGTAAAGTTGTTCCAATTATTTAAAAATGGACGAAGAAATTTCATCTAGTTTAGCTAAGGACCACCCTATTATGCATTGTAATTTAATATTTATTTGACTTTGTATATGACGTATGTGATGTTTGTTAATGAATTGTTTGTCATATTAGTGTTTGTGTAACGAAATAAATTTTCTTTTTTTTTCCCTAATTACATTTAAACACAGTATGTTTGGTTGTCAATTTTATTTTTGAAAGTTCTTATTCTCTCAATGAGTACGGAAAAAAAATTTAGACCAATATTGGCCAGTGCTTCATGTAAATAATATACTGAATTATTTCCAATAAAGTTTCAAAGAGAACCGGTCAAGAGAAAAATATATTAAGTTAAAAGACTACGCATCATTCGTATGGGAAATTGATTCTAGGTGAGATTTTGTAAATTTTTTATATACCTATGCTGGATTTTAACCTCCTGAATACATCGACAGATGGATTAGATTCTTTATTGATTTCGTAAGCCAATTACAAATATTGGATATAATAAGTCAAATAGTAAATTGCAAGCATAAAATAGTAATAGTAATATATAACATATATAACATATAATACAAAACATAGTAAAATCTAGTTGGTCAAAAATAAATAGATGATTATAACACACAATGTAAATATAAATATGGCTTTATTTATATTTAACTATACAACTGTAATATACTAATTTTACTTTTATATAAACACATATACACATATTAAAATTACACGCAAAAATATTCCTTTAATCTACATAAAAAAATTTGTACCATTCCAGTGATCATCAAAATATAACTTCTAACCATAGTTCCGCTATTCAGAAGACACACTCATCGCCTATTTTAGATCATATAATAAACATTTCCTCATTAACTGTACCTAGAATTACACTACCCCGAAACTATACTACGTACCACTCCAGTGATTATGATGATAAAATTTCTAACCATAGTTCCACTATTTATAAGACATACTCATCGCCTATTTCTGGTCTACATTCAACAATGCCTCATTATCTACCCCTAGAATTACACTGCCCCGAAACTAATACTACGTACCATTCCAGTAATCATCAAAATGTAACTTCTGACCATAGTTCCACTATTCAGAAGACTCACTCATCGCCTATTTTAGGGCATATAATCAACAATGCCTCATTCACTGTACCTAAAATTACACTATCCAGAAACTATACTATGTACCATTCCAGTGATCATCAAAATATAACTTCTAACCATAGTTCAGAAGACACACTATTCAGAAGACACACTCATCGCCTATTTTAGATCATATAATCAACAATTCCTCATTAACTGTACCTAGAATTGCACTACCCCGAAACTATACTAAGTACCACTCCAGTGATTATGATGATAAAACTGCTAACCATAGTTCCACTATTTATAACACATACTCATCGCCTATTTCTGGTCTACATTCAACAATGCCTCATTCACTATCCCTAGAATTACACTGCCCCGAAACTAATACTACATACCATTCCAGTAATCATCAAAATGTAACTTCTGACCATAGTTCCACTATTCAGAAGACACACTCATCGCCTATTTTAGGGCATATAATCAACAATGCCTCATTCACTGTACCTAAAATTACACTATCCAGAAACTATACTACGTACCATTCCAGTGATCATCAAAATAAAACTTCTATCCATAATTCCACTATTCATAAGACGCACTCTATTTTAGGGCCTACAATGAACAATGCCTCATTCCCTCCATCTGGAATTACACTGCACCATTCCAACGATCATAGAAATATGACTCATCACCAAAATTTCACTATGCAAAACAAAAGCTCATCGATTGCCTCAGGGTTACAGGGGACTACTGCTAGACCTTTCAGAAATATTACGTCGGCAACAGAACTAATAGGTTCTGCCAGAGGTATGTAATAATTAAGTCTTTAGTAATTATTTGCCAGATTGTCACCATCTCATAAAGTATCAAATTCAAAGGTGATCTTTATTTTGCAACCTTGGATTTTTTTTCAGTATTACACTCTGAAGTGGGTCAAATTATTTAAAAATGGGAGAAAAAGTTTCATCTAGTTTAGCATTGAAATTTAATTTTTTTATGACTTCGTAACTGAAATATACCACTACTCTTTCATCAATAAATGAACTCTTATTCACGTTATAACCTTTATTGGTCTTAGTATCACATGTGCTCCATACAGACTGAGTATATTTCAAGCCTCAACATTTGTCATTTTACTGCTTATATAAGATTGCCAATATCCTGCAGTAGCAGTTTGAATTAAAATTTTGATTTGAAATTGGCAAGATTAATTCAACATGAATGAATTGTTGTTTTGCTAGTTGGTATATTGACATGTTTTTATATGGACCAGCTTTCTTTGAAATTTTACTTTGTGCCTAAAATTTTTTATTTATCTTTTTGTTATGATATAAGCAGTGAAACATATTCTGGTTTACTGCCACAAAAACTGCAAAAAATGCAAGGGGATATAAATACTAGGGCTCATTGTTTCTATTGAAATAACACATTCAAACAAATACTTAAACAAATCAGACAGCAAGTAAAACATGTTTTTGATTAAAATATTTGAATAAACCCTTGATTTTACAGATTATAAAATTATTTTTCCGACATTTTATCTCTTATATCCATGTTATTCATATGCATATTAGAATTATACTGCTACTTTCAATCACATGTTCAAGCCAAGACTAAGCGTACTTAACCATTTATGCGCATTTAAAAGTTCCTGTGACCTTACTAATCTGACAGATACATAAACCAGGATGCGTATTATCATTTTTCTTGAGTATAAAATTAGAACTATGCTGCTACTTTCAATCACATTTTTAAGCCAAGACTAAGCATACTTAACCATTTATTCACGTGTAAAAGTTCCTGTGACCTTACTAATCTGACAAATAAATAAACCAGGATGCGTATTATCATTTTTCTTTAGTATAAAATTGATCGAAATGGTTTTAAAATTTGTATTATAGGTAAATTATTCCTGATTATAGCAGAATACTGTACTGGAAAATCCACATTAAATTTCGTCCACGCTAGTTCATATATCGTTTACAGTATAAACCAAACAGCATGTGACTAATTTGATAATACGCATACGGTGCCTGTCAAACAACCATGAATTACTGATCGACAAAAGTTTCGCGCACGGGTACACTATGTGTTGGCCTAATATTATTGCAATGAAGATATAGGAACTTTGCAGTATTATTCTAATAGTGAGGTGGCTTATTGAAATTACCGTTACCTGGCGGATAACACCACCAAATTTGGTATGCAGGTACCTTAGGGTATACTAATGAATGTTAGCCTGAAATTTCTAAAAATTATCATGTACATCACTAAAATCTAAAATGGCCGGCAAATACGACAAAATATCACATGCGAGTATTTCTTTTCGAGGCACCACTACTGCAAATATCATAAAAAGTGGAATTCTCTTGCACTTTTCAAGAGACCAAAGCATAAAGCAACATCTCAGTAGGAAAAGAAGCTGAAAGTGCTTCAGAATAATGTGGAACTATTTAGCCAACTATATATATTGTGGAAATCAGTTCACTTACTAGTGAATATAAGATCCAATTTCAAGTAACCAAGGAAATAGAAGAAACAAAATATAACAATTTTATATATCAAGATAATAACATGTATTTTTATAAAATGTTAATTTAAACCTTTAATCCTCTAATATATATTTATATATAACAAAATGAATTTTAAATAATTATAGATATATTATTATTAACATCATATCTATAAATTGGTGAAGACAAAATTCTCGTTTTTGGACACGTTATATACGTTTAATTATGGTTAAATATGGTCATAAACACATGAATTAGAAGCAGAGTACCACTTGGAATTATTGGACTGGATCCACACGTCAATTTATTAGACAAAATATCGTAAGACTGGAATTATTAAATTTTGGACATCCTTTTTGAAAGATAAACAATTTCCTCAACTCCCGAAAAAGTAGGACTATACGGACGATTAATCCCAAGACTATCGAATTTTCATAATCCCAAGGCTGTTGGATTTTCAGGAATTATCCTTTTTCTCTTTATTTATATGGTAAGTGAATTGTATTGTCATTTATCATTTTCCCCTGATATTAAAAGGAATCAGTCAGTCATCTGGTGATGACAATTAAAAAAGCATCTCATTCAGAGACATCTCAACAAGCATCTCATTCAAATGTGTGTCAGAATCCTATGAATTCCCCTATCTCTAACTCAATTTACGACGTTAATCACACTTTACCTACATCAAATTTAGTTACATCATTTCAAGATACATTGAACCAAGTCCTGCACAAGCAGGAAACTTTTTCGTCACAATTACATGCAATTGAATCTAAAGTTTCTTTAATAACTTCTGCTACTCCTACAGTTTCTGGCACTTTTTGCGATAATTGTAAAAATCGACTCAGGAAATCGCATGGGCTCAAGGCCCCGTTCTAGTAGTCTAAACAATACCCGCGTTAGGTATAATCCTTCTAATGCCAAAGTTTGCTATTACCATCAACTTTAGGGTCGTAAAGCTTATAAGTGTGTTGGGGACTGGTGCTCATTTGCCAAAGATATCAAAATTGACAATCAGAAATCACTAAAGATTAATGATATTTTGACAGATGACGTTATCATTTCAAATAATACACGTCCTCTTTTTATATTTGATAATGCAAATAACTTAACTTTTCTCATTGACACAGGCGCCGATTTGTCGATAGTACCTCGGAATCTTTTTACAGATCTTAAGAAAAACCCTGATATAGTACTGACAGCCGCTAATGGATCTATTATTAATACATTCGGGAAGAGATTTTTGAAAATCGATTTATACTTAGGTTATTTCTTTTTGTTTTTAATATTGCAGATATTGATGTCCCTAATATTGGGGCCGACTTTTTAATGCATTTTGGTTTAATTGTGGATTTGAAACATAAATGTTTAATTGACAATATGACTAGTTTATCAACATATTTAATTTCTAACAATGGTCCTATATATATATATCTATGCAGAACCGGGAATCTGATTTGGATGAGTTTTTTGTGCATGAGATACAGTCATTCACTCCTTCCATTTCAGAGTTTGGTAAACTTCATTTACCCACCAACAAGGCTGGAATACCGCAATGTCTTGAGCAGCTAGATCAATCAGATCCCCCTCAACCTATAACTCCAAATTTCTGGACGGATTTCAATCAGTATGCTGATAAGATATTTCTATCTTACTTTCATAAGCAGCTACAGAATGCCTAAAGATTAGATGTTGTTTGAAACACCTACATTCCAGACAGTCTAAAGGAGTGTACCAGGGAAAAAAAAAGGTGAGGGGAGTCGAAGAAAAGTATCTGGCAACACCAAACTGCCACGATATTGGATGGACTTTCTCCGTGACTCAATGTACAAGAAGGAATTGTTTAACTTTTTGACTTTCAAAGTTCTAGCGTTCAACTGACCACCAGGCAAAGATGTATATGTCACAACAGGGAAAGCAGTTGCACAAATCGGTTGGAACACGCACATTTAAAACTGCAATCATGAAGAGGCAGACCCGAGCCTGGTGGTTCATGTACACCATTCGCTACAGAAAGAGGCAAAGAGTATCCTTGTGCGTACTGTAGACACAGATGTGATTGTCATCCTTGCTGGCACATTCTATGATCTAATAGTGACTCAACAATTGGCCGATATCTGGCATGGCATGGGCAAGCATTACAGATTTTGCCACATCAGCGCCATCTGTGCAAGCCTGTGGGAGCCAAGATCACGAGCGCTACCTGCGTTTCACTCATTCTCTGGTTGCCATACAACCCCCGCCTTCAAAGGTAACAGTAAGAAGTCCATTTGAGAAGCATGGTAAACATTTCAAGCCGTCACTGATACATTTACGTATTTGGTCACTCATCCATTCAAACTGCTGAAAGCTGGAACGACTGACTGTTGTTCTATATGATAAAACCACTCCTTTCGGCAGTACCAACCAGATAAGAAAGGAGGCTTTTCTGTCAGAAGAATCGAGTAATGGACAAACTTCCACCGACTGAGGTTGCGCTTCTTCAACATATCCGAAAGGCAGTTTATCAAGCAGGTATTTGGACGACCAGCACACAAACACAGCAAGTGGTTCCTTCTCCACTGGATTTTGCTTGGAGTAATGTTGGAGAGTCATGGGTACCAGTTTTGATTACAATTCCAGAGGTTTCCCGATAATGCAGGGAACTGATTAAATGTTCCTGCAAAGGAGACTGGAAAACCTGCAAATGTGGAAAAGCCAATCTGGACTGCTCACCACTTTGCAAGTGCAAGTTTACTAGTCAACCATCCTAAGTTGGCAAATAGCCGCTCAGAAAGAGAAGAAATATTGTCACTGTTGGACACAAACAAACAAGCTTCTTAAACTAGCTAGCCAGCTAGATAGCTTAAGAAGCTTAAAAATCTTGCCAACTTAGGATGGTTGACTCACTGAACTCTACTATATAAATGGAAGGTCAATATCTATACCAATTTTTACGTGAAATTGAACCTCGTGCAAGTATGGTGACCTTAAAGCCAAGCGCAATCGCACTACAAAATACGTCAGAGCCGGTCTTATTGTTACTGCAACTGTTTAAAACCGGGGACTTTGCAACGATTCTTGCAACACAGTACCATACAAGATTGCACCATATTGTCTCAATTAACTGTTTATAACATTCACAAAATATATTTCACAAAATAATCAATTTATAACAACTTTACATAAATGACAGAAATAAACAAAGAATAAAATGAGTGACACCGACTCTGGAAATTACATCTAATCCAAGACTTACGCTACGGAATCTATGGGAAACGAATAAAACACAGAAATCGCGTCAGCGCATAACTCCCGTAGACAGCCGTTTGGTTCAAGCACAGACATCAATTTCTCTACTGCGTCGACGCGTTGCTTTATATTTTGAGTTTTAATCTGTGGCGTAATTGCCGTATTTTGTTCACGCGCATATACCTATATTGGCCTTCCATTTATAATAGTAGAATTCAGTGGGTTGACTAGTAATTTATTTATAACTGTTGGGTACTGAATAACTATAAATATTTTTTTGTTAATGCGAACTCCTATTAGCGCTATATTTGGACTTATATATTACTGTAATAAATTATATGGATATATTGTATTGTATTTTATTTAATACGTAGACTACCCTGAGTTAGATGTATAGTGTACTTAGTCGGCTTAAAGCTTCAAATCAAAATTAATAGTATAATAGATTGTGTTAAGTGATATTTTGTAGTATTTGTCGGCCATTTTGGATTTTAGTGCTGAACATGAAAATTTTTAGAAATTCCAGAGGGCTCCTAGGCTAACATTTATTAGTATACCCTAAGGTACCTTCATACCAAATTTGATGCTTTTATCCGCCAGGTAACGGTAATCTTGAAATACAGTTCTAAGCCACCTCACTATAATAAGTATATGGTATTTTACGACATATTCTAGCATATTTTGTAAGCATTTGCATGTAAAATTAGTTTTGGAACGCCTTGTATATTTCTTTATGATTGATTTCTAAAAGTTTAATAATTTATTTTTTAAAAATTTAGGTCCGCCACCAATCATCATCCACAATACATATGAGTACAACCACTACCACCCACATCCTCATAAGTATACAACAAATGACACAGGGGATACAGCATTGGGATTTTACTTGGGATACACTTTAGGAAAACTATCTCAACCTACCAACCATGACCATAGCACTAGCAACACTGCACATGATCACTACGTTGTTCATCACTACTACCATAACAACATAAATGTACCAATAGAAAGTAAGATTCAACCAAATACAGTTGCAGTATGTACCGAAAGTAGTGGATCGTTTTGTCCAGCCAACACCTCATCTTTGTGCACAAATGACGGGACTATTATGTGTGTGGCAAGTGTCGATGTGACAGTTCCCTGTACAGACAAGACACAAACAAATTGTGTCAGCAGTAGCATACCCTGTCATGATAATGCGTCACCAGAATGTAAAACGGCTACTCGAAATTCAACAGCGATCGCAATGCCATGCATTTCTAGTACTACAATTTATGGAAATATTAATTATGTCAATAATAGTATCGTTATATCTAATGCTACAGCTACTCCATCAAACGTAACAAATGGATCACCACAAGTATTTTGTGTAACGGTGTTAGCTAAACCTGCTGCAAGGAAATTAACAGAAGGGGAAAAAATGTACCGTCGAGCTAAAGATCTTTTTTCTAAATTTGCTGTGAAAGTGCTGGGAATTATATAAATGTTTGATGTCATTTGAGGCGCATGCCGTTCCAATCCATGTGTCAAGCCCGAAGTTTCAAATGTTACATTGCATGGCAAAAAGTATGTAAACAGAAGAAAATAGATAAGCACTAATATTTCTTTGGATAATAACCATTTTTCTAACAAATTACTGATATTACAACATATTTAAGGCGAAATGCAAACAAGAAGTTATATTTGTACACTTAGATACAATAAAGCATTTGACACTCATAGCATTATCCATACCAAATTACTTTATTTTGAATTTAGTAGGTACAGAGTGGTCCATCTAAGCGAAAACGTTGACGGTTTACGGTTGTAGTAGGAACAAAATTAGAATACTAAAAAGATGGTATTTTTTCCTGGCATTCCGAATCTGAGGTCAAAGAAACAATAGAACATCAAATGGTGAAAATGTTTGGGAAAAATATGTTCCGAAAAAAAAAACACCTTATATATTTCTACTGGAAATGAAAAGTTGTGATGTTATCAATGATAATAAGTGTTCAAATTCAATATCTGTGTTCCAATTGGTCGCAAAATTGCAATGTATTTCGTATTTTCTGATCTATTTTGTATAATTTTTAAAAAATCAGATTTAGATTTTTTTTCTGATTTCAACGATACTATATTTGATATACTTGCTACAGATAGTTTCTGAGATATTCGAGAAAACAGTATACAAAATTTTATTAACAACTAAATTACAAGAGATAGTAGTAAGCTATGAGAAACATTGGTGTTGATGCATTTGAAAATAATTATAAACTAAAAACTAGATGTATTCTAAATATCACTATCGCAATAGTTGCTCAATGTGATTTCCATTTTGATTGACACACATTCGGTATCTTTTTCTTATATTTCTTTGCAATCTAGAAAATATCTCCGGCTTTGTATTCAACAAATTAATCTCCTCCCTTATTTTTGGAATGCTTCAACACCAATGTTTCTCATAGCCTACTACTATCTCTTGTAATTTAATTGTTAATAAAATTTTGTATACTGTTTTCTAGAATATCTCAGGAACCATCTGTAGCAAGTATATCAAATATCGCTGAAATCAGAAAAAAAATCTAAATCTGATTTTTTTTTAATTATACAGGGTTGATCAGAAAATACGAAATACATTGCAATTTTGCGACCAATTGGAACCCAAATATTGAATTTGAATTATCATTGATAACCTCACAACATTTCATTTCCAGTAGAAATATACCAGGTGTTTTTTTTTTCGAAACATATTTTTTCCGAATAGTTTTACCATTTGATATTCTATTGTTTTTTTGACCTCAGATTCGAAATGTCAGGAAAAATACCATCTTCTTAGCATTTTAATTTTTTTCCTACTACAATCGTAAAACCTTTATGTCAACGTTTCCGCTTAGATGGACCACTCTGTACATTAGTTGTATCATTTCTTCAAAACTTCGTTCATGGGAGGAGGCGTCAGCGAGTAGGGTTACTCAAGAACTGTAAACGCCAAGGATAACCATTACTATGACGTAGCCACGCGCCCTATTCCAGCGCGCTGCCGTTTAAAATGCATTGTGAGGAGCATATTCTTTTAATAATATTAACGCACACGCACGAAATAATTGAGGCATACAACATTTTCAGTATTCTTTGTATATAAATACATAGAATATAAATATAACTAAACGTGTGTGGAAAGTTTCAAGAATGTAGCAATTTGTTTTCTTTTCCACTCAATGTCAAGTTATAATATATTGTTGATTAATCAGTTTGTTATTTTACTTATTATACTCTTCGCAAAAACGAAGAGTATATTGTATTTGATCGGCACATTTCTAAATCAGTAAATATCGCTCGTAGAGAAAAAATTTTTATATCGTTATGTTAGTTAACGAATTCCGAACAACTTTCAAAATGTCCGTCTGTCCGTCTGTCCGTCCGTCCGTCTGTCCATCCGTCACGTTTCTTGTAAGCACGATAACTCAAGAAAGAAAAATACGATTGTATTGAAATTTGGAGAGTAACTTAGTGTTAGCTAGAGGAAGAACCCTATTGTTTTTTAACAAAATAGATTGGTAAATAAAAAAGTTATTATTAATTTAAAATTTAAAAAAATATTTTTTACATTTTTTTATGGTTTGTAATAAATAGAAACCTTGCGAAATGTTATTTCCTATCACTATTTTTTTTTTAATACATTTTACTAATGTGTGTTTCCTAATAATCACAATAAATTATCTAATGGTATATATTACACTCATTAACAATTTTAATAATAAGAAATGGTGGTGTAGCGGCAAGAGTTTCGTCTAGCAATCCAAGGGTACCGGGTTCGATCCCTCGCATCGTGATTTTTTTTTCACAACAAAGTTGGTTATCACAAAATTTAGAATGTCCAAAAACTAACATTATTTACAAGAAAAATGCGAAGAGTATCCTATAGAATGTGTAACAATTATATAAAAAGCTCAGTAAATCGGCGAAGAGTATAATGCTTCCTCTAGTTCGTCGATTTTTTTTCTGCATGAATTAGAATCTGTATTTTTCTCTTCATTGCCTTAACCTGATTAGCTTTTAAATTCATGAAATTCATGCGAATTACAGTTCTTAGCTTACGAAAATATTTTAAAACCTTGAAAGAAATTTCACTTTCTTTTTTAAACATTTTACTAGTTAAATTTTTGACAACCGAAGCTCTTACGGAAAGATTCGCCACGATGAGTTTCAAAATAGGTAGGTATTCCATTTTTTATTTTAGTTTAATTAATTTTTAATTTAATTTAATTTTTAAGTCGTGGAAAAAAAATGTCCGGTTCAAGAAAAGATACATTTTTATTTTTCTATACGGCGGATACTCATCCTTGGTTCACAAAAATTTCTGATAAAAAATTATCTTATACACAATGGATTCTGATTTAATTCATAGAAAAATCAGATAAAACTGATCTAAACAAAATATTAAATTATGAAAAATATGTATTATAAAAATTAACACCCAGTATAACAAAACACCTTGGAAAAGTAGGTTCACATATAATAAAAAAACGTATTTTTACATAGTAATTCATTTTACAAGTCTCGTTCATAGTCGATCTCAATAAAATGAACCGAGCAATTCCTACTTGTGTCTGGGTTAGATTTATCCCATATAGCATTCGACATGATATGTATATACCGTTTAGGTCCATAATATGAAAAATATATACCGTATTAGAATGGTATATCTATAAAATATACATGGGGGTATATTCTGTTCTGTATGTACTTATAATATACACATATGTATTTTTACTTTGTTGGATATACCTACAATATACTTGTATATGAATATCTTTTTACGTATATACATACGACCTGCCATTATGTATATGTTCCATATGTACATACCCAGTACAGACCAACAAGTATATATTCTGTATATGCCTAAAACATATTAAATATATACCCGCAAGTATGTCTTAGGTATATATTACCTAAGACATACTTGCGTGTATATATTTAATATGTATATACCTACTACATACAAACATGCATATATTCCGCATATGCCTACCACCCACATAGTTAGGACATACTTGTATGTATATGTTTTGTATGAATATAGTGGCTGTTAGTTTGAACTCTTGGAAGTTACATCTATAATCCGCTAGATGGCACCATCGATTTAATTTGCAAGCTGCAGCTTTACATCGAACTAACTTTATCTAATAGACAACATTGGCAAATAGAAAGCATACTAATATAACTCAAGGCAGGCATCTACTGAGGGAGAGCCTTAGCTAGAAGAGGCAACATACAACGAAGGTAGAAAGCATACTTACGTATGCGTAGAGGTTACCGTGATCAACAAGATGGTGCCTCCAAGGCGAGGTCCCTCCAGTACACTACGGATGGGCTCAAAACATAATATTTCTTTAATTGTGTGCGACAGTGCGACGTTTCTCACTCTCAGAGATGCCTAATGGCGACTGATTACTCGTAATATACCTTATATGTACTTGACAAATATGTCATTATACTGTATATACCTCCAAAAGTAAATCAGAGGTACATTTATATCTGGATGTTTTATGCATGTACATGCGCGTATATACATATCATACTTTAAAAACGTGCGTATATATTTTGGACATACATAGTACATATGTAATGTACCCAAATATAATATATTTTATTCATAGGTATCTGCTAAGTACGTATATAGGATCCGCAGGGGTGAGACAAATGACATCCGTTTTGCAGACAATTTGAACCTTATTTGCATATACTAAGTACATCCCATATACTTAGAGGAATGTGATATGTATATGTTAAGAATCTCCTTCTGCTGTGTGGGATCCTGCATTTTGCCCCTGTTTATCCATTCACCTCTTATGGTTTTGGACACTAAATCTTTGCGTTTGGAAGAACGTAGAAAATAATATTTTGACCAGTAGATTTCTTTGTACAAATGCGTATTATTACAGACATTACAATCATAAACTGAGCAAATAATTCTGCTATTTATTTAAAACTTATGTAATGTTTATTCTAAGATTAATTCATTTTTAACTTGAAAATATATATAGTTTTAAATGTAGAATATGAACTTGACTATACTCTATTATAGTTAAATATATGATACTCTCAAATTTCTAAACATATGTATCTATTCAGAAGAATAATTTTAGCACTGTTTTAAATTTAAATTACATTTGTTCCAAAAGTAAAGTATTTTTTAGTTGAAATTATGCATAGTTTTAGAATATAAATGTCTTAATTTGCATACACTGCTCTCAAGTTAAGCAGTTACTCTTCTTAAATTTTTCAATAAATGCATATAAAAAACAAAGAATTCTACTATTTATTTCAAATACATGTAATGTTTATTCTAAAGCTAACACATTTTTAACTTGAAACTATATATAGTTTTCAATGAAGAATTTGGATGTCTCAACTTGATTATACTCTATTTAAGTTAAATATATGATATTCTCAATTTTCTGATCGTATGCATATATTCAAAAGAAGAATTATATTCTTGTTTCAAATATATTTAATATTTGTTCCAAGAGTAATGCATTTTTAAGTTGAAATTATGCATAGTTTAATATTCACAAAGCGAATGTTTTGGATTAAAGAAATTAAAGAAATCTATCAAGATTTTGCTTTAGCTTTCACAAATAAATATATTGTTTCAGAAAAATCTCTTCTTTTGATCAAATAATATATTCAAATTCGTGAACAAATACGTACATTCAAAATAAGAATACTTTTTTTTGCGTGTAATTTCAATAATTTACAATTTATATAATTACTTCCTCGTCCAGTGGAAGTATAGTAACGACAAAAAAATTTTAAAAAATTTTTATTGTCCAAATAGGCTTAAAATGTCATGAAACGTCGAGATGTTAAGTTTGAGCGAAAAAAATTTCTGTCTGTCTGTCGGTCTGTCTGTCGGTCTGTCTGTCTGTCTGTAACTTTCTTTTGTGCGATATTGACTTGAAATTTGGTACACATATGTACTTTAACGAGATCTAGAACTAGATTATATTTTTATCTTGTTCCGTCGAAGGGTTGGGGGGTAAATTGGGGTAAATTTGGGGTAAATGGGTAAATTAAGCAGGTAGGAGTCTATGAAATTGGTATTTAGTATATACAAGAGAAGCTGAGGTCTCAAAAAAATTTTGGGCATTAGCCACCCCTATTACCACCCCCACCTCCTTATTAAAGGGGATGAAAAAAAAATGTGATTTAGTGCATGTATAGGAATCAGAAACCTCAAAATATTTTTTTACTTCATCCACCATTAAATTTACTAGTAATAATAATAATATTTTTATTATGTAATTAACTTGGTAAAGTGTACTATGCATCTGGCTCCACAGTTTACATGGCGTTAAATCCTATAAACGGATGCGCGATTCCCACTATCTGCGCTATATCTCGAAAACGGTTAATCATACGAAAAAAAAGTGCATCACTAAACATAATTTTATGCTCTACAAATTTTGTAATAACCTCTAACGACATGTGACGCATAGGAAGCGAGATATTTGCAAAAAGCCAATATTCGTGACCTTTGACCCTTGATATCTTGACCAGCGGACACGAAATCTTATGAAACTTTTCAACCAAACAAAGTTCTATGTAAATTTTCAGGTTTCCTTCCGAGGTTTAATCCTCATTAGATTGGGCTAAATGAAAATTTGTCTATAATTTTTGTCAAATCTCCACTCATGAAAATTAAACTCGAAAAGGCACTTGTGTATTTCGCCAACTCGTGCTTTTTTTCAACTTAACTAGCATTCGAGAATATTTTCCAAAATTTATTGA
Organism: Rutpela maculata; assembly: GCA_936432065.2. Taxonomy (NCBI): domain Eukaryota; kingdom Metazoa; phylum Arthropoda; class Insecta; order Coleoptera; family Cerambycidae; genus Rutpela; species Rutpela maculata. Next base: position 154,175,321 of record OW386288.2, read on the forward strand.
TAATTTTCATTTCACTTGCACTTACTACTAAAAATATTTAATAACAATTAAGAATAACCTGACTTTCTGCTGCATTTCATTAATACATTTTTATTAACTAACTTTTGAAAAATTGAATAGTAGCAAAATCCACAGATACCATCTCGTCTAAGCGATTTGATGGAATCCATGAGTTTGTCACCGTTGATTCTGCAAACTAAGGACGAACTTCGGGATCCTTTATCTCTCAAACTGTATCTATGCAAATCTGCGCCGGATACGATCGGTTTGCATAATACAAGTTGAGTTCTCGGGTCCGTCTTAGCAACTTTGATCTCACAGCTTGCTACAGAGAACACTACGCTTCTACTCTCTTTGATTAATTTACCTTGGTCCTGCACTTTCTGACATTATAATGATTATGTCACAGAAGAAATTACTTTAAAAAGATATGATGAATAATTCCAAAAGCGATTCTTCGTGATCCTCTGTGAATCAGATATCTCAAGTATAATGTAAAACAATTACCCTCTGATTGATATAACCGTAAAATTCAAAGTAGGCAAAGGTAGTTTCATTGAATATATTGTATTGTTTACTATCCAATTATTTCTGTTTATCTAAAGATAGAAATTTTATATTAGCTAGAATACTTACCAAACTAAACAGTTGAGTACTTATTAGTACAGTAACTAAAGGTTTTAACTTCGGAATAATGTCATATGAAACGGATTTCGTTCATTTTTGGCAACTTAATAGTAAATGCATCAAAGAAAAGTTTCTATATTATGTTGTGGCTTGCTAATTTATATGGGGTGGATGCAATTAAGAAAAACTAAAAACGCTGGTAACTAATATGAAAGACTATTAGTTAGGTTTTTAAATGATTTCTTTTCTATTTCTCTAGCAGAAAAAACAAAGAAGTTATGACAGAAACAATGTACTTTTTCAAATTATAATAAAAACGTCGCCATTTATTAGTTAACTAGAACGGGCTGAAGCCCGTTCTAGCTCCTAGCGGAGGGCTTGAGTGCTTCGCACTCAATTGAGCGCTTCGCGCTCAACTTTATTTTTTTAATTTGACATGTGAATCGATAGATGGCGTTGTGAAGCTTGCTTGTGTGTGTTGAACGTCTGTACAATTTCCGTGATTTGAAAGTAACCCTCATTTATATATTTCATTAGATAAATAAGCATTTGGTGTAATGATTTGGGGTACATTGCTGATTTAATACACTATAAATTTAGTGAAAGTGTAAATATGTCTTCACAAATTATAATAGTAAAAACATATGTAATAAGAAACACGTTATACTTATATATACAATTTTACGTATGAAAGACTCAGCTATAAATGTTACGTATAAGTGACTCTCGTGAACGTGAAGTATGAATTAATTAGTGTGACATTAGCTGTGTTTGTTTCGTCCAGAATGAACTGACTGCAATTACCAAAGAACCAATCAAATTGAGTTATTTTTGAAATAATTAATCTCTATTGGTTGCTTACTGATTATGTAATGAAGTTAGTGTTAGCTAGAGGAAGAACCTTATTGTTTTTGAGGAAAGTCAGTCAGTAAATAAGGAAGTTATTAATTATATATTTTTTTCACAATAGAACTGGTATCACAAAATTTAGGATGCCCAAAAAATAACATTATTTACAAAAAAAAAACTGAAAAGTATCCTATAGAATGTGTAACAGTTATAAGAAACTCAGAGGATTGGTGAAGAGTACACATTATTTTCCTAATTTTCGTCGATTGCATTTAAATAGTAGGTGTACTTTTGATTCTCTCGAATTTCGTTTTTTCTTCAATAGTGTTATCTACTTTTCAAATATGAAGTCATTATCTCTATCCATTCGTGCGTAGTAAGAAATTTTATTTTTTGTGACGTAGGCGTATTTTTGATTTACTCGGATTTCGTTTTTTCTTCAATAGTGTTACCTATACTTCAAATATGAAGTCATTATCTTTATCCATTCGTGAGTAGTAAGAGATTTTCTTTTTTGTGACGTAGGCGTATTTTTGATTCACTCCGATTTCATGTTTTCTTCAATAGTGCCAAATACATTTCAAATATGAAATCAATATCTCGATCCGTTCGTGCGTAGTATGGGTTTTTCTTTTTTATGACGCAGGTGTATTTTCCATTCATTTAAATTTCGTTTTTTCTTCAATAGTGTTACCTATATTTCAAATATGAAGTCATTATCTCTATCCGTTCGTGCGTAGTAACAGATTTTCTTTTTTGCGACGTAGGTATATTCTTGGTTCACTCGAATTTCGTTTTTTCTTCAATAGTGTTACCTATAATTCAAATATGAAGTCATTATCTCTATTCGTTCGTGCGTGGTAAGAGATTCTCTTTTTTGTGACGTAGGTGTATTATTGATCCACTCGGATTTCGTTTTTTCTTCAATAGTGTTACCAACATTTTAAATATGAAGTCATTATCTCTATTCGTTCGTGCGTGGTAAGATATTGTCTTTTTTGTGACGTGGGTGTATTCTTGATTCACTCGGATTTCGTTTTTTCTTCAATAGTGTTACCCATATTTCAAATATGAAGTGATTATCTCTATCCGTTCGTGCGTGGTAAGAGATTGTCTTTTTTGTGACGTAGGTGTATTCCTAATTCACTCGAATTTCGGTTTTTCTTCAATAGTGTTATCAACGTTTTAAATATGAAGTCATTATCTCTATTCGTTCGTGCGTGGTGAGATATTGTCTTTTTTGTGACGTGGGTGTATTCTTGATTCACTCGGATTTCGTTTTTTCTTCAATAGTGTTACCTATATTTCAAATATGAAGTCATAATTTTTATCCGTACGTGTATAGTAACAAATGTTCTTTTTCGTGACGTAGGTGTATTCTTGATTCACTCGGATTTCGTTTTTTCTTCAATAGTGTTACCCATATTTCAAATATGAAGTCATTATCTCTATTCATACGTGCGTGGTAAGAGATTGTCTTTTTTGTGACGTAGGTGTATTCCTGATTCACTCGGATTTCGGTTTTTCTTCAATAGTGTTACCAACGTTTTAAATACGAAGTCATTATCTCTATTCGTTCGTGCGTGGTAAGAGATTGTCTTTTTTGTGACGTAGGTGTATTCCTGATTCACTCGGATTTCGGTTTTTCTTCAATAGTGTTACCAACGTTTTAAATACGAAGTCATTATCTCTATTCGTTCGTGCGTGGTAAGAGATTGTCTTTTTTGTGACGTAGGTGTATTCTTGATTCACTCGAATTTCGTTTTTTCTTCAATAGTGTTACCCATATTTCAAATTTGAAGTCATTATCTCTATTCATACGTGCGTGGTAAGAGATTGTCTTTTTTGTGACGTAATGCATTTTAATCTGTGAAGGTATTTTAGAAAAAACGTAACATTTTTGTTTCCTTGCAAATATTTCAATAAATATTAGTTTTAGATAAAATATAGTGGACATCAAAAATGAAGCCTATAAACTGAGAATGAATTTGTTTCTTTTATATATTTGTGTAGGGGGTTGATAGATATTTAATTTTATAGATGGCATTCGACCGTTTTTAGAATGAAGTATTCAGTTTAAAATGTTGAATATCTTAGAAATTGTGACACTTTCATCGAAAATTGTAATTAACAGAATTAAAGATAATTAATCAGTCTTTAAAATGATTTCTGTTTGTTTCTATATCACAAAGATAAAAGATCTTATTGCCGATTCAATGTGTGTTTGTTTTCACATTTATTTAAACAAAATGTCGCCATTTTGTTATTTTAATTGTTCAGTAATTAATTTTTTTTTCAAAAATGCTGTATTTCCTTAATATATAGTATCTATTCTCAATTTATTTTGTCCGATTAAAACACTTGTTTTGATTGGGCCTGATACGTCCACGTTGGGTTGGACTAAGGTCATGCTTGTTGCCAGCAGCGAGTGCCACATGGCGCATGGTAAAGGACTGTGGGATGGGAGGTGTAGGTATGTGTGAGATGCGTTACCGCATTGTAACACGTGAGGGAACGTTTAAGCTCCCTTTTTTGTGTTTTTGTTTCTGGACCTCTGCCTATTCTGAGTCTTCTTGTGAAATATGTTGCCGCGTTGTGTCGTAATATGGAGTGTTTATGCTACTCTTTTTGTGTTTCTGCATTGTGGTGTTCATTTTTTTATTCTGATCCTCTTAGTTGTTGTTCTCCGCTATAGCATGGCCTCCCTGTCTTCGGTTTGTTGTAGTTCAGTGCTAGCACTTTATTCAGTATATGTGTTGGGTCATTTCCTTGAACATGTCCTCAGTACTTCATTGCGTACAATTCTTTTGTCTCTCCTCCTAATAGTGTTGATGTTTTATGTCGCTGTTTTCGTCTTGTTGTTTTTGCGAGTAGTTGGACGATGTCCCTTTCTGCTCTTCTCAAAAACTTTGTCTGTTGGCTTTTGTTGTTGCCACGTTTTTTGACTCCATATCTCATCGTTGGACGTTTGATGACTATGTACATACATTTAGTAAGGTCCCATGATAGTTTATTTTTCTCGGTGAACGGTATGATTGACCTTGTATGCCGTTTTGATTTTCTCCTTTATCGTTTCTGTCCGTTCCAGTTGGTTCATCAGGTCTGTTCCTAGGTACTTTAATTGGTTCGTTGTATTATTCATCTATTTTGTGTTCCTCTCCGCTAGTCCAATTTTCTTTTGTTGACGCTCCATTATTAGGCTTTCCTTGAAGTTTGTTTCAGTCCAGATGTGTCCTGCGGTGAATTTTTAGCTGTTTGTACTTTCAGGCGTATTGTTGTTTCCTTTCCGTCTTTTCTCTTCATTTATTTCCAATTTTCCACATAGAATTTTGAGATCTTTATTGACTTCTGCTGTCCTTTTTTCTTTAACGTATTTGATCTCTTTTCTTATCTCTCTACCTACTAGACAGGTTTGTCTTTTGCTCCACGTGTTTGTTATTGCTCTCAGACATGTGTGCCTGATTTTTCAGCGCGTGTCTATTTTCGTAAACCATGTGTGGGGTAGAGTTTTTCTAATGATGCTTTTATCTTCCATCTGGTCATTTTTTTCCTATATATGCGTTGAAGTCTCCTAATATTATAATGGGCATTTTGCTTTCCTTGCATGAGAGAAAATTGTATCACATGAATTTCCATTATCCGTTTATGCGATGTAAAAACTTCAGTTTTGGAACGGTATACTAGTAAACTAATAGAACGCCACTGACCAGTAAATAAAGTAAAGTAAAAATTATTACGAAATTATTGGCCTGTAGAGTAGTGTAAGAAAATGTGTTTATTTAATACAAGTTAAAAATATAGGCACTTATTTGATCCCTTAGTTCTTGATCAAGTTTCTGCAAGTATACAATGTTGAACCCACTTGAGTGTCGAGGGTTGAATTGCACTGTTTTATAGATGCACGTGTTCACTTATCGATAGCTTTAATAAATAACTCTGTATTAGTGATTTTCAGATATTAATTCTGTTTCAACTGTTTTTTTTTCCTTCCTTGTCGGGCTCCTAGGTGACCTTTTTAACGTTTTTCCTGCTGCAATTTTTATTTTTGCACCCACTGATGTCCAGTCTAATTCTTCTCCTGTCAGTTTGGGGAGGTATTGTTTCTTGGGAAAATTATCACCATTATCATCATCATTATTATTATATTGGGCGTAATTGTATTGATTGGCTGACAGAAATTCGGTCTTGCCTATTGATTATTATTTGTACTGTTGAGCTAATAGTACGCCTCAGGTTTTTTATTAGTTTGGCTTGTATATTTTTGCTGGAAGAAAGTTATTTATTGTAATGTTTGTAATTTATTACGGACCCTTTATTTATTAGTATCCGCCAGAGTTTATTTGTCTAGGAACTATCGAGTATTCAAAATATAGATAAGGTTTAGTTAAGTGGTAATGATAGAATATAGAGTGTTAACTTATCTCTTTTTAAATGCCTGATGCCTGTCTATAATTTATAGTTTCCTGGAAGGCCTGCCATTTTCACTTGTGCACTGATAGATTTTAATCACACGAGTTAATTAGATATTAGCTATATAACTTAACTATTGTAATGTTAGTCCATATTACTTGTCGCCCAATTTTTCACTAAACACATCAGCGTAATTTCGTTCTATTGTGTCTACTTTTGGTCACGTTTTCACTCGAATTTTCTAGCAGCGACTTTATGAACGTGTGTTCTGTTTGAAGCCACTAGAAGAACTCTTTGTCCGATTAAAACACTTGTTTAAGAAAAAAAATCCATCCGCCAGATTAGAGCCGCCGCGCCATTTTGAATATTTTAATTTTGACTTCAGTTTTAAAAACATGATTATCCTACGTTTCAAAAATAAATTAGTGCCACCTTTTCAAATATTCAATATTCAAATTTAGGGGTGGTTTTCATCTCTTGAGGATAAGACAAAGTATCCGAACCTTATAGAAACTGAAGACGATACCTTTTACTACAATAATAACCCACAAAGAAAAATTATCATTACATATGAAATTATTCCGAAATTTTACATATTTTTTACCTCTAGATAACTGTACTATACTTCGAATTAACTATAATGAATAATAAATGGTAAAAATGCGTCATCAATTACATACCAACGAAATGAAAAATTCCTATATAGGTACAATAAAGAAGGAATAAGAGATTAAATTAAGAAAGTGGCCAACCAGTACAAGTTTCACTAAAAGTATATCAGGCTTCCTCCTTAGCAATTCATTCACATTCCAAATATTATTTTCACCATAGTTCCCTAATTAATTACTTCTTGGGTGACCACCCTGTGACCACCCAGTGACCACACTTTTCCTGAAAGTATATCTGGTCTTTTCCCTGAGAGCTGTATTAGCCACATGCGAAATATTATTGCCCTCCGTAACATTCTTTCCATTAATAAGTTCTTGGATGACCACCCTGTATAGTTTTTATTAAAATACAGCAGGACTCTTCTTTCACAGTTGTATTAACTGCATGCGAAACATTTTTGTCATCTTTCACTAAAAGTATAGCAAGTTCAATCATTGACAATTGTGAAGAAGCTGGTAGGAAGTGCCGCAGGAGAAAATTTTTAAGGAATTTCAAGGTCATTGTATTTTTCTAGCCCTTTAAATTCGTGTAAGGCTACACAACGGCATTAAGATATTGATGAATTGTGGTATCTGGTATCAATTTGTGACTGGTACATGTTATACTTTGTATGAATTTTATATACCTAGTTTATGGAATAATAAGATAATTTAGTAAATTTAAAAATAAAATAGAAATACATGTTAAAAATTCTTAAGTGCGAAATTATACTTAAGCGAGCCCGGGAAATTTGACCCCCTTCAGCCCCCCATCTTGTCGGGCCTGAACAGTAGTGATATAGGGAAGAGCGGGGGGCACTGAGGAGCATAGGAATAAAGGACTGAAATCCGCTTCCAGCAGTCATGTATAAAGTTGGCGACATGTGCATTAAATAAGAACTTTATATCAAAGTTAAGTTCATAATCTATTTTATCGAGTCAATTAGAGCCTTGGTAATAAATTATAATTCTGGTGGAAATTGGGGTAGTCCTTTTGGCAAAATAAACGGACTAAGTTTTTTGGATATTTATTCTAAGTAACCATTTATTGAAATATCCATTAGTAGCGGCTGTCTATGCTTTTTATCAACAGATTCACATGCGTGTAATTATTTCTAGTAGTTATTAGCAAATAAAGAATCGGTCTGCCATGGAGTACCGTGGATATTTTAGTCCAAAATTAAATATATTTATTCTTGCTCTTTTTTCATTATATTTTAGAAAGTCACAAAACTCAACTGTTCCAAATATTTATTTAAATTTTAATATCATCTAGATGAAACAAAATAAAATATTTGAATTAAAAAAATATGTAACCCACCTTGTGTAATGTGGGCCAATTTTGTGACCATTAAATCTTACTAATGAATGAGATACATCACTATCGAGTTATTGAGAATTATCCACTATCACTTTCACATCCACAAATTTTCGTGAGTGAATTTTAAAATTTTGCTGTCAGCGTAAAGTAGGCGATAATTCTATTTCTATTTACACTTTGAATTTAAATCCGGCATAAAAGCATTTGGCATTCGGTTGGGTTTTTTGAGAATTAACATAGCTACTTTAAGCTTCAAAATCTGTTATTTGCTTTCTTCTGCTCTTGTATGATTTGGTAACGACAGCAAACGCTTGTGAGCAGGATAATAAGAAAACTGATTATCAATTCTTCACTATTTTAATATGAACGAATAAAATGTATGATTCGAAAGATTGGATAATCGTTAACCTGTAAATTAAACTTTTGGTTGAAATCAATAGCTTGTTTCTATATTTTCGGAAAAAAAAAGTTTAAATCAAAAAGTGACTTACGGCAAAATTATACCTAATTATAGCTATCTGATATTTTTTAAAACCATTTCAAAACTAATATAATTTCAAATGAAATATTCATCCCCGAGGAAGCTAAGTGACTTCACAACTTACATACTTTAATTCAGTTACAACAAATATAACAACTTTATATAAACAAAGCGTAGGTTAGGCTAGACAAAAACAATTCGTCATTTATTTCACAACTGATGTCACCACCGTTTTAGTGCTAGAGCGTAGTGTGTGTGGCGAGCACACTTGGTCACACTGCCAGTCGTGCGCGAGGTTCGATTATCTACTCCAACATTGGCAATGTCAGTAAGAAATGCGTGTCTGCGATTTTGGAAATGCGAAATAATAAATAAATATGCATGTTTCACTGCATATTAATGCATCATTTGAGGTGATTTTTTTAAAAATGGAAAAAATCCTGTTTTTATGGCCAAGATTTTTCAAAAAATTAAGGTTTCCATCTCACCTCCCAAATTTGGTTCTTGTTCTGTCATTTGTATTACAGTTTATTTTTAAATTGTACAGATTTAATATACTCTGCAGAGCAAGTGGAGTAATTCCTTAAAGAGAGATTTTTCTCTTTATGATTTAAGGCGGTTACCACAATCACTAACACACATCTACAAATTTTAACTTTTATTTCGTATCGTTAACCAAAACCACTTATTTGCATTGTTTTGATCCCAGCTACGTCTAAGATAGTCATAAAAAATTTTTGGCTCTAAAAATTGTAATAACTGACCTAACTCACATATTATGGTATAATTTTAATTGAAAAAGCAACTAATTACATCATGCAAAAAAATATTTGCCATTTTGATATATATTTCAAACACATGTTATATACTATATTTTTAATTAGAATATAAGCCCTTTAATCAGAAAATTAATTATTCTTCTTGCGCTTCTTAGCCCGTTTCTTGTAAGTTATTTCTGGAGCATCTCTTATACATGTCCAACAGTAGTCTGCCAATATCGCAGAAGTCCATTTGCCCTGATATTTTTTTTTCATATTTTGAATATCCTGGTGGAATCTCTATCCATGCTCATCATTTACTGCACCACAGTTTTCTGGGAAGTAATCTAGGTGTGAATGTAGAAAGTGGACTTTTAATGACATATTGTATCCTAATTTCTGGTAGAAAGGAAGAAGATTCCCAACAAGGTCTCTATAGTTTTCTGCTCTTTTGTTACCGAGAAAGTGTGTTGCTACCATTTTAAAGGAATTCCAAGCAGCTTTTTCATTACCTTCTAGAATGTTGTCAAATTCAGCATCTTTGAAAAGGTTCTTGATTTGAGGACCCACAAAAATTCCCTCTTTAATTTTCGCATTACTAAGTCTGGGAAATTTTTGTTTTAAATAACTGAAAGCACGTCCTTCTTTGTCCATAGCTTTTACCAAGTTTTTCATAAGCCCCAGTTTTATGTGGACTGGTGGCATTATTACCTTCTGTGAATCAATTAATGGAATGTTAGCAACATTTTTTTCTCCTGGTTCAAAACCCAGTCTTGGCTGCCAAATTTTTCTTTTGTAATGTTCTAATCGCACTCGACTGTCCCACTCACAAAGAAAACAGCAATATTTGGTATACCCTTGCTGCATACCAAGTAAGATAGCTATCATTTTTAAGTCTGCACAAATCTGCCACTTATACTTGTTATATTCTATAGTTTGTAGCAATACATTCATGTTACTGTAATTTTCCTTCATGTGGACAGCATGGGCGATTGGAATTGATGACAATTTATTTCCATTGTGGAGTAACACAGCTTTTAGATTAAGTTTCGAGGCGTCAATAAAAAGTCTCCAGTCACTAGGATCATGAGGAATGTGTAAAGAACTCATTAAACCGTCAATGTCCTTGCAGGCAACCAAGTCATTTTCCATTTTGAAAAAAAGTATAAGTGTAGTAAATTCCATTGTTGTAATCGAGATGCCAAAAGCTCCGCTTTTGCCTTGGACAGATCAAGGTCTCTTATAAGATCACTTAGTTTGCGTTGATTAATTTTGTGTGGTTCATCACCGGACACTTCGGCAGAGAAATCGGGATCTTGTGATGTTGATGGCTGGACTAAGTCATCATCTACATTATCATCCGATTCTTCGTCAGAATCAAGGCTGTCTTCTTGAGGTGGATTAGGAATAGGTAGTTCATCACTATGGAGAACCGGGCGAATGGCAGATGGTAAATTGAGGTATTGTATTACCATCCTTTTTTTCTTGTTAATACCCTTTCTAATAGGAGGTATTACGCAAAAATAACAATCGGTAACATGATCTGTAGGTCCTCGCCAGATCATGGGCACAGCAAAAGCCATTGAACGTCCTCTTCCACTTAGCCAACTGCAAAGATTGTTCGCACAATTGCTGCAACATATATGAGATGCCCATTTTTTGTCTTCATCTCCAATTGTACAACCAAAATACAACTGGTACGCCTTCTTAATTTTGGGAGTAAAATTACGTTTTTGATGCGCAAAAGTCACTTCACCACAAATATAACAAAAGTTGTTAGGTGTATTTACACAATCTCGTGGCATATTTTCAAAATAGCACTGTTTACTTTCGAAAATTAACACTTATTATGCACAAGGTACAAATACGACTACCTAAGAATGAATATTAGTTTTAGTAACAAATAAAGAGGTAGGTAGTTAATATGTCTATTTTTCGTAGAATTCGAATTCTACCTGTTATTTGTGATAGGACCGCCCATAAACTAGGGTTTATTAGCGAGCCAGCCTTGTCGGCATGCTTTGAACTCATTCGTGAAAGTGAACTGGTCCGGTGGAATTCCAATTATCTTCAAAGTGTACCGACAATGTCAGGTTCCAGCAGCTGGATCGTCTGTAGACCCATATAACTGCATTACACTTTATTAGCTGTATTGGGAAAACCAGATCCAACTTGAATTTTTGCTTTTTATATTGTTGTTTAGCATGACGAAGTTACTAAGAATTTGCTATTTTTACTTCCAATACATGTAGGCTGTAGAATAGTGAATTAAAATTTTTATGAAAATATCATCGCCGCTATATTTTGGAAAAAATGAAGGTCAATATAGGCTTCCCTCGGTTATCTTCTTTCCTATTAGACTTACTATAAAATATAGGGCACAATAGAACTTACAACTGTTATTTAAATAATTTTTCTCTATTGTTAATTTGTTTCAGCGCAGTTTTTGCAATAATTATTGTGCCTGTCCCTCCTATGCAGTAGTTATCAGTATTGTAGATTATAAAATTTCGTAAAACTTATGTTTAACAAATTTTCTTCCGCGGTTAATTATTAAAAAATTACAGCGGTCCAAAATTTTGGAACCAGGAGAAAAATCTATTTTTACCGTCATTTTTTCAACCTGACAACCATTGCGGCAATCTTATAGGAATCATTCACCGGTCAAATGACAGATTGACTGTACTGATTTTTACAAGCTCCCATTTATACCCTTTTCAGCAGCAATAATCTTAGAGAATATAAAGTTAAAAGTTAGTTGAGTGTCATCGTCATCTGCGTATGACTGGATAAATTAAAAATTTAAATGTAAAAAAACTTTTTAAAAACAAGCTTTTATTATTATTTAGGTGTACTAAATCGAAAAAAATAAGTTATGTTGAATTAATTGCCTTAAAAGCTAGTCGAGCGTTCATATAGACAAGTTCATATAGACATCAATTTTGTTTGACATAGATTGTAAGTACCTAAGTAAGTACTTTCTTTCTATTCAAGCAACAAGCAATTAATAATTTTTAACGTCTCCGAAGACGTTTGATATTAAAAGTAAAAAAGTCGAAGGTGAGCCGAATTTCGACAAAATTAAATGAGTTGTGAAATCAATAAGTAAAACACAAAGTACTGAGTCGAGGAAAGTGTAAAAGGCGCGTAACCTCCAAATGGATTTTTAGACAAAAATAATAAAAAATTGCCAAAGCCAGTTTTTGCCATAAAAATAAATTAAGTCCATTCGATGGCCTGACCTTGGGACAGAAGCACCGAATGGCTAGCAAAAAGATATATCCTCTTGCAGGAAAGCGCATTAGTTATTAGAAAAAGTCCCTTATCACATTAAAACTCTTACAACGGACATTTATATATGGGTAGCTTAAAAGCACATCCTTGACACTCTATTCTTATCTGGTTGTGTGCCATCAGTACGTCCTCGCAAGTAAGCAGGAGAGTCTCACACAACTCACATTAAGCCCTGACAAACGCAGTTATTAAATGTGAACGATAAGATCACAAATTTGGAAGTCCTAAAGCCAGCTACAAGTGAACCGTAGTTTAGGTGAATATATTGTTGCCATCAGTCTCAAGTCAAGTAGCCACAACATAAAACTTCTAAGAAATTGTTAATCTTTTTGTGCTAGTCGATTGATACTATTATTCTTCATTGTATGTAGTTGAGATAACGCCGTTTGAAGGTAGCGTCTGTTCTTGCCGTGTTTGAGGGTCAGATACGATTAATTAATTTTTTAGCTAGATAAGCTCATTACCACTTTTATTTGTATACAATTTTTGAAATGTATTTACAACGAATGGTAATACTCAACTCTTGAAGTTCCTTTGTAGAACTATTAACTTTAAATTTTCTCTCTCAAGAGTTTTCGTGTATTAGGTGGACAACTGAGTGTAAATGATTCTCATGAGATTCTCAAGTCTGTTATTGCGGACAGATCACGAAAATTACGTTTAATTTAAGGTATATGTCTGTATTCCACCTCATTCATCTACCTATTTCTAATTGTTTTCTGTTTATTATTTTACAGCTAGATTCTCCAACAAGCAATTTTGAGATATTCTTATATGACCAGCAAAGTTTAATCAGACAATTTTTCTAGATAGCCCTCTGTAAAACCTATACCTACATTAAGAATGTGTCATTCATGTGTTGAAGTACTTTCAATAATGTTTATGTTTTCCAGCTTGTGCACTCATGGTGAAGAATCTAATGGTTTGACAAAAAACTGATTGAGGACTAAATATCTTACTGTAAACAATGACAAAATCAAAGCTTTAACATTTTCTACAAAAGATTATAAAATAATGAATATTAAACTCCTCGGAGTGTATTTAGATGAGCCATTAAATTTTTTATCACATATTCAGAGTTTAAAAAACTACATTCACATATATAATAAGGCAACTTAGACAACAAACTTAGACAACAAAAAAACTCCTTAAGAGTAACGCAGTTTATCATTCTTCACAGCATAATGACGTATAGATGGATGGTATGGAGTTCATCATGTCATTTAATAAAAAAAAATTGTAAGAATGACGACTCGAGTTAAATATGAAGATTATTTTAAACCCTTCATTAAATGTCTGCGCATACTAACACTGTTATCATCTAGGATCATATATGAATGCGTGTGTGTAGTATTTTAGAAAATAAAAAAATGGTAACAACTACTAACTACGACTTCCACTGACATTACCATAATACTAGAACAAAAACAAATATAGGACTCCCAAATATAGATTCACAAAACCTTTATTTAACCTATCTTTAATTTTTTTAAAGTATTTCCCAATATATTACAAAATCTCGATATGAGTGTAAATATATTTAAATTAAAAATTAAAAGTGTTATATAAGAGTTATTTTTCGAAATGCTTTTTACTCATGATATTTGGATTATTTTGACTCCTTACTCGATTGATCGTTTGTCTAATAATTACTTAATGTATCACAATGCTGCACTTAACTATCTCTTATATCGGCATAATAATATGTAATTTTAGCTTTTGGTATTAACAATTTTTGTGTTTTTAAATAGTTTTATTTATGTTATCCTTTTTATTGATTGGGATACTAATTTCTATGACTAAGTATTTATTTTATATTGTAGTCATGAGTTTTTACAACACTTTTAAAAAGATTCTCCTTAAATAAGTAGCTGTTTCTTTTGATGTATACAAACATAATTCACATTGTATGGCATGAATAAAGTTCTATTCTATTCAATAATGCCCGCGAATTAGAATTCGAGGAAATGGCGGAAGCGCAGGGACGAATGTAATATTTACCAGTTCCTGTTATTATCTATACAGGCTGTCCCACAAGTAATGGTACAGAGAGCAGTGGCAGATTTCTTAGATAAAAATATTATGATTTAACCAAACTTACCTTAGTCCAAAAGTTGATATTAACAGAGATACAGGGTGTCAAAGTTAAATATTTGTTTTGTTTTTTTTTAAATAATTTCTTTAAAAATTTAAATATTTTAATAAAATTTGTTTTATGGGAATTTTTGCGGCGAGAAATTCAAATCTATTCATACTTTTGCTGTTATTTGTAGAGGGCGCCACCTACGGTAGTTTTCGTGTCGTTTATATGTCATATAAACATTTTGCGATTTTTTTAAATTTTTTTAAAATAAAAATTACTGTTTTGCTGTCTTTTTACGTAAAAAAAGTGTACCATCTAAATGTCGCTACAAGTAACGGTTTTCGAGATATTTGGTTTTAAATTATTCAATGCAACCAATTTAAATTAAATAAAATATCATATTTACAGGATAATTGATAGTGAAACGAACAGTATAAATTAAAATCTCTTTTTTCAGATTTGCATTCCATACCAACACTAGCAAAAAAGTACCAAGAACAATGATTTTCAAATAAATAAATTTAAAATTTGAGAAACAGTTTTTATTTAAATACAAATTTCATTTAAAAAATAAATAAATAATAACAATTAATAAAAAAGGTATCTGTGTTCGGTAACAAATAATATATTTGACTATGCGTGTATTAAACAACCGCCTTATTTTAAATAATAAGTGTTCGTTTTGAAATGATTCAATTGCATTTCTAATTCTCTGCAATAACTCTTCTCGATGATTTTTGATACACAAGAGATTTCGTGTACCCCTATACGTAAAAATCCAACGGATTAAAATCGGGATTCCGCGCAGGCCAAGACATATTGCTCCCACGACCTATCCAGCGACAAGGAAAATTTGTGTTTAGGTAATTTCTGACCGGTATAAAAAAATGAGGTGGAGCTCCATCTTGCATAAAAAACATATTTTGTCTTAAATATGGTGGTACATCATCCAAGAACTCGCCTAGCTGAGTTTGTAGGAAAGTATAATGCACCGTTTAAATTAGGTGGTAACTCAAACGGTGCAAAAAATAATTATCAATAATTCCACACCAATTGCTTATTTTAAATACATGTTGAAAGTGGCGTTCGGCTACTAAGTGCGGCATTTCCATGTTCCACGCATGTTTGTTTCTAAAGTGAAATACACCTCTATGTGTAAAGATGGCTTCGTCCATAAACAACACTTTATTTAAAAACATTGGATCTCTGTTTTGCAGGACACAACAGAAGCGAGCAAACTGTAACCTGGCTGGAAGATCGTCTTCCAGCAGATTTTGAACAAGCAGCAGCCATACGCCATACTTATTTCTGGGTTTTCTGCAACACGAACCAAGATTTCCTCCTCCTGTTCCATAGTAATGTTTTTTGGGCGTCCCACGATATCTCGTTTGGAACGAAAGGAATCAGTTTCCCCCAATACTGTAAATATTATGAAATAACTTAAAATCCGGCTGCTTCCTATTTGAATAAATTTCCAATTATCAACGATGAGCTCTGCGTGCATTAAAATTTTCTTGCGCGTATACGCAAACCATATCGGGCATATCTGCGTTTGAATAGTATATTAAAGTATAAGTGGATAACAGGGTGTTTAAAACACGCGCGATTTTTCGAGCACGACGGCGCAGCCGAGTGCTCGAAATAGAGCAAGTGTTTTAAAGACCAGTTATCCACGAATACTTTACGCCATTTTTTTTTATTGGTACACTTTGAAATCATAAATACTGGTATTATTACGACAAAAAATGGAAACAAGAATTAAGAATGTAAATTGGTTGAATTCGTGATGTGACATCAAGATACTTGTCAGTGTCATGAAAATGAGAAAAACAAAAATTAATTTGCAATCTGTCACATATGATTAATTATTGTCAATACAGTTACTGATTGTATACTGCTTTAAAATGAGTTCTAACATTGATTACTTAAATAGAAAAGCAGAATCGCGGTTAATACCGCAAAAATCGGAAGGCTTTTGAAACATTCGTTAGTAATAATTTAAAACATGGATTTAAACACTCTGAGGCGTACTTTAAATAAGCAAAATAGGGTACCAATAAAAAAAAATAAATTATGCCTTGGCATTTTAAACTTAACTTTGTTAGATATTTTTTAATAACACACAAAATGCTGACAAACAACAAGTAGTGACAGATGTTAATTCTGAAAGGGTCTCTTATTGTTTTTGTTTTAATCAAAGCCTACTTGAAAATTGTACATCCCTAAATCATAATTTAAATTGGTTGCATTGATTATTTTAAAAACAAATATCTTGAAGACGGTTACTCGTAGCGACATTTAGAAGGTATACCTTTTTTGCGTAAAAAAGACAGGAAAATAGGAATTTTTGTTTGAAGAAAAATTTTTAAAAAATTCGACAAAAATATGACATGTAAACGACACACAAACTACCGCACCCTCTACAAATAACAGCAAAAGTATGAATAGATTTGAATCCCTCGCCTAAAAAAATCCCCAATCACTAAATTTTATTAATATATTTAAATTATTTAAAAAAAAACAAAACATAAATTTAACTTTGACACCCTGTATCTCTGTTAATATCAACTTTTTGACTAGGGTAAGTTTGGTTAAATCGTAATATTTTTAACTAAGGAATCTGCCTTTGCTTTATGTACCATTACTTATGAGACACCCTGTATATTGATTTTACACATTCATTACAAATAGTTTTAATTTAATTTTTTTGGCTCAACTACGTATGGAGAACCTGCTTGCTATCGTGTTAGTAGGTTATTTAATTTTAGAAGAGGATCCTATATTCTCTTTGACCTTAGTTGGATGTAAAGGGACGGGACGTAAACTTTCTCAGCGTCAACAGCTGAGCTACTTACTGTGTTTCTTTGTTCTGGAACAATGGAGAGACGTTGTCATTAATGCCTCATTGGCACAAAATGCAACAGTATTTTGAGCAAGCAAGCTGAAAGTCAAACAACTGCGGAATCACCTCTAGATGCTTCTGGTATTGAGTGTTTTTTAAAAGTAATTTATGTCATGTAAAGTAACATAAATTTTGGCAATATTTGTTGATACATATTGACGTTACTTGTAGATTTACTAGCGCTTATTCCTCAATTATAAATGGGACAACAATATTACTCTGAAATTTAACAAACTGTACGTAATTTTAATATTACTCCCAAATAACTAAAAATTCTGTATAAATTACATTTGTCAAGTGAGATTAAATAAACTGAAATAGGCACGCAATAAAATAAAGCGAAATTGGCAAATAAATTTACATATTTTTATTATCCGCAATAACTACACCAAAATAATTCACACTAGTTTAATGAGTATGGGTAGTATTTTATTTTTATTGTTATTACGAAATTTAATTATATTTTACTGAACTCGAACCGAGAGACATCGAAATCCAATTTGTTTTGCATTTGATTAATTACACGGTCACCGATTAACAATTTAGCTGTACGTTGCATGCAAATTCAATTGAGTGTTATAGACAGCGCAAAATAATAATTTTTAGGGTTAATTGACAATAATTGTTGTTTTAATAAAATATAAATATACACCGCAACATAATGCGGCATACACGATAATGTAAATTAAATGTGTATAATTTTAATGCGAGCAGAATACATGTGCATGAAGTCTTTCAGAATCCTCTTGTTCTGGACAATTTCACCATACATTCGTATACTCTCGATTTATATTGTACTAAAATCGACCAGATTTGAGGAATGGAAGTCTTAGGGCCAGTATTATAATGTTAGATTAAACTGTGTAGTTTAAACTTAGAACTTCGAACACCTTCTATTAGATTAATACAATTTCTTCGTCGTCATTAGACAGTAAATAATAATAAATAAATAATAACTAATCAAATATTTCGATTATATCCATCATATTATATATAAAAACAAAATTAACGACATTCCAAAACAGACGTTTTTTCAAGGCCGTAGTTTAATCCGCACTCCGCGGTTTAATCCGATATTGTAAAACTGGCCCTTAGTCCAACATTAATCGCGCGACTTTTTAGCGCATATATAGTCGCGCAGGTCTTTAAGACCGACGATTTTTTGCACAAGAACTACTCTTTATATAATATAATGAGTGTACGATACAGTTAATAATGAGACTGCACCATGTTTTTTTTTCGAAAAATTAGGTAACACTGTAATTGCTAACGGTTACTTAGTTTTTACGGGAGCTTTATTTTTTTATTTATGTTGTTATGCTGATGTTCTTTTTAACTATTTATACTTACTTAAAGAGGGCGCAAATTAGTTGCAACCGAGAGTATTTAAAAAAATTAACTATACGGTAGATAGACAAAAAAAATATTTTTGTTCGAGACATATATTACTAACAGACAAACAGAGTATAGACAAAAAAATAAAGATTTTTTCATGGTATACCTAGACAGCATTAATTCCTTATAGTCTGGGGTCCAACAGTACGAAATCGCTCTAAATTCTAAGTAACCTGTTCCGACATGACGTACATTTTTCAACTTCAGATTTGCAAAAAGGGTTATATAGGACACCAGAAATGACTTGTTGGATTCTTATCAGCTCTTGCATAACTTCTTAAATGATAAGAAAAGAGACGAAATGATAATTCCTAAAAAAATGTTTTTTAATACATAACACGTCCTGTAAGAGAAACTATGAGTGCTATCCATCTAATTTTTTTATAGTATACACTAAAGACATAAGCGCTTGGATGAGGCTTGATGGCACTGTTTAAATATGTTTAGTTTTTTGGGAAAAAAATATGAAATCTGTAACTATAAAATATTGTAGTAAGAATTTCAACATACGAGCAAGTACTTCAATTTTAAATTTTTTGTGTATAAACTATGCTAACAAACATACCCAATATATTGAAAATGTTTTTAAGGCAAGAACTAAGTTGATATTGCATATAGTATTCGAGTTGTGAATTTTTAAAATGGGTGCATGATGCGGCGCATGTAATAAAGGCGACAGCTCTCCTAAAATTCATAAAGCGCATGAAAACAGTTTACAGCGGAATTAGCTGGTATGTTTATGTTTACTAGGCGTATGTACTTATGTATATAGTGTGAAGTTATTTGTCTTAACATTTTAATATTATAAAAACTATTTCTGTTTGATTGTTTAAATCGATTGATTATTGTTTGCGGTTCATATTTATTATTTACTAGCTATGCCTGCGGTTACGTTCGCGTGGAATTTTGAAATTGACTAAAAAGCTTCTTTATAAACGACGTTTGAGGTAGAATCACCATTCTGGAATATTTCAGAAAACTCACAAATTTTCTGGAATATTCCAGAGTACTCTAGAATTTTCTGGAATATTACAGAAGTTTAATCTTAAAAGTTTATGCCGTGCAAATACGCTTATTGTAGAGATCAAGCTGTATCTCCTGTTCTACTAGACCGATTTTCATAAAACTTGGCTTAGTCTAGGCCGATTTCGATGAAATAAGAACTAAATGTTACTCCAAGCTTAGATGAACCTCATTGGTTCAGTAGTTTCTGCATGATGCGCGTTCAAACAGACAAGCAGACAAACAGAGAAAAATTCCAAAATCTGTCTTAATGTATTCCATTACTCATCTTACATCCCCCACATCAGTTTTTTGCAAATATTTTCAATGTACATACACGTCAACTTTACAAATGTATTATATGTATACGTTTGAAAATTATTAAAAGGTAAAATAATTTAATAAAAGTGATTTAAGCTCCCTCCCACCGACGGAAGACGCTTTTCAACATGCTGCAAATATTACTTCGTTTAAACAGTGTTGTGAACCGTCATTCAAATTACCTCTTGCACAAAATTTTGGATGCAGAATTGGAAATCAGGAGCTGGTACCGATAATGTCGACAAAAAAAGTTTATCTGAACTTAAATTAAAAAGTGCAACTGTAAAATAAAATGCGACACAAAATGTTCTTGTGAGTGGTATTCAGTTGCGTGCTCGTGTGCTGCTTTTCCTGAAAATTGTTTTAAGGGAAAAAGCAATATGCATCATTTTATAGTGATAGTGATTCTAACTAAAATGTTAGAATAGTTATACACAAAAATTACATAATATAAAACATTAATGTTTTATTTAAAATATCTCCCTTTTTTGCTTTCTATTAAATATGCTAAATACATAAAATAATATTTCTCACTAATGTTTTATTTCTTAAACAATATAAAAACGAGTAGAAGTTGTACTCGGGCATGGCTAATTGCGAATATCTATTTGATTAACATTTTGCTCGAACACACAATTCACTTTATATCGATTATTATTTTTTTAAATGAGTGGCCGCAATCGGCAACGCCCGACTACTACTTTCATTCGTTTTGTTGTATTATTAACATAAAGTAATTCAAATTTGCAATTATATTGAACAGTATAGTGCCCTTTACTGTTACACTGTACCAATTATCGTGTAGACCATTTTTATTTTAATGCTGCATAATTACGCGCCTCATAAAAAAATCATAAACAAAAAACTGTATACGTTATCGACAGGATCTTTTTTAAAAAACTTTTTCAATATATGGACTATATTTGGAAAGCAATTGTGTATGAGAATTTCATAAATTTAACATAGTTGTCCGCATATCGAAATTTTTAGAACGTAAATATCAACCTTTTGATTTTAATTATTTTTTTCCAAAAAAAAAATTCTTTTCAAAAATACCAATCAGTTAGAATCACGTATATCTTTTGAGTATACATACCAAAATTCAGATCGGTAGGTTACATAGTTTTTGTTTTAACGGAGAATAACCATTGTAAAACATAATTTTGCAATTACCAATCCGCCATCTTTTTTGCGATTTCTGAAGTTGCGCAAGAGCAAAAATTAATCCGACAAGTGTTTTCTAGTGCCCCAGGTAATGCTCTCTTCATTACTTATATCAACATTTGTACGTCATGTCGGAACAGGTCATCTTGATTTTGGAGTGCTTGGACCCCGGACTATTAGGGAAATCTGATAAGCAGGATTATAATATGTCTGATTAAACTTTAAAAGTTGTATGAAAATGTATAGAAAATATTTTGATTAATGATATATTAATTAATTATAAAGTATATGATAAGCAATGGCATACGTATGTTTTGCTTTACAAAAATTTTGCTATTTAAACTATGTAAGTATAATCATATGAATATTTTTCCAAATTGTTTTTATATAAATATGTAATAGTAGATTTAGCATGTAATTTTAATCAGATAAAAAGAGTAATAAAATAATTGCTTAGCTGGGATATCCTATGGTGGAATAAAGGATTTGCTCCTAGGAATGTTCTGGATTACATCTGGATATTACTCGTGAATACCAACAATTTTCCAGCGGATGCTACCATGATCAATATATCCAACGACCATTTCATGAATTTTTACCAACAGTGAAAAGGGAAACATCCAAAAAACATATATACTGAAGTTTTTTCTTAAAAGGAACGAGCACAGGAACAACAAAATTCATCGTTACGGGACAAAAACCATATGACAATTCCTGACATATATTTTACTAGAGACGTAAAATTAAATGAATAAAGGGAAGAAAAAGGCCTAAAAGCGAAGGAGAAAAATCGAAATTAAAATTAACAAACACTTACAGAGGTGGAAAAAACTCACCCAAGATGTTTGTGTGGTCTTATTAAAAAAAGGTTGCTCATTTAGTATTTTAAATTTGTGAATTGTACTAGACAAAATTGCCCTGTGATTTTATTTGCAAAACTGATAAGATATAATATTTGACCACAAGTACAAACTATTTTTGGGTGCTCTCACATTAACATTCACAAAACAGCACGTTATCACATATCAGTTCTCTTGCCTAATGTTCATTTTGGCTCAATTTTAAATTCTTAGTCCTTTAGGATTATGGCAGAGGGCAGCGCTATGCAGAGACATTGGGGACGTTGAAAACATATATCGCGTACAATACCGCATGGACTCCCAACTCAACATGTTTTACAAATTATTCCTTGATAATCTGATCACTATAGATATTCGGTATTATTTTAGATGTAAAAAAATAATGTTGCATTTTTAAATGCTACAAGATTCCTGTTAATTACATTTGAATAAATATTATATATTTTTTGAATATTTGAACATTTGGAAAAACTTAATTAAATTTTTTTATAACGTGTCTGATACAGTTCAAATTATAAATATAAACTCAAATTTGCATTTTTTGGTATATTAAGGAAATTGTGACACAAGAAATACAATTATTCTTTTTGGAAAGCATTTTCCCTACAGGTTGAACATATGGCTATTATGTGATCCAAACACATGTGTGAATATTGCATCTGAAACATGAAACTCTAGTTTTTCTATTCTTTTTCCAGTCACAGTACTCAGCTGTACTAAATTTCAAGGCAATATCATAAACCGTTCCAGAGTAATCGTGCGCACAAAAGTTGCAGACGGCCAGACTGACCGACCGACAGACATACATTTTTTTGTCGCTCAAATTTAAAATGTCGACGTTTCGTGACGTGACATTCTAAGCCTAATTGAGAAAAAAAAAATGAATTTTTTTTTTTACGTTAGCTACTATTATAGTATAATACCTCCACGATGTGGAAGCAAAATAAAAATAATTACGGAGCAGCGAGACTATGGAGACTCAATTATGCAAATAATTACTTTCACGAAATTCAAGTTTTATTGTAAAATTTTCTTATATAGCACTGAATGTGAAAGAATATAAATGTTGTTTGGCGCTATCTCGAATTTCGTAAATACCCCGCGATTTTCAAAATTAGCAATAAGTTGTTTTTCACTAATGAACGATACTTTATCTTGCAAAACAAGCAGATCATCTTTACAACGTCATCTGAGCGGGAGTCAATATTTTAACATATCAACCCACACTCTACGTACTATAAGAAGATCTGGAGCTAGGACAAATCTTGATCTTATTCCGTTGAATGGATGGGGGTAAATAGGCGTAAACAGGTGAAGCATGCAAATAATAATCCATAAAATCGGGATTTAATATATGTACAAGATCTCAAAATTTGTTTGACATCTGCCAACTCCACTATCACCTCCATTTCCACAGCCATCCTAATATTTAAGGGGATGAAACAACGAAATTGTGATTTGGTGTGTGTACAAAAACAAAAGGCTACAAAAATTTTTTTAGCATCCCCACTACCACCACCACTGGAAATTTGGATGTAAAGGCAGCGATTTTTTATGCTATAGAACCAGACAAAATAGTCGTTTGAAAGCTTAAGTAGTGATATATAATTTTTATTTTTAGCATTTTTGAGCAAAGTCTCAGTTTCTGATATCCTCATAGTGGACTGAAAATAAAATTTGAATGGAATTCTCTGGCTACAGCAATTTTATTGTTACTTCCACATCCAGTGGAAGTATAGTAACGACAAAAAAATTTTAAAAAATATTTATTGTTCAAATAGGCTTAGAATGTCACGAAACGTCGAGATTTTAAGTTTGAGCGAAAAAAAAAATTCTGTCTGTCGGTCTGTCGGCCTGTCGGTCTGTCGGTCTGTCGGTCTATCTGTAACTTTTTTTGTGCGCACGATTACTCTGGAACCGTTTGAGATATTGACTTGAAATTTGGTACACATATGTACTTTAACGAGATCTAGAACTAGATTATATTTTCATCTTATTCCGTCGAAGGGTTGGGGGGTAAATTGGGGTAAATTTGGGGAAAATAGGTAAATCAAGCAGGTAAGAGTCCATAAAATTGGTATTTAGTATATACAAGAGAAGCTGAGGTCTCAAAAAAAATTTTGGCATTAGCCACTCCCATTACCACCCCCACCCCATTATTAAAGGGGATGAAAAAAAATTATGATTTAGGGTGTGTTCAAGAACCAGAAACCTCGAAATGGTTTTTTACTTCATCCACCCCCACTACCACCCCCACCCCGCTACCGATGTGGGGTATCATTTTATGGGTTTTTGGGTTAGAGGATTTCAAATATTATATTATTAATGTTCCATAAACAATTATTTCCACATACAAAATTTTTTCGTTGTGAGTGACTTAGATAAAAAATCTGGATGTGGAAGTAGTGATTCCTTGGGCAGCGGTTTTTTGATTTGTTGTAGTTTTAATAACAAGTACTCTGAGCAATTTTTTACAAAATCCGTCCATTGCTTCTTGTAGAATTTTAACAATTTATTTTTCAACGCATAAATTTTCTGTTATTTTTCCTATTATCTCGTCATAGTAATCGTATCGCAATAATAAAAGTGCCAAGCTGTTCGCCATAAAATTATGAGTAAGACTAGGCATATGACGAAACTTCTTGATAATTTGTAAATTTGTAAAAAAATTAAACCACCAAAAATACCCGTTTTTTAACAGTTTAATAAATATGATGTAATAATCCATCAATTTTAACGAAAGTTGGTGAAACCATGCACTTTACTGAATTAAACCTCCGTGCCAAATTTAGAGTAATATATTTATTCAAACGGCTAAAAATCAACAATAATTTCGAAATTTCCATCGCATTTTGTTTAAGTGCATCGACTCGTAGTAGGACAATTTTTCTTTTAAAGTGTAGGTTTACATGTACTTTACGATGGTGTTTATAAAGAAAAAATAAATTTAAACCAATTTCTTGGAATTTAATTGTAATTATGGATATTACACGTATAAACAATTTCAAATAACTACGTGACTTTTTTTGTGAAACCAAAAACGATAAGCGAATTTTGAAATTATAAGAAATAACCGACGTTTAAAAGAAAGAATGATGTTCTATTTGCATTTGAATCCGTGATACGTTAGTTTTTCGTAGTCCAATATAACTAAACATATTGATATTTTTTCTTGAAATTTGCGCCTATTGTTCCAAAATGATTATATTTCTCTCTCTGCTAGGTGAAAATTATCCACAACTAAAACTTTTTGAATTACATCGCTTAAAGCACCATTGAGGACATAACGCACGTTCGAAAAAAAAAATTATCTCCCAACTCCCTGAATATTGTCGCTAGGCAACTAACTTAATTAATGGTATACACCACTCAATTGTCATCATATCGAGTCCTTTTTTTAAACATTTTTGGTCTTTTTCATATATTCTAATTCTTTTATTTAACAAAATATAATTTGTTTGTAGTTTTTATTCATCATAAATTCAGCAATCTTTATTATTTTATAATGTTTTCGGCTCTTTTCATATCTGATTTTCCGTTTCTTTTTAAAATGTCCGTGTTTTGTGTTTATTTTCAATTTTTATTGCATTGAAACGTAAAATAATTTGTTTGGCCGTTTTTTAATTAAAATGCATTGGAAATTTTAGTTTCAAAATATTTATTTTGTGGGACCAGACTGGATATCTGAATATAAAGAAAATTGAAGGCAACATTTACATAAACTATACTTAAAATATATTATGTTTATAAAATTAAGAAAATCAATTAAAAGTTGTATTGTTATTCTTTTACATATTACAGTCTTCCTAAAATTACATAATGTTGTACAGAATATGTTATTATTTATAAAAAATAATTTCTTAATTGCTTTACAAGATATTTTATAATTTTGTTGTAAAAATGTTTTGATGATAAATTTATAAAACAGTTCATTTGCAGGCAACCAGATAGTGTTTTCTGCAACTCTAATATAATCAATTAGTATTTTAGAAGCATTAATAAAATAACAATAAAACGAAATAATCGTATAACATTTAAATTATAAAACAAATTTGCTGGTTGGTTAGCAAACCCCCCGCAGAATATAGGACCGTTTCATGCACTTCCTATTAAATTATATTAGAAAGATCGAAATATAAATCACATGACAACATTTCTAAATTAAAACCTCCAGTTCCTGCACTAATACTTAAATGCTTATTAATTAATTTAAGGGTTGACTAAGTAAGTATTATATACCAATTTGTTGCCTAAGCTTAGATTTCTTTAAAATATTTAGTAGGGTACAAACCCACGTGGGGTTGTAAGTATTTATAAAGCGTACGGTGGGTAACCTTTAATTGCATCTCCTTCATTAACAAACCGTACATGTTCGTTACCTCTTGTTCCGCGTAGTGGCAGTGAGAGAACAATAGGGATTAATCTAATAGTGTATACTGATGAAATACTAGGGAGCTCACTAATTCAATTACTATTGATACCTTTTTTCGTTTTTTCGACAAGCTACACATCAACGGATTGATTCAATTGTCCTTGCATGATACGGGACGACTTTTAAGAGCTTATACTCACATTTCTTGAAACTAAACATATATACCGAAATGGCTGAGAAGGCGAGATAAAAATGTACCATTTTTTTTTAAATTAATTATTACATTTGTAATACTCTAATATATAGAATGAAGTGCCTTAAAAATATACTAAATTTTTCTACTTTAAAGACATGTACTATTCTGTGATTGACTCTCAGCTAAAGTGCTACAAAAAATCATTTGAGAAAATTAAAGATAATACGGAAAATATTTAGATACAGGACAATTATTTTCCATACCTTCACTTTGTACCGGTTTAATAATAAGAACACTTTAACTCAACCACATCATTCCCATGCAATCAGACACAAATTGAAATATATAACAACACAATTTTGTGATAAGTCCATGGGACAAAGAAGTTTTACATTTCTCGCACCCAAATTATATAACGAACTTCCCAAAAAAAAAAAAAACTATCATTGATATATTCAAGAAACGTTCCAAATCTTTCATCTCTAATTTAAATAGAACAAAAAAATTAATTATTTGATTACAATGAAAACAATATGTGTTATACTATGGCCATAGGTATGTCGAAGTTTTACCAATCTCAGTTATTTCACAGAGATTTAATCTCTTGTTAATTATCGATATTGTTAATTTTATATCCTGATGATCTGAAAATATCTTATATAATTTTATGTATCGGGGATTGCTTGATTTTTCAACACAATGTAGATATAATCAATGGTATATAAAACTGGTATATAAGAAACAAATTATTCCTTGACCCGTACGAATGTAATATCTTATCAATAACAACCAAACAAAATATCATAAAATACACGCTTGAAAATACCGTGTTTTCTAGACCAAAGTGGTTGAAAAATCTAATAATTCTATTGGATTTTTTGTTATAAGTACTTTTTATTTCAGTAATGCCTCCGGTCTCAAACTTCCATTTTCTTCTATTGTAAGGTCTAATTTGGAATATGTGGCCATCATAGGGTTACATATTATAAGACACAGAAAATTTAGAAAATATTCAACGTAAGTCCAAATTTTGAGTACATAGAACATATCTGTCTATTGGTTAGCACTAATCTGAACTACTATCAACGAGATTATCAATGTTCTAAAAAGGGTCTATAGAAGATCACCATAAAATCCCTTAATTAACTTTTGTCTGCAAATCATGATCCAAACATACATGGTCTGCCCATAATGCCAACAACTGCACTTATACGTCATACCTCCCTCGTAAGGGCACTCTAATCCCATTGTTTTGTCGATCGTAAGTGGCACTTTATGTACCAAACACTTCTTGCCATTGACAACGGGTCAATATTTTTCATAACGTCCTAGGGAAATAAAGTAAATTTGGAAAAATTTTCTCTTTTATATAACAAGTATTAAATTAAACATTTTAACTTTTTTGGAAGTAAATCCAGAGAAGCCTTACTTGCTATATCTTTTGTATTCGACATCATTTTCAAATACGTTCAGAGCTATTAATATAATATGATTTAATTTATCTTGACAGTAGTTGTTATTTGAGTAGAAGCTGCGTCCTAAATTTATTTTAATGACGGTTGCCATGGACATTCCAAGCATCGCTGCCTTTACTATTTGCTTAGCAAATATGAAATCTTACTCAAATAATTACAGTTTTTCTCAAGTTTTTTTCTAGTTTAACAATTGATGGGTATGACGAAAAATATAATATGCGCCACGGGTCCTACAGTGCGATTTCTTGGTCTCAAAACCTCAGCCCTGTGGGCCTCGGATTGCAAACTGTATTCTCGACCAGCAAAGTGCACCACGACCCTTGGTATATAAATAACTATAATATGCTATATATTCATGCTCACGGAATTGCTTCAAGCCAGATACATTTATTTAAACTAGCCACGCCCAGAACAAATATAAAAAAAAATTCTTCACTTCAAGGCATATATATTCATGATTCAAACATACATGGTCTGCCCATACAAATTGCGCACGCGTCACTTTGGCGCAGCTTTGTCTTACGTCATACCCTTGCCACTATACTTTAAAGTTTGTTGATACGAAGGGGCAAAGGCGGATTTCTGCGATGATTGTGAAATGTTTTTAATATCCACACTAAGCGAGACTTTCCCTGATGTCACGCCATTTGAGAGGTTTCAGGAGAATGAGCAGACTATGTGTTTACAACTTATAATGACGTACATGATCGCGTCTAAATTTTCAACTGGACCATTGCATTTCTAAAATCATGCAACAGTTATTCATCACTATTGTAATATTTGTACTGTGTTTTTTAAATGCCGTTATAATTACTTTAACCGTTTTATAGTGGAACGGATAGAGCTCTGAAACTCGCATTGGGAGTGCGAGTGCGATTATAAATATAAATATTGTGGAACTCATCGCCGGGTTACTTTTAAAATGAAATGTTTTTGGGGTAGAAATAATTGAAACTTCCTGTGCAATAATTATTATAACCGCAAATGTACACTAAAATAACTTTTTGATTCTCAACTGAACACAATGTCAAGGGGAAATTTGGGAACTCAAAATGTTATTTATTATAATATATATTATATATATTATCTATTAATATTTGTACAATTAGGTATGGTAATAGTAATAATAATAATAATAATAATAATAATAATGTTAACAAGGCGCCTCCTGACAAAGTTCAGTATGCTACACCCTAATTCATCAGTAGATAGACTCTACTTACCAAGAAAGGAAGGAGGTAGAGGTTTGTTGAACATCGCCCAGTTGTGCCGATCCCAGGAAAATAATTTGAGGACTTATTTCCAAAAATCGAGAAACACATTATATGGACAGCTAGCTTCAGCCGATGATTCCTTAACACCTTTACGATTGCAAGAACCACGTCAACAGTATGTCAAACGATCTGCAGCGGACCAGAAGATGTCTTGGAGAAGCAAAGTACTACATGGAAAATATCCAAAGGATCTGGAAAAGAATGAAGTCGACAAAAATGCATCAGTCTTATGGTTGAAAAAAAAAGGTTATCTGCACCCAGAAACTGAAGGCTTCATGATAGCCATTCAGGACGGTGTCATTAAGACTCGAAATTATGAGAAACACATTCTTAAAAACAATCAAGAAGACTGATGCAGAAAGTGCAACACGATAGGGGAGTCTATAGAACATATCTCGGCAGGATGTCCCGCATTAGCTAATAATGCCTATTTGAACCGTCACAATGCCTTGGCCAAAATTATTCACCAGCAATTAGGCCAAAAGTTCAAGCTTTTACACAATCCGCCGCCATACTACAAATATAATCCAACCCCTGTACTTGAGACTTCAGACTTTTTGCTCTACTGGGATAGACCCATATTAACCGACAGAACCATCGATTACAATAGGCCTGACATAATCTTAATAGATAAAAAGAATGCCATTGGCACAATCATTGTCATAGCGGTCCCCTTACGCCAAAACCTGCCTAGGACTGAAAGCCATAAAATAACAAAATATGAAAACCTCGCTTTGGAGTTAAAACACCTATGGAAATTAAAACAAGTTAAAATAGTGCCTATAGTGATTTCGACAGACGGAATGGTAACAAAGAATATTACGGCCAACTTAGTCAAATTGAATTTACCAACTTACTTGATATCCGTTATACAAAAAGCCACCATTCTTCAAACAACTCACATTATAAGAAAGCTTTTTAACTCTGAGGGCTGAAATGAATTTTTCCTTCTCAGATGACCAACTGATCCTATTTAACACCGCAAAGGATAGGTCAAATAATTGCAGTAGTAATGCTGTGAAAGTGAATCATATAGTGATAATAATAATAATTTACTTATCCAATCGATCATATACATTTATTTATTTTTTATTTATTTATTTATTTATTTATTTATTATACACTACCCAACAGAACATGTTCCAATTACAGGGTAGGAAAAATACACAATAATAAAATACAAAACCAAAATACAAATACACAATAACAAGATACTTAATATTACAAAATACACAATATAACAAATTTTCAAGGTTTATAACGTACATATAGGTTTTAAGATAATTAATTGAAAGTACATACAATGTATTCAATTAGTTGTTATAGCAAGCGGTTCTTATGTCTGCAACACTACAATTAAAAAGGTTAACTTTGTCCTGAATATCATGCCAGTTATGACACATAACATACACCGGTGAGAATTCTAATAGATTTGTTCTTGGTGTGGGTAAATAAAAAAGATTAGTTGATCTTGTTTGCACCAGTGGCATATGAACAAGCGCATTAACTTTTGCCAACAGTTCAGGGCATTTTATTTTATCATTGACAAGTTTATGCAAAAACATAACAGAGTGAAGAAAGCGCCTTCTGACCAGTTTATCAGCATTGAACCTCTCTAGCAGCTTGTCGTGCGAAAACCCCATTGGCGGATAGATTTTGTCCTCCTTAAATACCATAAATTTTAAAAATCTTCTATGAATTTGTTCGATAGCTTTACTGTGTACAGCGTAGTTAGGATTCCATACAACAGAGCCGTACTCAAGTTTAGAACGCACAAAAGACGTAAATAGAATTTTTAATGTGTCGATGTTGTTGAGCTCACCGGAGTTTCTAATGATAAAGCCCAGGATTTTATAAGCTGATGATACAATGATATTGATGTGCTGGTTAAAGGTCAACTTGCTATCAAAAGTTATGCCTAGATCTTTAAATACATTTGGTTTATTTAAATGTACCTGATTTATAGAGTATTCATGCTGCACCGGATTCAATTTTCTAGTATAGGTCACAGCGTTACATTTAGCAGCGTTGAGAGGTAGGAAGTTTGAGGTGCACCAGTCGTTTATTAAATCCAGGTCCGCTTGCAGTAGCAAACAGTCAGATTCATCCTTGATAGCCAGATACAGTTTGAGGTCATCCGCATATAGTAAACAATGGCAGTTCAGACCAAGTACAATGTCATTTATAAATAAAATAAAGAATAGGGGACCCAACACTGACCCTTGTGGTACCCCAGAAGTACAAACTATTCTTTCAGATTTATACCCACGATATTGAACATACTGGTTTCTACATTTTAGGTAGGAGGAGCAAAATAGAATTAAATCTCGGTTAAATCCGAAAGCAGAAAGCTTTCTTAGTAAAATACCGTGGTCAAGTCTGTCGAACGCCTTTGAGAAGTCTGTATAAATGACATCTACCTGTCCATTGCCATCCAACACCTCCGAAATAAATTGTGTAACACAAACCAAGTTGCTGATTGTCGACCGGCCTGCCACAAAGCCGTGCTGATTAGGGCAAATTTGTTCGTTGACATGTGCGTGAAGCTCCTCGTATAGAGCGAATTCAAAAACTTTACTAAAATTATTAATAATGGTGATGGGTCGATAGTTTTTTATGTCAGTCCGATTGTCTTTTTTAAAGACGGGAATAATTTTGGAGTTTTTCCATAACTCTGGGAATATGTTAGTGTTAAGGGCTAAATTAAATAAAATAAGTAAAGGTTTCGCTAAGACATTGGCACAGTCTTTGATAAGAAATGACGGTATACCATCAGGACCAGCGGTAAATTTGTTTTTTAACTTCTTGATAGCTTTAAATATCTTATCTTCATTCAGTTGGACTGACTGTGCCGGTTCATGTTCATTCTCTTCAATGTCACTGTCATCAGAGTCTATGTACTCAGATGATTCTGTAAAAGCAGTTTTAAAGTGCTCAGCAAATGTGTCGACAATTTCTTGAGGATTGCCCAAAGAATTATCGTTGTAGGTCATATTATTTGGAATGGTTGTCGTGTCCTTTTTGCTATGAATGTATGACCAAAAAGATTTAGGATTCGTCTTAAAGTAATTTTCAATATTGTTAACATACTGTTTATGCGCTAGCTTAATATCATTTTTTATTTTTGATCTTAGTGTTTTAAACTTTTCAAGGTCCTGAGTGTTGTTGAATTGCTTATATTTTTTCCATGCTGAATTTTTGTGTTTAATATCATTGATTATGGCCCTGCTATACCATGAGGGATACTGATGACTTTTGGTATAAGTTGAGGGAGAGGTCCTTGGGACGCATGTCATAAATATATTATTAATAACACTGTAGAAGTCTTCTACAGCTAGATTAACATTCTCGTAATTTGTTAGAAAAGACCAATCTGTTTGTAGAAATAAATTGTACATTGTGACATAATCGGCTTTTTTAAAATTAAAAGTCAATTCGGACTTGACTGAAAACGTATCTTTTGCTTCGTCATTTCCTTGAAGTAGGTTAATACACAGTGGTGGATGGTGCAAGTCTTCCCTTATCATGGAAATTTCTGACTTATCAACTTGTAATGAGGTGATATTACTTATGACTAAATCTAACAATCTACCATTAACATTAGTAACTGAATTATGTTGATCAAAATTATAAAATGTACAAAAGTTTTGCAAGGCCCGTAGTTTCGCAGATGTACTTGTGACATTGGTCTCATTATATTCTGGTAAGTTAAAGTCACCAATAAAGCATATATCACATGTTTGTATTGATTCTAAATTTATAAGAGACTCAAATAATTCCTCATAAACTCCGGCAGCTGAGTTCGGTGGAATATATATTAAGAGCAACACAAAAGTGTAATGATTAATTTTAATTTTTAAACCTAATAGATCAACACTGGGAATATTTATGGTAATCTCGTTCATATTAATAGGAGTGACTGTGTATTTCTTATCTATAGCACAGAGAACTCCGCCTCCTCTTACTAGCCCCAGGTTATGAAATTTACGATCTGCTCTGAATAAGTTATATCTACTACAGAATAGTTCATTATCAAAAATGCTGTCATCTATCCAAGTTTCAGTAAAACAGATAATTTCATACGTACTTATTTGCGAAGCAAGGTGCACCCCCCGGTTTTAGTCTTTAGACCACGAACGTTTTGGTAATATATACTGTACTTAATAGTAGCGGATTGCGGCGCATGTTGACTATGCTTAGCGTGCTCATCACCTGCTGGAGGTGCAGGATTGGCAATTGGTAATTGCTATTGTCTACCGAAAATTTTGGCTTTATATTGCTGTAATTTATGTTTATACACCCTACATTCCGGATCCCATACGGCATGTGCACAATCAATATCATTGTTGTCAGACTTATTACCCTTGAGATGTAAGCAGTTAATGCACCTCTTACTTGCTCCCGGTGGGCAGTCTTTTAGTTCATGCTCGAGAGAGCAGACAGGACACGCTTTTTTCCTCTGACAAGTGTTTGACGCGTGATCAAAACCACTACATTTATAACATCTATACAAATCTACGGCATCATAAACTTGACAACAATCATAACCAACGAATAAATAATTATCTCCCGAATTCATTACCTTAGTGTATGTTACATTGTCCAGCTGAATGATTGCTTGATAAATATTCCTGTTTTTTTTTGTCGGCCACAGACGAAGGACAGTACACTCGGCATCTTCACCAAATATGGAACCGTTTTGGCTTTTCATCAGGTCGGCTATATCTGATTCAGAGTCAAATTTTTCAGATATTCCTGCTATTTTAATTCTAGGTCTTGGGTTGGAGACTTCCTTTATTTCATAGTTTTGTGATAATTTCTTGTCAGCTAAATCTTTGAACTTTCTGGTCTCTGTGATATAGGACAAGTTAAAATAATATCTGAAGTATCAGATTAAATATATACAGTGATAATATATAAACAAACAAATAATCATCTTTATTCAAAATCCATGAGAACAAGTACTATAGCTCATTCGGTATGTCTTTTTTACAATTTTCCATGATAATTGCGTCAGGAGTAAGGTAGGTTTCATTTGATGCTTTTGACTCGACTCTAGTGCTTTTCGTATAATTCCAAAAGCTTTATGTAAAATATGCAAATCATTTTCGTATATATTTTGATGTTGATGATGTTCAAAAGAGTCGTCATCGATGGTTGGAGAGTCATCAGAAGTTTCAAGACTCATATCCAAGCTGACGTTTTCTTGCGAAGATATTTCTGCAGATTGAGTTTGCAGCTGAGGTTCGGAAGCATATTTAATGTTTCTTTTGCTTATGTAATGACTGTAGCATGACTGATGATACTTCGCATCCAACGCAAATAGATCAGTATACAGTTCCATCGACGCAGTCATTTCGCAGTCTTGACGCAAAGAGGCTGCTTCCAAAATCTTTGCTCTTGTTTTCTCGCCAGTACCAGTGTTTTTTGGAACAATTTTTTTCTTCTTTCTAGTTCCCGGCTTTCTGCAGATAAAACACATGTTTCGTATGTCGAATATTTCACGCTTTCTTTGTAGTGATCGTCTTTCTGTTACTTTGGTAACACTGCTGCTAGCTGAAGAATCTGAGACGGCGAATAAATTAGCTCTTGATAGATACTGTACATTCTGGGAACTGGTGTAGTTTTTAAAGCATGTCAGATGGTAGGTAAATGTATGTTTCATTGATTTAAGAAAGTTTTTTGACATATTAATATAAAATATACATCATCTCTTCTGGCTTCCGCAGAATTTAACAGAGAACGAATGCCAATAGATCGAGGTCTTTTAATTATTAGTCCAAGTGATTGATCATCGAGTCTATTCTCGCATATCAGACAAGTCTCTTTGTCTATTGTTTTCTTAAAAATAAATAAATAATAGTTTCATAACTTTTCGTTCAAAGAATTTAAACTTCACGATAACAATATTAACCCCTTTCCGCATAGATAACTTTACTTACCTAATTAATTGAACACACAATCAATCTCAAATCTAAATTCATGTATAGTTGCACGTCGCAAATACAAGTCGCAAACTAACTGATCAAGTCAAGACACTGCACTTGTACTGGTTGCGAATATGTCAATTTGGAATATATAAAAACCGCAGTAGATAATAAGTGCGCTCCTTTTCCAATGCGCGTCCGCAGTCGATAATTCGCTCTCTCTCGCACTCCCAGTGAGGAGAACAGCTCGCCAGACACGGCGTTATAAAAATGGCTCTAAAAACTTTATTTTTGAAACGCGACCATATGTCATGGAAGGGCATATGTTGGTATTGGTTCAATTCAGCCAAACATTGTAAAAAAATTGAAATCCATATCGTGAAAAAAAAAGTTAAGCACTACTTCAGTCGTAACTTTCTCAATTCTGCCGTGTTCCGCTGGGAAGAAAAATAACTACAACTAAAATTGAAGGTGTTTTCTACATTAAAAATTATATACTCGTTCTATACCCAATAGTACATCAGTGAAACAAAAAATTAGTAATTTACGTTACTTGGCTATGGAGAAAAAAAAAACATCAGTTTGCGGAGGAGGCCCGTACGAACTTAGACATTTTCAAGATTCAATCGCTCATATTTTTTTTCAGTACCACCCAAAATTTTCGTAAAAAAAGATTCTGATGCGTTAATCATTTCTGAACAAGATGGTTTTTATCCCATATCTTTCTACTCCGAAAATATTTTTTAATGAGCTACGACGTTCTATCCGTTCCACTATTAGTTAATTTGTTTATTTATGTATACAGTAGTGGCATGTTAAAATATTGAGTCGATACCAATGTAAGGTAGAAGAGAAGAGAAATGGACAAATAATATGCTGAAAAGAAAGAGATTTAACCTACACTGTTGCCACTTTTCTCTCTAGCTACTTTTAGTCGTCAAGATAATCCTTCCTCTTTTACTGAATTTTCTTTGTGATACATTTGCGTCAACTCATTCCGTGTCTATCATTTCTTCATAATTAGACAAAGACTATGTTTTGAGGACATGGATGAACTATGGATAAAAAAACGGCACGCCCATATTTGCCTGCCTGTTTAATTTAGACATCCGAACGGGATGCGCGCACGTGTAGACTGTGGGAGGAGCTTCTAACCTGTTGCCGGCAATGCATGCCGCGATTTGACATTGGGGGAGATTGGGGAACGTAAATTATTTTACGCCATGTTAAAATACGCAGCATAAATCTAAATAAATTTAACAAATTATGATGTTTCTATAAACTACTGTTAATTAAATTATTTTAACAAGAAACCAATTGCAAATAAATCCGTATTAATCAATAATTAGATTTCATCCGAGTTCGCATTTTCTTTTTGCTCCACTTTATCCCATCACTGCACAGTATTCGCTTCGACATCCCCACCTAAAATGACTGTGATCTGGAAAGGAGGGAAATCAGAAAGACAAGTACAACTGCTGTTTTCGTCATAAACGTCTCAAGCTGTAGGAGGGACAATAAGAGGGGATAGAGGGCGGAACTTTTAACATACACAAGTGCTGGCATCGTTGTTATTATATCGCTCTCTTTCGCGTACATTATTTTGCTCTTTATATTTCACTCTATCTTATTATGGCGATCGACCCAAGAACTTTGGCTGCCACTACTGTATGCATATTATTGTTTATGTAAAATTACCTTTCTGTTTAGTGTAATCTAGTACTCTTTACTATCCATTTCAGCAGCAGCAGCCTCATAGACAACGGGTCAGTAAAAGTATAACATTTATTAATAAATAAATTGCTTTTAGGTAGTAGTAGACGTGGTGAAGTGTAGTTTAGTAATCGTAAAAAAAATCAATTTTTTTTTGTTTAAATACGTTTAGATTGTCATAAAACATCGTTTGAGCAAAAAAAAATCTGTCTGCCATGTTGGTCTGTAACTTTTTCTGTGAGCACGATTACTCAGGATATTCACTTGAAATTTGGTACACTTATGTGTTACTAGATTACTTTGATCTTGTTCCGTTGAAGGGTTGGGGGTAAATGGGGTAAAATGGGGGTAAATAGGCGAACCAAGCAAGTGAGAATCGATCAAATTGGGATTAAATATATGTACGAGAAGTCGAGGGTTCAACATTTTTTTTGGCATAAGCTATCTTCACTACCACCCCCATATCGTTAATTAAAGGAGTAAAAAATGAAATTGTGATTTAGTGTGAAAACAGGAACTAAAGGCCTTTTTTTTGGCATTAGCCAGCCCCACATCGTTATTGAGAGGAGTAACAAATAAAATTGTGATATAGTGTATATGCAAGAACCAAAGACCTCAAAAATATTCTCTCTCTCTCTCTCTCTCTAGTAGAAGGTGCGACGATTTGATATAATCGCTTTTTAATTACCTTGTTTGCCTTGAACCGCGGAAAAAAGCGCGGATTCCACGAATTCCGCTGAACCGGTTTTTTACCTGGGAATTCCGCGGTTCGTACGTGCACTATAGCGTTGGGTGAGGGGTTTCGGTATTCCCTGTCTTTTCCATGCATACATTTATTTTTATCAAATATGTGTATATAATGCACTACATGTTTACTAGCTTTCGACAATGAAGTGAATATTTTTTTCTGGGGAAATCCAACTTTTTCAACAATGGAATTTAGAACGCTTTCACGTCAGCGGCTTGCTTATTGTGAATATTTATGGTAGATATTTTTACAGGTAGGAACCTATTCGTATACATTCATTATTTGGATTTACAATCCGTCGTGGCTGATTTGCATGACATATCTAGCAGGCAGATCGTTAATTACTTGAAAACCCCGCCAGTGTTTACGTTTGAAAGTATAATAATTCTACATGGCAGTTATATACGTCATATCGGCTTAACAGTGTATTTCTTTTAACCTATAACTGCTTTTCTTTATGTGAAGGTATAATATTGCATACCTAGATAGAAATCTTGAAAATGAAAGCGGTTTAACATTAGTAAATAACGATGAGGGACAAATTCATTGCAGTAGTCTATACCATCGCAGGAATTAGAAAGCTAAGATGGAAAGGCCCGTATGTCTGCGTAGCGGCGTGACATATTTCGCTGGCAGATCGTTAATTAATTGGAAACTCTGGCCTTCCACCGGTTTCGTATAGACTTGTTTGGTGCATATTAGCGCTTTCACTTTTTAAAATACTGCTGACTTACGGCCGTTAGAAAGCCAGATAGGAAATTACTTATAGTTTTAACAATGCATTTCGCTTTATTTTGAGGTTGGGAATAGAGGTGTATGCTAGTAATTTAAATTTTCTGTTTAAATTTTACATGTACCAAATCGATTTTCGTGAACAGATAATTATTTACTTGGAATATTTCATTCAGTATCTCATTTACACACCATATTGAATGAAACAAAAGTGTTAAATGCATATTTTTTATTTTATTTAATAATAATAAACAGATATATATCAAGCAGTAATATTTATAATAACACAATTACATTAAATTATTAATGCATGCCCGTGAGGACAGACCCATCTAGAGCGTTATAGCTTATACATGAATCGTGTAAAATGAGTGCGTAAACTTTAATGTTTTTAGGAAAACTATTCTTTCTAGTTTCAAATTCCAGCTTGACATCGACGGTGGACATCCTTACAGCCTCTGCCTGGTGCGTACAATCAATCACAAATAATGGATTTTTTTAGGAACTCCCCTAAACTCAGCATTGGATCGCTGATTTCTCTGCCGTAATAATAACTGGCTTGAAAACTTTCGTACGTATAGTATGCAGGACCATAAAGTTTTTTTGCAAAATATAGGCTCCACCTTTCATAAGGGTATACTACAGAATTTAGGTAGAGTCGAATAGCAGTAATTTCAGCGTGAATAAACTCGGTAGAATTTTTCAATTTATTATCTGTATTATCGACATCTTGAAAGCCGATTATGACATAACGGGGCCTTTCCAGGTTAGTGCATGTTTTTATAGACCAGATATCTGAAGATGTTTCTCGTAAAGTCGGTAATTCATAAAGGTCCCACGTGCGGTAGGCTATCTTAATATGTGAGCTAGCTGTACCTCTATTTAAACGGGCCATCAATTTAAGTTTCTGTCTGTCGTCGGGTACTATATGACGGATCTTCCACTCAATCTTGCTAATTTCAATTTCGGCGTCGACCTCGCCTATATAACAGTTTTTGAAGGAGCGCGCGATAATTAATATCAGCTCTTGTCGTACATTCAAAATGCCTCTGGTATAATCTTCGGCAAACCCCATAAGATATTTAAGAGGTAATCGCCCGCTAAACACATGACTGGTGGGATCCAAAATGTCTTGGTTAGCGTCTGAGAGCCCCCATCCATATGTCAGAAGGGAGTGCGATTGCGTTTTACATGCAGACACCACCGTTTTCATCGTCGTGGTTATACCGGGCTTCCGCACTGCTGATACCTGTTCCCCGCCCATATCATAACGGACTTCGTCAAAAAGAAATGCTAGTGCGTTATTAGAGAGATAACACTTTTTTGCAACATCGCTGGGGGTAAATTTTCCCTCGATATATATGTAGCTGTCAGAAATGTCTAATATGAGATCTTGAAACTGTACAGGAATACGTACTTCATCGGAATTTTTATATGACGGCGAGCCATAGGCCTTATAGGTGTGTTCGTGTAAGCTGACGAGTGAGTTATCAAACACCGGCTCGTCAAACACCTCTAATTTTTCACTTGTGGTCGTAGCGACGGACATCTTAGTAATAATGATATTCGTGTGTTTTTAAACCAAGTGATTGGAGAAAAATGTAATCTTCAGGCGTCAATCTGTCCTCTGCGGCTTTTACAGGTGGAATGGTTCGTTCGTCACGCATCGGGCCACTTGTAACCCCCTCACCTAATTGACGTATAGGCCATGGGCGGCGTCGCTGTCGGCTATAACGGAAACCCATTGGTATACAGTCAAGGATGTTAGATTAATTTTTTTAACTCTAGCTTTACAATAATTTTCTCTCCTTGAAAATTTATCAGGTCACCGTTATCATCCAAGACTCTCAGAGTAATGTTTTCGATAAACTGCTGCCCCACAAGTCTGACAGGCATATAAATAATGTTTTGGGGCTCCTTCGACAGCTTGTACCCTGGCTCCACATCAATGTCAAACTCGAACAGCGTATGTGCCCTTTCACCATTTAAATAGGCACCATATATTATATTACAATCCACACGTATAATTCTGACTCTCATAATATCGACGGGGTGTGTAGATTGATGGTACTTATTAGGCTGTAAGCGTTCAAATCCTAGAAGCTTGCCTATAGAGTTCTCATGAGTAAAGTCAATCTCATATTTTGAATGAATTTCACACTTTAATGTGTTATTATTCGCCCGCAGCGAGAATACCCCTTCATCTTCACTGTCTCGTACATCGCCTCCGGTCCTATCAGATTTTAACATGTGTAGTATTGCTTTATGAATTTCATCAATTTCGTATGCGCCTGGAGGTAAATAGTGACATATAGGCTCTGCTTTACTGGTGTCTTTATAGGTGAACTGGTTATTTTTCTCGTCAATGTTGAATATGGAGTTATAGGAATAGAAACCTAATAAACCCAACCCATAGCTAGTGCGACTATCCAGCTCGATCGGCGGATAGAAATCAGCGCTCAGCACGCTCGAATAGCTCGATATAGTGAACGTGTGTGACATGTTTAACTGGCAGCGCGTGCAGTATGTATTATGTTTTTATTGACGGCTGCAGCAGTTAAGAGGGTTCAGTCTTCTTTTTTCGGCGGTGGTTGGTAATGAAACCTCTGCCTCGTTACTGGACATAACATTCACATCACTCATCTTACAATAACAGCAAAATATTTTTTTAGAGGGCGGGCCGTCATTAACGTCCGTATTTGACCTATCGCCGTTATCAGACCAGTGTTCTGTGCAGTATTGATACTTTAACACATCGATATCGTTCTGCAGGTGTTCCGGCAGTTTAGCCCACACCAGAGCGATTTCATCTGGTGCACAAGCAATCATAACCTCCTTCGGCATAAGCGCCAGCTGGGCACGGCTCATTTTCGTGAGAGTGCGTAGACGTGAATATGCGATGAGGGCCTGCCCCATTCTTTTAATGCTCTCGCGATCCATTTCGGGTGTTATATTCAAACTCATGTCTTATTTTTGCTCTCTCCCTCTCTCTGATAGAAACTTTAAACACAGATGCCCACACCAGACTGTGTCAAAGTTCTGTTGACGATCATAATTATATAATATTTTTACGCCCTTCGAGACCCCGTTAAAGTATCGTATTAGCTCTTTAGGTGGTGATAAATCGCCAAAGCTGTCATAGTAATTAACCAGAGAACTGCGTTTTTTATATGCTACCCAGTGTGTCCCCTTACCATGCACGCTGTCTAGGTTGATAATGCCCGATTCGTTATGATACGGACCTTCTACAGGCATGGTATCCCTCATGAATACACCTCGAAAATAAGGTATCTTCAGTACGTTAAAGGCATAATGGTTAAGATCCACATCTGAGAGAGCTCGGCGGGGCAGGGCGATATTTAGTTTTTTGAATGAGGATACGGTTTAAGGTAGAGACCCAAGCCGTTACGATGAGGCCTCAGGTGTATCCCATCACCACTCTTACCTAATGCAATCGCCTCCATAGCTTGATTATGACGCTGTGCCTCCGAGAGCTGTTGTCTACCACTCTTCACCTCGTTGACAGCCTTTGCCAACCCGGCAGCGCCTCCGGCTAGGGCCCCCAGTGCAGACAGGCCTGCGAAGATTGGCAGTAATGGTAAAATGCCGCCTACCTTCGGTATAGGTATTATACGTGGCGCTTGAATTTTCTGCCTTCCTCCTGCAGATTTCACGATTTTTTTTGCAGCCTGTAATGCGATGTCGATAGCCCTCTTCATATCGCCCGCTATAAACCGCTCCCCACCTGCTTTTCGTAATGCTTCATATGCCTGACGAACCACGTCGGCTTTAAATGAAACCGTTTTTTTTTTATCGACGTTCTTAACTTTCCCTACTCTTTCTTTCCTCTTTTTTTTACCGAACTCCGAAGTTTCACTTTTAAATGACGTCGAATTACAGCCCATACCCAGGCGACGTTTTGCCTTCATTATATTGGTAACTAGCCATGCATCAGCCCTTTCTCTCAACCCCGCATCTTTAGACTTAACGCGC
Organism: Rutpela maculata; assembly: GCA_936432065.2. Lineage (NCBI taxonomy): Eukaryota > Metazoa > Arthropoda > Insecta > Coleoptera > Cerambycidae > Rutpela > Rutpela maculata. Next base: position 154,217,865 of record OW386288.2, read on the forward strand.
TCCCAGGCCCGCTGTTCGAGTTCATAGTCTGCCCTATGTCGCGCACCTAAGTCCTTATTCGTGTATGCGATGTCATGTACTTTACAGGCAGCGTCAAGGGGGTTTATACCGCCATCACCTCGTGCTAGTCTTTTCTGTAATTTGGTACCAGGCCCACAATACTGATATGCAGGTAAATGTAACTCGAAAGAAAGTTTATTTATCACTGTATTAACAAAGCCACCACCTGCCTTTGAGCGCTGGCGCGGCTGACGTCTGTATCGCGAGGTGGATGCCATTTAAATAAGCGTCATGGCGTCAGCGTCATGGACCACTGCTCCCAGCGACTATACGGTGTATCATGGCGGGCGCATCGAATTCCGGAAAAACCAACCTTATGATTACTTTACTTACACACCCTCGAGGGTTGCGTTTTGCAAATGTGTACATATATTCCAAATCATTAAACCAGCCCAAGTATGAGTATCTGCGTAGTGTATTAGAACCGATTAAAGGTCTGGGATATTACACATTCAGTAATAACACCGAGGTGATGGACCCGAGCGAGGCCAGACCAGACTCTATTTTCATCTTCGATGATGTCATATGCGAAAAACAAAATGTTATTAGATCATACTTTAGCATGGGTCGGCACCGAAATGTAGACTGTTTTTATCTCGCCCAGACATATTCGCGTACACCTAAACAATTGGTACGCGATAACACAAACTTTATAATAATATTCAGACAGGATGACACGAACCTCCAGCACATATTTCGCGACCATGTAGCGCCTGACGTGACATTCGCGGAATTTCAAAAAATGTGTGCAGTGTGCTGGAATGAACGATACGGTTTTCTAACCATCGACAAGGATAGAGATGTGCATGACGGGCGATATAGAAAGGGTATAGATAGTTACATATATGTGTAAGACAGTTATTCCCATATGTTTATTTGTATAGTGAATGTCGGCGAGCGTGTATCGTAAAAAAAAATGAAGAGTACGACAGGGAGTGGCGGGGATACCGTGCTCAATATGAATAACGAGGAGGTAAACTTAAAACGTAAACTAGCAGAAGTGACAGACGCTGTCAGAAAAAAATTCAAATCTATTAAAAACAGACACATTGAGGGTCGGCAAGCCCTTGAAAAAATTTATGAGCCCATAATGACGCCTTTAAAGACACTATCTGAGGCAGCCGATAGCAAAGCGCGAATTCAGACCATACAGCTATCGCAAGCATCACCACCACCACCACCACCACCACCCCCTATGAGACGTATTAGCGAAAGCTCGTCCGCATCTGAAACTGATAAATATCGCGAGGAGCATGATGTGGGGGTACAGCCGTCACACTTAATAGAGACACCGCCTATGTCTTCAGCCTCGGCATTAACTGTGCAGGGAGCACCTGCGGCTTTAACACACGGCGGTGATGGTGATGATGATGTACCAATTCCGATGATGCAAGGATCTGTGATGGAGACACCACCTCATTCGTTCTCATCATCATCGTCGCTAACAGCGAAGCATACATCGACCTCTTTAACAGAAAGCGTGCTCGCTGAGCCTCTACATGTATCCTCCGCGGGGCCGACGACACCTCAGGCGAACACATCGGGGCTTTTAACAAGAAATTCCGAGAGAAAAATAATAAACAATACTATTATGAAATATGTAGAAGGTTTAAGAAGCGGCGACCCTGCATATGATACCGTCTATGGCGTGCGTGTTGACCCCACCACGGGGGACCTGCACATGGGTTATACCGAGGTTCGGTTCCCCTCTAAAGATATTTCCTTCTGGCATGGTGATAGAAGGTTAGGAACCTATCAGGGCAATCGTGAATTGTTTGAGTTAATATTTCTAAGACTGCCGCCGTGCATGTCCAGTCCAGAGGGCATCAGTGATGAAAATAAACAGGCATACGGCGAGATATTGAACCTGACGAGGTCTGTGTTCAAGAATTATGACGGTAGACGCGGATATAATAAAAGCAGCTCTAGAAAATATCGTGAAATTATCAAGCCGGCGTTACAGCATAAAATGGTAACCCGAGCCAGCAAAAAGGGTCTAGGTATACTGCAGCCATCAATACCTGCTAAAAAACAATACAGCGATAAAGATAAGGAATATGTGTACTGGAATAATCCTAAAGAACTAGTCGATAGATTACGTTTATTGTGGAGCTCAAAACAGGCTGGACATTCAGGTCATGACGGAGAGATTGTGAACATTATAACAGAACTTCACGAAGAAGGCATAGTATGTTAGCGGATATGTGTGTAAAAATTTAAACCATATATGCGTGCATGGTTAAGATGTCTTCAGTATTAAAAAATGAGTAACAGAAACACCATCGATAAATTTGGACGTAGAGGCATGCGGCCCTCGGGCGTATTAGGTCAGCGCGGTCCCCCGGGCATCGGCTTTAAGCTCACCGGTGATAGACATTTTGATATTCAATATAGACGGTTAACCAAACTCGGGGATCCAAAAGAAGCTAGAGATGCCACACCGCGTCTGTATGTAGATGCGCATATCAGCAGGAGTAGGACCGAGACAGTCAAGTTAATTAACGCCACACTGGCAAAATCTATGGCAGAGCGGGAGAGCGCTATTAAACAATCGTACACCACATTTATAGGGAAGCAGATGGAATTATATAGCACATTTATACATAGTAAAATTACCGAGGCGCTTGCTGATATGAAGAAGTCTCTCGACAGAGATATCGATAAAATTAATACTTTAAAAAAGGAAAGCGAGGGAGCTTTGACGGCCAGAATAAGCAAATTAGAACAGTCACTTGCAGAAGTTCTTACGGTGGTGGACGTTAGCGCACATTGAGAAAAAATACTCCTCGAGGGATGAAATAATAATAATAATAATAATGAGTGTCAGCACGGAGAAGCGACAGGTTGTTGACGAACTTCATAAATATGCCAGGCGGAATTTTCAGAGAAGGAAGACCGTGATTAGGGGTTATGGAGATTTATGGCAGATTGATTTAGCAGAGATGCAGCCGTATGCCCGTGAGAACCGTGGTTTTAGATATATATTCATAGTAATTGATTGCTATTCCAAATACGTATAGGCTAGGCCTCTTAAAAATAAAACCGCTCGTGAAATTTTAAAAGCAATGGAGAGTGTCCTCGTTGAGTCAAATTACGCGCCAAAGCATATACAGACAGACCACGGGACAGAGTTTTACAATAAATATTTCACCAAGCTGATGGGTCAATATGGAATCAATCATTACTCTACCTATAGTACGAAGAAGGCCGCAATAGTGGAACGTGTTATACGAACTCTGAAAGGGTGGCTGTATAAAAAATTCTCGCTTAGAGGGAAATACAGATGGCTCGACATTTTACCCGAGATTACGGAGTTGTATAATAATAAAAAACACCGCACAATAGGAATGAAGCCGTCGAGTGTTACAAGCGAGACTCGGCTAAGTGCATATGTTCAACCTGAAATTATACCTTTGAAATTTAAATTTCACGTGGGTGATACGGTTAGAATTAGCAGATACAAAGGCGTGTTCGATAAAGGTTACACCGCCAATTGGTCCACAGAGCTCTTCAAGATTGTCAGAGTAAATACAGTCCAGCCGCCCACATATCTACTTGAAGACATGCATAAGCGCCCAATTAAGGGGTGTTTTTACGAGGAAGAATTACAGAGGGCAAGAAACCCCGATATATATTTGGTAGAGAAAATTTTACGCCGTCGAAAAAAACAAATTTACGTAAAATGGCTGGGGATGTCTAACGAGTTTAACTCGTGGATAAATACCACTGATTTTGTTTAAAACACTCGTACATACCACACTACAATCAGCGCATGTTTTTTATGTAGCAACAATTGTGTTACTATATACATATATATTTTTGTATGTTTATTAAATAAAAATAAAAATAAAGAACTGTTCAATATTTTACTTTAATAATTATAACCCTGTCTTATATAGTGTATGACAATGAAAATATAAAAAAAACTTCATACATTATAATAACGCCGAGCTGATAAAATCTCAATAATCTTACGTAAACCACATTAAGTTCTTATACAAACTCGTGTTTTCAGCCTTTCTAGTGGCGTCATTATGTTGAAAAATAAATACCTATTATATAGGTACAGATAATAATAGCAGATAAGACCTCATTTTTAAACACCTTAACTAGCCTAGAATAACAGCAATTTGGAAAGCCCGTGAGACTCAGCATTTTAAAAATATGTAAAAACTTTAAGTAATCTCGTGTTTGGCTTTCTAACGGCCGTAAGTCAGCAGTATTTTAAAAAGTGAAAGCGATAATATGCACCAAACAAGTCTATACGAAACCGGTGGATGGTCAGAGTTTTTGGAAAAAACCAGGTGGTTCGATTTACGTAAAATGCGGCATTGATAAGCATACATATACTGGTATTCCCGACCTCAAAATAAAACGAGATGCATTGTTAAAACTTTAAGTAATTTCCTGTTTGGCTTTCTAGCGGTCGTAAGTCAACAGTATTTTAAAAAAGTGAAAGCGCAAATAAGTATACGAAAGCGGTGACACGCCGCTACGCAGACATACGGGCCTTTCCATCTTAGCTTTCTAATTCCTGCGATGGTATAGACTACTGCAATGAATTTGTCCCTCATCGTTATTTACTAATGTTAAACCGCTTTCATTTTCAAGATTTCTATCTAGGTATGCAATATTATACCTTCACATAAAGAAAAGCAGTTATAGGTTAAAAGAAATACACTGTTAAGCCGATATGACGTATATAACTGCCATGTAGAATTATTATACTTTCAAACGTAAACACTGGCGGGGTTTTCAAGTAATTAACGATCTGCCTGCTAGATATGTCATGCAAATCAGCCACGACGGATTGTAAATCCAAATAATGAATGTATACGAATAGGTTCCTACCTGTAAAAATATCTACCATAAATATTCACAATAAGCAAGCCGCTGACGTGAAAGCGTTCTAAATTCCATTGTTGAAAAAGTTGGATTTCCCCAGAAAAAAATATTCACTTCATTGTCGAAAGCTAGTAAACATGTAGTGCATTATATACACATATTTGATAAAAATAAATGTATGCATGGAAAAGACAGGGAATACCGAAACCCCTCACCCAACGCTATAGTGCACGTACGAACCGCGGAATTCCCAGGTAAAAAACCGGTTCAGCGGAATTCGTGGAATCCGCGCTTTTTTCCGCGGTTCAAGGCAAACAAGGTAATTAAAAAGCGATTATATCAAATCGTCGCACCTTCTACTAGAGAGAGAGAGAGAGAGAGAGAGAGAGAGAGAGAGAGAGAGAATATTTTTGAGGTCTTTGGTTCTTGCATATACACTATATCACAATTTTATTTGTTACTCCTCTCAATAACGATGTGGGGCTGGCTAATGCCAAAAAAAAAGGCCTTTAGTTCCTGTTTCCACACTAAATCACAATTTTATTTTTTACTCCTTTAATTAACGATATGGGGGTGGTAGTGAAGATAGCTTATGCCAAAAAAAATGTTGAACCCTCGACTTCTCGTACATATATTTAATCCCAATTTGATCGATTCTCACTTGCTTGGTTCGCCTATTTACCCCCAACCCTTCAACGGAACAAGATCAAAGTAATCTAGTAACACATAAGTGTACCAAATTTCAAGTGAATATCCTGAGTAATCGTGCTCACAGAAACCGGTTCAGCGGAATTCGTGGAATCCGCGCTTTTTTCCGCGGTTCAAGGCAAACAAGGTAATTAAAAAGCGATTATATCAAATCGTCGCACCTTCTACTCTCTCTCTCTCTCTCTCTCTCTCTCTCACCCTTCATTACTCCTCCTCATAATTAAAGAGGGAAAAAAATTAATTTGTTCTTTAGTGTGTATACCATTACCACCCCATCACCACCCCCCCCACCCCATTATTAAGAGGGAGTAAAGAAAATGAAATTGTGTGATTTAGTGTGTATGCAAGAAGAAAAGGTCTCAATTTTTTTTGGCACTACACACCCCCTCTACCACTCACAACCTATTATTAAAGGAGGAAAAAGTATAAAAAATAATGATTTAGTGTGAAGACAAAATATTTTTGGCATTAGCCACCCTCTCTACCACCTCCATTACCACCCCCACCCTATAATTGAAGTATGTAAAAAGATAAAATTGTGATTTAGTGTATGTACAAGAACCAAACGCCTCCAGAAATTTTTTGTCCACTACCGTGTGGCATATCATTTTATGGGTTTTTGGGATAGACGGTATCAAATATTATATCATTAGCTTCTAAGCAATTGTTTCCACCTAGTGAAGTGCAAATACAGGATGTCCCACTTAAAACTTGCAGCGCCATTTTCTCGATAACTAAAATCGATATTTGATTTCTGTAGAAGGTATCCACTAGAATACATAAATGACTTCAGTTATGAGTAAAAATGGTTATTTTACATATTGAGGTATAGATGGCGTTGTAATTCAAAGAAATTGTTCGATCCTAGGAACGTTGAAATGAGGTGCATGAGATGGAGAATTATACTCTAAGCAACTTTTTTAATATGAACAATATGAATATGAAAAATCACTGGTTTTCGAGATATTTATAATAGTAATAATAATAATAATAAATCGTCTTTATTTATTTTTCTGTCTTGGCGGAGTTCAGACTAGCTGCTCTACCACTCAACCAAGACAATTCATAAAATAAATAATTAATATTTCTAGACAGTACTAGATAAAAATACAGAGCAGAGAAATAAGAAAAGAAAAAAAAAATTGAATTTGACTTCAATGTAATTTTTCAAGTAACAAAAATCGCATTTTTTCATATGTCTACAATTTACAGTGTAAAATTTAGTCGAACCTACAACATAAACATGACGCAAAAATTAAACAATACACAATAAACAGAAATGTCAAAATCTTTATTTTCCAAATAGCAATTGCGGCCCCAACTTTGTTTTACTTGAAAAAAAAAGTTATTTTATGTTTTGAAATAAATGTTTCATTTCTATCTAAATCACCCTGACTCACTATGAAAAATGTCCCAAAGTTATGACGATTTTTATATTTAAAAAAAATATATTGATATTCATGTATCTCAAAAATCAATGATTTTTCGAAAATTGTTCGTATTTTAAAAGTTGCTTATAATGTGTTGTCCCATCACCGGCACCTCATTTCAACGTTCCTAGAATCAAATTATTTCTATGCGTCGCAACGCCATCTATACCTTAATTTGTAAAATGACTGTTTTTATCAAAATTGATATCATTTATATATTTTACTGAACACCTTGTACAGAATTCAAATATCTCTTTTAGTTATCAAGAAAATGGCACCGGGAGTTTTAAGTGGGACACCCTGTATAGTGTAGACATTTTTTTTGTCATGAGATTTGGATAGGAAATCTGGATGTGGAAGTAGTGATTCCTTAGGCAACGGTTTTTTAGTGGAAATAAAGATGATTTGATTTTCACAAACTTCATTTTAATTTAAAATATATCAATTGTTTCGCCTCACAATGACTTTTTCAGATGTCGAGAAAAATTATGTTATCGTTACATGGCTTAATTTTTGTGTAAATGTACACTTTTTATGCATAAAATAAATAAAGCAAGCTAAAAACGTACTCTTCGTCAATTTACTGAGCTTTCTATATAATTGTTACACATTCTGTAGGATACTCTTCGTAGTTTTATTGTAAATAATGTTAATTTTTGGACATCTAAATTTTGTGATACCAACTTGTTGTGAAAGAACATATATGAAAAAAAAATTAAAAAGAAACATCCAACCATTCATATTTCAACGTATTAGATATATTATTATGAAATACATATTAATAATATGTATAAACAAAAGAAAATATATTATAGAAATAAAGTTTCGCAAGATTTCTATTTAAGTACAAGCGACAACATTTAAGAAAATATATATTTTTAAATTAAATGATTAATAACTTTCTTATTTACTGATTGATTTTCTTCAAAAACAACAAACAGTTTTTCCTCTAGCTAACACTAACTTACTATCCGAATTTCAATACAATCGAACTTTTCTTTCTTAAGTTATCGTGCTTAGAAGAAACCTGACGGACGGACAGACAGACGGACATTTTGAAAGTTGTTCAGAATTCGTTCACTAACACAATGATATGAAAATTTCTTCTCTATGAGCGATATTTACGGTTTTAGAAATGTGCCGATCAAACGCAATATACTCTTACGTTTTTGCGAATAATATAGACATAAAGTGTGCGGCGTTAGGACGCGCAAAGTTGTAAGAAATTAGAGAAATAGTACGTAATCGTTTCAAGGTTTTATATGTTGAGAATGTTTATTGGATCATTTTCAATCCAGATATCTGCTCCCAAAATGAAACTCCTATCAGTTTAGCTAGCCAGGAAGAAAAATGTTTCAAAATTTTGAGAAATTTTTTATTTTTATCTTATATTTTATTTCAAATCCCTAAAATTAACATTACAACTGTCTTTCGTAAACATAAGCTCCCTTAATACCAAAATAAATATCCCAGAACACTACGGTTGTTAAGAAAAACACCACGTACACATAATTGTACAGGAATCTAACATTTTTCGTTAGGTTGAGTTTCTATCGTAATTCAGATGTAAAATTCAGACTTTGTGGAATTTAGGTAAAAAAAAATATGACATTAATAATAATAATAATATAGTTCATTTCCAATTTGACTGCAATAACAGTATTGGGTTTGTCAAATAGCTATCCAATGATATCAACCTGGGGAGGGGTGGGGGACAACTTTATTTTTATTGCAGATTTGGATTCCATGCTGCAAAATACGTAGGTTTTGTCTGAAACATTTTTTTGATTCGCAAAAGATGGCGTTGTAATCGCAAAAAGTAAGATTTTTCGCAATTCTCGAAAAATAATCGGATTCAATATGCTATTCCGTTTCACTAGTTTCATTTTCCAATGTTCATTTCAGGAGAAACTAGAGCTCAATTTGCTTAGCTTAGTTTACCCATCACTATTTTGTGGCGTTTGTCTCGATTTGTCGTTTTCCGTTCATCCACTAGGTATTTTGCAAAATCTGTCCGTGATGTCTCTATCAGGAAGAGAAAGAATAACAGTCATTATGATGCGAGGATATGGAGATAAAGTAAGATTATACCAGGAGGTTGCAGATTTATTCAATGAAACTAATGGTGACCGTGAACTTATAAAAAAACATTTTACACGGAAAAAGATGTGAGTTTAACAAAAGAAATACTATCAAAACGTCATGAGTGTTGTTTGGGAAAAAACAAAAATCACGTTAACAAAAACGAGGCAAAAAGCACTCATACAACGAGACCACCAGAGTTCGTTTCAATAGATTTCATCATTAATCTCATTTTGGCACAAGGGAGTTTCAGAAACATTTTAGTTATGGTGGATAATTTTTCAAAATTCATAAAAATATACCCCACAAAAAGATGCAACACTGGCACAACTATGAATAAAATCAGGCATCTCTGTAAAACGGTTTGGAAGCCAGAAGGTAAGGGTAGAAGGTCAAATTTGGTACCATTGAATAGATTTTTAAAAAATATTCTACATATATTTTTTTTGTTTTTAGATCCGATGTATATTTCTCGAGTTATTTGACCGTTCCAGGACTTTTTATTCACCCTGTACTCAATACAAATATTAAAAAGTTAATAAAAAGTATATACATCTCATTTTCATGAGATTTCATGCGAAACATTTAGAATAACTAACAAAAAAGAAAACAACCAAAGTAAATCAGATTTTCCAGGTAATTAATTAATGGCTATTTCGAAATTGAAGGAATTCGGATAGGGAATAAAAACATTGATTTTTTTATAGGTTTTTAACATGGTTTCTAATTTGTTTGAAGCTGATTAAATCCTTCAGACTCTTAGATAAGTGTTACAAAGCTTAAAAGAAGTGTGCTTCCTAGAACATACGCACAGGTTTTCTTATTTGATCTAAGTCCAGCATGTCATGCAACGAACTTCTGTATGTTTTTCCCCAATGAAAGGTAATTTTTTTTGTTTGCTTCAGACAGGTACAATCATTACTTGGAGTCTATCAAATTTAACTTTAGCATTTGTGTACAATAATTCTGCCACTGTAGATATGGATTGAAGATGTGCAAATAAAACAGTACACGTGTTATGTGGTAAGTTGCTTATGATTATAGAGTAGTTTTTGTTAATATTTTATGATGTCCATTATGCTGCCATTTTTTACATGGTTTCATTAATCAGCGTCAGGTATGAATAAGCAGTTTTAATTACCTAAAAAATAAACATTTTATAATTAATAATTTATCTGAAATATAAGTACTATATAATTTAGTTGTTGCACTAGTCAATATTTTAGTAGAATCTGTTGGAAAATAATAATATTACTTCCAACCAGAAGCAGCAGTAGGTAGCCATCAGCGAGAACATGAAGATGGCAAGTGTGATTCTGCTGAAACGTTGTTTAGATAACATCAAGACACGAATATTAAGTTTGTACACGAAATTAAAGTTAGAAAATAGAAGTTGTCCCAATATATTATTAGAAATAAGACATACTTACCGCAAGAAATAGAGCATATCTGTAATGTCCAAAAGGCAAAGCTGCCAATTGAACAGGTTTTTGACTTCTAGCAATTATAAATTGCACGTTCTTTGTCATTCTTGGATCGGAAAGGTACCACTTTGAGAAATAGGCTGATTCATGGATCGAAGAAGTCTGAAACAAATAATACCGTATCGGTGGTCAGAAAATCCAGAAAAATAAGTGCTTTCGTATATGTTTTGTGTATTTTGCCGTTTACTATACTATTGGCAATTCCAACTAAGCATCACGCTACTGACGTTGAACTAAGGAAATACTTTAGTTCTTGAGTTTCATCACTATGGAGATAGAATGTGGATTTGCACGAACATTGGAAAAACAAAGTTGTTTTTGAATGATATTATTAAAGTATATGACTGTCTACATCAATCCAGTTTAGGTCAGCGATGGTATATTGTAAAATTAATAATAAAATTGTTGCATCTGCTAGGTTTTATATTGAGAAACCAACCTACAAGTTAAATTGTTAAGAATTGTAAACAATAAAATAATTAATTGCCAGTGAATTTATTGCATTGTTCACAATATTTTTATTTCTTTCTTATGCTGTAAATCTCTCATATTTTGACAGATGATAAGTTACAAATAAGTAACTTAGTTAAATATTTTATAATTATTTTCAATTAAACATGTACATTATATATTATACTCTTTGCAAACAACAGACATATTGCACTTATCATATCATTACTGTACATTATACTCTACGCAGTTTCTCGAAAATAATCTTGTTTTCGTTTTATAAATTAAGACTCTTTCCAAGAAAAATGACTACAAATCATTCAACCAGAGATATGGGATGCACATATAGCCTTATGCTACGCTTATATTTTCAATTTCATAGCCTCCTAATGATGCCGGGCTGTATAGACGAAACGTCCACTTAATTAGCAAAATTTTAGTGTTTGTAGAAACTGCACTAGTCTTAATTTCACATGTAACGGTTCCCTGGTGCGATCACGTTAGAAGGTTTCCAAATACTTGTAATTTAAAGATTGAAAATGAATACAAGAAGGCATCAAAAAGAAAAAAAATTCGTGGCTCAAGAAATGTGAATACGTCGATCAAAATATAGGTGGTACCAAAAGCTCGGAGGCATGGAAAACCGTAAAATCATTAAGAACATCAACAAAAACCGGATTTACCATAAATAGCATTTCAAGGACGGAGTGGGTAGACCATTTTACAAGCCTACTAACTGAGAGAAGGCCACATTATATGAGGGAAAATATGCCAAGTAACATCGGCCAAGAAGCAATAGAACTAGAAATGTTCCAGGTAAAGGAAGCTATCAAGGCCACCAAATTAAAAAGATCTCCAGGACCAGAAGGGATACATCCGGAATTTATAAGATATGGTCCAAACAAACTTATGATCATGTTGAAAAATCTATATGAACGATGTCTAAATGGTGAAGAGGTTCCAAGAGATTGGAGAACGGCATATATTACACCTATACATAAAAAGGGAGCAAAAAATGATCCACAGAATTTCCGGGGAATCGCGGTTATTCCTACGATAGGCAGAATATATTCCCGCATACTTAAAACCCTATTGGAACAGGACATTAAAGACAAACAACCTGAAGAACAATCCGGATTCCGAGCAGGCCGTTCAACAATTGACAACTTATTCACCCTTAAAATAGCCCTAGAGAAACGTATGCAACGAGGTAGAGAGACACACATAGCCCTGATCGATCTAGAAAAGGCATACGATAGCATCCCTATATCTCAACTATGGGAGAAAATAGGGGAACTGGAGGTCAGACCAACTCTGCTGCAGGCCATCAAGAACTATTACAGAGATAACTCGGCAAGAGTGAAGCTAGGAATAGACCTGACTGATAGCTTCAAGACCAACAAGGGACTCAGGCAAGGGTGCTGTCTATCCCCTACTCTTTTTAAAATTTATTTAGACCGAGCCCTCATAGGGTGGACACGAAAATGTAAACAGATGGGACTAAGAGTGGGAGACGACGCGCTCTATAGCTTATACTTTGCCGATGATCAGGTTGTGGTAGCAGAGGACGAAGACGATTTGGGGTATATGGTTAGGAAGCTGAAGGAAGAATATGAAAAGGCAGGCTTAACTATGAATATGAGTAAATGCGAATACCTAGCAATAGGTACAGACAACCGCAATGATCTCAATCTAGAAAGTGATGTTATAAAAGGCGTGGAAAAATCTAAGTACCTCGGAGTCATATTCAATAAACAAGAAAATAGCAGGGATGAAATAATAGAAAGGAATAATAAAGGTAGAAAAGTCATAGGTGCCCTACATTCAATCCTTTAGGAAAAGGATATTAGAAGAACAACAAAAAACGATTATACGAAAGTATTGTTCAAAGTGTGATAATGTACGGAGCTGAAGTATGGGATATAACTAAAACAATCAAAAACAAATTAATGGCAACAGAAATGAACTTCCTAAGAAGAAGCTGTGGATTGTCAAGGAGAGATAGGGTGAGAAATGAAGAGATAAGAGAAAGAATGAGCATGGAAAAAAATATCTCGGAAGAAATTGAAAGAAAACAGCTGACATGGTTTGGTCATACGAAAAGAATGGACGAAGGCAGATGGCCCAGAAAAGTATTGGAATGGCAACCACCGGAGAGAAGAAAGAGAGGAAGGCCTAGAAGGAGTTGGAGAAATGGCTTGGACGAGGCGATGGAAGTAAGAAACCTAACCGAGGATGAATGTCTTGACAGGAGAATATGGAAACTGGGGACGGAGAGGCGGCGCCAGCCGTAGAAATCCGTTATATATATATATATATATATATATATATATATATATATATATATATATATATATATATATATATATATACGTACGGTACGCATGAAACGAAGCCCACCACACACTACAGGGTACCAGAAGCCCGGCCTTATTTGTAATTTAAATAGTGTGTACAACTGTTAATAATGTTTTAAGTGGGAATAATAACGCGAGCAACATGAGAGGGGGGAACTTTTTTGGACATACAAATTAAAAACAACACGACATGTCATACGAAGCCTTTTATAATTATGGTACATTACGACGCCCGTTGTATAAAATGTATAGATGTTTCAGATTACACGAAGCCATACATAGTTGCCACTTCTCTTCTAATTCTTTAACTAAATGATATAACTGTGTGCGACAATATAATTGCGTAGTCGATGTGTTAATAATATAATTGCTTTGTTGTAGGTCACGGCCGCATGGCACCAAAGGGGCCGCCCTAATATAAATAATTATGTTTAGGGTATGCATGTTAAAAGTATTTTCATTGATATAATTTATAATATAAATAATTATGTTTAGGGTATGCATATTAAAAGTATTTCCATTGATATAATTTATATTTATTATAATGCAAAATAGGTAACAGATATAAGGTATTCATTCCATTATTGACGTTTGACTAAAATAGGTTTTTTTGTACAAACATGAAGCCTCAAAATAAAGCCCAAAGTAGCATATTCCTCGCTTACTTGAAGTCCACACCCTGCCTATGCTTGTTACTACATTTTGAAAAAAAGATGTAGTATAGGTTTTGCATTTTTCCGGTGGACCATCGAAACCCGAAAAAAACGTCGGATCGAAATGAAAGTCATATCTATCGACTTGAGAGCGAATTTAGAAAATTCCGTCCGTCGGATTTCGATGAAACTTGGGTGGTTGATAGGAGGCCTTCAGAAGACCTTAACGCTGGAAGCTTGGCTCAATTCGGAAACCGGAAATACCCGATATAGACGTTTCAAGTTTTTCGGGAAAAATTGAATAACTCTGTAATGGGCAGTCAGATCGACATATTTCAAAATGGTGCCGCTGGCAACGGTCTACAGATAAGTATACCGGAGACTATATCGAAAAATAAATGGAAATTGAATTTTTTTGCAAAAAACTGGTTTTCTCGAAATCGGGCTAGGAAGCACGATAACTGTCCAGGATATTGATTGATTTCGATAAGACTTGGTGGGATCGAAGGTACACAGCCACAAATGAAGCCTATTGCTTGAGGCTCGAATCCGTTGACCGTAAGTATTTTTTCCAAGGCCGAGTATGATTTTCCAAAGAAATTAATAACTCCCGAAACGAAGGTCCGATTTTGATTTTCAAAAATGGCGATTGTAGGGCTCGATTAAGTCTATTAGGTGACGTTTGTGAGAAATTTGACAAAACAAAAGCGAATCTACAAATCCTGAAAAACTTTATTTTTTTGATAAATTCTACAAATACCGAACAGTTTCCTAATAAAAATCGAAAATTAAATATTCCGTCGATCAATCTCTATAACCAGTATAAGGCATGGATCTTTTTGTACAAAAAATTTGAAATGGAGTTTTTTCGAAAAATTAAAAATAAACGAGTTATTTACAAAGATGGGCATGTTCACGCCCGGTATATCAGAGTAGCAGTCCGCCCGAAAATAAAATTGTAAGTCAGAAATCACTCCCTTCTCGAAAAAGTCTCTATTTTGATAATACACGAAATTATCTATAGGTGTCCAAACCAAAAAAAAAATAAAGATCATAACGGGGAAAATTCTATCTTTATAAATATTTGACCGATTTTCATTTACTAAATAACAATATAAACGATGTCCTTTCTGTATTTCAAAATGTAGTTAGCCTTTACTTTAGTCAATACAAAAAGAAAAAAAAAAAGAAAAATGAAACATGTCAAAATGTACTGAGTCATCCTACGACCCTCTGCTAAAAAGGTACTGAATCATCCCAACAGGGATAAAAAGCATATCAAAATGTAGTTTTTAGCCTGTCTATAAACATTTTTCATTTTATGAGGATTATTAAATTAATTATTTTATGTACTTGTTCTTTTAGACAAGTTCACACGTTCAAACACATGTTAATTCTTGATAAAGCTCTTAAAAATATGAGTGAGGTCTCATTGGATTTAGAATTACGTCTAGAAAAATGTGCAAAAGTTTCAAAGCCGCACATAAACCATTGCAAAATTTATAAACAAATTCAAATTGAAAAATTATTTTTTTGCAAATAACTCGAATACTATTAATATATAAGAAATTAAAAAAAGGATTCTTAAAGAGGAAGAAATTTCCAATAGAGAACTCCTGACTCCCGGAACTCTGTCTCTATTATTAATAATTTTAATTTGATGTTGAAAATAGGGCTCCGCGCGGAGAACGCAAAGCCGTTGTGATGCTCTGAAACCGACCTTGGCAAGTAAAAACATTTTTTTATGTTATTAAATATATTTTTTTACATGTTTATGTATAAGGTTGTTTTTGTTTTTTTTTTCTATCAAAAAACATATAAACACGTTCAGCGATTGTTAATAACAAATTGTTTATTAATAAATAAACAAATAAATTAACAACGAAAAAATTTTTTCCCTTGTAGAGAATTGCAAATAATAAATTTTAAGAATCATTTTTTTTATATGTTTAAATAATGAAAAAACGAAAAAATTGATTATAAACAGTTAAAAAAAAATTTAAATCACCTAATATTTTATAACAAATAAAATGGCAAAAAATGTTTTTCAAAAATACGTAATTTATCTATTTGTCTATAAAATTTGTTTAAGCAAATAGCACTAAAAATTTAAAGTTTATGTAATCTTATAGTATTTTTGAATTTAATAACAGTAATAATAATTAAAATTAATAAAAACTCCTCTCTTTTTCATTTTTTAGTTTTTTGTTACCTTAAATAATGAATAACTAATAAACCATAACAATCAAAATCATCGCAATGTCATAATCTCATAAAGTATAGTTGACATAAGGTCTCCACGAAGCGAAACAGTTTTAGTGGCTTTTGTTTAACAATTATCCGACTTGAAATATAAACGCAAACTCTAAAAAAATTTATTAATTAACAATATGCATTTTATGAAAAATCGGCGAAAAATTTTTTTTCCAACGAGATATTGTTCCTTTAAGTGTCTAAATAATACCATAATTTTTTTTAATTTCTAAATTAATATTTAAAAATATAAAAAAATGTTTCTACTTGCTACGGTCGGTTTCAGAGCATTGGAGCTCTATTTTCAACATTAAATTAAAATTATTAATAATAGAGATAGTGTTCCGGGTGTCAGGAGTTTTTATTGGAAATTTCTTCCTCTTTAAGAATCTTTTTTTTTAATTTCTTAAATATTAATAGTTTTCGAGTTATTTGCAAAAAACGAATCTCGTTATTTTTTCAATCTTAATTTGTTTAAAACTTTTGCAATTGTTTATGTGCGGGTTTGAAACTTTTGCACATTTTTCTAGACGTCATTCCGAATTCAATGAACCCTCACTCATATTTTTACGAGCTTTATCAAGAATTAACACGGGTTTGAACTTGTGAACTAGACTGTTTGAGAAGTTTGAAAATAGAACAATGTTATATAAAACGTTGAAGAATTAATGTAACTGTTCTTTTTTCTATTGGAACTACCCACATGATAAAAGTCAAAGTCAATAGAAAGCCAAAATAAATAACTGAATGTAAATATTGTTCGCCAGTTTACTGAAGTTTTTATATAACTGTTAAACATTATATATGACCTTCTACAGTTTGTTGAAAATAAGTTGATTTTTCTAGATATAATTGCTATATTTGTAATTCTAATCGTCTCCTGATGATGCCAGCTTGGTTGGCAAAGAGCTTCTAGCTAAATTCTATAGAATTTTTGTTATTGTCAGACCTTATCAAGAGTTACAACAGTTTATATTTGCATTTTTTGCTTAAGATGTCTTAACTGTTGTATTTGCAGATTGGAATTTTTTTAATAACAACGTGGCTCTTCCTCTAGCTAATTTTAACTTATTGTCCAAATTTAAATACGATCGGACTCTTGGTCCTTCAGTTATCGTGCTTACAAAGCATATGGTGGTTTCGTAAATAGTCCAGTAAATGTCAAAAGAACTGTTGGCAATGGTAAAGCTACACCTCTTTGAAGCAAGGCAGTACTTAGTCATAAATCTATCTAAAAAATTAATTGTCCTATTATTATGACGAAAAAAATGTATAAATAGAGCAGAAAAATTATTTTATAATTCGTTAAAATTAATAACCAAAACATTAGGATATGAGAAATACATAATACTGCGTATTACAACAAATTACCTGATCAGCTGGAAACTTAAAATAACATGAAAGTCATTGTTTATAAGAATGTTTTAGAGCAGAAAAAGTAATTCTCAATTACGTAAAAATACATACTTTACGAAAAAAATTGTTTGTAGATGATACAGTTATCTTCAATTTTTATTTTCTTTATTATTTGAATAGACGCACGATATTTTTAACTTTATTATTTTATCAAAAAAAAGTAAGTAAACATAACTTGAAAAATAAATCAATAAATGGCATAAATTTACCCCAGTTATACAAAGAGGGCAATTTTTAATGTCTATTTTTATTCAAAATTAGTTTTTTTATTATTTGCGATATGAAGACTAAGACCATAATAAGAAATATAGCAGAAATTTAATATTGCTACATAAATTGTTTAAATTTTTATGAAGCAACCAAAACTGCAGTCTTGTGTTGATGACTCATCGATTTTGTGCGTCGGCCTTGTCTATAGGTGGTGTTGACAGAAGACGCTGTAATTAGGGTAAATGAAATCGGTTGGTCCCAGTTGAAAGGTAATTGAATAAACTTTATTTTCCAACAAAAATTTCTAATATTTTGTTTCATTATAAATGGATAAAATGTTGTTTTACAATAAGGTTGGATTTTTTAGGTTATAAATTATTTTTAAGGAAAATAATGTAGGCATCTATGCTATTTAATTAATCATTTAAAAAGCTAAAAAAAAAAACTTTAAATGAACTTTTTTATTAGAACGCAATTTAAAGGAGAACCGAGAGGAAAACATTTTCGCAAAATTCGATTTTCATGTAAACAAATTTTTGGACAAAGATAACTTATAGAAATTGTAGAGAATTAAAATATCTTTCAACATTGTGGTCAACGTTCTTCTCCTCAAGCGTTAATTACTTCCACATAAGTATAGTAACGACCGAGGTAACGACAAAAAAAAAATTGAAAATTTTTATTGTTCAAATAGGCTTAGAATGTCATGAAACGTCGAGATTTTAAGTTTGAGCGAAAAAATTTTCTGTCTGTCGGTTCGTCTGTAACTTTTTTTGTGCGCACGATTACTCTGGAACTGTTTAAGATATTGACTTAGAATTTGGTACACGTATGTATTTTAACGAGATCTGGAAATAAATTATATTTTTATCCTCTTCCGTCGAAGGGTTGGGTGGTAAATTGGGGTAAATGGGGGATAAATAGGTAAATCGAACAGGTAACAGTCCAGAAAATTTATATTTAGTATATGTAAGAGAAGCTAAGGTCTCTAAAAACTTTTTAGCATTAGTCACCCCCATTACCACCCCCAACCCATTATTAAAGAGGATAAAAAATTTGTGATTTAGTGTGTGTACAAGAACCAAAAATCTCAAAATATTTTTTACTTCATCCACCTCTATTATCATTCCCCTATCACCACCCCCATCCCACTACCGATGTGGGATATCGTTTTATGGGTTTTTGGGGTAGACAATTTCAAATATTATATTATTAAAGTTCCATAAACAATTATTCCCACATACAAAATTTTTTCGTTGTGAGAAACTTGGTTAGAAAATCTGGATGTGGAAGTATTGACTCCTTGGGCAACGGTTTTTTTGAGTTAATCGCGAAAAACGAGCGTCGAAATTTGACTTTTGAAGGGCAGCAAAAAAACACTAAACCTTAAAAAAAATCACTTCTCGGTCAATTTTTTACCATATTGGAACGGACTAAAATTTTCTTCCCCCTTTGATTGACATCCTTTATTTATGAATTATTTTTTTCTGTTGGATGACGACCCTGCATATTTTTCTTATAAAAACTATATCAGATTTTTTCCTGGCAATAGCGACTGACAACTACATTTCAAATATCATTTTACTGTGTCGTTTCTTATTTTTTAAAGTGGCCACCCTGTAAATTTTTCATATTTTTCTTCTTTGACAGTTATGTTACCTACATGCGAAATCTCCGCCACATCTTCTTTCATTATTTTTTTTAGGTGTATATTTTCATATTTTTCTTACTTGGCAGTTGTGTTGTGATATCTGCATGCGAAATAATATCGTCCTTCATCTCATTTTTTATTATTATTTTTGGGGCGACCACCCTATATATTTTTTCATATTTTTCTTTGACAGTTGTGTTAACTATATGAGAAACATTATTGTCCGCAATCCATTTTTTCATTATTTTCTTAGAGTGAACACCCTGTACATTTTTCATATTTTTCCCCTGACAGTTGTGTTAACTACACACAAAATATAACTGTCTTTTGTCACATTTTTTCCTCATTATTTTTTCAGGTGTCCACTGTTCTTCTTTGACAGTAGCGTCAATTAACGACCAAATATTTTTCTTCTGCGTCAAATGGTTTTGTAATATTTTCTCCACAATACATATCTTATAAACTACAATAATTGTTATGTGTACACATGTATTGTTAGAAATAGATAAGTACTTCTGGCTCTTGTAGATATAGTTGTAGATATAGCGCCAACAGACAGACACCAGACCGACAGACAGAGAGACTGATGGAATGAAATGGCTTTAATTTTCGTAATCTGCATAGTCTGAAACGCGAAAATCCGAAGAAATCTCGGAGGGTAATTTTTTTGCGATTACAATACCCTACTTCCCTTCGGTTAGCGAGGGAAGTAAAAAACGAAATTTGATCCATATGGCAATATTTCTAAATGCTTTAATAGTGGATTTTAACATTCCGTAAACAAGTGGCACTGACCATTTACAGGTACCTAAATTTAGCGGGAATTGGATAGAGAGTGTCGACCTACCCCAACATCTGTGGGTCAGACACAACAATGAGCTGTTATAGTTAGTAATTTTAAATATGTGACTTATACTTTCTCAATTTGCTGTAATGTACAGTATTATAAATTTTTCACGTTCTGACTTTTTAGTTATTTAATTTAGTTTTTAAATATCTTAACATTTTAAATCACATAAAGTGAAGTCAAATTAAGTAAGAAAATAGGTGAATAAGGAATTCTCTGGCTGCAGCAATTTTATTATTTTAATTTGTCGTAGATATAATAAGTGCCACCGAGAAGTTTTTAATTAAATCGGTCCAGCGTAAAAATTTTTTAACAATTTATTTTTCAACGCTGAAATTTTCTGCTCTTTTCCTATTATCTTCGGTCCTAATAATCGTATCGCAAAAATAAAAATAGCGAGTGGCTATGAAAATACTTTCTGATAATTTGTTAATTTGTAAGAAAATAAAAACCACCAAAAATTGCCTTTTTTGACAATTTAAGAAATATAACGTAATAATGCATCCATTTTAACGAAAGTTGGAGAAACTGTGCACTTTATTGAACTAAACCTTCGTGCCAAATTTTAGCATAAAATATTTATTCAAACGGCTAAAAATAAAAAAAGATTTCGAAATTTTAATCGCTTATTGTTTAAGTGCATCGATTCGTAGAACATTTTTTTTTCACAATGTAGGTTTTTTACATCTATTTTACAATGATATTATCTTCATTTAAACCTTTTTTAAATATGTTTATAATTTTCAAAATTATAGGTATAAACATATTCAGATAATTGGATTTTTTTATCAAACCAAGAACAGGTAACGAATTATGAAAATAGATGAAATATTTCTTAAAAAAATAATGATCTATTTGCATTTGGGGCCGAGATCCGTCAGTGTTTGCGCCTCAGTCGCTTATAAATAAGCAAATTGATATATGTTCTTAAAATTTGGACTGGTTATTCTTCAATAATATTAGTCTCACCTAGTTGAGAACAATCCAGAAGCACAATTGTTAAAAAGATAGAGGCCCGA
Source organism: Rutpela maculata (assembly GCA_936432065.2). Classification (NCBI taxonomy): domain Eukaryota; kingdom Metazoa; phylum Arthropoda; class Insecta; order Coleoptera; family Cerambycidae; genus Rutpela; species Rutpela maculata. The sequence continues at coordinate 154,239,330 of OW386288.2, forward strand.
TAGTCGGGCTTTTAGCGATTATGTTAGAGATCCAAAAATCGCCAAATAGTCTAAATGTGATATTATGGTTTTACAGATCATACTTCACTCATAAGATAATTCAGTGTGTAAGGCGACCAACACTTTTTTTTTGGATGCAACGTCTCTGGTTCAAATCCTAACTGCGATTTTTTTTTATTGTATCAGTAAAATTAAAAGTTACAAAGCTGTGTACATAGACATAAGAATAACTGTTCAGGTTAGGTTTGTTTTCCCTTCCGCGACAAAAATGAATAGGAAAGTAAAAAAAAATTGACTAAGTGTGTTATAATCTCAAAGCCGCTTTATTCGATGTAATTTTAAAAAACCGCTGCCCAAGGAATCACTACTTCCACATCCAGATTTTCTATCCAAGTCACTCACAACGAAAAATTTTGTATGTGGAAATAATTGTTTATGGAACTCTGATAATATAATATTTGAAATCCTCTACCCCAAAAACCCATAAAACGATACCCCACATCGGTAGTGGGGTGGGGGTGGTGATAGGGGGTAGTAGTGGGGGTGGATAAAGTACGAAAATATTTTGAGGTTTCTGGTTCTTGTACACACACTAAATCGCAATTTTTTTTTCATCCCCTTTAATAATGGGGTGGGGGTGGTAATGGGGGTGGCTAACGCCAAAGTTTTTTTTGAGACCTTAGCTTCTCTTGTATATACTAAATAACAATTTTATGAGCTCTTACCTGCTTGATTTACCTATTTACCCCAAATTTACCCCAATTTACCCCCCAACCCTTCGACGGAACAAGATGAAAATATAATCTAGTTCTAGATCTCGTTAAAGTACATATGTGTACCAAACTTCAAGTCAATATCTCAAACGGTTCCAGAGTAAACGTGCGCACAAAAAAAAGTTACAGACCGACAGACAGAAATTTTTTTTCCGCTCAAACTTAAAATCTCGACGTTTCATAACATTCTAAGCCTATTTCAACAATCCACTGGATGTGGAAGTAATTGTAGTTTTGACTCATTTTCAAACAGCGGAGACAAAAATATAAGCATCGAAAAACAATCAGTCCAAATTTCTAGAAAAAATATCGACTTGTTTATTTATAAGTGACCTAAACACAAAAATTGACGTTTCACGGCCCCAAATGCAAATAGATCATTAATTTCTTTAGAAAAATGTTAGATATTTCATTTATTTTCATAATTCGTTTCCCGCTTTTGGTTTCATAAAAATCCAGAGTTATTTGAATTTGTTTACAACTGTAACTTTGAAAATAATAAATAAATTTCAAGCAAAAACCGTTTAAGTGAGTATTCTTTTTTCTTAACACTGTTGGAAAATACATGTAAAAACCTACATTTTCAACAAAAATTTACCGCACACGAGTCACTGCACTTAAATAACAAGCGATAAAAATTTCGAAATTATTATTGGTTTTTAGCCGTTTGAGTTTTGTTCAAAAATATTTATTTTGCGCTAAAATTTAGCACAGGTTTAGTTCAATAAAAAACTTAGTTCCACGGACTTTCGTTAAAATTGATGCATTATTATGTTATATTTTTATTAAATTATTATTAAAAAAGGCAATTTTTGGTGTTTTTTATTTTTTTTACTAATTAACAAACTATCATCTAGTTTTTGCATAGGCCTAGTCTTATTCAAGATTTTATTGCGAATAATTCGCTATTTTTATTTTTACGATACGATTACTAGGACCGGAGATACTAATGAAAATAACAGCAAATTTCAGTGTTTAAAAATAGGTAAATTGTTAAAATATTACAAGAAGCAATGGACCGATTTAATCCAAAACAGCTCATAGCACTTGTTATTATTCATAAAACAAAAATTACTGCAGCCAAACAGTTTCATTCAAAATTTATTTTCACTCCACTAATAGTGGAAAAAAGTTATTAGAAAATCGATTGGATTTGAATGAATTTCCCTGAAAACTTTTTTAATGGCTTTCTAGAATCAAATATGAAGTTTTCTACCACTTTTCCTTGTCCGCAATAAATATAAAATAAATATTTTCAATTTCCTTTCAAATAGATTTTTTTTTCAAATAAACTTAATTAAAAATTTAAAAATAAAATAAGTACATGTTCTATTTTGCTATTTGTTCTCACCTCACTCCACCATATATCTAGAGACAATACACACCTATAAGATAATAGTTATTTAACAAACAAGTATGTCAATGAGAGCGATTGATAAATTGAGACATTTTAACGTGCGAGCGCTAGCGAGCGCATTATTTGTCGAGATTATTAATCGCCGATTAACACACGAGTAAGTTACAAAAATTTTCCGTTGATTGTATCTAGGAAAAAAAACCGCTGCCCAAGGAATCACTACTTCCACATCCAGATTTTCTATCCAAGTCACTCACAACGAAAAAATTTTGTATGTGGAAATAATTATTTATGGTACTTTAATAATATAATATTTGAAATCCTCTACCCCAAAAACCCATAAAACGATACCCCACATCGGTAGTGGGGCGGGGGTGGCGATAGGGGGTGGTAGTGGGGGGTGGATGAAGTAAAAAAATATTTTGAGGTTTCTGGTTCTTGTACACACACTAAATCACAATTTTTTTTCAACTTCTTTAATAATAGGGTGGGGTGGTAATGGGGGTGGCTAATGTCAAAATTTTTTTTGAGACCTTAGCTTCTCTTATATATACTAAATACCAATTTTATGGACTCCTGCCTGCTTGATTTACCTATTTACCCCAAAATTTACCCCAATTTACCCCCCAATCCTTCGACGGAACAAGATGAAAATATAATCTGGTTCTAGATCTCGTTAAAGTACATATGTGTACCAAATTTCAAGTCAATATCTCAAACGGTCCCTGAGTAAACGTGCGCACAAAAAAAAGTTACAGACAGACAGACAGACCGACAGACAGACAGACAGAAATTTTTTTTCGCTCAAACTTAAAATCTCGACATTCTAAGCCTATTGAACAACAAAAATTTTTTTAAAAATTTTTGTCGTTACTATACTTTCACTGGATGTGGAAGTAATAGGAAAAAAATCTAATTTTATTTTATGACACAAAATTGAATTCTAAGTGTTACTTTATTTATTTAATTATGGTAACACATATGGAATTTAAAAAATATCAAAAATACAATTACAAATTCATTAGGCCTCTTTTTGTAACATCGGAGAAATATGCCAATAGCACCGATTCCGAATAGCGCGATACCTGCTTCTCTTTTATTAATTATAAAAGTTTCATACGCGTTTTATACGTTTGACAATTAGAGTTTTGACATTAATTGTCATATTAACTGTTTTCAATTATGTCCTTAGTTACCTAAACTAAAATCGTATATTAATAGAAAATCATTTATTAATAGGGGTTATTAATGAACGATTTTTTATATATTTATCAAAGCTACAAATACACGATGAACGGAAAAAGTAATAAATAAAATAGGTAGGTATAATTTATTAATTATTTGGAAACACGCGATAATAATTGTTTATGTAACTAAGCACTAAAGTTAAACATTTTATCACGATGTAGAATTTAGTTAAATAAACCACATAAATGATAAAAAGAAACTTTAGTGCCAAGGTGCATAACTAAGTTTTACTTGAAATTGTGAAATTAAGGTTAATCAACTCTATTTAATGAATAATTTTAAGTGACATTAAGAAATGTCAATTATTTAAATTTCAAATCTCAATAATTTTTTGTAATGTAATTATGTCACAAGCAATGGACAATTTATGTTGACGTTTACCTGTCACCTCCTCCAACTACAAGAAATCGTACAATGTTTGATTACTTTAGTGACTATCTCTAACACTTCAATGACAATTTTGAGGTTTTTTCCGATTTCAAAAAAATCTATTTTTTGTACGATCGGGCTTATTTGTTTATTTACAATGTCTGTTGCCAAGACGTCAGGTTATATTTACTGATTGCTAAGTCGGTAAGTAATTTCCTTACCGGTAAGTGAAATTAATATAATATATATTACCGATATTTCACAAAAATAAGTACAAAAGATAAGGTCATTTCTATGTATTAAAAAAAAAATAACATTATTTTCTGCACGATTGTTTTTAATTACACTTCAATTATAGTTATTAAGGTACCAAGGGTGTTATAAAGATAATAACGCACCGAGGTCGGCAGTGTACAATCCCGAGGGCCTCTGGCCCGAGGGAGTGTACGTCGACCGAGGGCGTCATTATCCTATAACACCCGTGGTGCCTTCAACGTTTAATGTCCTGCAAGTCTGTTATTTAATTCAAATTTTTTTTTTTGACATTTACGATTTATTATTTTGACATCTATTATGTTCAGAACGATTTGATTTAAAAGAGAGTAAAAATCATGTTTGTAAACGCCGCCGTTGCATAGCAACGCATTTTGTTTGTCAATAACGCTATCATAATTTGCTTGTTTTGGGTTGTATTATAATTTTATAATGCCCTAGGGCATTATAGATATTCATAACGCCCTAGGGCGTTATTTTTCATTTAACGTATCTCAAAATAGGGTGGTTATTGTAAAATAACAGACTTGTAGGACATTAAAATAATTTAATTTCTAGTAAATAAACGAAATGTCAAAATACAAATATCTTATTTGACAAGTTGTACTTGCCACGAAATATAAACGTGACTTTTGACTTTTCGTTTATTTAGTAGAAATTAAATTATTTTAATTGAAGTGCAATTTAATACGATTGTACAAAAACAGTATAAGCATCGCGAACCTTATAATCTCCGGCGGTAAACGTCCGTTACCGTTCTGATGATACTTAATATACTATTATTTCCACACTACGGAATAATATATATCTACCATATATTAAGTAAGTAACTAGATTACTTGACAAAAATAAAGTCGAATCTTTCATATGAAGTTTTTTAAAATTAGCTTTTCCTGAATAATTACGCCCTTCTGTAAAGCGTGCATTAAAATAATGTTTGAAATATTTGTTTCAGACTCATTATAGTGCAAGCTTTTATCAATAGTTTTTACTCAATATGATATTTATGCAAAAGTCTTTTCATCCTCCGTGGCATCCCTTAAATGTATCAAATAAACCACCCTTTATGACTTTTCAACAGTTATTAACGGTTGAAACTTAGCTTATAACTTCATCAGAAAATTTTAAAACTGTTTGCTTCTTGCTTAAAAAAAATAAAATACCCTGACATGCATAAAAAAACCGCTGCCCAAGGAATCACTACTTCCACATCCAGATTCTCTTTCCAAGTCACTCACAACGAAAAAACTTTGTATGTGGAAATAATTGTTTATGGAACTTTAATGATATAATATTTGAAATCCTCTATCCCAAAAACCCATAAAACGATACCCCACATCGGTAGTGGGGTGGGGGTGGTGATAGGGGTTGGTAGTGGGGGGTGGATCAAGTAAAAAAATATTTTGAGGTTTCTGGTTCCTGTACATGCACTAAATCACATTTTTTTTGCATCCCCTTTAATTAGGAGGTGGGGGTGGTAATGGGGGTGGTTAATGCCAAAAATTTTTTTGAGACCTCAGCTTCTCTTGTATATACTAAATACCAATTTCATGGACTCTTACCTGCTTGATTTACCCATTTACCCCAAATTTACCCCAATTTACCCCCCAACCCTTCGACGTAACAAGATGAAAATATAATCTAGTTCTAGATCTCGTTAAAGTACATATGTGTTCCAAATTTCAAGTCAATATCTTAAACGGTTCCAGAGTAAACGTGCGCACAAAAAAAAGTTACAGACAGACAGACCGACAGACAGACCGACAGACAGACCGACAGACAGACAGAAATTTTTTTTTCTCTCAAATTTAAAATCTCGACGTTTCATGACATTTTAAGCCTATTTGGACAATAAAAATTTTTAAAAATTTTTTTGTCGTTACTATACTTCCACTGGACGTGGAAGTAATAAGCCGTTTTCTTCCATATGTATTTAATACCCTTCTCTCAAAATTATTCAGATTAAAAGTAATGTAAACTAAATGAACGGAAATAACAAAGAAGGTGGGAAATATTTAACAAATATAAAGTAGAGGAGATTTGGACTCGCCCCTTTAAAAGGGGGTAGCTTTCCAGGGAGGGTTAATTTTGGAAAAGTTAATACTAGAAACTTTCCTTAATTTTTGCCAAGGAATCTACTTAGAAATATCCTCAACATTTTAAAATCACAAATTAATTATATTTATAATTACGATTTTTGTTGCTGAACGCACGGAAAAGAAAGACAGTCTATATAATCTTAGTGAAGTAAAAAAGTAAAATGTATCAATAGATTTTTTGTTAAATAACAACAGTTTTTTTGTCATCTTATAGCAGATATAAATACTATTTAGTTACGAGTCCGGTTCTAAGCCAGCCATTAGATAAACACAATTAACATAAAATATTTAATTAACATAGCCAAAAATTATCATTGCCACAGCAAAAATATTGCAGATACAGACATATTAGTTGGCTGCATAATATTTACCAAGCAGATGTACAGTGTTGCCAAGACTTAGGGATTCGTATAATGCATCGAATAAAATAGGGCATTGCAAAATGCGTCAAATATATTCACTGTATATATCGCTTATACACCGACAACTGTAGCGCCATCTGAACATCAATTCGTTGAACTACATCTCGTATGTTTTGAGAGAAAGGAGGTGCAATTTGATGCCCGGGCGAAATTTTGCCAATTGGCGGGATTTGTTGAGAATAACATAGTCTAGGTTTTATACACGCTTATTTTTACGAAGCCCGAAGGCGGGCTTCGTATGTGTGTTGTGGGCTTCGAGTAAGCGGCAGAATATACTGTTTTGGGCTTCGTATTGAGGCTTCATATGTCTATATATATATATATATATATATATATATATATATATATATATATATATATATATATATATATATATATATATATATATGTTCAAAGTATGCTTCTAGAGGGCAGAGTATTTACTGAACGTAATTTCTCTCTGAAGCAACCCTCTATACATCCTTATTTCAAAAATAAGGAAATTGACCAGACTACAACAAATTGCAAGTCTGGCGCGTTAAGTGTAATAATCACATATTACTACGAAACGCTGCAATTCGATTTTAGCAAACACCGACCGAAAGACTTATTCCTAATTAAAGGAACTCTCATGTCAGCCACTACACACCACTTGCAGACTGCAGTTTCGAGCTGTTTGGCTCTCTTCAGTGCAAGGTAGGCATGCAGTGACTGGCAACGAGATTTCCGATGTATAGGTACATGTTCGTAGTCTTAAGACTGGCAACATGCAAAATAAATCGAAGGCGCCATCTAGCGGTCGCCGCTTAGTACAATCGAATTGGTTAGCCTGAGATGGGCAGCAAATGTTCAAAGTATGCTTCTAGAGGGCAGAGTATTTACTAAACGTAATTTCTCTCTGAAGCAACCCTCTATACATCCTTATTTCAAAAATAAGGAAATTGACCAGACTACAACAAATTGCAAGTCTGGCGCGTTAAGTGTAATAATCACATATTACTACGAAACGCTGCAATTCGATTTTAGCAAACACCGACCGAAAGACTTATTCCTAATTAAAGGAACTCTCATGTCAGCCACTACACACCACTTGCAGACTGCAGTTTCGAGCTGTTTGGCTCTCTTCAGTGCAAGGTAGGCATGCATGTTGCCAGTCTTAAGACTACGAACATGTACCTATACATCGGAAATCTCGTTGTCAGTCACTGCATGCCTACCTTGCACTGAAGAGAGCCAAACAGCTCGAAACTGCAGTCTGCAAGTGGTGTGTAGTGGCTGACATGAGAGTTCCTTTAATTAGGAATAAGTCTTTCGGTCGGTGTTTGCTAAAATCGAATTGCAGCGTTTCGTAGTAATATGTGATTATTACACTTAACGCGCCAGACTTGCAATTTGTTGTAGTCTGGTCAATTTCCTTATTTTTGAAATAAGGATGTATAGAGGGTTGCTTCAGAGAGAAATTACGTTTAGTAAATATATATATATATATATATATATATATATATATATATATATATATATATATATATATATATATATATATATATATATATATATATATATATATATATAAAAAATGAATACTTAATATCAATTACTTTGATCGGACTAACCTTAACCCATTTTGCCTGGAGTATCCTAGTTGTCAACCGTGAAGCAATTCTCATTGTACCGAAATCTCTCTCACTTTATCAAACTGGCACAGGTAAAAAGTAATAAATCATAATTGATTCGTTAATAGGTTAAACTGTCGTATAAAATTTAATTATAACTATGAAAGGAATAGACTTTTAAATCGTCTGAGATTATTTCCTATATTTAATGAGTAAAGGTTAACTTCTTGTAAATGTGTTCGAGTGTATTCGGATAACAGATTCCGAAGTTGATAAATTTAAAAAACGACCGAGCACGCTCTCTTTGAGCTAGGTGGCTTCCTTTTTCATTTCTACCGTCCAAGCAATCACATGTTTTAATTACTCCCAGAATTTATTAGTGAACGTAATTAACATTATATGTTAATGAAGAATCGAAGATGGATTTGAATCTACTAAATTGGTGTTGGAGTAGTTGTTAATAAAGAACCTTATTATTTAATAAGGTAAGGCTTTTATTTTATTAAATATTCGAAATATAATTCTAACGACAGTCGTTCTCTTTTAGGTTTTTCTTCTTTCCTTTTTTTTTTTTTCTTATATTTTCATTCCCTTTTTTGCCTTTACGTTTTTTGTTTAACGTTCACTAAATACCTACGTTTTTTCTCATCACTATGAAGTATGACTCCAGCAGGGACATTTTTTTACGTAGTTTTTCTTTGATGGTTTTTTAATAATTTTTTAAACATTCTTGTGTAACTTAATCCTTCATGGAAGAATTTTTCTATGAAAATAACTTTGTCACAGGAGGTTGATGACGCACGAGGTAGTTATCTATTTTTGATACTTACATCACTCATATCGGCTGTTATCCCCAAACTCCGTTGGATAAGACAGTGAGAATCATTTATTCAACGAGACAAATAACAAGGCGCAGATGAGGTAGAGGTCATTTGAAATACTTAACTTCCCCGGCAAATCTGGATCGCAAGACTAGATGTTGTCCCACCTCAACATAGGAGTATTTAAGTTATGTACCTATTATCTTGATCAAGTATACAACCCTTTTTTATTTAAATCTTATTTAAAATTTGAATAGACAAAGTACTAGGCTACATTTATTAACATTACCTCCATTTTATAAATTTTCTATTTTTTTGTCACTGTCATTTTGTAGTTTTAATCTTTATAGAGCGGGAGCTAGGTGGCTTTTTCGGCAGCTCATCGTTTTATGAACGATATTTTTATGGTTTAATAGATGATAACGATTCATAAAATCGACTTCTGGCGGGGCACCTCCAGTCAGGAGCGTCACGAACACTATTTAAAAATCAGTGAAATCATGTCTTCGTTACAAGGCTAATTTTTTTTGTGTGTACACATTTTAGCCGAAAGTGTTAAATTCATGTATATTTAAGAGCCTATGGTACTTTTGTTGACACTAGGAACTTTACGGGGAGGCAATTCTATTGTTGAAGAAGCTTATATTTACGTTTTAAAAAGGAGCCAGACCTTGTAACGATGAGTTTAGAGTTCTGAGATGAAATATGCGAAAAAAAATCCAATTTTCTTAAAAAATCCTAAACATTTTCTTTCTGGCTAGCCTTACTGACGGGAGTTTCTTTCTGGGAATTTTTTTCTGTATTCAAAACATTTTAATAAACATGCTCAACCTTAAAAAAGTTTGTAACGATCGTGTTGTATAACTCCGTTTTTTTACATCTTTGACCTTTCTGGTTGCGACCCTGATGGTCCACACTTTCTGGCGATCTTATTTTATTCATTCTAAACATAAAATGTGCACGCACAAAAAAAATGGCTTTGTAACGATGATATAATTTGACTGATTTTTATATCTTGAACCATGGCCAACTCGACGGGCTGACATATGCCAGAAGTCTATTTTGTCGTTATTTAATTTCGATAGAATTAATCAGCGCATAGAAAATGCTTGTAACGATGAGTGTCCGAAAAAGCCACTTAGCTCCCGCACCATTACTTGTCTGTACAATTCAGTAGAAGCCTGATTGTTGATACAATTAAGTTTGTTTAACTATTTCTACAAATTATTTTTATCTAAATATTTTAATAAGAGGTTACACCTAGTGTTACTGAGAATCTGGTGCTTTTGCACGTAGGTATCTTTATTCTCAGATAAGGTTAAGCTTGAAAGCTGTTTTCTTATTATCTAGTGTTAACTTGTTAATGCTGCGGCATTATGAATTAACTTGTCGCACCGTGTGTATATTTTTGCCTGATCATTTTTCTAAATTTTGTGCTTTCCCTTTACACTGTCAAATAGTCACTACTTATATCTTTGGCCTAGAACTTAAGTATACCCGTGTGTAAATATCAAATATTTTTAACCCTAGTTAAACTTATAGCTGGGAATAACCTTTCTCAATATTTAGATTTTCTCTGTTTTTGCTTACTAACCTAGTATTAGAAATATCAGTGTGGAGTAGTTAAACTAGTGGGTAATATTATACAGTTTATACATAAATTTTATTTATACAAAATCCTTTTATCGTAATATATTGTCAAACTTGGATTGTTAACTTGTCTTTATGATTTATTTTTCTATCTTTTTCTAGTCTTCCTACTTCTGATTATACTAGATAATCTGGCGCCCACTCTCGAACTCGCACCCTGCTCTCCTCAATAACACCTGGTAAAACACCTCACACACGAGACTAGCTAAATGTTACCTCCCTTTTCTTAGGACATTTAAATAACGAATTAGGTTGTTTCAAGATTGTAATTACCGAAGTGCTACTCTTACTATAACATCAACAACCTGTAAATTCCACAAAAATAATAAGGGGAAGAACTCCTTTAAGGGAAAATAACACACATTAAAGTTGCAACCCACTCCAGGTTCAGTGTCTCCAGATAACGTTAACTAACCTTTTAAATTCAATATAGGATCGTAATTTCCATTCTTGTTATCATGCTGATAAAAAATTTAGCTTATGGACTGGGAGATAAACGAAGGTTGTTCAGATTTCAATGACTCTAATATAATGACATGAAATTTTGTTTTCTCTATGAGCAATATCCACGGTTTTGATAATGTGCTGATTAAATACAATATAATCTTCCTTTTCGTATTTACGAAGAGTGCAATAAGTAAGAGAAACTAAATAAGATATTGTAGTTTTTAAAATAGTACTACCTACGACACATATGAACATTAAGCCTTCAATGCGTCAATTTATTCTGATATGCTCTCTTATTAATTATTTACTATGAACCTATATTATGCCACTTACAAAAGTGCAGACTTATTATTTTTATGTTATGAAAGTTATGATATCAAATATTAAAGAATTGAAATTTTGAAGAGATTTAAATTTAAATTGTACTCTACCTTTTTAATAGAGTAGCCCGGGACCCCAATACCTTTTGGTATACCTAGTGGAGGAGCACGAGCAAACTGTGCATTGCCTGGAACCTGCTACCCTAACCTCAGGAGCAGTTTCAGATAAACATGGGGTTTAAATAAATAAAAAAATGCAGAAAATTTTCAGTAAAATAACAATATATTATAAAATACGTTGGGAAATTTTATGAACAACCCAAATAAATAACTTAATCTAAAATTGTAGTTTTTATTATGGTCTTTCAGTGCTCGATACTTTTAAATATTGCAATATTACTTTTGTAAGCTTATTTCTTGATTGTTATTGATAGGTGGCGCTATCGGTCACACCTACTGTGTCTCCTCTTCGATTATTACTTAGTGTTCCTTAAATATGACAGCCAAAAATGAAAATGTTTGAAGTTCTAATAGAATTTCAATTAATAAATTTATTTATAATATGGCTAGTTCTTCCTTAACTAGTAAGTACTAATTTACTCTTTCCTTGACGTATGAATTGATTCCTTATTTTGAGACATGTAAATTACCTTTAAAAATTCTTATTACTCGGTCTATTTCATTTCATAAATTATTCCGGCATTTTATCAATTTTTATGTATCAAGGTGATTTGACGATCTATCATCGACTGGAAAATTACTACTCGTTCACATTAGTCGGGAGCTCTCCCTAGCTGTACGTGCATGTCTTTGGGCACAATGTTTTTCATAAACATTAAAGCTTAAGGAACAATTTATACATGTCCCCAAAAAAAACTGGCTGTACTTTCAAAATGGTGCCCACGTACAGTGGGCTTCCGTAGTACACGAATCTCTTAATAAGGGCAATGCCTTAATTTAATTAAAATATTTTCACCTCATAATAAAATTTTCAATTTAACTTAAAAGCATAAAATTACCTAACTACATAAAGTTTCCTCTACATGATTGATTAATATGCTTAAATAACTATTTCCTAACCTTTAACAAAACTGTTTCTATTTTATTTATTATAAAACAATTTTTATTTTAGGAAATGAATCTGTAGTTCACTGATGCCTGTCTTTGCAAATAAAACTTTAGGGTCAGTCAATTTGCCCCCCCCCAGTTACTTTTTCTTCTCCAATTTGCTAGCACACAATGTTCAGACCTAGCACACCCTAGCACAACCATTTTTAAAGCTAGCACACCCCCGCGCAAATAATAAATAGGGGTTGTTTTCGGGGGGGGGGGGCAAGTTGACGCTAGCCCCCCCCTCCCCAGTTATTTCCTCTCGAATTTGCTAGCGCGTAATGTTTAGACCTAGCACACTCTAGCACAACTACTTTCAAAGCTAGCACACCTACAGGGCCGGTAATATACAGGGTGTAAATTTTTTCTTCAACCCCCCAGTTATTTTTTTGTCTTGAATTTGCTAGCACATAATGTTTAGACCTAGCACACCCTAGCACAACTATTTTCAAAGCTAGCACGCCTACAAGGGCGGTAATATACATGGTGTAAATTTTTCCTCAGCCGTGTCCCCAGTTATTTTTTTGTCTTGAATTTGCTAACATGCAATGTTTATACCTAGCACACCCTAGCACAACCACTTTCCAAGCTAACGCTCCTACGGGGTCGAAAATATACAGGGTAGAAATTTTGCCCCGCCCACAGATATATTACATAATTTTTCGATGTGGTAATTTATATATTTATATTTGACCCCTAGTTCTCTATATTGGCATATATCATTTTTGAATTTTCACTGCAGTGCCACGTTGTTCCATTTTTTTTTCGATAAAAAAATGCATTAACAAAAGTCAAAAATAAGGTTTCTAAAAAATGCATTTTCATAAATACCACTTGGCTTTCACTCCTGGGAGCTGAATTGTACAGAGGTAGTTCAGAACATGCTGATCAATAGTCTTTACGGTCGCAAAAATATTAACTTTTAGGATTTCGAGATATTGGCCAAAGAAGGTCTTTTTATCGGCGAAGCTACGACCTTCTTTGACCAATATCTCGAAATCCTGTCATTAAATTTTTTTGTGACCATAGAGACTTTTGATCAACATGTTATGTTGCAAAATTTCTGCTCCCAGGACTGTTAATGCATTTTTTTATCTAAAAAAAAAAAATGGAACAACGTCGCACTGCAGTGAAAATTCGAAAATGATATATGCCAGAATAGAGAACTGTGAGTCAAATATAAATAAATAAATTACCACTGAGGGTTCCATCGAAAAATTCCAAGTAAATGCTTGCCACCACTATGTCAAACATCCTGTAGATGTCAGAATAATTTTCAAATATATCACTCTAAATTTCGTACAATTTTTATATTGGACATTTTTTTCTAATTTCAAACAGTTGAGGAGATATTGACTGTCCATTTAATTTTCCATGGAAACAATAATAAAAAATTTCCCACCATGATGAGAGCTTTTTGAAAAACACTGTATATTATATTTTAAGTATGTCATTATTATTTTTGTGGTGTGTTATTATATTTACTAAAAATTTACTAAAATGATTGTAAAAGTTATTCATGAAATAAAATTTAATTTATTTATTTATTTAATTATTTAGTTGTTGTGCTAAGTCCAAACATTGAGTGCAGTCAAATTTGAGAAAAAAAAGTACATGAGGGCTAACAAATAAATTTTCGGCCCTCTAGGAGCGTTAGCTTGGGAAGTGGCTGTGCTAGGGTGTGTTAGGTATAAGCATTGCGTGTTAGCAAATTCAAGACAAAAATAACTGGGGCGGACGGCTGAGGAAAAAATTTACACCCGGTATATTACCGCCCCTGTAGCTGTGCTAGCTTTGAAAATAGTTGTGCTAGGGTGTCCTAGGTCTAAACATTATGTGCTAGCAAATTCAAGACAAAAAAAATAACTGGGGGAGTTGAGGAAAAAATTTACACCCTGTATATTACCGGCCCTGTAGGTGTGCTAGCTTTGAAAGTAGTTGTGCTAGGTTGTGCTAGGTCTTAACATTATGTGCTAGCAAATTCGAGAGGAAAAAGTAACTTGAGGGGGGGGCTAGCGTCAACTTCCCCCCCCCCCCAAACAACCCCTATTTATTATTTGCACGGGGGGTGTGCTAGCTTTAAAAATGGTTGTGCTAGGGTGTGCTAGGTCTAAACATTGTGTGCTAGCAAATTGGAGAAGAAAAAGTAACTGGGTGAGGGGGCAAGTTGACTGACCCAAAACTTTAACTGTCCATTCTATACTTTACAAAGTTCAAATAGAATGTTAAGTTCTACCACAGCTTAGATTTGCAGACCCTATCTACTTATTCTGGTTTAAATGTCCATATCATTGTTGCATTGTTACTTTTATTGATTGAAGAAACCTTTTCCCGAAGCACTAGGTTACTATGTAGAAATCATTCTAAACTGTACGGCTTTATTTGGAGTACTTTCAGATATCTACCATCAATTCACTTGATACTCTTTCCTAAAGTCTATTCTTATTGTTTGTATTTTTTAGGTATCGCCAACTTAATATTTGCCTTATTTTTCATATTTAATGTTTATAGTTTCACTCTAATTATTAAGATGTGGTTTTATTCGAATAGAAGTCCTAAGAAATCACCCTATTAAAATGGAGAATTTTGGTTTTCCGAAGCTATCGTAAACTCATATTTTTAAGTTATAAAATTCACTAATTATGTTTTTTGCATTTTATTACTTATTGTTATATCTTTGCAAATTTATAACTAATGACAAATACGTATAGATAATAAGAATACATTTAAAACAATTTATATTATTCAACATTTCCTTGTTTATTAAACTGTATGCTGATGTCGGGCCAACAAGCTGCACACAATGCTCAATTGTATCATGCAACTACGTTTGCATATTGATATAATAAATAATTACGTAACATTGAGGATATCATAACGGTATATTAAATAATTCTAATTATTATTGAAACATGCAATATATAGAGCATTTGATTACAATAATTACATTTCAGTCAGTGTATATAATAGCACAATATATAGTAGGTACGTTTGTAGACGGCAGAATATTTATTAGTGAAATATTTTTGTCGCTGTAGCTCAGTCGGTTAAGGCGTATTGAGTGGCGAATATGTTGATCGACGGTCTACCGCGCTCTGGGTTCGACCCCCAGCCCCGGTATTGACAACACCGGTGGGTGTGGATGTATGTCTGCGTTTTCCCGCACAGCCTTGACTTTGGATTTGGGGGTTGTCTACTATCTGTGGTGTGTTATATAATGTTATGTTAACTCCTCTATACGTTTCCTTAAATAGACTGCAACCAACAGCTATTCTCCCGACTAATTCCCCGCCGAGTGCTGAATTGCGGATTACAAGCTTGGCCGCGTTAAGTGCAATAACTAGGTATTGCCACAAAAGGCTAAAGTTTCGATTGCAACAGACACCAGCCAGCCGAAAGACTTATTCCCACTCGAAGGAGCTCTCGTGCCAGCCACCCCACACCACTTATAGAGTGCAGGTTCGAGCTATTGGCTCTCGTCAGTGCAAGGTAGGTCTGAGATGGCTGGAACGATGCCCTTGTTCACTCTTGGTACATGACGAGATTTATATAACCACGACATGCAAGTAAACTGGCAGGCTCCATCTAGCGGCTGATCTCCAGTACAATCGAAACAGCAGTAGTCCTGACATGGGCACAGTTAGTAGGTATGCTTTTATAGGGCAAAATATTTACTAGTGAAATATTTTTGTCGAACTCTATACGTTTCCTTAAATATATAAGGAATATAGGCATTCGTCCGGAGAATAACTGTTGGTTGTAGTCTGGTTTTTATTCCCCTAATTGATAGAAGTAACTTAAATTATCTCTACGGGGTGATGAACTGAGACTAAGTTAATGAATGATCGTGAGTATGTTTTAATTACTTTTTTTTTATTTGTTGTAGCAGTAAGACCCTGTCATGAGTCTACTCTTGGTACATGACAAATGCTTATATACATACTAAGATCAACTTCGAAAATGAAATAGAGGCACTTAATTAAACTATATGTTCTGTATAAACATTGGCTCGAAATAGTTTGATAAAGGAGTATTATCCCCTTGAAGATGACTTTGTGGAGTTGCAGGACATACTACTCTATCTAATCCTCTTTAATTTAAACTATTGACTAAAAAATCAGTACCTTGGAAGAAGAGCTCACGCCATTGCCAAATTATGCTTAGATGTGAAAAAAAAACAATCACAGGTATAATCTTGAGATCACTATCATTTAGCTTGTTTATAATAAAACATTAATATTGGACTTGGAACTTTATGTTTCTGAAGTACTGAATTTTTGGCCCGATGCTTTGGCTTACCTCATCCATTAGTTTCTGACCAGAGTGACAAAGGATAAATTGTATCATCAAAAAGGCTGATAGGTGCAGAAATGCAGCTAGCGATTTTTCCTACAAATAAAGTTACAAGTGTAAAGGTCGCAGGAATATGAATAAGCAGTCCTAAGTTTGCAACACTAAATCATTACTAAAACTCTGCATAATTGGCGTTTGTTTCGCCTGACAATCTGGCTTGATTAGATATAATTAAAATTTCTTCAGTTTAAGCAATCGCATTTGTGAGCGACGTTGAGAGGCAAGGGGTGCAGAACGCAGAGCTGGATTTAACTACATTATAAATAAATATAAAATACCTAATAATAATTTATAATATTACACTTACAATATCCCCGAAAGCACTGCCATGAATTGGTAACAAAACTTACTAAAATTATTTTCAGAAACACAACCAAATAAAGAAATATGAAGTAATTATCGAATTATATCTTCACCCCGACAGTATAAGCTCAACTGCGGTGTCTCTAACTGCGGTCCTGGATTAAATAACACACTCATAAGTTTACACACTATAGCGACTCACTCACTGGAAATCGAGAAGTTCCTATGGAGTCGAGAAGAAACAAAAGAAAAAACATTCGATTCGATAACAAAAATAATAACAATATATTTTGAAATACACAAAAATCAAATAAATAAAAGATGTATTAAAGAAAACAAATATACGTATATTTACATCAATTTTAATTTTATTTATAGCATTAACGCTATAAATTTGGTGACCCCGACGTGATCTATATATGCCCGACGTGATCATATGACCTGCATGGTGAGATCTAAGTTGTATGATTAATTGAAGAAGGGGAAAAATTATTTCTACTCTCGAAGATAGAAGAAAATTCAGATATAATTACCCGAAGATCAACACATTCCTGATTTAGAACCACTTTTATCAATGATTTCAAGAAGAGATTCAACATACTAACTACCACTATAAATTGTTTCAGATGATGCTTTTCGTTTAATGAAGAGAAGAATTTTCCTGATAAATTTTGAATAGATGTTCCTCTAATTTATGGTAATTCCCTATTTCCCAATTGAAGTTGAACATTACAAGTACTGTCATCTGCTGGTGAGTGAGTTAAAGTACATTTCCCTTTTTATCTGAGAAATAGTCAATCAACCAATCACAATCAATTAATTATGCCAACACAACCTTCAGACGAGGATTTTCCTCAAACCCACTATATCACATCTGTCAAGCTACCACCGTTTTGGAAATCAAAACCTGAAATTCGGTTTACCCAAATCGAATCACAGTTTTCTGTTGCAAAAATTGTCAATGACAAGAAAAAGTATGATCAGGATATAGCTAATTTGCCATTAGATGTGATAGATAATATATACGATATAATATCTAATCCCCCGGAAACAGATCTATATATCAATTTAAAGAAAATTTTAATTTCACGTTTATCATCGAGTTAGGAAAAACGCCTCAATGATTTGTTATCAGGTTCCCAAATGGGTGATCTGAAGTCGTCAGATTTCTATAGATCCATGCTGAATATCTTTGGAGGTTTCAGCATGGTTAGTCAAGATTTATTGATAAAATTATGGAAAAGACGTTTCCCTCAAACTGTATATATCGCTATTACAGCTTCCGGGAAAACAGACACAAAAGAGATTCTTGATATTGCAGATCAGATATGGGAGTCTTGTCAAAATTCGATGGTTGCATCGTAATCCAAAAATCCTCTTGACTCTGAATCTGATTTAACTATGTTATCAGATTTAACTACCACTATCAAAAATTTTTCAATCACTTTCCATGATTCAATTAATCAAGTCTTACAAAGACAAGAAATTTTTAATTCTCGATTAAACTCCTTAGAATCTAAATTACCTGATCAATCTTTCGAGCCTCAACCTTCTACTTCTTTCTGCAGTAATTGTAGGAGTAGAAACATTTCACAAACTCGTATTTCTAATCGCAATCGTTCACCCAGCCGTAATAATTTTCCCAAGAAGTTTGATCGTACAGATAATACTATTTGTTACTACCATCAACTTTATGGTGCCAATGATTATCGTTGTGGAGGTGAATGGTGCAAATTCAGTAAGAGTTGTAAAAAATCTGATAATCCTCAAAGATGACTGAAGTTTGATAATTTTATGACGTCTGACTTTGACTTTTCTGGCAACAAACGTCGACTTTTTATTTATGATAGATCTAATAACCTGAACTTCCTAATCGACACTGGCGTCGATTTATCTGTGGTGCCACGTAATGTTTCCACAGATTTTAAAAAGAATTTTGATACGATATTAACCGCGGCTAACGGTTCAACCATTTTCACATACGGTAAGAAATTGTTAAAGGTCAATCTAAACTTACGCAGATTGTTTCCTTTCGTTTTCAATATTGCAGACATTGACATCCCAATCGTCGGAGCAGATTTCTTGTCTCATTTCGGTTTAGTTGTCGATCTTAAAGAAGCTCGAATAACTGATAACAAGACTAATTTGTCAATTAATTGTTTTATTAAAAATAGTCCTTTAGACAATTATAGATTAGACACACTTAAATTATTTCCTTTAACAGATAAATATAACAAATTACTTTTACAATTTCCTAATTTAATTAGTTCACCAGATTACAATTTACCTATTAAACATTCTGTTGTACATCATATAGTTACTAAAGGCCATTTACCTTTTTTCACGACCTCGTAGATTAGACAATCTTAAATTTAAAATAGCTCAAACAGAATTTAACAATATGGTGGAATTGGGTATCTGTAAACCATCATCTTCTCAAGTTTCTTCACCACTTCATTTAGTAGCAAAAAAAGAGAAAAATGACTAGAGACCTTGTGGAGATTATCGACAACTAAATACTATTACTATTCCAGACAGATATCCATTACCTCATATTCACGACTTTAGCTCTCAGTTGCACGGCTGCACTATTTTCTCCAAGATTGATTTAGTGCAAGCGTACCATCAGATACCTGTCGCTGAAAATGACGTTTATAAGACAGCCATAACAACTCCTTTCGGACTGTTTGAATTTTCCCGCATGCCTTTTGGCCTACGCAATGCCGGTCAAACTTTCCAACGTTTTATGAATGAAGTACTTGTCAACTTAACCTTTCGTTTTCGTCTATTTGGATAATATATTAATCGCAAGTCAATCAGATGTACAACATTTTGAACATTTGGAAATAGTTTTCAAAAGATTAGACATACGGAATTAACATTAAACCATCTAAATGTATCTTGGGAGTTGACAATTTAACCTTTTTAGGTCATCAAATCTCTTCATCAGGTATTTTACCATCAACTGAGAGAGTCGAAGTCATTAATAATTTCCCTTTACCGACAACTCTCAAACAACTACAACATTTCATAGGTATGGTAAATTTTTATCATCGTTTCATACCTCATTTTGCTGAAATTTTACTTCTCTTTGTAACAGTTTATCTCATGATAAAATTACAAAGATAAATAGTTGGCCTGATGAATGTTTAGATGGATTTTCGAAAGCCAAAGACGCTATAAGTAATGCAGTAGTTTTAGCTCATCCTTGCAATAATGACGACACTATCTTATCTCTCTCAGTCGATTGGTCTAACCTTGTCATGGGTGCAGTTTTAGAGCAAAAAGATAATAAGGGATTTCTTGCTCCGTTAGCATTCTTTTCCCGTAAATTAACTACAGCACAACCCAATTATTCGGTTTTCGACAAAGAACTTTTAGCATTATATACTGCAATTAAACATTTTAAATTTATACTTGAAGGTCGAAAGTTTAATTGTTTTACAGATCACAAACCTTTAATCAACGCTTTATTCACAAAAGCAGAAAGATCTCCTCGTCAAATACATCATTTAGAATATATAGCTCAATTTTCTTGTAAAATACAACATGGTAAAGGAAAACATAACGTAACAGCTGACAGCTTGTCACGTATTTACGACACTTCTTCTTTAAAACAAGATATTTTACCACTTCAACTTAAAAATTCTCGCTTCCTTAATGTTAACTTTGACCTAAAGTTGCTTAGTGAAGATCAAGAGAAAGATTCAAATCTCAACTATTCATTGTCAGATAAATCATCACTAACTAAAACCAATTTCATTTTAAAAAAGATACAAATCCCTGATTCAAATGAATTTATTTGGTGTGATGTTTCTCGTACAAAAGTTTGTACCACTTGTTTACAGACGAACGATATTCGATATTTTTCACAACTTATCTCATCCTGGTATTAGCGAAAATCAAACAAATGAACCCAGTAGGAATTTACCTTCGAGATAAAGGAATTCACGTATAAGGAAAAGTTTTTATAGTAAAGTAACACCGGAAATTTGTCATGATATATAAATCGCTGTCACATATTGGTGAATTTGTGTGTATCGAAGGTAAATCCCTACTGGGTTCATTTGTTTGATTTTCGCGAATTAAAGCCACTAGACTGTTGATTTCAAATAACTATTTTTGGCCGAAAATTAACACAGATTGCAATTTATGGTCAAAATCGTGCATTAACTGTCAAGCTGTCAAAGTCAGCCGACATACAAGAAGTCCTCTTGGAAACTGCACCATCCCGAAAAGCAGATTCGACCACATCCATATAGATTTGGTAGGACCATTACCTCCATCCAAAGGTAACTCTTACATTCTTACGGTGATTGAACGATTCACTAGGTGGCCGGAATCGTACCCTCTTCGCGACATCACAGCAGAAACAGTTGCGCGTACTTTATTTCAAAATTTTGTTTGTCGATTCGGTGTTCCCTTGACCGTGACGACTGATCAAGGGGTACAATTCGAGTCAAGATTATTTAATGAATTTGCAAAGTTTTTAGGTTTTCATAGAATACGTACAACTGCATATCACCCACAAGGGAACTCTCTAACTGAAAGATTTTATCGCTCACTTAAAACTTCCTTGTTAACTAGAGCCAATACATCACATTGGGCAGATGAATTACCCATCGTTTTATTAGCATTTAGGACAACTCCCAAGGAAGATCTGCAATGTTCACCTGCTGAACTTATATATGGTCAAACCCTTCGTTTACCTGGCGAATTTTTCGTTGAATCGTATAATTCCCCAGATATTCCTTATTTCATTGACAAATTACGCATTTATTTTAATAATTTAAAATTTGTTCCTCCAATTTCGCATGGCAATTACAAATCTTTTGTTAGTTCAGATCTTGCCTCTTGCGATTTTATTTTCGTTCGCAATGAACGGTTTAAACGTTCATTTACTCCTTTATATGAAGGACCGGTTAAAGTTTTATCTCGTTCAGATAAGTTATTTACCTTTAAGAAAGGAATCAAAGTCATAACTGTCAATATTGGTAGGGTTAAACCAGCTTTTGCATTAATTGACATTCGATTCGATAACAAAAATAATAACAATATACTTTGAACTACACAAAAATCAAATAAATAAAAGATGTATTAAAGACAACAAATATACATACATTTACATAAATTTTAATTTTATTTATAGCATAACGCTATACACCCACAGGCCACGTCAGATTGTCGACATCAAATGGCCGGTATCTTCTCTTTCACTTAATGTAAAAGTGGAGTAAAGACGAAAGATGAGTTACCGCATTTTTTATTCCCTTTGCATCTCACACACTTCTCACTAATACTATTACTTCAACTATAACTAAACTTGTCTATTGATGGTTTGAGGAATTTCCAGATGTAGCCGAATGGAAGGACTACAGTTACAAAATAATTAATCAATTTTGAAAAAATAATATGGAGCGTACCCATTTTACACAAAGTTTAGTAATCAGATTAAACTCTTAAAAGGAAGAGATTTGATACATTACCTTTAACCATTAAAATATCTTTTTTCAGCTCATATATAAAAAAATAACAATTTTTCACTGTCTACTCTATATGAAAGTGACATTTTTTTACTCTAGAGATGAAAATTTTTCATGTCTAGAAGTGAAAATGAAAAATGTCAAATTTGACATCTTAAATTTGACATTTTCATTTTCACTTCTAGAGATGAAAATATTTTCATGTCTAGAGTAAAAAAAATGTCACTTTCATATTTCTATATGAATGAGTAGAAAAAATAGTATTTTCTACTCGAGATGAAATACGTTTTTTTCATTCGTAAGATTGCCCAACTCGCTTAGCTCGCGGGCCAATTCTCATCTCACGAAAAAAACAGTATTTTCATTTCTTGTAATAAAACGTACTATTATTTTATTCAACTGTGTTGTATGCCATTTTTTATAGGTTGTTTATTTTATAATTTCATTAAACAATCATTATTTACACTACGTGATACCCAACCGACATACCTCGAAAATCAAAGTTGTGCTAGCTTAAACATTGTCTAATTGTCGGTTGTGGTGTTTTCTTAATTTTTCTGTTTTTCTTGAGGAGATTCTTTGCCACATGTATTTTCTTTTAAAAACAATGTCCGTAAAACAAACGTAACGCTACACTGGGATGTGAGAGCGACACAAAAAATACGTTATGACACGAACGACTACCATTCTACGACATACAAAGGCAAGACTAGCGAATCTCCCATATTCCTTCAATCCCCCCTTGAAATACTCTTCTCCACTAATTTAAGCACAGTTGCGTAACAAAATTTTTATTACTTGACGACTGAAGTAGGATTTTTAGCTTAATTTCCCCTACTTCTTATATGACAATAAAAAATAAAGTATAGTAACGAATTTAAATGTTTTAAATATCCTTTAGTTTTAAATAATGATCTATAAGAAAATCGTCAATTAGTATTTCGTTCATCATGTCTTGGAGGTTGTTCGCCGGAACATCTGACCGCTGCGTTACTCCGCGCAGCTCTTGCGTTTTATCACGTAGTGTAAATAATGATTGTTTAATGAAATTATAAAATAAACAACCTATACAAAAATGGCATGCACCACAGTTGAATAAAATAATAGTATATTTTATTACAAGAAATGAAAATACTGTTTTTTTTTTTCGTGAGATGAGAATTTTCTCGCGAGCTAAGCGAGTTAGGCAATCTTACGAACGAAAATAACGTATTTCATCACGAGTAGAAAATACTTATTTCTACTCATTCATATAAAAATAACAATTTTTTCACTGTCTGCTCTATATGAAAGTGACACTTTTTTACTCTAGACATGAAAATATTTTCATCTCTAGAAGTGAAAATGAAAATATCAAATTTGACATTTTTCATTTTCACTTCTAGACATGAAAATATTTTCATCTCTGGAGTAAAAAAATGTCACTTTCATATAGAGTAGACAGAAAAAAAATTGTTATTTTCTTATATATGAGCTGAAAAAAGATATTTTAATGGTTAAAGGTAATGTTAGACTGCGACACGGGATCCTGGGTTCGAATCCTGGCTAGGGTATGGATATTTAGTAGCGTTTTTTACATGTTGCCGAGATAGTAACAGTAGACTAGATCGCGGTTGTGTGAGAGACAACACTGCTAGTCGCTCTCCTCTCCTGAGTTCGAGTCTCAACTGCGGCAGATATCAATGTCGTAGGGAATGGTTATTGTGTTGTTGTCTATGTGTCTATGTGTGCGCGTCGTGATTAACTGATGAAGTGGCTATAGCTAAACTCCGCCAGTATGTAAATATAAATAAGGCGTTAAAAAAACATAATGCATATTGAGGCGTACAGGCGCTGAGATAGCTAGAAATTACTACAAATAATTTTACTTGTAATAGCTGGGATCCAATAAATCCAATGCCAACTGCTCCTGTTAGAGAATAATGACCAAGTGTTATCTTTGTTAAATAACTTAAGTCATCAGCCATTCTGAAATAAAAAAAATATATTACTTATAACCATTTTAGTGGAGCCAAATTAGGACTAAAAAATTTGAAATATAAATCGTCTGGTTAGGGCAGTTTTTTGTTTTAATGTGTTCAGGAGACCAATTTTTTTGCATAGCAACGCCACCCATACCTCAATTTGTAAAATGGTCGTTTTTACTTAAAACTGAAATCACTTATATATGCTAGTGAATACCTTTTACGAAATTCAAATATCTGTTTTAGCTATCGAGAAAATGGTTCCGGAAGTTTTAAGTGGGACATCCTGTAGAGGTCCAAAAGTTAAACCAAAGCGATTTCGTTAAAAATCCGAAATTCATCAAATTTATGTTACAGTTCTTACACAATACCTATATTTCAGTTATCAGGTAGCTCCTTAAGAGACCTATATGCAGGTTATTACTGCATAATGCCACTAGTGGACTATATCAAAGTTACATTTCAAGAATTCTACTATTTCAAACTTGGAGATAGCCCCATTACAAACAACGTTACTCAAATAGAAAGCATAAGCATCTTTTCGCATAAAACACAAACTACCCTGACAGGCGTTTCGTTGCTCATCTTTCGGCAACCTTTCTTCCATGCAACTATAAAACATGTCAAAACACAGTTTCATCTTTAATCTTTTCCATCCTTGTCGTTTCTGTTTATTATTTTTTGTTCGTTTTTTTCCTTCTTGATTTTAATTTTAAATATCATAATCTTTGGAAACAATGATATTTTAGTTCTTCAATTGCCATGATAACTAGCACCGTAGATCTCTGAGGGCAAATCTGGGTATATAGACTTAAAATTAGTTGTTCACGATAGGCTGGTTTTCCTTTTTAGAGCGTTTATCTCTTGGTCAAATTAAATCTTAGGTGATTTTATTAAAGTTCCAATTTTCGAAACCTTTAGTGGCTCTACCGATGACACAAAAAGTCTGCGAAAAAACGAAAGATTTTTAATAATTATAAAAATGAAAAATTTGTTGCAGTATCCATAAACAAAAGCTTGCAAAATTAGTTAACACGTTTAATTAAAGTGAAGAATCGAAATCTATGCAAGACGCGTTACAATACGGCAAAAATCAAGAAAATCATAAGGAATAAAACATGTACTTATTGCATTCTTTATAAAAAGCTAAACAAATTAGTTTACCTTTAATTAAAGTTAGAAAATAAACAAGCAATTAAAAAGAAAGAATATTCAGGGAAGATAAAAATTGAAAAATATATAAAAAACTGTTTTTTATAGATATAGTTAAAAAATATCATTTTAAATTAAATGAAAGGATCAAAATCTACAAAAAAGATGATTGATTTAAAGAATATCTTCCCGATACGATGAACATTAAGAGATATTGCAGTAGCAATTTTAGTTGCCTAGTTAAAAAAATTATGTGTGGGGGAGGTAAATCTTCCATGTCAACCGCGCTTTGTTTTCAAAGCCGCTTTATGGATGCAACCTAAAAAATCTACCACAAAAACCCATAAAACGATATGCCACATAGTAGTGAGACTAGTGATAGGGATGGGTGAGGGGAGACTGATGCCAAAAAAAATTTGAGGCCTTTGGTTCTTGTACTCATACTAAATCACAATTTTATTCTTTTACCCCCTCTAATAATGGGGTGGGGATGGTAAGGGACGGCCGATGCCAAAAAAAAATTGAGTCATTTGGTTCTTGTACACACACTAAATCACAATTTTATTTTTTATTTAATAGTGGGACGGGGGTGACTATGCGAGTGACAGTGGGGTTGGCTGATTTTTGAGACCTTGGCTTCTCGTACATACAATAAATGTCTATTTCATGCTCTTACTTGCTTGCTTTACCTATTTAACCCCATTTATCCTCCAACCCTTCGCCGAAATAATGTCAAATATAATCTAATTACAAATCTCGTTATAATACATAGGTATACCAAAGGACCTCGCACTGAATGATAGGAAAATGGCGCTCAGTTAAATGCAGCAAATTTTAGTATGTTATAGGTCTTAGCCTCCTGAGCAATAGTTCTCATGGGCACAATGCTCAAAATTCCATAGTTCAGCCGCCAGTGCCCTTTGAAGTCTAAAAATATAAAGTTCTTATATAGTCCCTTGAGGTGAAGCTTTGACCCCAAAAGTTCTGTGACTGGACCGCAAGACATCTACTC
Organism: Rutpela maculata; assembly: GCA_936432065.2. Taxonomy (NCBI): domain Eukaryota; kingdom Metazoa; phylum Arthropoda; class Insecta; order Coleoptera; family Cerambycidae; genus Rutpela; species Rutpela maculata. The sequence goes on from OW386288.2 coordinate 154,266,078, forward strand.
CTCCGTTCTCGAGTGCGGGGAATACAATGGAAACAATATTTTCCGACATACCCTTCATCTACTAAACCGGAACAACCAACCTTTTTTCCGATTTTCCGGTACTAGGCTTGCGAGGGCTTGTCGGATCTGGTTTTTTTTTTGTAAATTCGAATAAAATAAGTAACGATTGACCACAGGTGGTGACCTAACTCACTCCTGGTGGTTGAAACTACCGCCACTCCCAATAACGAAATTCCACGAAAACAAAGAAAAACGGCATACCCCGTTTTCGAGGGCGAGGAACACGATGGTGACAATATTTCCCGACCTACCTTTTACCAACTAAACCCAAACCTAATGATTTCCGGGGCTGGGCTTGCGAGACCTTGTCGTATCGGGTTTTTTGTCAATTCGAATAAAATAAGTAAAAACTGACCTTCCTCGGGGGTTGAGACTACTCCCATCCCCAATAATGATATACCATGAAAACAAACACATTGGTGACAATATTTTCGAACTACTCTTCACTCACTACCCCTAAACCTTTTCCGATTTTCCGCTGCTAAGCTTGCGATAGGATTTTTTCTCGTCAATTCAAATAAAATAAATAAACCTCGATCAGACGAGACCCAAACAACCCGGGGGTTCAAGCAGCCTTTACACAAAGTGAAATTTTCCTTCAGTGACTTCGACTTTGATGAACAGTGTTGTTATAATTTGTAATACTTTATTTTCAACTTGGGAATTATTTAATAACTCTATAGTGGTTGAGTTTCTGAGGTTTTACTATAATATTTAATTAGGATGAGCCCAAAATGACATCACCACTTACAATTTGACTTGTAGTATTTATTAGGCCAGTTGACATTCCCTCTATGACACAAAACTAATTTGTTTGGGGACTTTATAAAAATACAGTACACAAGGATTATAACTCGTTACCAACACAAATTAGTCTCGGCTAGCCAGTTTTTTTAGGAGGCCAAGGGCCATGGGTAAGCGTAAGCAACGCTCCTAGTAAGGCCAAGAGTGATTTACGTGATAAAAATTTAAAAGATGGAATATTATTATTTTATTATTTTTTGTCAAAAAAATTTTTTTTTAAAAATTCCTTTTTTTTTGTTTAAATTTTTGAATTTAAGTAGGCTAAAATTCAAGAGTACCTTGGGCGCCAGATCCTATAGAAAGATCAGAAAGGGAAGGTACTATACAACACATACATCAGAGAAACACGAATTTAAAATGACAACAGTTTAATACGAAATTAATTCGTCACTAGCAAAATTTTTAACAAGGTTAGTGAATAACAACTACGTTAGTCTGGCCAATTTTATGGCTTGAAATGCTTAAAAATATCTAATCTGTGACGATAACTTGGGTTAGTATTCTATATTCCTAATTTAATATTCTGGATGAAGTTAGCAATAAACAATTTCGTAAACTACAGAAAAGAAATAATGACCTAACTTAATCGGTCAATGATCAAAACTCCAGTACAAGTTAGGCCAATTTAAAACGAGAATAATTAAAGGTGTCCAGGTTAAGTTACAAATTTGAAGTTGAAAGTAACAATTTTCAATGATTTGATTCCCGAAAGATGGACAAAATTGGATTTTTGGCTATAAGCCCACGATATAGTTCTCCAAGGAAAACTAGTAATAAAATTTTTTTTATTTATTTATTTATGGGCATAAGGCCAACCCTAACAATTAAATTTCTGAAGAAAGTTTATGCAAAACAAGGTCAAACATTTACAGTGAACTATTCACGACGGTTGAGGAAATATATAGGAAAATTTCCAACCAAATACACAAACGGAAGCAAACTTCCTACCACTATTTCACTATAAATATTGAAATTATTTCATAAAATTTGACTATTAAATACCTTGAGGCACTGACAAACAAAATTGCAATAAAAGATTCTAACCTCACCTGGTGGTAAAACTCTTACTGGAGTAACAGGAATTACGTTATGAAATCTACCGTACTTGAGTAAAAACTCTACAAAAAAATCACAACCTTGTAGATTGTTAATAAAACTTGTTTATCACTAAAACACCATAAATTCACACACAATCCCACGATCCCAGAAAAATTTTATCACTAAATATAACGTAGAAACTAACCTAAGTAAGCCAATGATAATTATAGTGTTACTATAACGGGTAATTTAAATAATTTAAAACTATAAAATTGATATGACTATATTCAACAAAAACATAACCCACAAGGGATAAAACATAGCTTAAAGCACAGCTGTACCTTAATATACGACCACACGGTCAAATCTTATAACTATTAAAATTGGCACGAACCAAAGGTTACACTGATATCGGGGCTAGTGGCTGAAGGTCCACTCCAACCCCGTGGTTTTATGGCAGTACCAAACATAAACCTTTAAACACAATAAATTAGTGGGACTCACTAATGGTACTGTTATCACAGGCCTGTAGCCCCCCCCTGAGTTGAGGTCTATACCGACCAAAACATTAGAAATATACGACTAAATCGTAAAGTGGCTCTCTCGTTCAATAGCAATCAATAGTACGTTTCAAATTTATATCCTGCTTATAGCAGCTGTTACTATGAACCACGGTAAAACTTTGTTAGAAGGGTATTATAAACGGTTAATAAAATGATAGACTTATCTTAGCTTTAAGACGCTATTGTTGTCTTAGTTCGAGGGATCTTCAAATGAAAAAACGTGATGTTCACTGGATGTCGATACGAAGTTGACACTTTTCTACAGGTTAGAAAGACAGCTCCTCACATGGGTTGCCCACTTTCGGCACGAAACATAATTCTCCAGCTAAATGTCACTCGAATCTACCATCCTTGTCGTTTACGTCACTGCTCTACCAGATAATGGCTTCCAGACAAAAAAATTCTAAAATTTATTTCTTCAACGAGATCCCGATACGTCCCTGCTGTGGCATAAGAAACGTCCAGTTCGATTTAATAATAAGGTAAGCCTTCCGTAAGCGTCTACCAAGGCATTACACTGTACATCAAGATTTACTTATCAAGGACGAGGTTTTAAAAATGGCGATATCCAGTCGCGTCCACGTTTGAAAATTACATGTGAAATTGCATTTGAGATTTAACTCTGAAATTTCAGATCAATCTACATCTAAAATAAAATAACCTCGATTAATATTTACTAATACAATAATTAACAAACAATTAACTTACTTAGTTAATCCATTTAAGAGATTGAAAATTTAATTGGAGGAGTATGGCCAAAAACGCCTATATCTTGTGGCTGTTGAACTAGAGAGAGCGAGCTCAGCTAATTTCTAGCCCATGCTACCCGAATCGCCGATCGTACCGCCCTCACGAGACTGGACGTAGTTTATTCACGCACGCTTAAATGAAGTTAACTTGATTAACGCTTTAACATTTCAGATCCCTGTAACTTTATTCGTACTAATTTAATTTATTAATTCAATTCGATGTAATGGCCACTAGAGGCCGTTACAAATTATAAGGGTCGAAAGATCTATTGAACCAGATGTAATGAATGATAATTGAGTGAATAAAAACGAGAATATTTTTACATATATAATCAATGAAAAACAAAAATATCTACATATACCAATAACCCGTGTCAATCAATTCCCTACAAGCCACTGAAAGAAAAGTTTACTTTGTGTAAATGCTACCTGAACCCCCGGATTGGTTAGGTTTCGTCTGATCTAGATTTAATTTATTTTGTTCGAATTGACGAGAAAAAATCCTATCCGATAAGTCCTCGCAAGCCCAGCACCGGAAAAAGGGAGTGGTAAAGGGTAGGATGGGAAATATTGTCACAATCGTGTTCCCCGCCCTCGATAACGAGGTATGCAGTTTTCCAGCTGATTTTCGTTATTTTCGTGGCATTTCGTTATTGGGAGTGGCGGTAGTCTCAACCACCAAAGGTGGGTTGGGTAACCTGTGGTCAATAGTTACTTATTTTATTCGAATTTACAAAAAAAAAACCGATCCGATAAGCCCTCGCAAGCCTAGCACCGAAAAACCGGGAAAAGGGTGGTTTTTCCGGTTTAGGGAAATGTATGTCTTGCGGTCCAGTCACAAAACTTTTCGGGTCACCCAAAGCTTCACCTCAAGGGACTATATAAGAACTTTATATTTTTAGACTTCAAAGGCCACTGGCGGCCGAACTACGGAATTTTGAGCATTGTGCCCATGAGAACTATTGTTCAGGAGGCCAAGACCTATAACATAGTAAAATTTGGTGCAATTTAACCGGGAGCCATTTTCTTATCATTCCGTGCGAGGTACTTTCATGCCAATGTCATAAACCAGTCCAGAGTAATCGTGCGCACAAAAAAGTAAAAGGCGGGGGTGAGCGTAGATGCGTCTTAACTATGCTCTATTTCATATAAAACAAATAAAGAAATTTTAATTGGTAATTGGTGCTGTATTTCGATATTCCAGTGAAGCAACGTGAAGCGCGGTTAGTACTTGGATGGGTGAAATCCGTCTTGAGAAACACAGCGACCTCGTCTCACCTTCTAGTGGCTTGTATATCAGCGTATACGCGGAAGCGTAGTGGACATACCATCCTTCAAGAGCCCTGGGTATACAGAGGACATATCCAAGGACTCCCCACACAATCATGTAAGTTACTTTATTCTACCTTGCATGACAATCCTAGAGCAGCCTTACTGCTCGACAAAAACACTAATTTTGTTCTCCTTTCAGCGTTCACAACCAGGGACTTAGTTGCCGCAGTTGTGGACGTACCTACGGAAAAAGGCAAAAGGCAAATTGTAATTTCCTCTGCCTACTTTCCCGGCGAAGAACGAAGCCCACCTCCAGAGGAAGTAAAAAGCCACATTAGCTGGTGCAAAAGGAGAAACAAACATTACATTATTGGCAGTGATGCTAATGCGCACCATCTCATGTGGGGCAGCACAGATATAAACACTAGAGATGAGTACCTTTTTGAATATTTGTCTGCAAATAATATCGACATTATCAACAAAGGTAATGAACCCACCTTTATAATTGCGATTAGAAAAGAGGTTTTAGACGTAACCTTTGCTGATCCATTTATAACCGACTCTATCAAAAACTGACATGTTACAGTTGAGCCCTCAATTTCACATCACAGACATATTCGATTCGACTTGGAGGTATCTGTAGCAAGCTTCGAGGAGTGTAGAATACCTAGACTGACTGACTGGAGTGTTTACAAGGAACACTTAAAGTCGGAGGTCGAAGGTATCACACACCCCATCGACACAATACAGGATTTAGATATAATCTCATATCAATTACAAAACCTCATGACCTCGTGTTATGAAAAAAGTTGCCCTGTTAAACAAAAGGCAGTCCAAAAAGACGTGCCTTGGTGGAATAGGGATCTCAGTCGCCTTAAGGCTGAGACCAGGAAAACTTTAAATAGAGCTAAGAACTCTGGAAACTGGGAGGACTATAAAAAAGCCCTCACGGAGTACAACAAAGAATTGAGAAGGTCTAAAAGAAGATCATGGAGACGGTTCTGCGAGGGGATAGATGAATTAGCCCCAGCAGTCCGTCTACAAAAAGTCCTTGCAAAAGACCACTCAAACGGAATAGGGCTACTCAAAAAGCCCGATGGTCAACATACAGAGAGTCAGCAGGAAAACATAAGAGTACTTTTAGGTACTCACTTCCCTGGCTCCCATGTAATCGAACGTGAACTTCCACAGGCCTTCCTGGAAGAAGATGCACATCGTCCTACCAGAGAACGGAAAAGGCTAGCTGGAAAAATATTCACCCCTAGCAGAATTAAATAGGCGGTATCGACCTTCAAGCCCTTTAAATCACCGGGCAGGGATGGTATTTTTCCTGCCCTGCTTTAACATGGAATTGAGGAACTTATCCCAAAAGGTTTATAATCTATTCAACAAAGAATGCCACAAGGCTTCTCGAACTGGAAAAGTCCGATCTAAGGCTGATCACAGGCCTTCTAACTGGCCATTGCCTCTTGAGATATCATCTCAAGAACATGGGCATGGCAGAAGATGACACATGCAGAGACTGTGAAGCTGCAACTGAAACTGCGGAACATATACTTTGTGAATGCAGGGTGCTAATCCGCATTAGGCCAAAGTACCTAGAACAGGCGGAATTAACGCCTGAAGACATTAGCTCCCAGGAAAATCGCAAGCTTTGCAAAAAGTCTTGGAATCCTGAGCAACAACTAGATGCAGGTTAATTCACAAAAGACCTTTTAGGTCGAGGTGAAGAAAGGCCAACCCAGGGCCAAGCGACCCCTTGAACAATCTACAATCTACAATCCTTCGGAAGGGATGTAAGGCAGGCGGTACCTTGTCTGTTAAATGTTAGGCAAATAAAAGATCCCTACTCTTCTCAAGGGAAGAAGTTCGGCAAAATTTCCAGCTCATCCCCTGGCGTCGGTGATAGACCCCGATAGGGGAAATAGGCCGACGTTAAATAAATAGTTAAAAAAAAAGTTACAGACAGACAGACATATTTTTTTTCTCAAACTAAACATCTCCTGCAAGAGATGCAAAGAAAACGGTTTAAATGAAAGAAAAAAATGATTTCTCTAATGTTTCTATATTTTTCCTTTTTCTTTTGATTCCATAGGACTTACAGATCTCGTGATATTAAAAAAAAACAATGGAAAACACGCCCTAAAAATTAGATTGCTTAAATAAGCAATGCGCTGACCACCTCGCCGAAGCTACAAAATTAGACAGTGAACTTAAGTTGACATCGCCGAAGCACGTTAAAACAGAAACTGCTCTGACTTCGCTATTTTCATTTAATATTTAACGTATGTGACGCACCTTATTATGTGATTGTGGTATTTAACACAAAAACTAAGCTTAGTAGCTCTCACATTATCGTCATTTTCTTCAAATACTTCATTAAATAGTTGCTTGAAGTGATCTACGTGCGAAATTATTAACTCAGTGACGAATAATGGTAACACAGCAACAGTTATTGCTTCATAGGCTATTAAATTGGTGTCTAATATCTGCACGAGGATAATGATCACTTTAGTGGTCCAATTGTTGCCGTCGAAAGGCAGCCAAACTGGTGCTAATGTACCACAAATTTCGTGCAAGTCCTTTTCTTCATTTAACCTCTCGCAATAAGATCTTCCTAGGAATGCTGTGACACCATAAGTTGTTACGGCAATTGTACCATATATCAAGTATAGCAGATGGTATAGATTTAAATGTCTTGCTTTACTCTCGAAATCATGCGGTTTTCCAAATGCCCTAAAGTCGGTGACATCCTGAAACAGTCTAAGCCATTCTTTGCGGTAAATAGTAAAGATAATAGGCGCCAGCTGGTTACTAGTAAAACTGATCAGTATGCCTAAGTCTTGACTTAAACTGACATTCGTGTGATCTGAAAATTTAATATACAGGGTGATTCTTTTAAGGCGGCCATTAGAATATTTCCAACTTGCAGATGAGATAGACATTTGAGCTTTGGTACCCTACCATAGTCGATCATTGCGAGTTCGAAAATAATAATTTCAAAATAGCGGCACTTCCGGAAATACCGGAAGTCGATACCAACTTGCTTATTTTAAATGGAACACCCTATATATTTTCGACTTTTTGAAATGACCATAAAATTCTGAGTCAAAAGCACATCCTATACCTAAACCGAGCACTTTCGGAGATATTTGACATTTTATAAAAAATTTGATAGGTGCAACGGTTTACAAGAGCCGTTATAACTTTCTTGGTGTAGGAGATCCTTATTTGCTCTTTGGTACGTAGAAAGAACACAAAATGAACTACTCTCTACAAAAAAAAAATAGATTCCAAAATAGTACACCAAGTGTCTTATTTTTCACGTTACATTTTGTCAAATTCAAAGCTCAAAAACTTTTTTATTTCAAATGGAACACCCTGTATTTTTCTACATCATATTATGTTAAATTAAATTCCCTTTTTTCTAGTATAAGCATTGTAGGGGTTATATTTACAACTTTTCGAAATTGGCGATTTTCTTAAATGTTCAAAAATTTTTAATAAAAATTGCCATCAACTTACCCATGATTAGAAACAATCATTAATGTCAGTCATTCTTTTCAGTGGCGGCTCGTGATATTGTCTGCAGAGGAAGCTTGATATTTTGAAAGACAATTAGAGAAATTTCTATAAGTAAAAGATATTAATTTGGAAGATTGGAAGATATGCTGCTTCTTCCAAAGGGAGGCTCGGCCTCCCCTGCCTCCCCTGACGAGCCGCCACTGATTCTTTTATGTTAAAAAACGCCAACACGTTTAAATTACACCCACGAAGGCTTTTAGGTTTGTTTATTATTTATGGAGAATGGAATGGCTAGTTTGCCCCCTCCCTGGGTTACGTTTCATATCTATTGTATATACGCTGCTGTTTAACCTTAATTTGTATAATTCGATTGATTAAGATGTAACAACTATTTTCGTAGCTTAAAATTCTTTTTACCCCATTCCAGGGGTGTATTTTGGCTCAAGCTAATGATTTTGGGGTACGATTTATTTTGTCCCCAGATTCGGATTAAGCGACCGAAAATACACGCTGCTCTGGACATTTTTTTTGTGGGGCTATGTTATTATTGAGGTGAGTATGACTAATGTAACGAAATTATTTTTATTTTCTTTCACCAGGAATTCATAAATTGTCTTTGCATTTAATGGTAATAGATTGGGAATTTTCGCGCTCACCCGGTTCGATGAATGTTACTAATTTTTGCTAGGCAACTAGGACACGCGATATTACTATTTCATATTTCAGTTGATTACACAGGTCTGCGAATAAAGGAGGTCATGAATGTTGTTGGGCAGCTGACGGTCATTTCCGAAGTAATTTTTCGAGCGAAATCCGAATCTGGCCTCAGAATTGGCCCATCATGTCAGGATTTTGAAATATTTGAGGTTAAGTACTTAAAAAATGGCTTTTTTAGCAACTTTTGAAGTTATGTATAGAACTCAAAAAATTGTTTAGCTTATTTTTAAGAAATATATCATTTAGTACCATCCTTCCCCTTTAAAATAAGCTTTCAAATGGTCATCTATGATGTTTCCTCGCAAAGTTATAGCTATTTTAAAGTGACATGAATTTGAAACCATGATCCTCTACAACTTAACAAGTTTAACCAAACTTTTGTTTAAGATTGTTGTGTTAAATCTTGGTTTCAAATTCATGTTACCTTAAAATGGCTATAACTTTGTGAGAAAACATCGTAGACGACCACTCGAAAGCTTATTTTAAAGAGGAAGGATGGTATTAAATGATGTATTTATTAGAAATAAGCTGAAAAATTTTTTGAGTTCTATACATAACTTCAAAAGTTGCTAGAAAGGCCATTTTTTAAGTTCTTAACCTTAAATATTTCAAAATCCTGACGTGGTGGGCCAATTCTGAGGCCAGAGTCGGATTCAGCGCGAAAAATTACTTTGGAAATGACCCCCATCTGCTCAACAACAAAACCTGTGTTATCAACATTTGAAAATGTCAGCTTAGGTCCGACTGATTCAGATTTAATCTGCCATCTGAGGGATCTTCGAATTAACCATCGTTGAAACGCCAATGTAGAAACTGTGGCACAGATGGTGTATAATATCTAGGATATTTTTGCAAATCATGCATAGTTAGGCACTACGATATTTACCACTAATTACCTATATCTTACATTCTTTTCAATTCCTATGCGTAATTATTTTATAAATACAGATTCTATATTGGGCCAATATTTTCCCAAGGTTAGCAAATCTGATTCAATATTAACATTATTTAACCAATATTGGCGCAATACGGGAAAATTATACTAGGCACTAAGGCAATATGGATGTTTCTGACATTAATTCACATGGATATTTCTTTTTCGACATCTTTTTTGCTTGAAACTCAAAAAAGAGTGTTATAAAAATAAAGTTCGGTGTTAATAAAAAGCCATAAATATGTCAAACTTTAAAATATATTTAATTCATTCCTTGAGTTTTTCAACATTTCAGCATTTTTTCTTAAAAAGATCAATAGTCATCGGTGCGATGTAAACAGCATCAAGTGTGAGAATCAAAAGATCGACGAGAAAAATCGAGCAAGAGCTGGTCAATATCACTTTTGTATGACTAGCAATCGTACGTCTATTTTATTTCTGAAGAGGAACCAGCTTAATTAAAAACATGACTTTCACCACAGGCGAAGAACTATTGTGTCCTGATCTGAGTGTAGTGTTTATACTTCTCTCTTTGTGTTTTTGTTTCTAGAGTTCATCTTCTTCTGAGTCCTCTGTTTCCCCTGTTTTTGATTTCGGGAGAGCATACATCCCTGTACTTCATTGAGTACGCTTCTGTATTTTTTTAAATTGTTTTCCCTCTTATTTATATTGACGTTTTACGTGTTGCTTAGTTCTTGTTGTTTTTCCTGGTAACTCTTCTCAGACTTCTTCTGTTGGCTTTTGTTGCCTCATGTTTAACTCCAAGCATCGTTGGCAGTATGATGCCTATATATTCGAATGGGAATTGTGCATAATATTTGTATCCTATGCTGCAGAGTATTATTCTTCTGTAATCATTTATATTTTGTCGCGAGTTTATTTTGGGAAAGGTTATTTATATAATTGTTCCATTCCATAGTGCAATAATTCTTTTATTTTTCTACTCCTAATACAGTATTTCTTTTATGCTAATGCATATTATAACAAATGTGCTTCTAACATATTGGTAATGTTTGGTCAAGGCTTTTATTAGAATAAGTTTTTGCGGATACTGTGTCTTTTACTGGTTTCAGAAAATATATTTCTCTATGAGGAGGTGTTAAAGCTGTTAATAAAACTAACACATCAATATTTTCAGCAACAACAACATTTTCTGATTCAATATTAATTGCCATTTGTATGATTAATTTATCAGCATCACCTTCTGCTTAACACGAGAAAATCTTGTTATCAACTAGTTTCCTCCTTAACATTTCGATGAGTCTGCTTTTATTATTGCTGTTTTCAAGGAACTTTTCTTGGCGAATTTTTAACGGCACATTTTCATCAAAAATTCACTAGTACGAGTTAGTGAACCAACCACCAGCTTCTGAAAATTTATTGGAAATGATTCATTGTTCATGTAAAACTGGGTGTGGCTCTGCTTGTGGATGTAGAAAGAGTGGCTTAAATTGTTCTATAGCATGTTTACTATGTGAGGGAGTTAGCTGCTTAAATGCTTTACCAATGATATTACTGAATGAAATCGAAAACGAAAACGTCAGAGACAATTAGTTTACATGATTATCCTTGTAATAAAAATGTGTAATTATTTATGTCATTAAAATTTATAAGTTGTTAATAAATTATTTTCTATAAAAAAATGATGTATTTGTATTATTTAACGTTTCTTTAATTTATTTAGCTTTTTGTAGCTTCTGGCGTCTTCAAATTAATTTTAAAAAGTTTTAGTTTTTTACAAATTCTTTATAAACAACCTCAAAAACTATAACAATCATTGTTTTCTTAAAAGAAATATTAAAAAATTTAGATAATTGTATTTTTCGTTGAGATTTCTAAATTTTTTTTTTGTTAATTTACGAATTTTCGAAATTGCGGTAATATTCAATGGGTAAACTTTTTAGTTTATGGCATTAGAAATCCAACAAAAAAAATCATTCAAACCCATTCATTATAGCTGGGTTCCGAGGTATAAACCCAATTGCACTTAACTATTTAATTAATGTGTCGAAATCTAGGCAAGAAGCGTTACAATACGACAAAAATTGAGAAAATCATAATAAATAAAAAATTTATTGCATTTCTTATAAACAAAAGCCAAAAACATTAGTTTATATTTAATTAAAGTTACATAATAAAAAAGCAATTAAAAAGAAAGAATGTTCAGGCAAGATAAAAATACAAAAACTGAAAAATTTACAAAAAACATACTTTTTTCATATATAAAAGTTAAAAAAAAATTATTTCACTTTAAATTAAATGAAAGAGTCAAACTCTACAAGAGAGACGATTAATTTCAAAAAAATCGTCCCGATACGATGATATGATAATTAACACAGATATTGCATTAGTTATTTTAGTAGTTGCAAAAAATGATGTGTAGGTGAGCTAAATTTTTCATGTCAACCACGCTTTACATTTTCAAAGACGCTTTATAGATGCAATTTTAAAAAATCGCTACCTAAAGGAATCACTACTTCCGCATTCGGATTTTCTATCCAAGCCTTCCTATGAAAAAAAAATACTATATTCACACTGCACTGGAAATAATTGTTCATAGAACTTTAATAATATTATATTTGAAATCGCTTACTCCAAAAACCCATAAAACAATATGTTATATAGTAGTGAGACTGGCGGAAAAGAAAAATATTGTAAATTTTTTTTGGATTTTGAGGTGGCAAATTTTTTTTTTTTGGATTTTTACTTGGATTTCTATTAGCACTCCCCTCCATGAGGTGGAAAAAAATTTTTTTTGGATTTCTACTAGCAGGGGGGGGTCTCTATAAGCGTGACGTAATTTTTTTGGGGGAGTCTAACTCAGCGTGACAAAACGTGACAATGGGGGGTTCTAAAATCGTAAAAATTGACGTGATGGATGGCCCCTAAAACAAATGAAGAAATTTTAATTGGTAATTGGTGCTGGCGATACTCCAGTGAAGCAACGTGCAGCGCGGTTAGTACTTGGATGGGTGAAATCCGTCTTGGGAAACACGGCGATCTCGTCCTACCCTCTAGCTTCTTGTATATCAGCGTATACGCGGATGCTATTAATTTCAAGACGAGGATCACGTAGTGGATATACCATCCTTCGGAGAGGATGTAAAGCAGGCGGTCCTTTGTCCATTAAATGTTAGGCAAGTAAAAAATCCCTACTCTTTTCAAGGGAAGAGTAGGTAGGTTGGGGGTAGCTCACCTCCTGGCGTCGCACAGTGGGGCAAATAGCTCATTTTTTGGACAAGCGATAATTCCCAAGCCTGGAATTAATGAAATTTAAAATTTTTTTTTTAAACTGTTCGTTATAAAATTGCCTTTCATTCTATCGAGCCCGAATTTTGAAATTTCAAAATTAAAGGACTTAAATTTTGAAAGTAAATTAAAATTTTACTAAAAAATTGTTTAAAATTATAAAAAATTGTTACTTGGGTTTTTTTTTGGTTTCTAATCTCATTTCTGATCCCCGAATTTTGCGATTCAAAAAACCAAGATAGCGGATCCAATATGGCGGCCATAATATTTTTTTAAATGAAATGTACATGCACAAACTGTTAAAAATTGTTACTTAGGACTTTCAAGGGTTTCTGATCGAGAATCTGAAATCTAAATTACGTAACATCGTAATCCAAAATGGCGAATCCAATATGGCGGCCATAATATTTTTTTAATTGACATGTAAATGCGCAAATTGTTAAAAATTGTTACTTGGGGGTTTTAGAGATTGCTGATCATGAATCTGAAGTCCAAATTACGTAATATCGAAAACCAAGATGGCAGATCCAATATGGTGTCCGTAAGTTAAAAAAGAATGACAAATCAAGAAGGAAACTGTTAAAATTTGTTTTTCGTTCTGAAGTTACACTGAGAGTAACTTTACAAATGTGAGCAATGTGATATATTTTTAGTGCATATCCAGATTTAAATATCTCATAAGAAAAGAGGAAATATTAATTATTTCATTTTAGCACATACTGGAAATGCAACCTTAGAATTCAAAATTACGAAATTTTAACTGTGGAATCAGAAACCTCTAGGAACTAATTTTTAATGATTTTTGCACCTACGTCTTATTTTTTTTTTAATTTATAACAGCTATATTGAATCCGATATTATGGTTTCCAAAGGGACGAAACTAAAATATCCGAAACAAGATTAGCGAATTAAGCCCCTGAGTAAAAAATTTTAGCAATTTCTTTCTTGATTTATCATTCTATTTTAACTTACGGACACCATATTGGATCCGCCATCTTGAATTTCGATATTACGTAATTTTGACTTCAGATTCATGTTCAGCAGACCCTAAAACTCCTAAATAACAATTTTTAATAATTTGCGTATGTACATTTCATTTAAAAAAATATTGTGGCCGCCATATTGGATCCGCCATATTGAATCCGCCATCTTGGATTACGATATTACATAATTTAGACTTCATATTCATGATCAGAAACCCTTAAAAACCCTGAGTAACATTTTTTATCAATTTGCGCATGTACATCTCATTTAAAAAATATATTATGGCCGCCATATTGGATCCGACATCTTGGATTTCGATATTACGTAATTTGGACTTCAGATTCATGATCAGCAATCTCTAAAACCAAGTAACAATTTGCGCATTTACATGTCAATTAAAAAAATATTATGGCCTCCATATTGGATTCGCCATTTTGGATTACGATATTACGTAATTTAGATTTCAGATTCTCGATTAGAAACCCTTAAAAGTCCTAAGTAACAATTTTTAACAGTTTGTGCATGTACATTTCATTAAAAAAATATATTATGGCCGCCATGTTGGATCCGCTATCTTGGTTTTTTTGAATCGTAAAATTCTGGGATCAGAAATGAGATTAGAAACCAAAAAACCCCCCCAAGTAACAATTTTTTATAATTTTAAACAATCTTTTGATAAAATTTTAATTTACTTTCAAAATTTAAGTCCTTTACTTTTGAAATTTCAAAATTCGGGCTCCATAGAATTAAAGGCAATTCTATAACGAAGAGTTTAAAAAAAAAATTTTTAATTTCATTAATTCCAGGCTTGGGAATTATCTCTTGTCCAAAAAATGAGCTATTTGCCCCACTGTGCGTCGGTGATAGGCCCTGGTAGCGGAAATACAAAAAAAAAGTTACAGACAGACAGACATTTTTTTTCTCAAACTAAACATCTCGAGCAAGAGATGCAAAGAAAACGGTTTAAATGAAAGAAAAAAATGTTTTCTCTAATGTTTCTATATTTTCCCTTCCCATATTTAAAAAAAGACAATAGAAAACACGCCCTAAAAATTACATTGCTTAAATGATCAATACGCTGACCTTGTAGAGGAACGCACTACCGGGCGTCAAAATGACGCGACACCAATTTATTTCTCAGGGGGCGCCAGTCGCGTATTACCCCGTTCTTCTACCTCCCAGGCGGGTTCGAGATAAGATGACTTCGGTAGCCGAAAAGCGGGACCAAGGCTGCACTACCACAGATCGGAAACTACGCTCTCTCTGGACCCGAATTCCCTCGTTAGGGGTTTAGGCACCTCTTAATTTCCTGAATTTTTGCATAAAAAAATCCCAACCGAAGAATTTCTCTGCGGAGGGATTAGTTTTGGTACGCGAAAATCGCGTTTTGGTCCATTAATAACGGAATATATTTCTCAAAAAACGCATAAAAAAATCCCTATCGAACCTCCGTACAACAACCAGAAGGTCGAACGTTAATGCGAATTAACTCGACACATCCGGTTTTCTATACGAAAGTTCCAGGGATTATAGACCGTCAACAGGCCTCAAGATCAATTAAGAAACATTAGTTCAAAGAATCCGTTTATTTAACAGAATTGGTTATACAAAATTCTCAAGAAAGAATCGTGCCTTCCCCAATCAAGGTAGTGACTTTCAGACCATACAAGCGAGAGCGCTCGCGCTAACGATCGATTAGGTAGAAAAGATTCATACGTACCTTCTCAGAATCAAAATGCGAGCTTTTAGAATCATTTCAGACTCTGGGTAAATGAATAATTAAGGCTGACTGAAATTAACTTAAAAAAGTTTTACTAAATGAATTTAGTTTCGCTAGAGACTACCTAGCTTTAAAGTTCTTGTATCGTGGAAATTCACGTACTCAAACACATTCTGAGGACTTATTACTGCATAAGTTGAGTGGCGTTCGATCAGTCCACGACTTACTAACCCTTATCACAGTCGATTAATAATATCGATTTGGCAGCGTCTCACCTTCGAGCGACTATTAGGCAAAATTGAATTTTTGGATTTTTATGCACAAGGCGTTTTCCTCTATAACTTTGTCATTTGAAAAGCCCCGTTATTGGCTTTTCTACCATCGCTTTGTCTGGACTACTCAACGCGCTCGGCCAAATTGCGAGCCGCTGGGTCAATCCAAACTCTTTCCATGCGAGAAACCGGCCTTGTACATGTGCATTGATTTTTATCAATTTTTGCTTATCGGCACTACGCCGGCTTTGACAAAATCTTCTATTTTGCCTTTTGGATGCAGTGCATCGTTAAAATTTTATGCTCATACTTTAGAATTGTGCTTTCAATGATCGTACCTCAAAGGTCAATGTCTTTGGTTGAGGAATAAAAAATAAAAAAAATAATTTAAAGTATATTTTCGTGGTACTTTTTAAACTGACTTCGTGGTACTTTTGAAAAATCCATTTTAAGACCAATTTCAGCGTACTTTTGAAAAATCGATTTTCGAGCCAAATTTCAAGGTACTTTTGAAAAACTAATCTGCGGGTGAAATTTTGGCGTACTTTTGAAAAATCGATTTTCAAGCCAAATTTCAAGGTACTTTTGAAAAGTTAATCCGCGGGTGGAATTTTGGCGTACTTTTGAAAAATCGATTTTCAAGCCAAATTTCAAGGTACTTTTGAAAAGTTAATCCGCGGGTGGAATTTTGGCGTACTTTTGAAAAATCGATTTTCAAGCCAAATTTCAACGCAGTTTTGAAAAATTAGTCTGCAAGTGAAACTTTGGCGTACTTTCGATAAATCGATTCTTAGGCCAAATTTTGACGCCCTTCCAAAAATATTATTTTTCAAAGTCCAATTTATGGTACCTTTGAAAAAGTATATTATTCATAAATCTTTGTCATTATATACTTCTACTCTGATATTCTGAACCAAAAACATTTTTCCTAAGTGAAAATTCGATGTTTCTTCGAATTTTCACCTGGTCATTTCCAACGCCTTATAGAACCCAAAACGGTCCTTGTGGACTGATCTGCGCCTCTGCAGACTCCCAAAAATGTCTTTAAATGAAATTTTTGCCTAAGTCGAATTTTGATTATGTCTTCAACTTAGGACGATTTTGGAGAGTTCTACAACACTCCCCTCCTTTGGTTGAATCTTTTCTACTCATCGATTGCCTTTAATTTCCATATTCACTTGTATGTCTGTATGCCTTCATTTGACGGTCTGACCTATGGTACAGATGTTTTAAAAATAACGGCCTTAATTGGGGCAGACGGCTGATTCGCCTATCTAACTTAAAATAAATACATTTTTTAAACAATACGACAAGTTGATACAACATTTTTATCAACTTAATTACACCCGCGTCGAGGTGCGAAGCGTAGCACAATTTTGATTAGCGTCCACTCTCACTAATTCGTTGCACTCGCTTTTTTGCCCTGGTCTCGCTCTTGCTTAACTTCGGCCCTTTCTAGAAGAGTCTGTCTATATCTCCATGCCGCAGCTTGGACGGTCCTCGCCTTTGAGTTCCAGACTTCACCATGCCGCGCCCTTGCGACAGGCTGGGTCATCTTTCCATTTCTGCACATGGAAAATGCAGTTCTGCAACTAGATTGACTTTTTAGCAAGTCGTCGACTGGGACGCGTCGACTAACAAACACAATGTGTTGTTTTTAATGAAATATTTTTCTAACATGAATTTTGTTAACTTATAATGGTTAGAAATTGGTTCTTCGTAAGGTAGATTGAATCGGCTTACGATACTCGTGCGGTCATCACTACTTGTGAAAAAAGTATAAAAAAAAAAATCGAAGCGTCTTCTTGAGCGAAGAACGGCTTCTGAAACTCGTCTCGTAGTTTCTACTTCGTAAGGTAGATTAAATCGGCTTACGATACTCGTGCGGTCATCACGACTTGTGAAAAAAGTATAAAAAAAAAATCGAAGCGTCTTCTTGAGCGAAGAACGGCTTCTGAAACTCGTAGTTTCCATTTCGTAAGGTAGATTAAATCGGCTTACGATACTCGTGCGGTCATCACGACTTGTGAAAAAAGTATAAAAAAAAAAAAATTGAAGCGTCTTCTTGAGCGAAGAACGGCTTCTGAAACTCGTAGTTTCCATTTGGGGTATACGTTAATTTTGTTGACTTAAAATGATTAAAATTGAAGTTGTCTTCTTGCATAAGAAAAACAGCTTCCGAAACTCGTACTGATTCGTACTTATGCCTACGTCCATTACTCGAACTTGGCGGCTCTCGCTCTTGAGAAGCTAGGCTTACCGGATCGCGCTCTTGCGTCGGGTTCGCCGTCTTTCCATGTCTGCTCATGGAGTAGACTTTAAATTTTCGATTTGACCGCATATAGGTCAAAACCGCCACTTAGAATTTTGAGAAAAAATATAAAAAAAAAAGCGAAAACGGCTATTAGCCGTGGTCGACCTCAGAAATATCTAGAGGTGACTCTTCTATATCTGGCTCATCTCGAGCATCTTCGGGATCTCGACTTATTACATCCGGCTCATCTTGAGCACTTGCGGGAACATTGATTTGAACTAGTGTGGTATCGCTACGTCGCTCTGACCTGGGCGCGATCTCATTGTCTGATGAGGAAGCGTCGTCACTAAGATGAGTTTCATCCGGACTATCTTCTGATTCTTCAGACAATTCCAATTCAACATCGGGGTCTCCCTTAGGTGCCGGCCTGATGGCATCGACATGTAACCTCGTCGAAGTTACCCCCTTGTGAATGAGGTAAACTTCATTGGACAATCTCTTTAAAACCTTGTGTGGCCCACTCCACGATGGTGTGAAGGTATGATCCTTCCTGATCCTTTTAGTCATTACCATATCTCCCACTTTATATACGACCGGCGTTACCGCCACTTTGGGCGCGTAACGCCATTGGTAATTTGTTTGATTTTTACGAATCTCTTTGACTCTTTCAAGGCGGGGAACGTCCGCTTGATTACGACGTTCTTGTCTATAAGCGAACATATTCCAATCACCAATCTGCGGTAATTCATAGCCGAGCACTACGAAACTGGGCGTATGCCCCGTAGCGGCGTTTTTTCTTGTTCTCAAGATATATGCCATCTGACTAACATGTCGATCCCACTCGTCGTTGGGTGAACCATATAATAAGGTTTTTAAGATCTTCTTGGCTTCTTGCACCCTCCTTTCTATTGGATTGGCCTGTTGGTGGTAAGCTGCTGTGAAGAATCTTTCAATATTGTTACGTGTACAGAACGTATCGTAAAAGCCGGAATTGAAGTGGCCTCCCTGGTCGGAAATGATGACCCTCGGAACGCCATATCTCGCCACTAGTTCCTCTTCGATAAATTGTGCTATTGTTTTTCCACTGACTTGGGTGAACGCCTTGGCTTCGACCCACTTACTAAATACATCCTCTACCATTAATATATATCGGTTATCTGCATCTTTGGTTCGCTGAAGCGGTCCGATTACATCGACGCTTAGAACTTCGAACGGATGCGATGGAGCATGGCTTCTGAGAGGAGCCTTCGGTTGTGATTGTCTGCTTTTTACGGAATTACAAATAATGCACTCATTTAAATATTTGTTAACTAGTCTCGACAAATTATTAAAATAATAGCGGCCCGAGATGATTCTAACAGTTTCATCGCGGCCGGGGTGACCTACTTCCGGTCGGTCGTGAAAATGAGATATTACTCTCATGACCATACGTTTTGGTACGTATAATTTTTCTTTAACATTTTCGCCTCTTGTCCAAAGTGTGCCGCCTATCACTTGTCTTGTATTGACGAATTTCACCTCTGCCTCGGTTTTATCTGCTTGTCGCACTAGAGTATTCCATCGTTCAATTTGGTCTTGGATATCTCTGGAGTGCGTTTGCGCTTCTCTGACCTGATCGTTTAATTCCAATGTGGTAATTACTGATATTCGTTCCTTGTACGAGAATTTTGGTGGATACATTCTCTCCTCTTCGTCGTCTGCTTCGACGTTTGGGCCTTGAGGATTCCTGCTAAGATAGTCAGCCAATATATTTTCCTTGCCGGGACAATGTTCTATGGTGAAGCTGTATTCCTGAAGTAATAATGACCAACGAGTAAATTTCGTTTTCTCGTCCTTATGCTTATTTAACCATAGTAAAGCTCGATTGTCGGTTTTGACTATAAATGGACGGTCTGCCAAATATATTTTGTATTTCCTTATATAATTAACGACGCTCAAACATTCCAATTCATTAATATGGTATTTTCTCTCCGTCGGAGATAACGTATTACTAGCATAAGAGACGATGTGCTTCTGGTCATTATCCCCCAATTGATATAATACTGCAGATAATCCTATTAAGGATGCGTCCGTCTGCAGTATGAACATTTTATTGAAATCTGGCCGGTGCAGTCCTAGAGGTTTATTCAATACTTCTTTTAGTAAAATAAAGGCTTCTTGGGCTTCCGGATTCCACTTGAAGCGCCAGTCTTTCGAGAGTAGTCGGGTCAAGGGCTTTGTAATTATTGCAACATTAGGGATATATTCACGTACCCAATTACATAGACCAAGGAAACTCTGAAGCTGGCGCCTTGTCGTAGGGGCCGGATAATTTTGTATCTGTAATATGTGTTTTTCTAATGGTTGAGTGGTGTTGGCATTTATTTGATGCCCGAGATAGGTTATGCTTGACGTGGCTACCACACATTTTTCCGGTGACACCTTTAAATTATGCAAACGCAGGCGTTCAAAGACGGCTCTCAGATGGTTTACATGCTGTTCTATATTTTCGCTGTAGATGATAATATCATCGAGATATACTTTGCAGAAATGATGCAAGTAGCCGGTCAATACGTCTCTTGCCATAAATTTTTGGAATGTACATGGAGCGGTCTTCAATCCGAAAGGCATCACGTTAAATCGGTAAGATGCTCCATCTAATGTTGTAAACGTAGAATAGTTTTTTGACGACTCCTCAAGAGGGATTTGCCAATATCCGCTCTTGAGGTCTAACACCGTAAATAAGTTGGCGTTTCCTAGATCCTTTATACTCTCGTATATCTTTGGTAAGACGGATGCTTCGTCTTCCGTTACTTCATTTAAGTGACGATAATCAATGCAGAAGCGAGGCTTCTTGCCGGGCCTTTCAATTATAATGGGAGGCGAACTGTACTGAGCGGTACTCGGTTCTATGACCCCGGCTTTCAGCATCTCTTCAATTTGATCGTACATAACTTTTTTCTTAGAAGGAGACATGGGGTAGGGTTTGATATTGAACGGGCGGTCGTCTTTAACTTTTATTTTATGTTTCGTTGTCACCGTGGTAGCTTGGGTAGGCACCGCGGTGAACAATTCAGCGAATTCCTCGAATAGAGGTTTTAAATTATCGTTTCCGATGATCAGTTCTTCGGGAAGCCGGCATTGCTTCCTTGCTTGATGTGCTGCTTGATTCCAGAAGACGGTTATTCGCTCTTCAGTGCCGACGTAGACACATTTACGTTGATAATCGAATACGACATTGTGAGCATATAAAAACGGGGCTCCCAGAATGAGCTCTTCATTTAAATTTTGAATGACCTGAAACGTGGTCTGAAAGGGTACATCTAGTACATTAACGTTTATGGTCGTAGTCCCGAGGGATTCTACTAAACCATCGCCACAAGCCATAACAAAAGTTTGGGGAGCTGTAAGTTGATCAATGTCGTTCAAAAATTTCGGTTGGATAATATTCCTTGTCGAACCTGTATCCAATAAAGCGTTAACCGCTCGATTATTAATTATAATCTTAATGCGAGGCAGAGGGAAAGCGTCGTTGATTTGATTGATAGATTCTAATGGAGTGAATCGGTGGGGAGATAGGTTGACTTCTTGATCCTTAAACAGGTAATTAAGGTCAGGAAGGTCATCGAAGTTTTTTAATTTAAACTTCTTGCTTCGGAGCTTCCCCGAGGGTCGCTTCGAGCCTGCTGGGGCCTGGTAGGCGGGGCTGGTACAGTTCGGCCTGGGCCATCGCCTCTGACCCCCGCTTGGTTTCCCGCATTCATATTACGATAGGGATTGTTTGGGCATTCTGCATGAAAATGCCACTGCTCCGTTGGGCAATATCTGCAAGGGCGATACGGGACTCGGGAGTTCCTTACGTCTCCAGTACCCCTTC
The DNA here is from genome assembly GCA_936432065.2 of Rutpela maculata. NCBI lineage: Eukaryota > Metazoa > Arthropoda > Insecta > Coleoptera > Cerambycidae > Rutpela > Rutpela maculata. The sequence goes on from OW386288.2 coordinate 154,288,075, forward strand.
TCGGTATATCCCCTCTAGGCAGCGAGGAAATATTATTTGCAAAATGCACCCTTGGTGCTGGCGGATTATCTCTTCTTTGAGATCCATTGAATGGTGTCCTAGATGCACCAAAGGAACTGGAGGACGGCTTCGTTAATGCGGAGGGTTCCGTTCTCCAGTTACTGCTCGATTGCTGATTCCCTTGAGCTGAAGCGGTAGAGGTGGACGCTTCTCGGTCTTTGCTTTTCTTTGCATTTTGCAGAATCTCGAATTCTTTATTCTCATTCATGATTTTAGCCATTTGTTCGGTCATCGTCACTAGTGTATTTGTATCTGGTATGACGGCACTCTTTAGGAGCATTTTCATATCAGGTCTCAACTGATTGAAGATGGTAGCCGCCTTCATCGCCTCCGGCTTAAACGGATCGATCCTCTTGAAGAGGCATACCTTCCTTGAAATAAATATTGACGTATTTTCCTCGGCATCTTGTTTCTTGCCATATAAATTAGCTACTGCTTCGGTGAGTACTTCACCTGAATCATAACGGCTTCTGAACCGCTCGAGGAATAGAGGATACGTGGTAATTAGGGTTCGATATTGTTCGAACCATTTCTTAGCATCATCTTTGAGCTGTTCTGATATTTTATATAGTCGGTCGTTATCCTGCGTAATTCGTACTCGGACGAAAAATTCCTCCATTTGATAAATGAAGGTTTCAGGGTCTTCGTGTTCGAAGCCATGAAATTCCGCATTTGGATGCTTCGACCGATACTTATGCTCGTGCGTGGCTTCGCTTAGAGCTTTGGCAAGACCTGCCGCCATTTGGGCGAACACTTGTTCTGAGGAGGGCTGTATGACTCCTTCAGTGGTACTCGGGCCAACCCCCGAACTACCCAGTACATCCTCCGCGCACGGCCTCTCTAACCCTCTAGAGACGTTGTCCATCACAGATGTCGGCTCGTCGTAAAACTGGAAAGGCGTTGATTCATCCATATCCTTTCCAGAAAGCCCTGCTGACTAACAACGCCCCACGTTGGGCGCCATGTAGAGGAACGCACTACCGGGCGTCAAAATGACGCGACACCAATTTATTTCTCAGGGGGCGCCAGTCGCGTATTACCCCGTTCTTCTACCTCCCAGGCGGGTTCGAGATAAGATGACTTCGGTAGCCGAAAAGCGGGACCAAGGCTGCACTACCACAGATCGGAAACTACGCTCTCTCTGGACCCGAATTCCCTCGTTAGGGGTTTAGGCACCTCTTAATTTCCTGAATTTTTGCATAAAAAAATCCCAACCGAAGAATTTCTCTGCGGAGGGATTAGTTTTGGTACGCGAAAATCGCGTTTTGGTCCATTAATAACGGAATATATTTCTCAAAAAACGCATAAAAAAATCCCTATCGAACCTCCGTACAACAACCAGAAGGTCGAACGTTAATGCGAATTAACTCGACACATCCGGTTTTCTATACGAAAGTTCCAGGGATTATAGACCGTCAACAGGCCTCAAGATCAATTAAGAAACATTAGTTCAAAGAATCCGTTTATTTAACAGAATTGGTTATACAAAATTCTCAAGAAAGAATCGTGCCTTCCCCAATCAAGGTAGTGACTTTCAGACCATACAAGCGAGAGCGCTCGCGCTAACGATCGATTAGGTAGAAAAGATTCATACGTACCTTCTCAGAATCAAAATGCGAGCTTTTAGAATCATTTCAGACTCTGGGTAAATGAATAATTAAGGCTGACTGAAATTAACTTAAAAAAGTTTTACTAAATGAATTTAGTTTCGCTAGAGACTACCTAGCTTTAAAGTTCTTGTATCGTGGAAATTCACGTACTCAAACACATTCTGAGGACTTATTACTGCATAAGTTGAGTGGCGTTCGATCAGTCCACGACTTACTAACCCTTATCACAGTCGATTAATAATATCGATTTGGCAGCGTCTCACCTTCGAGCGACTATTAGGCAAAATTGAATTTTTGGATTTTTATGCACAAGGCGTTTTCCTCTATAACTTTGTCATTTGAAAAGCCCCGTTATTGGCTTTTCTACCATCGCTTTGTCTGGACTACTCAACGCGCTCGGCCAAATTGCGAGCCGCTGGGTCAATCCAAACTCTTTCCATGCGAGAAACCGGCCTTGTACATGTGCATTGATTTTTATCAATTTTTGCTTATCGGCACTACGCCGGCTTTGACAAAATCTTCTATTTTGCCTTTTGGATGCAGTGCATCGTTAAAATTTTATGCTCATACTTTAGAATTGTGCTTTCAATGATCGTACCTCAAAGGTCAATGTCTTTGGTTGAGGAATAAAAAATAAAAAAAATAATTTAAAGTATATTTTCGTGGTACTTTTTAAACTGACTTCGTGGTACTTTTGAAAAATCCATTTTAAGACCAATTTCAGCGTACTTTTGAAAAATCGATTTTCGAGCCAAATTTCAAGGTACTTTTGAAAAACTAATCTGCGGGTGAAATTTTGGCGTACTTTTGAAAAATCGATTTTCAAGCCAAATTTCAAGGTACTTTTGAAAAGTTAATCCGCGGGTGGAATTTTGGCGTACTTTTGAAAAATCGATTTTCAAGCCAAATTTCAAGGTACTTTTGAAAAGTTAATCCGCGGGTGGAATTTTGGCGTACTTTTGAAAAATCGATTTTCAAGCCAAATTTCAACGCAGTTTTGAAAAATTAGTCTGCAAGTGAAACTTTGGCGTACTTTCGATAAATCGATTCTTAGGCCAAATTTTGACGCCCTTCCAAAAATATTATTTTTCAAAGTCCAATTTATGGTACCTTTGAAAAAGTATATTATTCATAAATCTTTGTCATTATATACTTCTACTCTGATATTCTGAACCAAAAACATTTTTCCTAAGTGAAAATTCGATGTTTCTTCGAATTTTCACCTGGTCATTTCCAACGCCTTATAGAACCCAAAACGGTCCTTGTGGACTGATCTGCGCCTCTGCAGACTCCCAAAAATGTCTTTAAATGAAATTTTTGCCTAAGTCGAATTTTGATTATGTCTTCAACTTAGGACGATTTTGGAGAGTTCTACAACAACCTCTCCAAAGCTACAAAATTGAACAGTGAAGTTGACCCCCGAAGCACGTTAAAACAAAAACTGCCCTGACCGGACAATTCACATTAAAATCCTAGTTTGATTTAAAATTTAACTTATGTGACGCACCTTATTATGTGATTGTGGTATTTAACGCAAAAGCTAAGCTTAGTCGCCTGCACTTTGTCGTCATTTCCTTCAAATATTTCATTAAATAAACGTTTGAAGTGATCTACGTGCGAAATTATTAACTCAGTGACTAAAAGTGGTAATAGAGCAATAGTTATTGCTTCATAGACTACTAAATTTGGGTCTAATATCTGCACGAGGATAATGATAACTTTAGTGGTCCAATTGTTGCCGTCGAAAGGCAGCCAAACTGGTCCCATTGTTCCACAAATTTGGTGCATGTCCTTTTCTTCATTTAACCTCTCGCAATAAGACCTTCCTAAGAATGCTGTGACACAATAAATTATTACGGCAACTGTACAATATATCAAGTATAGCAGATGGCATAGATTTAAATGTCTTGCTTTACTCTCGAAATCTTGCAGTTTTCCAAATGCCCTAAAGTCGGTGACATCCTTAAGCAGCCTAAGCCATTCTTTGCGGTAAATAGTAAAGATAATAGGCGCCAGCTGGTTACTAGTAAAACTAATCAGTATGCCTAAATCTTGACTTAAAGTGACATTCGTGTGATCTGAAAATTTAATATATTATTATTGAGGTGAGCATGACTACCGACATAACGTAACGAAATTATTTTTATTTTCAAATTTCACCAGGAATTCATAAATTGTCTTTGCATTTAATGGTAATAGATTGGGAAGTTTCGCGCTCACCCGCATGGATGAACGTTACTAATTTTTGCTAGGCAACTAGGACACGCGATATTACTATTTCATATTTCAATTGATTATCAACATTTGAAAATTTCAGCTTAGGTCCGACTGATCCAGATTTAATCGGCCATCTGAGGGATCTTCGAATTAACCATCGTTGAAACGCCAATGTATAAATTGTGGCACAGCGGGTGTATAACATCTAGGATATTTTTGCAAATCATGCATAGTTAGGCACTACGATATTTACCACTAATTACCTATACCACACATTCTTTTCACTTCTTATGCGTAATTATTTTATAGATACAGATTCTATATTGGGCCAATATTTTCCCAAGGTTAGCAAATCTTATTCAATATTAATATTACTTAACCAATATTGGCGCAATACGAGAAAATAATACTAGGCACTAAGGCAATATGGATGTTTCTGACATTAATCCACATGGATATTTCTTTTTCGACATCTTTTTTGCTTGAACCTCAAAAAAGAGTGTTATAAAAATAAAGTTCGATGTTAATAAAAAGCTATAAATATGTCAAACTTTAAAATATATTTAATTCATTCCTTGAGTTTTTCAATATCTCAGCATTTTTTCTTAAATAGATCAATAGTCATCGGTGCGATGTAAACAGCATCAAGTGTGAGAATCAAAAGATCAACGAGAAAAATCGAGCAAGAGCTGGTCAATATTACTTTTGTATGACTGGCAATCGTGCGTCTATTTTATTTCTGAAGAAGAATCAGCATAATTAAAAACATGACTTTCACCACAGGTGAAGAACTATTGTGTCCTGATCTGAGTGTTTATACTCCTCTCTTTGCGGTTTTGTTTCTAGAGTTTATCTTCTTCTGAGTCCTCTGTTTCCCCTGTTTTTGATTTCGGGAGAGCATATATCCCTGTACTTCATTGCGTACGCTTCTGTATTTTTTAAAATTGTTTTCCCTCTTATTTATATTGACGCTTTACGTGTTGCTTCGTTCTTGTTGTTTTTCCTGGTAGCTCTTCTCAGACTTCTTCTGTTGGCTTTTGTTGCCTCATATTTAACTCCAAGCATCGTTGGCAGTATGATGCCTATATATTCGAATGGGAATTGTGCATAATATTTGTATCCTATGCTGCAGAATATTATTCTTCTGTAATCATTTATATTTTGTCGCGAGTTTATTTTGGGAAAGGTTATTTATATAATTGTTCCATTCCATATTCTCCAATTCTTTTGTTTTTCTACTCCTAATACAGTATTTCTTCTAGCTCTAACCATTACTTCTAGCAATCCACCCTTTGATGATGGCTTGTCCTAGGGCCAGTGGTTCATTTCTTCTATTAATTTTGCTCGTCCTTTTTGTGTTCCCTTTTTTTCCTAGTTCTTGGTCACAAATCAAACTTTTGCTTATTAGGCTAAACGAGAAATGAAGGGTACAAGACGGAAACAAATTAAAATTCCGCAGGCAGAGCTGCCCACGCACATGTGGTGGGGATAGCAGGTGGCACGAGTAGGATGTGTTATACGATAAAAAATAATAGCCTTGTTGCTTCGCTGTCACTTGCTCTTATTGCCGTACCTAATCAAACGCTTGTCGATACTGTATACATCATTTTATTTACAAGAAGGTGAATTCTTACATGAAAATGATCTTCACAAACTCTACGTCTTCCTGAATCCAGTATGTTACTTATATTCATCGCCATAGTCCAGGCTTTTCGAATGATTGGGTTTTTTGGTATTGAAATAAATAACTTAGAACCAGTGTTTACACTTGTATTTTTACAAGATGGTGCAATATAATGCCTTACAACAATTTTGTAACATTAATTCTTCGCTGTCTAATAAATTAATTATTTTTTGTAACGTGTTCGAGATTTAGACTGAACTTTATGTTATTTAGAGAAAAAAATGTTACTACCCCAGTAGCTCAGAGACTCTGCAGATGAGTCATGGGTCAGAAAACACTTTACAAATGGTTGTACGTGTTTGATAGATTGTAATTAATATATGACAGATGTTTTTATAATTTTTCTTAAAGAGATGTTAATTTGACTTATATAAAGATAATTTTCCCAGAGAGGCGGGGCGCCAATCTTTCTATATTTGTAATTTACACTAAAACTGAAGTTTGATTACAAGAAAGATAAACTAATCAAATCATAAAGAAAGTATAAATTGTTGACTAAAAAAAAAGTGTAAATTAATAATCCTAGATATTATCAAAATGGTTTGTATCAAAATAGTTTGTATAAAAATAGCTTGTTTCAAAATACATGAAATAAGTGGACAATGTGATTATAAAATCGATTTTATTATAAACCAATCAAACTGGATGTGTTTTTGTTAGAAAACGACTAAACTGAGGCCTTAAAAATTAAACAAATTTATGTACAAAGGAGAAAATGAATGGACAATAATATGCTATGTAGATATTATTTAAAATATTGTCTTAAACATGAACCGACAATATGGTGTTTAAAGGTCATTATTTATTATTTAAATATAAGCGTTTCGTAGAAATTGTGATCACAAAGTCTTTACAGAGCTTCTTATATATTTGTTTTCAGTTAGATGTTACGCCGATAATTTATACCTAAATAATAATTGAAAATACTAATTGTTCGTTGAAAACATATTAAAGATAAAATTGAAAGTTGAAATAATTTCAAAAAAAAAGCATTTGCAATTTGATTCTTTAAAGAACTCTAAAAATGTTAAAGCATAAAAATATGAGATAGGTATATATAAAAAAAAAAATCAAATACAAATTTTATTTGCGACACTTATCTGGAATTCTCAGTGAATAAAAGTAGTGACTCCAAGTGAGAGATGATGATGGTGAAATCCAACCCCCAGTGATGTAATCATAGATTTCTAGATGAGCCCAATCTTAAGTCAAGGAGTTCCCAGTACTACATTCGACGCTTCCAGAAATTCCATAAGGACAAATCACATCTATCCTACCATACTATCGTCGCGATCTCCATAAAAAGTTGTCCTAGACTAATATATACATTCCATCTTCTAATTACGTAGAGGAGAAGAAAGACAACCCCATTGGATGCTTAAAAAAAATTAAAGTTTCCAATCCAAATTAAAATAAATGCATATCTACGATGTGCATCCAAAATTAGAAGATTTGCATCTAAATTGAGAAGATTTGCATCTAAATGGAAAAGATTTTCATCTAAATTGTAAAAACTTGCATCCAAATTTAAAAGATTTGCATCTAATATTAGAACCCTGGAAAAAATGAAGTGTAAGCGTGACTTTCTGCAAAATGGCCGTTGCCACATTTAAGTTACAAAAAAAATTATTTCTTTATAAATTACTTACGGATTAAACCGGTGAAAACAATTAGGCCTGCTTCATGTTCAAGAAGAGGGACTATCAACCCTTTCAATGTTGAAGTCGTAAAAAGAAACTTAATGAGAACACCTCACTATTCAAAAATTTAGCAGACAAAATACGAAGTACCAAGTACTTTCATGTAACGGAGAAAATTCTAGTTCTAACTTCCCTTTCATTGCATTCAAATCGTGTCGTCTGTATTCCCTCTCTCGTTAGTTAAGTTAGAGCACCCAGCTAGCTTGATTACAACTTAGACGTAACTCTGGTTGCATACCGTTGTGTTTGTTTATGAAGTAAATTTAAGAAAGAATAATTGAAACTACCGCGGTCATTCACGCTTGAGTTAAAATATGTTATAATTTATAAAACAGCAATATGCATGCTACAATTTCAAAAACTATTTCTGCTACTTCCTGCCGGCATCCCACCGGAAATTCTTCTGGCAACATAATCTAAAAGTAGTGCTACATAACCTAAAAACAATTTAAGACATTGGTACCAATCTAAACATTTTTCAAAAACCAAATTCCCCAGAGAAACATTGGAACCAAAAATTTGACAACTATCACTTCCCCGGCCGGTTTAGTGAAAAATCGATCAAGGGCAAAAGATAAAACAAAATATATCAACTCAAACTTAAACGATCCACCATGAACACTACCCTGGCTACATCTGGCAGGGAAGCTGTCCACCAAGAGTTATATGTGTTTTTCCAAAGGTGGCCATCCCCGCCATCCATCCCATTACCAACGAACAGGTTTTTTCGTTTAGTTGTTTCCCGTGTCGATAATAAAAATTATTAAGTGCTCTTGCCTACGAACGTTTTTATAGTGTTGTGTTTATTTTTATATTAATTTTAGGTCCATGTGGACACATTGTAATTTTAACCTAGTTTTTAAGCCTGCCTACAGAAGACAGGTGCTACTTTTCTATTTTTCTCCAAGCCAAACCGGACCTACCCCGTCCAGCCTCACACCCGCCTCGGCGGTGTTCACCGTGGTTGTCTGGCTGGCTCCGGACTAGGATCCGATGAAGCATATATTTATATAAAACATTGAATAAAATATTAATGTTGTGCAGACTATAAATTTAACACTCAAGTTCTTAGGTCCAAATCCCACCGAACGCAAGACTTTTTTTCTGATTTAATATGAAAAAAATATTTCAACTTAATAAATATAATTAAATGAGATCGTTCATATTGTTTAATGCTCTTTTCGGCTTCAACGATTCACCGGGTGGGGAGGTTCTAGCCGCTTCCAGTAGCTGCCGATTTTTTTCTGTAGAAAAGAAGCAATTTTGCAAAAAAGAAAAAATGCGGGTGTTGGTTTGAAGAGAACTTCTCAAATATTCAATAAAAAAAAACGTGGGAAAGGCCCATTGGTTTTAATTACATCAAAGTTTTCACAAAAATTACGTTTTCTAACCGTTTTAATAAATATTTTGATTCGAAATGTTAAGTGGTGATTGTACTCTATAAGGGTTAAGTTTTACCTAAATTTCACTTATCCATTACTTTCGAAAAAAAAACAATAATTTGTTTAAAAATGTCTAATGTTGCAATATTTCATTCTTTTTGAATGAAAAATAATAACAATCGGAATGAATTGTGGTTTATACACATTTGTTGTATAACAAACGAACATTTTTCCTTTTCTTTTAGTTCCTATAGGATTTGCGGATATCGAGATATTAAAAAAATCCAGTGGAAAACATGCTTTAAAAAATCAATTTGATGAACGCTGAACAAATAGAAACTGCCCTAACCAGATAATTCACATTAAAATCCTAGCTTGACTTCACTCTTTCCATTTAATGTATGTGACGCACCTTATTATATGATGGTGATATTTAACACAAAAACTAAGCTTATCCGCCTGCACATTGCCATCATTTTCTTCAAATATTTCATTAAACATTTGCTTGAAGTGGTCTATGTGCGAAATTATTAACTCAGTGACGGAATATGGTAATACAGCAACAGTTATTGATTGATAGCCTACAACAAATGTTGTTAATAACTGTGCGATGATAACGATTAATTTAGTGGGCCAGTTGTTGCCGTTGAAAGGTAACCAAATTGGTGCGAATGTACCACACATTTCGTGCAAGCCCTTTTCTTCATTTAACCTCTCGCAAGAAGATCTTTCTAAAAATGCTGTGATACCATAAATTGTTATGCCAATTGTACCATATATCAGATATAAAAGATGGCATAGATTTATATGTCTTGCCTTATTCTCGAAATCATGCAGTTTTCCAAACGCTTTAAAGTCGGTGACATCATGTAACAGCGTAAGCCATTCTTTGCGGTACATTGTAAAGATAATAGGCGCCAGTTGGTTGCTAGCAAAACTGATCAGTATGCCTAAATCTTTACTTACATTGGCATTCGTGTGATCTGGAAATTTAATATGGTATTATTAAGGATGATATAATTAAATAATAATAATAATAATAAATGGTATTTATTTCCCCAAAAAAGATGTTACACGAGATTCGTATAAAATAACATAAATAAAAGTATACATATATTGGGAAAACGTCGAATATCAGATGTCAGTGCAAGACACACGCAGTTTTTAATCTTAAGCGGGAAAACAATATTAAAACGTTAAATTGAAAAGAGCAAATATAACGAACTAATTAAAATATATTACTACGGGACCCCTCCCCCCGCCCCCCCCCCCCCTGATCCTTGGGGACAATGTTTTTCATAAAGATTAAAGCCTAAGGAACAATTTTCGACATGTCCCCCCAAAAAAAACTGTCTCCCGATACTATCACTGTCTTCTTCCAAGTCTTTTTCCTCTATTGCTTCATTTATGATTATGATATCGTCTATTATGATTTGAAAAATTTCAGTAAGCGATTGATGCAGTATTTTATCTCCTGAAAACCAAAGAGGTTCTCCATTTTCTTGCCATCCATAATCATTCCAAGGCTTTGGATTATTGTGAATACCTTCGTCGGATAATCGCCAAATACGCGTTTGGTAAACATTCCTTTAAATATGCTCGATAAAACAAGCTCTTGATGGTGGAATCGAAAAATAATCAACTTTACTGTCAATTGATAAAGACAAATCTTTGTCACCACATTTCTGTCTAATGGCAATTAGGCGAAGATCATCCACGCTAGCGCATTTCTTTGGTCCATGTATGCACATGTAAACTCCTCTAATGATGCGACTAATTTATCATCAATATTGCAGCTGCTCCTCAAATCTTGAAATGTTCGGACATATTTTGTATATTTGGGAGAAAGTAACATTTTTGGGGTTTTATCTTCCCTTTTCCCTTAAATTATAATATTATTATTATTAATTTTTTTTTTTTTTAGTTTATTTTATTTTTTGTTGTTCCCAGGTAGCAGGGTGACGTCATTATGACGTCTTTTAAAGGTGATTTTTCGTCGCCGACGTCATTGTCCCAATAAATGACGTACCAGAGACGTGATATTTAAAACGTACTTCTGACGTCATCATGAATACGTCAAATACACGTTTCTTTTAGGTCATTATTTTGACGTCATCAATAAATGACGTACCAGAGACGTGATATTTAAAACGTACTTCTGACGTCATTAAAATGACGTCATTTTGTCGTCAAAATTGGTCATTTGGTTCACTATATATATTCATATATTCACTATATACATGTATATAAGTATTTAGTGACTAGTTCAATTTTTGCCATATAGTAATAATATTTTTGTTTTATTGTTTCTAACTAGGTATACAGCTTTTAAACATAGTTAAATAAAGGTGTTCAATGGTTAAGTGAGTTAAGTGTTAGGTTGCGAGTCAAGAGGTCTGTTGTTCGGTCCCTGCACATTCCGGTTTTTTCTTTCATCAAAAACTTTATTAATAATCGTATGTAATATCACTAGTGCTTAAAATTTTATCGAAAATTTTTTCGAAAGCGTGTTGCCTGGTAATATAAAGAGTGCAAATTGGCAGTTTATTATCTGATTAAATCCCGACCGCTTTAGCGGGAGGGATTTAATCTTTGATAATAAACTGCCAATTTGCACGAGTTATATTAACTAGGGGCGACTTAGCTTGAGAAAAAATTTTTAGATAAAATTTAAAGCACGAGTGGTATTTGAGGAGAATATTTCACGAATAAATAATTCATTAAGTACATCTTCAATATTATGTTTTCTCATTAACTGCCTTCAGACGTTTTCTTGTCACTTTTTGGAGTTTACTGACCTTTATTTTCAATTTCATCACTAATTTGATATACAGAAATATTGCCAAACCGACTCATATTGTCAAAACAGCAAATCTGAAACAAACGCAGTAGAAACAACGGAGATTCGCTATATTTTAAAATAATCTAGTGACGTTTCCATGGCAACTAGTAAATAAAACGAGTTGAAACCTTAGATATTATAATATATAGACTGGCTTAACACCTTTCAGGCGATTCTGAGGTGCAATACGACGAGGAACGATAGAGAGAGCACTACTTTAGTACCGATGTCTCGCCCAAATAAAATGTACACCCATGGTTCCGAGATTGACATAGAGAGCGCCATCTAGCGCTTCAAGTTATATTCCATAATAAATAAATGTTCATCGACTCATATTTACGTATTTAATCCTTACTTTTAACTTACGAAATTTATGAATTATGTTGAGGTTTGCTTTGTTAAGCAAAGAGAATTTTAAATACAACAGATTATAATGTTTGATGCACAGCTTTGATTCAACGAGTTACTTTTTGGTAGATTACCATAATATGTAAGTACTATACATTTTTAGTTTGTTCCAGAGCGAATGTGTACTTGACATTTATAATAAATGATTTGCTTACCTTTGTAACTACGTTATTGAGCTATTGAAAGCTGTGCTTGACTTGTTCCTGTATTATGAGCTATATTAAGTACAATCTTTGTGTGTAATTGTTACCTGATTGAACACTAGGAAAACTGACATAGTTACAGATAGGCAAAAGTTACAGCCTATATATTTCAGACAAGATTCGCTTTGGAATTGAGGTGTGTTTTTGTTTGCTACTACATAATACAATATTACAATTTACAAGGTAAGTACGTTAACAATTACTTAGTAATAAGCTAGAGAAGATATTTATAGATAAAACTTAAAAGCTCGACAAAAAACGTCAAAAAATTTTCGCATATTTGCCGCTGCAGCGACCTAAAAAATTAGAGCGATAAATTTTGCATGTTGGTCCTGTCAAAAGCCGATCTAGCTTGAATTACCACTAATAATGACGTTTGATTGGTGCAATGTTTTGAAAAAACGGGCTCTCATTGGCTATAGCGTTAATGAGTGAAATAATCGTGGAAAAATATTATGATGAGAGGTTTGCATCCCTTATCGCAAAATTCACTGATTACCAATACGTCATATATTGGCGTCATATGTATGACGTTATATTGACGTCATATATATGACGTCATTGGGCTGTGACATTGTGCCGTCTTTTCACGTCATTTTTACGTCATGCTGAAGGTGAAATTGACGTAATTAATGCCGAAAAAATGACGTCATAATGACGGCACCTTGCTGCCTGGGTTAGTAATATAGTTATATTATACACCTTACAATAATAGTCACAGTTATTTCCTGTAAATGATACCGATATATGAATTTCAATGTTTTCTTAAATTTGGACTAATTTATCTGGAAAATGGTAACTCCTATCAAAATACTGTATAGAAACAAAATTGTAGACAATTTTATGGACGTTGCTTTTTGTGGAAAACATTTTTGTCCATATTTTTTAGATATTGTGTTAAATGACAAGAACAACATTGGTAACACTTTTTTTTTTTTGGGACATGCCTAAAATTGTTCCTTAGGCTTTAATCTTTACGATAAACATTGTCCACTAGGATCCGGGGGGGTGCACGTACAGCTAGGATGGGCTCCCCGACTGTATGTAAAAAGTTTCATGCGTGCCTTAATGGGGTATTTTCTCATCATTATAAAAAATGTAAAAACACCCAATTACATCAACACAAAACGTAAACAATTTGTTATTCGGATAAGATAGTATGTTACAATCAGTAAAGTGACGTTAATATTTCGAATTTTAAGTAAATTCATTTATTAAACACACGATGATTTAATTAATATGAATACACTTGCAGTGACATATGTTTTTGTTTTATTATCTATTGAGGCATCATTAGAAATTAACTTTATATACAAAAAATATCCTATTACCTAATTCGAAGAATGATTTTGCGTATTAAAGAGGTATTTTTTGTGTCTATGTTTAAATGCAGGAACAGGATAAAACTTTAGAGAATCGGAAAATTGTATTATATTTTCTCGTTATCTCGTAAGTAAACGACTGTTTAAATATTTCTGTTCTATGAGATGGTGGAGTTAGGGCACATTTAAATCTGATATTTAGATAGTGTACATCAGATCTGAATTTAGTTTTTTTTTGCAGAGATAACTAGGAAATTTGTTTATAATGACTTTATGAAACAAACAAGCTGAGTGGACAGGTTAAGCCATCCAATATCAATAACCTTGTGAGAAATATGTCATCTCCGCCTAATCCCAAAGATAACCCGCAAGCGGGAGTTTTGAACGACCTGTATTCTTCGTATATTTTCTATATCCAGACAGTAGTGGATTGTGTGAGTCGGAAAAAGACCCGAAAAACCCGACTATTGTCTGATGCATCCAAAGTAGTTCTCCCCCCCCCGTTTTCGAGGCTGCTGACGTGGTGGTGGCAGAATTTCTCGTTGAGGTGACCTACCTCCGAAAACGGCCAAAAACCACCTCCAAACGGGATCAGAGGCGTATGGATCATGTTTCACGGAATGTAACTTATTGGTCCCCCGTTTCCGAGCATGCCAATTATGTGCAGGATCCTGGGACGCGTGGCTGACACCCGGCCTCAATGGCCAATAGCCACGCTCCAAAGGGGTGAGAGAGCGCTCTCATCAAATCACTAAACAAAAATGTTTCCCTCCCATTATCGAGCATGCCGAACACGGAGAGGACCACGAATCGAGTGCTTGACAACCGTTCACCCCCTCAATGGCGAAAAAATACCCCTTCGCATTTTCATACTGGGTGTAACTTCACGGGTTCAAAGAACGTAAAAAATAAATTTAAAATGAAAAAATAAATAAATAAATTTATTGCTATAATATTTTAATATTTTATAATGAAAGAAAAGCCAGCGTAACAATATACGCAGTAATTGTTTACGTCAATAAAAATATTTTATATAATATATTATAAGTAAATAAATCCAGATGTTTCAATTATTATATAAACCTACTTTTCCCAAAAAATATACATTCATCTTTTTTCAGCTCGACAGTAAATGAAGATGACTACTTTGTTAACGAGATCGAGGTGACACATTAATGTTTTTTTCCAGTGTAGCATCCTTAAAATCGGGGGGGGAGCATTGCCCGGGGGTATGCTGAGAATCCACTCTCACCCCATTGGAGGGTTGTTATTGGCCATTTACGGGTGTGGGTCACCCCGAGGATAAATCCCACCATCACTCAGCATCCTCGAAAATGGAGGATCACCAAGAGTCCCACAAATCATTATAATACACGTTAACCTCCGTTTGGGGATGGTTTTTGGCCGTTTACGAGGGCCACCCTAACGAGAATTTCTGCCACCGCTACGGTATTCAGAATCCTTGAAAATGGGGGATCACCAAGTAAGAGTCCCTCAAACTAATATAAGACGCATTAACCTCCGTTTGGGGATGATTTTTGGCCGTTTGTGGGGCCAACAAGAAATTCTGCCACCACCACCTTGTTCAGCATCCTCGAAAACGGGGGGGGAGGGGGAGAACTAATCTGGTTGAATCAGACAATAGTCAGGCTTTCGTCCGACTCACACAATCCACTACAGGTACTATATGCGACATCACCAACATTAAACTTTGACAAAACAAGAGCCTTATAAAGAATTATTTTCACTTTATTACTAAGGTAGTACCTATTAATATAAATCATATTCAGGACGTTAATATAAATAAGGCATTTAAAATAAAATAAAATAAAATAAATAAATATGCCACGGCGATTTTGTTATTTATATGTATTCTGAATTTTGGATTAGAATCGATTTTTCGCATTTTCAACAGGCGATATTTGTTGACCTTCTACAGTCAGGTGCAGTTGGTTGGATACAACCGATTTGACATTTTGAAGCCCAAAGACCACTGTTGTTTTGCTGGCATTTATATTTAAGAAGTAGCCTCGTGATTTTGACACAAAAGCTTCAATATCTTTGTTAATGGCATTAGTTGCTTCAGCTATATCATCAGGGGAGAATCAGAGGCATAATTGCGTATCACCTGCGTAAAAATGTATATTGCAGTATTTAACGACATTTTGAACGTTTGACGTATATAGAGCAAATAAAAGTGGACCTAGTATCGGTCCTTGTGGAACACCACAAGACACTCTGAGAGGAGCAGATAGGGCGTTGTCGATTTTAAACCTCTGTTATCTGTTGTTTAGGTAGCTACGAAAAAATTCTACCGCCTTCTTAGGTAAAGCTATATATTTTAGCACAGAAAACAAAATTTCATAATTTGTCGTATCGAAGCTTTTAGTGGAGTCAAATTAAGGATTAAAATAGGTTAATAAGGAATACCCTAGCTACAGCAATTTTATTGTTTTAATTTGTTGTAGGTATAATAACAAGTGCTCTGAGCAATTTTTCACAAAATCCGTCCATTGCTTCTTGTAGAATTTTAACAATTTATTTTTCAACACATAAATTTTCTGCTATTTTTCCTATTATCTCATGTCATAGTAATCGTATCGCAATAATAAAAATACCAAACTGTTCACTATAAAATTATGAATAAGACTAGACATATGAAGAAACTTCTTGATAATTTGTAAATTTGTAAAAAAATAAAAACCACCAAAAATTCCCTTTTTTTAACAGTTTAAGAAATATGATGTAATAATCCATCTATTTTAACCAAAGTTGGTGGAACCATGCGCTTTATTGAACTAAACCTTCGTGACAAATTTTAGGGCAAAATATTTATTCAAACGGCTAAAAATGAACAATAATTTTTAAATTTCCATCGCATTTTGTTTAAGTGCATCGACTCGTAGTATGACAATTTTTCTTTTAAAGTGTAAGTTTTTACATGTACTTTACGGTGGTCTTTATAAAGGAAAAAAAAATTAAATTTAAACTAATTTTTTGGAATTTAATTGTAATTATGGATATTGCACGTATAAAAAATTTCAAATAACCACGTGATTTTTTTGTGAAACCAAAAACGACAAGCGAATTATGAAAGTATATGAAATAACCAACATTTAAAAAAAAGAATGATGTTCTACTTGCATTTGAATCCGTGATACGTTAGTTTTTGCGTTTTAGTCGATTATAAGTAAACATATTGATATTTTTTCTTGAAATTTGCGCATATTGTTCCAAAATGATTATATTTCTCTCTCTGCTAGTTAAAAATTATCTACAACTAAAACATTTTGAATTATATCGCATAAAGCACCATTGAGAACATAACGTACGTTCGAAAAAAAAATTATCTCCCCACTCCCTGAATATTGTAACTAGGCAACTAACTTAATTAATGGTATCACTCCATTTTCATCATATCGAGTCCTTTTTTTAAGATTCTTAGTCTTTTTCGTAGATTCTGATTCTGATTCTTTTATTCAACAAAATATGATTTGTTAAGTTTTTATTCATCATAAATCTTTATTATTTTCGGCTCTTGTCATATCTGATTTTCCGTTTCTTTTTAAAATGTTTGTGTTTTGTTTATTTTCAGTTTTTAATGTATTGTAACGTAAAATAATTTGTTTAGCCGTTATTTAATTAAAATGCATTGTAAATTTTAGTTTCAAAATATTTGTTTTGTGGGACCAGGAATATCTGAATATAAAGAAAATTGAAGACAACATTTACATAAACGATACTTAAAATATATTCTGTTTATAAAATTAAGAAAAACAATTAAAAGTTGTACTGCTATTCTTTACATATTACAGTCTTCCTAAAATTACATAATGTTGTACAGAATATGTCATCATCAAACAATTATTTCAGACATTATACAATATTCAATGGTGAACTAGAGTAAATTGATCAACAAACATGTTTTCTGAAGTACTATTATATAATATGCGAGCTAATATGCTATTAACATATAGTAGAAACAGTATAGTGGTCCCAATTCTGAGCCTTATAGTGCTGCGAATGATATCTCATATGGAAAAACGATTTTCTAGAAAACGTCTTTAACGATTTTGTAAATTGATCTAACAACATACCATTATTTGTTTTTTTCCGTAAAAAAATAATAAATAAATAATTTGAAAGTTAGTCGAGAAAGTAAGTTCGGCC
This sequence comes from Rutpela maculata, assembly GCA_936432065.2. Classification (NCBI taxonomy): domain Eukaryota; kingdom Metazoa; phylum Arthropoda; class Insecta; order Coleoptera; family Cerambycidae; genus Rutpela; species Rutpela maculata. The sequence continues at coordinate 154,305,673 of OW386288.2, forward strand.
TGGCTGTACCATTTATTTCATATGTAAGGGAACGTTGATAGAGATGAAATGCAGTGGTTTAATTTAATTGAAATCTCTACTGTCGAAAGATTTTTGTCCAAAGAAGGGCATATTTTTCCCACTGTGTGCCGTATGAAATTATATGGGAACAGGTGAGCGATCTACCGCCGGGATTGGTGTGACGTCACACTGCGTTTGCGCGCGCTCTATTTTCGTTATTTATTTTGAGAGAGAAGGAGTTGAAAAAAAGTCTAATATTTTGCATATTTACTAACCAAAGGTGTACTTTCGAAATATGAATTAAGAAAAAATGCTAAATGAGCCCATTAGGAAGCCCATTAGGAAATCATAAATGGAAAAATGGTTGATTATTGGTAACCAGTTCTTAGCTTTGCAATAAACGTTTATCCTGTAAATTTCTTACAGAGTACTTCTTTCACAAATCACAAACAGCTTTAAAACTTTTGAATGTTTTAAACTCATCCTTCTGTCTATGCACTTCTCCCAAAAACCAAGTAATTCAGAATATCCCTGTTATATGTGTAATATTTGAAAATACATCAATATTTGCCCTAAAGTATTTTTTCCTCAAAATATAATGATTTAATTCGATGGCAGCAACTTTTTTCGTGTACTTAACCTATTCATCGTGTGGCAATTCCGAAAAATAGTGTTACATATTTTTACCACCATTTTTTAAATCCTACATATGTAGAAATTCTCTCTAAGTATAAGTAACAGAAAACAATTAAGTCAGTTACTTAGTTTGGCAATCGGCTCAGAGATGGCGCTCGGTGTAAATATTATAGAACCTCCCAGTCGAAGACTCGAAAATTGGACAAGTGCGTTGGATGATCACTAGAAAGCGATAGTAGGAAAACCAAATGCAGGTCTTACCAAATGAAAAAGTTACAGAGAAAATCGCCTTGTGCATAAATAAGACAAAAAACCATTTTGTCTAAAAGTCGCTCCAAGGCGAATCCGTGTCACATTTCCTATATGAGGATCGGTAAGTCGTCAGACTGAGGGAAATTTATATAACTCATATTTAGTTGAACTTAATTGGAACTCCGTTCTGTGAATGATATAATCACGATCAAGAATCTTAAAGCTAATCATAAGTGATCAAAAATTTTTTAAGTAAAATATTTTTATATTACTTCAAGTCAACCACAAAAAAACCAAATATGCTTTCATCAATTTCTAGGGAAATTGTGTGAATTTTTTCTACCAAATTGATTGTTAGCGCACGCTCTCCATTGTATGGTAACAAAACTCTCTTGAAGAGGTAATCGACCTTGCCTCACTTCCGGGGCTGATAGAGGATTGACTTCTAGGGGGGGGCACCGGAAGAAAATTCATAGTAATACTCTTGTTATGGATGTCTCTTTCTTGGACATGGCCGCCTTAACACGGTATATTTCACACTTCTCGGGGCACGAGTTCCTGTGCCCCCTAGATCCGCCACTGCCTCACTTGGAGGGGGCGATTCAATTCAAATTATATAATTTATTAGATAGGATATTGCATAATTTCATTGTATTTATTTACTAATTAATAAATGGTATTCTTTGAACTTTTTGCTAAAAAGCAAAACATTTAAAAAAAATTATTGTATGACTTGTTGTGAGCCTTAATCTCAAAGGTTTCCGTTTGATAGGCCGGAATTGAGTAAATTGGGCGTCTCAAGACCCCACAAGTTTGAAATCTCAATACACCAATACACCGTCATATTACGTAAGCTCGAGAGAAATTTTTTTATTAAAACATTTCAGAGATCTTTAAGCATAAAATCCATTACCATTAGGTGAATAAGTGAAATTCTGACAGAAAGACCAATTTTATTAGAGAGAGAGAGAGAGAGAGAGAGAGAGAGAGAGAGAGAGAGAGCGTCGCTAATAATCTACGCTAGTACAGCCTTGGCCTATTACTTATTCTATCTCGAACCCACCTCGAAGTGGATGAACAAGGGAGAACGCGACTGGCGCCCTTGATAAATAAATTGCTGTCGCGTCACTCGGACGCAGTGTGGTAAGTTCTTCTACATAAATACGTAACAAATGGCATCAGAAGCGGAATTATAACTGAAGATTTCTGGATTGCTCGAGAAAGTTTCTGAAGTGTATCTCGGGAATTAGTGGTGACCTCCGATTAAAGAACTTATATCTAGATACATAATGGCATGAATTTTATGATCCCGAAAGACTCCCAATATAAGGCACTTCTTCCCATAAGTTGCTGATTGGCCCATCGCCGTATTCGCGGCCGCTCGTACACGGTCGGCTTCAGTTCGATTATCATAATCTGTTTGACAGTTTTGACAGTATACGTCATTAATGTTAATAACTTAAGTGTTTTTCGATCAAAATGTGGTGAAGAAGTCTTTTTATTTTAAGTTGTGATTTGCCTAATACCTAAATAATATTCTCTGTTCGTATTTAGACAGTTTAGTGACAATTTAGTGCAACATGCAACAGTGCTATGCCATTTGCAGAAATCAATCGTTTCATAAGTAAGTAGGTCATAGTCGTAACATGATGAGGTTCAGTTTATAGTTTTAATAATAATATTATAAATAATATCCTTCCAATGCATATTTCCCTTGAATAAAACATCTTTACCTATTATATTTTTCCAATCTGCGTTAATATTCCTAGAAGTTAACCAATAATTATCACATAAAATAGGTACAATATTGTACATTTTCCCTTCTACACATACCCGCCTCTGTTGCCTATGGGATGTGATGTTCATCTATCCATTTTAATGGACATATAATGTGACTATGTTAGGAGCAAATAAGGTATATGAAGAAAAGGTAGCCATTATGTATCTAGATATAAGTTCTTTAATCGGAGGTGGTGACACGGAGAATTGACTTACGGGATTTTGTGTAAGGAGTAATTTTGATCTAAAGAACTGTGAAATAGTATATTGTGTATTTAGGTGTGAAAGCGATACATTCCCGGACGACGATGCAATTGTTCAAGCATCGAAGTCTGGGAATGTGCTTTCACACCGAAGTACACATACTATTTTTTCTGAAATCACAATAAATACTATTTTAAACGTATAAAAATCCAAAAAAATATAAACATTTAAAAGAAAAATTTTGAAATCACAATCAATACTATTTTAAACGTATAAAAATTAAAAATATTAACATATTAAAATATATATAAAAAACAGTACGGGAATGTTACTTCCCGGCCTAGGCCGGGAAGTAACATTCCCGTACGGCTTTGTTGATCTTTGCTTGGCAACGGATCTTTTCCGGTCTGTTTTCTGATAGTTTCCTAGCAACGGACTAAAATACTGGAATTGTGCATTTTTCGCTCTAAAATCGCGCCGAAAATGTAGACATTTCCGATAGATTTCAGAAAAAGTGCATTTTCGGGAAAAGTTTCAGAATATTTTATTTGGAAGCTAGTGGAAATCATCAAATTCTTTCAATTGGAAAGTGGTATAGACACTGAAAAAGACTCAATTCGCGGAAATTTGTAGAACATTCTATTCTGAAACTAGTGGAGATAGTGAAATTCTTTTAAACGGATGGTGACCTAGACTTTAAATAAGACTCTTTCGTGCCATTTCGAAATTTTTCTAGAAAGTTCCACTAGAAAAATCGACGAGATATTCGATTTTTTTTAACGTTATTGTGCAATAAACTTGGTTAACGTCATCGTATGCCCAGAACAACAAGAAGGATGGCAGCTGAGAAACAAATGCAGGACCTACTTGCCGAGTTTAGGAATATGATGGAGCAGCAACGCCAGGAAAATAGAGAGGAACAAGAAAAGCGGCGTCAAGAAGAAAAGGCGAATTAAGAAAAATTATGGAAGACAAAGAAAGAAGACGTCAAGAAGAGAAAGAACAACAAGAAAGACAATGTCAAGAAGAAAAAATCGAACTGAAAAAAATGATGGAGGACCTGAAAATACGACAGCAAGAGGAGAAAGAAGAGCAAGAAAGACAACGTCAAGAGGAGAAAAAGGAACAAGAAAGAAGACGCCAAGAAGAAAAAGAGGAAAAAGAAGGACACCAAAAAGAATTAAGGAAAATTCTGAGCGATGAAATGAAAGTGATAAAGTGACTGAAACATTGAATTCTAGTACTCAGTGCAATATTAGTAAAGTAATTATTTGTTGTAATTAGTACTTATTAGTTAATAAATTAAAGCGTAGTGTTACCCTGGTGTTATAATTTTCGGATTCAAGATACAGGGTATTTACAAAAGGGGTGTAAATGTTGCAGAACCCTCCATAATCGACCTAAGTCGAAGACCGACTCAAAATTCCACTTAGGCAAAAATTTCATTTAAGCACATTTTTAAGAGTCTGCAGAGGCTCAGACCAGTCCATAAGGACCGTTATGAGTTCTATAAGGCGTTAGAAATGACCAGGTGAAAATTCGAAGAAACACCGAATATTCACTTAGGAAAATATGTTTTGGTTCAGAATATGAGGTAAAAAGTATATAATAACAAGGATTTAAGAATAATATACTTTTTCAGAGGTGTGACAAAGTTGAACTTAGAAAGAATAATAATATTTTTTAAAAGTACGCCAAGATTTGACTTGCAGATTATTTTATCAAAGTGCGTCGAAATTTGGCTTGAAAATTGATTTATCAAAAATACGCCAAAATTTCACTTGCAGATGATTTTATCAAAACTGCGTCGAAATTTGGCTTGAAAATTAATTTATCAAAAGTACGCCAAAAATTGGACTTGAAGATTAATTTTTCAAAAAGTACCCCGAAGCCATTTTAAAAGGTACTCCGAAAATGTACTTTAAAAAATATTGAAATATTTTCCATTTTTATTCCTCCACCAAAGACATTTACCATTGAGGTACGGTCATTGAATGCCCTGTTCTAAAGTATGAGCATAAAATTTTAACGATGCAATGCATCTAAGAGGCGAAACCGACGATTTTGACAAAGGCGGCGTAGCGCCGATAAGCAAAATTTGATAAAAATCAATGCACATGCGCAAGGTCGGTTTCTCGCATAGAAAGAGTTTGGAATCACTCAGCGACTCGCAATTTGGTCGAGCGCGTTGAGTGGTCCATACAAAGAGATGGTAGGAAAGCTAATAGCAGGGCTTTCCAAATGACAGCCGTTTGTTTTTCCTAAAGTCTCAAAATCTGTGAGTCAGCGCACGCGGCCCATTGTTTAAAGTAGTCACATCAATTGTATACAAGTTTTCTAATAGTTGAGTTAGGTTACTATGATCAATGTTTTTAAACGTTAAACCAGTTAGTTGTAGATTATTTTTATGGGGTCATTTAAATAGTAAAGACTATAATGAGGGCATTAGTGGCAGGATCAACTAATTTAAAGGATTGTTGAATGCTGCAAGATATTAGAAGGTCAAACCGTTATCTCGTGAATTGCACCAGAAAATGTACTAAAGCTAAGGAGGACATTTTAAACATAAAATTTAATTATAGTTCTAAATTGTAAATACGTTTTATGAGAATAACTGCATTTTTTGTTTCTGGTACAATTATTTTGTTGGTTGTTTGTTGTTATTTTGTTACTATATGTATTTATACGATTTTATTTCTATCGTTACTGTTGTTATTAATAGGCTTGTTATGTTGCCGTTCCACTAACTAGAGATAGAGTCTTGATTCGGTGGTCCCTAACATTTATTTCTTTATTTGTTTTACTCCTCCATAAACAGGGACGTCTTAAGGCATGGCCAAACTGGGCCATGGCCGGGGGCCTCATCGTACATGCCCATTTAAAGGTTATTTCTATTATAATTTAATTACGACACACAGTCCAAAAAACAAAAACAAAATATACTTATTAAAATTATTCAGAATATAAATGCGAGGCGACAAATACATTTTTATAGAGACATAATTCATGATTTCGCAACATTAACAGGGGTGGATGGGGCAGGGGGGCAAATGGGCAAATGCCCGTCGGGCCGTTGGCTCTGGGGCCGGGCAGGGCCGGTCCGAGGTAAATAGGCATTTGTTCCGGCAGATAAAAAACCCGACGGCCAAAAAAATTTAAACGGCAGCTCTTTTCCCTCCTTAGTCCTTACTTAGAACGAAAGAAGTCTCAGATGTAATTTTCAGGCTGCTATCTTAAAAACTCTACCACTAACATAAATGCCAGATGTCATTTATAAAAAGTTATTAACCCAATAACCTAATTTTGCATGTTCGTCCCAAATTCTGCAAGTTTGCTTAAAAAAGTTCTAATGTATTCTTTTTCTTTTGACCTTTTCTGAAACTTTAGAATTATTTTTTTTTTTATGTTTGGAGATATTTATGTAGATAAAGTATTAGTCATAATTATGATTGATTATTATTTATTGTTATACTGTTAAAATGTTAAATTTTTTATTTCATTTATTATTTGTCAATGTCAATTAATTTTAATAAAGAGTATGGATGTTTAGTGGCGTTTTTAAAAATGTTACCAAGACGGTAGCAGTCTGCTTTTGACCGTGGTTGAGTCAGATTACGTGTTAGTACTTTAAACCTTTAAATAGTTTTTGCAATTACATGATAAAAAGGAAAATTCGTTTGATGAAACCTATTTTTCGAAGAAAATGTTTTTGCTACTCGAATTCCTTTCCTTTCCTTCATTTTAGAGCGTCTGACCTTGAAAAATACAATATTATCGCCTGACCCCATTCGCAACCTTGAAATGTAGAAAACGACCTCTCTAGATTGCTCTAGAATGAAATTATACACATTATATAGTTAATGTCCTACAAGTCTGTTATTTTACAATAACCACCCTATTTTGAGATACATTAAATGAAAAATAACGCCCTAGGGCGTTATGAATATCTATAACGCCCTAGGGCATTATAAAATTATAATACAACCCAAAACAAGCAAATTATGATAGCGTTATTGACAAACAAAATGCGTTGCTATGCAACGGCGGCGTTTACAAACAATTTTGACTTTTACTCTCTTTTAAATCAAATCGTTCTGAACATAATAGATGTCAATTAATAAATCGTAAATGTCAAAAAAAAATCGAATTAAATAACAGACTTGCAGGACATTAAACGTTGAAGGCACCACGGGTGTTATAGGATAATGACGCCCTCGGTCGACGTACATTCCCTCGGGCCAGAGGCCCTCGGGATTGTACACTGCCGACCTCGGTGCGTTACTATCCTTATAACACCCTTGGTACCTTAATAACTATAATAACATATTAGTGATACTATATAAGCTAATTTTTTGATTGCAAACAAAATTATAAAAGGGGGACCTACATTTGCATATGGGGCCAGGGCCTCAAGAATGCTTAAGACGTCCCTGTCTATAAAAATCGGCAACTAAAATATAATAGTTATTGTAGAAAAAACAGTGAATGCCTAATTTAATTGTGAAACCATTTTTTCATCGATATTTTTTCAAATCTCATATTGTGTTATTTAGTGCAATTTAATTCGAAAGCGGCAAAGGTGTGCAAAAAAAATTAATGGACTTCTATTCGGGTTATTATATACTTTTCGAATTACATATTGAAATATAAAAGAAACATATACTTTTTTTCAAGTCCAGACCTGGATTTCTTTTTTGTGTCATATATGTAATTATTCAGTATCACTAGTGTATTATATGTACCAAACATGAACTTATTATTCGATTCGTACAAATAACTAAAAAAAAACTGGCAAAAAAAAATAAAACTCTGTATTTCAGCAACGAGAGCTCAACTAATTACGCTCGGTGTCCTTTATCTGCTATGTCCGTTTTCTCGAGAAAACTATTAGTAATAATTACTAAAACGAATTTTACTTACTTTCGCTCATTATCAGATGTAAAAGTACTCCGCACCAACCCAATGAAATGAACACTTTAAATAAAGTGGATTTCAACCAAAACTTCAACTGACTGTCGTTTTCATTAGGTAAACACCATAATTTTTCAAGAATTTTAAAGACTAATGAAAAAGCCTTACTCGTTTCAGTTGGATACATCATGTTGGAGCTTACTCAGCTTAATACCAATCGTTTGTCGTTGGCGTGTTTCATGGAAAAAATATATATACGTATGTACATTAATTAAATAATGATAAGGCGTGCAATAATTTGAAACAGATATATTTGAAGTCAAACACAATTCTTTTTACTTATTTACACATATAGTCTACCTTGCTAATAGAGCACTGATGATGGTTATTTGCTATTTGTGAAATCACCGCTGACAAAGCTACATATCCTTTTATTAAAAAACTTAAAATTAAAACCTATGAAATGATTAAAAATTTAAGAAACGACCTAGATCTGAAAAATTGATTTACAAATATATATCACGGAATTAATTGTTAAATTAACTTGATGTATATCCTGGGATTTTCGGTTTTTATAATAAAAACAAGTAGAAGTTGCAGTCGGGCGCAGCCAACTGCGAATACTTATTTGATTCAAATTTTGCGCGAATAGGACGCAATTAACTTCTAAAGGGTGCCACTAAGATTATGTACACAATCTATATACAGTATGGGGTTTACGGTAAGTGTAATGGCTAACATTTTTAACTCTTCGAGAAAATGTTATTCTTTATAAAAGTTTTTGCTTGCCTAAAAAATAGTAATGACGTTGAGAAAAATTATATTATCAATTACAAAAACTTAAAATTGCGTAAGAATAAACTGGTTATATTTTTTCTTTTGAAACAAAATATGAAATAAAAAATTTGTTTCAAATTATATGGTCTGTCCAAATTCCAAATTTCATTTGAATATTGCAATAAATAAATACCTATTATTTCTGCTTACATCATTGTTAAAAAATATTATTTTGGGTATTCAGCAGATACCTAACTTTCAAAGAAAACATTCGTTTCTTTCATATACCATTGGTGCAAGTCTGACCAAAAAAGGAAGATCGACAAGACTCCCCCTACGGTGACTTGTCGACGTCTTTCATACACCTACCATATCTAAGATTCAGCATGAAAAGTAATAAAACAACCACTCTTTCTATATATTGATGATTCAAGTCTGATCATGCTAATATATATAATATTAAGCATCTCTAGCCCTACCGAGAGGATACTATATCACAATCAAACGTTTATTAAATTTCAAAGTCAAGAAAATACTAGAAAGCACAAAGAAAATAGTTATAAAATTTCGCTCACCACATGCATGTCCAATAATTGAAGTATATCATATTTTCGATGGATTAATTCCTTTAAACATTGTACAATCTTTTTCGTTCTGTTTAGAACTCGTCAGAAGGATATAAATCTAATTCGAAATAAAAGTTACTATTAGAAAATAAAACTGAAATATTTTCATGTCAAAAAACTGACAAGAAGACATCTATTTTCTTGACAAATATATTAAAAATAACAAAAAACAAACATTCCTTTAGAGCCCTAAAGCTCGTCTAGTTTAATAAATAAATACCTATTATTTCTGCTTACATCATTGTTAAAAAATATTATTTTGGGTATTCAGCAGATAACTTTCAAAGAAAACATTCGTTTCTTTCATATACCATTGGTGCAAGTCTGACCAAAAAAGGAAGATCGACAAGACTCCCCATACGGTGACTTGTCGACTTCTTTCATACACCTGCCATATCTAAGATTCAGCATGAAAAGCAAATGAAATGTAATAAACGTTTGATTGTGATATAGTATCCTCTAGGTAGGGCTAGAGATGCTTAATATTATATATATTAGCATGATCAGACTTGAATCATCAATATATAGAAAGAGTGGTTGTTTTATTGCTTTTCATGCTGATATGGTAGGTGCATGAAAGAAGTCGACAAGTCACCGTAGGGGGAGTCTTGTCGATCTTCCTTTTTTGGTCAGACTTGCACCAATGGTATATGAAAGAAACGAATGTTTTCTTTGAAAGTTATCTGCTGAATACCCAAAATAATATTTTTTAATATTGCAATGTTTCGAAATCTTCCAAATTGAACGCATATTTCCAATCGTTTCCGAATGTTGTGAAAACTACTTCTAACTTCCTCAATGAAAATTGATTGCACAGCTGCCGAAATGCGCTGCTTTATGTCTTTGGTAGATAATTTATTTTAGACGCCCGCGCCCCCAGAAAAATGTATCCGCAATTGTCAAATCTGGGCTTCTTGGGGGCCACAAAACTGGATGGGCCATTGCAATCATTCCACTGTCGTTCAAATTTGTTATTAAGCCAATTACGTACGACGCAGGCATAATGTGCTGGACATCCATCCAGTTGAAAACACATTCTACTACGATATTCCAACGGCAAGTCGTCTAACTGATCAGAAAATAATGTATTAAGCATATGTAAATAAGAGTTACCACTGCACGCATTTTCAAAAAAGTATGGTCCTATTATGACATGATACGAAATGGGGCACCAGACATTAACTTTCTTAAATATTGCCTTCCAGTAAAAATTCTAAATTGGAGGTTGGTCTCACTCGAATACCTAACATGTTGTGAAGCCACAGTGTTATTTGTTGAAAATTCGTCGGAGAACATGATAAATTTATAATAAAAATTCGTGTTGCCACTTAAAATTTCATTTCCAATCCATAAACAGAAATCCTGTGATTTTGCTTCATCTTCTTCTTCCAAGATATTATAATATGTTGCAACCCCTTAAAATTTAAGGTTATGTTGGTTACTAAAAAGTAGGCACAGACTTCAACAGATCGAATGTCTGAATGTAGTGTATTTGCACCTACTCGAGAAAGAACCTACCAGAAGTTAGTTCTGGTGACATCTGGAATTATCTAGAGAATGGTGGCGTCATCACAGAAAAATCGAGATCTGTCATTTTTAGGTATAAAAGACCGACCGCATTCTCAGCGAGTAGTTCAGAAAGTTCAGAAAGTATAGAAGTGAGGTTAAGACTCCAAAGAGAGACAAAGTGATAAACATTGTGATTTTTAGTCAGTAAAGTGTATTTAAATTAATAATAAATAGTATTGTGAAGTATCCAGTAAATATTTAATAAAGTGTGTTAGTGGACATCTCTTGTTATAATTTTTGGAACCCACGGAATTTGCAGGGGAAACACGTGACAAATTGGTGTCAGAAAGCGGAAATTTATGACAAGAGGAGCTCTGAAGTTGTGTTGGAGTGTTCGAGAAGTATTCTCGAGAGTTAGTGCTAACGCAGGACTAATTTACTGGACATTGTTCGAGGGTTATTTTCGAACAGGAAAATAGTGTTTAAGTGCATTTTTGAGACATTGTAGAACATTTTATTAGGACATTAGTGTGATAATTAAATCCTTTGAACTGAGAAGTGATAGAGACACTGAAAAAGACTCATTTGTGTTAGTGCGTGAAAAATTACTAGGACTTCTATTTGGACATTAGTGAAGATTATTAAATTCTCTGGACTGGATAGTGACAAAAGACTCTGGATAAGACTTTTTCGTGCTGGTTTGAGATTTTTCTGGAAAGTTCCATTACCGATATTGACGTGGCAGTTAAATTTATTTTAACATAATCGTATGCCCATTACAACAAGAAGCATGGCTACGGAGAAACAAATGAAGGACCTACTTGCGGAATTTACGAGGATGATGGCACAGCAGCGCCAGGAGGAGGAAAAACGGCGTCAAGAAGAAAAAGTCGAACAAGAAAAGCGACGTCAGGAAGAAAAAGAAGAACAAGAAAAACGACGTCAAGAAGAAAGGGACGAATTAAAGAAAATGATGGAAGATCAGGAAATAAGACGTCAGAAAGAAAAAGTAAACAAATTCGAAGAAGAAGTCAAAGGAGAAATAGACCGGCATAAACGACAGTTGAGAGATAGAGGAAGCCAGCAGGTGGTATCATCAGGTCAGCGACTAAACCTCCTTCTTTTGACGGCCAAGGTTCCTGGACGACGTACAAGAGGCAGTTTGAGGCGGCAGCGTGTGCGAACAACTGAGATAATGAGGAAAAGGCCATAGCATTAGTTCTGGCGTTAAGGGGCCAGGCCTCAGAGTTACTCCAAACCATCCCAGTTGAGAAACAAAGGGACTTTGGTGCCACCTGCAGCACTACAATAGGGCATCTGCATCATGTAACCAACATAACCTTAAATTTTAAGTTTTTCAAGTTTATTCTCATTTTTAATGTTTGTATACGTATTTTTAGCTTGAAGCCGTATTGGCTCCAAACAAATATTTAAAAATTCACGTAAATAATTTTTCAGTATTGTTGATTAATAAAAATTGACTGTTAATTACAGGTTAGATTTCCAACCTACCTATTTTATTAGGACATAGTATTTAGAACTTCATAAACATTACACTGAACTAGATTTTAGTTGAAAATACGGGAACCAGGCAGAAATTTTAATAACAACTGCGTAATACTCTTAAATCTTAAGAAACACATATTTTAGAGGTTAGCTGTGACGTCACGTACAGATGACCTATAATAGCCATACCGCCTACCCTTCGCCTCACTTGAACTTTCGCTTTACCGATGAAACTTTGTGATTGGCGTTGTCCCCTCTTAATGTTTGTATAGGCATTTTTAGCTTGGAGCCACAGTGGCTCCAAGCAAATATTTAAAAATTTACGCAAATAATTTTTCTATATTGTTGGTTAATAAAAATAGACTTCTAATTACAGATTAGATTTCCAACCTACACAAAGAGTCCTATTTTATTAGGACAAAGTATTTAGAACATTAGAACATTAACTGTATTAGATTTTAGTTGAAATTACAGGAACCAGGCAGAAATTTTAATAATAGCTACGTAATATTCTTAAATCTTAAGAAATATATATTTTTGAGGTTAGCTGTGACGTCACGTGCAGATGTACCATAACCTATAAATCAACATTCCCAAAGGTTACCAAACCAAATATTTTTGACAGATGGTAAAATACATTTTCCCCTAATAATAATACCAATAATATTTTTTGGATGCTGTCATGTGTGCACATATAACGAATTCTTTTTAATTTTTTTCACGGAAACCAAATCGAAAGGGTGCAAGTGTGATATAGGTATCGTTGAAATTGGAATTTTACTGTTTTTCAATGGTTCGATTACAAACTGTAAGTAATCATAAAATAAGCAACTTGTTGTGCCAAAACGGCACTAAACGTATTCAGATCTTCTGGAGCACTAAAGGAACCCTCATGCAAAGTTTCATCCAAATCCGTTTAGTAGTTTCGCCGCTATCGTGCTAACATGCATACACACATACACACACACAGACATTTTTCAGAAACCATTTTTTTGGGTTCCTGGGACCTCAAAACGTAAAGATTTGATGTTATCTCAATTTTCGATTTTGGACCAATTTCAGGACCCACAATTTTATTGTTGGGAGGTTCAAATAATTTTTTAATGCAGATATGTTATATTATGTAGACGTAACTAGGTAACAACGCACCTAACAAACAAATAGGACATGAATTATACAGGATATTTCTAAAATAGAATTCCAAATTTCTACAGCTTGTAGTTTTTATCAAAATAAAATAAAATAGAAGAACAAAAAATAAATTTTGACAAAACCCAACAAATATTTTAATAAAAATTCATTTATTTCCAAACATTGCAATATTCAAATAGCCCAGACGACAGAGAACATTTTATAGTGAGACCTACAAAAACTTGCAAAATGAATATTTTTTTTTTAATTGGGTTCGTGAAAGTGTATAGAATAATATCCTGAAAAGTTACATTCCGCTCGGAAGCAGAACATAAAAGAAAAGTGAAAAAATAAATTTCTTTCATCAATTTTTTCAAAATTTTGAAATTAAGTCAGGGAGGGAAAAAATAAAAAGCACAGGTGGATAGACCACGTGTTTCTAAACAAAAAATGTCCTACTAAAATTAATCGCTAAAGCCACGGTATTCCTGGAAAAAAATAGTGAATAAATTTGTCACTCTGCGCGGCCAAGCGCACGGTTAAATGCATACTATGGAACCTCTAAAAACTCTTGTCAGTTCTAACGAGCAAAATAAAGCTTTTTTCTCTTTCTGATTACACATTTTTAACATTTTTCTTAGTGAATAGGAGGATAAATAGTGAGTATGGAGGGAAAATATATAATTATGAACGCATACATAGACACCACACATAGGCCCTGAATCACTCGCATCAATTTTTACGTGCTTTTACTGTATTGTATTTATTACAGGTACATCTATCCACATTTCAGCTATATCCAATGGAAAAGTTCCAGAATTTATATTTAAAACAATCAAAGATATTTTCAAAGTTACCCCTCCCCTCTAAACAATCGTTGAAATTGTATTATTGATGCCTAGTTAGTTAGTTAGACTATAACCCAAGAAGGTCAAAGAGCCTCTCATCTCTGTTGGTCACCCAAGGTTCTATGAATAAAACAAATATTTGAATATGCATTTATATTTACCTAAATACAATATTTTTCTACAAATTGCGGGGTGAATTAGTTAAGGATATAATAATGAAATGCTGTTGATATTATTGTTTTCCAGGATCATGCAGAGAGTAATCCATTTCCTAATTTTCAATTCACAAATGGGTCTTCATTATCTTACTATAATAAGATTTTTTTTTCAACGAATGCTTTGAAAAGTAATTAAAAAGGGACTGCTAACTTCGCTTGAAAATTATTCATTTCGCATGACAAATCCTTAATACATGCATACGTCGGCGATAAAATAATTTTCTTATATCTATTTTGCGTATTATACAGTGTGTGCCCGGATTGTGTTTGCGATAAAGCCAAAAAAATATTAGTACGGCTTTCATTTTATGTAGTCTTGGTCTGCTTGACGTAAAATGGATTTTTACCAAATTTCAGTTAAAATGGAGTCTAACTCGCGAAGTTAATGTAAGAAGATAATAAAAGAAAATAAATCATTGCACGCAAACTGGTCTTTCTGTTAATTTTACGAAAAAAACTCTATTTGGATAAAATATTTGGCATTGAAAGTTAGAGCCATATGCCAACTTTCATTGCATTTGAACAAAAAAAATAATACGACTTAAAGTAAATAGCTTTTTATTTTTTAACACAATTAACAATTTCAAAGAATTCAACTCTTAGTACCCCATCTAAATTACTACATAATTCCACCCTTCTTTTAATTCCTTGTAACTTCTTCTAATTTCTTCAAGAGGTGTTATTATTATTGTTATTTTTTTTTGTTCAAATGCTATGAAAGTTGGCTCTAACTTTCAATGCCAAATATTTTATCCAAAAATTAACAGATAGACCAGTTATGAAAGTTGGCTCTAACTTTCAATGCCAAATATTTTATCCAAAAATTAACAGATAGACCAGTTTACCTACAATGATTTATTTTATTTTATTTTCTTCTTAGACTAACTCCATTTTAACTGAAATTTGGTAAAAATCTATTTTACGTCAAGTAGACCGAGACTGCAGAAAATTAAAGCCGTACTAATATTTTTTTGGTAATTTACACCTATCGCAAACATTATCCGGGGACACACTAAACATCATAAGGACACTAATAGAAAAAAGATCTATGTTGTTTAATAATATACAGGATCGGTAAATGTACTTTTATATATCCTGTGATAAACGGAACCAACAAAGAAAGCAGAGAAATTAGGAAAAGAAGACGGATATACTGCGCCCAGCGCGTTAAAGCAGCGCCTGCCACGCCTGCCGCAGGGGCAATCTAGGTTTCAGGGCGGACGGGGCAATCTAGGAGGCTTCTCTACCGCGTACCTGCCGTTCAGTGTTACAGTGAATGTCAGACGTGTCGCTTGAATTCGTGAAGATGGCTCCAACACTTTCAAAAAATCAAAAGATCGGCATTGTCTTGGCTGTTTCCGGGTGGTAACGCAAAAAAAAGAAAAAGGAAGTACTGGGTGAAGAAGTGGTTACAAAAACGAAAAGAATTGTGTCACATGAATGTTATGCTGGAGCTGATCTAGGAAGCTAGGAAGGTCCGGCGCGGTCTGCCGCCCAGCAAAGGAGACAATCTAGGAAATTGTCACTGCTTGCCTACACATATCACAAACAAGGAGGCAATTAAGTCTTCTACACTCGAGTGTCCACTTCTACAACCTGAGTGACCCTGCGGCAGGCATGTGAGTAGCTGCCTTTACTCATTTCGTGAAATCTTATTTTGATCACCTTGTCTTATGTCGACATAGGACATCGGTACCTATCGCCTACGCATTGTAGGGGAGATAGATATGAGATAGATACGTCTTTCTTTTCCTAATTTATCTGTTTTCTTGAGCTCACTTATCTGAGGACCCATATATGAAAGTACATTTGCTGAATCTGTATATTTCATTGGTAATCCTTTATAAGTGTGTTCTTTTTTCTTTTTAAATAAATATAACGATTTCTTGAACACTTTTGTGACTTTTCTATATATGCTATTAATATCAATCCACATAAATTTTTAAAAAATTTATAAAACATTTGAAGAGACTAGCCAAAAAAGAATTCATACTTTCTTTGTTTGCAAGCTCTAATTAAAGTAAAGAAATCACAATTTTCATTTGCTAAAGTCAACGTTTATATGGCTATTAATACTCCTTTTAATTTTACTTTTAACATTTTTTATTAATTTTGATGGGTTATCGACAATCATGGCTACTTAAGACTTTGGACGTCATTGTTATCAATGTTTTATTAACCCATCATTAATTCACAACATAAATTGGGTGTTTTTCACCTTTTATATGACCATAGAAGAACTAGTGAAACGAACTTAGCAAGAAATGTAATTGAAGTGTTGTTGCCTACAGGTTTCGTTGGACAATTTTTTCATTGCGTGCTCTAAGCACTCACTTTGTGCACTTGTTGCGTAAATAACTTTCCTTGAGTGTGTGTATGATGCTGATATTTTATTGCCCATTTGCCGTTGTCAGTTTTTACATACTTTCATTAATTAATGTCAGGTATGAATATGCAGTTTTAATTATCTAAAAAAATAAATATATAATTAATTTGTTATCTAAACAATACATAACATATAATTCACACAATGTGAGTGATATTCTCTTTTTTCAATTACTTCGCTTTGGGATAATAAGCCCATTCAGATCGATAGATTAAACGAAGAGACCTGTATTATTTTTTAGAGAAAATAGTGCAGAGAGCATAAGAATGATGATTCATTTATTTTTATTTTTATTGCTATCAGTGGCTCTTACATTTTTACCAAATATTAGCCCTTAATATTTAACCCTTTAGGTAAAAAACGACAGACAGATCGACCGACAGACAGACATACAGATTTTTTTTACTTAAACTTAAAATCTCGACGTTTCATGATTTCCTAAGCCTATTTGAGCAAAAGAAAATCACTCTCAACAAATGAAGTACGAGTAACGCTTTATGATGACACGAACAGCAAAAACTAAACGTTTTGTTACCGCATATCAAATTGTAAAGAATAATTAAGAAGAAGTAATTAAAAACATTTTATCGAATTCAAGATTTCAGTGTAATGACTATTTGCACAATTGTAAAAAAGTGCAATACAAAATTTGACAAATGACCCCATTACTCTCAGTTACTCTCACTGTCCTTGAATAATGTTTGAACTTTGTTACATGTGCAATTTAGGGTGGTCCAAAAAAAATTTTTTTTGAAAACATATTCTCCACATGCTCGCCCTTATTCCATATGGTAATAAAAAGCTGAGAAAAAATATTAGGTGAATTGGTCAATATTTAGAGGTTCCGAAAAATGAACACTTCTAAGGTCAGACCTACGTTTTTACCAAAAGAGATGATATTTTAAGAAATTTTTTTTATTTATAAGAAGTTTGTTCTTGTTTGTTATTAAACACCATCAGCCATCAGCGTTGCTTTTTTGCAAGTAGGAAACTGTGACCTGTGCAATTGAACAAGCCGAAGAAGATATTGAAGCTGTTCTTCATTCTTTGTGATGTTTGTGTTATATGTTTGGATTAAAGCAATACCCCTTTCGGCACAATCATTTACTACTTTAATTTTGTGTACTCTCTTTTTTAGTTCAACGTAGTTGGGATCAGAAGACCGCAACTTAGGATCCTTACAAAGAAAAGAAGCAGCTTTTTCTTTTCCGTTTGTATGAAGGATGTTAAGGACTTCAGCGGTTCGCTGCGTAAAGTATGTCTCTAGAGGACTATCATGGTTAAAGAATTTACTCTCTATTCTCTTGAGGGCTTTAGCCTTTGGTGGGCGCTGTAGGTTTTTAATCATCTCAATTTTATTGGCGTCACTAACACGAGAATCAAAAAGAGCAAGTCCAACCAAATGTTCAGAAAAAAACACAAATGACGTCGAAATGTTACAGAAGCAGCTTTTTTAATATTAGAATTAGGGTATGCTTCAATTTGTTTTAAAAGAATAGCATCATTCATAACAGCTTTCTCAGCCTTGGGTGCCTCGTTCCAATGCCGGCCGTAAATGAGAGCTACAAACAAGCATACTTCAGTAATTCCTTCTTTTTCTCGAGATGTTAGGTTAAATTGATCTTTAAATAAATAGATTTTAAGAGAATAAATGGCCTTTGCCATCTAACGTGCATGTGTAAACCACGTGGTGCTCGAAACTTTACTTTTGACCTGAGGATGGTACTGTCGTGACCAAAATTAAATAGGACAAGTCTTATAACGTATTTTTGCTAAAATCTAGTTGTGTACATCTAACTTTAATTTTTCTGACATTGTCAGTTAGTTGTCATAATTCATTGGAAGTGTGCCAAACTAATATGCCCCATATAAGTGACTTAGTTAAAGCTGGAGTTATTGCTAAAGCAGAAGATGGATGGTCAATGAGACAAATTGCGCTGCATTATAACATTAACAAAAATTCTGTGTTTAACATTTTAAAGAAGTGGAGAACGGTACGATTAGTAGAAATCCTGGACAAGGGCGACGAAGGATATCAACTCAACAACAAGATTTGCAATTGGTAAATAATTTAGTAGAATTACTGGAAGTAGTAAATAATGCATGGGAAAATACTATTACTAATGATTATTGTATAAGGTTATTTAATTCTATGCCAAACAGACTTATAGAAATTATAAATAGAAATGGTGCAATAACGAAATATTAATAGTTAGTTTCTTGTTAAGTTAGATATCCTTTGTTGCCCTGATCCAGGATTTCTACTAATCGTGCCGTTTATTCTCCACTTTTTTAAAATGTTAAACACATAATTTTTGTTAATGTTATAATGCAGTGCAATTTGTCGCATTCGCCATCTATCTTCCGCTTTAGCAATAACTACAGCATTACAATAAAAAATAAAATAAAAATGTTAACTGTTTTATTTCGGCTACTCATTACATGTTCAAATAAAGACAGATTTACATTAGAAAAAAATAGTTGTCCTATTTAATTTTGCTCACGACAGTACCTCCAATATTACACAACTGCAAAAGCTCTAAGTAGTCATCTCGAAGCTGCTTTGACTAGTGAGGGTTTTTAAAATTGTAGTATAGTAGCTCATCATTTCTTCCCTAAGCTTTTTTGCTTCATTAGAATGATACAGATCATTGCTGCTTGGATAATAAACTTCTTTGTCAATCTGATATCATTGTTTCTTAAAACGCTTAAATATAGCCACATCTGGACCGTTACTAACACCAAAAGCTGTACTGAAAACAGATAAGAGCACAATTTCAAGTACATGGTGCCTACATGGAATCCATACAAGACTAGTCTGTAAACTTTTTTCAAGAATAGCGCATGCTCCATTTTTTAAACCTGTATTAGAAGCTGTTGTGTCAAATACTAAAGCACGCACGTTTTCTCTCAGATTCCAGTTATCCAGAGTGTTTAGGCAAGCAGTAGCTTGTTCTTGACCAGTTCCACGAGTAATCTTTGGAACTCCTAGTAATTTTTCATCCCCACCACCAGTAACAAATATCGCCACTGTCAACTTTTTCAGTGCCTCCTGCAATATCTGTAAGTAGCTTGCCATCCCAGTGAAGAAATAAAGTTTCCTTAAAAGAGAAAGTTGACTTGTCATTTTCCGCTATGACCTCACAACAAAACTGCTGCTGCCACCTAGCAAAAAACCGAGCAAAAAACTGTTGAACTATTTATTCTTCAAACAATAGGAGGTGCTGCTACCTTGTGTAAACTGTAAGTAACTAACAAAAATTTTATATTAGGTTTTCTAGAGCACCTTTATTTATTAATTTGTCTAAAAAAACTTGTAAAACGTTTTTTTTTAAACTGTAACGTTCAATTTTTCGGAACTCCTAAATATGCTCCGATTGGTCCCAATTTTGGTAAGGTAATTAATTTTGCGTAGTGGAACGAGGGCAACAATGTGGAGATAAACATTTTTTACTTTTATATTTTTCAAAGCATTTTGGACCACCATCAAAACCTCATGAAAAGCAAAATTTTACAAGTGTGGAAAAATTAGGCTTAAATTGCATGCGAGCATGCTCTTGCGCCGAAAAATGTACTCGATTAAACATGAACTTATATTCTTTCATATTTTAATACTTTCCCCTTTGCAAATGCCTCAACAAAATTACGTCAAATTAGTAGACTGCTAATTTTGAGGACGCCATTGGTTGTATACTTCTAATTTATAAAATATACGTAAATTCTGATGGAATTACTTCAAGATGTACCAAAATCCAAAGGTTTAAAAAAGGAATCAGGTAATTATATAGTAAGTTAAAATAATATGACTTTTGTCCGCTTACCGCATAGCTATGAGTAGCATAATTTTTTGGATTAGTGCAAATATCGATGTATATTTTCATGCTCTACAAATTTTCTCTCTTATACAATATTATCCGCATCTATTTTTTTTTAGAGCTACGAACACATTTTTAAAAAATTTGCCACCATTTTGAATTGTTTATGCTTGCTTGAAAAAAATTTACCTGGGTAACAGATAGAGTCGGAATCAGCGACAAAAAAACCTTCTGCTGCCTAATAGTCTATAAATTCTCTGATAAACTTGATTTAGAGAAGGTTTCTCAGAAAATTGAATTACGAATTAAAGTTTATATCCTATGGCACGAAAATCTTGAAGCTGAAATTATTGTTGTGTAGAGCATTTTTGAAGCCTAGATAACGGATATAGATAAATTTTCTTAAACGTGACCAGAACTCTAATTCTGTATTTTAATCTATCATATTGTATTTAGCAATTTAATTTTTGATTTATATATTTTTATAAGTTAGGCTTTTAGTAACATTATTCAAAATAATTCTAAACAATTAATATTTGTTCCTTTTGATACAGAAAGAACAATGTTAAAAAGGAACTTTTTTGGTCCATCCGTGGTAAGCCATCTCTTTTTTACTAATTTTGGGGTGCTGAAAACGAATTCGTTACCTGTTTTGGCCAAAAATTTCGGGAACACATTAAAAAACAACCCTGATTTGGATGTCATAAAGTGAAGATTCTCATTTTCCCAACCAAAAGTCGTTTAAATAATTAAAGTGATATGCACACCATACACCCCACCCCAAAAGGGTGAGAAATATTCAGTAGTGAGAAATATTCATCTGAATTAACTAAATTACCTTATTATGATAAAAAAAAACATCAAACTGGGTGATTAGGGATTTCTTTTGCAATTAAAACCAATAAAAACTCTATAAAGATAAAATCCACCACCTTAATTGGTGGATATGGGTGTAAGAGTATTTCAGAAGTAATCACATTATAACCTGATAGGGGAAACGTATTGCTCAATCATTTGCTGATAATTTTAAATCCGTTTATCAAGTATCTGACAAAATTAATCCTTAAAATAAAAATTCAGAAAACGACTCAGACATTTTAAACATTCAGTATATATCACGACTAAACATATTGGAAGTAATTGATAAACTTAAACCTAAAAAGTCGATGTTACCGGATGTTATACCGAGTTACGTAAGGGTTGTAAGGACATTAGTTGAACCACTGCACATAATTTTTATTTTTTTTAACATATCGTTGGAAATCGTTGAGACGTAGGTAATTATCGTCCCATCGCCATTCTCTCAAATATATCTAAGGTATTCGAAATAATTATCTACCAATATATAAACACACACGTGGAAGGTAAATTATGTAGGTTTCAATCCGGATTCGGGAGAAATCCGTCGACATGATGTGGTAATTTAGTTAGTTTCGTTGATTTTGCAATAAATGCCTTGACGAATAATAACCAGGTGGATGTTATTTATATCAATTTTGCCAAGGCATTTGACACAGATGATCATTATGTTATCTTAAGTAAGTTAAAACAATTTTCTTTTTCCAGTGATTTAATACAGTTCTTTTTCTCATACTTGTCAAACAGACAACAATTTGTGAGAGTTAATAATTTTCAATCCGATATGTTTACTGCTGACTCGGGTGTCCCGCAGGGCTCACACCTGGGGCCTCTTTTGTTTTTATTATTCATAAATGATATTGTCGAGTCAAGAAAAATCTGCGAAATACTACTCTTCGCTGATGGCATGTTTAAAGTAATTCAAAATTCTATGGATTGTACATTAACGCAAGCCGATATTAATAAAATATTCGAGTGGTCAATTTATAATTGTTTACCATTTAATACACAAAAATGTGAGATTATGACTTATACACGAAATAGACGATTCATGCAATTTCAATACCTCACGGATAATGTACATTTAGAGAGAGTTGAAGAAAAAATTGATCTGGGTATTCTATTCGATGTCAAGTTATCATTTAATAATCATGTCCGGTCTATTACCAATCAAGCATATAGAAATCTTGGCTTTATATTACGTTATTCGAAATCCTTTAAAAATATAAAAACATTATTATTATAATACACAACTTTTGTACGTTCAAGACTCGAGTATTGTTCTGTGGTATGGAGCCTTTTTTATACTAAATATATTCAAACTGTAGAGAATATACAAAAAAAATTTTATTAAACATTCGGGATACATTCTTACCAGTACATATAGTACTAACTAAATTTATCTAAATACAACCTAATGACTCTCCATAATAGACGAATTTATTTCAGTATTATCTATTTGTACAAAATAACTAATAGTTTGGCTTATGATTCAACCACTTTGGAAAAATTGCCCCATTTTCTAATTTGTAAATTATACGAATGTTTATAGTTCATAGTTATAAATAGTTGTAGTCATAGTTTTAGTTATAGTCTTTGTTTCGTGTTCGTGAAATAGATATTTTAAAAGGAAAATGCGCCACTTTATTGAGCATGACAGTTGCATCGACCAATGGAATGCCTTGCCGCCAAAAACCAGCGCCCTAGAGAGATTTTGTGAATGCTAAGCTCAGTTCGCCTTGAAAACTCATTATGTGTGGTCATGTAGTCAACAGAGTGTATTGCTAGTTCAGCAAGTTTATGTCAATCGATCCAGATTTAGTTCGCTATAACTAAATCTATGGTGTGAATACAGCTCTAGAGCTCCTCGAACTGTGGACGATTTTCCGCCGACAGAACCCTTGGCGTCCGGGACATTTTTGTGTAAAAGTAAGGGATTACAAGGTAGGTCACACATGCTTTCCTGTTAGCTCAAATAGGTGGTCCTTCATTATTGTTATACTTAAGAAATTGAAGATAATTTAGTCTTAGAGTTATAGTTTAGTTAATTGTTTTCTATATTGCAATTATAGTAGTATAATTGCAATTTGAAGTAGTTACCATTCACGCATGTGTTATATTTTCATACTTTTATATTTTTATATCCTTATATTTTTATGTTTTTAAATTTTTATATTTTTATATTCTTATACTTTAAACAAATATCTGTAATTGGGAATCTATTCCTGTAGATATGCTTTTAATAAATAAATAAATAATAGCCATTTAACGAGAAACATTGTTTTTTTTTTAATAAATAAATAACCGTACATTAAATATTGTAACTTACACGTTCTTGTGGGTGGTGAGGGGTGAGGGAAACGAGGAGGGGAGAGTTAATTTAGAGTTTTTGCTTCTTTTTCTACTTACCTAACGAAACTGAGTATTTTGAAAGAATTTCCTACACTAATAGCCCAGTCAATGAACGTTTAATAAGAGGGTCTAGAGGGAAATGCCGAGATCACAATTTTTGACTTGAGAGCTGTGTTTGGACTATTAGGAGATAAACATATCAAAATTTCCCAAACGTAGGAAATGGGGGGATGCAGGGGGGCACGAAGAAGGTCCCGGTTTTTGGTTTTTCGCTCAAATATCAAAAACGGTTAGCCCTAATCAAAAAGTGGCTATATGCAAAATTAAAGCTGACTAAGTTTTCTACAATAATGTTTCTATTATTTTTTTCGTATCTGCTATAGAAAAAAATTTCTTCTTATACAGATATCCGTTTCACATCAGACTGAACTAAAATATAGAATAAAAAATGTCTTTGCATCTGTAAGTGTGTGTGTGCGTATATAACTATGCGTGCGTGTATACCGTTTCTTGTAAAAACGATAACTTCTGTTAGACTTAAAATATTTGATTTCAATTTGGAACATATGTAAAACAGCATATTACCATAATCCTTATTGAAATTGGGCCTTATCAATACATGGTGATAACCAGAAGCCTACAAACTCTCACACGTAAAATACGTATTATTTTAATTTCAGAGCAAAATATTACTAACCATACAAAAATAAGAAGATGTATAAGATTTCTAAACCGCAATATACCGGGTGTATGTTAGGCAAACCAACTTTATTTAAATTAGATGATATATCAGTGTTATCCTAAAATATGGAACATGGTATTTTTAATAACATTATTATGAAGTGAGAATTGTAGGCCTCTGGTTACCACCATGTATTACAGATATAGCCCAATTTCAATAGGGATTATTGTAATATGCTGTTTTACATATGTTCCAAATTGTAATCAAATATTTTAAGTCTAACAGAAGTTATCGTGTTTACAAGAAGTGGTATACACGCACACATAGATATACACGCACACACACACTTACAGACGCAAAGACATTTTTTATTCGATATTTTAGTTCAGTTTGTTGTGAAACGGATATCTGTACAAGAAATTTTTTTCTACGATGATTATTAAAATTTATTTTCAATTTATAATAAATTTATAATAAAGTTAGAATACAGTCAAAAGATATACAATTCATTACTGAACCATACCAGATATGAAAAAAATAATGGAAACATTATTATAGAACATTTAGTCAGCTTTAAGTTTGCATATAGCCACTTTTTGATTAGGGCTAACCGTTTTCGAGATATGAGCGAAAAACCAAAAACCAGGACCTTCTTCGTGCCCCCCATCACCTACGTTCGGGGACTTTTGGTATGTTTACCTCCTAACAGCCAGTTTCACAATCGTTGGTTATCTTTTTGGTTGACTAACCTGAATCTGAAAGTTAACTATTGGTAAATACATATATGCGTTTCACAAAATTTATTTTATGATTAGTAATGTAACTAACGGTTAAGTTTAAGTTTTTAATGGTTGATATGAGTTTCTGAAGTTTTTGACACATATATTTCAAAAAGAAAGGAGAAACTAACCTCAGTAATTCATAAAATATGATTAATATGATTGTGTTTATTACTTTGTTATTACATTAGTATATCTGAAATTTTTGAAGAAATAATTATTGAATTTACGCAGAGTATTATTTTCCAAATGTACCTATTTGGTTATACCTACGAATTTTCGCAAATGAAAAATAAATATATATCGATAAGAAAGGTGTAAATCTCCCGGTAAATCTGGATATGTAGATTTAAAACGATTTAATAAAACTTCCTTAATTTGTTTTATTTATTTATAGAGTTTCATATTTTGGGTATTAAAAAACATGAGAATAATATAACATTACTGTTTATTTGAAGTAATATAAAGATTGGTATATTTACACAGCGTGATTATTTTTCTTTCTAATGTTATTAGATATTTGGGTAGATATACCCGAAAATTGCTAAAAATATTCATGTTCCAAACTGGAAAAATAGCCCATTTAATTTGTTCTGTTTCTAATATATCTTCGAAGTTAAATTAAACAAAAAATTGTATTTACACTAGCGCTGCAATCTGCATCTTGATGTTATATACTTTTAGTTAACCACAAATTCTTGGTTTACCAATACCTATTCTACTGGTTTGCTTAACCACAAGATAAGCAAGACCTTGAAGTTAACCAGACATTGTGAAACGGATTTTCATAGTAAACCTATGGTCAAATATTAACCATTGGTTAACCAACGATTGTGAAACTGGCTGTAAATAGTCCAAACACAGCCCTCTAGTCAAAAATTGTGATCTCAGCGTTTCCCTCTAGAAACCATTCATTGACTGGACTATAAGGAATAAATTTTGTTGCAAGTTCTAATATCAATTTCAATGCCACCCCCAAATAAGTTTTTTACTGCCTTCCCGATATTTTTAGCCAATTCGTACAGATTCGTATTCAGCACCCCAGTAAAAAGATGGTTTCCACACTTTACCACGGATGGGCCAAAAAGCCCCTTTTTTAATACTGTTCTTTCTTTAAAGGTTCACGGCTTTATGCCACTCTTTTAAAATTGGACAGATTTATGATACTTGTTTAAGTATGAAAATGAAGCAGAAATACTTTCTTCTCATATTTCTATTGACGCTACGGAAGAGTTTCGCTACAAGTATTCCACCACTATGTTCAAGTATGGTAAGTAGTTTTTATCGAAACATCTTTATGTGTCTAGAGATAATTTATTTAGGAGACATATATACTTACCGTGAGAAATAAAGGGTAGTTAAAACATCCAAGAGGCAAAGCTTCCATAAACACTGGTTTCTCAGATCTAAGAATCATAAGTTGCACATCCTTTATCATTTTTGCATCAGCAAGGTACCAATTTGAGCAATACAGTGCTTCATGAATGGATGCAGTCTGAAATGAGAATTAAATGCATATAACTAAGACGTGTCACAGTGGCCAAATGCCTTATTTAGTGCGGCAAAAATGGAAAATGAATCAATATCAATTTTGGAGATTTTCCTGTATTTTGGGGTAAATTTTCTACCAGCTCCGCAAAACTAAAACATAAATATATGACATAAGGTACTTTTGTGACTGCTCAGATCCAACGATTGGTTGATTATAGCTGCCGTACTACTTGCAGTTATGAGGTCGAAGCTTTCGCATCTATATTAATTTTGCAAAAATGTCAAACTACCATGCTCCGTTCAAAGAACTTATCTCTAGACACATAATGTGATTGGCTAGTCAATCCATTTGTCAATCTATTCGTAACGTTTCGGACACGATCGGTTCAGTTCTATTATCGCAATCTCCGTTTGACGTGTCCGCCACTAAAGCAGTTTAGAAAAAAAAACGATCGTTTCATAGTCGTAATATGATGGAATTTTGTTTGCACTTGTAATAAGGTGAATAGCAAATAAATTTTAATATCCAGTATTCTTTCAATACATAATTGCCTTAGAATAAAACATGTGTAATCTCTACGAGGTTATGAAAATTTAACCAACAGTTGTTATATAAAGTAGATACAATATTGTCGTTATTTTAATAAATACATATTTATTTTCTTAGATAAATTTCAATGTATGAAAATTACACAAAAACAAAAATGTGTTTATCACACAACATATATGTGCGCGCTATGTTAATTTCATTGCTATTACTTCGCATCCAGTGGAAGTACACATGATGTCCCACAGGGAACTGCATCGATCGATATTGAATTTCTAAAAAAATCGCAAGTAATTGAAAAAATCGTAAGTTAAACCTCTACAATATCTATATGAGAAAAAGCAGAATTTAATTTCACATAATTTAATGCAAAAAAATACAGTATGTTCCATTTGACTTAAACAAGTTTTCGCGGTTTCAAGTTGACAAAATGTAACGTAAAAAACTGAACACTTGGTATATTATTATTGAATTTCTAAACTGTAGAGCGTAGATCACCTTATGGTCTTTCTGCATTCCGAAAAACAAATAAGAATCTTTTACGTGAGAAAAGTTACAAAAGTTATTGCAAACCATTACACCTGTAAATTTTTTTATAAAATACCAAATATCCCTGAAACGGCTGGATCGGTTCTTCAAGTGGGACAATCTATATTTGATTTAGAAAAATTAACAGAAAATATTCCGTATATCGTCCGTCTGGCTGCAATTGCGGAACATAAATCATCTGTAAATATTGTTCAGTTAGTACTACCATTTTTTTTACTACGATACTTGTTTGCTTTGTTTAAAACCCAAAACCAAATTAACAACGAAAGTAATTTGGTCGAGTTTCTGAGCTACGGGTATATTTAAAGCATTACCTTGGTAGTTAGTTTCTGGCCTGAGTGACAAAGGATAAATAGAGAAAATGAGAAACCCAGCATGTATCCAACTGCACCTACATTTGCATCCTAAAACAAATAAAATTATGGTAATCTAAGCTAGCGGAAAAGAAATAAGCAATCCTGATTTATTAAACACTAAATTATCTTGTACCAAATTTCGCATACTTTACCCATCCTAAATTATGCCAATAAAGTTGTCATTGTCAAGAAGAATTTAAATTGTTTCTATAACTAATAATTCCAAGTCAAAACTCCTAATATTCGGCTAAAAAGAATCTAGTACCCGCAAAAATAGTAGTTTGTGCAACAAGAGTGGATATGATATCCATATCGCACGATAAAGAAGTTTGAGCACGACGCCGTATAGGCGTGCAGATCACCCCCAATAAGTGCTCTAGAAACTGAGTAACCAATTTGTGCGAGGTAACCACTTCTAACTTGGTTTTTCTTCAAGCTAACATCGAAGAGTACTTACAATAAAGAATTAGCCAAAGTTAGTTGATCGGAACATATAAATAATTGCAAAAAACTATAATTTTTTTATATCACGAATTTTGCCGAATTTCATCTTCAACTCGCGATATCTCGGAAAATAACGAATATTTTTAGATGAAATTTCAGCACGACATTAATCAAGTTATTCGTTAAGATATTATTTATTTCACAGATGAAAATAGTGATTTTTCAAAAAATTTCTTTTGTCAAGCCTAATTTTTTTTTCAAGCACAAAAATTGTATGACGAACTTTTAATACGATAATTTTTGACAAACTTATATTAAATTACAATATTTAAAGAAGTTTTCTGTTAAGTTTCACGTATTCATATTGTATATATAAAAAGTTATCGCACTTTGAAGTAGCGTCTCCGCGCGCAGCAGACATGTTGTTTACGCGCGGCATGTTTCATTTGGTGGTTGCCGTAGTTCACTCATTTACTATCATATCAATGCAATGTTTTGTTATAGATTCCCTTTTTACAGGTTACTGTAAAGTGGAAATAAGTAATACTAAATTAATTGTTGATAAATTAAAAAATGCATAATACATTGGGTTGTTTTTAATATTTTCAATCTGAATCAATATCTATGGGCTGAAACGAGCAATTTGATGTAGAGTTACAAATGAGACAGCATTTTATACCAGCAGCGTAGCACAAACAAAATTCTTTATTACAAGATGTTTTTTTTTAATCTGCAATTACAAATATACTTTTGAAGCAGCTCCAAACTTGTTGGTCCTTCAAACTATACTGGCAAAAGTTCTCAATTTTCAAATTTCCAGCCAAAATCAGTCAGATTGAGTGCTTCAAAAATGCACTTGCCAAAAACAGCGTTTCATGTGTTGCAGAAGAGCTGGGTACGATGAAGGTAATTTTTCAACGGAGGAGTTTTTTTTTCGACTCTCACGTCGTTAATGTTGTCTTGTTTACTTTTGAAGTCATAAATTCCAGTCACAAATTTTGTCCAAGCATTAACAATTTCAGGTGTTAATTTGTTCTCAATTTGAGACTAAATGTTCTGTGCTCATTTTTTATGCTAGGTTGAGAGCTTTTTCTTACCAATTCCATAGAAAGCGGAAGTCGTATCGCATCCGGTTAATGCATGAATTATTGGTAATGCTAAACCAATACTACTTCCTAGTTCTTGGCATATAATATGTATTCGTATAAAGCGCCGCATATCCGTTTTGATGCTATTTTTTCCAGTTTGAAACCATACTTGAATCTTTGTATTTATTTTAAAATAATGTGCGATTAAAAGAATAAACACATCTGTATCTGGGGACTTAACGATCAATATCATGTCCTGAGTGTCTAAGTATTGTTTAGAAATGTAGATCAGTTGACAAATTATTCGAAAGTCAGCTTCAGCATGATTCGAAAATAAATCTGTAACCTCACGTTTAAGTGAATTAGTGATTTCTTTAGTAACAAGATGATTTTTATATCCACCAGCCAAATATAATTTTTATTAATAATTTTATCAGAAGTCTGAGGGATTTCAATATATTTTTCGATGTAGTCGTATAAAAATAGGTTCAAAGCATTTTTATTTGCATCTGTAGACATAACTTTATCCCAATCTAGTATAGGTCGACTAGCATTAATATCGTAAGTATTAGAATTTAGTTTGTACCTTCTTGACCTCTCTTGCGATTTAGGATTCACTCTAACGTCATAGCGAACGAAAATGACGTGAATCTCAGAAAAAGTTTCAAATAGTTTCCGAAAATACTTAAAAAAATATTGTCCAACATCTTCGAAACATTTCATATATTTCGTATTTAAACACTGCAAATCTGCCATCATATCTATTATTCTATCATGTAGTTCTGTCCAGCAAGGTTCTGTAATCACAGATGTTACAATATTTTTTTCGATCGCATGTAACAAATCAGATTTTGACGATATTCGCTTATTACCATCCTCTTTAATGCGAGCAGAGGGTATTTCATTCAGTGGGACACTAAGAACTTTTTCAAGGCTTAACATCAGCTCTTTGTTTGGTTCACTTTTTCTAGAGAAACATATTCTTTACTTGTGCTATTATTTGCTCTTTTTACAGAACTTTTTTTTATCATATTTTCAATTTCGAGCGTTTTAATATATCGTAAAAATTTGCGGGTTTATTGGTTTTTTCTAATCGTTTGCAAACAAAATCTTGCTACTTCAAAGTGTGATAACTTTTTGTATATACAACATGAATATGTGAAACTTTACAGAAAACTTCTTTAAATATTGTACTTTAATCTAAGTTTGTCAAAAATTATCGTGTTAAAAATTCGTCACAAAACTTTTGTGTTTGAAAAAAATATTAGGCTTGACAAAAGAAATTTTTTGAAAAATCATTATATTCATCTGTGAAATAAATAAGGATTCGGACTAACTCAATATCTTAAAGAATAACTTGAACAATGTCTTGCTGAAATTTCATCTAAAAATATTCATTATTTGCCGAGATAACGCGAATTGAAGATGAAATTCGACAAAATTCGTGATATAAAAAAATTATAGTTTTTTGCAATTATTTATATGTTCCGATCATGAGCGCAGCCAGGGGGGGAGCCATGGGGCCCGGGCCCCCCCCAAGCCGTCTTCCATGAGCCAAAAAATAAAGAAGCAGTACAAAGCAGTATCTAAATTATCCCTCGAAATAAATATTTTGTAATTAATGCCAATATTATCTAATAGAGGAATCTACATACACATCCGTTTTCAACCATTTTCTGAAAAATTTTCCTCATCCTCTGGGGAGGCCGGTTCTATTGCCCCCCCCCAGATGAATTTTCTGGCTGCGCCATTGGTTCCAATCAACTAACTTTGGCTAATTTTTTACTGTAGGTACTCTTCGATGTCAACTTGAAGAAAAACCAGGTTAGAAGTGGTTACCTCAACCTAACCGGTTAGTTGGTTTAAACGGGGGTGATCTGCACGCCTAGTAGGCGGAGTGCTTCAAATCTTTTGAGTGCGATATTGATAATCCACTCGAGTTGTACACTATACTTTTTCTACGACCAGGTTAAAAAAAACTACAAAATTTATTAAACAGTAATATATTACACAAATACACACTGACAGTTACTTTGACAGCTTACGCACTAATTTGATTTTAAAACGAACGTTGTCTATGTACTTAATACACGAACTGTGATTGGTCGGTTTCATTTCATATCCACTTAGAACTCATATGGAATATATCCGTTCAGTTAACTGGAATTGCCTACTTATCCATTCTACAGACTGTACAGCAAACAGCAAATTTACATTAGGGAGTAGAAAGTAGTCGTTTTTCTACTCCCTTATGTAAATTTGCTGTTTTCTGTACAGTCTGTAGACCATTTGCTCGGAAATTATGCTCTATAAGAAAACATTTTAGTGTTTTAAAAGAAAAATCAATAGTTTTCGAGAAATCTTCAAAAAACTAAAGAAATATACTTTTGGAGGTGGTTTTAGGGTAGTTTGGCTATTCGGATTTTAGGGGGCTTTTAGTCAGTTAAAAAGCACCCTCTTCGTAATAATAGTCAAAATCAGTTTGTTTCAAATTTGTTTCAGGTTAGGGATCAATAATTTTATTGGCCTTATTATATGTGATGCTTGACACCTTTCACAGTTCAACCCCAGTTCAACCAGCAGTCGGAGAGTACGGACCACCAGTGCAGTGCAGTAGTGCAGTAGTGTTGTGTCTACGATCCAAGCGAACGAACTACGAAGTGGCAGCCCCACATTGAAGTCGAAGAGGAGAAATATTAGACGTCTTTTTTAAGACGCTAATATAGTAAAAGATAAATAAAGTCTCCCTCACTGGAGACACCATTTATTTTTACCTTTTCCTTCCTTTTCCCAGTTCATTCCCAACATTACTAATATATATTTTATTTCAGGAAGACAGGACAATACTGTGGAGGACAGTATGCCCGACCAAGGGGAAGACGGTACCTCTCAAAGAGGGACCCCCAAACCCATGGAACAGGAGGACGGCAGAGATGAGTTTATCCGCAAGCTCGTCAATGAAAACAATGTGCTGAAAGCACAATTAGCAGAGATGACCCAAAGGATGGCTCAACTACGTGCCGACATGGCAAAACAGTTGGAGGTACAACGTACCCAAGTCGAGGAGCACCGTAGCCAACACGCAGAGCTACTGAAGGTACTCGCAGCCATGAGAGCCGAAGGGGCCCCCCAGCCCCAAGCCCAAGCCCAGGCCCAAGCCCAGGCCCAGACCCAGGCCCAACCCCAGGCCCAGCCTCTGGCCCCCGCAGTGCAACCCGCACCAAAGGAGGCCCCAAAGAGGAAAGCCGACACTGAGGACAGTGACGGCGAATTCACCCTTGTCACCAGGACAAGGGCGAAAAAGGCGGCCAACCAGGAGTCCCAGGTGCAAACCAGCACCCAGGAGGCCCCAACCACCAGCCAGGCCAACCAGAGGGCCCCCAGGCCAGAAACCGGGGAAAACAAGACGCCCAAGATCCTGTAGAAGAACGCACTACCGGGCGTCAAAATGACGCGACACCAATTTATTTCTCAGGGGGCGCCAGTCGCGTATTACCCCGTTCTTCTACCTCCCAGGCGGGTTCGAGATAAGATGACTTCGGTAGCCGAAAAGCGGGACCAAGGCTGCACTACCACAGATCGGAAACTACGCTCTCTCTGGACCCGAATTCCCTCGTTAGGGGTTTAGGCACCTCTTAATTTCCTGAATTTTTGCATAAAAAAATCCCAACCGAAGAATTTCTCTGCGGAGGGATTAGTTTTGGTACGCGAAAATCGCGTTTTGGTCCATTAATAACGGAATATATTTCTCAAAAAACGCATAAAAAAATCCCTATCGAACCTCCGTAAAACAACCAGAAGGTCGAACGTTAATGCGAATTAACTCGACACATCCGGTTTTCTATACGAAAGTTCCAGGGATTATAGACCGTCAACAGGCCTCAAGATCAATTAAGAAACATTAGTTCAAAGAATCCGTTTATTTAACAGAATTGGTTATACAAAATTCTCAAGAAAGAATCGTGCCTTCCCCAATCAAGGTAGTGACTTTCAGACCATACAAGCGAGAGCGCTCGCGCTAGCGATCGATTAGGTAGAAAAGATTCATACGTACCTTCTCAGAATCAAAATGTGAGCTTTTAGAATCATTTCAGACTCTGGGTAAATGAATAATTAAGGCTGACTGAAATTAACTTAAAAAAGTTTTACTAAATGAATTTAGTTTCGCTAGAGACTACCTAGCTTTAAAGTTCTTGTATCGTGGAAATTCACGTACTCAAACACATTCAGAGGACTTATTACTGCATAAGTTGAGTGGCGTTCGATCAGTCCACGACTTACTAACCCTTATCACAGTCGATTGATAATATCGATTTGGCAGCGTCTCACCTTCGAGCGACTATTAGGCAAAATTGAATTTTTGGATTTTTATGCACAAGGCGTTTTCCTCTATAACTTTGTCATTTGAAAAGCCCCGTTAGTGGCTTTTCTACCATCGCTTTGTCTGGACTACTCAACGCGCTCGACCAAATTGCGAGCCGCTGGGTCAATCCAAACTCCTTCCATGCGAGAAACCGGCCTTGTACATGTGCATTGATTTTTATCAATTTTTGCTTATCGGCACTACGCCGGCTTTGACAAAATCTTCTATTTTGCCTTTTGGATGCAGTGCATCGTTAAAATTTTATGCTCATACTTTAGAATTGTGCTTTCAATGATCGTACCTCAAAGGTCAATGTCTTTGGTTGAGGAATAAAAAATAAAAAATAATTTAAAGTATATTTTCGTGGTACTTTTTAAACTGACTTCGTGGTACTTTTGAAAAATCCATTTTAAGACCAATTTCAGCGTACTTTTGAAAAATCGATTTTCGAGCCAAATTTCAAGGTACTTTTGAAAAACTAATCTGCGGGTGAAATTTTGGCGTACTTTTGAAAAATCGATTTTCAAGCCAAATTTCAAGGTACTTTTGAAAAGTTAATCCGCGGGTGGAATTTTGGCGTACTTTTGAAAAATCGATTTTCAAGCCAAATTTCAAGGTACTTTTGAAAAGTTAATCCGCGGGTGGAATTTTGGCGTACTTTTGAAAAATCGATTTTCAAGCCAAATTTCAACGCAGTTTTGAAAAATTAGTCTGCAAGTGAAACTTTGGCGTACTTTCGATAAATCGATTCTTAGGCCAAATTTTGACGCCCTTCCAAAAATATTATTTTTCAAAGTCCAATTTATGGTACCTTTGAAAAAGTATATTATTCATAAATCTTTGTCATTATATACTTCTACTCTGATATTCTGAACCAAAAACATTTTTCCTAAGTGAAAATTCGATGTTTCTTCGAATTTTCACCTGGTCATTTCCAACGCCTTATAGAACCCAAAACGGTCCTTGTGGACTGATCTGCGCCTCTGCAGACTCCCAAAAATGTCTTTAAATGAAATTTTTGCCTAAGTCGAATTTTGATTATGTCTTCAACTTAGGACGATTTTGGAGAGTTCTACAACACTCCCCTCCTTTGGTTGAATCTTTTCTACTCATCGATTGCCTTTAATTTCCATATTCACTTGTATGTCTGTATGCCTTCATTTGACGGTCTGACCTATGGTACAGATGTTTTAAAAATAACGGCCTTAATTGGGGCAGACGGCTGATTCGCCTATCTAACTTAAAAATAATTACATTTTTTAAACAATACGACAAGTTGATACAACATTTTTATCAACTTAATTACACCCGCGTCGAGGTGCGAAGCGTAGCACAATTTTGATTAGCGTCCACTCTCACTAATTCGTTGCACTCGCTTTTTTGCCCTGGTCTCGCTCTTGCTTAACTTCGGCCCTTTCTAGAAGAGTCTGTCTATATCTCCATGCCGCAGCTTGGACGGTCCTCGCCTTTGAGTTCCAGACTTCACCATGCCGCGCCCTTGCGACAGGCTGGGTCATCTTTCCATTTCTGCACATGGAAAATGCAGTTCTGCAACTAGATTGACTTTTTAGCAAGTCGTCGACTGGGACGCGTCGACTAACAAACACAATGTGTTGTTTTTTAATGAAATATTTTTCTAACATGAATTTTGTTAACTTATAATGGTTAGAAATTGGTTCTTCGTAAGGTAGATTGAATCGGCTTACGATACTCGTGCGGTCATCACTACTTTGTGAAAAAAGTATAAAAAAAAATTGAAGCGTCTTCTTGAGCGAAGAACGGCTTCTGAAACTCGTCTCGTAGTTTCTCCTTCGTAAGGTAGATTAAATCGGCTTACGATACTCGTGCGGTCATCACGACTTGTGAAAAAAAAATATAAAAAAAAAAAAAAAATTGAAGCGTCTTCTTGAGCGAAGGACGGCTTCTGAAACTCGTCTCGTAGTTTCTACTTCGTAAGGTAGATTAAATCGGCTTACGATACTCGTGCGGTCATCACGACTTGTGAAAAAAGTATAAAAAAAAAATTGAAGCGTCTTCTTGAGCGAAGAACGGCTTCTGAAACTCGTAGTTTCCATTTGGGGTATACGTTAATTTTGTTGACTTAAAATGATTAAAATTGAAGTTGTCTTCTTGCATAAGAAAAAAAACAGCTTCCGAAACTCGTACTGATTCGTACTTATGCCTACGTCCATTACTCGAACTTGGCGGCTCTCGCTCTTGAGAAGCTAGGCTTACCGGATCGCGCTCTTGCGTCGGGTTCGCCGTCTTTCCATGTCTGCTCATGGGGTAGACTTTAAATTTTCGATTCGACCGCATACAGGTCAAAATCGCTACTTAGAATTTTGAGAAAAAATATAAAAAAAGCGAAAACGGCTATTAGCCGTGGTCGACCTCAGAAATATCTAGAGGTGACTCTTCTATATCTGGCTCATCTCGAGCATCTTCGGGATCTCGACTTATTACATCCGGCTCATCTTGAGCACTTGCGGGAACATTGATTTGAACTAGTGTGGTATCGCTACGTCGCTCTGACCTGGGCGCGATCTCATTGTCTGATGAGGAAGCGTGGTCACTAAGATGAATTTCATCCGGACTATCTTCTGATTCTTCAGACAATTCCAATTCAACATCGGGGTCTCCCTTAGGTGCCGGCCTGATGGCATCGACATGTAATCTCGTCGAAGTTACCCCCTTGTGAATGAGGTAAACTTCATTAGACAATCTCTTTAAAACCTTGTGTGGCCCACTCCACGACGGTGTGAAGGTATGATCCTTCCTGATCCTTTTAGTCATTACCATATCTCCCACTTTATATACGACCGGCGTTACCGCCACTTTGGGCGCGTAACGCCATTGGTAATTTGTTTGATTTTTACGAATCTCCTTGACTCTTTCAAGGCGGGGAACGTCCGCTTGATTACGACGCTCTTGTCTATAAGCGAACATATTCCAATCACCAATCTGTGGTAATTCATAGCCGAGTACTACGAAACTGGGCGTATGCCCCGTAGCGGCGTTTTTTCTTGTTCTCAAGATATATGCCATCTGACTAACATGTCGATCCCACTCGTCGTTGGGTGAACCATATAATAAGGTTTTTAAGATCTTCTTAGCTTCTTGCACCCTCCTTTCTATTGGATTGGCCTGTTGGTGGTAAGCTGCTGTGAAGAATCTTTCAATATTGTTACGTGTACAGAACGTATCGTAAAAGCCGGAATTGAAGTGGCCTCCCTGGTCGGAAATGATGACCCTCGGAACGCCATATCTCGCCACTAGTTCCTCTTCGATAAATTGTGCTATTGTTTTTCCACTGACTTGGGTGAACGCCTTGGCTTCGACCCACTTACTAAATACATCCTCTACCATTAATATATATCGGTTATCTGCATCTTTGGTTCGCTGAAGCGGTCCGATTACATCGACGCTTAGAACTTCGAACGGATGCGATGGAGCATGGCTTCTGAGAGGAGCCTTCGGTTGTGACTGTCTGCTTTTTACGGAATTACAAATAATGCACTCATTTAAATATTTGTTAACTAGTCTCGACAAATTATTAAAATAATAGCGGCCCGAGATGATTCTAACAGTTTCATCGCGGCCGGGGTGACCTACTTCCGGTCGGTCGTGAAAATGAGATATTACTCTCATGACCATACGTTTTGGTACGTATAATTTTTCTTTAACATTTTCGCCTCTTGTCCAAAGTGTGCCGCCTATCACTTGTCTTGTATTGACGAATTTCACCTCTGCCTCGGTTTTATCTGCTTGTCGCACTAGAGTATTCCATCGTTCGATTTGGTCTTGGATATCTCTGGAGTGCGTTTGCGCTTCTCTGACCTGATCGTTTAATTCCAATGTGGTAATCACTGATATTCGTTCCTTGTACGAGAATTTTGGTGGGTACATTCTCTCCTCTTCGTCGTCTGCTTCGACGTTTGGGCCTTGAGGATTTCTGCTCAAATAGTCTGCCAATATATTTTCCTTGCCGGGACAATGTTCTATTGTGAAGCTGTATTCCTGAAGTAATAATGACCAACGTGTAAATTTCGTTTTCTCGTCCTTATGCTTATTTAACCATAGTAAAGCTCGATTGTCGGTTTTGACTATAAATGGACGGTCTGCCAAATATATTTTGTATTTCCTTATATAATTAACGACGCTCAAACATTCCAATTCATTAATATGGTATTTTCTCTCCGTCGGAGATAACGTATTACTAGCATAAGAGACGATGTGCTTCTGGTCATTATCCCCCAATTGATATAATACTGCAGATAATCCTATTAAGGATGCGTCCGTCTGCAGTATGAACATTTTATTGAAATCTGGCCGGTGCAGTCCTAGAGGTTTATTCAATACTTCTTTTAGTAAAATAAAAGCTTCTTGGGCTTCCGGATTCCACTTGAAGCGCCAGTCTTTCGAGAGTAGTCGGGTCAAGGACTTTGTAATTATTGCAACATTAGGGATATATTCACGTACCCAATTACACAGACCAAGGAAACTCTGAAGCTGGCGCCTTGTCGTAGGGGCCGGATAATTTTGTATCTGTAATATGTGTTTTTCTAATGGTTGAGTGGTGTTGGCATTTATTTGATGCCCGAGATAGGTTATGCTTGACGTGGCTACCACACATTTTTCCGGTGACACCTTTAAATTATGCAAACGCAGGCGTTCAAAGACGGCTCTCAGATGGTTTACATGCTGTTCTATATTTTCGCTGTAGATGATAATATCATCGAGATATACTTTGCAGAAATGATGCAAGTAGCCGGTCAATACGTCTCTTGCCATAAATTTTTGGAATGTACATGGAGCGGTCTTCAATCCGAAAGGCATCACGTTAAATCGGTAAGATGCTCCATCTAATGTTGTAAACGTAGAATAGTTTTTTGACGACTCCTCAAGAGGGATTTGCCAATATCCGCTCTTGAGGTCTAACACCGTAAATAAGTTGGCGTTTCCTAGATCCTTTATACTCTCGTATATCTTTGGTAAGACGGATGCTTCGTCTTCCGTTACTTCATTTAAGTGACGATAATCAATGCAGAAGCGAGGCTTCTTGCCGGGCCTTTCAATTATAATAGGAGGCGAACTGTACTGAGCGGTACTCGGTTCTATGACCCCGGCTTTCAGCATCTCTTCAATTTGATCGTACATAACTTTTTTCTTAGAAGGAGACATGGGGTAGGGTTTGATATTGAACGGGCGGTCGTCTTTAACTTTTATTTTATGTTTCGTTGTCACCGTGGTAGCTTGGGTAGGCACCGCGGTGAACAATTCAGCGAATTCCTCGAATAGAGGTTTTAAATTATCGTTTCCGATGATCAGTTCTTCGGGAAGCCGGCATTGCTTCCTTGCTTGATGTGCTGCTTGATTCCAGAAGACGGTTATTCGCTCTTCAGTGCCGACGTAGACACATTTACGTTGATAATCGAATACGACATTGTGAGCATATAAAAACGGGGCTCCCAGAATGAGCTCTTCATTTAAATTTTGAATGACCTGAAACGTGGTCTGAAAGGGTACATCTAGTACATTAACGTTTATGGTCGTAGTCCCGAGGGATTCTACTAAACCATCGCCACAAGCCATAACAAAAGTTTGGGGAGCTGTAAGTTGATCAATGTCGTTCAAAAATTTCGGTTGGATAATATTCCTTGTCGAACCTGTATCCAATAAAGCGTTAACCGCTCGATTATTAATTATAATCTTAATGCGAGGCAGAGGGAAAGCGTCGTTGGTTTGATTGATAGATTCTAATGGAGTGAATCGGTGGGGAGATAGGTTGACTTCTTGATCCTTAAACAGGTAATTAAGGTCAGGAAGGTCATCGAAGTTTTTTAATTTAAACTTCTTGCTTCGGAGCTTCCCCGAGGGTCGCTTCGAGCCTGCTGGGGCCTGGTAGGCGGGGCTGGTACAGTTCGGCCTGGGCCATCGCCTCTGACCCCCGCTTGGTTTCCCGTATTCATATTACGATAGGGATTGTTTGGGCATTCTGCATGAAAATGCCACTGCTCCGTTGGGCAATATCTGCAAGGGCGATACGGGACTCGGGAGTTCCTTACGTCTCCAGTACCCCTTCTCGGTATATCCCCTCTAGGCAGCGAGGAAATACTATTTGCAAAATGCACCCTTGGTGCTGGCGGATTATCTCTTCTTTGAGATCCATTGAATGGTGTCCTAGATGCACCAAAGGAACTGGAGGACGGCTTCGTTAAGGCGGAGGGTTCCGTTCTCCAGTTACTGCTCGATTGCTGATTCCCTTGAGCTGAAGCGGTAGAGGTGGACGCTTCTCGGTCTTTGCTTTTCTTTGCATTTTGCAGAATCTCGAATTCTTTATTCTCATCCATGATTTTAGCCATTTGTTCGGTCATCGTCACTAGTGTATTTGTATCTGGTATGACGGCACTCTTTAGGAGCATTTTCATATCAGGTCTCAATTGATTGAAGATGGTAGCCGCCTTCATCGCCTCCGGCTTAAACGGATCGATCCTCTTGAAGAGGCATACCTTCCTTGAAATAAATACTGACGTATTTTCCTCGGCATCTTGTTTCTTGCCATATAAATTAGCTACTGCTTCGGTGAGTACTTCACCTGAATCATAACGGCTTCTGAACCGCTCGAGGAATAGAGGATACGTGGTAATTAGGGTTCGATATTGTTCGAACCATTTCTTAGCATCATCTTTGAGCTGTTCTGATATTTTATATAGTCGGTCGTTATCCTGCGTAATTCGTACTCGGACGAAAAATTCCTCCATTTGATAAATGAAGGTTTCAGGGTCTTCGTGTTCGAAGCCATGAAATTCCGCATTTGGATGCTTCGACCGATACTTATGCTCGTGCGTGGCTTCGCTTAGAGCTTTGGCAAGACCTGCTGCCATTTGGGCGAACACTTGTTCTGAGGAGGGCTGTATGACTCCTTCAGTGGTACTCGGGCCAACCCCCGAACTACCCAGTACATCCTCCGCGCACGGCCTCTCTAACCCTCTAGAGACGTTGTCCATCACAGATGTCGGCTCGTCGTAAAACTGGAAAGGCGTTGATTCATCCATATCCTTTCCAGAAAGCCCTGCTGACTAACAACGCCCCACGTTGGGCGCCATGTAGAAGAACGCACTACCGGGCGTCAAAATGACGCGACACCAATTTATTTCTCAGGGGGCGCCAGTCGCGTATTACCCCGTTCTTCTACCTCCCAGGCGGGTTCGAGATAAGATGACTTCGGTAGCCGAAAAGCGGGACCAAGGCTGCACTACCACAGATCGGAAACTACGCTCTCTCTGGACCCGAATTCCCTCGTTAGGGGTTTAGGCACCTCTTAATTTCCTGAATTTTTGCATAAAAAAATCCCAACCGAAGAATTTCTCTGCGGAGGGATTAGTTTTGGTACGCGAAAATCGCGTTTTGGTCCATTAATAACGGAATATATTTCTCAAAAAACGCATAAAAAAATCCCTATCGAACCTCCGTAAAACAACCAGAAGGTCGAACGTTAATGCGAATTAACTCGACACATCCGGTTTTCTATACGAAAGTTCCAGGGATTATAGACCGTCAACAGGCCTCAAGATCAATTAAGAAACATTAGTTCAAAGAATCCGTTTATTTAACAGAATTGGTTATACAAAATTCTCAAGAAAGAATCGTGCCTTCCCCAATCAAGGTAGTGACTTTCAGACCATACAAGCGAGAGCGCTCGCGCTAGCGATCGATTAGGTAGAAAAGATTCATACGTACCTTCTCAGAATCAAAATGTGAGCTTTT
Organism: Rutpela maculata; assembly: GCA_936432065.2. NCBI lineage: Eukaryota > Metazoa > Arthropoda > Insecta > Coleoptera > Cerambycidae > Rutpela > Rutpela maculata. The sequence goes on from OW386288.2 coordinate 154,347,547, forward strand.
AGAATCATTTCAGACTCTGGGTAAATGAATAATTAAGGCTGACTGAAATTAACTTAAAAAAGTTTTACTAAATGAATTTAGTTTCGCTAGAGACTACCTAGCTTTAAAGTTCTTGTATCGTGGAAATTCACGTACTCAAACACATTCAGAGGACTTATTACTGCATAAGTTGAGTGGCGTTCGATCAGTCCACGACTTACTAACCCTTATCACAGTCGATTGATAATATCGATTTGGCAGCGTCTCACCTTCGAGCGACTATTAGGCAAAATTGAATTTTTGGATTTTTATGCACAAGGCGTTTTCCTCTATAACTTTGTCATTTGAAAAGCCCCGTTAGTGGCTTTTCTACCATCGCTTTGTCTGGACTACTCAACGCGCTCGACCAAATTGCGAGCCGCTGGGTCAATCCAAACTCCTTCCATGCGAGAAACCGGCCTTGTACATGTGCATTGATTTTTATCAATTTTTGCTTATCGGCACTACGCCGGCTTTGACAAAATCTTCTATTTTGCCTTTTGGATGCAGTGCATCGTTAAAATTTTATGCTCATACTTTAGAATTGTGCTTTCAATGATCGTACCTCAAAGGTCAATGTCTTTGGTTGAGGAATAAAAAATAAAAAATAATTTAAAGTATATTTTCGTGGTACTTTTTAAACTGACTTCGTGGTACTTTTGAAAAATCCATTTTAAGACCAATTTCAGCGTACTTTTGAAAAATCGATTTTCGAGCCAAATTTCAAGGTACTTTTGAAAAACTAATCTGCGGGTGAAATTTTGGCGTACTTTTGAAAAATCGATTTTCAAGCCAAATTTCAAGGTACTTTTGAAAAGTTAATCCGCGGGTGGAATTTTGGCGTACTTTTGAAAAATCGATTTTCAAGCCAAATTTCAAGGTACTTTTGAAAAGTTAATCCGCGGGTGGAATTTTGGCGTACTTTTGAAAAATCGATTTTCAAGCCAAATTTCAACGCAGTTTTGAAAAATTAGTCTGCAAGTGAAACTTTGGCGTACTTTCGATAAATCGATTCTTAGGCCAAATTTTGACGCCCTTCCAAAAATATTATTTTTCAAAGTCCAATTTATGGTACCTTTGAAAAAGTATATTATTCATAAATCTTTGTCATTATATACTTCTACTCTGATATTCTGAACCAAAAACATTTTTCCTAAGTGAAAATTCGATGTTTCTTCGAATTTTCACCTGGTCATTTCCAACGCCTTATAGAACCCAAAACGGTCCTTGTGGACTGATCTGCGCCTCTGCAGACTCCCAAAAATGTCTTTAAATGAAATTTTTGCCTAAGTCGAATTTTGATTATGTCTTCAACTTAGGACGATTTTGGAGAGTTCTACAACAATCCCACCAGTGATCCTCCGCAAGGCGGAGACATGGTCGGCTGTCCGGCAGAGGCTGGACGAGACAGGCGTCAAATTCACCAAGGCCAGGACCGTGCGAGAGGGGATCGCCATCGAGCCCCAAACGCCCGAAGACTACAGGCGTATGACGAGGATGTTCGCGCAGGAAAAGCGCGAATACCACACATACGCCCTGCCCGAAGACAGACTACTGAGGGTAGTCATCAGAGGTATCCCAAGCGGAGTAACCTCTGACGAGGTCAAGGAGGACCTCCAAACCCAGGGCTTCGCACCAGTCTCCGTCCACAGGATGACATCAAGGAGGACAAAACAAGAGATCCCCCTGATGTTGGTTCAGGTCCCCCACAGTGAGGAGAAAATCCTATCGGTGAACCGCTGCTGTTCACTGGTGGTCCGCACTGAGAGGCAGAAAGCCGCCCTGGCAATCGCACAGTGTCACCGCTGTCAGCGATTCGGCCATGCCCAGGGGAGATGCACCGCACAGGCCAAGTGTGTGAAGTGCGCTGAACCACACCACTCCGGGGACTGCGAGAAGCCCCGAAATGTACCGGCGAAGTGTGCCAACTGCCAGGGGGCACATCCAGCCAGTTACAGAGGGTGCCCCAAGTACCCCAAGAAGACGGCGGCGGCGAAACCAGCCCCCGCAGCCAAGCCAACCCAGTCCGGTGCTGCCCCTAAAAAGGCAACACCCACAACTGGAGGCCTGAGCTACGCCAGGGTAGCTCAGGGCAAGGCAGGGAAGGGACAGAACCCAGGCCCAGCCCCCAGGCAGCAGGCACCCGCTGAGGCCCAAAACCTCACCGCGGTGCTTGCACAAATGCAACAGATGTGCTCAGCAATGAGCGCATTTTTTGCACAAATGCCAGCATTTACTAATGTATAATGTTGTTTCAGGTCAAACCAGGGTTCCTGCAGGTCGCATCGTGGAATGTCAACGGACTGCGAGAGAGAAAACTCGAGGTAGAGGAACTCCTCGCCAGGGGCGACATAGACATCATGGCACTGCAGGAAACGAAGCTGCGACCAGACCAGGCTATCAACTTCCCAGGCTACCACGTATACAGGAAGGACTGGACGGGGCCATACAGACGAGTAATGAGAGGAGTAGCCCTGCTAGTGAAGACGAGCATCGCACACCACCCGATCCTACTCCCAGAGACGGAGAACCTGCAGGCCACAGCCATAGTAGTGTCCACGGCACGAAATGGCGACATCAGAGTGGTCTCCTGCTACCAGCCACCCAACAACATGCTGCTAGACGCAGACCTGGACTTGGTTCTTCCCCCAGGGACCCAGACGGTTGCCATCGGCGACTTCAACGCTAAGTCCCCGGAATGGCACAGTAGGATCACAAACACTCGAGGACGAGAGCTACTGCGATTCCTGGGACGACACGATGGCAACCTGCTGGTCCTTGGCCCGGAGGGACCGACCCATGACAATGGTGTTGGGAGGCCGGACGTCCTGGACATTGCGATGCTGAAGGAGATCCCCCTCGAAGCCGAAATCACCGCCATGATGGATGGTTCCACCGATCACAGCCCCATTCTCCTAGAACTAGGAGAAAAGGACGGTGAGAACACGACAACATTCATCAAAAGGAGGACGGACTGGGAAGTGTTCCGTGCAGAACTGCAGAGGAACATAGCACACATTCCCAGACTCGAAACCGAGGCAGACGTGGAGAGGGCCATCACCTCCCTGGAGGACCAGATCCAGGCGGCACTAAGGGTAAGTACCACCGAGACGGAAACAAGGCGAGCACCAGCTCCCCTGGCCAACCTCCCAGAGGAAACCAGGCAGCTGATACGGGACAGACGAAGTGCCAAGAGACGGGCCCAGAGAACCCGACTCCCGGAGGACAGGAGATACTACAACACCCTGAGCCGGAGAGTCAAGGCCGCCCTTCAGGAACACAGACAAGAAGGGTGGCAACGCCACCTGGAATCCCTGGACACGCAGGACAGGAGCATCTGGACCACCCAACGGGCCCTGCGAAACCGGCGGACTCCCATGCCCCCGGTCCACGGAGAGAATGGTGTTGTCTACACTCGCCAGGAAAAAGCCGAGGCTTTTGCCGACAGCTTGGAACTGCAGTGTAGGGAAAACCAACTCGATGATGAGGACGAGGACTGGGAGGACGACGTGAGGCGCAGGGTACGTAGGATGAACCGTCTGCCAGATGATGACCACATCCCCCCGACCACCCCCGAGGAGGTCAAGGAGATCCTAAGGAGCCTAAAACCCAGGAAAGCTCCAGGATGTGATGGCATTGGGAACATCGCCCTCAAGAAGCTGCCCCGGAAAGGAGTAGCGGCGATGGTCAACATCATCAACGCAATGTTGAGGTTGAGACACTTCCCTTCCAGGTGGAAAAAGGCCGACGTCATAGTCATCCCAAAGCCAGGTAAGAACCTAATGTTTCCTTCCTCTTACAGGCCAATCAGTCTACTCCCAGCGATGAGTAAGGTAGCCGAACGAGTCATACTCAAGAGGATAGCCGAGAAGACAGAAGAGCTGGAAGTCCTCCCAGACGAGCAGTTCGCCTTCAGGACAGGGCACTCCACCGAACTCCAAGTGCTCCGCCTCACCGAGGAGGTCACGAAGGGGTTCAACCAACGACAGGTCACGGCAGCGCTGTTCCTGGACGTTGCCAAAGCCTTCGACAGGGTCTGGCATGACGGTCTCCTAGCCAAAATGATGAGTATGGGTTACCCCATTGCACTCATCAAGCTAGTGAGATCGTACCTCCACAGGAGACAGATGAGGGTGAAGATCGTGGACAGGGTGTCCACGTACAGAACAATGGAGGCAGGAGTCCCCCAAGGCTCAGTGCTGTCCCCCCACTTGTTCTCCATCTTCACATCCGATCTACCCCGGACGGAGAGGACCTCCATGGCCCTCTACGCCGATGACACAGCCCTGACTGCCAGATCCTGGAGTGCCAGGCTAGCCACCAGAAACCTCCAGGAGGCGGCCACCCTCCTAGAGGACTGGTGCAACAGATGGAAGGTAGCCGTCAACGCCGAGAAGAGCAAGGCGGTACTCTTCAAGAAGGTAAGAAAACAAAACCCCACAGGTCACGTTTCCATGTTTGGTGAGGACATCCAATGGCACGACTCCGCCAACTACCTTGGCGTGGTCATGGACAAAGGCCTAACATGGAGACTGAACACGGAGGCCATCGTCAAGAAGGCCAGGAGGACGAGAGCCCTAATCTACCCGATGACGGGTAGACAGAGCAGACTCAACCTGAGGAACAAGCTCACGCTTATCAGGTCCCTCATCCGGCCTCAGCTGACGTATGCTTCGGTAGCTTGGGGCTACCAAGCAAAGAGCTACCTCCATCAGATCCAGAGAGTGGAGAACGTCGCCCTCAGAACGGCAGTCGATGCACCCTGGTTCATCCGCAACGAGGACATCTACAGGGACCTGGAATACACCCCGGTCACTGAGATCATCAAGCAGAGAGCCAGAAAGATGTACGCCCTTGCCGAGGAGCATGGGAATCCACTAGTCAGGGAGGCAACTGACTATGACCCAGCAGACGCTCCGAGGCACAAGCGGCCGAAGGTGCAGCTCCTGGATAACGGGTGAGTATGAGAAGCATACCACCAACCGACGATCCACCCCCACGGAAGAGACATGACGACACCCAACCACCCACCCAAGACCCTGCGGGTACCGGACAAACAACCGTCCAGTACCTGTAGTCCCCCTAGCTCCGGGCAGACCAAAAATGCTACCAAAGCAGTTAGGTCTGCCCTTCCTCGAGCTACACAGCTCATCCTTACCCTACCGATGATCCGGATGACAGGATGCCTCTTGGCATCTTGTGTACCGGCAGTCACTCCCGCCACAAACCCAAAACACCCAACAGACCGATGACTACCCCCCGGGGGGCAAACAAGCTGGCGAAGAGCAGAAGACGAAGAAAGAAGAACGCCAGAAGAGGCCTTAGCCAGCAAGGTCCAACGAGCCAGGACCCAGGGAGGTGGACCGAAATCGTCTGCACCGCTCACAATTGTGAGTGGGGCCGACGTAAAGTAAGTTCGCCCGCCCTGCACGAGGCTGGTCCCCGGTCTACAGCGATGTACTGGGGTAAAGGGCAATAGTCCTGCCCGGCCCCAGACATCCGAGACCGACATCTATAGCCAAGAATATTGGCGCACAGTTCAATACATCACCATCCTCGTTTAAGGTACCTGAAACGTACTGAAAAAGTATTTTTGGAAATATAAAGTTATTTCTAAGAGAAAATTAAAAGTGTCAAGCATGATAACTTTGAAACCTACAAATAACTTAATTCATTTGCTGCTAGTTACGTGACCCCATATCGTATGTTTTCTTTGTATCTTAAAAGTGCATATTCAGGTCTAGCTATAAGACCGATACTATAAATGTAGATAGATACATATGTTTATTCACTTTCATTAGATTACCGCTAATTGTCATTACTGTTCTTTGTGTTAATAAAGTTTTTGATTCTTTTTTAAAAATTTGTTTTTCGGTCCTACGACCAAAATTGGCGCAGTCTGGTAACGGATTGGTAATAAAAGATCAATCGCTGATTCTTGGATTTTAATCCTTAAATTGCCGATCGAATCTACGAGGGGAGAAGAAACTTTCCAATTCGGTGAACTGAGTAGCCGAATGCGAAGACAGGAGGACAAGAAGGAAGTCTATGAATGTCAACTATAATTACCAATTACTATCACGATAATTATTGGGCAATCAAGCCAAGTAATTATAGGAAATCGATCATCGCGATCAAGTTAAAGAAGAGGGAAATTTGTCCAGGATTCTAGTATCGCCTAGACTCTTCGCCGACACCTTAGAAGTAAGTTAAATTTAAGAAGAAAACCATCGTAGCTGTAAGGAAACGACATGTTCGAGAGGCCCCAGGTCCGACAACATATCAAGAAAGAAGCCATCAGTGATTAGGCTGTTGATATATTACATATATTCACCCTATCCGAAGCAATGAAGACATCGTGAAGCTTTGCACGTGTAACTAGTTTACACAAACCCTCGAAGCAACAAGACAGTGCGCTCACCTTTCAAAGACTACAAGTAACCCCAATTCTTGTATAGAGAGGTTTGGCCCAAGCTAGAAAACATCTATAGCCATCAATGAAGCCATTTATATTTGCCATATTGTAAGAATATTTTATTTTTCTAACTAACAACCAATTATGAAAATCTAACCCCTTTATAATTATTATTAAACATTTTATTATTATTGACTATAAAAATTGTAACATACCAAACTGGACGAACTTTTAAATAACCTTGAAAATGTCCGAGAATATTTCAAATAATTCAAATATGCCCAAAATTAATTACGGCTTATTACGGTACCAAGCCGAACATATTCCAACATTTGACGGGCAGAGTTGCTGCAAAGATTTATTTCAGCCTCTGAAGATTTACTGAAAGTATTTCAAGACAGTCAGAACCCAAACGCAGATATTAACGTATGTTTGTTAGATACTATATTTTCCAAATTAAGAGGTCGCGCCGCCGATTTAATAGGTTCGCGATCGGAAATCAATAGCTGGCAACTAATTAAAGATCTTCTAATAAACACATTCTCTGATCAAAGAAATATAGACTGTTTAATTCAAGAAATGGTATCGCTAAAAATAAATAAAAACGAACACCCAGTAAATTTCGGTATGAAACTTTAAGATACTTGTAGTTTCTTGTTTTCGAAATTAAATGCAACGAACGAGGATAAGCAAGTAAAACTTATGAAAATAAATCATTATGACTCTTTCGCTTTAAAAACATACATAAACAATTCACCTTATAATATTCAGTTAGTAATTAGATTAAAAAAGCCCGAGTCCCTCGAACAAGCCATGAGTTTTGTACACGAGGAAGAAAATTTTCAACAATTTAGGCTTAGTACCAAATCCCGCACAAAATCCAAATTCAAGCAACTCACCACTAAACTATCCATCGACAAGTTTTCAATTACACCCATATAATAAAAATCATCAGAACTCGTTTCAAAGATTCAACCAGCCAAATTTTACTAATAATTCTCAACATTTTCCTAGAAATGAAAACCCATTTCAAGGATTCAATCAACCGAATTTCGCTAATAACAATTCTCA